>CM057451.1:539352500-540762500 GCA_016271365.2 Neoceratodus forsteri
ATTTCCCACAGTGACCATGCATTTTTGTGCTGAAAGTGTGAAAACACATTTCGGCCATGTTGTGGAAAATGACAGTTGTACTGTTCATAAGGAGGTTTGGAAAAATACCACTGGTGAAAATCTGGACTGAAAATATTACAAATTCATGAACTTACGAGGGTGTGTGGAAACTGCGCAATGCTCACTCGTAACAGTCATTTTACGGAGTTTTGTCACCAAATTTTCAACATAGCCATTTTAAGACCTCTGCTCATGACCAGTGTCACTGTGATTTTCTTAATCTGTCCCAAACATTGTTTTCGCACACCGACTGTACCATTGTGCGCTACATGTGCGGAAACACATTTTGGGTGAGATGTGAAAAATGGTAGCTGTACTACTCATAAGGAAGTGCGGTAAAATGGCACTGTTGAAAATCTGGTGTGCCAATATTACAAATTCGCAAACTTGCAGAGGCATGAGGAACTGCACATTACCGCCTACCCTAAAACGGTCATTTTGGGAATATTTTCACCAAATTTCAACATAGCCATTTTAACACCTCTGCTCATGACCAGTGTCACTGTGATTTTCTTAACATGCCATACATTGATTTCGCGACACCGACTGCGCCATTGTGCACTACATGTGGGCGGAAACACGTTTTGGGTGAGATGTGAAAAATGGCAGCTGTACTGCTCATGAGGAGGTGTGGTAAAATGGCAGTGTTGAAAATCTGGAGTGAAATTATTGAAACTGCGCGAACTTACAAGCGTGCTTAGGAACTGCACAACACACGCTCGTAAAAGTCAGTTTTAGGAATTTTTCCACCAAATTTTCAAAATAGGCTTTTTGAGAGCCCACCTTATGAACATTGGCAGTGTTGTTTCATTAATCGTTCCGGAAAGGTGATTTCGTGCAGTGGCTGCGAAATCACCCTTCGGGCCCGAGTAACACCATGACAGTGACAGCCTTCATGAGAAGGGGTCCCAAAAACCCCATGTTGAAAATTTGGTGCAAAAATTCCAAAAAATGCCTGAGATATGCAATAAAGTTGAAAAAACCCTATCTATCCCATTATACAGCTTACCGGCATTTCCTCAGTTCGCGGTCGGCTTTGAAGAGTGCAGACATGTTCCTGGTCCACCAAAGATCATCGCGCCGAGCTCCGGAGGTAAGTATGGGGTGAGGGGGATGTGGGGAGGCAGGGTGCGGGTTGTGGGAGGGGGCAGGGAGAAGCGCAGAGGACAGTTTTGTATTTAGGTTTTTTTTTTCTTTTTTCCCCTAAGACGACGAGGACATTTGCCCGCTGGTGGGCTCCCAGCATGGCAGCTGGAAGGATGTTGGTGGGGGCAGGAGCCGATGGGGATTGGGCAACCCGTCTGCCATAACATCATTTTGCCATGCTGGGGTGGGCTCCAGCGTGGCACCTGGATGCTTGGAGTCATGCAGCTGACTGAGGATTGGGCACCCGATTGTATAACATCATTTTTTGCTACGCTGGGGTGGGCTCCCAGCGTGGCACCTGGATGCTTTGGGTGCGGCAGCCGACGGGGATTGGGCACCGTGGCCATACAGTGTGGGGGGAAGGGGAAGGCACATGAGCACTGTGTGTGTGTGTGTGTGTGTGTGTGTGTGTGTGTGTGTGTGTATAGGGGGGAGCTCTGCTCACTGAAGCGGAGCTCTCCCTTTCTACTGTATGCCACTGCATTTTCAGCTGTCATAGACAGCTGGAGCAGTGATTGGCACACTGCGACCATGCCTGCAAACACACTGACTGAATTGGAAGAGGCTGACACACCTCTGGAAAACTCGCATGATGGCACTATGTTTCTTGCACATGCGTGCAGACAAACATAAAAAATGATCAAAGTTGGGGGGGGAAGCTGTGAAGCACTCAACAGGGCAGATGTTCTTTCCTGAGCTCCATATACGACTATGCTAAATAATTACTTTTAAACAGTTTAAGATAAATATATCTAGTCATCCATTAAATTATTGTAAACCGGAACTGCTCGGGAGCAAAATTAGCCTGAGAAAGCAGCACCCACACTCATCCTCTGGGCTCGAAACTTATTTTAACAACCCGGGGACCAGCGTCTCAACAAAATCTGGAGGCCCAGCTTCTTCCTCGCCGTTGGAACTTTCACAAATCCTACCACTCCTAAGAAAACTACAAGAGACTGGTGATGAGACCAACAAGCGTCTGGCTGCTATGGAAAACAAGTTTATTGACCTGGAACAAAAAATTACTGACAACACCACGGCGATTGCTGACCTTACCACTTCTTCAGAGCAGCAGTCCAAGGTCAGTACAGGCCTGTTGTGACATCAATTTCCTGAGAGTGAAGGTGGAAACTTTGGAGAATGGCCTTCAGCAGAGGAACATTCGGATGGTAGGATTTCCTCCTCGATTTGCCAGCCATATGGAACTTATGTTGGTGCTTAATCGGTTGATTTTTGAGGACCTAGGTGTCACCATCGTACTGGCCTTTACAGTTCCTCTGTGCTCTGGAGCTCAAGGGGGCTCTGCTTCATGACCATTGATGGCGATAGTGACCTTATCCACCCCAGAGTCCAGCATACGTTTGTTGCAAGCTGCTAGGAATAAAGGGGACATTGTCTGGGAAGGCAGCTGACTAGGATTTTTCCCTGACCTCTCATCACAAACACAAGAACACAAGAAAAAATTAGAAGCTGTAAAGAAATTACTTCTGGCTAAAGGGATGAAGGCTCAGATGCTCTTTCCAGCACATCTGCATATTACACACCAGCAGAAATCCTACGTTTTTACTGACCCAGAGGCTGCATCGAGTTTCTCAGACAACTTGCTTTCCCGAATGGACTCTAGGGCCTCGGATCAAGATTCTGAAGGGGAGCTGGAGTGACTATAGTGGGACACTGGTTCTTTCTCTTGCTACTCAGTGATGCTGGCTGAGCAAGGTCCCTTGGACATATTACAGACTACCTGATGAGTGCTCCTTGATATATATGTAGGCTGGCATGTTCGTTTAACAATTTCTAATGCTAACTGATCATAAAAAACATTTTCTAACCTGGTTATTCACTTTTGCATAAGGACAGATTTCTCATTGATGATGCACACCACTCAGTTTGTGAAATGTAAGTGCAAGGATAGTAAAGGTGCCATGAGATTTTCCAGTCAGGACACCTGTGCTGCCCTACTCATTGCATTTGGTGCTTCTGTCATGCAAGTCCCTTTTCCCATATAGATTTACTGTTCTAACACCATGCCACCATGGATCACCACTCAAATGAAATTCTAAGAAACAGAAAGTAATGGGATGTTATTTGGATTCAAACCCACAACCTCTAGTTTGAGGTGGTAGACCTTTCCACTACACCACACAAAGCTGACACAGCAATGAAGTTGTGCTCTTTAACTGTAGAGTTTAAATCTGTGCCCAGAGATTCCTGACGGGACAATTTCCTGACAGGAAACCTAGAAGTTGATGGCAGATAAGGACCGCTAGGCACATCCAATCTGCCCGTTTTATCTACCTTATGAATGTGCCATAGGCCTTTACTCTGTCAGTGGCCTGTCTAGTCATACTCCTCTATATTGCTCCCTTATGCCTATCCCATGCCTGTTTGAAGCCCTCCACTGTATTCATATCCACTACTTCCTGAGGTAGGCCATTCCATGCATCCACCACCCTTTCTGTGAAAAATAACTTCATCACATTACCCCTTAATCAGCATCCCTCTAATCTCATGCTGTGTCCTGTTGCCCTGCTATTTTTTCTTATATTGAAACATGTTAGACTTTCACCTTGTTAATGTCCTTAAGATGTTTTAATGTTTCGATCAGATCACCTCTATCCCTCCTTTGCTCTAAAGTATACATATTAAGCTCTGTTGGTATGTCCTCATATGTTTTCTGATGTAGTCCCTGCACCATTTTGGATGCCCTTCTTTGGACTACCTCCATTTTGTTAACGTTCTTGTGCAGGTGCGGTCTCCAGTACTGCACGCAGTACTCCAGATAGGGCCTAACCAGTGTCCTGTAAAGAGGGATCATTACCTCCCTCTAGCAACTTGTGATATCCCTACTAATACATCCCCAACATCCCTCTAGCCTTGCCTACTGCTTTAGTGGTCTGCTTGGATAATTTCAGATCATCTATGCTGATGATGATGCCAAAGTCTGTCTCTTTCCTTGTGATTGCCAGCAACTCCACTCCCAACCTATAAGTAGCTTCAGGGTTTCTCTTCTCTGTGTGTGTGATCTTGCACTTCTTTGCATTAAACCCCAGTTGCCACTCTTCTGACCATTTTGCTAGTTTATCCAGATCTCTTCTCATTCTGCCTACCCTTTCTGGATCACCTACTCTGTTGCAGATCTTGGTGTCATCTGCAAACAGACAAACCTTACTCTCCAGTCCACCTGCAATGTCACTGATGATATTGAAGAGGACTGGCCCCAGGACGGATCTTGATGTACTCCACTTCTGACTTGCATCTCTTCTGACTGTATACCATTTACCACCACTCTGTTTTCTGCTGACCAACCAGTTTGCCACCCAGTTGACCAACCTCTGACCCACCCCGAGCCTACCCAGCTTATTAATCTTCTATGTGGAACAGTATCAAAAGCTTTGCTGAAGTCAAGGTAGGTGACATCAACTGCACCCCCTTGGTCCACCACTCTGGTTACCCAGTCAAATAAATGAGATTAGTTTGACAGGACCTTCCTGTTGTAAACCCGTGCTGTCTTGGATCCTGTGCTCCTATGGATTCCAGGTGTTGCACTGTCCTTTCCTTAAGGAGTGTCTCCATAATCTTGCCCACTACTGAGGTAAGTCTGACTGGTCTGTAGTTCTTGCCTCCTCCATGCTGCCACCCTTGTGGAGCAGGGGATCACATGAGCCTTTCTCCAGTTCTCTGGGATCTCTCCTGTGCTCAGAGACTCACTAAACAGTTCTGCTAGTTCCACCCTTTGCTCCTTTAGTACCCTGGGATATATGCCATCAGGTCTTTTGCCTTGTCCACTCTGAGCTTACTGAGCTCTTGTAGGCTCTTTTCTTTTTGTGAAGGAACTTGTGCACACCTCCCTTCCCCCCCCCCCACCATGTCCATGGTGCTGAGCTGTTGGCCCTGCCCTACCTTCTCCTCAGTAAATACTAAGCAGAAGTATCTATTTAGGATAGATGCTTTTCCTTGGTCCTCCTCCACACACTCCTCCTTATCCCCTTTGATCTTAGCAATACCCCCTCTGGACTGTCTCATTTCACTAATGTATCTATAGAAAATCTTGTCTCCTTCTTTTACTGTTTGTGCTAGTGTTTCCTTTGTTTGGGCTTTTGCCTGCCTTACTGCCTTCCCTGCTTCCCTTAGGGAAGTTTTGTATGCCTCCCTATCTTCATCCTGCTGGGATCCCTTATATTTCCTGAAGGCCAACCTTTTGGCTCTGAACTTTTCTGCTACTGTTTTTGAGAACCAAAGTGGTTTCCTCCTTTTGCTCTTGCTTTTCTCCCTAACACAATGGGATGTTACTTCAAGTATTGCATCCTTAATGCTTGCCCCATTTGCCTGTACCCCCTCACCTGTATTTCTTCTTGCCAGAGCTAGCTTAACTCTTTTGGCCATCGTATCAAAGTCCGCGCCTCTGAGGTCCCATATTTTTGCCTTGGAATGGGATGCTTTAGTTGTAGTGGCCAAATTGAACCACACCATGTTATGGTCACTGGCCCTCAGATGACCTCCTACCTGGAGATCTGTGATCCTTTCCCCATTAATCAGTACTAGATCCAGGATAGCCCTGTCTTTTGTGGGTTGTTGTACTAGTTGTTTGAGGCCCTCCCCTGCAGGGAATCCACTATGTGTCTAGTTCTAGCAGATGTTCCTGCTGGTATTAATCAATCTGTATCTGGCATGTTGAAGTCTCCCATTATCAGAACCTCCTCTTTAGCTGTCATGTATGGTATATATTCTAACAATAATGTGTCTATATCCTCCCCCTGGTCTGGAGGCCTGTAGACAACCCCAGTTCGTATGGCTGTCCCATCCTGTTTCCAGGGTGACCCACAGTTGTTCTGGCTCCTTATGTGTATTCTGAATTTCTGTAGCTTTATTTTCATTGACATAAAGGACCACTCCCCTTACCCTTTTTGCACCTCGGTCTCTTCTTAACAGTACATAGCTGGGTACTGAAGTCTAGCAAGTGTGGTTAGTGGTGAACCATGTCTCGCTAATGGCTACTATGTCCAGTTTAGCCTCTGTCATTGTTGCCTCCAGGTCTGGGATGTTGTTTCCCAGACTGCGGGCATTTGTGTACATGATTTTTCCATTGGCCAAATTTTGGTACATTAGTTGTTGGGCGAGGTCCAGCATTTACCCTGTACGTCATATGGGGAGCTGGACTTTTTTCCTTATCTGGTGATGCAAATGAACTACAAACATGCTGAACTCCTGTTTGATCACTAGCTGAGGGGGGAAGGGTGTTCTTCCTGTTCAATGTATTGGGTGCTGCACCCCTCTCCCCATTTGCTAGTTTAAATATTTTGCAAAGACATCAAACTTCTGCCCCAATGCATAGACTCCCTCCTTAGTCAGATGCAGTCCATCGAATTTAAATAACATTCTCTCCCAAAACTGTTGCCAGTTGCCTTCAAATTTGTGTCCTTTTTCCTGACACCAGCCCTTGAGCCACATGTTAAGCTCCCCTGGCCCCCCTTCTCTGACCTTCTGTCCATCTGCCCCCCCTCTCCCAGACTGGCAGGATCTCTGAGAAGGAGATGCCGGACAAAATGGATGGCAGTTTGTCTCCCAGCCTGGTCAGGTTTTCCTTGGTCTCCACAACTGACCAGGCGGTGCGATCATTAGTCCCTATATGTACCAGGACATTGATGTTTTCTCCTGCTTCCCGCATGATTTTAGCAATGCAGTTAGTGTCTCTCCACGCTGATGTAGCTGGGAGACGTCTGACCATTACCCTTGGTTGGAGGTGGGTATCAACTCCCTGAATCAGGAGTCTCCTATGATCAGAAGTGTTTTGGATTTCCTTTTTGCTTTTTTGTTTTGGTCCCTGTTTTTGGGGAATTTTGTAGCACTAGCTCTTATGCTGCAGTGTCCTTCTCTGCAGTGTCCTCTGTCCCTTTGTTTGATTTCGGATATAGAGGCACATACCTGTTTGTAGTTTTTATATGGTTTGTGGAGGTTATACGTTGGTGAGCATTGAGTGATGAGGCACCTAATAATTTGCCCCTCCTAACCACCTGCCAACCTCCTGGACCAACTACACTCTGCAGTCAAGGTGCTTCAGTTGGATGCTGGGGAAATGGCGGGCGGTTCTTATAATAATTTCCTCCTGAATATGAGATTTGAGGTACGCAATCTCTGCCCATGCTGCCTGGAGCTGAGCCCTTAGATCTCCGATGGTCCAGCATGTAGGACAACATCCTAACTCCTGTATATCTGCCCTTTTAAAAAGTGCCCCACAGTACCTGCAGTTAATAATATCCATTCCAGTTGAGCTGCCGAGTTTATAACCTGGTCCGAGTAATTAGAAGGAAAATGAAAGCAAAAGATCTTTTTTAAATATTTTTTTTGTTTCTCATTCCGGAGAGGACAACTTCCTGACAGGAAAATTTTGTGGCACCTTTACCATACCACCACTGTAAATCCTTCTTCAGAGTTATTCTTCCCCCACACAGTCCCTTAGAGGTGGCCTGTGGATGTAAGGTCTTGGTATAACTTAACAGAGCACAGACAATCTGTTTCTCTGTATAGTGTCCTATTTGCATTTGTTCTCCCCACAACACATTACATATGTCTGCGAGTGGGAGGAAAGCTTGGTGCATTGCTTTTTTTTTCATGTCCTGTGGTGAGAGTATTTATGTATTTGTTAACCGGGTAAGTACACTGGTCCAGAGGACCTTTTTCAGGCACGACGTGGGCCATCAAGGTGGCAGACTGCACAGTACAAAAACAGAGGATATAAGCATTTGTACAAGACAATACACAAGAATACAGTAGTATGATATCCTACAAGCTTATTTCCTCAGTACACTTACTCCTGACGACCTCTGGGGGTGGAGGGCCCTTGTCTGGCAATTTTACTATTTTCCGCATAGTAGTTGTCTAACACTTAATGAACAGACAATGTGCTGCCTTCTGCCAATTGTTGGAATATGTATGTATTTTTATGTATATGTTGCTACCTAAAAGATGAAAATCTATAACTAAGTTTAAAAAAAAAAAAAAAAAAATTACCAAGGTTATGCGTTCGCGTACAACAATTTCAACAACGCTCATAACTCGGCAATTTTTAGGAATTTTTTCACCAAATTTTCTACATGGCCTTTTTGGGACTCCATCTCATGAACACCGGTGGTGAAATTTTGTTACTCAGTCCAGAAATGTGATTTAATGCAGTGATCACGAAATCACCTTCCCGGCCTGATTAACAAAATGATAGTGCCAGTGTTCATGAGGTGGAGTCCCAAAAAGCCCATGTTGAAAATTTGGTGAAAAAATACCTAAAAAAGGCAAAGTTATGAATGCAAGTTCAAAACAGCATTGAAATACATTATATGGGACTTACCTTGATTCCTCAGTTTGCAGTTCGGCTTTGAAGAGTGCAGACGTGTCCCAGTCCACAGAAGATGACAGCCTACGACCTCTGGAGGTAAGTATAGGGTAAGGGAGGGGTGAGGAGGTGGGGACATGAGGGAAAGTTGTCCCCCCCTCGGGGGCGTCGGGAGATAGTTTTCTTCTTATCAGCTAAAAGTAACATAAATATTTTGGGACACTGGGGTGGGCTCCCCAGTGTCCACACACTGGGAGGGACTTCCAGTGCCGACATGGGGTATGGGCCCCTGATGTCAGAAAAGACAAGGGACTGCTTGGGGGGGGGGAGACATCTGACACCAGGGGTGGGCATCCCAGTGTCGGATTTTATTAATTACTTAATAAATAAAATAGCAATGAGAACTGGAGGGCAGGGGGGTGCCACTAGACACCAGGGAAAGATGAGGTGGGGAGATGCCACTAGACAGCCGAGATAGAGAACTGTGATCAGTGGGTGGGGGTGCCACTAGACACCAGGGAAAAGGGCAACTCAAAGATAAACCTGATACCGACAGCACGCATTCCAGCTGTGGCTGGAGAAGTCAAGAAAATCTTGTTCTCATACAGAGAACATGGGGAAGAGCGCTCCTCTTGCTAAACTCGGCACCTGGGATTTCCAGTTATATAAAATCTCCCAAAAAAAAGTCAGAATGTAGCTAAATGGGTCCCATTAATCTAGGTTCTGATGTTTTGGTTCTTTAAACAAATTGTTCTGTGTTTTCTGTATTTATTTCTCTCACTAACTGAGAACAAGATAGTGGACACAGGAGCCCGCTGTGAAAATGGATTAGGCTCCCTGCAGCACTGTATGACCCTTTCTGAAAAAAAAACAGTAGCTCCTGTGAAAATAAAAGTATTTTTGTGTGGAACATCTAACATTTCCCATAAGAAATAATGGGAAACTTTGAAATTTGATAACTTTAGAACAGATTAATATTTTTTCACCAAACCTTCAAAAGGGAAATCTGTGAGGCAAAGGCTTTCTACCCTAGGCTGGCCCACTGGCGCAGCAGAAAGAATTACTGCTGTAATGCTCTCCACCTCTGAGGGGGGAGGAGTGGTAGTGACTCCGGTTCAGTGTTCCCAGGAGACCATGGGATGCACCATCACCAGAGCACCAGATAGTGCTGCTATAGGGAGGGCATGTCAGACACATGGCATGGTTGTGTTGTGGCATCCACCTGACATGCCCCCCACAAGAAAACATAACAGAAAAAATGCCTTTGGTATGCCCAGTGATGCCCCTGACCCATGGTAGACCTGGGCACCCGCCACATCTGAGACCTAGATCCAGTGGGGTCATGCCGGGGGGGCTCAGGAGGTTCCACCCTGGGGGGGTAATCCAGGGGCACTGTGTGTGGGAGATCTCTGGGTCTGCCTCAGGAGGCTAAAGGGGTTGCCACTAGAAAGACGAAAAATCATAGTAAGTGCAAGAAAAAAAGGCTTTGTGTCCTGAAAATTTCAGACCACAACCTAAAATAGTTTCTGAGATTCAGGTGGACAAAAACAGTAAAAAAAAAAAAAAAAAAAAAAATAGGGATATTTGACACACTATCACGGAAACCACACAACCAATTCACACAAAATTTGCCAACTCAAGAGACCTACCCCTAGAGATAATGCATACCAATTTTCGTGCACATTCGTTGAATGGTTGCAAAGTTATTACAGTTCAAATATTTGGCTTAAACATAGAAATGTGCACTTAACCCTAACTATATTCTGTGGCATGATGCAAGTTCTGTTCTGCAGAAAATTCCATGACACTGGAATCACAGAATTACAAGGGCTTTCTTGTATGATCTAAGCAGATGGGAGTCCAACTAACAAAGATTGCATTCTTTCCAATGTTCTTGGTACAGTAGCAACTCATCATGTGCTTACCCACAGGGGGCGCCATACAATTCATATAATGGTACCACATTATGTAATGCTTTGCCAGTTTGCATGCTAGCTACCAGGGGATGTCATGGTTTACGTGAAGAGCCTAGCACTGTACATTGTCATGCCATTTATCCTCTGCAGTACTCTCTAGGTTTCTGCAGCAGCATTTAATTCATGCTGCATGATTTATTAATTTCTGTGGCAGAATGTAGTCCTGCCATCCATTAAAATATGATGTGATGTCATTGAGGACAGCATATGCTGAGCATACAGGAGGTGCTTCAGGATAAACAGTAAGGTGAAGAGTCTGACACTGGAGAAAAGTACAGTTACATAAGAACTTACTTAATAGTATATCTTAGAGAGAAGCTCTTGCAGAAGCCACACCAGCAGGACTAAGCCACCAGGCACTAAGATCACATGGGAAACTTCTAGCTAGCAGTCTACCATGGGGAACAGTCCACCGCCGATGTCTGACTAGCCTATATAGGTGGGCGGCCCCCACACCTACCTTAGTTCTCCCACAGGAGACCCCGTACAGGCAGCTAAAAGTGAACTGAGGAGGTTTCCAGAGAGCCAAAAGAAAGGCAGTAGTGTGACAGAAGAGCAGGGGAAAGGAGGGAGGGAAAGCAGAGCCTGCTGCAAGAGCTTCTCTCGAAGATCTACTGTTACAGTAAGTTCTTACGTAACAGTATTATCTTCGAGGAAGGCTCTTGCAGCAGGGCACACCAGTAGGACTGAGTCGCAAGCAGTTCTGGGTATCACCAGGATAACACCACCATGAGGAGGACAGATCAGCAGCCAAGAACTCTGGAGAGAAGACCCTGAAGAACTGCTAGACTGAAACTGGTCTTGTGCCTAGAGGCAATGTCCAGACTGTAATAATTGGTCAAGGTGTGGACAGAACTCCAGATGGCACAGATGTCTGCAGCAGACACATTTCTGAAGCAAGCCATGGAGGCAACCCATACCCCTGGTGGAATGGCCTTTGACCACCCCCAGAAGGGGTTTGTTGTACTTGTGGTAGCAATAAACAATGCAATTCGCTAACCACTTAGATGAACACTGTTTGGAAACAGGAGCACCCTCTCTCTTGAGGGCGAACGAAACAAACTGTTCAGAAATTCTGAAAGGCTTCGTGTGGTTCTGTAGTACTGCAACATCCTATGTACATCCAAAGTATGGAGCAAGGCTTCCCTGATTGGAATACTCGGGGCGGGGGGTTAACTAGAAGATGGATGGATTGATTCAAAGTAAACTCCAACACCACCTTAGGTAGAAACTTTTGATCAGTATGCAAAGACACCCTGTCTTTGTGAAAAACTAAATAAGGCTCCTTACACATACGGTAAGAGCCTGGAGCTCTGAAATCCTTCAAGCAAAAGTAACAGCAACTAAAAAGAGTGTTTTTCTATGACAGAAAATGTAGCTCACAACTCGTGGCCATTTCAAAGGGAGGTAGAGTGAGTTTCTCCAACATAAAGTTGAGGTCCCATGGAGGGACAGGGTCCCGAATGGGAGGTTTCAGATGTGAAATGCCCCACAAGAATGTGCTGGACACCTCAGGCTGGGTAACAGCTTTGTCTTCAATAGATGCGTGGTACACAGAGATGGAGGAAAGGTGCACCTTAAGGGAGGAGTACCCCAAGCCTGAATCTGAAAGGGAAAACAGGTACTCCCAACACCTGACTCACTGGGTGGGTCAAAGTATCCAAATGGCAAGCAGCAGCCCAAATGGAGAAGTGCTTCCATTTCATAGCATAAGTGGTCCTGGTGGAGGGTTTCCTGGAAGCCACTAGAACATCTGTGACACTAGAGGATACCTTGAAGCAGGCAATAGCTAGGTATGCAGGGACTTTAGGTCTGGATGGACAAGGGTGCAGCAGTCCGGTGCACAGCGGCAAGGGCACTTGAGGTTCCACTGACAGAAGTTGCAGCAAGGGAAACCAAATCTGGCATGGCCAGAAAGGGGATACGAGGATCATCTCTGCCCCTTCCAATTGGAGCAGAACTCTCTGCAGGGGCGGGAAGGGAGGAAAGGCATACAGAAACCTCCCCCTCCAGGAAAGGAACAATGCGTCTCACCTGAAAACTCCAGGCTTGGGATCGAGCGAGCAAAAAAGCGGCAGATTTGCACTGAGTAGGGATGCAAAGAGGTCCAACTCTGTGTAACCCCTAGGTGGTGCAATACCAAGGGATACTACCCTTGCCTGCATGACTAAGCACAGTTGAGGGGCCTGAGTTCTGTGAACGGGTGCCTCCACCCAGAGGGTTGGTTTTAAGGTAGCATAGCTGCTCTGGGTACAGCCCTCCAGGGCACTGATACCCCCCAACCCCTCTAGTGGCCTATACTGGTTGGCAATTAGACAGTTACAATGAACACCAGAATGCAATGTTACACCCACACTTGGCACACTTACCACCGGGGCTGGATCGGCTGCACTGGCCCTGGAGACCCCCTGCAAAACAAGACCTGCAATGGAGAAAGGCAATAGCAACACAGTATCCCCACCACAAAGGTACACAATAGCCAGGGTAAATGCAAAAAGATTTAGATCTGATTTATTGGGGGACGTGAACAAGGGAATGGCAGTAATCTGGTGTTTGATTCTGGATCTGATTTAATCAGGCTAAGCATGCATGCTTCTAAGAGTCCCTCTAACACAGTCACACACACTCTGGGTATCCAGTTGGTCTGCAGGCTAGCCTGGAGCATTGCCCAGTGTAGGCCAGCATTGCAGCTGTTGTTGGGGCCCTTAGGAAGGAAAAACACAACATGCAGTTTAACCCACAATTTGTATTACAGAGCCGGATGGCTCAGTTCATAATGATTAACCAAAACAATTAAATCAGATGACATGCTTTGATTTGAGCTCTGTTGCAGGTAGCTACCCTGATGTTTACTCATGCCACCCAGACCAGTAGGCAGGATGGATGAAATGAAGACCTCAGGATGATTGACTGCTGTACCAGGAGAAGCAGGGCCCGCACGACACACCATGGTGGTCGATCCTGTTCGATGGAGTTGAGCAGGGAGCCGAATCCCCAGGTGGGTCTTTAGTCAGATGTAACTCTACAGCATGAGCAGCAGTCGAGGCAGAGATGGTGAGGCCCAGACCAGGTGAACAGTTCGAATACAGTCCAGTAAAGTGCTGTATACAGCTTCCAGCTAGCATGACACATTCAAGCAATGTGGGGAACCAAATCGCAACCCACACTGCACATTCAGCACAATTCTAGTAAAGGATAGGCAAATACCACAGTTCGGACGACAGTCTGGTTGCAATCAACAGTGTATCTGTACAAACCGTACACTCTGCAGTTGTCTCCAGTCCTGACAGGCCGATCACACCGAGGCAAATCTTCGGTCCACACCAGGTGAATTTCACTTTGTCACAATTCAAGATTCCAGTCACAGTCACAGCAAATTCGGATAAAGTCCGAGATATTAATGCAGACTTCTTCACTCGAGAAGATGGTAGCAGGCAGGCCAGACACAGCCTTCCCGCCGATTTCCCGCGAGCTACTACCCAGGAGCAGCTGCTCGAATTACTCAAGCTGTTCACTCTCTCAACTCCAACTACACACTGACTCACTGCTGCAGGCAGCTCTGGGACTTCCCAGTGATCCAAAAGGTTCAGTTGGTGGATCCATCTGTCTGTCACAGCAAGGGCCCCCCCTCCAGGTCCACTTAGGCGCCAAACAGTAAAAACTACAATTCCTACAGAAATTCACTTCCACAAGACCCCTGGGGACAGTTTCCATTTTAGGGTCTCCAAAGGTACTGACTGGTCCAAAACTGGCAGTCCAGAACCAAGATGGTGGTGCAAAACAAAGTCCATGCTGCAAAGGAAGGCAGGTTAGACAAACTACTGTATCATTACTATTAAAGCAGATAATCAGCAAACAATCACAGATCCTAATAAAGCTCCCTCTGCGGAAATTAGCGATGGCAGAATGAAGTGGCTGTATTGCAGCCTGGGCCAGACTCGAGCCTAAAACCACTTGGCCCTCACCCAGAAGAATTATAACCCACGAAAATGATGCCTCTTAAACAGACCAGCATGGATGCTAATGGAGCACTTGCATACAAGTACTTTTAAAACTGTTAGAACACAGAACACCAGCCTAGCAGCGGGCATTTAGGCAAGCCCAGGAAGACAATTTAGGAACCCTCATTTGTAGGGGGGTTACATCTAGATGGCCCTACCTGTTGAAGAGATCTTCGACCACCGAGGTTAGAAACTTCAACTCGTAAGCCCACAATCTGGAGCGACTGAGACCATTGTACAGGACGTTTTGAACACCTGGAACATGTACAACTTAGCACTCCAGACCATGCTTTATGGGCTAATGCCAGACTCTCATCACCTCCCGACACAGGGGGTAAGAATGGGTCCCCTCTGCTTGGTGATGTAATACACCTCATGCATGTTGTCCGTCTGCACCAGTAGTGGACTGGGGAGGAGATGAGTCTGAAAGGCCTGGAGGAAATAAAGAACTGCCCTCATCTCCAGAATGTTAATATGAAGACCCTGTTCTACATCCATCCAGGTACCCTGGGTCTGAGGATTGGCCAGATGAGCACTCCATCCCAGGCCGGATGTGTCTGTTGTGAGAATCTGCTGGGGGGTTAAGAACTGAAGAGACCCTCTGAAGAAGGTTGGCCAGCTCCAGCCACCACAACAGAACCCTCCGGACCCGGTTGGAGACCAGGACCAATTGATCCAGGTCATCCATACACTGGTCCCACTGGAGTCTCAAGGTCCACTGAGGAACCCATATATGCAGATGGGTCAGGGGAACTATGGCAATTGCAGCAGCCATGTGGCCCAGAAGGTGCAGTAAAACCCTAGCAGGGACCTGCCAGCTGGAGGAAACCAGACGAGCCTTCTCAATCGGTCACTCCGCCCTGTCATCTGGCAAAAAAGCCTTGCCCTGACTGGTGTCCAGGACTGCCCCCATGTATTGGAGGCACTGATAAGGAGACAGGCAGGACTTCGACAGATTTATAATGATCCCCAAGGCCTAGAAGAGACTGAAGGTATATTCCAGGGTCTGATCTAAGCTATCCCTGAAACCTACTCCTCGTGTACCAAGATCTTCTAGCCTACCATTACTGGGGCTCCCAAAGGCCAGGCTAAAGATAGGCCAAAGATCCTACACCATCACTGCCCCCAGAATTTGAAACAATTTGCCTCACCCTCTACTTTCCTGCAAAACCATTAACCAATTCAAAAAGCTCTAACGGATGAGTTCTTCAACCCCCCCCAATGCAGAGGTAATTGTTATTAACAAGTAAGGTCACATGTGACTAATGTTGGGCATCTCTCTCAATCTCCACAATGCTCACAAACAGCCTCCCTTCTCTCCTATCTCAAAGACAAGCTGTTCTACCCACTTCTCAGTCCTTCTCTACCTAGAATAACATCTGACTGTAACCTGAACCCCATGTCTCTAACCAAAAGCAGTTGAATCTGGAAAGATGGCCGCAATGCTGCCCTGTTCCCTGCAGCTCAGTGGCTAATGGAGCATCTGGAAACTGCTTTATACTTTTTTGAGTACCGACAGGAGTAGTGAACAAGATTAGCGGCGGACTAAACTTCATGCGTTTGGAGCATGTATGGATTCTTCTGGGGCGAGCTGTGGATTCCTTGTTCTAAAGGACCTCTTGAGCTGTGTTGGGATGCATTTCTCAAGGCACGCAGCATTCTTGTACGAAGAAAATGGGTGGCTGATGCCTCACTGGACACCAGGTGAAGCACCTAGAGTGCAGAAAAGCACTATTTATTTTTTCATTTCACAGGTATGCCATCTGTTGCCTAGGGTGGGATTTGAGATGTTCTACCCCCTTCTGTATCAAACTTACTGCGTTAGCAAAGTGCTTTTCTTTCTTTTTGTGTATTAACAGGCGCAGACAAACAAAAAGTGGCGTGTCCCGGTGGCGAACTTTGGAGGGTAAATTTGTTGGCCTAACATCCTGCATAGACTCCTGGCTGGAGTGGAATTTTGCCACAGAAGTTGGAAGAGATAGGCTTGGCCCAAACAGAATGGTATTGGGGGCCACTGACCTAGAAAATGATATGCTCAAAAGTAAGGAAAAAGTGCTTCACCAGGCAATTGTAACTATCTCTGCTTTTACCTTTGCCGAGGGGCTCTTGTGGCTGTGGCTGTGTTAAGGATGGAAACGTTTCTGTATGCAGAAAACAGTTGTGCTGAGGTGTTCTTGCCTTTCAGGTACTCCTTTATTACTGTTATTTACTTTATAATGAGTACTGCAGCCTTACTACTTTATTACCTCTTGAAGGGGCGGCATGTACGAGTCTATGTTGAATTTAACTTGGGATTGTTAGTGTGTAAAAGCAGGATTTAGTTGTGTTTTGGTGATTATTTCAGCATAATTGGAACCACTATTACAAGTTTTCATGCCTGTTTGGATTTCACTAGCTGGCTTTTTATGCTGTGTTCCCTGATGATATGATTTAAAAAAAAAAAAAAACAGAACATGGAGACAAATGATTTGGAGTTTTCTTTGAAGACCTAACATTATATACAAACTATTCTAACTGATGGACTCCTTTTCAGGAATGCTTTTGAGATGCCTGTTTGAGAGAGATTTTAATTTTCAAAACATTTTTTTTTTCTCCTAGGATTCGGTTCATTATGGAGCCACAAAGTACACCTGGTTTTAATTGTATTCTATTTGTATGACTGTTTCTGCTAGTTAGGACTCCATTCATGGAGCCTTATGGCTTCTCTTCAATTGAACCATTTTTACAAGATTAAAATGTTGATCTATGGACTCCTTAGAAGGAGCAAAATTTGACGCTCTGCTCAAGGGGCCTGAATATTAGTTGACAAATGGCTCAAATTATTGAGGAGCATTTGCTCTAGTGATTGACATGGCTTTAGAGTGAATGGAGTTTTATATGTTTGTTTTTTGGGTGAATGAATTGCTGATTAAAGAGAGGTAATCATTTTGTTTAGAACTCAATGTCCTCTTAAATGTATGGAAATATTACTTATTTTTGATGTTACAATTATTTGTAGGATATCTTATTTATAGTTATTCTAGCTTTCCGTTATGGATTTAGAATAATTATAATTTGTTTTGTATTTTATTACTGATCAAGCTAAATGCTGACTTAATAAGAATTGAGGCTTGAAGGTAAACTATCTTATCAATTTTAATAATTGATAATCAAACCACTATTTGGCATAGGCTGCCTAAACAAAGCAAAATGATTAGACTGAAATGTAGAGGTAGAAACATTTGGTGGTAACCGGAGGTGTGGAACTAAGCAGACGTCTATGACTAACGCTTCCATTGTTCATTTAGTAAGGTGAGTTCTGGAGAGGGAGACCTTTAAAGGTTGGGCTATGTGGGTTGGGACAGGACTGGCCAGTGTCCTGCATTTTGCCATTAAGAGTGTTCTTAATTTTAATTTCCATATAAGAGGTCACAATAGTATGACCTACCATGGTAAAGTAACCAAAGTACAATTACTTTAAGGTAATTAGCAGGATGAGAGGCTGGTGGAGTCCTGCCGTGACATGCAAAACCTTAGGATGGATTCCCATAGACATACCTAAAATAAGTGATATTGGTAATGCTTGGTGGATCTTATGGTTCTTCTTCTTAGGGTTTGAAGACCTTTAAAATATTTTGCCTGTTGATTGTGGCTTATATAAATGAATAAGGTAACCAAGTGGCTTATGAATTAATTGAAGATTTAAGCCAATAAGTTGAAAGTGATTTGCTGCATCTGAGTAAATGTTTATTTTCTAACCCCAGTAATGCTCAGGATATTCATAATTTTATGCAGTAAGCCTGGGAGGTTGGACTGCCCGAAGAGATGGAACACATGCAAATGAGTACAATGTTTTACAGTTTGCAGTTTTGAATATGTGGTTTCTATGTGTTTTTGTATGATTCATAATGACTTTATGTCAGACGAATAAACACTACTACTACTACTTTATTCTTCGTTATCTTGCTGTTTAAATTGTTGACATCCGGTATGCGAATGGCACAAATGTCTCTGCACATAGTATAAAATGTAAATCTGCCTCCTGCCTCCCCTGGCTACCTGCAAACTGCCTGTAATCCTGAATCCTTTGGTTATTGCCTACTTGGATACTGTTGTCATTTACCTATGGCTTAACTATATATTGTGTCTCACTGTACTATTCTATGTGTATTATTGTTTTATGTTTTGTTTTTGGAATGCTTTATTCCTCGGGTCATCACTGAAAAAGGGGCTTTGTCTCAGTTGACCTACTCGGTCATCAAAATTCAAATAAATAAATCCCCTGGAGGGGGCTGCGAGCAGCCAGTCAGTGAGGTAGGGGAACACATTGAAGCCCTTCCTCCTCAATACAGCTGCCACCACTGCCATGCATTTGGAGGGGGGGGGCAGAGGAAAGACCAAAAGGAAGGGCCCAGAATTGAAAATGGGCTCCCTGAATAGTATCCCATGTTCCAGGTGAAGAAAATTGGGGAAACTCTATTTGTGAGCCCGACAGAATGGCGAGTGTGCAGGTATAGTGATGGGGGGGAATAGCGAGTATGGAGCAACAGAATAGTGAGGGCGATTGGCAGGGGAGCTGTAGAATGTCTGCCAAATAAAGGAATGGAGCCTACTACTGCCAAGCTGCCCACCTGGCGTGGCGGGTATGGTCACTGCCTAGAATGGTGATGGTCCTGGGTTTGGGACTGCCTGTAGGAAGTTATTTTTAAAAAGCAGCTAATTCCTTCAGGAGAACTTTAACAAATCATAGTTAGACACAGTTTAGCTTATATTTCACATTAGTTCTGTATTTCTCATCACCATTATTTATTACTGAGGGCATATGCATGAACACAAGATATTTGCTGCTTAAGAGTTCATCCTTTATGTTGCTTTCTCCCTACCTGAAGTCATAAAGCACTGCTTGTGACATCACAGTTACAACCATGCTGACAGACTGATGTCACAACAGAGAATTATGACTTGCAGTGGGGAGTAAGCTACAGAGGCAGAAGAACTCTAGGAGTTAAAGAGCATATACTCATGCAGATTTCAGTAATAAATAAGAGAAATCTATAGCATATATTTACAAACCTCTTGGGGGAGAGATACTGCAGGTTTCATATGGGGAACAGGACCTTGGCATGGTTGTCTGTACCAGAATGAATAACTCTGAACAGTGTAGAAGGGCTGCAGCCAAAGATAATTACATGCTGGGATGCATAGTCAGAGGGATTACCTCAAGAAGGAGAGGTGCTTCTCCCTTTGTAGAACTGCCTGGTTAGACCACACCTTGAATATTGCATGCAGTTTTGGTCGCCCTACTTGAAAAAGGACATTGTTCTTCTGGAAAGGGTCCAGAGGAGGGCGACCAGGATGATGCAGGGGCTGGAAGGTGGGTCCTATGAGGAGAGACTGGAGGAGCTAAACTTGTATTCCCTGGAGGAGAGGAGGGACAGAGGGGATATGATTGAGGTCTTTAAGTATCTTAAGGGGGTGACTAGGGTAAGCCTAGGTAGGGTGTTCAAACTGAGTGAGGAGGGGGTCACCAGAGGCCATGCAATGAGGCTGGTGGGTGGCAGGCTAAGGGGAGAGACAAGGAAAATATACTTTACTGAGAGGGTGGTGGAACCTTGGAATGCACTGCCTGTGGAACTGGTGGCTGTAGAAACGGTGGAGGGGTTCAAGAGGGGATGGGACAGGTATAGGGGGAAGGTGAAAATGAGTAACACCAAAAGTAGAGGTGTAGTTTGGTCGGAGGTTGGGGATGGGGGGGTTACAGGGGGTTAGGGGAGGCTGGCAGCAGTGCTCTGCATGGGTGCTGACCCTCGAGCAGACTTGATAGACTGTATGGCCTACTCTGCTGGCATCTTAATATGTTGGTATATATGGAATCAAAGCCGAAGTGCACCTAATTACAATGTTTTTCAAACTTTTCTTTGAGGTGTCAGCAGCTGTTTAACAGTTTGGGCTGTTTTTCCTGATGTGTCCTGTTGTTTCTCTGACTGATGCTGCCCCAGCTGCAGTATCCCCCCTCGCATACTGTGGCCCCCCCTCCCATGTATTCTCCTTCCCCCCCAGTGTCTGCCCTCCCTGGAGTTGATTGTATTTATTTGTGGGATGTGGGGGACTTGCCCCTCTGCAAAGGGGGGTGCAGGGGGTACATCCCCCGCATTAAATGTTAATTCATCTTGTGACACTTTAGCACTGTGTAGTGCCATTGATGTCTTGCCAATTGCTGTGGTGACTTTGTCGGCTATTAAGGTTTTGGCAAAATGTACTCGCTGTTTTGCGAATCGCCATTGAATTTTCACTCTTATGACATGGAACCCCCTGAAAGTGGAAGCAGAGGAAATGGCGATGGGCAGAAAAGACTTGGATGTGCAGGTAAGCGTCCTGCATGTCCAGAGAGCAGTCAGTCCCCCTGGTGCAAAAGGGGTAACAGCCCCTAGAGGGTGACCATTCTGAAGTGCTTCTACTCTGTGTACAGATTCAGATGGCTCGGGTCCAGAATGGGCCAAAGATCCCCAGTCTTTTTGGGGACGAGGAAGAAGTGGGAGTAAAACTCCCTTCCCCACTGAGCCTGAGGGATGGGCTCTGACTTTTTTTTTCTTTCTATTTTTATAAGAACCTGAATTTCCTCCCAAACCAGAGACGTGTGTGTGTGTGTGTGTGTGTGTGTAGGTGTAGGTGTATGCAGACTGAATGGATGGGGTCCAGAGAGTGTGACAGTGTTCTATGATCTGGAGCACCCAGTTATCTGTGGTCTCCCCCTTCCACTCCTCTAGGTGGTGGAAGAACTGACTTCGACTGCCTCCCTTGCATCCTCTGATTGGGGGGGTCAACTAAGGAGTCAGGAGGTAGGGGCGGGAGCAGACCGGGGGCTTTGGTGGTGGCAGGGGCCGCTGGGGCCTTAGGCTTATGCTGACCCTTGGTAGGCTGGTTCCAAGACTGCTTGTGGGAGGACCTGCAAAATGACTGATGTCCACCCTTGGGAGGCTACAGATGTTAAGTGAAGCAATGCGCAGCCCACTGGTAGGGGAGAGGATTCTTACCTGGTTTAGGGAGCACACAAATCATAGCCTGGAGACAGGTTGCTGGTAACCCATTTTCCCCACCATGGCTCCCACCAATTCACCCCTCAGTTCCTTGTAATATTACATGATGAACCTGTCATGCCCCCCCCCCGGCCTTTCCACTGTTCATTGATGCCACAGCTCTTCCTGTCTCCCCTGCTGTAACCTTTTCTCCTAACCTCTGCCTTTGTTCCTCTGAAATTTCTGGGAGTCTCACTCCTTCCAGAAATTGTGCCATCTGGGGTGCTGAGTTCCCACATTCTGACTTGTATAGATTTTCATAGAAAGCTGCAAAGGCCTCCCTTATCTTCTCACTCTGAGTATGTAGCTGCACTTTCCCATCTCTTACCCCAGTTACTGCTGTCGTGTCCCTTCTTCCTCTTTCCAGGTGAGCTAGTATGGCCCCAGGTTTGTAGCGTTTCCCCCCCAAGCTGGTCTGTGGGCTGAGTGAACATTCTCATTCTGGCATCCTTCAGTTGTTGTTCCAAGGTCTGCCTTCCAAGCTTCTTCTGCTTTTTGTACCTGTTCACATACCCTATAATTGCCCCCTGTATGTATGCATTCCCTGCCTCCCAATATACCACTTTTGTAGGTGCAGTGGCCTCATTCGCCTCCTTGTATTGTCCCCATTGTTTCAGAAATTCCCCAAGACTCTGGTGCTGTAAGGTATGTGGGGAAAATGCCAGCCTGGGTCTGTTCTTGCCCCCTCCCTGGGAACCTCCTCAACACCACCACAGCATGGTCAGATATGTTGATAAGCCTGTGAGCCACATTCTACACCCCTCCATATCCCTCGCTCATAACATATATGTAGACCAGCCTCTTTTTTTGGGGGGGGATGTCCAGGACATCATTTCTACCCTGCAAGGGGTCAGGGCAGGCCCTCAAGTCTGTCCATTCACTGTATCACACCCCGCTCTAGACAGACTTGAGGGCCTGCCCTGACCCTTGCAGGGTAGAAATGATGTCCTGGACATCCCCCCCCCCGGCCAAAAAAGAGGATGGAACTTTGGAAGGGGGCATTCAAGGGAAAACTGGATACCTAGAGCCAAGAATGGCACAGGAGACGGACCCCAGTAGCTGCCCCATGCCCGGTGGCATCTACAGTATCATATGCTGCCTGGAGGACATGATTGCCAATGTCTGAGCCCGACTTCATAGACTGGGTGAGCTGCATTTTGGTGGGGTCCCTTGGTAAGGTCTGCACCAGGTCCCTGGCTTGGTCCCAAAGAACATTCTGATATTGGCCCATGTGGGCCAAATAATTTATGGCCCGGATAGCCAGTGTGGTGGGGGCCAAAACATGACTGCCAAGATGATCCAGCTGCCTGGATTCCCAGTCCAGGAGATGAATACTAAGATGCTTGGACTTCTTAGTACAGTCATGCGCCGCATTAATCACCACCGAATCCGCCTTAGGGTGACTCCCCAGAAGGGGCTTGCCAGCTGGGGTGTGGTAAAGGTGGTTCACCTTTTTAAGCAGAGGAGGGGTGGTGGAAGGATGATTCCAGGCCACCCCAGTGACCTCCTCATAGGAATTTATCAAAGGGGGGGCACTACCATGGGGAGGGCATCCCACTGTCAGAGACAGATGACCAACCGGTGTCTCTCTGGGTCCTGCTCCTCTGTCTCCCAGCCCATAATGGACTGGATATGGCGCATGACTTGTCTGAAGGATGGATCATTGGGGGGGTGCTTTGTACTTCCTTAGCCTGATCATCCCCATCCGAAGACTCTCCAGGAGAGGAGGAAGACCCTGAAGAATCTGTCATCCTCAGAAGAATCACTATCTGGGACTAATGCCGGGGACCGGCATTCGTCTCTTCGAGAACCTGAGCAGAGTCAAGCCCCTGCAGACCCCAATGTGCGGAGTGCACTTGGACCAGCCCGATCTGGGTTCTGGGGCTGGTTGTCCTAGGGAGGACAGAGGGGAGATGCCAGAGGTGATCCTTGAGGGGTGGGCATTTGTCTTTGCATAAATCCCCACCACACTCAGAGCGACAGAGGCAGTAACAGGGGAGGTTAACAGCAGAGTCTGGTACAGAGGTGGAGAGCCATGTTTCACCAAGACCAATGACGTCAGGGTGGTGCTGGAGAACCCACCCTTGGGAGGCTACAGATGTTAAGTGAAGCAATGCACAGCCCACTGGTAGGGGAGAGGATTCTTACCTGGTTTAGGGAGCACACAAATCATAGCCTGGAGACAGGTTGCTGGTAACCCATTTTCCCCACCATGGCTCCCACCAATTCACCCCTCAGTTCCTTGTAATAATATTACATGATGAACCTGTCAGCTCCCCCCCCCCCGGCCTTTCCACTGTTCATTGATGCCACAGCTCTTCCTGTCTCCCCTGCTGTAACCTTTTCTCCTAACCTCTCCCTTTGTTCCTCTGAAATTTCTGGGAGTCTCACTCCTTCCAGAAATTGTGCCATCTGGGGTGCTGAGTTCTCACATTCTGACTTGTATAGGTTTTCATAGAAAGCTGCAAAGGCCTCCCTTATCTTCTCACTCCGAGTATGTAGCTGCCCTTTCCCATCTCTTACCCCAGTTACTGCTGTCGTGTCCCTTCTTCCTCTTTCCAGGTGAGCTAGTATGGCCCCAGGTTTGTAGCGTTTCCTCCCCTAAGCTGGTCTGTGGGCTGAGTGAACATTCTCATTTTGGCATCCTTCAGTTGTTGTTCCAAGGTCTGCCTTCTAAGCTTCTGCTTCTTGTACCTGTTCACATACTCTATAATTGCCCCCTGTATGTATGCCTTCCCTGCCTCCCAATATACCACTTTTGTAGGTGCAGTGGCCTCATTGTTTCAGAAATTCCCTAAGACTCTGGTGCTGTAAGGTATGTGGGGAAAATGCCAGCCTGGGCCTGTTCTTGCCCCCTCCCTGGGAACCTCCTCAACACCACCACAGCATGGTCAGATATGTTGATAGGCCTGTGAGCCACATCCTACACCCCTCCATATCCCTCGCTCATAACATATATGTAGTCCAGCCTGTACCATGTGAGTTGGAGTAGAATGTATATTCCCTAGCTCCAGGGTTGGCCGCCCTCCAAACATCGATCATGTTAATATCCACCACCCCTTGTTTCCATTGGTTGATTGCCCTCTCATGTCAACCTGTTCCCTCTGAATGGTCCACGCTGGGCTCCATCACACAATTTGGGTCTCCTCCCAAACATAAATTGGTGAATTGTTCACATACCATCACATCCAACAGCTTTTTATACAATTCAGCGTCAAACACTGAGGGGGCATATATATTGGCATATGTTATCTGTTCTTGTCTTAATTTCCTTGTACAAAATATACCTGCCCCCCAGTATCCACCACCACCCTCCTTTCCACCTCTATTGGGTAGTTTTTATGAAACACCACCCCCTGCTTGTTGGAGATATATACAGCAGCATGGCACGCCCCAACCCATCCTCTCACCAGTCTCTTGTGCTCTTCCATGCTTAAGTGGATCTCCTGTAGCAATGCTACCTGAGCCTGTCTGTTCCTGGAGCACTTTTTTCCATCCATTTTATGGGGTTATTAAAGCCACAGATATTCCAGAAGATGATTACCATATTATCCATCAGTGAACCAGTAGTCCTCCCTGGCTTCCCACCCACATCGTGCCCTTTGCCCTCCCTCACACACAACATACAGTCTGTACCATTGTATTTTTACATTTGTCCCCCCCCCACTACCACCCAACAGCTCCTGCAACAGGCAGGATTTCAACCCACACAGTAAAACAAACATTTACATTAACATAGCTTTGAACTTTACTTGTCTTGTATGTTATTAGTCCACAACCTCTTCCTCTCCCCCACTTTGTTTAGCATTTACCTCATATGTCCCATGTCTCTTTCTGGGGCTCGGAAGATAAAATATTTTCCACCCTGGCCCCGGTCCCACTTGTTTCAGGCAGTTGTAAGTGCAGGTTCAATCTGCTCTCCCAACCCACTATACGCTACTTCTTGAACCGGTTAGTGGTTCCATCCCTTTCACCCCCCTTACCACCAGTGCATTTGTCCCCAAGCACCCTAATTCCCTTCCTTACCCCTATTGGATCTCGTGGGCCATTCCATTCCTACCCCCTCCTTAAATCCCTGGGTCCCTTAGACGGAGCCCCTACTTACCCCCACACCGCTGTCTTATGGGAGCCCATTCCAAGCCCCTTCTCCTCGAGCATCTGTCAAAGCTATACATCAATGCTCCTTGCTCTGGGTACGATGCCTGTAAGTAAAAAGATTTGAGAAACCATTTACAGCTTTAAGCTAACTTCTCTTAACATCAGCTCATTACTGCCCCGGTCATTCCCTCACAACCCAGGTCGTGCATGACCCAAGCCTACATCATACATTACATGTATCCTCCTCCTTCCCACCACTCTTTGTGGTCATCTAGGTGCTCTGCAGTCCCTTGGGCCTCTCCCCATTGTATCTCCTCCCCCCAATGTTTGAGACCCCCCCCCCACACCTTGCATAGTCCCAGACCCCTTTGGTATTCTTCTGCCCTCCTCATTTACCCCCAGAGCTGGATATGATTCCCCTGCCACCCATCCACCCCCAAGAACTCTCCTGATCACATTAAGGGTGTTCAGTAGGCAATTACCTCTTTGAGTGTGCAGCCCCTTCCAGCCTTTCCACCAAATGCTGCCCCCTCCAAGAAGTCAAAAATCCATTTGCTGCACACCTTTCCCCTGCTTAGATTCTGAAGGTGCATTACAGAGCAAACAAGCACACATGTCCACAGTTAGTTCCAAGCCTCGTTTCATTCTGCTGTGAAAGTCTTACTCAGGCCTTCCACCTCTTTGAACCTCAGGTTCCCCAACTAAGACACCAACTAAACATCCAGAGTGGCCTTATTCGCAAATCGCAGACCATTTTAATCTCACCTCCCGCCCCCGCCAAAATTCAAGTGTTTTCCATCCATTCAGAGGCTTGAAGTCGTCTCCTCCTCATCTTTACTAAGTTCAACTATACCGCTCCCCCTTTGGGCAGTGTCAGCCAATGTTCCATCTTCCCAACGACACATCTCCCTTCCCCCCCAAACACTATCTCCTCTATGGCTGCTCAACAGCCATATAAGAATCCCCTTCCCCTCTGGTAAGTCCAATTGATGGCGCAGTGAAGTTGTACTCAAAGTACATGCTCAATTACTCTGTAAAACGAGACCCCCCCCAATGCACATTTCTTCCCTCTCCCAAGTGCAGAATAGGCCTGTGTGCACAGCCCTTCCAGTCAGTGAATTAAGATTGGAAATCCCCCCACCCTTTTTCTTTACATAGTCCCTGGCTGAGTGATAATGTCACTTATATGAGTTTGCCAAGGTTCCTGGCATTGGTCCATGTCTTCAATTACTCTCCAGATCCTACAAGAACTGCTGCACCTGCACCACCTAGTGGAATGTGACAGTCACTCACTCCCTACACACCTTCATGATGGCTGGGTATAGAAATCGAAAATTCACCTTGTTTGCTTTCAGGGCATCCAGAATCCAGTTAAACATTCTCCTCCTCCCTTGTAATAGCTGAGAAAAGTCCTGGTGGAGAAACAGTCGAGACCTTTGATATATCGCCTCCTTCTGTCTTCTAAAGGTGAACCAGATGGCCTGCTGATCCCTGAAGTTATGCAGGCAGAAGATGATCTGGTGCGGCAGTTCCACCGCTGGTTTCTGTGTCAAGGCCCTGTGTGCCTTTCAATTTTGAACTCCCCTTTGGCTCCAGTCCTAGTATTCTTGGGAGCACCATGCTACAGAATTCTTCCGGTGAGTTCCCCTCTTTGCCCTCAGGAAGACCACAGATGTGGAGATTATTCCAACACTGGTAGTTCTCCTGATAATCCAGCTGTTCTTGTAGTTCTCCCAGCTCTCTCCTAAGATCTTGTACTTTTTCAGGGAGGAGTTCCATTCGGTCCTCCAGGCCGGAGATGGGTGCTTCAGAGATTTTCACCGCCTGTCCAGTGAGTTACTCCGAAAGTTAGGATATTTTTGTCGCTATGATGTCTAATTTTGGGGAAACAGTCGCAAATACCTGGGCTGTCAGAGTTTGTCCCACCGCTTCCACTTCGGGCGCTGAGAGCATGATGATATTTGGGCCCTCAGTCATGCTGGAAGCCGTGACTTTTTTGCCTGTTTTTAGAGGCATTCCTTGAAGGTTTCCCCATATTTGAGACCAGATATTCATCCAATATGCTGTAACCCCCCCTACAAATGGGGATTCCTAAAAAGCCTCCTAGGAGCTTGCCTGAATGGTGTTCAGCGTTTAAGCCGTTTATCTGTGAGTGATTTTAGAGCCTCTGGTATGGTCTCTTTAAGAGCTGTCTGCTTGCAGATTTAGTTTGTAAGGGGGACTGTGTATTTAATGCTCGAATCCTGCCCGAGCTGCTGTCAAATCATTCCGTTTTTGCAGTTGCTAAGAGTGCAAAGGGAGCCCATCCGAAAGCTGTAACTGTTCGCCTGTAATCATTTAAAGCATTAGCAAAATTGTAATTTGTCTAACCTGCCTTTATTGCAGCTGGGACTCTGTGTGAGTTAGCTCTCCATTTTGGACCTAAACTGCTGTGCTGGACCAATTGGGTTAAGGGAGCCTTAAAATGGAGACTCTGGATGAATCAGAACTTGGACTCTTAATTTGAGCCAGCCACAAGGATATTTTATGGGCAGTGACTCTGGGAAATGTAGTTTTGACCTTGGCGCCTTTTTCTACTAACAGAGGGAGTCTTATTGTGAGTGACAGCTGAATCAGCCAACAGAATAGTGTGGAGCTAAAGGAAATGCCCTGCTCTGTGACTGTAAAGATCAGGTCGGTTGTGGCAGTGAAGAGAAGGAGCTGTGTGCTCTGCGGTGTATAGTTTTTGCGAAGCGCGTGAGTCTCTGAGGTCAGTTCTGCAGCCTTTGAGTGCCAGTTTGGACAGAATCCGAGTTGTGAGGAGAAAGAAGCACTAGAAGTGTGGAAACCAGGCTCACCCTGTAGAAGACTGGAGAAATTGCTGAATCGCGCTCGGTGTGTCAGGAACTGAAGCTGCTGTGTGTGCTCCCGGTATTTTGCAGTAAGTGCGATCGGGATCGAGGAGCAGCCTGCCTGGCATAGTACTTTCCTTTTATATATGAATGTGCGTAGTGCTTGTGGGGAATCGCTGTTTCCAATCCCCAGTGCTGTGTGTTGAAGCTGGAAGCAAAACCCCAGCTTGTCTCAGACTAAATCCGGTTTTTATCAACTGCAGTGGGGTCCAGTCACAAGGACCTTGTCTCCATGCCACGTTGTTCTGGCAATCCAGAAGAACATCCGCCATCCAGTCCTCAGCTTGGGTATTGAGTACAAATTAGGGTATTTCCCTGCAGCCTGTTTTCAATCACAAGTGTGTCATCTAATTCTTGTTGTTTCACTGCTTCATGGACTGAGCCATCCGGCTGTGGATTACAATTGGGTATTGTGCATATATTTTCTTCCACAGAGCCCTATCCATCTGCACCTGCTGGCCAACCATGGGCAACGGACCTGGCTAGCGCGCCCCCCCCCCAATCTGGGTACCCAGAGTGTGACTTTTCAGCCCTGTATGTGTGCACAGTACTGTGATTTAATGCCACCAATTAACCTGATTTCCTCCCGTTACTGCCCCCTAAATAAATCAGATTTTTTGTTATACTATATACTGTCTGTGGTGCTGGTACTTATGGAAACAGTATTTGTGTTTTGTTGTGTGTGTTGTTTAACCTTATTTTACAGGGGATCCTCAGAGACGTGCTGCAGAATCAGTCTCGAGGGTAAGTGGTAGCTATATGAATGAACAGTGTGTATACGTGTGGTATTGGGGTTGTAACTCCGGTGTACTGTGTGAGCCACTAGAGAGAATAAAAGGGGGTCTCAGTGTCCCAGAGGGCTGTGACCAAGCTAGTCTAACCACCACAAACCCTGACCCCTGGGTGGAGGCACCCACCATAGGTCCTAGGCCCCTCAACCTGTCCGTAGTCAGACAGGGGTAGTAGCCCTTTGGGATAGTGCCACCTAGGGGTTACAATGCATTCCTGCACTCACTTCTGTCAATTGTGTTGCTCAGTTTTCACTTTTGGAACCACTTTTCCGTGCTTAAATGTCCCATGGAGACAGAGCTGAAGAAAGATGTTGCTGATCCTTTAGCTGCTCATTAGTGCCCCCACCAAATTTTAAATGAATAGATTTGTTTGTTTTTTTTTGTTCCTCCTGTCCCCAATCCAGTGAGGGGGCAATGGGTCACCACAGCTGTGCTCTTCTTCCGACAGACAGCAGGTGAGCATTTACCTTCATAGCTGACATTAGCACAGCTCCATAATTGGCTCGGGGAGGGGGGAGGGCTGTTTGAATGCTGGGTGCTCTGTATCCACCCCAAAATCCAAGTCCTCCACCTCTGCAACCCATCCGGCCTTCAACCAGGTTCAATGTGGGATTCCAGGTCTCCAGTGTGAACCCCCACCGATTTCTGAGGTGGCAGTACAGCACGCCACCAACTGCATCACTGAGTCAGCGCCTTGCACAAGTGATTGTTTGCACCTCTGTTCGTGCATATTATTTATTCAACAGACACACATGTTGCTGCTTGCTTCAGTCCGGTAATGGTCCATTTTGTTTCCTGTAGGACATCAATGGAGTGATTGGGCTGCTGGAACCATTGAAGAAGTGCCCTGGGCCTGTGCTAGTCCACCTTGATAAACCAGTTGTTAAAATAGCATCAGGTGAGTGTCTCAGACTCTACAGCCACCATGTACATAATTTTCTTACAGAAGAGTGCCGTGTGACAACAACATTCACCTGGAACATTACTGGGTGCTGCAATGAATTCTGGGGGAACAGTGGCTCACAAAGTGTCAAGGCACGTTCCAACCTGAACACAGGTGTCACTCAACAAAGGTGAGATGGGTTTCCATTTGTTTTTTCAGTCTTCACAGGCCTTTTAGTAAACTCAGTGGAGTTTTCTGATTTACACACTGGTGCATTTTTAACACTGTATGATATAGTTTGACATTTAACATACAGTAGTAAAATAGCAGTGTGGTTATGGAAGAGACTTGGTCCATCTTGTCTGCCATGTGGCAGTGGAGTAGTTAGTATTTAAGCAAAAAAAGAGTGCGAGTTCCTATTACATAGTTACATAGTAGTTGTCGGCAAAAAAGGACCTCCAGGTCCATCCAGTCTGCCCTGGTTTAGCTTTAAGAAATGTCTTGCTTCCTTCTGTCAGATCCCGCCAGACCTGTTTCCATTCTTCCCTTCTGTTGTAGTCTCACTAGTCCCCTGAGTCTATCCCATACATGCTTGAATGCCCCCACAGTTCTTGCCCCCACCACTTCCTCTGGTAGCCTGTTCCAAGGTTCAGTTGCCCTCTCCATGAAGAAGTAGTTCCTCACATTGTCTCTGGGTCTCTCTCCCCCCTCTAGCTGCATACCATGACCCCTAGTTCTAGTGCTCATTCTTTTTCTCCAGATAGCTATTCCTGAATAGAACATGTTGTGAGGCACAAGGCCCTCATGCTAAGTGCCTCTAACCACCTGGAAGTGTGGTTCAGGAATAGGAACCCACACTGTAGAATGAGTTAATGTGCTTATAAAATGGGTTAACTAATTAAAACACATTGGTAACTAACCAAAGAAAAACATTAAGTGTCTATTTTAAAAATGAATATATGGGGGCGCTGATGAGTAGCTAGCTGGATAGTCGTGTTTGAACGCTGCTCCAGACATGCAGCAAAATAGTGTTTTAAAAACTTATTTAAGTCAGTTTTTAGGTGCAACAGCTACATTTATTAGCTAAAGTAAGGGATCGTGGACAAGTATCTCATGCCGGGTACAGGAAAAGGGCAGAGAATGGCGGGGAAGAAGTCAGTGGCCTCCACAGTAATGGAAAGCGTGGGCATCCTCTCGCTATCAGCTGCAGAGATAAGTGCGTTAGCCACCAGGTGATGGGGCAAGTTATAGTGGTGCTTGAGCCCATACTTCTAAAGTTAGAGAGTAAGATTGACTTAATGCTATAGGAGGTCCTGGAACAACAAACATTGCATGACAACAGGATTGCTGAAGCGGACAATGGGATATCTAAATTAGAAGATGAAAATCTAGAGATTCCTGGGCAGGTGGCAGCTTTGCAAAGAAAGATGGAGGAGCTCAAAGAAGTATTTGACTATCAGGAGAATTATAATAGACGTTTGAATTTATGCCTGAGGGGTTTGCCAGAAGGCATTGGAGAAAGGAGATGTGATGGTTTTTTGTGCAAAAGTATTACAGGATCAACTGGGACTGCACCTGAAGAATGGACAATTTAAACTTGAGAGAGACCATCGTGCTGTTATTCCTAAACCACCAGAGGATCGGCCCCCGAGGCGAACAATAATGAGGTTCCATGCATTTCAGGACCGAGAAAAGCTTCTGAAAGTGTATAGAGAGAAAGGAGTACTGGAATTGGAGGGGATATGGTTGTTCATATCTCAGGATTATTCGTCCCGACTTCTCAAGTGGAGAAAGACGTTCAACCTGCTGATGAACCAACTGCAAGGCTGGAAGGTGGAGAACTTCCTAGTTTACCCCGCGACCCTTAAAATCCGACATGAGGGAGCCACGTTCTCCTTTTGGGAGATAGCTAAAGCAGAGCAATTCTGCAAAGATCTGCAGAAGAGGCTGAATAAATGAAGGTACTAATTCAGGTCTGAGATTGATATCCTTGCGTCATAGGGGGGCCCACCCACTTGTCGTTTATTAGTTCTTTCCTTTAAATGGAGAGGGGTTTGAACTTTAATTTTTTTCTCTCTGGGGATGCTTATTTTGGGTCTGGTGTGTTTGCCCCCGATGCTGTGTCCTAATTGGAACTGTTGAGCGGACAGTGTTTCACCATGCAGAGGGTTTGAATGCCACGTGTCTGACTGGGAATGATTGTTCAAGGGAGGAAAGGTCCTTTTGGCAGTGACGAGGAGTGTGTAGAGTTTTGGCCCTGTGAACTCTTTCGAGACTGTTATGGATTGGGAGTGAGAAGAGGAGAGGATTGCTTGCTGTCTTCGAGGGGCCTAAGGGGTGAGATTGAATGACATATTTGGAAAGGACACCTGGGTAAAACCTGTGGATTTAGGAGGTGACACACTGCTCACAAGGGCCTGATAGTAGGTGGTCTTGGGTGGACCTGGGAGGGGGGGAGGCTTAGCGTGTGTGGAGAGCGCGGCCTTCTCCCCCACTCATGGCACCTAGAACACTTGTGTTTAAAGGAGGATACCAACTGGTCACTACTTAGGAAGGTGGATCCCAGGAATGAATTGGTCAAGAGGGGATATGGGGGGGGGAGAGAGATGTCTGAATAAGGTAAAAATATTATTAAAGGATCTGAATATGATTTGTCTCCCCTTCTCTGTCAGGGTTATTTTGAATTGGGGCACCATTTTGGGAGAAGAGAGATTGGGAAAGGGAATTTGATTCCAATGTATGTTTAAAAGTTTTCTGTTCACAAGTTGGGGGTTCATCGACTTTGTTATACTTACTAAAAACAGTTTTTTGTGTGAGTTACTTGAAAGTTAGCTTTTGTACTGTAAAAGGGGATTTTATAGGTGGTAGCCAATCGGTGCCGGAGCAGCAGGGCGCCACTATCAACAGAGAGGCTGTAGACACTCATACTAAAAGGTCAATTAGTGTCATTACATGGGGAGAGGGAGATAAATGGTGGCTCAGAGAAAGGTATGTATGTATAGGGAATGTTGCTGAGAGGAGGGTTGGGGGAGGATGGAAATGCAGAGGGGGAAGTGGGGGGATGGGAGGGAACTTGGGTTAAAGTTTTCTTTTTAGATATAGGAAGTTTGTATGTGTTACGTGGTGCAATCCAAAATGTAAATATGACATGGAAGTTGTTAAAATAACGACTGTTACAATATGCTGCCTATGTTGAAGGGGGAGGGAGGGGACTGGCCCACTTAAGGGAACACCAGGGGAATGAATATGGCTAATGGATGGGACTTGATGGTCTCTTGAAATGTGCGAGGGATCACCAGTCCAGTTAAATGTTCTATGCTGCTTACAGACCTTAAAAGAAAGGGCACGCAGATAGCACTACTCCAAGAGACCCACCTGTCTGATCTGGAGCACAGTAAACTTGCTTGGGGGTGGGTTGGTAAATGCATTGCGGCCTCCTATGCTTCTCAGAAAAGAGGGGTAGCTATATTGGTGAGTAAACACTTACCATTGGAGATTACTAGAGTGGTGAAAGATCATAAGGAGGGGCGATATTTTTTTTGGTAGGGCAGTTGTACGGGGAACAGATCACTTTTGGTAATATTAATGCACCATCTGTATATGACCCCAGGTTTTTTCCCTCAATTTTGGATTTGCTTATAAAGGAACAATTCCCGGGTTTAATATTGGGGGGGGGCATGAATAGTACGATGGACCCGGTGTAGGACCACTCTCAGGGTAGGGGCAGGATGTCGGAGGGCCTCAAACAATGGAAGGTAGGGTTGGCTGATATGGGCATGGTTGACAGTTGGAGGATGGTAAGCACCGGAGCCAGGGAATACTTTTTTTTTCTAACCCTTATGGTACCTGGTCTCGAATGGATTACATATATGTACTACGGGGATGGCATGAGAGTGTAATAGATGTTTCCCATGGTCCAATTCACATATCAGACCATGCCATGGTAATAGCCCAAATACAAACCGGGGAAGGGAAGGGACCAGCCACCACAGTGGAGATTTCCCTGCTATATGCTCCTTAATGAGGAGTTTAAGGAGTTTCTGGGAAAACAATGGCAGCTGTACAAGGAAACTAATGAAGGCAGTGAGGTTCTGAGGGCAACATATTGGGAAGCAGGGAAAGCCTTCATGGGAGGGGCCATCATAGGGTTTATGGCTTGGTTCAAAGCACAAAAAAGGGAGAAAAGATTGGGGTTAGAAAAACAATTAAAGGAATTGGAAAAACGCATGACTAAGGGAGAGAGGGGTGAACTAACACAGCTCTTAATGGTCACAAGGGAAGCATTGAATGGGTTGGTAAGCGGAGAAGCAAAGACCTCCGGGTTTTATTGTAGGCAATGAGTATCTGAGTGGTCTAACAAACCGGGTCCACTTTTGATGAGGCTTATGAAAGGGGGGTAGATGCTCTACTAGAGTGGTGGGGGTCAGGGACAGAATGGGGATATTGCAGAGGGAACCTAAAGAAATGGAGAAGTGCTTCTGGGATTTTTATAGTCTGTTGCATTAAGCTGAATGTATTAATAAGGGACCTTTAGTAAAGGACTTTTTAGATAAGGTGGCACCCCTAGGCTCACCAGGACTCAGGAGGCGAAACTAAACCAACCCATCACAAAAGAGGAAATCCTGAAAGCAATAGGGAAACTTCAAAGGGGGAAAGCAGGTGAGCCTGACAGATTTCCTGTGGAATATTATAAAGCATTGGCAGGCCAGATGGCAGAGGCTCTGAGCGGGGTGTTCCAGGTAGTGGAGGGGGAGGAACACCCAAGCTTGCCCCAAACTTATTATGAGACCCTGATTTGCTTAATTCCCAAGCCAGGTACAGATGAGGCAGAATGTGCATCGTACAGGCCAGTCTCCCTCCTAAATTGAGATCTGATAATTCTGGCTAAAACTCTTAGCCACACAGTTGGAGGACCTTCTTCTTATGTTGGTTCACCCAGACCAGAACTGGATTCATTAAGTGGAGATCCTCCTATCATAATATGTGGCGTCTGCTCAATGTGGTATGGAGGGCTGGGCAGATACAAGGGAAAATGTATGTCCTGTCTATGGATGCCGAAAAAGCATTTGATAGGGTGGAGTGGGAGTACCTTTTTGAGGTGTTAGCCCAGTTTGGTCTCGGTGATACATACATTCAGTGGGTTTGAGCCATGTATAGAGTGCCCAGAGCCCGGATATTGGTTAATGGGGCTCCCACAGATTACTTTGCATTGAGTAGAGGTACGAGGCAGGGATGCCCCCTTTCTCTACTATTTGCGTTGGTTCTAGAGTCTCTGATGGCAGCGATTCGGCAATGCTCAGTGATATGGGGTATTGAGGGAGTGAAGGGAACGGAGCATAAGGTCACCCTTTACGCAGATGACATGCTTCTATTTTTTCAGAGCCATCTGAGCGTAATGCCTCCCCTATTAGAGTTGGTGGACAAGGAAAGGGGAACCTATATGCATTGCTTTTGGACATGTAAGGTATTACAGACCTTGTGGGGAGGGGTTTTGGGTGAAGTCTCGAAATATGGGGGGGGGTTCCCCTTGCCGGTAGATTCAATCATGGGCCTTTTTGGGATGACACGAGGAGAGGATGGGGAATGGGAAGTGCTGCTGAGATGGTATAGGCTATTACTGATGCTAGCCAGGCACTGCATATAGAACATGTGGGTGAGTTGTGAAGTACCTACTACCCAGCAGAGGTGTAGTCTGAGTATACAAACTTTAGCCTTGGAAAGGCTGACTTTGGTTATTAGGGACAGGGAGGAGGCTTTCTATAGAGAGCGGACTCCCTTCCTAGCTTTGCTTATTAATGTGTAAGAAAACATGCTGCGAATGAGCCTTAATTAGGGGAAAGGAGGGATAAGTTGGAGGTGACATGGATGGAGATAATGGGTTAATAAGGAGTTATATTTAGGAAATGCATTTGGGGTTTTATTTATATAAAATATTTGTATTTATATTTTAATTTTTAGTATGTTTGGAATCTGTAGAACATAAGCTCAATATGATTTAAATGATTGAACTGAAATGTATAAGGGATTGCACCTATCTGTTAGTATGTTTGCTTATTTGTCTGTGTCTAAACTGTCTATTGTTTACTGTTGTGTGTTCTTGTTGTTGAAAATGTAATAAAATAATTATACAAAAAAATGAATGTACAAAGTTGGGACTGGTCCTCTTCAATGTCTTCATCATCATCATCAAATCTTTATTTATTCAGGCGAACATCATTGAGCAAGGCTCATTTACAAGATGGACCTGATAAGGTCAAGGTTCAATAGTTGATACACAACAGATGCATCATACACTTATATAAGACAGTTATACATACAGGGGAAAATAACGTTTATAAACACAGTGATGTACAGTAAATTCACATGATAAAAAACGGTTACAGGAAAGTTAAGCTAATATTTACAGTATATACATATCCCAGTGGGGGCATGGCAGACACTCAACATAATGTAATACTAGGATGGTGAAGGTATTACTGGGTGCCATAAGATGGGGTGTCTGTCTGGAAGGAATATGCCATATATGGTTTGGAAGGAGATTTGTGAGATGACAATGCTAGCTCTAGTGGTAGCAATTGCATTTCTCTTTGAAGAAGACTGTACAATGCTGTTTAAAGGATGCAAATGGAATGATATTGGACAGTTTGAGATTTTTGTAGGGTGTTCCATGCTATAGCTAGAGAATAGCTGATTGCTGCCCTCCCTAGCCTGGTGTTGAATTTGGGCAATTTGAGCAGGATGATGACATTGCAGAGGGACTGGGTGGGGAAGGTATGCCTCTCGCAGATGACACAAAGGTATGCAATAGGGTGGACGTGCCGGGGGGGGGTTGAAAACATTGGGCAGGACCTTAAATAAACTGGAGGAATGGTCAGAAGCCTGGCAACTGGGATTTAATGCAAAAAAAAAAAAAAAAGCAGGATCATGCAAATAGGGCACAGGAACCCAGGGGCAACATACAAACTAGGCAGGGAGGAACAGTCAGTCACGAGTCCGGAAAGGAACGTGGGAGTTGTCATCTCAGATTATCTAAAGTGGCTAGGCAATGTGACATGGTGGTGAGAAAAGCTAGCAGAATGCTTGGATGCATAGAGAGGGAGTAGTATCACTAGTAGGAGGAAGTCATTTTGCCTCCGTATGGAACACTGGTGAGACCGCACGTCTAGTATTGCATTCAGTTCTGGAGGCCCCACCTGAGAAAAGACAGACAGGGTGGAGGCAGTGCAGAGGGGGGCAACTAAAATGGTGAAGGGCCTGCATGGGAAGTCCTATGAGGATAGACTAAAGCAGTTAAACATGTATTCCCTGGAGGTAAGGAGGGAGAGGGGGGATATGATGTACATTCAAATACCTCAGTGGTATAAATGGGGTACAGAAGGGGAGCATCTTCCAAAGTATGAGATGCTCCAAGACAAGGGGGCATAGTATGAAGTTGGAGGGGGTAATGTGAGAAAGTATTTTTTTCATGGAGAGGGTGGTGGACACATGGAATGGCCTCGATGAGGAGGAGGTGATCAGGGCTGAGAAACAAGTTCAAGTTTATTTCCAGGAAAACTCCATTGAGCAGGCTCATTTTTAAGAAGGTCCTGAGAGGCTCAGACAATGCAAAACAGAACATGTCAAATACAAAAAGTGCGACATAAATAAAAGTGAGCAAATCGAAACATAGGATTGAACAACAGTGAGAAGGAACTGTACAAATTTCGTAGCCTAACCGTGAGAAGGAATTGTACATATTTTGTAGCCTAAGAATAAGTAGAAGAAGAAAAAATCAAGTAGAATAGTTACGGACCTTGTAAGCAGTGTGGTCCGGTGTTGCACAGTTCAAAAACAATACAGACAACATACAGTATAGGGATGGTAAGGAGACATAAAAAGGGGAAAGGTAGGGGAGGGGTACAGCAGGCAGAAGGAAATGGTCAAGGGATTTAAGAGTAAGTGGGACAGACACAGTGGTATCCTGGAGGCAAAAAGGGGGTACTCCAGAGTTCAATTTGGGCATCAGACCTCACAGTAGGTAGGGATTGATTGGGCAGACTGAGTGGGCAAAGTGGTCCTTGTCTGCCAACAACTTCTATATATCTATGTATATTTGAAAAATGTAAAACAGTATTAAAAAATGTTGTTCCTCCTTCTAATGTCTGCCATTAGCCCATCGGAGGAAGCCCTGGCTAGCCCATGTAAATCCCCCCACCCCACCCTCGCCCCAACACATTCACACTAACGACTCATTCAGTTCTCATCTCCCATTGTGGTGTCCTTTGCTGGAGTGAGGAACATTTGTTTTAAACAAAAACAAAAAAAGGCAGTTTAGCTGATTATTGGTTCCATGGGGAAGGGGGTATTGCAATGATGAGAAGCAACTGTCCAGTGAAGGAGCTGATTGCTATACTTACAAGGTGTTGGTTCAGCGTGGTTGTTTGGTCCTGTGTAATGGAGAGAAATTCCAACATTTGTTATTGCTGCTGGTTAAGGGAGTTGTTTGCTAGCTGCAGCAGGCACTGACCATGGTTTCAGTTGGGATGTTTGATTTCGGCAGTTAAAGGCAGTCTGCCTAGTGCAGCAGGAATTTGGTTTCTGGATAAGCGGTGACTGTAAACAAAAAAAAAATGTAAATTAATCCATGGTATTGTTTCTGTATGTTCCCCTTTGAAGGATCAGATCCAGGATTAGGTTTAAGGAGTATGTAGTAGCCATGTTCTGCGATAAGTCACAAATTTGTGAATCCTTTCATTTTTATGACTGTAGTACAGAGAACGTATTAAATTTCAAGTGGAAAGAAGTGCGAGTGAGTGGAGTGGTTAGAGAGAGGGTGGAGGGGCATTGGTGACTCTGTATATGCCCTTTTATTTTATTTTTTTAAATACTTTTTCTAGCACCCCGAGACCTGACTTGTGAACCTCCCTCTATCACCCTCAGTGCCCCTTTCCCACCCGTGGAACCCCTGGGGTCCTACACTTTATTCCTGCCTGCACTCCTCACTCTGGCACCCAGGCAAGTAACCTGCAACCTGTCCCCAGAGGTGGGATCTCTGCAGAGAACCAGACCTCCAAGGAGAATGCTTCAATCAACATGCCTGGGATAGCAGAGGTAGGAGTTGGCAATGAGGTGGGTGAGCAAGGTTGCCCAGTTGGGCATAGTTTGATGAAGACTCATCTGTCCCAAGTCCTCCCCTTGTTTATTTTTTATTTTTTTTTGTAAGCCCACCCCCTCCCCATTGCCTAGGGGTATGATGTATGTCCAGGGGGTGGGGGTGGGGGGACACAGCAGCAGAACACCTTCCAGGATGGCTGCGTTCACCTAAGTTCATGGCAGAGGAAGGGGGTGTGCCACCCGACCCCATTGGTGCTAGGCTGTAAAGAAAATGGTGGTTAAACAGCAGTAACCAATCAAAGAATGAGGCAACTTTCACTAGCTTAAGAACAATGGGATCCCAAATTGAATAAACACTGTTCAATAAAAGCACAGCAACTCCATGGAGCAGTTCATAGGTTAACAAAGTGGGAAGCACATTATTCTTGGCCATGGAGGTCATGCAGTTGATTCAGTCTCTTCAAAATAAGTCCATTCACGGGGCGTGATCAGGATGACACCAAACTCTGGCAGCTTAGTTTGTCCTTTAGCAAAGGAAAATGCACGGTACTGTAGGGTTACTCTCCGCATAGCCCTAAAGTGCTTTGTCCACATCTCCTCCGCTCAGCCTGGCATTTCACCTCAGGGTCAATGCTTCACTATCCCAAATGTTCAGATTACTAACTAGAATGGTTCAGCTAGCCTCTCGCCTCAGGGCTACAGTTCTTCCTCCCACTGGTCATACTTCAGGTCGCAGCCCTCTACCTCCCACTCAGGCCACTTCATGCTCTGTCCTAGGCTCACAATGGTTCTCAGATGATGGCCCCACGGAACCTCACAGTAACCCATCCCCATGTCCGCTGCCACTCTGCTCTCCCTTGAGCCTTATCTTTCCTAATCACTTTCCTGCTGCTGGGGTTTGTTCTCCTCTGATTCCACAGACATTGGGGATTTCAAATTAAACAGCAACCGCTATGTCCCACAGTGAACATACAATTTTTCCCTTCCCTCTGAGAGAAAACTATTCTGCCACTCAAGTGGACAGCAGCCTCGCTCGATCTAGTCCAACTCACTCCTCTCTCTCTCTTTCCTGCGCTTTCCCCCTTGTATCCAAGACCTCCCCAGGGTGTTCCCATGCCAGCAGCTTCTTAGGACGGCAAACTATTAATCCTTTGCGGGGACGAGATGTCCCTCACAGAATCCCCAAGGTGCACATCCAATGCACAAATAAGGTGTCTTATCACCTTACAGAGGGGTGACATTTTATTTTGTACTGTAATCAAACCTCTTATCTGGGGTGACCTGGCCTCATGCCTATCTGGGTCTTTGGAAGAATGTGTGAGCCTCACCCCTCTTTTGGAACTCCCCTGCTGTGAGCATATGATGCCTCCACATTAGATGCAAAGCAAGTGGGCACATGCCAGTGTAAGGTTGCTCCACAAAGGAGCACTATTCCTAATGACAGACTCTTCCCCCTGTGCCACCATGGAGCAGAAATGCAATAGGAGGTTCCCTCCCTTCCCAAAATGGGAGGCATCCAAGGTGGATGCTGGAATGCTGCCTTGTTGGTAAGAACCAGATGTTCCAGCTCAGGGCATGAACTCTGTCTATAGCAAGTAGTAGTACTGCCACTGCACTAGCCAGACAGCTGTATACAGAGGAGCCTCCCAGGGTGCAGTGCAGCGTCTCCGGTTACTGCATGACAAAGGGGATTAACTGCCATTCAACTTGTCGTCTTTTCAGCAGCAACTCTGCTGCAGAATGCTGCAGTATTGCATTGCATCCTGGCAGGCTCCACAATTGCAAACACATCTCCATTCTGTTCAGAGGTTACAAACATACGAACACACGAAATTACCAGCAGATACAGGCCTATTGGTCTATTTAGTCTGCTCGAGTGTCCAGTACTTCAGTCTTTCAGACTGCAGCTGCCCTCCCCTTGCCTCCCGCCACTGATTTTTGCCTGTGAATTCTGCCTTTCCACTCCCGGTCCCACCTTTTGAAGCTACCCCCACTGTCTACAATTATATCACCTCCGATAGTGCGTTCCACCCTGCCACCACCCTTTCAGTGAAATAGTGCCTCCTCATTTCCCTCCTGAATCTGTCTCCTTCCAACTTCAGACTGTGCCCACTGGTTTCCCTTCTTACTTTTAATTTGAAAATACTTCGGTGCTTACTCTGTTCATACCCTTCAGGTACTTGAAGGTCTCAGTCATATCCCCTTTCTCCTTTCTATCCTCCAGAGAACACACATTGAGCTCTCTCTCTCTCTCTCCTCATAAAGTTTATCCCTCAATCGCATGATCATTTTCGTTGCCTGGCGCTGTACTCCCTCCAACAGCTTGATGTCCTTTTTCAAGCAGGGGGTGCCAGTTCTGTACACAGTACTCCAAGTGTGGCCTCACCAGAGACCTGTATAGGGGCAGGGTGACTTCCCCGCTCCTTGAGGTAATTCCTCTTCCAATGCACCCCAGCATTCTGTTGGCCTTTGCTGCTGCCTTCCTGCACTGGGCTGAGTGGTTCATTTCCCCTGTTACCAGTACACGCAGATCCTTCTCCTCCTTTGATTTGGATAACTTACCTCACACTAACCAGTAACTATTTTCAAGGCTTCTGGCTTCCGAAGTGCAACACTTTGTACTTCTTGACATTGAACCCAGGCTGCGATGTGTTAGACCATTCCTCCAGTTTTTCCAGATCAGTATTATACTGCCTTCCTCTCCATCAACTCCACACAGATCTTGGTGTCCTCGGCTAAGACTGATCTTGCTCTCTATCCCTTCTTTGATATCAGCAATGAAAACATTAAAAAGCACTAGTTCCAGCATTGAGCCCTGTGGGACCCCACTTGTTACCGCCCTGGGCTCAGATACCTCACCCCCCTACTACTACCTTCTGCTGTCTATCCTGTAACCAGCTCCTGACCCATCTAACCAGTTTCCTCCCCGCTCCCAGGTTGCTCAGTTTGCTGGTCAGCCTACCATGCAGCACCGGATCAAAGGCCTTGCTGAAGTCCAGGTATAGTGTAACCCCTCACCCCTGCTTTTTTGCAAAATGACAGGTGATATGCTGTTGAAGCTGACAGCAGTACCTGGTGCGGACTGGGTTCGGGGAAGATGAGGTTACTCAGCACAGGGGACCTAGGTTTGGCTACTCTACACAGGGGCACCCAAGTAAATCCGAACACAGGAAGCAATAACTATTGTCCAGAACCAGGAATGGGATTCTTCAGTGTGGCTTTTATTCACATCCAAGCTGAACAAACAAACAAACCATAGACTGACCCCCACGGGGCTACATTCCTGGTAATGCAGATTAGAGATAACAGAACACTTCTTTAATATTTCCAGCCCTCAGGCTCTAAACCCACCAGGCACACAGCCCGGACTTGCACACAGCTTTGGGTACACAGCCCGACTTGTACACTACTTGGGTTTTCCCCACGGGCCTGGCTCCCCTGCCGGCCACTTGATCCACGGTCCATTTTGGGAAATGAACCAATTATCCTGTTGTGGCTCCCCAAACCACCTTAGAGCCTTTGACTCCTAGAGGGAATTTTCCTTCCAATCCGACGTCTGGGTACTTCCCTCATCACTGGCCAAGTGCATGAGGCAAAGTAGAAATCCACAGAGCAAATCCGTAGAGGTGGACCTGGTCACTAAAGATGGGGGGTCTCCCACCTCCAGCTCCCACAGTCCATACCCGGCCATTTCTCTGGAAACTAAACAATTCCTTTACTGAAAGCTTGACAATGCAGATTCCTGGGTAGATGTATGTCACATCTCCTCTACATATCATTTTGATTTTCCAACAGCACTGGACTTGAACCTACTTTTACTTTTTGGCTAAGCCCATTACTCTAGGCCTCCCACTATTTCAGTAGTCCAATCTCCACATGTCACACAAGCCCCAGGGTGAAAAACATGGGCCCTTTAAGGAAGAGCAGACACTTACCCTCCGGTTGCAGGTGCCCCACAGGCAAATCACAAATCTTCTTGTTCTCCCAAAAAAACTCTGGAACAAATAGGCAGCTTCTCCATTAGTAGCAGAACCAGGGGGTTGCCCCAGAAATATGCAGGAAACCCTTTCCTGCCCCCCATCCAGCGGTCTCCACCACTTCAAACTACTTCTGTGTCTCTCTTTTGGTAGAGACACATACCCTTTTTACCTAAATGTAGCCCTCTGTCAGGGCTGAGGCTCCTAGAGCCTAAACAGAGCTGCTGTGCTGCTTCCTCAGCAAGCTCCCAACTCCAACTGACCTACAGACTACTGTTCAAACCTCCCAGCATTCTATTCCAACTCCCTGCTGCAGATTCCATTGTGGCTCATGCAGCTGAGATAGTTCTATGGTGATGTCATCCCTCAGTCTCAGCTGAGACTGAGAACAGAGTGAGACAGTGTGAAATCCATTTAACTGGAGCTTCACAAGCTGCCTTCCCTGCCTACCACTAGGTCTTACTGGGATTCTAGTAACCTCAGGTAACAAGGGGGCTACAATAGGACGTCCAGTGCCGATGTCACCCAGTCAAAAAAGGCCACCTGGTTAGTCTGGCAAGATCTGCCAGAGACAAACCCATGCTGGCTGCCATCCTGGAGATCATTGTCCTCCAGAAATTTAACCAGCCTTTCCTTGAAGATAGTCGCCGTGGTTAACAGAGAGTGATAAAGCACTGGAGCAGTGGGGTTTAGGGGTGGTAAGAGTTTCCTCCGGCATCTGGGTTGCTGCAGTCTGAGAAACTTGGGAAACAGCAGTGCAGCTTGTGAGGCCACATGGTGGCCATGAAGAGGAGGAGTGGATTTAATGTTTTATATAAAATGTGTATCTGGGGTAGGAATGGGTGATTCTGTTAACAAACATGTTAAAATGTATGAGGTCTGCCGGCCCAGTGGTGCAGAGGGCTGAGGTGCTGGATGCCTTGTCTTGTGCCATGCTGGTGACCCAGGTTCAGAAACCAGCTAGGGTCATTGGGGAGCCGGCGGGGGTGGGGGAAGCAGGATTGAGTGTCTGTGTTTTTTTTTTTTATATATATATATATATATATATATGTAACCCCCCTGCAAATGGGGGTTCCCAAAAGACTTCCAGGAGCTTGCTTGAATGCTCCAAGCCTGAATGGTGTTTGGCATTTAAGCCATTTATCAGTGAGTGTTTTAGAACCTCTGGTACTGTCTTTAAGAGCTGTCTGCTTGCAGACATAATTAGTTTGTATGGGGACGTGTGTTTTTTGATTGAGTACCACTCAAGCTGCTGCCAATTCACTTCATTTTGCAGTCACTAGGAGTGCAAAGGAACCTATCTGAAAGATGTAACTGTTTGCCAGAAATTATTTAGAGTAATAATGAAATTACAGTTTGTCTAACCTGCTTTCTTTGTAGTCAGAACTGTGTCTGCTAGTTCCCCATTCTAGTTTTGAACTGCTGAACTGGACCAATCAGTGTGGGGTAAGCTAGCTCTAAATGGTGCCTTGGACGAATCAGAACTTGGACTCATAATCTGAGCCAGCCACAAGAGGATTGTATGGGCAGTGACTCTGGGAGATGTAGTTTAGACTTCAGTGCCTTTTGGACCAACAGCAGCAGTCTATTGTGAGTGACAGCCAATCCAGTCAAGAACTGGAGGAACTCAAAGGAAGTGCCCGGTTTTGTTGGTTGGAGTTTCAGTTGAGCTTTGGCAGTGAAGAAGGAAGGAGCCCTGTGCTTTTTCAGTGTGCAGTTTTTAGTCAAAACGTGTGTAAGGCCCAGAGTTCCGGTCTGCAGCTTGTGTAACAGCTTGTTAGGACTGAATTGTCCTGTGAAAAGAATCAAAGGATCTCTGAAGAGTAGAAACCAGGCTCACCCTGTAGAAGACTGGAGGAATTGCTGAAAATTGCACTCGGTCTGTCAGGAACTGAATCTGCTGTGTGTTCTCCGGTATTGTGCAGTAATTGCGATCGGATACAGATGCAGCCTGCCTGGTATAGTGCTTTCTTTTATGGATGTGTGAAGAGGTTTGTGTACCTCAAGTGAGCCCTGTTGACATTGAAGGACCCTATCTTATTTGGAGGTCGTGAGTACTAATTCAGGGTCGCCCTGTTGAATTGCCACATTAAATCCAAATGGAATTACTGTACTGCTGACTGTTTAATTCTCCTTTTCTCTGTGTGAAAGGGCCCCTACCAGCTGCCACGGTTTGACTAGCCACTAGGGCTTGGGTACCCAGGGACAGTAACTGATAGGGATAGGCCTAGCACAGAGTCATAGGTAGATTATTAGAGTGATAAGCTAATTAACCTGATTTCCCCCTGTCCTTGTTATATCCCCCTAAATAAATCAGAGCTGCTTGTTTCAGCAAAGTTATACTGCCTGAGGTATTTGTCTATGTTAAAGTACTGTACTGTGATTGTTGCACTGTATCTCATTTCACAGGAGGTCCCAGTGCCAGAACCAGACCTGGGGGTAAGTGTATACTGTGAAGGTAATTCTGATATATTGTGTGGGCCACTAGTGGGAAGAAAGGGGGTTGCAGTGCCCAGAGGGCTGTGACCAAGTTAGTTTAACTATTGCAAACCCTGACCTCTGGGTGGAGGCACCCATTGGATCCAGGCCCCTCAACCTGTTAGTGGCAAATCAGGCAGGGGTAGTAGCCCCTGGGATAGCGCCATCTAGGGGTTACATATATATATATCTCTCTCTCTCTCTCTCTCTCTCTCGGCTCTCCTCTAGCGGCGAGGATTTTTGTGCACCCCCCCACCCATAGTTCCGATGCCCTCGGGTGGAGGTTGCATGGGTGGTGTAGGTGGGCGGGGTCAGCAAGTAGTGGGAGGGTGCCTCAGAGCCGCATCATGCGCATTCTACTTAGGCATAGGGGGTGGGAGAAAATGGGGACAAAAAGCATGATAAACACAATAATATATGAGGCTTACAAGTAATTGCTAGTTGGAGGTAGTGGGTCATTACCTACATCAAGATGGCTGCCAAATTTTTTTTCTTAAAACATATATGATCAGCATTGATCTCTGACTGTGCTGTGTCCTGCTTGCCTGGAGAAGTATGAACCAGTATGGTTTTTATTTCTGAAACACACTGCCTTGGAATGTTCTCTGCCATCAGGACACAGGAAATTCCTTACCCATATTACGAACTGTAGTTGGCTATGGACACACAGCTAAACATATCAGTTGGACTGCAACCCCTGATCATGTTTGATTCATAAGGTCTTTCTTCCAATAGAATCGGTGTAATCCTGCTTTGGAAGCCTGGACAGTGCTAGCTAGTATGTATATTGCATGTATGTGGGCCCCACTCAAGATCTAATCCTAAGCCACTAATCAGCTTGATGGCCCTCTGCTGAACCCTCTTAATCTTTTTTTTTCCCATTGTGTATTTTTCCCTCCTTTGCCCTGCCAGCAGATTTCTCTCCTTCTCCAACTCCCCGCCTGCCGCTATTACCTCCCAGGCCCTGTATCCCCCCATGGTGGGGCAGAAGGGGGGAAGGGCTGTCCTCTCCTCCCCCCCAAACACATATCTGGAGTGGGCCCAGGAGCTCCGTGAGGCTGCCGTGTCTGAGCAGTGGAAGGGCTTCCATGGAGTCAGCAGGTGATATTTTTCCACTTTTCTTGGTCCCTCCCCTATGGCCATGAACACCACACGTGCATCACAATGCCACATTACTAGCCTTCCTAGCTCAGGTGCTACCCCCAGCCTCCACCAGGGGGCAGCCAAGGAGCGGGACAGCATGCCCACCCTTCCCAGGGAGAGGAGAGCTGTCATCAGATGCTCGATCCTCTCGCTCCCCTGCTGACCCCTGGCAGCCTGTGTTCGTTCCCAAACACAGGTCACCAACATGGCGCGAGGTGTGGCATCCAGCGCTTCAGCACCACCGGGCCAGGCCTCTTAATCTCTTTAATGTCCTTTCTTTAATGTAGCAAACAGAACTGGATACAGTACTCCCAGTGTGATCTAACCAAGGCTTCAGGGGAGGAAAGGGGTACACCAGGCTACCGGGGACAGAGTTATTTATCTATTTAAAAATCAGTATCTGGGAAAGGCACACTGAGCTGAAGTTGGATTCCGGGAGAGACTCATTTGATGGGAAATGGCAGATGACTGTTACGAGTAGTTGAGAATACAAATTCACGATGGTATATACAATCAAAACGTAGTAGCTGAAAGCTATGAATAACTCGTATGTACAATAATATTTTAACTTAATGGGTAGTACTTGAGGAGAGAAAGCTAGCTCAGGTGTCAGATGAGTGAGAACAGGAGCAAGTGGGAGAGAAGAGGGGATGCAGAAGCATCTTAAAGGAGAGGTAACCCCTAATGAAGGCTGTGTGGCGAAGGGCTGGGGCTGGTGGCTTGCATTTTGTTCCAATAAAGTGAATTGGTAAATAGCCAGCTTAAATTGTGTGTGTTATTGTCTTCAAGTGCTGTTGCTGTGGACCTTCTTTTTTCCTTTTAAAGCAGAGGTAAGAAGGGGCTAGTCCAAGGGAGGAGGGGCAAGTGTTCCAAACTGAGGGCAGTCAAACTGAGGAAGAGTCCTCACCAGTGGATGTAGAGCAGTGGGGAACAATAAGAGAACAAGAGTTAGAAGAATGAAAAAGGGAGCAGATATGCCATGTTAGACAGACAGGAAGGGAGGGATGTAAACTAGCATTTGTAAAGAAAGAAAGCACAGTGGGATAGGTACCACATCAATAAGAAGTGGGGTTGAGAGGAGGTTGTAAACCCTATTTATTTTTACTCCCAGATGTAGCTCCCTAACAAGAGAGTCCCCCACCAGAAGTTGCTTCCTCCTCTGGGGTCCTCCACCGCCTTTCTTGGGGTTTCTGCTGTGGAGGACCCCCACATCCTCCCTGCCACAGGTGCCTCCTCCCTGCAGTCCCACCCCACCACAGCGGTGTAGGAATTACATAGTGGTACTGGTTGAGGAACGTGCCTCTGACCCATCACCCCCATCCTTCCAGAACCCACCATAGTCCAGTTGCTCCTCCTCCTAGGCATTCTCTGACATAAGTGACAGACATGATGGTCCCGGGGGAGGGGGAGAGGTTGCCTGTATCCTACTCAGCTTGGGGTCTAATGACCTTCTCCCTCAACCCAACGAAGTGCATGCAGATGGGGCAGCACCACAGTCTCCAGAAGGTCTCTCTGAAAACTGCTGCCCCAGAGCCACTGCACTGCACCACTCCCAGCATTCTCAGCCCCTATACTTTTCCTGTGATATTCGGAAATTCTTATGTACCCCTACTACTGATAGGGTGTTACTGGTTTTTCCCCTTTTTGGTGGTTGTTATGCCCCTTGTACATCCTAGATAGCGTTGCTCCTATTCCCTATTTTGGCCTGTTCTTTTTCCCTTCTGTCCGTTATTGTCCTTGAACACCTACCCTAGATAGGTAGGCACAACACAGTTCAAACTCCTACCCTAGGTTAGATAAGGTGTTGCTTCTATGCCCTGTTTTGGCATACCCTTTACTTTTCACCTTTATGATTGTAATGCACCTAAATCTAAACTGTAGTGTGAGGTGGCCTGGCAGGTGTGCAGCATCAGGGATGGCAAATACAGCACAGGAGAGTTCGGAACAGAGCAGTTCACCACGGAAAGTTTGGCACAGGGAAATTAAAAAGCTGGAAATTTGGTCCACACATTTCACTTGAGTGGTGATCCATAGCAGTGTGGTGTTTGTAATAGTAAATGAGCACTTAAACCAGAAATTTCACTGAAGTAGTGATTTGTCATTGTGGATCAAATTTCCAGCTTTTTAATTTTCCTCTGTGGCAAACTTTCTGGTTCTCAACTTTCCTGTGCTGTCTTTGCTTAGAACCGCAGCGTCTCCTGCTGACTGCCACCCCACGCTGTGGAGGACCACTAGACTACCAACTCCAGTTTCAAGCCCAGACAATTGCCAAACACAGCAGCAGGCTGTAAGTCCCTGATTGCTCCTTCTCCAGTGCCCCAGATGAGTGTTGAGAGGGGTCAGTTTACAACAACAGGAATGTACAGTACATTCAACTCACGCGCTCCCGCTCTCTCTCTCTCTCTCTCTCTCTCACTCACTCACTCACTCACTCACTCACTCACTCACAGAAACAACTGATCTGTGTAGATCAATAGTTCTTAGACTTTGTCACAGTGAGCCTCCCCAAATCCATGGAAAAGATTTTGAGCCTCCCCTTAAAACTGACATAATATTGGGCCTCCCCAAAGAAAAATAACATACTGTTCTTTGCGTAGTACACCATGAAACCCCTTTGAGTACTTGGCTCACATTCAGTTCTTTGTCTTATACTGCAGTGAAACCCTTGAAAAAGAGCTTCTGTGCTCAAAGGTGTTATCTGAATAACAAAATAAACAAATATTGTTATTCAGCTTATTACTTTGCTCCTTCCTGCTATTGCTCTTGGCACTTCTATTCTCAACCCTTGTATTTGGGCTATTCTGCCATCAGGCTACAAACTGATCAATTGCCACCACTCATTATTAGTTTATTGTTCATATTTGTTTGCACTATTGTTCATTGTGTATTTCTTGATTGTTTAGCAGTTACCTTTTGAAATGTATTCACTCCCTACAATTCCTTGGTACACCTAAATGAGCCTTGGCTCATTCACCTTCCCTTGTCAGCTATTAGTAAATAAACACATAAAAATTTACCTACTGTTGTTATCCTTTTTCAGTTTGCTTCATCTCTTCACACAAAATATATAAAACTCAAAATTTAAATGCAGTAGTTTTTCAGACTTGCTTGAGCCTCCCCTGGAACAGGTTGGGGCCTCCCCAGGGAGGCTGGCCTCACCATTTGAGAACCCCTGGTGTAGATGAATGCAAGAACTGTTTGAAAAGCGCTTTCACTGCCTTTAGAATCCCAGCTCCAGTTTCAAGCCCAAACAATTGCCAGTCAAACAGGCTGTAAATCCCTGATTGCTCCTCAGGTGCCCCAGATAAGGCTGTTGGGAGAAGGGTCAGTTTACAACAGGAATGCAAGCTTTGATGTCACAGAAACTTATTTTGCATATTACTTATTCTGCAAAATGTTTCACTGATCTAGTAAGAGCTGTCCAGTACAAACTGTTAAAGAACCTCCAGTTGCCAACAAATGATCATTTATAGCCACATTACCTTCTTATTATATGAGATGTGCAGATTTTTTCTGTGTGCTGTGTGGGTTACTTTGTAACTTCAGCTCAGAATGCAATGGGCCTGTACTAGGAGAGTTATTTTTTTTCTCCCTTTTCTCTGCCAGGAAATGACCATTTTGTGCTGCTGACAGTTGACGGGGGCCTCTACACCTGTGGCAGTGGAGACCTAGGGCAGCTGGGAAGGATCGCAGAGTATTTCAGCAGTCGAGGAGGGAGACAAGGATTATGTAAGACTGGCAGGGGTTTTTACATAAAAAAATGACAAGTACCAAATTTATTTAGTAGGACTAGTTTGTATGACTTGTTTTGCTAAGTGAGAAATAACCCACGACAGGGTATGGGGTTATTTGTGATTAATCAACACTCTGGGTGCGTTGTGAGGTCCAAGGCTGCAGGCAGAGTGCCCTCACAGCACACGGGGTGTTGATTAATCCCCAATAACCCCATACCCTGTGGTTTATTGCACTTGTAACATGGGGTCAGTACAATGCGATAAAAGTAAAGTAATATAAAATGATGAAAACCTTCAGATTTCATGAAGTACCTTTGCCCCACAAGGAAGTAGTCCCACTGTTAAAATGCCGCTGATATGCGATAATGACAGATTGAGCTTTGCTCTTATAGTGCAGAGGGTGGGTGTGTGTGTGCGCGCGCACGCACAGAGATGACAGGGACACTTTACAGAGAACAACAAAGAACATTTATAAGCAGCACATAAGATCTCCTTTCCTGCACTCCACTACACAAAACATGACATCCCTCTCTGCAGATGAACTGTGCAGCACACCACAGCTGATTTTACGCATGGTGCGGTAAAACAGAATGAAGGAATATATGCTAGTACAGTACTTGTAAACAGTAACACACAGCAGCATTACATGCTAGGCCACTCTGCTTCTGTTTCTCTCGCCACACATGGTTGAGCAAGGCTGCCCAGTCTCTCTGGGGAGTTGGACTGACAGTGGGTTGGAATGCTGTGAAGATTGTGGGCAGTGAGAGGATATCCTGCAGCAAGGACATTCCCGATCCTTCACATCATTTGTATTTTTCTCTCTTTCTGCAACTATTTTCTCTTTCTAGGAGCTGCCCCCCCCCTTTGCCGTACAGGCTCCGTGCCTCTCTCGTGCTCTTTCTTTCTTCCCCCTCTGTGCAGGACACCTTGCGCTGCTCCTGCTGTTGGTGTGTAACCGAGCACAGGCTAAAGTACTTAAATAATGGATAAAAACTTGTGACGCGGTAATCCAATTGGGACCAAGGGGACAGGCATCGAGGAGGACTAACAGATCTGACACGGATACATCAAATGTTGTAGTGGTGATAGTAGGGAGATGGGAAGTCTGGGTGTGGATAGGGAACTGATATTGAAGAACTCTGACATGCACACAAACACCAGAGTGCAGCATTAGCAAGTCTCAGTTACACAATGTGTTGCTGTCTCTCTCTCTCTCTCTCTCTCTCTCTCTCTCTCTCAGTCAACACTGTCTCACTCATTCTCTGGCACTCTCTGCTGGCAACTAGTCCCTTTCTTGCTGTCCCTGTATTGCACTGTCCAACTGCCAGCAAAAAAACAAAGTAGTGCTGGTAGCGGACATTATCGGGGGCAGGGGCAGCAATGGACCACACTGACAACACACCAGGGACATCAAGAGGTTCACTGCATGTAGTACAAGTGTACCACCAGGAGCGGACAGGGTCTGAGGCTCTCTCTGTACATCGGACAGGATGAAAACATTCACTGTATTTTGCAGGTGGCAAACCCACTCGCAACAAAACTGCTCTGTATCTTTCTCTGTGCAGACAGGAGAGCCTGTTCTGTCTGTGTCTCTTTCTCCAATCTGCAGAGAGCAGCATGATCATGGGGGGGGGTCACAATCCGTGTAGACGGGGAACTGACATCGTTGAGGGATAGTAGGAAAAACACTATGGCCCTTCTGTACACAGCAAAGCCCGACACTTTAACCCTCGCTCCAGTGCCTCTACAAATGGCTGCTGTACACTGAGATTTTCTTTAAGTACATAATGAATCCCATTCTGCCCACTGGTCCTGTATCTTGCCCCCTCATGCCAACTGTGCATATTATTAGCAATAAGGCATGACGGTGTGTGTTACTGTGTAATAATGTCACTCCTGGGGTGGGTTGAAGCACAAGGTGAAGCAGAGTGCTTTCACCACCCCAAGAGTGACGTTATTACACAATAACACACACCCCCTGGAGTGCCTTATTGCTATTATACAATGGCTCGATGTTATACAAAATTAAAAAATTAAAAATGTTTTTAGTAGATTTTTAGTGAGTTTCTTAGAGAAGAGGGGGGAAAAAAAGGCTATATGAATACAGCCAGCAAAGCTAATGCTAATCAATGACAGTGATATTATACTGTAATATCATCATTGTCTCAGGCACACACTGACCAATCAGAATCCAGGATTCTTTCTTGCCATTGTATAATGCGCAATAATCAACGGTCAGCTGACGCTGATTGCCCAGTTGCCTTCCTGTTTTCTCATACCCCATGTCATAATTGGAATTATAGAATGGCAAGAAAAAATCTAGAAATCTCATTGGCCAAGAGACATCAGCTGACTGTACATTAAATCTCTATATAAGCACAGTCATCTTGGTCCTAAACCACATTACACAATGAGCAAATCAGTCCTCCTACAACCAGAACTATCTTCTATCAGTCCCTCTGCAACCAGAACTGATCTTCAAACATGGCTGCTACCTTTACACTGTAAAAACCTTCAACTGGGCCCTAAAAATAAAACTACCTTAAAAAAAAAAAAAAAAAATTAAACGTTTCCCTGATCCACACTCTCCTTACACACAAATAAATCCGAAACATTAAGTATTGTTTATAGATTTCATTACAACTGTTTCTTTACTAACAGTGAAACCTCTCCCTTCTGTCTTTACCTGCTCATCAGGGAAATCTCTTCTGCTTGCCCTGACAGTGAAATACTTGAGTCACTGGATCTAAAACAGGCCTTTGTTGTCTGTGTGTACAGTATGTTAGAAAAGCAACATTCTACCATCAGAACTGAGCAGAATTTTGAATACCTGTATTCCATGGTAAACATTCTATGTCTTGAATGAGGGGAAAAACAGAAAAAAAAAAAAAAACAGGATGAAGAAAGTGGGCAATACAGTAATACTATATAAAGAAACAGAAAAGGTGGGAAAACAGTTACATAGGTAGAGGCAGACCCGAACTACTCAAATAATACATTGCTGTCCCTCCAACTCACTGGTTTAGCATTTTTCAGTGAGTTGCTATTCAATCAATTTTACCACTCTTCTACCCAAGTCTGGGGACTATTTTTCACCATATTTAAATAAAATAACATACTACTATTAAATCTTTAATAATGTGTCCAGAGTTTTGTTTGTTATAGAAATAGTTGTTACCCATTTTATAAGAGCAGTAAGACACTTCAGGCTGTGGGTTGTTGATTGATAAGAGCACTACCCAGCTACTGTAGTCACTTGGCGCAAGCGCCTCGTGCCTAATGATGCACCTGGGGGTGTGCTCTTATTAATCAACAACCCAAACCCTGTCATGTCTTATTGCTTTCTTAACCACTGCCCTTCCACTGATCTTTTCTGCAAAGAAAGTTTCCACCATCAGGACTTGTATTCTCTATAGAGTTCCTCTTGGATTTTGCAAACCATGTATGCAGGGCCCCGTAAGCAATGTAAATTGCAGTTTTGGGATGGGGGGTTGTGTTCATATCAAGCATGCCTGCTTAGAATACCCAAGGAAAAGCTAGCAGCACAGCTCATCCGATCCTCTGTGGAGTCAGCAGAAGTAGTAGAGCTGGACTAGGCCACCAGGATAACTGGATATTTCCAGGTGGACACCCCTCTGTTGGATACTTGGCCACCTTCTAAGCAGAGAAGAGATCTGCATAATCTATTTTCTAATTAAATAGGGTATTTTGGGCACTGCAAGTAGATGCTCTATGCAAACCAAGAGCTAGTGTATCAGATTTAAGTGGAATACTGATGTCTCTCACCCTAGGCCCTCCCCTATTGGTTTTCAAGATGGGCCCCTGTATATACTTTCCAGGTGGGCCTCCTGTACCCCAGTCCGACCTGGTCTGTGAACTCCATGGAGCCACCACTCTAGTTTTTTCCCTGCATTCAAAGAGAAATGCTGAATCCTTTCCCTCCTCTTTACTGCCATTGTTTCGTGCAAAGTTTAATGTGGTTGTTTTAATTAAAATAGAATGTTGTCTTTGCTTGAAGCTTGGAATACAAGCCTTGGGGAGTGGCAGAGGTGCTGGAGAAGGACACCACTCAGCCCCTCCTCCTTCCCCATTAACAAAGTTCAAAATTTGCATAACAGACCCACACTTTCTAACAACATGAGTCCAGTAGTGATGCCGTACAAAAAGCGACGTCATCTCCACAGTGAGATGTTGGCTCGGAGATTTAGAATGGCACTGTGAATCAAAACTCCATTCAGACGTTGTGTGGTGATGCTCCTTCTAGAGTTCTAATGCCAGATTTCTCTAAAGAGAACCGTCACCTCTGAGCCCTCTACAAGTCCATCGACTAGGTCTATTGTTTATTGTACAAACTCCTGGCTTTTTTCTTGCTTAGTTCTCAAAATTTACATTAGAGAGCTTATTCTATCTAAATTTGTATTATTCAACTGTATTCTCTGGTTCCCAGTTGATTCTTGGAACTGGACAATAGTCTTACTTTGTGGTTCCTGCTTTAATGCAATAGCACTTATTTTTGATAAAACATTAAAAATAACTGCTTGTTCAGTATTTTTATTTAGTGGTAGTGATTAAAACTTGAGGCAGTATAGCGCAGTGGTTTAAAGCTCTGAGCTGCAAATCTGGTGACATCCAGCAGACCAGACCTGGGTTTGAATCCCACAGCTTCCACTTGCATACTGTGTGACCCTGAGCAAGTCACTTAACTTCCTTGTGCTCCCAGGTCGCACCTGTAAAAAAGCTTTCAGCTTAGTGTGCTACTCCTGGTTAAACAACTAAAAAAATAAAATAAATAAAAACTAAGGAACTGGCAGTAATGTTTTGGCTTTATTCAGTTGACTGGAATGACTGAGGAAGCCTAATTGTGATTTGAGTAAACATGTTTGTCCCAAAATACAAAAGAAATGGACTAAACACAGAGCTGCCTGTCAAGTCCACTAACAGAACTCCTAAATTACCTCCAATAGCACCATATGAAGTCCGAACTATCCATTGTTTACCCGACACAAAATTGCTGCCCAGGTAATAATGTATTAATAAGCATTTGCTGTGCAAGTGTTTGGTACTGACAGGCACTACACACAAAGGTTGTTAAACATTTTTTTTTTTACCTCAACTTTTCAAGTTACTTGTTTTAGGATTCACCTTATAAACATGACCTGTACCATTTATAGTATATTGGCCTAAATGTCATTTTCCACCAAAGGTGTGAAAACACATCTCATCCAGGATTTAAAAAATGACCCATGTCACTTTTATGAGGTGGTGTGGATAAATGGCTATGTTGAAAGTTTGGAGTCAGAATACTGAAATTAGTGAAGTTATGAGTGAATGCTGAAACAGTGTAACGTTCAGTCATAACCTGGGCATTTTACCATGTCTGTACACCAAATTTTCAGCATAGCCTTTTTATTGCCCCACCTAACAAAACCGGTAGGTGAAAATGTTCAAATCCCTGCCAAAACATCATTCTACACCACAGATGTGAAAACACATTTTGGCCAGGATTTGAAAAATGACAGCTGTCACATTCATGAGATGGTGTGAAAAAAATTGCTATGTTGAAAATTTGGATCAAAATATTTAAAATTACCAAAGTTAAAGTGAGCGAAGAAAAATTTCAATGTATGTGCATAACTTTGCCACTTTTACATATTTTGACCCCACATTTTCAACATAGCCTTCTTATGACCTCGACCCATGAAATAAGGGTGGTGACAATTTTCAAATCCCGCTCGAAAGGTGATTTCCCAAGGCGACTGCAAAATCGCTATTCAGGTCTGATTTTCATAATTCCACCACCATTGGTCATGAGGTGGGGTCCCAGAAAGGCCATGTTGAAAATCTGGGGGGAAAATATGCAAAAATGAGTTATGCATCAAAGTTCAAAACCCCATTGAAATGCATTGAGCCGCACTTACCTTCGTTTCTCATATTGCAGTCAGCGGTTCTAGCAGCAAGACGTGTCTTCAATCGGAGAGTGGATTTTTGCCTGGGACCTGCTCAGGTGAATGAGGGTGTGTGGGGGTGGGGCGGAGGTGCTACAAAAGTGGGAGGTCGGGGTGGGTGGGTGGGTGGGTGTGTATGTGGGGCAGATTGGCAAGGTATGGTTTTCAGTTTTACAGGTTATAAAAATAGATGGTTTTATTTATTTCAGAAACATTCTGACACTGGGATTGGGCACCCCAGTATCCGGCTTGTTGGGGAATGGGTGAGTGACCTGGAAGGGGGAATCAAGAGAAGTGGTACTGGGGTGGTACCTCAGACTGCTTATATTAAAAAATATATATATATATATATATATATTTATTACATTTATAAACATGGGCAGGGTAGGCAAGCAACCTGGAGGGGAACGGGGAGAAAGAAGTGTTAGTGGGGGTGGGCACTCCACTCTGCTTACATTTTAAAATCATTTATAAAGAAGGGAAGGGCAGGGGGTGAGTGACTTGGAGGGAACGGGGGAAAGTGGTAGCAGGGGTGGGCACCCCACTTCGATTGAGAGAGAGAAAGATCTCTGGCTCCTGATGTTGAAAGCTGATCAGCTGCTTGCTGACTGACTTCTTGCAAAAAGACCAGAGACAGAGTAGGGTCTATGGCCACACTATAGGAAGGGAAAATAGGGCAGACTAGGTGGGCCATCAGGTCCTTATCTGCCGACAGATTCTATGCTTCTATGCAAATGAAAGCACCGAAGCCTCCTCTGATTGGAGTGTCTTCAGTCCTTTCAACTACACAGTTTTTGCTCAGCAAGCAGTGAGTGGTGTCATAACCACAGTGCGTGCTCATTGGTCTGGACTGCTGAGCCCCTTCCAGTATAAGCTGCAATGGGCTCGGCAGTGGCACATCTCTGAAATGCCAATAAGTGTAACAAAACATTTCTTGTGCATGCGCAAGCAAACGTAAACATAAAAATGGAGGGAAGTATCACAAATGTTGGAAAACGCACATCTTCAGGTCCCTCTCCTCAAAATAAAGGAGTACTACAGTCAAAATTTGCAAAAACATGTTGGGTAGAGTGTTTTTGCTGTGTGTGTGTTTGGGGGGGGGGAGGTCCTGGTGTGTGCTTGCCTTTGTTCATTAGTAAGAGTTTTTTTTCTAAATTAGCCTGCTAGTTGTATGGTAGTTTTATGACCTCTGAGGATCTCCCTCTTAGCAAGGTTTATTGCTTTTCTACAGTGTCTCCTATCCCATGTGACAGTGATGCGTCCAGGACCACTGATTCAACAAATACTACAGATAGGAACCTGATGTTCTGGTCTCCACTAAATGGTTCTAATTTAGTATTTTTGGTTTCTGTATGTATGTTGGGTCTAGCCAGCAGGAGTAAATGTTTTGCTTTTAAAACTTTTCAGTTCATCAAACTACACACAGCCTTAAAAAGCACATACGTCACTCCAGGTCAACAGTGCTATGATTAGTAAAGAGTCTAGCTGTTTTCTTACAGAATAACCCACTCTGGCAGCCCTCAAGTATTTGCTAAACTGTAGATGTAGCCATTAGTGCTCACAGAATAAGGCAAGTTACTTAATATTACAGCTCTGCTGTTGTACAATTGACTGTAAACCATTGCTGGTTAAATCCATGGTCCCGGATACATCACTGTCACATGGGACAGGAGACACTGTAGGGATGAGAACAGCAATAAACCTCGCTATGACGGAAATCCCCAGGGGCCATAAAAACTACCATAAAACTAGCAAGCTAATTTAGAAAAAAAACTCCTAATAGCAGGCAAAGGGAGGAGCACACTACACTACACACACAGACCAAAACACTCTGCATAACACATGCTTTTGCAAATTCTGACTGTAGTACTTCTTTAGGGGGAGCCTTGATGATAAGGATAGCAAAAACTCTGCAACCTGTACTTCCTGACTGTATTGTACTGTCTCTGTCTCCCGGGCCCCCCCTGAAAAAGGGAACTTCGGGGCTCAGTGGGCCTACCCAGTCATCAAAATTCAATAAATAAATAAATAAGAAAATGGCAACAGATGCTCTGGTGGCAGCAACACCAGCCAAGAAACAAACAAAAAGAAAAGCATCTGACTTTATTTACTCTTAATGGGGACGAGGAGACAGCAGTAGAACAGAAAGCTATGCCCTCAGCAGAGGACATTACAAAAATGTGGCAGTTCTTCCATGCTTTTCGGGCCATGTAAAACCTTGATACTATTCATGCAACCCCTCCCCAGCATAAAGCATTTTTTGAACCTGTGCTGGAGGAGGAGAATGAAGGGAAACTAATTGAATCTGGAACACCCCTGAACAGAAGTTTTGCTTACCAACAAGAGTCAATTAGGATTCTTGCTTGTGTTCTACTTTTGTAAGGCATATAGTTGAGAATCTGGATAACACCTCTACTGAGACAGAGGAGAATATAGAAGATGCTGACTTTGAGTATGTTGGGACTGACCTCCTCACAAAGACTCACAGTACCCATTCAGAAATCCTCCAGGAAAGGCACTAGCAACATTTTAACACCCAGACTCTGCTCCTGCCATTGACAAAAAAGGAGAAAAGAAATACCAAGTGGGGAAGCAGGGGGGTGAATTTTTATTACACCACCCTGACTATGAGGGAGTTGTGCAAGCAGCTGCATATGAGAAATCTGTGAATAAGCTGTGGTACAGACCACAAGCTAAACAATCGAGCAGTAATGCTAGACCGACAAGGCCTTTATCTGCTTGCTTCTTTTGTATGTTCTTAAATCAAAGGTGTTACTAGCATCCATTCCACCAGAGAAAGATTCCAGAAAGCTGGCCTGTATGGCAAGGAAGATGTACACTTTAGCTACCCTGCAGTTAAAGTAAGTACAGTGGCGTCCCCCAAGATGAAACCCACTTTTAAAACACACTGCAGAATGCTGCAGCAAATCTACTGAATAAAGTAATGTAATTTCAATGGCTATTAGTCCCCTTTGCCATGTAGGAAATTGTGGCGCACTCTTCATCCTGGCAGTGTCACATTTGCCTGAATGACAATAGGGACCAATTGCCATTGAAATTACATTGCTTTATTCAGTAGGTCTGCTGCAGCATTCTGCAGTGTGCTACAAAATGTTGCAGAATTGAGTTCCATCCTGGGGGATGCCACTGTAGTATACATGGCATAGCAGCAAGCAGGAGGATAGTGTGCATGGCAGTATTTCAGGGGCCTAGGTGCTCAGTCAGAGCTCCCAGAACAGGCAAACAGGAGAAAGTGCAGCTAGCATGGACTGTGGACAGAAATAGTTTTTTCTACTGAACTTTAATTTAATGTGAGTGTATGGACTGATATCTCACGTAAGAGTGCTCTAGATCTCCAGTTTACATGGCATACAATCCACAGTACCTAAAAATCCTTTGGAGTACTGTTCAAGCACTAAGTGAAAAAGTGGGTGGTGAAATTGACAGTGCTCTAGCAGAAACTCTTAAAGTTATACTAGAAGCCACTAAATATCAGTTTCATATGGCTATAGATGTAAATGATACAGTCCTAAAGGTACTGGCACATGCACTAGTTTTGGGGAAGTTTGCTTGGCTCTGAGCAACCAACCTGTGTCAGAGAACACAAAAACAAAGGCTATGGATTTCCCATTTAAGGGGCCCTCCCTCTCGGAAGCCTTCATGAAAACAGCTGAGTAAAAATTAACCTACAAAAATCTGACCCAGGAGGAAAGAGCTTCTACTTTCTTCAGGTAGTATGGAATGGGAGATGGGGGCAAGGTCTGCTATCAAAGGCCTTATTGCTACTATGACTACCCTCCTCAGAAAGGTGCCTCCAGAGGCAGAGGCAGAAGCAGGAGTGGTGCAAGGCAGAAACAAGACACCAGTTCCTGAACCTCAAGAGGAACAAAATCCCTGATTCTGTGCAGGCTATCAGTGGGAGGCTATCTGTCTCATTGCTTCCAGGAGCGAAACACCATCACCACAGACAAGTGCGTACTGGAAGTGGTATGTCCGGGATTAGCCTTTCAGTTTAAAGGCTTCCTAAAGCTAAAGAGTCCAAATGCTTTCCCTCCGCTTCACCCTCAGGAAAAAAAATCCTGCTGAACTGTAGGTAAAGAAGCTATTGAAGATATAAGCTATAGAAAAGGTCCCTTCCTCACAGTGGATAAGAGGCATCTTCTCAAGGTATTTCCTCACAAAGAAGAAAAATGGGGATTGGAGGGAAAAATTCAAAACTATGATACTGGGAACAGTTATACCATCACTGCAGAAAGGGGAGTGGTTGGGATCACTGGATTTGAAAGAAGCATACTTTAACATCCCTGTAAGACACTCCCACAAAAAATGCCCAAGATTCAGACTAGGGAAAGAGCAGTACCAGTTTGCAGCACTGCCATTTGGTCTAGCCTCGACTCCAAGTGTGTTCACAAAGCGCCTAGCAGCAGTGGCTGAATTTCTAAGAAAAAGGATATTGGTGTATCCCTACCAGGACAACTGGCTAGTCACAGGAAGGACAAAAGAGGAGGCACTTAACTCAATTGCACTGATTAAAAACACGCTAGGTCTGTGTTTTCTACTGAACTAAGAGAAATCCCAGCTGGAACCCAGGCAAGTGCTGGTATTCATAGGAGTACGGTTGGACACTACTCGGGAATAAGCATTCTTCCCAAAGACAACAGTAGGAAGCCTAATATCCTGTGCAGGATCCTTCAAGCCAGGCAACCCAAGACAAACAAGAGACTTCTTGCAGTTGCTAGGGCATATGTCAGCAGCAACAGCTTATTGGCCATGGGCCTGCCTACAAATGAGATGTACAGTAACATTTAAGAAGGCACTGGCATCAGAGTTCAGACTCGCTGAGCCAGCCAGTACCAGTCTGGTCAGGGCTCTGCATTGTTGGAAGCAGGTGGACAATCTCAGAGAGGGAATCCCATTCCAGCAAATGTCCACAGCCCTCACTCTGACAACAGATGCCTTCCAACTGGGTTGGGGGAGGGGGGAATATCTGAAAATCTAACAGTAAGTGTGGGCTGGTCCTCACAAGAGCTGAAGGATATATACCTGCTGGAGCTAAGATCAGTGCTCCTGCCCCTACAGTAGTTTTCAGACCCAATTCAAAACCAGTAAGTTCTTATAGGAACAGATAATACCACCTCAGTGTACTACATAAACAAACCAGGTGATGTCAGATCCACAACACTATGCACAGGGGCAGTGAGCATCTGGAATCTGGCCTATTCATTAAATGCAAAAAATCAATGCAGTACATTTGCCAGGGAAGGACAATGTTCTGGCAAACTCATTAAGCAGAATGTCTGGCAGGCCACCAGATGGTTCAAACCCTGTTCAGGAGATGGAGTACACCAGAGGTGAAATTGTTTACCTCATGGGAGAACCACAAGTCACCACAGTTCTGCAGGTCACCTCATGGGGGACTCTGCCCCAGGATTAAAGCACCAACTCTCATTGTGAAGGAAAGTTACTTTATGCATTCTCACCATTTCCTCTGATTAACAGAGTACTTGGGACATTGAGGAGGGAGTCTGCAACAGTTATTCTGGTGCCCCAGACTGGGCCAACCACCATGGCTCTCTCCCACTATCCCTGTCAGGCAGCAAAAAACCCATCTCTTTCCCCATGAGGGCATGACCTTCTGACTCTGGTCTCGGGGCATGGTGAAATTCCCAAACCATAGAACGCTGCGGCTGAAGACTTGAACCTTGAAGGCCTAAAGTCTTAAAGAATGAACCTTTCGAGCAATGTATTAAACATCCTGAAAGTATCAAGAAAACAATGCACTAGAAAATCTTATTTCTCAAAAATGGAAAATATTTTCAGTTTGGAGTTCCGGTATCTTCCCTCAAAGCTAATTTATCTTAGCTTCATAGAACCTCTTTGTCCACCTAGTCTGCCCATTTTTCTATGCATGTACTGTCACTGTAGACACTGCTGATCTCTGGCTACACCCCTTCCCCACCCCCTGCTTTCTTAACAAGATTCCTTTATGCCTATTCAATGCATGTTTGAAGCCCACCACTGTTTTCGCCTCTACCACCTCTGCTAAACCTGTTCTGTTCATCCACCACTCTTTCAGTAAAATTACTTTCTCTCATCCTTCCTAAATTCCTCCCTCCCAGCTTTATTGCATGCCCCCTTGTTCCTGCGCTCCTTCTCCTTTGAAAAAAACACTCCCCTCCTGCACTTTTATCACCCATGTGAGGTATTTATAGATCTCTATCATGTCCCCCCCTTTCTGTCCTCTCTTACAGGGTGTACATATTGAGATCCCTCAGTCTGTCCTCATTGGGCTTCTGATACAGCCCCTGCACCATTTTAGTTGCCCTCTGCTGGACAGGCTCTTTCCTGTCTATATCCTTCCTGAGATGTGGTCTCCACAACTGGACACAGTACTCCAGGTGGTGTCTCACCAATGATCTATACGGTGGAAACACCATCTCCCGCCTTCTTCTGGTGATATCCCTTCCTATGCATCCCAGCATCCTGCTGGCTGTACTTACTGCCTTGTTGCACTTCCTCGCCACCTTGAGATAATCCGATATAATCACTTAAAGATCCTTTTCCTGTTTTGTGAACCTCAGTATCTTTTCCCCTATCATATACTCTGCCTCTGCGTTTCGTGCCCTAGGTGCATGATTTTTTCACTCTTTCACATTGAAACCCAGCTGCCATACCCTTGGCCAGTCCTCGAGTTTTCTCAGATCGCTATACATTTTTTCACCTCCTCCAGATTGTTTACCCTATGGCAGACTTTAGTGTCTTCTGCAAAGAGGCAGACCTTACCTTGCAGTTCCTCTGCAATGTCACTTACAAAAACATTAGAGGACTGGTCCCAGTACTGCGCCCTGAGGTACTCCAATTTTCATTCTCCCCTCCCTCAGGTGAGTGTTGCTTGACATTACTTGTCATCTATCCATTAACCAGTTTCGTACCCAGTTTAAGACCCAGTTTAAGACCCAGGCCCCCAAATTGTTCAGTTTCCTTATGAGCCACCTATGTGGTATGGTGTCTAAGGCCTTGCTAAAGTCTAAGTAGACCACATCCACGACCCCACTCTGATCTATTTTCCTGGTCACCCAGTCGAGGAAATGGATCAGGTTCATCTGACATGACATGACCTCCCCTCTGTGAATCTGTGCCTCTTTGGGTCTTGTAACCTGCTGGATTCAAGATACTCCATGTGCCTTTCCTTAAAAAGCATCTCCATTAACTTCCCCACCACTGATATCAGACTGATGGGCCTATAATTGCTAGCATTCTCCCTTCTGCCACTTTTATGAAGCAGGACTACATCAGCCCTCCTTCAGTCCTGGGGAACCACTCCTTGTTTTTTGTTTTTGTTTTTTAGTGAGTTATTGATAGGGCTGTCAGAGGTGCAGTCAGTACCTCCCTGTGCTCCCTCAGCACTCTTGAGTGTACCCCATCTGGCCCTATAGCCTTATCCACTTTCAGATTCACAAATTGTTTCAGGACTCGTTGCTCTGTGAATTAACTTGTGCATACCTCCTCTCTTCTTCTCCTCCACCCTCCCAAAGTGTTTCTGCTGCTTTAATTAATCCATCCCCCTCCCCTTCCACTGTGAAGACCGAACAGCATCTGTTCAAGATGTATGCTTTTTCCTGGTCCTCCTCTGCTCGATCCCTCACTGCCCTTTTTTTTTTTTTTATAAACTTTATTCAGTTTACAGTAACGCATACTGAGATAAAATAAGTATTCGTAGCTGAAAGATGGAGTTTCTTTGTCTGTCACATGCGTTTCTGAATTCCCCTACTGTTTATGTGGCTTACCCTCTCTTTCCTATCGCTAGAGTTCCTTTATGTCTGTCCCATGCATTTTTTAATTCCCCTACCATTTTTGTCCCTACAACCTCTGCTGGCTCATGCAGCGATTCCAGCCTCTGAACTGACTCATCAGGCACCTCTGCCAGTGCCACACAGATCACCCAACAGACTGCCACCCCGCTGGGGTCCCCAAACATCAGTCCCCCAACTGGACTTTCCCCGCCTCCACAGGCAATTCACACTCTGGGTCCCGACTCAGTGGCAGCCTTTAGCCTGGGGAATGGGGATAACTGCCACCGTTACACCCTCAACTGCTCGGGCTGCCACTTCCAAGCCGCACCCTAGGCCCTACTGCCATAGCAGGCCCGCCCACACTAAACCATCTGACCCAACAGCTGAACTCACCCACAAGCAATCTTTCTTTTGGGCTTTAGTCCCTGTCAGTGCTTACCCTACCAAGGTGCCGAAGTTCACTTGGCAGGCCTCTCATTTTCTTTCTTTCTTCCTGGGCTCTGGCTCCCAAATGTACTGACAGGCCCCTATGCTTTGCCCTCCAGCCAAATGTGCAGCCTGAACCCCCAGCTCCTCTCTTCTGGCCTCCCCCTGGAACTCTTCCCCCCCATGCCAAAACATTCCCTTTTATATATCCTTTGGGGAGGGGCCCCACCCATTTTATATATCCTTTGGGGAGGGGCCCCACCCACAGTCAGCAGCAGCACCACATCCTTTGGGGAGGGGCCCCACCCACAGTCAGCAGGCAGCACCACATCCCAGACTTGGCAGCACCACTAGCTCCTTCTCTCTGCCTAGTTACCCCTAGCAACCTAAAATTAACTAGTAAGTGCCCAGAGGGTGCTTACACTTTTCCCTCACACAAAAAATGTTCACCTCCTGGTGAACGCCCAACCAGACCGCACCACCGACCAACTAGAGGAGAGATATGGCTATGCTCCCTCCCCTAAGGGTCAGAGCACTAAGCTGGCTACACTGACAAAACTGTGAAATGCTGAAATTATGAAACCCCAGGCCAGCTTTCATAACTTTTTTTAATACACTCTTCAAGGGCTACATTTGCAAACGCCGCTGGGTCCCACGTTCACCTGCCAGGTACTGCAGCAATGATGTGCTTTCTTCCCCCTCTCATTACCAAACACCTTCCTCTCTTCCATGTTCTAGAATGCTACCCCTTTAAAGCTTCTGCCAGGAATGGGCACAAACTAGTTAAAATATTTTTTTTTAGGTTCATCCCCCATATAATTGTAGGTAACATTTATGAACACTCATTAACCATCGCTGAAGCTTGTAAAACAGCACTGTTTGAATCTTTTCCCAAACATTAGCTAACAAGTTCAGGTACACTATTCTACTCGCACACACACACAGACCATTGTGCCTTATTATAAGAGTTTTATATCATTAAACATGAAACTTTTTTTCATTCACTCCATATTCACCCGCTAGTTGTAAAATGAAATAATTTTAATTTGGTCTATTTCCTCTCTTCCCCCAAAAATGTGTTCATTTTTTTTTTTTTGCAAAGTATCAAAACACATTTAAGGTCATATTAATCAAACTGGAGAATTTAAGATGGTCAAAAGAATCAACCCCCCTAACATTTTAAACATGGGCGCCAATGTACAGTTTTCATTGGTCAGTTCTGATTGATGTAAAATTTATTTGTTTGAAAAAGTTTCACCAGGAAAAGCACACTAAGCTACAATAGCTCATTTCTAGATGTGTCCTAAGGGGAGGGGAGGATACAATATTGATACAGAGATAGATACCGTACATTGTGTAATGACTGTACAAAAGGAAATACAGACGTATTGTGAGGTAGTCGGGCAGTAGTTACAAATCATATATAACTATATACATACATTCATTTTTACAAGATACACGTAAGTGTTTTTCTTCATTTACAATAGTACAGGCAAGTATTATTGCCTAGTTACATAAGTAATCCTAGGGGAAAGCGGATGGAAATAGCATGGTGTGCCTACACCCCTTCAGGATGCAAACCCTGCAAGGGGGTGAGTGGGAGCAACATGGGGTTAGGATAGGGAGTAGCAAGATCTGAAATTCAGAGAAGAAACATAGGAAAGAATGAGTGGAGCAAGGATAAAAGATGGAGCGAGGTAGAAGCTGAAAGTGAAATAGGATATAGTAATGGATATGTGGTGTTGGGAACAAGAAGGGGTGGCTGTGGGTTGTTAGAGAGGGAAGAGAATTAGAAGGGGGGGTGGAAAGGAGATTGGCAGTGGTGGACTAAAAGAGGAAGGTAGACAGGATGGTGGAAGCACCAGGTGCACTTGCATGAGAGGGAGATGAAACACCGAAGGAGACTGGATAGTGAAATGGTATACGAGGCAGAGTGGATATCTGTGGGAGAGCGTTTCAAATGGTATGAAAGTGATAAGAGAATGCTGCACTCCCTGAGGTGGAAGTCCAGGGGAGGGGGGTGAGGGGCCTAATGGGGGAGTTAAGGGAGTAGTGGGAGGTAGTAGGGATGGAGAGGAGGATGTGAAGGTAAGGAGGCAGGCGCCAAGCCAGAGCTTACCAATTAGTGAGGCGCTATGGGTGAGGCACCTATCCCCAAGAGAGTGGAAGGAAGAGGGCATTATAGGGGTCACAGTGGTGAGTACGAGGTGGACAGGCAAAGGCAACGTGGCAGGAGGAGTGGAATAGTGTCCTGTCTGGTAAGAGTGGATTTGGGGGCTATGCTATAGACCAGGTCTCCAAAATCAACGATGGGGAGGATCATCTTCTGGATGATCTGGGGGGAAGCAGCTGCGGTCTCCATACAGTGCTTCCAATTTGGGTAGTGACTTTTTGTGGATAGCATCCACATAACCAGCAAAGGAGAGTCCTGTCAAGCCAGAGCCAAAGGTATTTGAAGGAGGGACACGTCCTCCTGTAAGGAACCATCTAGGGTATGGAATGTAGGAGTGGCAGGAAGTGTGGCCAGTTTTTGCCTTGTGGCAAAGGTCATAGAGACCATCGCTTTGGCATTTAGAGAAAGTTGGTTTGTACAAAACCAGTGCTGGACATTGTTGAAGTCCAGTTGGAGGTTGGACGCCACACCCGCAGTGGAGGAACCGGAGGCATGCAAAACCATATCATCCATGTACATATGGATGCTTGCAGTTGAGCAGATGATAGGAAGGTCATTTAGAAAAATTGATAATAGTATCGGTCCAAGAACCGTGCCTTGTGGGACACCTGTGGTGATGGGGAGAGGTGGTGATAGAGGGTTACCAATCCTGACTGCTTGGGACCAACCCATGAGATAGGAATGGAACCAGCGAGTGGCGAGCTCTGAGAGACCAGCGACTGCCAGCTTATTGAGGAGAAGGGAGTGGGAAATAGTGTTGAAGGCTTTGGCCAGGTCGACAAAGATGGCGGAGGTGATGCGTCCCTGATCCATGCTAGAGAGAATGGAGTCAAGTGAGCCAGAGAAGGGAGGTGGTGGTGAAGTGGGCCTTATGGAAGCAAGACTGGAAGGGGGTAAAGAAGGAGGAGAAATCAAGGAAGGTAGACGGCTGAGCCAGAGCCATATGTTTCTGGAGTGTTTTTTTTTCGAACTTGGTTTTTTCCCTTCCCTTCTTGAGCCTCACCGAACTCTCTCTGGTGACTTCCCAGTCCTGGACTGTACCTCCCTGCATGACCCCGACACATCTCTTCTCCCCCAGACACCAGGCATCCTCCGGGTCTACCCTCTGGGGAAGAGCCACCCCTGCCCAGGGTGCTCTTTCTTATAGGGTTGAGACCGGGCTGGGGAGGAGATGGAGTGAGGAGACAGCCGTGCCAGACTTCTGGGAGTGTGGTCCTTGGGTGGGAGGTGCCATCGTCTATCCGTGGGAGGAGGGAGGTATTTTAGTTATACACCCCTGTTGAACCCGGCTACCAAGGCAACGTACTGCCGTGGCTCCACCCCTCTGGCATATGCCACGATGCTGCTGTCAGCAGCCTCCACCAGAGGTTGCTCCTTGAGCGGTCGTCTCCCCAACCCTCCCCAGGGAGGAAAGCAGTCCTCCAGATGCTCAATCTCCTTCCCGCCCAGCCGACCCCCAGCAACCTGGGTTTGTTTCCAGACCCGGGTCGCCGGTGTGGTGCAAGGAGTGATGTCCAGCATCTCAACCCTCAGCGCCACTGGGCTGGCTATGTTCCTGGAGTTTAGCAAGAATTGAGAACAGCGATATCGGGGGTAGTTTCCAGGGTTAGAGGAGTCTGCACCCGTGGGAAGAGGGACTACAGTAGCGAGCTTCCAGGCATCCAGGACAGAGGCAAGTGAGAAGGAGAGGTTTAGAAGAGAGGGGAGAGAGAGGGAGAGCTATATCATGGGCTGTTAGGTGCAAGAGTTTAGGGTCAAGCCCATCAGGGCTTTTGTCCTTGTGAGGGTTTAAGGCAAGAAGAGCTTGCAGGGTATCAAGTGGTGAGACTGGAAGGAAAAGGATAAGGAAGTAGAAATAGGTGCAGAAGAGGCTGGTAGGGAGGGGTTGGGGAGGGATGCTAGGAGGGTGGAAGCACATGTGATGAAGATGTTGAATTTGTGGCAACAGCGGGGGTCAGAGATTGTGATGTAACCTCTCTTTAGGACTGGTGGTGGTGGTGGGGGGGGAGAAAAGGGCGTGAACAACCTTCCAGAATTTGGAGGGGCTATTAAGGTTTTCTTGGAAGGTGGAGTTGAAGAACTCTGCTTTGGCGAGGCATATAGCCCTGGTGCAGGCATTATGACAGTCCAATATCTAACAAAATCATCATGTGCTCCACTTTGATTTGAAAACCACCCATGCTTGGTCCCGAGCACGCTGGCAGGCCAGCAGCTCAGCTGATACCCAAGGGAGGTAGGAACCATGGACCCCTAGCCTTCCTCAGGGGAGCAAGCCTGTCCCAAGTATTTAGGAACTGAGTGTTGGAATAACTCCCGGGATGAGTCGGCAGATGAGGCCTTGGATGTGGGAGACCAGTTAGTTCCAACAAGTTCCTCATGGAGTGAGGACAAGTCTAGGGATCTGAATGAACAGAGCTGGATGATAATTTTGGGGGGGTGCTTTGGGACAATGGATTTTGCGGATGCAGTACACCATGTGGTGGTCACTGAGTGAATCCGGTAGGATTCCTGAGGAAACTACCTGGTGGGGGTAAGATGTCAGGACCCAGTCTAGCAGGGTATGATTGCCGGACTTATGGTTTAGGTGGGTAGGATCAGAAATGAGTTGTTTTTAGATTCAAGCAAGAGATGTGGTTACAGATTTTGGATTGACTGTTGGACAGCCAGTTAGGGCAACCACCTCCCCCCTTTCATCAATTAGTTTCGCAGGGGGGCCTCATTCTATTAGACTGCCCTATTTTCCCTCTCTACTATGTGTCTGATACCCTTTCTTCCCACTGCCCTTATTTATGTCCTTCCTTCCTCTTCCACTTGTACTCTATAAGCTACAATCTGTATACGCTGCACTTTAAATGCCTATATTTGCACTTGCTTTACATGTCTGATTCATCCAAGTACTGACTTTGTATATAGTAACTGCCTGTACTGATGTCTACTTTTGTATGAAGTGTTGTCTACTGTAAGCAAAAGTGTCCCCTGTGTCCAAGACCATCTTGAAAATGAGCTTGCTCAATGATGTAACTGCTTTTTTAAATAAAGTTTGATTGATGTTAAAATCACCAAGGATGTAGTCTGCTAGATGTGGATAGGATGATGAGGGTTGAGAGGAGATCTGTGATGGAGGAGGGGGAGGAGAAAGAGAAGCTAGAACAGCAGTGGACCGCACCCACAAAGATAGGTAGGGCTCAAGGAAGAGAACATTTTATTAATAGAATTTCATAGGGTTAGGGGGTGGCGTTGTCAAGACAGATGGAGTGCTGGGTGGAAGATGCGTAAATGGCCACTCCCCCACCCCTAGCAGACCGGTCCTGTTGTATAAGTGAGTAACCAGGAATGGAGATGGCAGAATCAGGAATTTTAAAGGAAAGCCATGATTCCGTGAAGATCAGTACAGAATGTTTCAACTCAGACATGAGGGGTTGGAGTAGATCAGTCTTTGGTAGAAGGCTCCTGATGTTAAGGTGGACAATTTTCAATCCTTTTGGGAGAGCAGTTGGAAAGGGTGGGACGAACCAGGGTTAGGTTCAACGTCTCTTGCCGTTGGGAGCAGTAAGATAAAGAGTAGTTTAGAGGGGATGGAGAACCTTCTCCAGGGAGTGATGGACCGGAGAGCCATTAAGTGTAAACCAGGTGAGCGGAGTACAGAAGAGCACAGATACCGGGGCGAGTGGTGGAGGGGGTGGAGACAGGAAGAGGGAAACATGGGGGAGGAGGGGGGAGGGGTGGGGATTGATACTGGTAGGGCAGGTAAAGAAGTGGGAAGGAGAGAAGTCTAGGTGAGCAGGAGGGGGAGGATGGTGAGGACGAGGAGGAACATGGTGAATGGAAGAGGTGGTAAAGCAGAGAGTAATTAGAGTGGATATAGATGGGGAGGAAGGAGATTATGATAATAGAGACTGATGATTGTTGAAACAATGAAGTTGGCTAGCAGAGTGCTGAAAGTATAATTTATTTATTTATCAAGTCTAGGATTACAAATACCTTTGAGCCATGGCTCTTTTACAAAGGTTCCACGTCGGAGAAATACAAATTATGGGGAACATCAAGACAGGCATTACAACAATGTGGACATTGCAAACAGGGTACAGATTAATACAGTTCAAGGGTAGCATTGTAACAAGGCAGCCAGCGGCATTTGTCAGAGAAAATAGACAACAGATAAGAAGTGCCAGAGTCATGGGAAGAGGGTGGGGGAAGGAATGTAGGAAGGGTGGCAAGAGGGTGAAAAGTGCAGCATTGGTATACCAAGATGTGAGGTAGAATCCAGTGTGTGTGTGTGTGGGGGGGACAACTAGAGCAGAAAGGGAAGTGGAGAAACAAGGTTAAGTTGGGCAGTCACAGGAGCTGTTGGTAGTGAGATAGTCCTGGAGCCTAGTTTTAAACATACCAATGGTTGGGCTGAGGCCATTGAACCAGAGTGGTGCTCGATAAGCAAAAGAGTGTTGTCCCTGTGAAGTGTGACAGTGGGGGACTTTCAGTAGCTGTAGCGTGGATCTCCTAAGGCACCATTTGTTAATTTGGTGTTGTAACAGAGTTGAGACCCCAGAAGGTGCAAGGCCAAGGTAGATTTTTTTGACCATGGAGCAGGTGAGAAACTTTATGCGGTTTGATAGTTGGAGCCAGCTGGTCTGAGTGTACAGGTCACATGTGTGGGTGAGACGGTGAGCACCAGTGATGAGCCGACATGCTTTATTTAAGGCAGTTGAGAGGCGTCTAAGGGTTGTGGTTGTGGCCGAGCCATAAATGATGAGACCATAGCCTGTTACAGAGATCACAGAGCTCAGGACTGCAACCTTCAAAGCTTCTGGCGTGAGGTGTGGTCTGTGTTTGTAGAGGAGACCAAGCCGTGTATTAGCAGCTCTAGCTACATTATCTACATGAAGTCCATAGGAGAGATTAGGGTCAAGCTAAATCCCTAAGTATTTGAAGGACACCACCTGATCTAGAGTGTTGCCCTGGGTGGTGGAGATAGCCTAGTGGTGTAGCTTGTGTGGGATATGAGAGCTGCAGAAGAGCATAGATTTGGTTTTCTTGTCATTGAGGACCAGTTTGATTAAGAAACTATGTCTCTACAGAACTGAAACCAAGTTGAAGGTTGTGTTGAAGAGTTGCAGGATCTTTGTGAGTGGAGAATACAGCAGCATCATCGGCATATAGTATGATCTGCTCAGAGCAGTGGTACGGGAAGGAGTTTAAGAAAAGGCTAAAAAGGAGGGGTCCCAGTATGGATCCCTGTGGGACACCCGAGCAAACAGGCAGGGTGTTAGAAAGAGCGTCCGCAATTTTTACACTCTGTGACCGGTTTTCTAAGTAGCTTTTAAACCAGAGAGAAGAGTCAGGTGATAGCCCGACATTCAGTAGTTGGTGTATTAGTAGTCCATGGTGTACTGTATTGAAGGCCTTGGAGAGGTCAACGAAAATGGCCCCTGTGAGAAGGCCGTTGTCAAGGGATTTGTGCAAAGCTCCAGCGAACTCAAGAAGGGCTGTGGTGGTGCTGTGACCTTTCCGGAAGCCGTGTTGTTGTGGACAAGGTATATTGTATTTATCCAAGTGGTCGGTAAGTTGATCAGCCATGATGCACTCAAGTGCCTTAGACAGTGGGGGCAGTATGGAGATAGGGCAATAATTTGAGTGAATCGTCTTGTCCCCACTTTTATGGACGGGTGTCACGGTGGCTGTTTTCCATAGTTCCGGGAATTTTTCACAGATGAGAGGGAGGTTTAGGATTTTTGTTAATGGATGAATTACCTCATCGAGGGTGAGCAACAGAAGCTTAAGGTCCAGGGTGTCGCTACTAGATCTAGATTTAGAGATAGCTGCAGTAATATAGCGGTGAGCTTCATTCAGCCTTGCCTTCCTGAAGTAGAAGAGGGGATGGTTAGACTGAGGGGCTGAGGTATTTGGGGAGTAGGCCCTGTTTTCAAAAAAGTCATGGTGTAGAACAGCCCTAAGGTCTCAAAAAGCCATGTTAAAGATGTTTGCGATCACCTTGGGGTCAAGGGTTGAGGATCCATCAACCATTAACATGGCCGGAGAGGTTATTGGCTGCTTCCCTGTGATATCCTTGATATTGTCCCAGAAAGCACGACCATTTCCCCATGTATTGGTGAGAGCGTCTTTGTAATAGGTGGATTTCATTAGCCGTATGGCTTTTGTGCAGGCATTTCGTGCTTGTTTGTAATTTTGATGTCTAGTTGTTTGCCAGTGGCCCTGGCAACTGCCAGAGGTGATCCATAGTTTCAGCTGTGAGAGAAGAGCCGCGGTGACCCATGGGTTGAGAGAGATTTTGTTTTGCGCCTTTTAGCAGGGCAAAGGGTTGCAGGCTTTGTTGAAAATTGAGATGAAGTGATCAAGAGCCAAGTTAACATCTGTTGCTTCACAGATGGTAGCCAATCTTGTAGAAGCAGGTGTTTGAGATGTGAAGTTTTCACGAGGAAGGACTCTGCTAGCGATAATTTTGGGAGGGCTTAAGGAATTTGTTAGACCATGCACACATGACTGGGGAGTGGTCACTGAGTGAGTCTGGGAGAATGGGTAAGAAATCCTTGTGGGGTGAGTGGTGAGGACCCAATCCAAGAGGGTACTGGTGCCAGTCTTGTAGTTAATCCTAGTAGGGGAGTTAACCATTTGCGTGAGGTTAGCAGCTGAGATGGAGTCTTTATAGGCACTGGCACTCGATGCTAACCAGTTTATGTTGAAATCCCCTAGTAGAATAAGTTCAGCTTTGGAAGGATGAGAGTTGATAAAGTTTAGGATGTCATTGAATCCAAGTTTAGGGTCCCTGGGTGGGATGTATATGGAGACAATAGTCAGGGCTTTATGGTTGGGACCTAGGACGATTTTTATTGGCAGAATCTGGGCTGAGGCAGAAAGTGATGGAGTTGCTACAGGGTGCCAAGACAGGGAGTCTTTGATATAGATTGCATCCACCGCCTTTTTGGATACCGGTCCAGCCTGTGGACATTGTAGCCATGTATTGTTACTGCTGAGTCAGGAACTTTGGGTGTCAGCCAAGTTTCCACCACTGCAAGGATGTCAGGGTTGTGTTGGCATATGAAGGCTTGGGTGCATCCAGCTTTGGTAATGGGCTGCAGATATTAATAGTTGCAGGATAAGGGCACCTGGGTTTGTGTGTGGCCTGAGCTTCTAGGGCCAGGATTGGGATGGACGCTGCCTGAGATGAGAAGGAGGAGTAGGAGTTTTAAGGAGCAGAGTCTCAGCTCTTTGAGAGATAGTTTTGATTGTTGTTTCCTGGAGTAGAAGTTGCAAGGTTTCAGGTGGTGTCCCATATGGAATGCAAGGTGGTACAGTGTAGAGAGGTGGCCACACTTATTGAGAGTAGTGGTCAGATTAAGTAACCAGGAATATCAATCGGTGCGCCAAGCACAAGACTCAAGTGGAAGTGGAGAGTTCCCTTGGAGTAGCAGTGGAAACCAGAGTAGAGGGTGGCGGGGGTTGGGTGGGGGTGGCTAGGACCAGGGAGAGAGAAGAGGTGGGCCAGGGCAAGGAGAAGGAGGAGAGGCGAGAGAAAGGCACAGAGAGCCCACATGGCTTATGTACTAGATAAAGAGCTAGAGATATAGCCCTCTAGTGGTGAGAGGATATAATCTGCTAATGGAAAAACTGTTTAGGTTCCAGAAATTGAGGGGTCCGTGGCCTGGTCAAGGCACGCTGGATCCCTGAAATAAAGTAGAAAAACATGATTTTTAAAGGCTGGAGAAGTAGGCTGGTCACATCAGAACAAAGAGAATAATTATAAGAGAGCAAAGCAGACAGTGTGGGGGGAGGAGGAGAGAGGTTGCAGGGCAGAGACAAAAGAGGGATTTACACAGTCAAGGCTCCAAATTCACTTCTAATACCAACTCAGAACTTAAAATGACTGTAAGGATTAAACAAATTATTAAACCCTAGCACATAAATTCAACTAGAGACACAGAGGGAGATACAGTAGTTAGAGGTGTGTTCAGCAGGAGATAGTGGGGCCACTTGGAAATCAGCTTCCACTGGTACAAAATCCAAAAGTCAGGGCTAGTACCTTGCAGTACAGAGGATTTCTGAAAAACTGTTTAGGTTCCAGAAATTGAGGAGTCCGTGGCCTGGTCAAGGCACGCTGGATCCCTTGCAGTACAGAGGATTTAACTAGATCTATCCATATAAGTTTATGGACTAAAAACAGTAAGCACTTAGACGAAAATAGGGCAACCCTGACAGAGGATTAATTAGAAATTGGATGGATAGATAAAATGTTTTTGTACAGGATGATGCATGTGTTGGGGCAGGTCCCTGTTTACAAGACAGTCCTGTTTGAAAAATTTACATATTAAAAAGCAGATAGTAATAATGCAAAAATTCATAAAAACATGTCATACGTAAAACAGTCCATCTACTTCTAAATAGGTCCTACATACAACACACTTCCAGAAAGACACAGGTTAAGAGTTGCATATTAATGGAAAGCTGTTTTTCAATTCTGTTACAAACTTACTGTATAATGCAGTTGTACGCAAGGCATAGTGCGGCCTGATAACATAAGGTTTTGGATCCGTACTTGGTTTTGCATGGGTGGAGACATTTTTTTGTTTATATGGATAGATCTAGTTAACACCCCTGTGGTCTACTCCTTCTTACCCAGAAACAACTGTTGAAATGAAATGATCATGCTGTCTTACCAAAAAAAATATGAAGCGGCTTAGACCATGCTATATTGTTATTTCTAGTGTTTGCCATCCCAGGGTTTTCAACATAACACAGCGGTGTGTGTGTTAAAACTACATTTTAATTTGAATGTGGCCAATTTGTACCATACCTTGTCCAGTTTATTTAGCATCCTTTGTTAGCTGCCCTATAAATTAAACTGCCATATTCAACAGATGGCATTATCATCTGTTCTATTAAAGTTTTCCTAGCCCTTCGATCTAAACACCTGGTGGTGCATCTAAGAGCTCCTAGCTTCCTGTTTGTTTTAGTTACCAGTTTTGCTATATGTTCAGTGAAAGTAATTCAGTCTCAACCGTTATGCCTAATTAGCAATATTTAGTTACTTGCTCTAATTGTTCCAAGTCATTTGTATAAATATTCTATTTAGGTTTGTTTTTGGCACCAAAATAAAGAATCTTTTTTTTTTTTGTGTTCATTAAAAGCCTCAGCCCAGTGGCATGGAGGGCTGAGGTGCTGGACTCCTTACCTCTCGCCACGCCAGTGACCCATGTTTGGGAATGAGCATGGGCTGTTGGAGATCGGCATGGGGGGATGGTGTGGTGCAGGATTGAGCAGTCGACAGGCGGCTCTTCTCTCTGGGGAGGGATCTGAGCTTCCCTGGGCACTTGGCTGCCTCACGGTGAAAGCCAGGGTGCAGCGCAAGCTGAGGGAGCCAGGGTGCTAGGCCAATAGGGTGGGAGGAAGGGGCCACTACTGGAGCAAGAGGGCACATGCGCACATCCACACACATGTGCCTCTCTGTCTAGGGCCTCGGGTAAATGGGGGGAAAAAAATGAGGAAAAATGTTGGGGAGCTGCAGCAGGATGACGCCTCCAGGCTGGCTGTGGGGTTCCGCCGGGACATGCATAGTGTTCAAGATCCCAAATGACCCCAGAGTCCAGTAGGCTGGCAGATGGACAGCTGTGGCCCAGTGAGGAAGGATAAACACCTTGATTTGGGGGGGCCTCGACCCGCTGAACCACTCCCTCAGTCCATCAAAGTAGTCTTGTAATTTGTGTTCCAAATCCAGGTAACTGTCTCCTGTAGCTATCAGTGCTGTCATCTGCGTAAAGTCAAATTTTTGAATGTTTTACTGCCTATGATAAATCATTATTGTACATTAGGAACAACAGGGGTCTTAAAATTGACCCCTGTGGAACTCCACAGATCACTTGTTTGCTAGAGGAGAAAGACTGTGATATGAACATCCTCTGGGACTGACCAGTCAAATATGACTTGATCCAGTCCCAGGGGCTGTCCGCTATCCCCAATAACCATATTTTCTTTAACAGAAGGGAGTGGTCCACCAGGTTGAAAGCCTTCAACAAATCAACAAAAAGAATGGCAGGTTCCAGCCTTGCATCAAGGGAAGTAGACACATCATTAAACTCCCCAAGAGCTGCGGTGGGGGTGTCCACACCTGATGCCAGACTAGAAGGATGTCAGCAAGTTGTATTTTCCCAAATAAGCTGTAAGCTGCATATGAACATGCTTCTCAAGACAGTTAGACAAAATTGACAGTATTGCGTGCTGTCTGTAATTACCTGGATTTTGAGAATCTCCACCTTTAAAAATTGGTACTACCTTGCATTGCTTCCACATAGACAGAAAGGAACCTGTACATAAAATCCAATGGAATACATATGTAACTGTTGGTGCAATATATTCAGCTGCCAATTGTACAAATTTTCCTTCCTCCTCATCTAAACCTGAAGTCTTATGTACATTTATTTTCCTTAAACCTTTCTTGACCTCCGATATTCTCAGTTTCTTAAAACGATAGGGGGGAGGGGGAGTAAAGTTGGATTTAAACCTTCATTTCATTCTATGTTCATTCCCCATATAGTAATCTCCAATCCTGGTAAGATGATAAAATAATCATTCAACATGTTAGATATGTCAAAAGGTTCCCTTAGCAAATCTCCATTGTGAACCAACTGTGTAATCTGTTTTGTGGCTGCCTTTCCTGGGTTAGATTGTTGACTGTCAGAATTTTCGATCTTTGTTTTATTTTTAATCTTACAGTATTTGGCTTTGGCCTTTTTTGTTTCTTACATGCATTTCTTTTTGCTTTGAAATTTTCCCAGTCCTTGTTCGTTTTTGTGTTTTTAATTATTCTCTAGAGTCTCTTCTTAATTCTAATAGACTCTGATAATTTATCATTTATCCAGGGGACTTTGGCATCTCTCCTATTAATTTTGTGTCCTGGAGCATGTTGGTCACACATGGTCCTAAATGTCTTCAAAAAGTATTCTACTGTTGAATCCAAGTCTGGGATCAGATTGCATCGTTCCCATTTTTCATTTTGTATATCAAAGTTAAACTTTTTGGTTGTGAAATATCACATATCCCTGACACACTTAACATTGTGGTGTTGATGAGATGGCTGCTTGCACTTTAACTTTACCAAACTGGTTGTGGTCCCCTAGATAGGGTGACAGAATTTCTGTAACTTGAACTTCAATCTAGGGAGAAGTAAACATACAATCTAAAATGGCTCCATCAGATAAGGTGTTGGTGAATCAAGTAGGTTTTTAATGTGTTGTCTAACTCCCAAGATTGATGTCAATTCCTTTAACTTTCTTCCCCTTGCTTTATACCAATCTGAGTTAGTCTCCCATTAAAATCAATAGTTTCTCCCCTATACTGTCATGTATTTTATTTATTATCATTTCTAATTTGTGCAGGTGTGTATTTGGTGGAGAGTACACTGCACTTGTAGCCAGGTTAATATTCTGTAATAAATTGGAGGGAGGGAGAGCATTACATCCTAAATGGAGATCCCCTGTGCAAGCATAGACATCACAATAAATACAGGAACAAATCCCAAATAAGTTAAAATTAGAATGAATGACTGGCAAGGAATGAGGACAACAGCAGCAATTGGAGAAAGTAGTGCAACATGTTGGTGCACAGAAACAAATGCAAGGTTAAAGGTGTGTTTAAAAATAAATAAATAATCTATTACAATACAATTTGAACAAGCCATGAACAGCACCGAGGCCAATCCTTTAGATGGAACAGCAGTAGAATAATGAGGGTCCAATCTCTCTTTAAGACACATTTGACGCAGCCAGGGGATAGTATCTGGAACTTTTTGGCTGGGAAAGCTGTATGGCTTTGGAATGTCTCTCTGTCACAGCTGGTCACCAGAGGTATAAGCTTTATATGGCATACCTAAAGGAGGAGGCCCAGGATATTTGTGCTCATCCTCACTAAAGTCCCCCTCTGAAATAATTTCCTCCATGATCACATCAGGCTTTTGGATGTGTAGAGCCTCTCAAGCTAAAACGGGTGGTCCTCGAGATTTCTTCACGGTACCTGTTGGCATGGGGTGTGGGCCCAATGCAGAGGACACAGAGGGCTCAGTCCTACCTGCCATCCCATGGCCTCTCCCTCTGCCATGGGGAGGATCAGGCACCACCAGAGGAGACGGGCTGGACAGATGTCTTATCAACCCTCTCTCCATGTTGGATCTCGCTAGTTACCCCCTCCAAATGCTCCCCTTTTCTAGGCTCGATGATGCAACACTGGCCCAAGCAGAGGTGGTCGCCATACTCCAGGCTAGCAGATAAGCAATGGAAGGCCTAGGTAGAATAACTGTGCCACTACCCGCACAATCCAAACACACTGGGCGGACTATCACCACTCCTCCATTCTGATGGCAGATTACATACTTTTCTTTCATGCCTCCTCGCTGAGCTACCTCCCACAACCAAGATAGCAAGGATGAAGGCACCAGAACCATTAGATTTTCCTGAGCTTCCACCATTATAACTACTTGGTGACCACTTCATCAAAAGCTGCAATAGATTGGAGACTCTACAATAGCTGTGACGCAGATTGTAAAAATCGGTCACTAAGATAGAGCAGTCGATAGGGAGAAGGGCAGGGGTAAATGGAGAAAAAGACAAAGGCAGTAGGGACAGGGATGGGGCACAAAGAAATAAAGCCATAAAAAATGGAAGGTAATGAGTACCAATGCCCATAGTCTAGGTAAAAAGCTCCCTGAAATGGTGGCTTTGATGGAAGAGGGATGCCTGGATACTGTGGCAGTCACAGAAACATGGTACACAGAGAATCATGACTGGGATGTCAACATACCAGGGTACACAATCTACAGGAGGGACAGGGAGGGAAGAAGAAGAGGAGGCGGAGCAGCTTTCTATGTAAGGGAAGGGATCAAAGCAACAGAGCTAAACGGTAAACAGGGAGGAGAGGAGGCACTGTGGGTCACCCTGGAGACTGGAAATGGCTCCACAATCCACACAGGGGTTGTATACAGACCCCCATCTCAGGGGGAGGAAATGAACAAGGAAATGATTGAAGGCATCCTTGGGATGGCAGAGAAAGGGGAGATATTGCTGATGGGGGACCTGAATATGCCAGATGTTGACTGGAGCACCTTTGCTGCAGTCACATCCAAGAGCAGGGCCATTCTCGATGCCCTACATGGGGCATGCCTCAGACAGCTAGTTTTGGAACCCACTCAGGAGAAAGCAATCTTGGACCTGGTACTCTCAAATGGGGACGGACAGAGGATCTCTGATCTTGAAGTGGGTAGCCATCTGGGAACAAGCGACCACCAAACAGTGTGGTTCACAATAAACTTAGCTGTAAAGTCAAGCCACACAAAAGTGAAGGTACTGGACTTCAGGAGGGCTGATTTTTATCAAAATGGGAGAGTGCCTCAGAAAAGCATTAGCAAACAGGCAAGAAGTTGGGGTGAAGCAACAATGGGGAAACATCCAAAACCGCCATCACAGAGGCAACAAGCCTTTGTGTGAAGCAAATAAACAAATCAAAATGAAAGTAAAAACCACTATGGTTCTCAAAAGAAGTGGCGGGGAAGGTAAGGGAGAAAAAGATGGCATTCAGTAAGTATAAGGAAACGCAGAAGGAGCAGGACAGAGAACTATACCACATAAAACAGAAGGAAGCGGGTTAGGCAGTCAGAATAGCAAAGGCCCAAACCAAGGAAAAGATGGCCAACTCAGTTAAAAAGGGGGATAAAACCTTTTATAGGTACATTAGGGAGCAAAGAAAGATTAAGGCAGGGATACTGAGGCTGAACAAAAAGGAAAGTGGTTGGTCAGAGAGCGACAGTGAAAAAGCAGGGATACTGAACGAATACTTCTGCTCAGTATTCACAATGTAAAAGCAGGGGGAAATACCTAATCCGGTCAATAGAAGCACTCTGGATAGGGGGGTTAATATTAGTCCTTTCACAGAAGAGGGTTCTGAAAGAACTCTGAAAACTGAAGGTGGATAAAGCAATGGGGGCCTGATGGGATTCACCCCAGAATTCTAAAAGAACTAAGGGAGAACTAGTAACACCACTGACTACCCTTTTTAATAAATCATGGGAGGATGGTGTGGTACCTGAGGACTGGAGGAGGGTGGATGTGATTCCCCTTCACAAAAGTGGGAGCAAGACAGAGGCAGGAAACTACAGACCTGTCAGTTTGACCTCAGTAGTAGGGAAAATGATGGAATCACTTCTGAAGGAAATAATTGAGTACCTAGAGGCCAGTGGGGCACAGGACCCAAGGCAGCATGGATTCACAGCGGGAAGGTCTTGTCAGACAAATCTAATTGATTTCTTTGACTGGGTGACCAAAGCAGTAGACCAGGGAGGGGCTGTGGACATGGCCTACCTAGACTTTAGCAAGGCATTTGACACAGTCCCGCACAAAAGATTAATAAACAAATTAGCCAGCCTGGGAGTGGGTCCCAGGGTGATAGCCTGGGTAAAACACTGGTTGGACAACAAGACACAGCAGGTAATAGTAAATGGAGTCCACAGTGAAGAAAGGAGGGTTACTAGTGGGGTACCGCAGGGTTCAGTACTGGGGCAGGTCCTTTTTAATATCTTTAAGTGACATTGCAGAGGGACTGGAAGGGAAAGTATGTCTCTTTGCAGATGACACAAAGATCTGCAACAGGATTGATGCACAAGGTGGGGTGGAAAGGATGAAAGGGGACTTGGCAAGGTTGGAGGAATGGTCAAATGTATGGCAGCTTAGATTCAATGCAAAGAAGTGCAAAGTAATGCACCTGGGAAACAAAAACCCAGGGGAAGAGTACACAGTGAGGGGGTGAGATACTGATAACCACAAAAATAGAAAGGGACCTGGGGGTAGTCCTATCAGATGACCTAAAGGTGGTCCAGCAATGTGAGAAGGCAGTAAGGAGGGCTGGGGGGATACTGGGGTGCATAGGGAGAGGCATCACTAGTAGAAAACAGGAAGTTGTTGGCCCTCTGTACAGACAGTTGGTAAGACCACATCTGGAGCACTGTGTACAGTTCTGGAGACCCCATCTCCACAAAGACATAGACAGGGTGGAGGGTAACTAAAATGATGCAGAGTCTGCATCAGAAGACATATGAAGAAAGACTAAAGGAACTAAAGATGTATAGCCTCGAGGAAAGGAGGAGAGGGGGGACATGATAGAAACTTTCAAATACCTCAAAGGAATCAACAAAGTCCAAGAGGGTAGCATCTTTCAGAAAAGATGTGCAAAAACAAGGGGCACAATTTGAAGATAGAGGGGATGGCTTAGAGGTAATGATGAAGTATTTCTTCACAGAGAGGGTTGTGGATACATGGAACAGCCTTCCTGAGGAGGTCGTAGAGTCAAAAATAGTGGGGGAATTCAAGAATGCATGTGACAGACATAAGGCAATTCTAGTGGGGGGTAGGAGGAAGTAGGCTTTTGGTTAACTAGGATCTACAGCTTATCTGTTAGGTAGGGAAATGAGCAGACTAGGTGAGCCAAGCGGTCCTTATCTGCCGTCAAATTCTATGTTTCTAAGGGTGCTACCCCTCTGTGCAACGTGACCTCCACAGTCCCAGCACCAGCATCTCAGCCAATTCGGTGAAACCCTCCATGTTCTGCTTACATTACTGGCATGCTAAACAGTTTACCAAATGGCTCTGCTTCAAGGTGTGAAACGGCATGAGTTCAAAATAGCACCCACGATAATGAATGCCTCCCTGCAGGTCAATTTTACAAGCAATTTAGTCATGGTACCAGTTTGCCAACAGTTTCTTTGATTTTCTTTTTTCAAATCCTGGACGAGCACCAATGTTGAAAGCTCCTCACCCCGTCTAGTGGTATCCAGATGGTAAAAAGTGGGAGGTGGGGCATTTCACAACACAAGCAATCCCAGTCCAAGGAATTCGAATAGAAATAACTCGTTACCTGGATTTAGAGATGGTAGTGACTGGGAGTCACAGAATCGGGGGAACAAGGTCACTTGCTGGGTGTTCCAGAAGGCTGCGGGGGGGGAATATGGTTTAGCAGACAAGCATGCACAGTCACATAGATTAAGTTCATTGTCCACTCCATAATCAGAGTGCAAATGATTTAAACAGGAAACAGTAACAACCACTCCATGGAGCATGGGGTGTAAGACACAGTGGGTTTCCTTCACAGACCTAGCTGGAAAATCTACTGCAACAGTCTCTTGAGCTAACAGACTAGTCATTTCCTGCAGATCTCCCTTAAGTCGTGAATGCTAGATTCCTAGTAGCAATTTTGGGGCCGAAATTAGGCCTCCTCTTGGGGTCACTGGATACTAATACAGTCTCCAAACTTGTATCTTATTCCTTAGCTTTCTCTCTCCAACATTTACATTTCTTTCCCTTCAGGCTCTCTTCTGAGACTTCATTTCTATGCTTTTACTCTGGACTTAGGACAGCACAAGACATTTCTATGGTCCCAAGCCCACATATGCCCTTCAGTTCTTTCCCATCTGCTGGTCTTACCTTTCCTCCACCCGGGGCTCAAACTTATTGAGCATAAATTTATTTTCCTTCAAGGTCTTAATTCTATACATTTAATTTGATGTTCATAGCAAGAACTGAACCACCAAAACCCTTTCAGACATCCCATCGCTGATGACATGTGCCTAGAATGGTTTCCCTCCATGATGTCTATTTGGGTCCCAAAATCAGTAGCATCTCCGCTCATGCAATGATTCCAACCTCTGAACTGACTCATCAGGGGAACCTCTGCCAGTACCACATAAATTTCCCAATAGACTGCCACCCTGCTGGGGTCCCCAACATCACTCTTCCAAACGGACTTTCCCCACCTCCACAGGTGGCTCACACTCTGGGTCTCAACTCCTCGGCGGCCTTCATCCCAGAGAATAGGAGTAACTCTGCCGCTGTTACACCCTCAACTGCTCAGGTTGCTACTTCTAAGCCATGCCCCAGGCCCTACTGCCATAGCAGGCCAGGCCATAGTAAACCATCCGACCCAACAGCTGAACTCATCCATGGGCAATCTTTCTTTTGGGCTTTAGGCCCTATCGGTGCTTACTCTACCAAGGTGCCAAAGTTCACTTGGCAGACCTCCATTTTCCTTCTTCCCAGGCTTCAGCTCCCAAATGCACTGAAGGGCCCCTATGCTTTGCTCCATTACTCCCCTTTATGCCACCCCGAACCATTGCTTTCCACACCGCGGGTCTTCGAAGGTGCAGGGACGGGGCGGCAAGCAGACCACCCCGGCCCTGCCACGGCCCTCTGGCCAAACTTGCAGGCTGAACCCCCCCGGCTCCCTCTTCTGGCCTCCCCTGGAACTACCCCCTTTTGTGCCCAAACCTTCCCCTTTATATCCTTTAGGGAGGGGCCCCACCTACAATCAGCAGGCAGCACCACATCCCAGACTCTGCGTCAGCACTAGCTCCCTCTCTCTACCTGGCTACCCCTAGCAACCCAGAGGGTGCTTACATTAAATATGTCCACTTTGTTAGAGAGCTTCTTTGACTGCCCCCAGGATCACTTCCTTCACAGTTCTAAGAACTGGCTCAGCTTCTGTAGTAGCCTCCGAGAGTTGTCCTGCTCCCAACATGGTGCCTGCCAGCCTGGATTGTTTTCCTTTCCCACTGTCCTTTGTCTGCTGTTTTACTTGGTCTTCCCATAACTGGGGTCTAACAAGAAATCCTTCATATATTTAGAACGATCTCGCTGCAATCTGTCAATTGTTGCAGGTCATTTTACTGCTATCCGGTTTTAAATTTTAAATAAATTGTGAAGAGGTGTGCCCGAAGAGGAGCTCTGCAGAGTGCATCTTTCCCAGTCAGCTGCAAGCCCTGCCCCTTCACCACACTTCTTAACCTCACAATCCCTTCCCTTGTCTTCCTCTTTTCACTTATGTACAAAAAAATTAAAAAATATTGTCTCTCTTAGTTACTCCCAGGTTCTACACAAGTGGACTAAGGGACTCATCACTGAAATTCCACATGGTAACCATATCAGCTTTTCTATCTGCACGGAAGCCAAAATTTCTAGCTTTACACCCTGTGTTTAAGATTCTTCTAAGGCCTTCTTCACCTGCAACTCCCGATGAGGGAACCTATACTTCCCTGGGACTTAAATAGAGAATACTGGCTGAGTAATCGTGCAGAACCAGTGTGTTCTGCCACAGGGGGCTTCTGATTCCCACAAACCTTGAATGCAAAGCTCGAGAGGTCTTAGGGAACCAGAACTTCTCTGTGGCAGAACACTGGGTTCTGCCATGATTACTCTGCCAGTATTTTTTTTATGGTGTATGTTGCCTCTCACATGCAGCAGGCTATAAGAAAGAAATGGACCACTTATGTCAGCAAATAATTTGATTTATTTAGGTCGAAGCAGAGAAAGCTTAACTTCTACACACTATGCTGCATCACAAAATAAAATTGACAGTTCAACTGTAGCATTTTTTTGAATCTGTTCTCTCGCTGGTGCCAGGGTGTGTCTGCGATATCGAGATGCGGTCACCTGCAGAACGAGAAGAACAGATGGAGAAGAAAAAAGTTACCTTTTATGCTGGAATTAGATTTCTTTTTTTCTAATTTACAGCCCTTTCATTACAACCTTTGGTACCCCGATGTGTGATTCACGTTTAAACCGACGCCTTGATCTATGACCTCCATTCGTGACTGGTTTACATTGAACTGTGGATGTCACAAATTGCAACGGAGGTCATGTCTGAGAAAATCCTGCCCCCCCTTAGGCTGCTGTTATTTACAGTTTTTTTACTCCCCTTACTCACTGTCTGAGGAAGAATCCAGCACACGGATGTGGCATCTCTTTTGCGGCTCCATACTTTTGAAGAAGTTTGTGTGTACACCTTGTTGAAAGACACAGTCGTGCCCAAATAAGGTTGGTCAACTCAAAATGTCTCTGGAAACTGGGCTGAGGGTGCAGCAGATTTTGGTGAGCGGTTGCGGGGCTGAGTAAACATTGTCTGGCTGCATAACCGAAACAAACTGTGAAAGGTTGAGGCCTGTGGTGCTTTTCACAGCAGAACTGGTTCCAGCAGGGGTGCATGGCCAGCAGCCATGCTGTGAGCAGCTTCTTTCCACAGCTCCACGTCTAGATAACATTATAGGCTGCAAACTCATTTTTCAGGCAGGAAAACCCCTTTGAAACTGGCCTTAGAGGAAAGAGCAGCGTAAGAGCTATTATTTGACATCAAAATCTCCGCGGAGCGATTTTCGGCTAGATGACCATGGGCTGAACAAGTAAAATGAGAGCGCCCATGGAAGGAATCTATCAGAAAGAGACGAGAGCGTGCAGTAGTAAAGATCTCCACCCTGAGGCACCTGAGCATGAATGGCCTCAGCCATCTAATGCAGCGCTCTTGTGAGCGACCCAGAGGCTGGATCGGAAACTTGAAAAATTGGGCTCGGAGCTTAAGCAACGCCACTCCAAGGTGTGGACATAATTGCTGAAGAAGTGAAGGGAGCAACCCGGAAAGCTGATAAGGCCCTTGTGGCAACAGCGGGGCTCACTAGAGAAAATGGCCTACTCCGGAAGCGGCTGGAGAATCTGGAAAATGCAGCCCGACCTACACATATTCATCTCTTGGGACTACCAGAAGATTTGGAAGGGGAGCAACCAATATCTTTTTTCACAAACATGGTTAAAAGAACTGTTACAAACCGAACAACCCTTTGAATTAAGGCCTACCTGATCACTCCACGTGTCGGCCGTCGTAGGGCTACAACTGGATCTGGAGTTTTGCACTACGGTGGAGAGGGACCTTTTGCTGCAGCAAGCTAAAAATCTTAGTCCTCTGTCATGGAATGAGCATGTGGTACACTTATTTCCGGACTTAAGTTATGCAACGAGAAAGCGCCAGAAAAGTTTTGATGGTATACGGGAAAGGTTGTGAGCCCTGGGGGTTCATCGTGTGCTTTTGATGCCTGCCAATCTTAGGATAGTTTATGGTGGCAAGTCATATCAATTTTCTGAGTCTTCAGAAGCCTCTAAACTCCTGGACAAAATAGAGACTCAATCTGCGGCACGAGAAGAGGCTTCAGACTCTGAAGAGGAGCTGGCAACATGAACTGAGTACCCTTTATGGCAGACTATACTGTGAGGGGTAGCAGAGAGAAGAATGTACTGTTTGGGGGTTTAAAGATATTGTTATTAAAACAGGCCCTTATACCTGTAACATCCATCTCCCGAACAGTCTAAGGATGACACATTCTGGATGAGGCACTTTTTATCAACAGGAAATGGACTGGGGTAGGGGGGATTTCTGTTTAGTTGTATTATTACAAAATATTTTTCTCTCTCTACTGATTAGTTAATTCAAGCCTGAATAGTTAAACCAAGAATTGAATACAAGGTCTTTATGAAGTGGTTTTTATGCCAACGATAGCAGTATTAACTAACATATCTATATATGTTACACGTTTCGATGTTTTGGTCAATCTAGATGTGGATATCTGTGGGGGTGACTGCATATATTTCTATTGCTGCCGATTACAGATGGGAATGTTGACCCTTTCACAGGGTGAGCGATGTGGCTATCTAATATTTTGACACCCCTGCTCATGGTCGTACATGCCATATTTTGCAATATATATTTGGACTTGGATATTCCAATGTATATGATGCACAGGATTTTTTTTTATGGACTCAAATGGTATGACTTCATGTTATCCCCCATGTGTAGTAACATTATACAGGGGCATTGCTTGTGATGTTACCGTAAAAATGTTTAATAATAGACTATATGTATGCCTACCTGTAGGTGATGTAATGCTGTGTGTTATATTAAATTAATAAAATGTTTAAAAAAAAAAAAAAAAACTGGTTCCAGCATATAGTGTTGTTTCTGTGCTGCTTTGCCTCAGTCCTAATGGAGTAGTTATTATAGAGGCTAGGTTTCTGTGGCCAGATACTTGTGCCACTTCTGTTGGTGGCACATTGCCATCAATTAATGTTGTACGCAGGTTTTCCTGGTGGAGTGATTGGTGATTTTTTTTTTTATCTTCAGGAAGACCTGCAGCAACTGTCATTTCTCATCAGTGAGTGTATATGGTTATGACCAATGGTCATACTGTGGAACCACAGAGATCCTTGTTTACCTGGCACATAGTTTATAATGGGTGCCATGTAAAATGGGACGTCTGGGATTTGCATTTTAGCTGGCCTCTGTGTGGCATACTTTATATAGACAACAATTGGTTCTCTATCTGGATTTATTGTGTTCTCATACATTCGAGGTTTAATAGGGTGGACATCACTGTTGTTTTCACCAGTCCTGGTTTTGGTCTGGCACTCATTTTATTGGATGTGGCGCTCTCCTGCTGAATCTGTGCATAGCTCTAGGTCTCCCCACTTAAGGCAGTAGTGCTTGCTAGTATGTATGCCAAAATATAGCCCGACATTGAAAAATAACACATTTAACAATGAGGTGGGTTTATGCAAACCTATGGTCCCAGATGAAGTCTGTCTATAGCCTTGTCAATCAGGGCTTCAGCTTTGTTAGGTTTGTTACCCTTACCCTGATGTTTCAAATGCTTTTGCTTGGCTTTTAATGTTTTTAGAGTTTCCTGAAACTCCGTTGTGTTGCCGTGAAATATGTAGTGCCCGTAGTTATGTTTTATTAGATGCCTATTGATACTCCCCACAAAATCTCGTAAGCTAATAGGCTCATATTTAGAGCCATCAATCCTTTGTATTTTGTAAATTAATTCAGCTACTAACTGGTCCAGCTCTGCATGCGGTATTTCTGTTATGGGTCTGCGCTCTTCATTATCATGGAGGAATGAAATCAATAGTCGTATGTCATGTGCTGTTTTTTTTTTATTCGTTTGCTTATTTTCATTTTCAAGAATAAATTGCTCCCGTTCTGACAACTGTTTTGAAAAAAACGTCATGGCCATCTTTTCTGACAGATTCACTCAACTGTTTGACAGCCACACAGTGGTTCATTCAGACCTCAAAACATGTCTCGCGCCTGCACATGTTTTAGAACGATGTTTTACCACAGAAGGGCTGAACAGCATTTTAAAAAATTCTTACTGTGGTAGAATAACTTTTTACAGAGGATAAAAAAGAAAATGGAACAACGTTCCAACGTACGCTATATATCTGTTTAGCACAGCTGGTACAAGCCCTGTTTTGAGCCATTTGTCTCTGAGGACCTAAAGTTTGTAACATGGAAAACCTCTTCCTCAAAGGTATGACCTCTGCTAGAAGTTGGTGAGCTCCAAGCCCTGTGCATAGAACCTAGCTGCATAATTATGCACAGGGACAAAGTGGTACTTGGCACAAACAGAAAATTCCTTCCAAAAGTAGTGTCAGAAATTCACCTAACTCGGTTAACCTTACCTGTGCTATTCCCATCACATTCTAGCCCAGGTGAAAGGAACTTACACTGTTTGGATGTCAAGAGAGCCCTTAACTGCTACCTTGACAGAATAAAGGATATCTGGACTGACCACTCCCAGCTGTTTGTCACCTGTGGGGATTTTGGTAATGGCAAACCTGCAGCAAGAAAGAACCATTTTGAGGTAGTTGGTCTCCTTCATTCAATTCTGCTATGAAAAAGCAGGTAAACAGCCCCCCTAGATATTGGAGCACATTCCACAAGGGGCACTGCAGCTTCAGTTTTAGCATTCATTCGTCAGACACCTGCAACACATCTACATGAAAAGCTATACACACCTTCACTAAGCACTGCTGTCTGGACATGCTTTCCAGAAGAGATGCAAGATTTGGGTCTGAAGTCTTGTAGAACCTTTTTCCTAAATAGATTTCAGACTTCCCAGCCTCTCAAAGTACTGCTACATAGTCTGCAGTTGTTTTGGGCATCACTATTGTACTTGTTTGTTAAAAGGAAAAATAAAATGCCGTAGTAGTGATATTTCTTCTGAGTGAGCCAATACAACCCCATCCTTACCTCCTTTTCTAGAACGTAATCAGAAAAAGGTTCAGAACTAAATATATTTAAATACTCTATTGCCTGAGCATTTCAATGTTTACACATTTCATATTTTAAGTTTCATTTTTTTTGCATAATTTTTTTGTGTAGAACTTATTATAAGCATTGTAAGCTAGCTATGTTAGTGCTGCTTCCTTCTGCTCTTCAGCACAAATCTGACATTAGAACACTAGAGGGAGCATCTGCACACAGCAACATTTAAATGGAGTTATGATTCCACAGCACCATTCCAAAGCTGTGAGGCAACACTGCAGCGCAGTGATGTGGTCGGTGTATTGACTCATTATTGGACCCATTAGAAGAAATATCATTACTACGGTGAGTAGTCGTTTTCTTTCTTTGGCTCAGCAAGCTAGTCCCTCCCTAGACAAGTCAGTATACAATCTGTGTAACATATTCACCCTCTGTTGGCACAGCATACAACCAATGTAACTTACCCACCCTCTGGCACAGTGAGTGAGCCCCTCCCTATACAGTGAGCACACAACCTATGTAACATAACTTGCCCTCTGCTACCACAGTGAGCATACAACCTATGTATCCCCGCCCCCACCCTGCTGGCACATTGTGCAAGCCCCTCCCTTTGCAGAAAGCACACAACCTATGCAATATACCCACCTTCTGTTACCATATTGAGTGAGCCACTCCTTAGTCATTGAGCACACAACCTATGTAACATATCCACCCTCTGCTGTCCCTGTACAGTAAGCACACAATCAATGTAACATACCCACCTTCTGCTGCCACATAGAGTGAGCCACTTCCTATACACTGAGCACAGAACATATGTAACATACCCACCCTCTGCTGCCACAGTGAGCAAGCCACTCCCTATATAGGGAGTACATAACCTATGCAACATATTCCATCTGGCACAGCAAGTGAGCCCCTCCCTGCACAGTGGGCACACAAACCTGCACAACAAACCCACCCTCTGTTGGCACAGGGAGCAACCCCTACCCTATACAGTGAGTACACAACCCACGCAACATACCCACCTATTGGAACAGAGAGCAAGCCCTCCCTATATAGTGGGCATGCAAACACTGCACCATACTTACCCTCTGGTACAGTGAATGAGCCCTATCCTAAACAGAAAGCATACATCCCACCCAGCATACTTGACCCTCTGCTGGCACAGCTTCAGTCTCGAGGTCCTGAAGATGTCATCTGAACCCCTTGATGGAAACACAGCTTTGCTGTGTATAATTGGCCCATCCACTATTCCATATGTTTCTTCAAAAGAGTTTGCTAGTGATTCATACAATCTCTACCCTACTTTCTCTCCTTGAACCTTAGTAAAATAGGGTTCTACAAGACAAATTGCTTGAGTTTATTATTGTTACAAACTTTACAGTTTTTACCGTATTTAAAATCTGGGCAGTAACATTCTTAATTCAGTTTGGATAATTAAGAATACTAGGCTAGTTCAGTTTGGTGGTCACTATTCTCTTCAGCTCTTCTGCAATTAAGCTGCTATTGCAACATTCTAAGGAGCATAATGCCAGTGCAGAGTTTGAATCTGCATAGTGTTTGAAATTCTGTCCCTGATGCAAACAACTCTGGCTCGAGATGATCGCACTTTTATATGAATCATTAGTAAGCCCCCATGGAAGAAATATCACTACAGTGAGTAATGTTTTCTGCTGGGCAATTGGGTGGCCTGTATGAGAGTTTTTTTTTTCTACAGATGACAAGTTTTCTTGTCCTTAAGTAAGAGGTGTTTTTTTTTTTTTGTTGTTTTTGTTTTTTGTTTTTTTAACCTCTATTTATGGTTCCCTTCACTGACCAGGCCTTCTTCATGCTGATCTCCCCAGCCCCATCACCTGCCTTCTCCCAGGCTTACCCTCACTTTGTTCCTCCATGACCCTACCCATGGTAGGGGAATTGAGGAGCTCCTTAATACCTGTGGAACAGCATCCAGTTGGATGTGGTGCCCTGGGTCACCGGCGCTGTGCCTGTGGGAGGCCAGAGTTAATCCTGCCTGATCAGCAGTTTTGTTCCCTGTTTGATCCCAGCCCTCAGGATGCTGGCAGATGAAAATGCACAAGAATGCAGACATGTGTAGCTCCTGCCAGTTTTTTCTCCCACCCACTAATTCTAACTGCGCTGCTGCCTGTTTTCACCTAGGTGGCAGTAAGACTATGCAGCCAGTTGCCCTCCCTCCCTCTTTCTCTGAGGAGGAGAGTGCCCTCTGGGATGCTCAGTCCTCCACCCTCTGCCAGCCCCTGGTGATCCAGGCTTGTCGCAAGCAGTAGCCCTTTGTTGCACTGATGGGCCAGCACAGTAAGATTTTTTTTTTTAATTAACGGGTATATAAAGCAACAGTGCAGTTATACTGTCATACTCCTAAAACTCTGTTTTGTCTTTTCTCCAGCTCGCCTACTTATTCCACAGTGCATCCGTTTGAGCATGAGAGAGATGAAGAAGGTGCAGTTCAGCGATGTGTTCTGTGGAGCATATGTCACATTTGCCATCTCCACGGAGGGCCAGGTCTACGGCTTTGGCCTCTCTAACTACTATCAGCTGGGTAAGACTTAAGTATCATCTGTATTCTCTGCAAGAATAATTGGGTCTTACAGGCACAGAATAGAAGCAGGCTAGTGAAGATATAGGACAGAAAAACCGGCACCAGAACATAGTGAAATCTGGCTTTATTCAGTGAAATGTTCCCAGCACGTCTGTCCGAGCTGATGGCAATTTGAACATTTCACTGAATAAAGTCCAGTTTCACTCTATGTTCTGGTGTTGGTTTTTCTGTCCTGGATTGTTTGATTCTTCACCAGGCACAGATCAACGGGTGGGAGAGGAGTTTGCTGTTGCACATAATTAAGATGTAGCAGTTCCAGTCTAGTACATATTCAAACTTACGCTGCTTACCTTACCAGAGTCCAAACTGGAGCTGCCCTGATGGGGCATTTGGTTTTGTCAATTTGATTGTCTCCATGGCTCCAAAAGCTCCTGAAATCATTTTTTTCAATGTACAGAGTTCAGAAGTAGAGAACACTTTCCAGTGCTGCTCTGAAGGAAGGCATTTAGGTTGCCGTTTCTATATAGGTTTATAGGTGCATGTACTGCGTTACCAAAAAATATGTAAGGGAAACCACAAGATAAAACTTTAGGCTAGTGACATCCAGTGGTGTGCATTCCTATACATTCGTGGTTTTCTTTCCCCTACTTTTTATTTATTTTTTTCCTTTTGGTCACTTAGTTGGGAATAAGTGATGACAGTCCATACTCTATGGACCAGGAGCTACAGCAGTGGGTTATGGGCTGTCCTACTGACAATGCCATACAATGCTACAAGTTGCATCCCATTGCCTAGGTGACGGTGATACCATGCTGCTGCCCTCTCCACCGGCATTGCTTTGGGAAAAGTAGCCAAGGCATGCAAGTTAGAAATTGAATCTAGAGGATGAAAACTGGGAACAAGAGGTGGGATCTGAGACCAAGATGTCATCTTAAGCAGCAGTACACCCAGAGGTGCGAAACTGCAAGTAGGGCACCAATTCAAATTCCGACCTGTGGACAGTCCAGTCTGGAGCTGAAGGAGCGGCAGCTGGCTGGCATTATTTTTAAAAGTTTCAGTCCATCCGTGGTGCAGTAGCGGTGGCAGCAGTGTTGCAATTGGATCATGATGCATGATGGTCCCTCATCTGTCCAAGAATCACTCAAATTGTGAGAGGCAGCAGCATGGCTACAGCAATGAGCATCAAGGTGAGAGGGGCTGGAGGGGATGGAAGGTCCTGGCACCAAATGTACTAGTTTGAGAAAAAAAGAATTATATTTGGACTGGACAGTGTTGGATCCTTTTTGTGTGCTGCTGTATGTTGGTTTGCAGTTGTACTATTAATTAAATTAATAGCCTGTCTGACTGGGTCCATCTATACTCAGATGTATTTTGGGTGGGTGGGGGATCCAACGTGTGCTTTCCTATAGTGATAATTTTTCTTGGTAATAACCGCTGCGGGTACTGCCCAAAGAAAAATTAATTAGCAGTAATATTAAATTTTTCTTTTGGCAGTGCCCACAGCTGTCGTATCTGGCTGGGACAGCTTTGAAAAATAATTTAAAATACAGGATCTGTATCCTTATGGCCACATCCTTCTTTGCTAACATAAATGCATTTTTACAGCTTAAGCAAAATGGCTTTACAGCTAAAAAGCATAAAAACAGAGCAGGCAATCTGGAACAGCCTCTTTCAATACTGTACTCTGTCTTCATGTTTAGCAAATCGTTGAAGACGAACTAGCTGTCCATTTTGCATTGGGGAAACTAACTATGCCTGACATTAGCCTAAAGACTGTGTATTGTTGGTGGGGATGAAGTGCCAGGCTTTTCTACATTGTAAATATTGATTTTGCTAAGAGCGCCATCCACAGCTCGGAGCAGCCCTGTATGTTTTTCTACCTATAGCCTATTCCTCACTTGAAGTCACAATCTTCTGTGTGACATCACAATATGTTGTGCCATCCAGTCACAAACAGAGTATTATGACATTAGGTGAGGAATAAGCAACAGGGCCATGCAAATTACTTCTCTAATTTGGGGGGGGGGGGGAAGATACAGGACTAAAATGAAATACAGGCTGGACAGAGTTCATATAGTATATTTTTCGGTATTCTCCTGGAGGTGTTGGCTACTCTTTAAAACACCACAAAGGAGCTGTAGTCCTCTTCGTGGGAGGCGTGGAGCAGAGATTTCCCAGGGGCTTGGATTTGGGGAGGCCAGGGCTGCTGGAAAGGAGCGCATTGGGGACAGAGGAGCCAGTGCTGCATCGGCAGCAGGAGCGGGGCGAGCGGGAGTTCCCGGTGGCTGCAGTTGGCAGTGGACCAGGGGTAATTAAGGAGAGGCAGCCAATCAGGAGAGAGGGCACAAAGTTTTTGAATCGGGGCTGGGCATAAAAGGCAGGCCCAGCCACTCACACAGCAGATGCCACAAAGGAGCTGTATTTTTCTTCCCACACAACCCACCCCGGCCCTGACCTCACCTCTATTAAATAGGCAGTGGGGGTTGGGACTAGGGGAAGGAGTGGCCTGACTTTAGTGGATTTTAAAGGACATTGATAGAGGTTTTGTATTCAAGAGCAGTTAAGAGTGTAAAAAAAAAAGTAGCACAAAAGGACAGTTTATTCGGGGACTTGATATTGTGTGGTTGTTTGTAAAGGCTAGAGAAAGGGAACTACCTATTGTAGAAGCGGAAGTGCTTGTATAGTATTATTAAAAGGGGAGAGTGACCAATGATGCAAAACAGAATAGGAATGCGACCTCAAGTTGCTAGAGCTGGCATCTTTGGGAGGGTGGTTGGATGCACAGGGTGTGGGGCAGCCATAGTACTAGATTGGGCTTGGAAGTTTGGAGGTTGCCCAGTATGCCACCAGCTGGCAAAGCTCTGGGAGGAAGTGAAAGGACTTCGGAGACAGCTGGTAGAGTGGAAAAGGAAGGGACATGGGGTGGCCTGCAAACATACACAGGGGAGTGAAATCTCAAGCACAAGGGAAGGAACTGGATGTGGCTAGAGGAACAGGGGCATCCTGGCAGGAGGAGCCCAGAAGGCGGGAGTGCCCATAACACGAGGGGAGGAGGGGGGTCAATGGAGACCATTGAGAGGGGGGTAGTAAGGGAAGAGGTCAGAGGGTAGCGGGGGGGTAGGGACCCAGGATCAGCAGAAATGGGACCGGGGAGAGAGGCACATGAACAGATAAGAAAGGAAAAGGAGGAGGTTTGGTGGGGAAAAAACAGGCAGGAAGCGGATATCAGGAAAGGGGTTTGGCAGGAAGGAAGTGGAGCAGGGCCCGCAATAAAGGTCGGGTAGAAGGAAAAGCATGGGGGGTCAAAGGAGCAAAGCACAAGGAAGGATAGCACAATAGAAGTGCCAGAAACCAGGATTTGGGTGAGGGAGAAGAGCAGGTTGGAGAAAGAGAGAGAATCGAAAAGCTTCAGAGGAGGGAAAGGCAGCACTGGAGAACCCAGAGAACCAGGAAGGGCATAGGGAAAGGTACAGATGGAGGATGAGGGGAGGAAGGCTCAGGTAGTTTCAGGGGGAGGCAAGGGGATGGAGGAGAAGAAATTGGAAAAGAGGAGGAGAATGGCAGCAGTGAGGGGTGTCCAGGAGGAAAAAGGGGATAGAGTCTTAATAGTGGGGGACTTTATTATAAAAGGGGTTACATGGGGGAGAAGGGAAGAGGGAGGGAAAAAATTATGGGTGGAGTGCCTGCCAGGTATGACAGCTGCCAAAGTTGTCCATTGGGTCCCCTCTAGGGGGAGTGAAGTGGATAAGAAACGCATCTGATCTTCCACCGAGGCACAAATGACCTTGCAAAGAGCAGCTTGGTAGAGGTGCAGGCCAGGTTTGTGGTGCTGGCAAGGTTCTGCAGCGATTCAGAATTCAAATCCCTGTCCTTCTCAGAGGTGCTACCTGTACCAAGGGCCAGCATGGAGGCAAGGCAAAATATTGAGGAATTCAATGATTGGCTTGTAGGTTGGTGTGCCCAGAAGGGGTATAGTGTGATAGGAGATTGGGGGTCAACATGGAGTGACACGAGCCTATATGCCCCAGATAGGCTGCACCTAAACTGGGAGGGGAAGGCACTGCTCAAATGTAAACTGGATGATTATGTGGACAGATGCTACCATTTAAACTAAACGGGGGGGGGGGGCAGGGAAATGCCGGGCTGTTGAGGCAGGTTGCAGGTGGCAGGAGGAGAGCAGAAAGCACTACACACACACAGCAAGAGGGTAAAGGGGACAAACCTATAGGAAAAGAGGAGAGAGGGGCATGGAGGGTTATGTGTGCGAATGCCACAAGTCTGGGTAGAAAGATCCCTGATCTAACGGCAAAAATGCAGAGGGCCTTGACATAGTGGGGGTAACAGAAATGTGTTGCCACCAGGAGCAGGGATGGGAAATGGAGATACCAGGGTACAAATTGTTCAGGAAGGACAGGGAGGGAAGGGGGGGTTGCACTCTATGTAAAGGAGGGTATCGGAGCATCAGAGTTGCAGGGTAAGCGGGGAGAGGCAGAAGGACTCTGGGTCTCGGCGGTGGGGAAGGGGGAGTCGGTGTATATGGAGGTGGTGTATAGACCCCCAGCGCAGCATGAATCTGCAGATAGAAGTATGGCTGAGTTTGTGAAAATGCCGGCAAGGGGAGAGGTGGTGCTGATGGGGGATCTAAACCTACCAGACGTTGACTGGAACACCCTTTTGGCTGCTTCAACTAGCAGCAGGGAAATATTGGACTCCCTGCAGTTGGCCCTCCTAAATCAACTGGTCAGAAAGCCAACCAGAGCAGGAGCTACTCTTGATCTAGTTCTGACAAATGGGGAAAGGGTGGAAGAGCTATTGGTGGGGGAACATCTTGGTACAAGTGACCACAACACGGTCAGGTTTAAAATGAGAAACACTGCAGATGGTCGCCAGTCTAGGTAAAAGGTCCTGGATTTCAGGAGGACGTACTTCAGGAGAATGGGGGAAATAGTGGTGAGGGCATTGCAGGGGGTGGGAGAGTTGATGGAGGTGGAGGCAAAGTGGGGGAGGATAAAGGAAGCTATTGTAGGAGCCACTGACGTCTGTGCCAAGAGAGACAGTAAAAATACGAGGAGGAGAAAACAACATGGGTTTACTAGGGGCAGATCCTGTCAAACAAATTTGATAGTTTTTTGACGGGGTCACCAAGGAAATAGATCAAGGTACAGCAGTAGATGCAGCTTATTTGGATTTCAGAAAGGTGTTTGACTCAGTGCCCCATGGGAGGCTGCTGTGCAAAATGGCAGGACTGGGGATGGGGCAGAGGGTAGTCAAATGGGTGGGAAGCTGGCTGGGGAAAAAGGAGGTAGAGTCATAATAAATGGTGAGGCATCCGGGGAGGGCAAGGTCACGAGCAGTGTCCCTCAGGGATCTGTGTTGGGGCCCCTACTGTTCAATATATTCATAGGGGACATCATGGAGGGCCTTGAGGGGGGTGTGAGTATGTTTGAGGATGATATCAAAATCTACAATAGGATGGAACAAATGCAGACACACTTGACACTTGAGGCATGGTCAAAAAGGTGGCAGCTTGAATTCAATACAGAAAAATGTAAAATCATGCATCTGGGCTATAGAAATCAGAAGGCAGGGTACCGTATGGGGGGCAGAGATCTGGAGGAGACGGAACAAGAAATGGGACCTAGGCATCATTATATCCAGGGACCTGAAGGTGGAAGGGCAGTAGCCAGGGGGAGTGGAATGCTGGGATGCATAGGAAGGCAGATCACCTGTAGTAATAGGGAGGTCATAGTACCCTTGTACACCCATTTAGTTAGACCGCACTTGGAGTACGGAGTCCAATTCTGGAGGCCATACCTCACGAAGGATGTGGGGAGGATAGAGAGGGTTCAGAAGAGAGTGACAAAAATGGTAAAAGGGTTAGACCACCTACCTATGAAGAAAGGTTGAGAGATCTGAACATGTACTCCCTGGAGCAGAGGAGGGAGAGGGGGAACATGATCAAGACTTTCAAGTACCTTAAGGGTATAAACAGGGTGCCGGGGGGAGCATCTTCAAGATGAAAGGAAAACCGAGGACAAGGGGGCATGGCCTGCAGGTGGAGGGAGGGCAGTTCAGGGGTAACATTAGAAAATACTATTACACAGAGAGTGGTAGAAAAGTGAAACAGACTCCCAGAGGCAGTCGTTGGAGAGGGAACAGTGGAGGGATTCAAAAGAGCATGGGGCAACCACATGGGAGTGTTTGGGGGGGGGTACAGGTCCAAGCAGATAGCTGGGCAAATGGGCAGACTTAGTGGGCCTAGTTCGGTCCTTTTCTGCCGTCACACTTCTTTGAATCTGTGAATCTATAAAACAGAAATTGCCATATTGGTCCTAGTAAGAACAGATCCAGAAGCAAATAGTTTGATACCTTTTATTGTACCGACATAGATGTTACAACAAAAGAACGAAAAGTGAAAACAAGTGAAAGAAAAACAAAGTGCTCTAGCTTTGGGACCAACCAAATCCTTCTTCAGAAGCTTCTGAAGGACTTGGTTGGTCATAAAGCTACAGCACTTTGTTCTTTTGTTGTAACTATATTGGTCCAATAAAAGGTACCAAAGCATTTGCTTCTGGATCTTTAAAACAGAAATAATATTCAGTAATAACATATTTTATTTGTAAAACAGCATATCATTGTTAAAGCCCTTTGGTAAATTTAGGGAACATAGTTTAATTTGGGGGTAATTCCTGTGTAATCAAAGATCATTCTCAAGAAACACTGTGATTCCAAAAAGTGTATTCTGAATCACAGACTTGAGATCCTTTGAAACATAGAAACATTTCAGTAGATAATAATAACCTTTATTTCTAAAGTGCAATTCCAAAACCACAACACTATACAGAATTGTCAATAAAAACATATTAAACCAAGTGAGATAGTAAAACAATCCAATTTCATCATCTGACTATTTTTCAAGCTTCACCAAATCCCTTATAATTCTCTCCACCTCATCTGGAGTATCCACCATTTTGCAGGTCTTGGTGTCATCTGCAAACAGGCAGACCTTTCCCTCCAACCCTACCGCAATGTCACCAATGAAGACATTAAACAGGACTGGACAATGACTGATCCCTGTGGCATCCCACTGGTCATCCCCCTCTCCCCAGATTGGATTCCATTTACCACCACCCTCTGCTTTGTCCATTAGCCAGTTCCTAACCCAGTTTACCACCTTGTGCCCCATGCCCAGACTTCCCATCTTGTTCACCAGCCTTTTATGTGGGAAGGTGTCGAAGGCCTTGCTGAAATCAAGGTAGAGGATGTCCACCACCACTCCCTGATTTATTTATTTTCTAACCCAGTCAAACAAATCTATCAGATTTGTCTGACATGACCTTCCTGTCAGATCCTGGGCACTGATGGATTCTGTGTGTGCCACTAGTATTCTTTCTTTCAGCAGTGCTTCCATGATCTTTCCTACTACTGAGGTGAGGCTGACCAGCCTGTAGTTCCCTGCATCCTCCCTACTACCACTTTTGTGTAGCGGGACTGCATGTGCCCTCTTCTAGTCTTCTGGAACCACCTGTGTTGAGTGACTTTGTGAACATGGCTGCCAGTGGTGCTGCTAGCTCCTTTGCCGCACAAAGATTGCTACATGAGAGGGAAAATACTAATTAACCTTACAATATAAAGGAAAAGAGTTCTTTTACAGTCGTTCATTTACAGTACTGTAAGTTTTCTATTCATTGTCACAACCTCGGTCAGCCCTCTACTCCCAAAGTGCCCACCTCTGAGTGTATGATTTGTGTACAGTGAACAGAACAAGGTAACCCTCTTGTCTGTTTTGTGGGTTCAAGTAACCTTAGTCTCAAGCTCTGGAGGGATTCAAACTGATAACCTCTTGTTAGCGTACCAAATTATCGGGCTCAGATAATTCTGTCTTCGGTGGGGGGCAGCTATCTTTGCCTATGGGTACCCACCCAGGTCTTTCAAATGAACCCTTAGAATTCTATGCAAGACTTTAGAGAACTCTATCCATTTCCCAGTTTGGTATAACAATAAGCCCATAAACAGTGTTACTTATAACCTTTAAAAGCTCCACTTAGAATAAAAAGAAATGTCAAGGCACTCCAGACAGTTTCCGTTGAAAAAAAATCTCTCTACTTTAAAATATCAAAACAGAACAATAAATACAGAACAAATATATATCCCAACACATACAGCCTTAAAACAAACAGGTAAAAGTGCAGTTCCTACAATTAATAACTTCAGACTAATCTTGTCTAAGGTCCTTATTTCTGTGCTTTGATGGTCTCTCTTCTCTGTCAGCAATATTGTCTTGTGTGTCTCTAAGGCTTGCTCAGTTGGATAAAAGCAGTCCTGAGCCGACATCCTCTCTGAGATCATTAAACTCTGCCTTGGTGTATTGAAAGTTATATTTTACAATACAGGATGTCCAAATAAAATATAAAAAAAAAAAAACATAATAGGTGACCTCACTGACTTTCCTCTACACAGGTTAACCAGATAAAACCGGCTTGTGCTCTGCTACACATACATTTCAAAAGCTTCTTTGATCTAAGTCACTGTATTCAAAGCAAAAGTGTATTTGCCTCTTTAATCCCATCTGGACCTTGGAATCTACACCTCAAAGGTCTCTCTGATGTAATTCAAGGGTTCCCCGGGAATGTATATTTGGCCTTCCAAATTCGTCTGGGTCCTCCCTGGCCCAGACATCAACCTCTCTTCAATGTCCATTCTGGCTTCTCTCTGACACCCCTCCCTCTCAAGTTCTTCCTGACAACTATTGTAAGTCAAAGGATTTTTCCTGAGGGAATTGTGAATGGCTAATCTTCTTTCCTGGGATGAAAGCAAATTGACAAGGTAATTGCACCCCAGATATCTGCAGTTTAAAATACCTCCTGTTCTTTGAACTTATCCCTGGTGGGGGGGTTATGTGTCAGTTCAGCAAGATTGTAGTTTCCTCAAACTGACCTTCCCATCACATATTTTATATGTAATAAAAAAAAATACAGCACTAGGAGCACTCAGAGCTGGCTGTCTACGTCACACTCCTCCCCACCTAGACTGAATTTGGGGGATCCATCCCCTACATGGGATGAGCTTCCCAAATCAGTTCACTCCTCAGACCCTAGATAGTCCATCTGAGTTCTGATTCTTGGCTCTGGCCCAATGTATGATTTTCAAATCATACCCTGGTAAAGCAAGACTCCATCTGAGCAATCTACCATTGTTTTTCCCCATCTGCATCAACCAAACCAGGGGGCTGTGGTCAGTCTGCACCACAAAAGGCTACCCATACAAGTATGGATCCAATTTCCTTAGGGCCCACACTAGGGCAAGACAGTCCTTTTCCACCATGGAGTATGCTTGTTCCCTGGGGAGCAGCTTTCGGCTCAGGTAGGCTATAGGGCGGTCCCTCCCTTCGCTGGATGTCTGGCTTAGTACTGCCCCAATACCCTCGTCTGAGGCGTCCATCTGAACTATGAAGGTTTTACTATAGTTTGGACTTGTCGAAACAGGAGCACTGCACAGTGCCTCCTTTAGTTTGGTAAAGGCTTCCTCACAGGCTGAACCCCAAGATTTTCTTGGGCATCTGTTTCTTTGTCAGGTCAGATAGGGGAGCAGCCAGGGCACTGTAATTTGGCACAAAGTTTTGATAGTACCCTGCTGTCCCAAGAAAACTCCTGACCTGCTTCTGAGTTTCTGGTCTGGGCCATGCCTGTATTACCTCTATTTTGATTTGGTTAGGACGGAGCTGTCCCCTTCCTACCACATGTCCAAGGTATGCCACTTTCCCCATGGCCACCTGGCACTTCTCGGCTTTGACAGTGAGCCCAGCCCTCTGTATTCTGCCCAGCACTTCCCTAAGGTGTGATGGGTGTTTCTCCAAGCTGGTACTGAAGATGGCGATGTCATCCAGGTACGCCACGGCGTACTCCTCAGCACTATTTAACACCTGGTTCACCAGCCTTTGGAAAGTGGCCGGGGCGTTCTTCATTCCAAAAGGCATTACTTTGAACTCAAATAAGCCTATCGGAATGATGAAGGCTGACCTCTCCCTAGCTCTGTCAGTCAACTCTACTTGCCAATACCCCTTTGTTAGGTCAATGGTCGTAAGGTAGGTCACCCCCCCAACTTCTCCAGGAGTTTGTCTGGGGCATCGGGTGGGCATCTGACTTAGTGACTGCATTCAGTCCACGATAGTCTACACAGAAATGAGTCTAGCCATCTGGCTTGGGTACAAGGACTACGGGTGAGGCCCAGGGACTGTGGGATCTCTGGATTACCCCTAAATCCAGCATCTCCTCCACTTCCCTCCTAATGTCCTTTTGGACAGCCTCTGACACCCGATATGCTGTCTGCCATATGGGCATCTGTGTCTCTGTCTCCACATCGTGTGTTGCAAAAGGAGTTAGTCCAGGCTTGACGCTAAACAAGGGGGCAAAGTCTGCTAAAACCTCCCTCACTTTCTGGATCTGGCCCAGGGTCAGCTGGGGAGACAATTTTACTGCCTCCACAGAGGACTCCCACTTACTTTCCTACAGCAAGTCCAGAAGGGGGTCTCCTTCGTCTGTCCCCTCCCCATGACTACACACTGCGAACACCACGTCAGCCCTATTTGCATACGGCTTCATCATGTTGACGTGGTACATCCTTTCTGTCTGTCTATGGTCAAGTAATTCCACAGTGTAGTTTACATCATTTACCTTCCTAACCGCTGTGTACGGTCCTGCCCACTCGGCTTGCAGCTTATCTTTCCGGACCGGAATAAGGACCATGACTTCCTGACCCACCATGTACGACCGAGCTCTGGCTCTGCAGTCGTACCATACTTAATATAGAAACATAGAATTTGACAGCAGATAAGGACCACTTGGCCCACCCAGTCTGCCCATTTCCCTACCTAATGGAGAAGCTGCAGATCCTAGTTAACCAGCAGCCTACTTCTTCCTACCCCCAACCCCTAGAATTGCCTTATGACTGTCCCCTGCATGCTTGAATCCCACCACTGTTTTTGACTCCACAACCTCCTCCAGAAGGCCGTTCCATGCATCCACAACCCTCTCTGTGAAAAAATACTTCCTTAAATTACCTCTGAGCCGCCCCCCCCATTATCTTCAAATTGTGCCCCCTTGTTCTTGCACACCTCTTTTTTTGAAAGATGCTACCCTCTTGGACTTTGTTGATTCCCTTGAGGTACTTGAATGTTTCTATCATGTCCCCCCTCTCCCTCCTTTCCTCAAAGCTATACATATTAAGCTCCTTAAGTCTCTCTTCATATGTCTTCCGGTGCAGACCCTGCACCATTTTAGTTGCCCTCCTCTGGACAGCTTCCATCCTGTCTGTCTTTGCGGAGATTGGGTCTCCAGAACTGCATGATACTCCAAATGGGGTCTCACCAGCTGTCTGTACAGAGGGATAATAACTTCCTGTTTTCTGCTGGTGATGCCTCTCCCTATGTATCCCAGTATCCCCCAGCCCTCCTTACTGCCCTCTCACATTGCTTGCCCACCTTTAGGTCATCTGATATGACTACCCCCAGGTCCCTTTCCATTTTGTTGTTAGTATCTCACCTCCATTGTGTACTCTTCCCTGGGTTTTGTTTCCCAGGTGCATTAGCTGCACTTCTTAGCATTGAATCTAAGCTGCCATACATTTGACCATTCCTCTAACCTTGCCAAGTCCCTTCTCATCCTTTCCACCCCACCTTGTGCATCAACTCTGTTGCAGATCTTTGTGTCATCTGCAGAGACGTACTTTTCTTCCAGTCCCTCTGCAATGTCGCTTATAAAGACATTGAAGAGGACCGGTCCTAATACTGAACCCTGCGGTACCCCACTAGTAACCCCCCTTTCTTCAGAGTGGACTCCATTTACTATTACTGTCTATGTCCTATTCTCCAGCCAGTTCTTTACCCAGGCTGTCATCTTGGGACCCACTCCCAGGCTGGCTAACTTGTATATTAATCTTTTGTGAGGGACTGTGTCAAATGCCTTGCTAAAGTCTAGGTAAGTCATGTCCACAGCCCCTCCCTGATCTACTACTTTGGTCACCCAGTCAAAGAAATCTATTAGATTCGTCTGGCATGACCTTCCTGCTGTGAATCCATGTTGCCTTGGGTCCTGTGCCCCTCTGGCCTCTAGATACTCGACAATTCTTTCCTTCAGAAGTGATTCCATCATTTTCCGTATCACTGAGGTTAAACTAATAGGTCTGTAGTTTCCTGCTTCTGCCTTGCTCCCACTTTTGTGAAGTGGAATCACATCTGCCCTCCTCCAGTCCTCGGGTACCACCCCATCCTCCCATGATTTGTTAAAGAGGGTAGTCAGTGGTGTCACTAGTTCTACCCTTAGTTCTTTCAGAATTTTGGGATGAATCCCATCAGGCCCCATTGCTTTGTCCACCTTCACTTTTAAGAGTTCTTTCAGAACCCTTTCTTCTGTAAATGGGCTGCTATCAACTTCTGTATCCAGAGTGTTTCTACTGTTTGTTTTTAGGTACCTCCCCCTTTTCATTTGTAAATACTGAGCAAACTTATTTGTTTAGTATCTCTCTTTCACAGTCACCCTCTGCCCACCCTCCCTCCCTTTATTAAGCCTCACTATCCTCCCTTGGTCTTCCTTTGCTCCCTGATGTACCTATAAAAGGTTTTATCCCCCTTCTTAACTGAGTTGGCTATCTTTTCCTTAGTTTGGGCCTTTGCTGTTCTGACTGCCTTCCCAGCTTCCTTTTGCTTTAACTGATATAGTTCTCTGTCCTGCTCCTTCTGTGATTCCTTGTACTTCCTGAATGCTTTCTTTTTCTCTTGAACCTTCACTGCCACTTCCTTTGAGAACCATAGTGGTTTCTTACATCATTTCGTTTTGTTTATTTGTTTCACACAAAGGCTTGTTACCTCTGTGATGGCAGTTTTTATTATTCCCCATTGTTCTTCCACCCCTCCTTCCTGCCCATTTGCTAGTGCATTCCTTAGGCACTCACCCATTTTGGCAAAGTCAGCCCTCCTAAAGTCCAGTACTTTTGCCTTTGTATGGCTTGACTCTATTGCTGTGTTTATTGTGAACCATACTGTTCGATGGTTGCTAGTTCCCAGATGGCTACCCACTCTACATCTGTGATCCTCTCTCCATCTCCATTTGAGAGAACCAGGTCTAAGATTGCTCCCTCTCCAGTGGGCTCCAATACTTGCTGTCTAAGGCATGCCCTTGTAGGGCATCTAGAATAACCCCACTCTTGAAGTGGCTGCTGCAACTGCTCCAGTTAACATCTGGCATATTCAGATCACCCATCAGCAATATCTCCCTTTTTCTGCCATTCTAAGTATACTTTCTATCATTTCTTTGTCCATTTCCTCCCTGAAAAGGGGTCTGTATACAACCCCTGTGCGGATTGTGGTGCCATTGCCTGTCTCCAAATTTACCCACAGTGCTGCTTCTCCTCCTGTTTACCCTTTTGTTCTGTTGCTTTGATTCCTTCCCTTATGTAAAGAGCTCCTCCTCCTTTACCCTCCTGTCCCTCCTGTAGATAGTGTGTCCTGGTATGTTTACGTCCCAGTCATGGTTTTTGTGTACCATGTTTCTGTGACTGCCACGATATCCAGATGTTCCTCCTCCATCAAGGCCACTAATTCAAAGCTTGTTACTCAGACTACGGGCATTGGTACTCATTGCTCTCCATTTTTGGTGGCTTTACCTTCTGTTGCAGCATCCCCACTGACCTTTCTACCTCGGTCTTTTTCTCATTTAGTACCCTGTTTTGTAGGGAGATGCTGGGATTTTCCTGCTGCTTATCAGTGCCTTCCCCTTGACTAGTTTAAATGCTTGCCAATGAAGCATTTAAACCAATTCTCAAAGACTTGTTCCCTTCCTGGACAGATGCAGACCATCCTGCCAGTATAGGCTGGTGTCCCTCCAGGTGGAACCCCAGTCCCCAATGAAGCCAAACCCCTGTGCTCCACACCATTTTTTCAACCATTCATTAAACTGCATGGTGCAAAGTACCCTCGCCTCACCCATGCCATTGACAGGCAGCTCCTCTGAGAAGGATACTGTGTGTGCTACTTGTCTTAGGCCCCTCCCCAACTCTACAAAGTCCTTCTGCACTGCTCTAATCTCATGATGGTCAAGTCATTTGTCCCTAGGTGGACAATGATGTCAACTCAGACTCCGTGCAGCTGTTCTCGTGATCCTGAGAATCGCTTCCTGTCCCTCAAGCTATGGCACCAGGCAGGCACCTTACTTCAGTTTTCCCTGCTCCCCATTCTATCCCCCTAATAATTGAGTCCCCCACCAGGAGCTGCTTCCTTTCCTGTGGTGTCCTCTGCCTCCTTCCTGTGGGCCTCCCTTGTGACAGTTGTCCTCAGCCTCCTTAGTCTCCTCTGCGGGTGCATCCATAGGGGAGCTATGATCCCCAGAATGGTGTATGGATTGTGGAGTGGAACAACTGACTGGGTGTGCCTCTGTTCCACCATCCTCACCCTCCCTGAGCCCACTGTGGTCCAACTGCTGTGCTTTCTTCGCAACCTTTGAGGTAGTGGTGGTGGCTCTGGTGCTCCCTGGATGGGGGAGGTTCCTTTCCTACTGTCCAGTGTGGCCTGGAGGAAGGTTCCCTTACTACTGTCCAGTGTGGCCTGAAGACTGGCAACGTCCTCCCTCAGGGCACAGCGTTGTCTGCAAATAGGGCAGCATCTCAGCCTCCAGAAAGACTCCTGGAAGACTGCTGCCCCACAGCCATTACATTGCACTACTCCCCACATGTTTATCTTTTTAATTTTTTGTGTGTGTGTGATTGGTTTGTTATATAGAAATTCTCTGGGTGGCATGCTTGCCTCCCCAGTCCTCCCAGATCAAGTCTAGGGGCCCACATACCCGGCATCCTTACAAGAATTGGAAGGGGGAAAATCCTGTCAACTCTTGGGGCACCTCCCTGTATGTGAACAACAGGTGGGGAAGGTATTTCTCCCAGTCCCTCCCATGCTGTTCAGCAAACGCCTGGAGCATTGACTTTAGGATACCACTGAAGCGTTCCACAAGCCCATTGGCTTGTGGGTGGTACGGTGTCATGCATCTCTGCACCACCCCACACTTCTTCCATAGACATTCCATTAGGTCCAAAGTGAAGGAACCCCCTTGATCGGTGATTACCTCCTGCAGAAACCCAACACAGGAGAAAATCCCAAGCAAGGCATCTGCCACTTTGTCTGTCCTCAGAGAGGATAGGGCGACTGCCTCTGGGTACTGGTGGCATAATCCACCACAGTCAGGATGAATCTCTTCCCTGAGGAGCTGGGGGTATTTAAAGGCCCCACAATATCCATTCCCACCCTCTGGACTAGCTCCTCCACTATGGGCAATGGAATCAGGGCGGCTTGGGTTTTCTTGCCCGCCTTCCCTATTTCTTGGCACCGGTGACAAGACCTGCAATACTCCTTCACCTGCTGGGTGAAGTTAGGCCAGTAGAAATTCTGGGCCAACCGCTGCATTGTACATGCGATTCCCAGATGACCAGACAAGGGAATATCATGGGCAAGCTTGAGCAACTGCTCACGATATCCCTAGGGAAAAACAAGCTGCCTGTCTAGCATCCCTCCCTCTGTCTGTACTGCCTGTGTATACATAAGGCCATTTTCCCAATAAACCTTATGTCTGCCGTAACCTCCCTGTGCACCGTCCGAGTCTGCCCAAGCCCTCACTTCTCTAAACTAGGGTCACTTCTCTGAGTAGCTGCAAACCCCTCACACCTTCCCAAGGCATGGGACAGGTCCTCTTCCATCGCTAAACTAGGGTCCCTAGCACTAGCATCAGGGCCCTCAGGATCACTGTCAATCCCTACCCTCTGACAAGGGGTCACCCCTCCCTTCTTGGAGTAACCCTCTGTAGCTGGGTGGTTACTTGCTACTGGGGAAATTTCTACCCCCTTTTTATCAGTCTCCCCCTCTGGAGACACAGGCTGGGGAACCAGCCTCTCAGCATCTTCCCCAATGGCTTCTGGGAGGCTCAGGGAACTACAATTTTCTCTGGCCGCTTGGCCACAGGTAACTGCACATACCACCCCCTGCTGGAGATTGTTACCCAGGATCACATCCACTGCTAATGTGTTAGCTACAGCCACCTGTTGCACAGTTTCCCTTGTTTCACCCCAGTCCAGGAGAACACTGGCCAGTGGCAATGTTTTCTCTTCTCCCGCAAAGTCCTGTACAGTCACATATTTATTGGGTATAAGTTGACCAGGCTGTAACCAGATCCCTTTTTACCAATGTCAGGGATGCCCCTATGTCCCTTAACCCCTGCGTCTGTACGCCATTCCCTCATGTTCACTGGCATGCTTCCAGGGACACACAAACAACCCACTTCCTTTCTGGTACTACTTTGCATATTATTGCTTACCCTTCTTGGACACTGTCTGGCAATGTGCCCAGTTTCTTTACATAACCAACAAACATTTCTTACTTCAGAGAAATCTTTTCTTTGAAACCTGGGGCTAACTGGTTTTGGTGGAGGCGGTGAGGGTTTTAGCTGCCCTGAAGGTGTGCTTTTCCCTTTCTGTGCTGCCACACTCGCCCCATTCACTCTCAGAGCAGGTCTGCTCTTGGCATAGCGGTCCGAGAGTTCAGCAGCCCCTTGCTCTGTTTTTGGATCTCGGTCCTCTAGCCACGTTTTTAACTCTGCTGGGCATGCCCAATAAAACTGTTTTAATAAAATCACATTTTCAATGTTATCAACAGTGTTTGCCTCAATTCCTTCCCACCAACATTTTTATTTTTTTTTTAAAAACTGACGTCGTTTCATGGCTAGCTCCTCATAGCTCATATCAGGGCTTCTCCTGAGCTTACCGAATTTAGCTCTGTATGATTCAGCAGTTAATTACATTTTTTTAACAGGGTCACTTTTAACTTGCTGTAATCATCACTGTTTTCATTGTCAGTTTGACCCAATGCATCCCAAGCTTTTCCAGTAAGTAGCGGGGATAGTTGGAAGCTCCAGGACTCTCTAGGAATTTTAGCCTGAGTACAAACTTTTTCATAACAATTTAAAAAAGCATCCATATCTTCCGCTTCCTTAAACTCGGCTATTAATTTGGAGTTCAATTTGTAACCCAGTCCTTCAGTCCCAGTTTAACCCAAGCCACTTACCTGCCCTGGTGCCACTGGTTGGAGTCGTAGCTTCTCCAGTTCGTGTTGCCACTGGCTCTCCTCTGCCTCTCTGCATTCTTGCATTCTCTTCTCCTCTGCCTCTCACTGATGCTCACAGTCTGCCTTCCTCTGTTGTCGCTCTGCCTCATGATCTGTCTCTCTGTTGTTGCTCTGCCTCACGATCCGCCTCTCTCTATTGCTCTGCCTCCAGTTCCGTCCTGCGCAACTCAATTTGCAGTTTGAGTACCTCTGGATTCAGAATACTGGTGACCATCCCCTGCTGCTGTGGCCCTTCACTGACAGTGGCCCTGCTGTCCTCATCAGCTCAGGACCCCCTCACTGGCCACTAGCCCTTCCAGAGTTGAGGTTTGGTCCCTTTCAGTCATGGTCTGTGACTCACTGCTCTGGGTATCTGCTACCATTGGGGCCTCTATGAGGTTCTGCTTACTGGCTTTCACCCTAAACGGGACTCCCCTGTCCCTGCACAACTGCTTTAAGAAATCCACAGTGTACGTGCTGTAGTTGGAAGCCATTTTCTTCTTCCCTCACTAATACTATTCTAACTGGCACTTCAGAGGAAAAAAATAAAATGGGTGGGAACTTAACTATAAGTCAAGGGATAGAGTTATGTTTCTTTTTGAAATAAAACACTGCCTTTCTTTTTTCCAAGTGAGCTTAACGGTTTCAAGCTAACACACTGAACAATGAAGCTTATACCACCAAACTTTTTGTGCCACCACTGCCAACCAATCTGTCACAACCTCAGTCAGCCTTCTACTCCCAAAGTGGCAACCTCTGAGCATATGATTTGTGAACAGAACAAGGTAACCCTCTTGTCTGTTTTGTGGGTTCAAGTCACCTTAGTCGCAAGCTCTGGAGGGATTCAAACTGATAACCTCTTGTTAGCGTACTCGATTATCAGGCTCAGATAATTCTGTCTTTGGGGGGGCCAGATATATTTGCCTACGGGCACCCAACCAGGTCTTTCAAATGAACCCTTAAAATTCTATGCAAGACTTTAGAGAACTCTCACCATTTCCCAGTTTGGTATAACAATAAGCCCATAAACAGTGTTACTTATAACCTTTAGAAGCTCCACTTTAAAATAAAAAGAAATGCCAAGGAACTCCAGACAGTTTCCGTTGAAAAAAAATCTCTTTACTTTAAAATATCAAAACAGAACAATAAATGCAGAACAAATATATATCCCAACACATACAGCCTTAAAACAAACAGGTAAAAGTGCAGTTCCTACAATTAATAACTTCAGACTAATCTCGTCTAAGGTCCTTACTTCAGTGCTTTGATGGTCTTTCTTCTCTGTCAGAAATATTGTCTTGTGTGTCTCTAAGGCTTGCTCAGTTGGATAAAAGCAGTCCTGAGCCGGCCTCCTCTCTCAGATCATTAAACTCTGCCTTGGTGTATTAAGTTATATTTTACAATACAGGATGTCCAAATAAAATATTAAAAAATAATAGATGACCTCACTGACTTTCCTCTCCACAGGTTAACAAGACAAAATCAGTTTGTGCTCTGCTACATATACATCTCAAAAGTTTCTTTGATCTAAGTCACTGTATTCAAAACAAAAGTGTATTTGCCTCTTTAATCCCATCTGGACCTTGGAATCTACACTTCAAAGCTCTCTCTGATGTAATTCAAGGGTTCCCCGGGAATGTATATTTGGCCTTCCAAATTCATCTGGGTCCTCCCTGGCCCAGACATCAACCTCTCTTCAATGTCCATTCTGGCTTCTCTCTGACACCCCCTTCCCCAAGTTCTTCCTGACAACTATTCTAAGTCAAAGGATTTTCCCTGAGGGAATTGTGAATGGCTAATCTTATTTCCTGGGATGAAAGCAAATTGACAAGGTAATGCACCCCAGATATCTGCAGTTTAAAATACCTCCTGTCCTTTGAACTTATCCCTGGGTTGTTTTTTTTTTATGTGTCAGTTCAGCAAGATTGTAGTTTCCTCAAACTGACCTTCCCATCACATATTTTATATGTAATAAAAAAAAATTAATACAGCACTCTGAGCACTCAGAGCTGGCTGTCTACATCACATTCAACTGGACTTCTGGTGACGCTACTGTCGGCATGGTAGCTTGATCTTTCAGCGCTCTGCACCTGGTGGCTAAAATCTTCATCAATCAGCCTGTTTTTCCTGGCATCCTATGAAAATAACTCTTCCCATTGATTGTTTGAGTAACGTGGTGATGGCAAGTATGAAAAGTTCTTAAAAAGATGCTCCAGACCGGCAGAATAAAGGGAAAGTGTCACCGTGGCCTAGAGATAGGAGTTCAGTGAACTGTTGCCTCCATGCACACAACTGGCTCCGGTGATGAGGAGTATGGGTCCGATACAGAATTGCTGCTCAGAAGGGCCAGCTCTCAAGCCATCATGAGGATGCTGCACAAAATTGATAGCAAAGTTACAGGAATAAGACAAGACTTACAGAAACTAGAAAAAAAGAACAGCGGATACGGAATCCCAGCTGGAAACTCTACACACTGAACATATGGCATTTGGGCACTCCCTAGTGTACCTGTATAGACGGGAGAGGGACCTGATGAAGATGCTGAAGCCCGCTCATGAAGAAACAATATTAGGGTCTTTTGGGGTCCCTGAGGGCTCCGAACAAGAAGATACTGCCAGTTTCATGGCCACATGGCTGCAAAAGGAACTAGATTTCTTGGATGACTCCGAGCTGGGGATAGAGCACACTCATAGGGCCCTGGGATCTAAGCCTCCTCCTGGTGCCCCACCAAGATCCATCATCAAATGTCTCAGCTTCCCAGTGAAGAAAAAGGTACTTCAGATGGCCCGGGCTAAAAAGAACCTAAACTTGGACAGCTAACGGGTCTGTATGTTAATTATTTGCACTTACATTTCTGTTTTGTTACTACATATAGATTCCTGTAAATGTACTGTCATTGCTGAAAATTTTGTATACGTGTACTATGTCTGACTTGTACTTGTTCCTATGATGTTTTCTTGTATCTATTATTGTCTCCATACCCTTTATCGTAATCTCTCCGGACGTACCTGAAAATAGGCAGCTGTGCTGTCTAGTGTACCTAGCCGGTTAACAAAAACTAAATAAATAAATATTGATCAGGATTACTAGCAAAACAGAAGAAAGTTCTACAGGTGACCAAATTACCTTAAAGAAAAGGACTCCAAGCCCAAATCAGATATCCTGCTCGACTCTGGATACAGGACAAAGAGACAACAGAAACCTTCGACAGTTTGTTGGCAGCTGCTCTATTCTTAGTCACTTGACATCCCACTGCCTGATATATTGGTGGAGGAGGCCAAAGCACAGATCGAGGGCTTACTATGGAAAGTGATCTCTCCAAATGCTCCGAGAGGCAAGCGCAAACCCAGGGATTTGGCCTCACTGCACACAGAACTGTCGAAGTGGCTAAAAACATCAGACTCTGCCACCTGAGGAGACAGACCCCTATGCTTGGGCAGCGTTTACATTTTCTAATGGACATCTACAGATGTGGAGAGACTGACAATCCTTTCAAAATGATTTATTAAAGGAAATATACCTTGGTTTCCTGAGTGCTTTCCACCTAGAACTGTCCCAGGATTTATACGCTGCTGTTCCTGGTGAGTCAAGTTTCATCAACCCATCTTGCTAATGGTAGGAAATCTTTTTGGGCCCCCCTCGTGAATATGACTGCTTATTGTTTATTTGTTTATTGATAAATATCGGATAACACCTTTGAGTCAGACTCCTTTACAAAGGTTCCACGTCATTACATAAAACAGCGACAACAGTGACTAAAGTAACAACTAACATAATAATTACAGACAATGGTTACAGAAGGGTTACAAAATGTTTACAGAGTAATACAATATAGCAGCTGAGAATACAGAGCAACAGAGTGCTGCTGAACAAAGGTGCAAAGTGCAAAAGGTTGCAGGTACAAGTATACACTTCAGGGTGATGGTGCTAGACATGCCCAGGTGGTTATTTGTTGGCCACGGCCGGACAGAGAAGTACATTATCATGATATAGGCATGCCCATGGGTGGCTGGACAAGTATTGGGTCCATAGTCGTGGAGCGTGGGGTGCGAGAATGGGAAATCATTGCTTGCCTCAATGGAGATGTTTTCCTCCAAGGGATTGCCATGTCATGGGTTGTTGGTTCCCACACAGAGACCGGAAGGGGATCTGGTGGCTCTGATCTCTATCTAATTTCTCCCCTTGATGCTGGAACAGTAAAATCAATATGGCAAGGGCACTGCAGAAAGATTCTGGGATTTTTTTCGAAACAGATTACTTTACTCTGGGGTAATTCGCCCTACACTAAAGGTGTGACTGAAAGTATTAAAGATCATGGCAAATCTTCCATTTCTTGCTGGAACTATTATTTTGTTTGCAAATCACCATTTGAGCTCTGGAGGGCTAATATGTTCTGCAATGGCGTCCCTTTAGGAGGCAACAAAAAACAAGTAATGACTCAATTTGGGATGAGGGTTGAAGGGGCAAGGCTTCTCCGGAGTTAACGTTTTGCTCACTTGGAGGGTTAACAACTGGGTTGTAAGACAAACTGGAGAACCATACAGTAGTAGACTAGCTGTGCTCTGTTTGCTGTTTTACAAATAGTTCAAAATGTTCTAAAACTAAAAAAGAAATTTGTTTGGTTTTGTGGTATTATTTAAAGGCAACAAGTGCCTCTGATGGCTGCTATTCAGGCAGGCTGTTTCCTGGGAGGGTGGGGACATGTTTGATACACAGCCAAAGAAAGGCTGCTGGCATGAACTCTGGGGCATTTTTATGCTGGGTTCCCCCAGATGGGTGCCACTAGCCAGACGGTCCGCACCCACCTATCTTAACAATAAGCCGCCAGATGTCGAGGGTAGTGGGATCCTGGAGGTCCATTTTGAGGGAGAGAGGTAGGTGCTACTTGGGCTCCGGCTCTCTCTATCCATATTAGGGTGCTCTCTCAGATCCAGCTTTGCTGTCCGGGTGCCTAGGCATGCTCAGATGACGCATTGTCTTCGACACCAGGTAGGTTGTTATTAGGTTTTAACAAGTTACAAATATGTGTCCACTTGTTGGGACAACAGTTAAGTTGGTAGGATTAAATAGTTTTTTTTTTTTTTTTTTTAGTAATATGTATGTTTTATTTTTTCTTTCTTTTTTGTTAGCAGGAGGGTTACCTTTAACTGGAGATTACTGGGGGAGGTGCAGAGGGGAGGAGGTGGGACAGTAAATGCCTGTATTGTATTTTTCGATACAATGATGGACAATTTAGTGGTATGTTCTTGGAACGTTAAGGGTATTAATGTTATCAAGAGAGCTAGGGTGCTACAAGAACTGCAAAGAGCCAGATGTGAAATGGCCCATCTCCAAGAAATCAAATTATCCCCACCTGAGCATATGAAGCTACAAAGAATGTGGGTGGGAAATGTCTACTCTAACTCAAATCTGAAGGCTAAAAAAGCATGAGTAGCCATACTGGTATGAAGGGGCCTGCCCTTTCAAGTAACTAGCATACATTCAGAGGGACCAGAGAGACTGGTCTTAGTCTTGGGAGTGCTGAGGGGCCATCCCTTACACATTCTTTCAGTACGTGCGCCAACTCCACCAACAGGGGAATTCTTTAGGTGGATATTTCATTCCTCTGAGAGAGACAGATATTGTGTGATGGGGATTGGAATTGTGTGGAGGATGCCCTTCTGGACTGTGCCCCTCACCGTGGTGGGGGACAGGGGGTGTGCTCTAGATTATTAGCTACACTGAGAACAAAAACCAGGATGGTGGACCCTTGGAGACTGGCATCTCCAACAGGAAGAGAATACATGTGTTTAGTTTTCACCCACATCCAATTCATATGCCCGATTAGATAGGTTATACATCGACGACAAACTGGGCGCACTCGGTCACAGATACCAAATTTCACCCCTATCCCCCTATCTGATCATGCATTGGTTGAATACCAATTACAATGGAGCCTTGGCAGACCGAGTGGAAGGTGGAGATTCAATGTTAGTTTACTTCACAGCAAGGTATTTGTTACTTCAACTAAAGAAGTAATAAAAAATTATATTAAAGAAAATACTACAAGCAAGAGCTCTCTGAAGTGTATCTGGGACTACCTTAAGGCAATGATTCAAGGACATACTATATCTTATGCCTCACACAAAGCAAGACAACACAAGGCATCTCTGGACAAAACAGAGGAAGCTCTGTGGCTTCTAGAAGCTGAACATAAAAAACTAGGCACTCTGACCTGCTGCCCAACCTCAAAAAGGCCAGAGAAGAGATTAATGCCCTGACCTTATGAAAGACTGAGAATACTCTCCGATTTACAAAACATACTACGAATGGGGAAGGGCGGGGAGGTTACTAGCACAATGCCTTAAAAAAAAAAAAAAAAAAGCTGACAGATGCATCACCAAAATAAGAGGTCTAGGATACACAAATTTGCCACAACCCCAAGCGATGATAGCCCAAGAATTTGTAGGATATTACACACAACTTTATAGTAAAGAAAGGCCATTGGAGCATTGGGAGAAAATAGCGGATTTCTGTGAGAATGTGACCCTCCCTTCTCTTTCCATTGAACAACAATATTTGGACACCCCCTTTTCTGAAACAGATTCTAAAGGTCCTTAAATCCTTTAAAGGGGGCAAGGGCCCAGGTCCGGATGGTATCCCTGCTGAATTTTATAATAAATTCTCTGAGGAGTTGGTGCCTCTACTCACCCAAGTGTGTAACACTGCCCATGAGGATGGACGGAGCCACGACAACAGTGTTGCCCAAACTGAGGAAAGATACCTCCACTTGCTCCAGCTACCACCCCATTTCCCTTCTTAATCTGGATGTCAGGCTCTTTGCTAAGGCTATTAGGGGTTCATATCGGGCTGCCATGCACAAGACAATATACATCTTCTTTTAAATACAATGTCCGCAGCTAAATCCTTCCCCAAAAATACCCTGTAGCAGTGATGTTGACTGATGACAAAAAGGCTTTAGATCATGTAGACTGACAGTATCTAGATGAAACCCTTAAAGAATTTAGATTCGGAACCCGATTTAGGTAATGGATTTCTAACCTATACAGATCCCCCATGGCTCAGGTCAAGGTGAATGACATACTTTCTCCCCCTTTTGATATTCAGCGAGGTACAAGACAAGGCTGCCCTCTTTTCCCACTGTTATTCAAACTGAGCATTGATCCTTTGGCTGTCTATATTAGGCAATCACCAGATTTTAGGGGAATGAAGGTGGAAGGGGAAGAGCTGCATATGGGGGTGTTCGTAACAAATGATTTAAGCTTCAGTACACAATGTGGACACATGATTAAAAAGGCTAATCAAGTATTAAATTGTATATTTAGACACATTGCAAGCAGGGACAGAAAGGTGTTTTTACCACTCTATCAGGCATTGGTGAGGCCACATATAGAATATTGTTCACAGGTGTGGTCATCAGACTTAAAATCAGATATTGGGAGGTTGGAGGGAGTACAGAGAAGAGTGACAAGAAGAATTTGTGGTATGGAGAATAAAGGATACGAGCAGAGACTTCTAGATTTGACTTTATTTACATTGCAGTATAGACGGACTGGGGGGGTATGTGTGTGATTTATAGGGCGTTGCAGGATAAACTGAGTAGCAATATGGGCCTCATAGTCCAAAACAAATATGGATATGGAAGTAGGAGACATGGGATGCAATTGAAAATGGATAAGTGGAGGACACTAAAAAGGAAGAACTAGTTTAGTCAGAGAGGGGTAACACTGTGGAACAGTCTACCTAAGGATGTAGCTGGAAGTAAAACCATGGGCACTTTTAAGATTAGGCTGGACAACTTCTATAAAAACAAATGTTATAGTATAAAATGGGTGTTAAAGGCAAGCATTAAGGACGAATGTCTAGTAGCTTGTATAACCTATGAAATATCTTGTTATACGTGGATGATAAATTACTCTACATTTCTTTTTTTATAATTTATTTTTAAGAGACAAGTTATAGAATTCAATAAATGGCATTATATCTTTGCAAAAGCTGTATGTCTTATAAGAATAAGCATGACTATATGGCATTAAACTATTTCAAAATACTTTTCACACTACATTCGGTGCTAAACAGCTCTAAATATGATTCAGATCTACCCCTATCCACTCAAGGCATGTGGCTGACCAACTCCCTAGAATTATCCCCACAACTTAAACCCCCACTCACGGAATTAATTCTGGATCCTGGGAAGACGTATGCAATACCCATCTACGCCATTTTATTTCAAAGGGGGGCAATTTATTTTTTAATTTTGCAATTAAATGTTCTGACTTATAAATCTCATGGATTATATGTCGACAATCCCTTACTGAAGGAATCGGGGGCGTCATCTATCTGTGAGTTATCACCTTTCTGGCGGCAGGTACATATACTGAGATAAAAGTGCGGTCCCAACATGGTCTACGAGATGGATAAATCGAAAGGACCACTATTTCTGCTGTCAATTCAATGTTTTCCCCTGAACAGTCTCCCCACTCGATCTGTAACGTATACCAAAATGGAGTAAATCTGGGGCAAAACCAGAAAACCTGGCCCAAGTTGGCTAGCTGACGGTTACAACCCCTCCAGCAGGTGCCAAATGGATGCTGGAAGATATTTTGTTAATATCGCTGGGGATCGAAAGAATCATGACTGGGATTTCTGTGCGAACTACCTCCATATGTTGGAAGAGGTGATCTTTATAGCTTTCAAAGTTACCTCCTGCCAGATTGAGAAGGGAACCTGCAAGTTCAGGTCTTTATTCCAGGCCTCTAGCACCGATAACGAAGAGTCACCCAAAGAAGCTCTAAGCACTTTATATATGTGACCAATTAGATTCTCCCAGGAATTGCCCTCCAGGGTATCTTTGAATAAAATCCAGAAAGTTGGGGGAGAGGAAGGAAGGGGGGAACATGCCAAAATGTCCCTTTGTCGCAAAATATAATTTCTCACCTGAGTGTATCAGAATAGGTCTCTATTTGGAAGACAGAATGTGTTTTGGAGATCTGGAAAAGAGCAAATTCATGTACTAAGGAACTGGTAAAAATATTTAAGGCCCTGTCTCCTCCAGGAATGAAAAGTAGTAGCTATACTAGAAGGGAGAACATTTTCATCAGCAGAAATCTGTGTATAAAAAAAATAGATTTGTTTTAATGCTTTATGTTGTTTAGTCCAATGCCATATCTTCAGGATCTGTGCTATAAATACAGTATAATCCCTCATAGGAGGGGAACGTGCCCTGGAGGCAAAATTACCCTCTCAATGTCATATAGGTCATTAATTAGAAATTCGATATCTTTCCAAATGCAGGAAGTTGCAGAGGAGAGCCAGATGATTAAAATTTATAAAAAGGCAGCTGTTGCATACAAGCTTACGTTTGGGAGGTTTACCCCTCCTTGATCCAGGAATTGGCAAAGCAATGAAAATCATACCCTCGGTCTCTGACCCTCCCATATGAACAAAGAAATAATTTTATTCCAGGATTTAAAATAATGATTAGCTGGGAAGAGTGGGACATTCTGAAAAAAATATACAGTAATCTGGGGAGTATATTTTGTCGAATTGTTTCTATACGCTGGAAAAAGGTTAACCTTAGCCTCCCCCACCTTTTTAAATCCTCCTGAATCTGAACGGAAATTGGTTCATAATTTACCAATTCCAAATGAAACATTAATTGGAATAAGTATGCCAAGATACTTTATCTTGGTGCATCTCCATTTCAAGTGGAAATAATTTCTCAATGTGCTAGAAGGTTGGAAATAAAACATTAAGGCTTCAGTTTTGGAAATATTTAGTTTAAAATTGGCTAGTCTTTTGTATTCCTGAAGAATTTCCCAAGCTGCAGTAACAGACGATTCTGGGGAGAGAAGGATGAGAAGGACATCATCCGCAAATAGGGAAACCTTATAGTTCTTCTGTCCCAAGGGAATCCCCTCAATTCGAAGATTGGAACGCAAAGCTATTGCTAAAGGCTTAATATACAGTGCAAATAAGGCCAGGGAGAGAGGGCATCCCTGTCTAGTGCTCTGGCGCAACCGGATGGGAGAGATGAGAGCCCCGTTAATCCTTATAAAGGCTCTCTGTTGATCATATAGGTTCTGGAGCCAAGCAAGAAAAGAATTGGGGAACTACAGGGCCTCAAGAGTATCCCAAAGGAAACTCCATGAGACCCTGTCAAAAGTTTTTTCAGCGTCCAAGCTTAATAAAGCCTTAGGGATTTGTCTAGTATGTATATATTCTATTAGTGCATGGTATGCCTGATATTATCCGTAGTACTCCTAGCCCTAATGAAGCCAGACTGATCAGGGTGTATAAGATCTGGGAGAATTGCCTCTAATCTAGAGGCCCATATGGCCATAAAAATCTTATCTTCATTCAGTATGGAGACTGGACGGTAAGAGGATGTATTGGAAGGGTCCTTATCTGGTTTAAGGATTGGGGATGATATTGCATGGCTCCATGAAGGGGCAGGTGATTCACCCTCCACTATAGCCCTATAGGTCAACAAAAGAGTGGGAGGAGAGGGCCCAAGAATTTCCAGTACCACTCTGTGGTAAATCCGTCCACACTCGGACACTTATTAAGCTTAAGGGCCTTTATATGGGCCAGAACCTCCTCTGAGCTAATTGGGGCTTCCAATGAGGGTCTTTGACGCTCTGTGAGAGCAGGGAGAGAAAGATGAGAGAGAAAGGCTCTCCTTTCCTCCAGGGTGGAGGAATCCAGGGGAGGAGTATACTGGGATTGATAGAGGAAAAGGATGAACTGATGTGGGTATCGGAGTGCGAAAGTCTATTAGTAACTGGATGTTTAACCTTTAGAATAGATGCCACTCGTTTACAAGCCAACAATCAATCTCCCCTAGCTCCTCCCTCATAACTTGACTGTTTTAAATAGCTAAGGGCTTGCATTACCCTGAAATCCATTTTTTTGAATCTCCTGTTTAGTTTGTCTACTCTTTCTCTGAATTACTGTATCCCCCTTCCTATATAGAAGCTGATAAACATTACTCTACATTTCTGATCCAGCTAAATCAGTGTGGGGAGGGGGTGTGTTAGAAATGTTAAAGGCATTTGGGACCATATCAGGCTACAAAGTAAATGAATCGAAAACCGAACTGCTCCCTCTAGGTGAATACTCTGGACCTCTCCTACAGGGTGTTGGGGGTCTGAAATGGGCCTTGAACAGGTTCTGGTGCCTAGGGGCCTGGATTCCAAGAGAATGATCTCAACTGTACCAGAGAAATTATTTAAAATTGCTGTCAGAGGCTCAGGCTGACTGCAAAAGGTGAAAAGAACTGCCCCTCTCCCTGATGGGGAAAATTGAAACTATCTGTATGAGCCTATTGCTTAGATTTTTATTTATATTTACAGTAATCCTGATAAAGCTTCCAGTTGCTTTTTTGAAGGTACTCTGGGCTACCCTGACTAAGTTTGTTTGGGGAGAGAAAAAAACCAGAATACGTTGGCCTATCCTGGTAGCCCTGAAAAGATGAGGAGGCCTGGCTCTATACCCGACTTCAAGTTATACAGGACTGCTCAATTACAGTATTTCATACCTCATCTGAGTGACAAAGAACCGCCACTCTGGGTTACCTTAGAATTAGGGGTCTGGGGGCTTACCGACCATGCGAGATGTATTATACATATGGATAGAAACATAGAAACATAGACTCTGACAGCAGATAAGGACCGCTTGGCCCACCTAGTCTGCCCATTTCCCTACCTACAGGATAGGCCACAGATCCTAGTTAACCAACAGCCTATTTCTTCCTTCCCACCGCAAGAATTGCCTTATGTCTGTCCAATGCATTCTTGAATTCTCCCATAGTTTTAGACCCCACAACCTCCTCAGGAAGGCTGTTCCATGCATCCACTACCCTCTCTGTGAAAAAATACTTCCTCACATTGCCCTGGAACCACCCCCCCTCTATTTTTAAATTGTGTCCCCTTGTTCTTGTATGTCTCTTTTTCTGAAAGATGCTACCCTCTTGGACTTTGTAGAGTCCACTGAGGTACTTAAAAGTTTCTATCATGTCCCCCCTCTCCCTTCTTTCCTCAAGGTTAAACATATTAAGCTCCTTTAATCTCTCCTCATACGGCTTCTCTTGCAGACCCTGCACCATTTTAGTTGCCCTCCTCTGGACTGCCTCTATCCTGTCTATGTCCTTGCGGAGATGGGGTCTCCAGAACTGGACACAGTACTCCAGATGGGGTCTCACCAACTGTCTGTACAGAGGGGTAACAATTTCCTGTTTTCTGCTGGTGATGCCTCTCCCTATGCATCCCAGTATACCCTCAACCCTCCCTACTGCCTTCTCACATTGCTTGCTAACCTTAAGGTCATCTGATATGATTACCCCCAGGTCCCTTTCCTTTTTTGTTGTTGTTACTACCTCCCCTCCCATTGTGTAATCTTCCCTTGGGTTCTTGTTTCCCAGGTGCATTATTTTGCACTTCTTTGCATTGAATCCTAGCTGCCATACTTCTGACCATTCCTCCAACCTTGCCAAGTCCCTTCTCATCCTTTCCACACCTCCTTGTGCATCAATCCTGTTGCAGATCTTTGTGTCCTTTGCAAAGAGGCATACTTTTCCTTCCAGTCCCTCTGCAATGTCACTTATAAAGACTTTAAAAAGGACTGGACCCAGTACTGAACCCTGCGGTACCCCACTAGTAACCCCTCTTTCTTCAGAGTGGACTCCATTTACAATTACCTTCTGTGTCCTGTTGTCCAGCCAATGTTTTACCCAGGCTACCACCCTGGGTCCTACTCCCAGGTTGGTTAATTTGACTATTAATCTTTTGTGTGGGACTGTGTTAAATGCCTTGCTAAAGTCTAGGTAGGCCATGTCCACAGCCCCTCCCTGGTCTACTACTTTGGTCACCCAGTCAAAGAAATCTATTAGATTCGTCTGACATGACCTTCCTGCTGTGAACCCATGATGCCTTGGGTCCTGTGCCCCACTGGCTTCAAGGTACTCAACAATTCTTTCCTTCAGAAGTGACTACATCACTTTCCCTAACACAAAGGTCAAACTGACAGGTCTGTAGTTTCCTGCCTCTGTCTTGGTCCCTCTTTTGTGAACGGGAATCGCATCCGCCTTCCTCCAGTCCTCTGGTACCACACCATCCTCCCATGATTTATTAAAAAGAGTAGTCAGTGGTTTCACTAGTTCCCCCCCTTAATTCTTTTAGAATTCTGGGGTGAATTCCATCAGGCCCCATTGCTTTGTCCACCTTCAGTTTTAGGAGTTCTTGCAGAACCCTTTCTTCTGTGAAAGGGCTGGGATCGACCCCCCTATCAAGAGTGCTTCTGTTAATTGGATTAGGCACTTCCCCTCCTCTTTTGTGAATACTGAGCAGAAATATTCATTCAGTATCCCTGCTTTTTCACTGTCCCCCTCTGCCCACCCACCATTCATTCTATTCAGCCTCACTATCCCTCCCTTTGTCTTTCTACGCTCTCTGATGTACCTATAAAAGGTTTTATCCCCCTTCTTAACCGAGTTGGCTATCTTTTCCTCAGTTTGGGCCTTTGCTATTCTGACTTCCCTCCCTGCTTCCTTCTGCCTTAACTGGTACAGCTCTCTGTCCTGCTCCTTCTGTGTTTCCTTATACTTCCTGAATGTTATCTTTTTCTCCCTGACTTTCCAAGCCACCTCTTTTGAGAACCATAGTGGCTTTTTCTTTAGTTTTGATTTATTTGCATCACACAAAGGCTTGTTGCCTCTGTGATGGCAGTTTTGATGATTCCCCATTGTTGCTCCACCCCTCCTTCTAGCCTGTTTGCTAGTGCTTTTCTGAGGCACTCTCCCATCTTGCCAAAGTCAGCCCTCCTGAAGTCCAGTACCCTCACTTTTGTATGGCTTGACTCTGTAGCTGAGTTTAACGTGAACCACACTGTTTGATGGTCAATTGTTCCCAGATGGCAGCCCAGTTCTAGATCTGAGATCCTCTCACTGCCCCCATTTGAGAGAATGAGGTCTAAGATTGTTCCCTCATGATTGGGTTCTGAAACTAGCTGTCTGAGGCCTGCCACCTGTAGGGCATCGAGAATGGCCCTGCTCTTGGATCTGGCTGCAGCAAATGTGCTCCAGTTAACATCCTTCATATTAAGGTCTCCCATCAACAGTATCTCCCCTTTCTCTGCCATCCTAAGAATGCCTTCTATCATATCCTTGTCCATTCCCTCCCCTGACATGGGGGTCTGTACACAACCCCTGTGCAGACTGTGGTGCCCTTTCCAGTCTCCAAGGTGACCCAAAGTGCCTCCTCTGCTCCCTGTTTACTCTTTTGTTCAGTTGCTTTTATCCCTTCCTTTACATAGAGAGCTACTCCTCCCCCTCTTCTCTCCTGTAGGTTATGTACCCTGGTATGTTAACATCCCAGTCATGGTTCTCTGTGTACCATGTTTCTGTGACTGCTACGATATCCAGGCATCCCTCTTCCATCAACCTGAACCTTAAGTTATTCAGTACAGGCAACATCTGGGCTATGAACCTCAAGCAGACTTGGACAGAAACATGTACTAAATATCAGCTGCCCATGAATCTGATGAGTGCTACCCCACTGAAGGCTTGTATGGACTTTCTCCACTTTAAAATGGAGGGAGGATATAAACAATGTGGAAGAAAAGGGCTTTATAGGCTCGGACAGTTTTTTCAAGGGGATGTGATCAAGTCATTCCTTCAACTCTCCCAAGAGTTTCATTCATCTCAGAGGGACTCCTTCCAATTCTTACAAGTTGGACACAATCTTTCAGAAATGCCTCGTAGATCTCTCTTTAATGATGGTACTTAATCCCCTTGGAGACCTCCTTATCGAGGTCCCCACAGAACAGGGGCAGGGTCTCTCAGATTGTGCATCTGCCCTCTGACTTGCAGTCAGATCCAATGAACATAATAAAAGGGAGGTGGGCCCAAGAATCTGGGACTAAATTGTCGGAAGCAGATTGGAACAAAATATGGTGGGGGGTCTTCTCTACCATGGCTTCCCTATCCTGGTGGGATTTCAGATGGAGGGTGGTAGCCTGTCATTTCTGTACCCACATCATCACAAAACAACATGGGGCATACCCATCAGATGAGTATTGGAGAGGTTGCTGTGAGGTGGGAACACACTTACATTTTCTGGTCTTGCCCAGCCTTGAAACCTTTTAGGGCAGAGGTAGGCAAAGAATGGGGCAAAATCTTAAGTGTAGACCTGCCCCTGGATTTTCCCACCTTTATATTGGGATTACCTCAAGATGACCTGCGATCCAGGGCTCTGGTATATCTATTTAAGGTTTTAATAGCTGCAGCTATCAAGGCAATAACTCAAAAATGGCTAATGCCTATTCCCACAGTGGAGCTGTGGTTATCTAACTGTGACCGTATGATGGAGATGGAGTGCCTCACGGCAAAGCTGAGATTTCAAAAAGAAAAATATATTGGTCGATGGCGCCCATATTTTCATTACAAGGTGGAGGTGTTTAAAAGAGATTTGCTTGAAATCTTGGCAGAGCAGGATTAGATTGAGACAGTCCCACACTAATCCTCACCCCCCCCCCAAAACATATTTGGTGGGTGCATTACTGTCTACCCTACCATTATTATTTACCCTAATGCCACTCTGAGCAACCCCAATCAACTAATTGGAGGGATGACTTGATCAAATCCAATGAAGTAATAGCAGATGAAATTTATAGGCCAATCTTGAAATTTGAGTGCTTTGAATTTTGTCTCTTTATTTTGTTCACAGTTCTGACTTGTTCTCTTTGTGTGTTGATGTATTGTAAGAGATGTATGTGATTATGTAGTAAAAGTAAAAAATTTAGTAAAACATCATTTCAAATGTAACCCCCACTCCTTTGTTTTGTAATGACAGGTGGTATGCTGTTTGAATCTGACAGCAATACCAGGGGGGCTGAGTTTGGGGAGGACTAGGTTACTCGGCACAAGGGCTGGGTTTGGCTACTCTGCACAGGGGCACCCAAGTAACTCCGAACACAGGAAGCAATAACTGTAATGTCCAATACCAGAAATGGGATTCTAAAGTGTGGCTTTTATTCACATCCAAACAGAATAAACTAAGCATAGATGGACCCCCACGTGGCTACACTTCTGGTAATGTGGATTAAAAAAATCAAGCACACTTCAACACTTCAGCCCTCAGGCTCTGAACCTACCAGGCTCACAGCCTGGACTTGCATGCTGCTTTGGGTACATAGCCCGAACTTGTACACTATTCTGGGTTTTCCCTGGCTTGGCTCCCCTGCCGGCCACTCGGACACCTTCCATATGTCATGGAAACATTTCTGGTGGCTCACTAAACCACCTGAGCACACCTTCCATTTATCATGGATACATTTCTGGTGGCTTCCCAAACCACCTAAGAGCACCTCAGCTCTATCAGGGAATTCTCCTTTTAATCTCACGTCTGGATACTTTCCTCAGGCACTGGCCAAGTACCTGAGAGAAAGTAAAGGTGCCACAGAGCAGATCTGTAGAGGTGAATTTTGGTTACTACTGATTGGGGGTCTCCCACCTCTCGCTCCCACAATTCATACCTGGCCATTTCTCTGGATAGTAAACATCTCATTCTGTAAAGCTTGGCAATGTAGATTAAGGCTAAATGTATGTCACATTTCCTCTACTTGTCTTGCTTTCCATTTGTGTTGGACTTGAACATACTTTTACTTGGCATAGCCCATTGCTGTAGGCCCCCCACTGATTAAGCAGTCCAATCCCCACTTTACTTCACTCTTTGTGCTGGACTTGAACCTACTTGAATTACCCGGCAATGTCTATTACACTAGACCTCCTATAGATTAAGTAGTCCAATCCCCACTTTCCAACAGTTCGGGTGAAAAACATTGGCCCTCTGTCAGAGCGAACTCACCCTTTGGTTGCAGGTGCCCCACAGGCGATTCCTCCACAGGAATTTCTCTCCCACAGCTTCTGGTGCTGCAGCACAACTTGAAATAGGCAGCTTCTTACCTTAGCTGGAACCAGGAGGGTTGCCCCTGGAGAACAGGCAAACCTCCCCCCAAAAATCCCCTCAGGCATGGGGCACTTGGACCAGTAACAGCGGTCTCCACCACTTCAACAGTTTGTGTTCCTCTTATGGTGGAAACACACCTTCCTAACAGTAGCTCTAAAACAGAGCTTAAAAATCTGAGAGCCTGCACACAGACTGCTGTGCTACTGCCTCTCTCCAAGACTGCACACAGACTCTGTTCACATTCCCCAACATTCTATCCTAACTTCCAACTGCAGCATTCCAGTGTGGCTCATGCAGCTGCGAGAGTTCTACGGTGATGTCATCCCTCAGTCTCAGCTGAGACTGAGAACAGTGAGACGGTGTGAAATCCATTTAACTGGAGTTTCATAAACTGCCTTCCCTGCCTACCACTAGGTCTTACTGGGATTGTAGTAACCCCGGGTAACGGGGGTTATACAAAAAAAAGCATGAGTTCTAAAGTGCTGGTGGTACCAATAGGCACCCCTGACAGTTACATTATTAGGATACAGTGGGTCTGAGAAAGCATGAAAAGTAAAACAAAGAATAAGCCCCATTGGCACAGCCATTTGAAATGTCAGGACATTGGGGATAGCTGTAACTTTTGCAAAGGCTGTATCATGCCTCCCCAAAAAGATTAACACATTAAATAAACAAGAAATAGAAGGGGAGGATGAGAAGCAGCAAACTCGCACATTGAACCTTTCAGTGATGCAGTTAAAGTGACAGCAGAAGAGGAAACATTAGAGAAAACGAATCAGGCTTAAAATATAACTGGCCTGTGATGCATAGGAACTTGCTTGCTCGTCTTCGCAAGGCAGGAAAACTGTGCATTCTAGAGGTGGGTGGACACTACTCGGGATGCAAGCAATACCACTGACAGTAATACCAGTTTTAGTCGGACAAGGATAAGTCAAACTCAGATAGTTGTTTATTTTATTTATTAATTCATTTGGTAACCGGGTTGGTGCATTGATCTGAAGACCTTTTTCAGGCAAATGGTTATCCTGTCTTGGTATTTTATCCACAGTTAAGTGTTTGCCAATTACTGTGCATCATTTTATAACTATTTTCACTTGCTATGCATGATTTTCCCCCATGTGTACACCATGATTCTACCAAACTCCCTCTGCAGCTGTTCCAAGTTCCCCTCTTGCTGCACCATATCCTACCTTCCCAAACTGAGTCAAGTCCGTGGTTTTATCTTGTAAGATGCTATCGAATGCTATATGTGACCACCTGTTATTTCACATCTGCATTTCTTTTTTTTTGAAATATTGATCTTTAAGATTTTTTCTCTTTTTTGACATACAATAAAAGACATGTACAAAAGAATAAAAAATACACCGAGCATATGTTACAGGTTGGTATTGTTACATACATACATTTTATACATTTTTGCCAAAGGGTTTTCTCTCTCTATTTTTTTAAGGATATTATAAAACTCCAGCTTTTACTCGTGAGTTGATTCTTCCAGGATTTCAGTACCTCTATGTTTCTCATGCCACTTTCAGAATGTATTTCCCTATTTCTCATAGTTTCTATCTGTTTATTTTCCTTTTGGTTTGCTGTTCTTTTGTTTGTGAGACTTGTTTTTCTATGTTCAATTCATTATTTCACTCTTTTCCTGTTCTGGTTTTCCTAGGGTAGAAAATCAGGGTAGTTATCTGGTTGGTATTGGACCCATTTCTGCCATCTAGTTGTGAAACTCTTCTGGCGGTTGGTTAGCCTGGCTTTAATGCATTCTAAAGCATAGATTTCCCTAACTTGCGTATTCCAACACTCTCTTGTGGGGGTTTTCTTGGTTCCCCAGAGTCTTGTAATTGCTTTTAAAGCTGCCAGGGTTAAGAGTGTGACTTGCTTATATGTAGATTTGTTAACCCTTACGCCTTCAGGGAGTGTAAATGTTAGAATATAAGTGGAGCCCAACCATGGGGCACTTTCACATATTTCATTAATAGTTTGTGTCAGTTCTTTCCAGTACTGAGTGAGCAAAGTACAGTTCCACAGTATGTGTGTTTGCGCTGCTTGCTGTGTCTCACATTCTCTCCAACACCTACCAGCTGTAGCTCTGCTATATTGTGCCACCACTTTAGGTGTATGGAAAAAACGACTATGAAGCTTCCAACTGAATTCCTTCCAATAGGAGGAATCAGAGATTTTATAGGTCGCGAGGGCTGTGTTTATCCAGCTTTCTGTTGTAATTTCTGTTTGGAGCTTTTCCCCACTTTTGTCTAATCTATTCTGTTGAGTCTCTCGGGGAGGGGGGGGGAGGAGAGTCCCAAGTGCTTCGTAGGTTTGGCTGATGATGTGTTCTACATTTACTCCTCTGATAGCTGTGTTTACCAGTGTGATGAGTTCGGGGGTTCAGCCAGGTCTACTAGTTGTTTCTATGGGTTGTAGATATTTTTTTAATTTGTAAATAGCTGTAGAATAGGTTTTGTGGTAGTTTTTGTGTTTCCTGTAGTGTCACAAATGAATCTAGACCTGTTGGCCCTACTAACTGTGAAACTAGGTGTATCCATTGTGTGCCCACCTATTCAAGATTTTGGATCCCATCTTATTTGGTGGCATTTCTGGGTCGGCTGTAAGAGCTGTTATGTAAAACCTCTGGGTCTTGTGCATATATTTTCTTTGCATTATACTCCACCCCATGAGGGCTTCCCTGGTGTGTTGTGGCAAGCTTTGCAATACATTTTGTTCTATAGGCCCTCCCTGAACTAATTATACTAAATTGTGTTGTTGATTTATGTCCAGTTCCATTCGCTTCCAATGCATTTGATAGGACAGGTTAAGCCAGTTCAGGACTGTCCTTATTTGGGAGGCCAAAGCATATTCAAAGTTTGGAAGGGCCTCTCCCCCTTGTTCTCTGGGTAGCTGCAGGATCGTATATCTGTCCAGGAGGTTTACCTTTCCAGATAAACCTCAAGGTTATTTTGTTCCATGTATGATAATATTGTATGTCTGGTGGTATCGGAAGCATCTGAACTAGGAACAATATTCGAGGCAGGATATTTTGTTTTGACTTCTATCCTACTTATGAAGCTTAAGGGGAGCTTTGTCCATCTAGAGAGATCCTCAATTAGTTGTTTAGTAAGGGGTTCATAGTTAATGAGGTCCATCACTTCTATTTTCTTGGCTAGTTTGATCCTCAAATACCTTATTTCAGATTTTGACCACTTAAATGGGCAGTTGGCTTTTAGTTGGGGTGAGGGTATAAAATTAAATACAAGTTCCTCCATTTTCTGGTCATTTATTTTATAGCTGGCCACTCTTCTGAATTGCTTAATCTGTTCCCAGACTACTGGTATTGATTTTTATGGGTTAAGAAGAGTGAGCTGAATGTCATCTGCAAAAAGCGAAATCTTGGTTTACCTGTCCCCTATTTGTATACCTTGGTTTTCTGGTTGAGACCTAATTGCTTTAGCTAGGGGTTCAAGATATAGGGCAAATAGTAATGGGGATATTGGGCAGCCTTGCCTGGTGCCTCGTGTTATTTTAAAGGGATCTGATACAGATCTGTTTGTCCTCACATATGCCATGGGTTCCTGATAGATATTTTTTATTTGGAGTATTAAATTGTGTGGGATAGCAAACCTCTCCAGGGTCTCCCAAAGAAATTCCTAGGTGACCCTGTCAAAGGCTCCAGCTCCAACAGGACCATTGGGATATTTCTGGTTTGTGCATATTCCATTACCATGAAGGTCCATCTGACTGCATCTTGGGCTTGTCTAGATTTTACAAAGCCTACCTGATCTGGGTTAATTAGTTCTGAGAGTAGGTCCTCCAATCTACATGCAATAATTGACATGTATAATTTATAGTCCAGGTTTAGCATTGATATTGGTCTGTATGATGCTGGGTTTTTGATATCCTCATGTGGTTTTGGTATTGCTGCAGTAGTGGCATAACGCCAAGATGGGGGTGACTGTTCTCCCTCTCTTGCAGCTTGATAGGCCAAATGAAGGGTGGGCAGGAGCAAGTTTTGAAATTGTTTATAAAATTCTGCTGGGTATGCGTCTGGCCTGGGTGCCTTTTGGTTTTTAGTTTTAGTTAGGGCTTGTTTAATTTCTTCTATAGATATTGGGGCTATTAATTTAGTTGCTTTTATTGGGTTTAGCTTTGGTATATCCAATTTTCCTAGATATTCCTCTATTTGAGATGTTTGTGGGGATGTTTGTTCTGTGTATAGTGCCTAATAAATCCTTTTTAGGGTATCCCTTATGTCCTTTGGGAGTGTATGGGTTTTGCCTGTGACTGGGTCTATTAAACTGCTTATACTGCATATGCTTGGCTTTTCTCTCTTAGTTTCCTTGCTAGATTTCTTGCCCCCTGGGGCCCACCTTCATGATTTTGTAATTCTAAGTACATCAATTGTTCTGTTTTCTGATCTAACAGTTTTTGTATTTGTTGTTTTAATACTTCTTATATGTGTATTTATTTCCTCTGTCACATTAGTTTGGGTCTGTAGTTGTTTTAGTTCAAGGTGTAGAGTTACCTATTTCTTTTCCCTTTCCTTTTTCTGTCTGCTAGTATATTATTTCTCCCCTTATTACCATTTTTAATGTGTCCCACAGTATTAGTGCTGAAATGTCTGGATAAAAATGTTCTTTTATTATGCTAGGGATGGCCTCTTTAATTAGTTTCTTGAAGTTTGGGTCTCTCAGGTGCATTAGATTTAGTCTCCAATGCGTTCTTTTTATCTCTTCCCCCCCTATTTCAAACTTTGCCATTATGGTGGCATGATCTGAGAGGACTGTCATCCCATGCCAAATATCCATTAGAATTGCCTGGCATTCGAGGTTCACTAAGATGTAGTCCAGCCGTGCTGCTATATTGGAGTGAGCAGATCTATGCGTGTATTCTTTTCTGGTTGGGAAACACTTCCTCCACCCATCGATCAGGCCCAATGAATTCATGTTGCATTGGATAGATTTTTGTAGGGAGTTATTCCAGTGAGGGAGGGGTCTGGCAGCATCTAGGTGTGGTTGTAGGGTCATGTTGAGGTTGTCTCCTAATATGAGGTGACCCTGTATTTTCATTGCCAATTTAGAACAAAATGTTTGCTAGATTTCTATGGGACCTGGGTGGGATATACAACGAAGCCAGTGTCATCTTATACGCATAGACCTGTATCACTACCACCGCACATACCTCTCAACTGTACCACATTACGAGGAACATTCCTCATTTTACTTCACAAAAGCTCCATGTTCCACATTGTGAGGACTTGTTCCACATTCAAAGTCAACATTTTAAAGCAAAAATCCATAGTAAATGATGGAAAAAATATATTAATCAATTAATAACAGACTTTCCGCACATAAATGCAACATTTTAAAAGAGTTTTGAGCTTCTTAGGTAAAGATTTGATTAAGTGTTCCACATTTTGCCCATTTGTTCCACATTCTGACAGGCAATGTTCCACATTTGGGGGACAAAAGGTTGAGAGGTATGCCACCGCTTACCTTCCTTCCTTATCGATATCTTGGTCAATAATTTGTACCAAGAGATTTCTGGATGTTTACACAGCCACTCCCCTTCTCCTACCTGAGCTATGGATTGATTCAGCTATTAATTGGTATTTAGCATTTTGAAGTTTTTGGTGCTCTAGGGAGGTTAAGTATGTCTTCTGCAACAACACTTTGTCTGGGTTTTGGGCTTTATGGGATTGCTGTAGGCATGCCCACTTTATTGGGCCGTGTATCCCATTTATGTTGAGGGATAATATTAAAATTGGTCTAACCATTTTCATATTTTGAGGTCTCTATTTTATATCTCAGATCCTGTTTATTTCCCTTTGTCGTTATAGCTCTGTATACCTTGTTCATCTTTTTTTCCAACCTGCTACTTAAAATCAAACGCCAACATCTGTTACTTTAACATCACAACATCTAAGTAACTTGAGACAGTCTTCTTGAACAGTAATGGCAACTTTTTGCCAACAGGGCATGATATCTAGTAGTCTATAATCGATGATGCTCTTTTTCATTATGCAAGTAAGTCTAAACATTTGTCTTTAGATTAACCGTTTGTCAAATTTACCAATAGTTAACTTTCTAGGTGTGGAGAGATCCAAGTACTCTCTGCTTATGGGGTTGCTGTTTACTCCCTTGGGGTAAGTTCCCGGCTAGTCCGAGGGCCCCCTATGCCGTTCCATGAAGTGGTAACAGCTATGTTGTGAAAAAGCGCCAGCTGGGGCAGCACCGGAATCAACAAAGTCAGAATTGTAATCAAAGGCTGTTCTTCCACGGTCAGTGAGAGAGCACCATTGGGGGATTCTGAACTTCCCTCTGGTTGAAATAATAGGGTCAGGAGGACTCTCCATTGGGGAACACTAAACATAGCAGGGGTCTGCACATTTCCCCTGCACATCAATGACTGCATGAGCGTGCCCCCTGCTAGTAGCGTTCACATTCTTTCTTTTCTGGAGTTATTTTTCATTCCCCCCCCTCCGTTACTCGATCAGTATGTACATATTCCCCTTTCTCATTAACATATTGTGCCTGTATTTTTTCTGTATCTGGTTGTAATAATCTGGATCCATAAGTATTATCTTGCTTTACTTTAGCTGGTACCATTTTAAAATATTCTCTACCTCTACCATTCTTGGCACAGCATTCTTAAGTATGTGTATCATTTATTCTGCAGGGCTAGATGCGATGTACAGTCTTTTATTTAGGTTCTGTCTCTGGTTTACTGGTTCTTATGGGTCCTTATGTACCTGTTAAGTCGGGGGAGTTTACACAGTACCTTTTCTGTAGATGGGTTTCAAGTTGCTGTGTCTCTTCCGAACTTCTGCAGCAATTCTTTAGCATCTTGGAGCATAGTAAGGCCTTGTCTCTTCCTAGTCTGTTCTCTTTTTTTTCTCCCAGATTTAACTTGGAGTATTTCACTGGTCCTCCTCGGTCATATGTCTGGCTGTTCGTGTAACCGTGATCCCTCTGCTTGTCAGTGCCTTGATGTCTTCATGCAGTGTTTCATATGCTTTTTGGCCTTCAGGGAACATCACCACGAGGCGAGCTGGGTAAGGTGTTATGAATTTTAGCTGCTGGGCCTTCAGTGTTCTCGATATTGGGGCATATGCTCTCCTTTTAGCAGTGACTGCTGGAGAGTAGTCATTGTCGAAATATATTTGAGTGCCTTTTTAATGTAGCTCTTTCATGCGCTGAGCTCTGGTTAACAGTTTTTGTTTAATCTAGTAGCTAAGGAGTTTTAAAAAGAGATAGCTCTGGGTCTTTTGTCCAATTGTCAGGGTGTTGACTGCAAGGTTCTATGTGCCCATTCTATATCTGGTGGGAAGGTGGGGTCGAGCCGAAGAATTTCCCGAAGAAAATGATCCAGAAAGGCAAGAATGTCTGTTCCTTCCTCCTCTTCGGGTACCCCCGATATCCTAAGGTTACAGCTTCGGGAGCGATTTTCCACGTCATCACATTTTTCCACTAACTCTTGATTGCTGTCTACTAAGTGCATTACCAGCCACTCCAGTCTATCAGTTCTGGTGTCCACTGACGTTTGCTGAGTTTCGAGGTCTGTAGTCTTTTGCCCCATTTGTGTAAGCTCCATTTTTATATGTTCTTTGAAGTTTCTGACTTCTTTATGGAACTCCTGTAGTTCAGCCAAAATATTGGCATTGCTCTGTTGGTGTTGCATGCCTTGGTGGGCCGCCATGTCAGCCAGTGCTTCAGAGTCGGACGGGATTGTAATTTGAAATCCGCAGGAATCTGGCTATTTCTTTGTTTTTGATTTCTTCCTCCTACCACCCATTAACTTTCTGCACTCCTATATGTATGCAGTTTAGTTTTGAAGCGTCTGTATTTAGTTTTTAGGTGCTTTTCCCCCCTCGATGATCTGAGCTCTGTGTCTAGTGCTGCATTCCAGCTGATGATGTCACCAGAAGTCCACATCTGCATTTCTTCTTCAAAAACCAAAATAAACAAATGTTAGAATGTCTGGTGCTAAGAATACCTTTGTTTTTGCCAAATGTTACTGTTCTAATATAAGACTTATTATGAGATGCAAAATGGCACTATGACTTTTTTATCCTGCCAAGATGTTTGGATCCAGCAGTGAAAATTTACGTTGCAAGTTGCAACAACCTTTTATATTCTATCTGCCTTTGTCCATTATTATAAAAGTTAGTCAATTAAGAGCACATAGGCAAGCTGTCTAGTTAAACAATTCATTTGTTTTGGTGTTGCATTTTTCTCATTCTAAGCAGGCAGCCATCTGGCACTGGCACCTAAGGATGATTTCGTAGTACAGCTGAGGGTCATGATTCAGATAAGACTGTTTGTACTTCCTCTATCAAAGAAATCGGTTTGAATTCCTGACATTTGAGAAGTCAGATTAAACTGTCTGTGTAAACCCCAAACTGTGATGTGTCACCGGCCTTGCTGTGTGTACCTGTAACTGTCACCATTTAATTGTCACCCTGGTCTATTGTAACTCTCCTGGGTCGTACCTGAAAATAGACAATACCTTTGTCTAGTGCATCTACCCAGTTAACAAAAACAAAATAAATTCCAGAGCCAGGAATTCAGTAGCTAGCAGGATCATCCCTGTTTGACTGGTGTAATGTGCCCTGTAAAGTACAGCTGGGTGAAAAAAAACTTAGAGAATCACTTCAGGTACGCGTCAGCTAAAACATTTTAAAAAAGCATCACTGTTTTCAGTACACTGTTGTTGCCTGTACATTTTTCCTTTTTGGTGCACTGCTGCTGATGGATTTGGTGTATTAAAGTGTTAACCTGGGCTATCTACACTAGGAATTGTAGCAAGCCGCAAGGCACTTTAGTTTGGGACTCTGTGCTGTACAAGGAATTGCACTGCATTTCTGCCAGCTTGTGAATAGCCTATTTACATATTTTGTTTTGTGCTTCACTTAATATGCATGAAAGAGCCCTCCGGGGCACTGTTATACCTTGTGGAATGGTGGCACTGTAACCTGGAATCCATATTCAGGGCATGCTTGCAACACCTGGGGGCATCAGATATCACTCCAGAGCACACTTCTATGGAGCTCGCCACATGGCCAGGCATCAATGAGACCCCAAGGACACCCCTTGCTCTGGAATAATGGTGGCAGTGGCAGACACATTCTAAAATGTGTCAAAATACCCCCCAAAATACAGCACAAAGCATGAAAAATCCTATAGCTTCTGGGGGCCATTCCCCCAGACCCCCGACCTTTTAGAATTGCATGCCTTGCTAAAAAGATCACCACACACCACTGGTGATATCAGTAATAGCAACCTATCAAAAATATGTTGTTTCTACTTTATCGTAATGGATAGTTTATGGTTTAAAATATTTTATTAAATGTTATATACATATACACAGTTAGGCAAACAACACAAAACAATACAAGGGTTCAACACAGATTGGTTATAGAGGTGCTGTTAGTATACTTGTATGTACCAATATAATGAAAAGTTAATTATAAAAACATATAACATTTGACAAGTTTAGCAAAGCCTTCATTATGGTAGCTTGTTATGCAATGCGGTCTAATATACTCATCAGATTTAATTAAGGAGTAGTCCAAATAATTCCCCCATCTCATGTTGAACATTTCAGTTTTGTTCTTCACACTTGCAAACATCTTTTCCAAATGCAGTGAATTTGACATAAAGGCATACCATTCAGCATAAGTAATTTCATTCATGTTCATTCAAGAAGGTGAATGTCTTCATGGTGGAGTACTGAACCGGTCAAGAGAGCAGCTTTCACAATTCTGTTCATCACAGATGCCTAGTTTAGCACTGAAGCCAGCTGTTCAAATCAAAGAAAAGCAGTTACATCTCCAAGAAATCCATACTTACAGATGCTGTTGTATCACAGTAGTGATGTCAGAATGCTGTTGTGCCCTAGTTGCTATGTCATTGTTCTGGTACAACAGCATAGAATCTCGTGGCCATAAAGATTCCTTATGCTTACCTACACTGCAGTTTCCTTATAATAAAGATGGAAGAAATTCCTTCATACATACCCTAATTTCCTTTTCTGTTAGCTCCAGCATTGTCGGTAGGTAGTTAATACATATGGGTAAAAAACACCCCTACTGCAGTAGTGGTGCAACCCAAAGCTCTCAATCAGCACAGAACCTTGGGCATATGAGCATTCCAAAACTAATTCCTCAGTCACATTTGTCCAAGGCTGCAGTACCTATATACATCTATGTAATCTGTAATCTCCATGTCACCAAGGTCCGTGAACACTCTCATTAACCCAAGACCAACAACTCGGACATGTAAATAATTTATGATATTATAAAAGGATAAATGGATGGCCTACTCCATTCTGGAAATCTGGCTGACTGACCAATTCTTCTGTCATTTTTCTTAAGCATCTGGCCACCAGTTCTCTGACAAGGTTGGTATGCAGCTGATAATACTTGTAACATAAAGAAGTTTAGACAGTATAGAGAATACTAAATGGGCAACTATGCACACAGTGTATTCTGCCACAGATGGGTTCTGATTCCCTCTGACCTAGAGAGTGAAGCTCGAGAGGTTTGTGGGAATTGGCACCCTGAGGTGGCAGAACACACTGGTTATGCATTAAGTTGCTCATCCTGTATTGTTTATAGTGTATAGAATTTTGTGAAGTGTGTGCATTGTGTTTTTTTATCTTTCACAATGAAACCGACTTGGGCAGTCTCTAGAGGTTCTAGAATGCTGTCCTTCCACTGAAGGGTACACTCACATTCCATGACCTTTGAACTGTGGTACAACAGCATTTGAAAAGGAAGAATTTCTATATAGAACACAGAGGATAATGGAGAGCCATCAGACAGTAACCATACTGTAATCACTTTGAGAAGTTTCTATTACAACATTGTAAACATCGAGAGCATAGCTTGAGAGATTTACTGTTGTCATGGAAACCTCGAGGTGATTGCAGCGAGGATACTATCTGATGGCCATCCATTATATATTATAGTGTATGGGGACAAGTTAGAAGCGATGGGTCCTTACTTTTTTGTTTTCTTGCTTTGCACCCTTTTCTTTTGATACAGCTCTCACCACTGCAGCCGTTCATGTCAGAGACACATGTGTGCAAGACGTCCCACAAACGTCGCTCCTCCTGAACAGCCGTGAGTGTTGTGCACCAGAAATTGCTGCCCATAGAACTAGAAGAGAGTTCTGTGTCACATCTGTAAGAACTGAGAGCTGCTATAAGTAATGGGGGGGGGATTAGCCAGAAACAAAATCGGGAAAGGGGGATGCGCAAAGGAGTCAAAGCTGTTATGTGGTATTGCAACACAGTCAAGAGGGGTTAACAACCTCTTGACGTCACGATGATACCATAACAAGGTTGCAAACTTGCCGATTTCAGGTAGTAATCGCCCTCTCCCATACATTATAATGTTCTACTATACACTATAATACTGAATATAACGGAAGAGAACAAGTTAAGTGCCAACTTGTAGCAGTGAAGCACTGCACAATGCTCAAAATTTGCAATCTATTCTGCGTGCCTGCAAGTCCAATAAAAATATAAACATTTTTGTTAGCAGAGAGTTTCAGATAACCTACTATCACATGCAAATCATCTCTGCTGAAATCCAAAGTCCTTAGATACAGCATATACTGTTATTGGACAGTGTACTCCAACAGGAGCCAGGGACTCCTGGGACAGGCCCCATTGGCCATGTTGGAGCCAACACAAAAGGAAATTACGGTAAGTATGAAGGAATGTCTCCTTTCTGTATTACTCCACATTGTCAATGGGGAGTTAATACATATGTTGTAGTAGTAGTAGTAGTAGTAGATTTTGTTTATGGCACCCTTCCCTGGAGACCTAGGGCACCAATACAAAAGAGATGGCAGATAATAAATATCAACCAACATAAAAACAAAACACAATATAAAATTACAAGAAAATTAACCACTAATAAATAACCAAATCATCCTGCATGTAATTTGGATGAACACCTTTAGCTGCCAGAAGGGAATCTTGATCCCCAAAAGCCTGGGAAAATGAAAAAAAGTTTAATACCCCTTTTAAAGGACTCTATTGAAAAGGTCTCTCTCAAAACTCTCAGAAGAGAATTCCACAATACGGAACCTGCTATGGATGTTTTTAAAAAGGGGCTTAAAACATTTATATTCCAGCAAGCTTTGGGATAAGCTTTATAATATTTACAGCACATATAGTTTTAAGTAATAGTTTTAGCATATTATCTTATTGGATTTATGTCATGGGAATTATGGTATACTGTTTTACTTTCGTATATGGTCTGTACTTGTATTATCTGTATTGCATTTTATGTTGCATTTTATTGTAATGGTGCCCTGGGCCTCCAGGGAAGGGTGCCAGATATAAGTGAATTACTACTACTTCTTGAAAAGTTCGGTCCCCTGAGGTTTTTAACCTTGGTATCACTAGACTCTCCTCAGTGGAGTGGAGGAGGCACGCGGGACTGTAGGGATACAGGAGATGATGTAGACAAACTAGTCCCAGCCTGTGTAGGGCCTCATAAATTAGTAGTCCAGCTTTATAGGAGATGCACCACTTCACTTCACCAGCAGCCAGTGCAGGTCCCACAGCACTGGGGAAATGTAGCTTGACCTCAAAAGGCCTGTCAACACCCAAGCAGTAGCACTCTGCACCAGCTGCAGGTGCCACAATGTACATCCACTGACCCTGAGGTAAAGAGTATTACAGTAATCGAGCCTCTGTCACAAAAGCATGCACTGTTGAGGGCAAGCCCTCTGAGGGGATAAGGGATCAAATCTGGATGATACTCCAGACACCTGAGCCTCAAATGTCAGCCCTTCATCCAGAATGACATCCAGATTCTTGACCTTCACAGCAGTAAGTCTGGAAGTACCGAGAGAGAGCGAGAGCCCTGTCTCCGTCCTGGCTGCTGACGTTCCCCCAGTATGACCCGGCTCAATCACCAATACTTTTGTTTTGACTGGGTTAAGTCTTAGCCAGCTCAATGACATCCAGTCCTGGATCTCAACCAAGCACTGATTTAAGCACATCCACTGTGCCCTTTGTCTTAGGTGCAAAAGACAGAGCTGGGTATCATCTGCATAATGGTGAAACCCAACACCATACTGTCCTAATGATCCTACCCAGGGGTAGCATGTATACTGCAAACATGAGTGAAAGCATCGACCCTGAGGAACACCTCAGTATGGGTCCACCAGGGGCAAGGAAGAACTTCCCGTCACAACCCTCTGTCCTGCCCATGGGGTAGGACTCAAATCGGTAGATGACTTCGTCAATGAGTCCTATGTCTTCCCTGAGTCTGTCCAAAAAAAGCCCATGGTTTCAAATGCCGTAGAGACCAAGAAGAGGAAGAAATTACCTCCCTCCTCCCATCTCCTGCCCTGAGCGGTTCATTGTACACTCTGACCAATGTGGTCTCTGTACTGTGCTTTTTTAATTCAATATGCTTTATTATTTTCCATCATATAACAACAAAATAACAACAAAAGAATACAATAAAAGGAAGCAAGACAAAATCTGTCCAGTGTTCCAGCCTTGTACATTGTTGAGTGGTCAAAAATAAATCCACTCTTCTCCCCCCCCCCCCAACAAACCCTCCCCCTGCCATCCCTTCTATATCCCCACCCCCCAAATCCCATTCTGAACAGTGGAGGAAAAAACAAAATATGGAAAGTAACCATGGGGAGGAAAAGGAAAGTGGGTAAACCTCAGTGGAAATTTAATACAATATAAAGGCTGGGACAGTCTAGTTCCCATACACCACATGATTGTAATGGGATATTGAGAAGATCCTTTATGGTCTCCATAGGGAGAGTAAGGTCATGAGGGACTCCCAGGTAGTCTGATAGTATTGGAGACTCTGCCTTACAGTGGCGATATGCTTTTCCAACTGAATGGCAAGGAGAACTTCACGGTACCACTCGAATGTTGTATGAAGTGAGTCCTCCTTCCAAAGCCGCAACATTGTTAGTTTGGCTATAGCCGCAATTAGTGTTATATGGGCCTGACGTATCACTGGAGTTCCCCGTGGGAATACAGTCAGTATACAAGATTCGGGAGTAAATAAAGTATCCAAGCCTAGAATGGGGTCCAACACTTGCTGGATAGATTTCCCAGAAAGTCTGTGTGCAGGGGCACTCCCATAACATATGATAGAGAGAGCCTTGGGTCAGTTTGCATCTGAAATGGTCAGGGGAGACTGCAAGTCCTGCCTTGTGTAATTTTAGTGACATATAATACATGTTATGCATAATTTGAAATTGCACAAGACGCAATCTGTCTTGTTTGATATATTTATAGTTCCTCTGTACTGTGCTTTGACGTACACCCAGAATGGAGAGGCTCATACAGTATATGCCAAAGGTCTCAAGGTGTACCTCAAGCTGCAATGCAACCACCTTCTCGGTAGCCTTGCCTAAACATGACAGGTTAGGGACAGATCAGTAATTCACCAAGAGATACGTGTCCAGTGATGTTTTTATTTTATTTTTTCCAAGAGGGGTTTCACCAATGCATTTTTCAATGCATGTTAGAAAATCCCTTATGAGAAGGAACACCTGATGAGCTCAACAAACACCAGGTCCAATTGCCCAACACAGCTCACTAGTAGCTGGGTCAGCCTGGATCCAGTTCGTAATATGTTGGTCACAGCTCCGAGATCTTCTCTACAACCTTGTCTATTGTTACCAGCCAAAACTCTCCCCAGGACCACTGACTGCTAGTACAACTCCCCAACTTGACACTGTTGGGCCATAACAGCCCACTTGGTGAGACTGAGGACCTAATGGAGGACATTCTGTCTGAAAAGAGCAGAGCAAAATCCTTACACTTAATGACTTAAGCAGCCTTCACAGGCTACAGACAGGCCCAATGAAAGAAGCCTGTCCACCATCCAAAAAAGCTGAGCAGGTTGGTTCCTTCCAGCCACAATCTCCCTGGACAGGAACTCTGCCTTCTTACAGGAAACTGTCCTTTTGATATTCGTCATACTAAATATTCAAAGTCTTTTTGTCCTCCTCAGATCCTGATCTTCTCCAGTGATCCAACCTCTACCCCTTTGCTTTCATTCCTTTCAGCTCGCAGCCATACCATGGGTATGTCAAGATGTGGAACCGGTGGGCATACACTGACTGGGCTAAGAGGTCAAAGGCCCCACCAATGGCCCTATCATAGGCTGCCACTGCTTCCTCCGTACCAATAATGCATGCCATCAGTACACTCAAGCAGTCCAGTTCTGCCATAAATCCATCTGGCCTAAGCCCTCTTAAAGGTAGGTACTAGATTATTTCCATAGGAGGTAGACTACAGAGCGGTGCCCTAAAATTGAACCTAATGGCACAATGATCTGACCAACTGATCAGGTCAGTCCTGAAGTTTTTCACCTAAAGCCCCAGGAAGAGCACAAAGTCCAAGGTGTGCCCGTGTTAAGTCACAGCAGAAGCTACTTATGCTAGCCCCAGGGATTTAATTCCCTGGAGAAAATCTTGTCCAAAGCATGAAAGTTAATCAACCCAGACACTGAAGTCACCCAGGATAATCCACCTCAATGACTCCAACACCTTGCTGGAGACGAAGTCTGATATTACATGCAGGAAATTCCCCTCACTCCCCAGCCAGTAAACAAGGAGGATCCTGCAAAAAGTACCTGGACCCCAACGCATGGTCATGCATTCAAATGATGACGTATGGGTTCTAAAAAAGCTGTACCCATTCCCAATCGGGGCAGAGAATATAGTTCCATATTTAATCCATACATGCAACACACATTCATCTGCTTACCACCACCTATAAGAGGTTGAAGGCCCCATTGGCAGATCTATGAACATCCTATCTATAGAGCTTAGTAGATGTATGAACGGATGACCTTGTTACTGCTTTGCAGAACTAGCACTGATGTCTCTCCCATCTTCGCCAGGATGTAGCAAGTGCCCTGATGAGAGCAGGAACTTTCTTCTTCTTGGCCACATACACTTCGGTGATGCAAGCCCCTACCCATCTAGCCAAGGTGGTCTTAGAAGCTTTCTGACCATTCTTTTCTGCTCCAAAAAGAATAAAGTCACTCTCCATTTTTCCGCTCAACAAAAGAATAAAGCCACTCTCCATTTTTCTGAACTGTCTTCTTTAAGTTCTGACTGCCGTGTACAAATCCAGCTTATGAAGTTCATTCTCTTTCAGATTTGCCAGCTTGGGAAAGGATGGTAGACAAATTTCCTGATTTACATGAAAGGCTGTGGGGATCTTAGGCATACAAAGGATGGACCCCATCCTCAATACCACCTTTTTCTTATGTATGCTAATGTAAGGCTCTTCATGTAACAGTGCCTGAAGTTCACCAGTCCTCCTGGCTGAACAAATTGCAATTAAGAAACACACCTTATAGGACAGGATGTCCAAAGGCACTGACTAGGTTCAAAAGGTGCCCTACATAGAGCATTCAGCACCAGGTTCAGGTCCCATGGGAGTACCAGAGACCGAAACAATGATCAGGTTCTGTCAACCTAAGACATGGATAACATCCAAGTTGGTTCCCAAGGATGAATCCATGGAGGTTCCCCAGGGCTGCCTCGCGTGCAGACACCTGGCCTTGAAGGGTGCTCCATGCAAGACTTTTATTTACCTCTGCCTGCAAGACATCCAGTATCTGCAGAACCAGAGCTTTAGGTCCGATACCTCTCTCTGGCCCAACCAGAGAGGTATTCCACACACACACAGTTGTATACTGCAAATGTGTAAACATTCTTTGAGGCTATTTGGGTATCCACCACTTTCTTGGAGAAACCCTGCTAAAGGGGAAGCCCCCTCAACCTATTTTCTGTATACCTTTGTAGCTTGTAGGTGTGAACAGTAATTCCCTCTCTTGCATGGCATGGGGTCATAATGTCGCAAGACATTATGCCGCACGCAAAAATCACACTGCCAATACAGTGCAATTTCTTGCATGCGACATAAGCCCTTTTTTTGTGGAGGGCTCTGCCCCCTGAACCCCTTCACAATAATGATTCTCAACTCCGGGGGGGGGGGTGACATTGAAATCACACAAAGTGCGAAAAAAATATATATATATTTTCTGGGACCGGGAATCACACCCAGTCCCAAACACAGTGCCTGGGTTCCTTGCTGCCAGTAGCTCAGTCCATCGAGCCATGGCAGCTGCTCAACAGAACCCTGTCCCAGCAGAGGTCTTACCCTCTCACTGTCCCAGGCAGAGGATATAATACCATGCACAGCAGCATTCGCAGTACTGCACCCTCTCGCTGACATTTACAGCGCTATTTCGGGTTAGCGCTTGTGTCATACGTTCTTGAGCGTATGACATATTGACCCGGTAGGCTCTTGCATCCCCCTAATTTAGACATAAATTAGGCTGTTTCACTCTGTTTTGCCCCTGGTGTGAAAACCTGTTTGTCTCCATTGCAAAGGTCATGGTCCCACTCGTGCAAAGTATCATGGGAGTTGATGTGTACATGCACAAGCCAGCAGAAGTTATACTCTCATTCAATTCTGTTACATGTTTTGCGAAGTCCCTGTATTCCCTAAAAGTATGTCTTCTAACCTGGATACACTTTAAACTACAGAAAACAGCAGGATGCTTACTATGCCTTTTAAAAGTTTCATGGCCAGCACACAATCAGAATATAGGGACTGCAGAGGACTGAACAGCATTAACTACTGCAGACTTTAGCACCAAAACATCATAAGATGCCTTGCATGAGTCTGATCATGACCTTTGCAATGGAGGCAAGCAGATTTTCACACCAGATTTTAAGTACCTTCATCTACATTTAAATCTTGATGAAATTAAGAGGGTGCAATAGAGCAGTCCTTGTTCATGCCTACAAACCACACAGGTAAACAGAATAAAAGGCTGAGGGGGGAGGGACCTTTCCTTAGCTCCTGTCAGGAGCCAGGCTGCCAGCTGCATCAATTCTGGATTTGGATGCAGAATGGGACCTTGGAAAGAATGTCCCCCACCCCACCAAGAGAAAGTCAGAATAGGGCCTGCTGAGCTAAATTCACCAGGTCTGAACCACGGCCTTCTTGGCAACTCTGGGGCTATCTGAATGAAGCTTCATCTTGACAACCTTATCTTCAAAATTACCTATTACCTAGGGAAGTATTGGCAGCAGAGGGAACAAGTAAACTCTAAGAAAATCTCATGTCTGGGACTGAGCATCCACTGCCTTCACCTGAGGACACAGGTACTGGCTGAAGAACCTTGGTACCTGAGCATTTTCCTTTATCACAGAGGTTGATTTCTGCACAGAAACTTGAATACCTCTGAGTTCAATGTCCATTCCTCTGGATGGACTGTCTCTTGACTCATCTAATCAACCTGCACATTCAGCTCCCCTGCTAAATTAACTGCTGAGAAAGAGCAGAAGATTTTTCTCTGACCACAGTAGCACCTCATTTGCTTCCGCTAGTATTACCTGGCTTCTTGAGCCTCCATGATTGTTTATGTATGCCACGGTGACAGCGTTCTTCAACCTTACCTTCACAGTCCTGGATTGCACCTGATTATGGAAATGAAGTAGGGCAAGAAACACTGCTCTCATCTCCAACACTGTTATCTGAAGGTGTTACTCCTGGGGGGGGTCCAAACGCCCTAAACCTGGATTTGGTCCAGGACCACATCCTACCTCACAGGCTGGCATCGGTCATTTAAAATCAGTTCTGCTGGGACTTCAAGAGAGAGACCCCTTGCTGAGGTTCTTAAGGTTCTCCCAGCAAGCTAGCGAATTGGGAAGGTGAATAGGGGAAAGGATGGGGAGGGCTTAAGACCCTGGAGTGACAGGTCTGAGAGCTAAATAGGGAACTCGGGCAAACTGGATGGATTGTTGATCTTTTTCTGCTCTCATTGTCTGTTTCTAACCTCTGAGATGGGATCAGGGATCTCTCTCTTCTGATTGACGACACAACCATGTGCTTCCAGCACTTCCAGGGTCCTAGACACCAACCTTTCTGCCATCCGAGCAGTCGGCGTGTGAATGAGCAAGTCATCCAGGTAGGCATATACATGATGTCCCTTCTGTCTGTTGCGCCGTGAGCATGATCAGGATCTTCGAAAACGGGAGCGGTCGCCAGGCTGAAGGAGAGCACCAGAACTGAAATGCTATCCTTGAATAATGAATTTCAGAAACTTCTGTTGTGACTGGCGAATGGTGATGTGGAGATGGGCATCCTTTAGATCTGTGGATGCTAAATAATTCCCTGGTTGGACAGCCCATATGAAGAATCGTGATGACTCCATCTTGAAGTTTGTGTGGTGGACAAACTTGTTTAAATGTTTCAGGTCCAGAATCAATTAGAAACCCCTCCAATTACATGGGAACCACAGAATAAATTGAGTACACTCCCAGGCCTTCCTTACTCTGGGGGGGACTGGGACAATTGCCTCAATCTGTATTAAGTGATCCAAGGTCTGAATCACAGTCTGCCTTTTTCACTGGATTTTGAGGAACTGGAGATTGCAGGAAATGACCTCTCATGGGAACTGTGGAGGACTCTGTGGCGTACCCGTGGCCAGGACCTCCAGTACTCATGCATCTGACATTAGTTGGGTCAATTGTTTAAAATTCTGCAGTCTTTCACCAAGGGGAGGGGCAGATATAGGCCCATGTACATTCATTGTGAGTTGCCTCTTCTTCTTCCCGCACCTACATTATATCTGTGGGCAAAGGATCCTGAGTTATCGTTATCCTTTAGTCTGAATTAGGTTCCTCTTTCCCCTCGATTCCAAAATTCTGAAAGGGTTGAAAACCATCTCTGGTATGTCACTGCTGAGCAAACCCCTGCTCTCTTGATGTTGGGTTTGTTTTCTGCTGATGTCTGGACACTAGTAGTTGCCGCCTCTTGTCCTGGATGTCCTTTTAAATGTCATCGAGGCCAGGACTGAATGAATAATAACCATGGATTCATAGACATGTGATGGCAGAAAAGGGCCTTCCTTGCCCATCGAGTCTGCCCATTCCCTCCCTCTACCCGTCACCACCCCCCCACCCAAGATTCCCCTCATCATCCCCGTAACCCTCTATCAAAGGACAGGTTAAACAGCTTTGACTTGGGAGTCCTGGTCTACAACCCAGTGCTAGAGCCAGATATCCCTCGTAGCTGCCACAATAAGATTGTCAGAGCATGCTGACTTGCGTAAATTGTCCATAGCTGCATCCCCCAGAAAGGTGGAGGCCAAGGACACAAGCTGCAAAATGTTTTCCCCTTCCAGCTCTTGGAGGGACAGTCGCCCAAAGCAGTGACCTTTGAGTTCAATGCTCTGGATGCAATAAATGATGCCTATGATCTAAGATTTACCCTATTTGAGGCAAACTTCCTCACAAAATGTCTACCCTCTTATCATTGGTCAGGGCTGCTTGTCCTTCGATGGGTACAGTCATGTGCTTGACAGAATTATGCATAGCCTTGTCTACCAGTGGATGGACTTCCCACTTCTTTGAGCTCTCTTCCAGAAATGAGTAACATCTCACTCTAGGCCTAGGAAGCTGCTTGTACTTATCTGTTCTGGCCCATTCCTGTTCAGTAATGTGGTTGCAGCACACAAAGTTTGGAAAACACTTTGCAGAAGAGGAGGTGGGCAGGATAGGATTAACATCGAAAGGACTCCATGACCTGCACCTCCAGCTGCAATGTCTGGCAAGCTTCCATGATCAGATATAACAAAGACTTTGTACAAAACAGGGGAGGTATCAGAATCTTTTTCCTTTTTTTATAATTTCATTTTTATTAAGCTTTAGCTTACATAGTCAACATATCAGACTGTTTACAAAATCCAGATTTTACAAATGATTATGGAATCCGTTCCAGAAAGCATTAATACAGTAGGCTTATGACTATATGACAGAGATATCTATTATATTAACCTCAATAATTTAGATAAAAAGAAGAGGTTCTAACTACTCCAAACCTCATTATAAGAGATCTATTTATACCAATTAATATTGAGTAGAGAGGTTTACCAGATCCATAGCTTTTGAAAAATTTCATATTAGTTAGTGATCCATTCTATGCTCTTACATGTGAGGATTTTCTTATTTCATCAACTGGTTCACCTTAAGGGAAGGAGGTGATGAAGAGGGAGGAGGGAGGACCCATCCTTGTGTGTCCCCACAGCGTCCCAACCCAACTCCTCCAATGGGGGGGGTAAGCAGGGGAAGGGGTTAACTATGTTGGCAGAATAGATTTAGGGAGAGCGCAGTGGGTGGTTAGTCAGCTGCCAGGGCTTAGAAGGACCCTGAGTGACTATAACTGTTATAAAAGATTCTTTCCCCCAGCAGTGAATTTCAGGGGACAAAGGAGTCATCATGTAACATATAGTATAGTTGCCATCGGGATCATCTGGAGTTAAACTGGTCTCCTTGGTCATTTAGGTTATGAGTTATCTGTTCCATGTGATATTTCTGTTTAGTAATCTGCCACTAATCTTGGATGGTTGGGATTTTTGTGGTTAACCATACTTTTGTAATGGCCTTCTTGGCTGCAGTGAGAAGGAGGAGGTATCTAGTAGAGGATTTTCTTAGTTCTCTGGGGATTAATAGTAAAAGATATATTTCCCCAGTTAGTTGAAATTGCAGACCAAAGAGTTCTCGCAGGTTAGCCTGGAGGGTTATTATATAGGGTTGGAGTTTAGGGCAGGTCTACATATGAGAATGAGTCGCTCTGACCTCTCCGCATTGACGCCGGCAGGCTGCTGATCCAGAATGGACGTAGTGACTAGTGATTTATAGGGGTTCTGAAATATCTAATAAGGTTTTTCCATGCATATTCACGCTATTGATGGGAGCTGGTTACCTTGGCAACATAATGGCATGCTTTCTGCCATTCTTCCGAGGTAAAGGGGTGCTCTAACTCCTCTTGCCATTGGAGTCTAATATTATCAATAATGGTTAGTTGATGGGCTTTTTGGGAATGGTAGTATGCTGAGAGTAGGTATCCATGTTCATGGGAGTTATTCAGTCGAATTTGAAGGTTGATCATGGGGGGTATCTGCGCAGGTGTTCGGGCAGAAATAGGCAGGGAGTCATAATAGTGGCAAAGTTGTAAAAATCTATAAAAGTCCCTGCGAGGTAGGTTGTACTGGGTTTGAATTTCAATAAAGGGTCGTACATTCCCTTGAGTTGTAACCTGTGAGAGAGATATCAGGCATAGTTTTTCCCACATCAAGAACCCATGATCGATTCTGTTAGGAATGAACTGGTCTACATTTGCTATGTGGCATATAAGAGGTAAAAAGGGCTCTAGATGTTGTATGCTCCTTATAGTTCTCCAAGCGCTTGGGTAATTAATTATCCACGGATTCGTAAGATTTGGAGGGGAGGGTTCGCTGTATTGCCCATATATTTTCTTGAAATAGTTCCTATTATTAATAAGAGACACCTCAATTTCTGCCCAGTGTGGGCTAGTTATGCCATTCTGCCTCGCCATCAGGTGTGTAAGCAGAGCAGCATTATGATAAAGCCGGAGATCGGGAAGTGAGAGAGACCCCCTTCCGATCTTGGGAGGGTGAGCACCTTAAGGCGGACTCTAGGTCTCTGTCCTGTCCAAATGAATCTGGAAATGGAGCGGTTCCATACCTGGAATGTTTTGTCAGTAAGGGGAATAGGAACGTTCTGGAATAAGTAAAGGGCCCTGGGGAGGACTACCATCCTAACTAGTTCTATTCTTCTGGAGAGGCTCAGTGGCAGTGTGTTCCAGGTGGCCAGGTCAGTTTTAAGTTGAACAGTAAAGGGGGCATAGTTATTTTTATAGTAGTCTGCTGAAGATTGGGACAGTTGAATACCCAGATATTTCAGTTTAGTCAGAGACCAGTTGCAGGGGAATAGGTTTTGTACATTAGTGGATGGGGAGTAGTGGAATGTGAGGATCTCAGTTTTGGAGAGATTGAGCTTGTATCCAGACACCTGTCCAAACTCATCCAAAACCTGCCTTATTGCTGGGAGTGATTTTTCAGGGTTCTGGAGGTAAAGTAGCACGTCATCAGCATACAATGCAACTCTGTGCCTCCCAGGGTGACTCCAGTGAGATTCTGAGAGTCCCGAGTATGCTGTGTGAGAGGTTCTATGAATAAAGCGAATAAAAGCGGGGAGAGGAGACAGCCTTGCCTGGTCCCTCTACCGAGCTGGAAATACCTAGAGTGAAGTCCATCTATCTTTACACAAGTCTGCGGGGTAGCATAAATATTTTGCATGACCTTAATTAGAGTTTGAGGGATCCCAGTTTTGTGGAGAAACTGATATAGCAATGGCCAGGCCACCCGATCAAATGCCTTTTCGGCGTCAAGGCTGATTAAAACTGAGGGAGTGTTGGCAGAGTGCATCTTATCAGTGGTGGATCGGGTACTCACAAAGCCAGTTTAATCTCTATAAGTTGGGGGAGTAAAGAATCTAGGCGGTTAGCCAGGATAGACATAAATAGCTTATAGTCAGTATTTAGAACCAAAATTGGTCTATAAGAGCTACAGAGTTTGGGGGTGTTCCTGATTTAGGGATAACCGAGATGGACGCGTATGACCATGAGGGTGGGAGAAAGTCTCCCTCCAGGATGGAATTGAATAGTCTCAAAAGTTTATGGTGAACCTGAGATCTAGTTACCCTATAGAACTCTGTTCCATATCCATCCAGTCCAGGGGCCTTTAGGGTTTTCGCTCTGGCTAAGGCGGTGGTCGGCTCAATGTCTGTAATCGGGTTGGCCAGAATTTCCCTCTGTAGGTCCGAGAGTTTAGGCATGTTTATGGGATGGAGGTAATGACCTATCTGCTGGGTGGTAGGAATTTGTTCTGGAGTATATAAAGTGGAGTAGTATGAAGTGAATGCCTCTGTGACATCGTGCAGTTTAGTTAACAGCTGACCATGGGAGGGGTGTCTGATAGTAGTTATAACTGAGGACTTCTTTTGTTTTCTGATCTGATAGGCTAATAACCTTGTTGCTCTAGGCCCTACTTCATAGAATCTTTGTCTCAAGAAGGTTAGGGCAATCTCTATTTGTTGTAAGGCTAAGCGATCAAGGTCTGACTTAGTTTGTTGTAACTGAGAGAAAACCAAAGTATCCCCTTGTTTATGAGCCATTTGCAAAAAGCGCAATGTGTCTTCTGATTTAGTCTTCTGCTCCCTTCTTTGTTTGTTTAGTTCTGCCGTGTGCTGAATTATATGTCCACGGAGGACAGATTTCATTGTGTCCCAGTGTATTACAGGGGTTGAATTTTCCGGGGGGGGGTTATTTCCCACGATTTCCCTAATTTTGTCTAGAAGGAATTCTTGAAATTGCTTGGATCGGAGATAGTAAGGGTTAAGTTTCCATCAGGTATTTTTGGGTTGTAGTCCCATGTCCCAGGTGGTGACCAAGGGAGCATGATTAGAAAGGACTATGTCACCCATCCGTGCATCATGTAGTATGCTTAGGTTCTCAATCTGGGTATAGGTTTGGTCGATGCGTGAATAGGTACGGTGCACTGAAGAGTAGTGGGAATAGTTCTGTGTTCAGGGGTGTGCATGGCGCCAAACATTGCACCAGCTCACCTCCTGTGTAAATCTCTTGAAGAGTTTTTGGTTAGCTGTTTGCCTTGGGCGGCATGGATTGGAGGAGTCTAGAACAGTATCCGGAAGAAGGTTAAAGTCTCCTGCCAACAGGAGAATCCCTCTGGACATTTGAACTATTTTATCCAAGAGTGATTTCAGTTGAGAGATAGGGAGACCGGGAGGAAAATACACATTCGCCAGGGTAACTTGCCTATCTCTAAGCATGTCCTGTACGATAATAAGTCTACCCTCAGGGTCTGCCCATTGACGTCCTGGAGTAAAGGGGGTATGTGGGGGTATTATAATTACCACTCCTCTACACCTACCACTAGAGGAATAAAAGACCTCACCGTGACTCAGCCGTGCCAACTTGGCATGTTCTGTGGAGTTTAGGTGGGTTTCTTGCAGGTAGATCAAATCGGATCTACTCTTCCTCAGGTATGTTAGGACTCTGGATCTCTTGATTGGGGAGGTTAAACCATTTGTTATGGGATAGGAGTTTCAAATGCGGAGAGGTCATGGGCTAAATTGGGGTGAGATGCTGCCAACGGGTCCCCACTCCTCCCCCCAGACAATCAAATCATCTCGGGGGTCCTCTGTCAGAGGCTTTCTTGATCCAGGTACATAATGACAGTCAACTAAGTTATTAGAGCAACAACAAATTTGACATGCATACAGTCCTTTCATAACAGGTACTTCTTGTAAGAAGTTAACTTGTAACAGCAATTCAACATTTACTAACATTAAAAACCTAACTAGTAACAGGTTCCGACTTGCGGCCAACTGGACTACATCAGAGTAACAGAAACTAGTGCTTCCATGGAACAGGGTCATTTCTAGACCCTGGAGAGAGAAATCTCCTTCAGAGGAGGAGTCTTCCCTTTGGTAGGGATCCTCCAGACATCTACAATGTCTAAACAGAATGCATGGGAAAAAATAAAAATAAAATAGAGGGAAAATATAAGACGCCATATGAGGGGCGGTGATCATCCTTAGAGAGGATGTGATAAATGTTAGCCTTAAGCAAAGGATCCCCGCTAGGGCTACCAGTTAGAAGGGAGAGGGCAGGGACCACCCATATCCCTGGGATCCCCAGTCCCACTCAGCATGTGAGGGGAGAGCAGGGGAATCCGCAGTCGCTATTCTGCATAGGTAGGTCCATTAATCCCCCTCCAATAGGGGGTGAAGACTAATTAATCTATGCAGTTAAGGGGAACTCCTCCAGCACGGGTACAGCGGTTCCTGCAGAGGGAAGGCAAGGGAGGCAGGCAGAGAGTCACAAAATTGTCCCCTACATCCGAGACAAATCCAGTCACTCCGACCCCCCCTGGTCCCATCAACTCGGGCCCCCTGTGGTATGGAGGTAGTACATATCAACACACTCAGCTGCATAGTATGTCGTCATTATCAGCAGGGATTATGCAGCACACAGTGATGCCCCCTGGTCGTGAGGCAAGGTCTATTACTAGAGGGCAACGAGAAGATCGCCCGACCCCCCCCCCACCACGATCAGCCCGCCCGGACCCCTGGTGATGGTCTTAATGGCTTATTTAGCACGAGCAGCAATCAACATCGACTGCCAGTGCTGAAATTGGGGTGTGAATATACCGGTCAATGGGGGACAGGACAATGTGCACCGCAGCATGCCTTGGTTCATCCCCCTCCCCCAAAAAATCAGACCTGAAGTGACCCAGGGAGATAGGTGAACAAGGATGGGCACACGTGATTTGGAAGTGTCTCTCTGCCCCCAACACTCCTTCACTGAGGCCGAGGGCCCACCCCCAGGCAGAACCAGCAATGTGGAGTCCCAGGGTCTAGGCCACAGCTGGCCATGCGCACTCCACCCCTGGGGCATGGGACCCTGACTAGCGATATGGAGCCACCTCATCTCGCTGGGGCAAGGCCCTCACCCCAACCGGTATCGCTCCGCATGCTCATCTCTCCCATGTCTGGTGAGTGTGTGTGTGTAGCAGCGTACAGCGTCAGGCCCACCCTCGAGGAGCAAGCCAGGCCATCGGGAAACATCTACACTGTACCCCGCTCACTCCCCACAGGGGGAGGAAGCCCCCATCAGCAGCTCCCTGGTCTATACATCTCTGCGGGAATGCAGCCTGGGCGAAGAGGGAGCGAAGCAGGAAACACGGGGGGGGGCAAAGAAAGGCACTGGGGATGCACATGCCCGCCTCCAGATAACTCAGGAAAGTGAGAGGAGGATGAGGGCCAAGCATCAGTAACACCAGATTGGCAGAAGTAACAGACCTACAAGGCCTCATGGACCCCCTGAACTGTAATTATTATTGTGTCGGTATGGGCTGTGTCCCCAGACCCCCCCCCCAAGGGCCCAACCCAGACAGATTAATCAGACAATGGTATATTTTTGGTAATAGTGTTTGTTCATTGAGAATACTTGCTGCCCGAAGACAGGCCCCACATATTCTATTCTTGAGGTATGGAAGTATGGCCAGCGATGCGGAGCCATCTCATCTCGCTGGGGAGAGGCCATCGCCCCAACCCATGTCACTCTCCATGCTCATCTCTCCCAGGTCTGGTGAGCATGTGTGTTGCAGTGTACATCGTTGGGCCTGCCTCCAAGGAGCAAGCCAAGCCACCAGAAAGCATCTCACTGCACCCCGCACCCTCCTCAGAGGGAAGCAAGCCCGCATTAGCGGCTACCTGGTCTATACATCTCTGTGGGAACACAGCCCAGGTGAAGAGGGAGCGAAGCAGGAGACGTTAGGGGTGACAAAGAAAAGGCACTCGGGGATGCACACGCCTGCAGCCAGGTAGCTCAAGGAAGTGAGGGGAGGGTGAGGGTCAAGCCTCAACCACGTCTGACTGGCAGAAGCAACAGACCTACAAGGCCCCACGGACCCCCTGAACTGTAGTTGTTGATGTTATGCCAGTACGGGCTGTGCTCCCAAACCCACCCACCCCACCCCCAATGGGCCCAGCTCCTACAGATTAATCAGACAATGGGACATTTCTGGTAATAGTGTCTGTTTCATTGAGAATACTTGCTGTTCGAGACAGCCGGCTATTGTCTCATGGAGGGGCATCCGAGGATTCCACCCAATCGGAGGCAGGGGCGGATTGTCATGCCTTCAGAGTGTTCATGATGACCAGTATTGCCTCTGCTCCCCGACGGCAACCCACAACACGTTGGCCACCACTCCACATCTTCTGGGAGAGTCTTGCCGCGATGGAGGGGGCAGCTGCATCAGCTCTGGGCCTCTGCTGGGGAATGTCTATTTTCCTGAATTTCAAGGCCAGCATTGCAGCAGTCACTGAATCAAAGGTGAGGGTACCATCTTTAAAGTAAATCGTCATCTTCGCAGGGTATGGGGTCCTGAATCGGATGCCTGCACTTTTGAGCACTTTCATGATGGGGGTGTAGGCCCTCCGCCTCGACATAACCTCCGGGGTGCAGTCGTTTTCGAAATATAACTGCTGGTTGTTAAGGAGTACCACCCCCTTCTTCCATGCCGCATGTAGTACATTCTCCTTTTCCTGAAAACGTAGGAACTTGACTAAAATCACTCTTGGCCGGGCTCCAGGGGCTGGCTTTGGGCCTAGGGTGTGATGAACACGCTCGAACTCCAGGGTGCAGTGAGATGGGAGGGTAAGTACTTCATGGAGCGTGTTCTGGAGGTATTGGATAATATCTGAGCCCTCGGCTCCTTCAGGTATACCAGCAATCCAGATGTTAGTGCGATGATTCCTGCTCTCCGCATCCTCAGCCCTGTCTTGGAGCTGTTTTATGCTGTGATGCAACTGCACGATAGCTCTCTCAGTACTATCCACCCTGGAATCCATGTCTGTAACCTGTGCCTCAGTGGTTTCTTGCCGTTTCTTGAGTTTAGTAATGTTGTTGTGAAGGCCCGAGATAGTGGATCGCATTTTCTTTCAGAAATCCTGAAGTTTGGCAAGCATCTGCGCCATTTGTCACTGTAGAATATCTGTTGGGACGTGGCTACATGCAGTTGCGCTATGGCACGAGGCTAATGAGGCCCGGGAGCCCTCACTCTGAGTTGCCCTCCGACAATCTCTCTTCATCTGGTGCTGTAAGTACCTTAATCTTCGACCAATCCCTTGCTCGTGGCATTTTTATATCCTCCGTGTGCGTGAATAGTTGAATTTTTATTTAAAAAGCTGGACTTTGAAGGTTTTGTTTGGCGATCACCGTGGGAGCTCCGTATCTACAATGTGTTAGGGAGCACGATGTCACCGGAAGTCCTCAGAATTTTTTTCTTAAGCTCCATCCACTTCCCCTTCTTCTCCTCTCAGGGATCCTCTTCCTCATCGGACAGGAATTTTCCCCCAGCCCCACGTATCATCCTCTTGACTTTCCATGTTGTCAAGGTCCAGGACTGCCTGCAAATCTGAGTCAGTAGTATTACTGTGCTCTGTCTCATCTGGATGTACTTGCATTCCTCCCCCCTCCCCCAACAGGAAGGGAAGGGAAAGGAACATTGAGCTCAGGCGTGTTGGTGGGGATGTCCTGCAGAACATCAGAACTGAACAGCTTGGGACTTTCGGTTCCGACTTGAGAGGTAATGGTGGCCTAATTGTAGAGCTCCCTTAAACTCTCCAATTAGATACCCCTCACAACAAGCTACAGCTATAAAAACAAGCATTTGTCAATGCCGAATGTTTGCTTGCTGGCATTGGTAGTGTAGGAGTTGGAGAGATGCATAATAAGAATGGCAGTGAAGTATTGAACTGAAGCCAACCCCACCACCACCCTGCAGAGACTGACAGGCACTGGGGTGTGCCTTTGGGTCATCATGCATAACGTCCATTCCATTTCTGCACACCCTACCCTGCAGACACAGACAAGTGTCACAGTGTGCCTTGGAGTCTTTGGGCCTTATGCTCACCCCATTCCATAAGAAATACGGTGAGATGGGTGCAGTATAGGAGAATGGGGTGAACTTTGGGGCCAAATAGTCCAAGGCACACCTCGATGCCTGTCACTGGGTGGGGGTGGAATGGCAGGAGTATTACAGGCGACAATCCCAAGTCACACCCCTCATGCCTGTCAGTCTCTACAGGGTGGGGCGTTATGGTCGGAAACCCTAACGTCCCAGGCGTTCATTGGTATTTTCACTCCAAATTTTAAACATGGTTTTTTTGTGACCCCACCTCATGAACAGTGACAATATCAGTTCGTTAGCAGAAAGCTGATTTTGCACGACTATGCCATTTGGCACCACTGGTGCGAAAACGCATTTCAAACAGGATGCAAAAAATGACAGCTGTACTGTATATGGGGAGGTGTAAAACATGGCAATGTTGAAAATCTGGAGTGAAAATAAAAAACTGGTGAAGTCATGAGTGTGCATAGAAACTGCGCAACACACACCCGTAATGTAATTAGTGTGGGGATTTATTTTTTTTTTTAACAGCAGATTGTCAACACAGGCATTTTGGGACCTCCACTCATGAACAGTGTCACTGTGATTTTCTTAATCTGTCCTGAACACTGATTTCCCACAGCAACCACTCATTTCTGCACCGGAAGTGCGAAAACACATTTTGGCCAGGTTGTGAAAAATGACAGCTGTACTGTTCCTAAGGAGGTGTTAAAAAATGCCAGTGTTGACAATCTGGACTGAAAATATTACAAATTCATGAACTTACGAGGGTGCGTGGAAACTGTGCAATGCACGTTCGTAACAGTTGTTTTATGGACTTTTGTCACCAGATTTTCAACATAGCCGTTTTAAGACCTCTGCTCATGAACAGTGTCACTGTGATTTTCTAAACCTGTCCCAAATGTTGATTTCGCACATCGACTGCGCCATTGTGTGCTACATGCGCGGAAACACATTTTGGGCGAGATGTGAAAAATGACAGCTGTACTGCTCATAAGGAGGTGAGGTAAAATGGCAATGTTGAAAATCTGGGTAAAGTAAAAATGCACCACGAACTTATAGTGCATGGAACTGCGCAGCGAGCAGCAGCATAAAAAGTCATATTTGGGAATTTTTTCCCCAAATTTTCAACATAGGGTTTTTGGGGCCTACCTCATGAACTGTGACACTGTCATTTTGTAAATCAGTCCCGAAAGCTGGTTTCACGCAGTGACTGCGATATTACCTTGCGGGACCGAATAACAAAATGACAGTGCCAGAATTCATGAGGTGGGTTCCCAAGAACCCCATGTTGAAAATTTGGTGAAAAAATTCCTAAAAATGCCTGAGATATGCATCAAAGTTGAAAAAAACGTATTTATTCCATTATACAGCTTACCGGCATTTCCTCAGTTCACTGTCGGCTTTGAAGAGTGCAGACGTGTTCCCGGTCCACCAAAGATCGTCGCACTGGACTCGGAGGTAAGTATGGGTGAGGTGGAGGTGTGGAGGCAGGGTGCACAGAGGGTGGGTGGGGGAGGGAGGGCAGACAATCACAGGGACCTTTTTTGTTTTGGGTCTTTTCTTTTAGGAAGACGGCGCAGGACTTTTGTCACGCTGGGGTGGGCTCCCAGCATGGCAGCTGGAACTTTTGTTTTTTGGAGGGCAGTGGAGCTGACAGGGGATTGGGCACCCCTGTTGGCCATACAGAGGTTTGCCATGCTGGGGTGGGCTCCCAGCATGGCACCTGGAAGTGTGTTTGGGGGGTGCAGCAGACGGACGTTTGCCACGCTGGGGTGGGCTCCCAGCGTGGCACCTGGAAGTGTGGTGGGGGAGCACTGAGCCAACGGTGGATTTGGCACCCTTGTTGGCTGTACGGGGGAGTGCATGAGCACATTGGGGTGGGCTCCCAGCGTGCACCTATGTGTTCATGGCGGGGGGGGGAGAGACTGTCTGACAGTTCAGATGCAGTGCCAATGTAGGCAATTTGCATACTGCTGACGACAGTATGCAAATTGTCTGCGTTGTTTTCCTTTAAACTGTACACCACTGCATCTGAACGGCTGTCATAGACAGCTCGGACATTCATTGGCACGGTGCAGCCACGCCTGCAAAAGGGAGCAGGGCATTGGAAGTGGGGGAGGCACACCTACAAACTCTCATATGGTGGCACTATGCTTCTTGCACATGTGTGCAAGCAAACATAAAAAATGCAAACTGGTAATGCCGAGAGGTACCAAAGCCAATCTACAGGTACTTAAGAAAATACGGAGATGGCTGACGAAGACCGATCGCTGTCGGAAACATCAGACACTGAAACTAAAACCTCGCAGGTCACAGCATTTCTTATCAAGAGCTCCCAAGTGGTAGGCCGGACTCCTAAAAACAGAAACAAAAAAGTAAAGCTGGACATGATTTACACGGAGCTCTGCTCTTTCAGGGCCGAAGTTAAGCAACTGTATGGAGAACTGAGGAAAGACATTCTACAGCTAGAGCAAAGAGCAGATGATACTGAGCACTAAGCAATGGCAACGGAGAATCGAGTAGATGACCTGGAATCCATAGTCCAGCAGCTACAAGCCCAACAAGAGCTAACTGAATCCAGGCAGGAAGACACAGAAAATAGAGCTCGTAGGAAGAACATGTGGCTCTATTGCATTCTGGAGTGCTCAGAGGGAACAAAAATTAGTTTGTTTCCACATTACTTCATACATCCTTGGAGCTCCCTCTGGACATGGAGCTAGAATCAGAATGAGATCACCAAGCATTGGTGCCTAAGCCCATCAGCCTCACCCAGATCCATAATAGTGTTCTTCCAGAGTTATGCACTTAAAGAACAACTTCTAACTATGGTATGGAAAAAGCAAAAAATCTACTACGGGCAGCAGTGCTTTCACATGGACCATGATTATGCTCCCAAAACAATGAAGCAACGCCTAGCATATTTCCCCTTGCTCCCAACTCTTAAAGCTAAAGGGTTTAAATTTACAACCCCCTACCCTGCAAAATTAGTGGTCATCCTCCCAGCAGGAGAGAGAAAGGAATACACTTCAGCTCAAGAAGCGAATGAGGACTTACGCAGTCAAGGGATTGTATTCCCAGAGTGTAACACTGGATCCATCCTGGCAAACAACCACCCACTACGCTGGCAGACTCTAGGAAAGACCTTGCAGGCACAGGCAGAAAACCCAAATACCCCTCAAGACTTGAAACATCATCTATCAGCTTACCACAGATCATCAGCACCGCAACAAACTTGAGCAGCCATGGTCCTATTCCTGTGCTCTATCTACTACCAGATGGTAGGAAGGTATTTTTGTAAATGGTGGGTAGGGAAGAACTTAACTTCCTAGACGGGCACAGGCCACGCGACTCTAGGCTTTATCCCTAACCTCTATAACTGGATTGAGGAGACCACTGGTCGAAGCGGCCCCTGCGCCTGTCAGTGCCCCCCCTTATTGTTTGTTCCCCCCCCTTTGACAAGCATCGATTCCACTAAATGATGAACATGAATACTAAATAAGAAATTTCCAACTTCTAATAAACTTAATAATGAGACTCAGAATTCCTGGCATATTCCCAAACAGTGGTAAACACACTGCCCCCTACCTATTTGCTGAACTCTGCCATGGACCTGCCTTTGAACAGAGGCCCTGCTTAACAAGCATTAGACTGTATCGGATGAATTACAACTTTTGAGAACTGAGATTGAAAACTAAAATAACTCTATGGCGGGGGGGGGGAGAACTATGGAGATTTAAAAACAAAGTGCTATTCTGCTCCCACTCCTTGATTTTTCAACAGCCTTTTCATTCCACTCTACTACGCAAAAAACAAATTGAGTTCCCTCTATTTGGGCATCAGGACAATAGCCCCAACAGCAAAATAAGTTACCTTATTCATTTAGAGGTTTACTTTTCTTTTTTTTTGAAGAGGGAAAAATAGGGAGACCCCAAACTCAACATCTGTTTCTTGCATGAGGACACTATTGCTGGGCATTCATGACCCATTACCCTACGTTGGTTCGTATTTGCATTTTATTTTATTTGGGGCAACTATAGCCCCCAGAGGGCCCGGGGATCCTATGTACCCGGGCATATCCCCTCACCCAAATGCATGTATACCTTCTGGCATGCTCCAGAGAGTACTACAGGGAAGGCAGATGGGCCTTCCTCCACCTTGGAAGTCATCTTTATGTTTAAATCCATAAAATATCTACCCACAATAACTGCGGAAAAATTCGGACAAGATTTGTCCAATTATGTTTGTTTTTCACGTTTACATATTGATTGTTGGATACTGTTACAAAGCCACGTTGGCTAATAAACTGTTGATATTTCAAACTGAACAATATATGGCTTCCACAGCAACAAGCAGAAGTTTGCACCAACACTACCTTTTGGATCAGCATTATTGTTCCATGCTGTCTCCTAGAGGAACAGTGCTTGGTTTTACACAACTGCTAATTCCTGCTGTAACTCCTAACTTTAATTACTCAATAGAAAGGTTTAACATAACCAGATTGACATACTCAGACTGGTATAGTTTGGGTCAGGATTGTGTATTGGGGATCCATACCTTGTTTAACGTCTGGGTTGGTGGGGGGCACCACTCGTACTTGATCTTCTCTCCATGTCCCTATATGATGGCTAACACATCTCTTATTTTATCAGTGAACATCAACAGGACACACAGTCCCATAAAGCACTCCAGATTACTGAAACTTCTACGAGCTGAAAACCTGATCTAATTTTTCTACAGGAAATGCATCTTTCTCAAAAACTTGAGCATGCAAAATGAGTCCCTGGGGTTCCAAAATGTACTATACTCCTTCCATAGCTCAGGTAGATGTAGAGGGATAGCCATATTAATCTCAAAGGGGGTCCCATTCCTGCTTCAAAACCAACTAGCCAACAAGGAAGAGAGATGTATAATAGCAACGGGAAAGCTTTTCTTGACCCAAGTAACCCTAGCCCTAGCCAGTATACCCCCCCCAAAAGATGGCGAAGAAATTCCTTGAAGATCTTCTGTCTTTACATCAGGGGCAGCTGATTATGGGAAGGGATCTTGACACTACTTTGGATCCCATCCTGGACGCCAATCTGACTGCCAAACATAGAACTACCCCACTCCAAAAAATTTTTGCGAAAACAGCTAGCAGAAATGGGCATCTGTGACCTGTGGGGACGGTTTTATCCAACCACTAAAGCTTTCACATTTCACTCACTGAAAACCCACAGTCTCTCTAGATTTTATCTTCACCATGATGGAACATCTGGACTCTGTCCAGGGTATCTATCATGGAACCACTCTTATCAGATTACTCCCCAATCTATGCCAAACTCGCCCTTGGTAAGATTTGAAAGAATACCTTCTGGCAACTTAATTTAGCCCACCTGCACAACCCAGAATTTTTGGACCTAGTTAAAAATTCCATCCCCAAAATAATATCAGACAACAATGATGAGGTAACTAATGGGATAAAATGGGACACTGTAAAGACCACCCTAAGAGGGGAAATTATCAAATACTCAACGTACAAGAAAAGGCAAAGAGATAAATTGTGGACTGAACTTCAGAACCAACTAAAAGATCTACTGCAATGGCTGCACAAAGGAGAACTGTCTTTACAAGAACTAACAGGCATAACCAAACAAAAAAAATGCAGAAAATCTTAGCCCAGAAAATTGAACAGTTACCTTTACTTGAAACTGAAATACTATTTTTGGGGGGTGAGGAACCTGGCCAAACGGCTATGGGTGGCACAAACTCGAACCCTTGTTATGCACCTAATAGACCCTACATCACCCCTAGTGATTAGACAAGCTGTGGCACAATATTATAAGAACCTCTATTTATTGAAAAGTTTTACCAGGAAGGCATGCTGAGCAGACTGCTGCTCTAGTCCAGATGCGTCCGGGGGGGAGAGTACAATGAACTGAGGCAAAAGGGACACACATCGAGTACAAGTCCAAAAGTGAAATAGAGTGCATACAAATACAATACAAGATACAAAAAATACAGAGCAAGATACAGTGCAGCAGCAGGTAGTTGTGTAAGGCCATTTGGCAGTCAAACTAGGATAGGTACATACTTCAGAACACGTCAGAAATCATTACTTAATTACAATCATATAGGAGGAACTGGCCCTGGGTGGACAGTATATTAGTCACATGTGCAGATGGGGGGGTGAATGGGCTTTGAGAAGGGAGTTGAGGTGCTGGGCAGGGGAGGCATGCTGAACATGGACGGGGAGGTAGTTCCACAGTTCAGGCATGTGATATTTAAAGGCTGCCTGCCAGCAGCGGTGGACATGTGTCGTACAGATAGGAGCCTGGCATCATTGTTCCTCAGTGAATAGGCTGTAAGGGTAGAAGTGGATAGTTCAGAGGTGAGGTAAGTGGGCAAGGACTGGGTCGTGATCCAAGGGCAGTGGGATAGTCTTCAGTCCCGAAGGAGGGGAAAGCCCAGGGTCTGGTAAAGGATGCAATGGTGGGTGGTGGGGGGAACAGTCAAGGGCGAAGCAACAGGAAGAGTGGATCCAGTCTGGCTAGGGTGGACTTTAGTGCGGCACTGTTGATTACGTCCCCATAGACAAAGATAGGGAGGATCATTTTCTGTACAGTGGCATGGCGAGTCGGCAGTGGGATGCAACCACGATTTCTATACCGAAGATATCCACCCAACCCATCAATGAATAGATACCAACCTATCAAACCTGCCCATACCAAAGTTATCGAACCAACAAGCCCAGAACCTTTCAGCCCCAATTACAGCAGAACAACTCCACCAGGTTTTAGCACATACTAAACCCTTGAAAGCACTGGGCCCAGACGATTACCCAATGGAATTTTATAAAAAAAACTACTGACTCCCTCGCTGCTTCCAGCCCTACTAGATCTACAACAAGGACACCCCCCACCTCCCTCCTGGAGATATGCTGAGATAGTGGCCATCCCCAAACTTCAAAAAGACCCCCCGACAACCAGCATCCATCGACCCATCTCTAAACTAAACTGACTATAAAATCTTCATGTCCATTCTGACTCATAGAGTTGATATCCTGTTACCGCACCTCATCAATGTGGACCAGCTGGGCTTTATCAAAAAATGCCAGGCACATGACACAGTCCACCAAGTCCTGCTACTCCTGGAACAAATGGCAAAACACGGGACCCCGATGGTCCTCCTTGGCCTTGATGCCGAGAAGGCCTTTGATAGTCTCCTGGCCATTCCTATGATGAGCGATGGAACAATTTTGGTTTCCCTGAAAAATTCATCAGTCAGATTAAAAGCATGTATGGAAATCCCCAAGCCTGTCTAAAACTGGACGACTCCCTCTCTGACCCCTTTCCCCTATCCCGAGGAACCCGCTAGGGATGCCCATTATCTCCAATATTATTTGCCCTCTACCTTGAACGTTTAGCTATTGCAATATAGAGCTTGCATAGTATAAAAGGAATACAAATTAAAGAACAAGCTCATAAAATAAACCTATTTGCAGACGATATTTTATTAACCTTGATCTCCCCTGAAACATCCATTCCAGCAGTGTTGCACCAATTAACCAGATTCGGACAACTAGCAGGTTACAAGCTCAGCGAGTCAAAAACTGAAGTTCTTAAGTTTTCTTACACCCCCTCCCTAAATTTAAAAACACACTACCCTTTCAGATGAAATAGGGTAGTGATGAGAGATCTTGGAATTAAAATACCATATAACCTTCTCCAACTAGGCATGGTAAATTATAAACCCATCACACAGCAGATGACTGCGGACCTGGCCAGATGGATGCAGTTACCTTTGAGCTTCTTTAACCATATAGAAACTGTACAGTAGAACATTCTCCCGAGAATACTTTTTTTTTTTTCTACAGACGCTCCCCATAACCCCCTCAAAACTATATTTCCAGTCCTGGAATAAATTAATATCCCGATTCATCTGGAGAGACAAACCCCCGAGAGTCGGATTCACCTCCTTACAATTACCTAGGGACAGAGGAGGCATTAACCTCCCCAACCTGCTGCTATATGCCAAAGCAGCGCATATCCGAACCTTATTGAATCTCCTAACCAGTGGATATTACACCTACTGGAATAAAGAAAATGCTAACTGGAACAACAGATATAGCCTCAGGCTTATTGGGAAACCCACTGAGCTGTTTACCACTAAGTCGATATTCCACCTACTCTGCCGAACCACTTCGGCACTGGGTACAACTCCAGCACAAACAACTCTCACCCACTGAGCAGTTGAACCTGAGGGACTTCACTCAAGATACTATCCTTCTCCCTAAGCAGCTTCTGAAGGGGATTAAGAGCTGGGCCAGGTATGGATTTTGCTATGTCTGGCAGCTCATCACCCGATCTAGCATATCATCCTTCGCGGGCATATGAACCACTTATAAACTGCCAAAGGAGGCACTGCCCCATTATCTCCATCTTAAAAAATCACTACAGCCTTATGAACAGGAATTAATAGAAGTGGCAGATCCCCCCCCCCCCAATATGATATCCCTGATCATATCCTGTCTCAGAGGTATGGAAACCGGTCACCTCATAAGTGTACTCTATAAAAACCTCCAGCAATACTATCAAGACAATCTCGACTATAGGAGACAAAAATGGTCCGGGGAGCTGGGGGAAGATCTAGATGAAATGTGGGAGACTAGCGTCCCACCCTCGCAGAAAGTTTCCACTTCCGTATTTTGGAAAGAATACATCTGGAAGACAAGAATTGGATATTTTTGAACTCCTGATATCATGGCTAAATTCATGGGACCTGACCACAGTGTGTGCTGGAGAGGATGTGGCCATAATCAGGCAAACATAATACACATAATGTGGACTTGTCGCCACTTAACACACTTCTGGCAAGAGGTACTGGATGAAATCAAGGAAATCTTTGGTCTCCCAGAGCTGTATACCCTGGCTTATGTCCTCACTGCAACACCCCCACAAGGAATTAAGATTCCTTAGAATCTCTTTAAGCAGACCACCATTTTTATAATGGCTGCAAAAAAAAAAATCTCCAAACTGTGGTACACAACCACCACCCCCTCAAAAGACGGTTGACGAAAAATATCCTGTGAGATGTATAATCTGGAGCACTTATCAGCTAGAATGCCCCCAAAATCTTAACAGCTTTGATACTAAATGAAGAACATGGATAAATTTAAGTTAGATCATTATCCTGACTTTGTGCTCCACAGCACAAAGGGAAACCTGCACCCCTAAACTAGAGATGCAAGGCCTGGAATGGTGCTCCCCTTCATAATACACCTCAACCTCCACCACTATAACTGTGGAAAACAGAACACACCTATATATTCTTACTGGCCTGTATGCTGATTGTAACCTTACTCTGCCAGGTAAAAACCTATATGATTATAGCACATCCTTTTTTTATTTAATGAGAACTGTAACACTTGTATAGCTGTACCTTGGAATGCTAATACTGAATGTATTCAACAAAGATATGAAGCCTTGTATCTGTTATGTGGAAAAAATCAATAAAAATGTACAATTAAAAAAAACAACTGAACAGCTCATTTAAGAGCAGCAAAAAGCATTTGTGCAACTCTGCCTTACCACTGCCAGTTGGTACCCCAGGCGTACTCCCCGCTGAGGGTTTCAGCTAGAGGGTACCAAAATAGACATGTTAGATTGTGTTATACAATTAGGGAAGTAAGACCTTAAGTGCGAGGGTCTCATCATTCTCCTGCAGGTCTTAAAGAGGACAGGAAATTATTTCTAATTGGTAGATGTTTTTAACGTTCCCAAGTACAGAAATGATATCCATAAGCCTAAATGATCCATATGTAACCGTACCTGAGTAAAAAGTGATATGAAAAACTGTATTTTCATTGAGTTTTTTATGGGCAGCATTCTACTTATAGTTCATGGGGCCAGTGATCTGGAGTTTTGACTGTCACAGTTTGTGCACAGAACTCTGACCTTGGTTCCGATAGGACAATAGCTCATGTTTAGTATACACAAACCATACTAGGAAAAATAGTTGTACAGAAGGCTGAAAGCCCATTTGAGTACAACTCCCACAATGTGGGGTTATTCCCTGCCTTGATTACGAAGGAACCTATCACGATTTATTTTAAAGGTATCAATGGATCCCACTTCTACAATTTCTCTGGGAAGAGAATTCCAAATGGGTATGATTCTCTATGTAAAATAACCTCCTCTTGTATTACTTTTTGGATTGGTAAGCATTAATTGATAATTATGGCTCTTGAGGTTAAACTCCTTTTGATTATATATGAGACCCAAGTCTGACAGAGAGGGATCCCTCGATATTCTAAACATTTGCATAAGATCACCTGTAGTATGTCTACATTCCAATGAGTAAAATTTCAGTTCTCTCAATCTGCTATCATAATCAATAGTTTGGAAACCCCAAACCATTCTCTTAATTCTCCTCTTAACTCCCTCCAGTCTATTAATATCCTTACGCGGGAGAGGGGGGGGCTAGCAGCCTGACCTGAAGACAGCTTCTTTCATAGCTCTGAGCTCCACACTGCCAGTCTTTTGGATTTTTCACTGCTGGAATCCCTCCTAATCAGAATAAAAATATCTAATTGCTAGACAACATCACTTACGGAGCAGATCGATACTAAATAAGAGCAGTAAAAGTCCAGCCGATTGGTGAAATGGGGCGCACAAAAGCCAACATGAGTGGAGACGGGGCGAAGCAGAGACATGAGGCAAGGCCCAGATAAAGACGGGGAACCATCACAGAATGTATCGAGTCCACCTTCTAATGCTGCTTTATTAAAGGTGATACAAGTGATTGATGGCAAAATGGATGACTTCACTTCCGGAATGGTGGTAGTAGAAACAGGACTTATTAAGGTGGGAGACGAAGTTAAAGGTGCCACCTCAACTGCTGAAAAAGCCCTAACAACATCAACGGGCCTGGTAAAAGAAAATTTGAACCTCCGACGCCGGCTTGAAAATTTAGAAAATGGGGCGCAGGCGTCCAATCTATGTGTTTTAGGTGTACCAGAGGAGTCTGAAGGGGAAGATTTGGTTGCTTTCATGGAAAATTGGCTACGGGACCATTTTGAGCTATCCTGTCCAGTTAAGGTACAAAGAGCCCACCTTCGCTCTACTGCAGTGCAGCCACCGGCAAGGGCGAGAATAGCAGTCCTAGGGTCGATTCAAGAGAGAGAGACAGCATCTTACAACTGGCAAGAAGGAAAGGGCAGTCATCATGGCATGGATTCCTGAATTATATTTTCCCAGATTTGAGTTTCACCATCCACCAGCGCCGTAAGGCCTTTGATGGAGTTCGGCTGAAACTATGCCAATTGAGGGTACACCATGTACTCCTAATACCAGCGAATCTGAAGGTTGTCTATGGGACTAAAACATACTTATTTGCAGACCCCGCAGATGCCGGTAAACTGTTGGCAAATACTGAATCAGACTGTAGATCGAGGGGATCCGACTCTGAATCAGAGGAAGACCTGATCACCTGAAAACTGGAGAGTAAGGGTTCAGTAAGTCATTAAACCATTAATGGCTGTTTATGGACTGGGGGTAAAATATATATACCTGAATACTCTGACTACATATATGGGACTTAAAATTAAAAGGATTGCAGGGATGTAACCTGCATTGAAGGTTAAAGAAATTGGTCCTATTGTATAGAAGGAGTGGAGCATGTAAGACACGTTTTGGTTAACCATTTTCTGTTGGGACATGGACATGTTAAACTGCTTAGCCCAGCTATGTAGTACCTAAATGTTATTTTAATATGCACAGTTGGTAATTAAGTACAAATTTGATAGAATGTTCTGATTGGAGGGGTTGAAGTAGTTGGGGGGGGGGGATACTAATCATGTTTATGGCTTAACTAATCGAGATCTTTAAATAATTAGATATTATAGAATGAGTTAAAAGCCAGTTATAAAGTGTGGAGAGAAGGAGAGATGAGAGGAGGCTATGCTATTTAGGGTTATCTTATTTTGCTTGGGGAGTTAGTAGTATACCTTTTGAAAGGGGGTATTACTATAAGGTCTAATTGAATTTAGGCTGTCATTGCTTTTCCCTACTCATGGCAGCAGTAGCCTTAAGAATAACTATATTAAGGTTATAAAGCACAATATAGGGGTAAGCTCTCACTTGATATAACAACTAAGGAGTGTGGAAAATAGTATTTATATCCAAATGTTGTGTTGTACGGTTTTATTGTGCACTGTCCTACGGGTCATACTTGTACTTTATTGTAAAAACCAATAAATATAAGTTACAAAAAAAAAATATCCTTATGCAGAGATCGATTCCATAATGGGGAGCCATAGTCCAAATGGGACCGGACGTATGCCCTATACAAGGGGATAATGCAAGCTCTATCTCTTGATGCAATTGACCTTTTAATAAAACTAATAATATTACTAGTTTTTTTTAGCTACTTCAGTGCAATGTTTACTGAATTTTAGATCATTGTTGATGAATATGCCCAAGTAATTTTCACTTTCGACCAGCCTCAATTTACTACCTGCTAATGAGTAAGAATTAAGTATATTAATTTCCCCCCAAGTGCATAACGACACATTTTTCTGAACTGAATACCATACCATTGTTCTAATTTGACAAGGTCATTCTTGAGTATAGAGATCCCTAGGTAGGTGCTAATGTTAGCCGCCAGTTTGGTATCATCTGCATATTTTATTGCAAAGTTATCTGTTCTTATTTAGGTCTGAAATGAAAACAGTAAATAGTGCAGGGCTCAGAATGGATCCCTGTGCTACACCACTTGTAACAAGGCACTCATTGTATTTAAATCCTTTTATTCTCACTACCTGAGATTTCTCCCTTAACCAAGGATCCACCCATGCAATTAATGCCTCATTCATTTCTGCAACTTGGCTATCAAAATATGATGTGGGACTTTGTCAAAAGCCTTACATAGAGATCACATCGACGGATCTTTTTCCCTTCTAGGAGTGAACTTACTTTTTCATAAAAAACTAAGTTAGTGGTGACACAGGACCCATGTTGTCTGAAGCCATGCTGAGTTATCAACTATGTTTTTTGATACTGCTTCGTTTTCTAATCTATCTTTAATAAGACATTCCATGACTTTTCCAACAATACTAGTGAGGCTAATAGGTCTATAATTAAACAGTATTGCCACAGTCACCCCCTTTTTGTAGATTGGTGCAACCTCGCCAGTCTCCAGTCTTTTGACACCTCACCTCTTAGTGACAAATTAAATAATTGCAGCAAAGGCTCAATTAGCCAGGTTTCAATTTCTTTTAATATTCTAGGGTGTAGAGAATCTCAGGACCTGGTGAAGTGTTTACTTTTATATGTCTTAGTTTCAGAATTATCTCATTCCTAGTAATTTCTGGTAACTGATTATTTTGAGTCATAGCATTGGGGGTTACACAATTTGACTACTTTGGACGGTATACCGAGCTAAAATATTTCTTGAACTCCTGTGCCATAGCCATGGGGGCATTGATCAGAGTTATTCAATTTTAGAGGACCAACAGAACTAGTGGTACATTTTTGTTGTTGACATAAGCATAGAAGCTTTTGCCCACATCATTAATGTGTGCAAGTTTGAACTCAATTTGACATTCTTCATTTCTAATATTAATGTGCTAATCCTTAGTACTTCTCTATTTATGCTTGTTATAGTTAACTCTCTTAAGGGCCTTGCAAGCTCTTCTCTTAGCTACTAGGGATTTATTTACCTTAGTTGTGAACCACATGGGTTATTTACCTATCCTGCTATATAGAGTTAGATTGGGAATATATTTATCACAGAGTTTGATTTTTGTTTTGATTTTTAACCAAAGTTCTTCAATATTATCAAAGTCCGTATTCCAGTCCCAGTCATTCAGTTCTTGTAACATAGATCTAGAGTCAGCTTTACTAAAGTCCTTGGAGGTAGTGACCCCTTGGTCTCTGATAGGATTTGATTTAAGAGAGAAGATAGTGTTCTGATCACTTAATCAAAGGATATGGCAAAACCATGACATAGTAAAAACTCCAAATTACTGGTTCCATGAAGAGAACTGTGCAGAATGTTGGCCATAAAACGAAAACAATTAAAACCCAGTTTTTCACACCAGGTTTAGTTAAATATGGCTCATTAAGAGGCAACTCTTTCATTTCTCATACTAGGAACATTACTGTTGCCATTTAGCATAAATTTCCTGTTCCCTTTAAATCTCTTAAACATGACAGGTCTTTGATAAGCCATGGTACCACTTCCTTATAGCCAATATCACCACTGCAGCCAGAAATATAGATACAAATATATACAAGGCCCCTTGGATGTTGCAGTACAGAATCCTGTAGCCAGACTGAGCTGAGCCCAGTATGGCTCGCTGATTACACACTGAGTGCTTCCTATCTCAGCGTGGTATCCAAGTGCTGTCTCATTGTACCCCCACTAACACCTGTGCAACCAATAGATCTTACCCCCATGCACCGCTCTGAGAAAACAGTTTGAACCTGTGTATGGCTGAAAAGCTTCAGCCATGTTAAAGGAGAATGCTCAGCCTCAGCTACTGTGCTAGGTGAGCACTACAGTCCACGCATGGACGTGCGCTTGCATGATGACTTCACGCTGATACATGTGACATCACTGTTTGCCAGGAGCTTACCATGGTGGGTGCCAAGTGCCTAGGAGAAAGGGCACAAAAAGGAGCCTGCAGTCTGTGAGCTCCTATGGGGAAGGCATGAATACAAAGATACATGCAGCTTGAAACAGGGTGGGAAAAGGAAGTGTTGTTAAGCACTTCTCTTAAATACATTCAGGCTAGGGAAGTAAAGGACAGTTTTCCCCTGAAAATCTTTATTTCTGGCAAAGTGGCACAGAGGGCTAAGGTGCTCAAGTGCCTTACCTATCCCACGCTAGCGACCCAAGTTTGAGAATTAGTTTGGGTCACTAAGGGAGGGCATGGGGCAGGTCGAGCAGCCAGCAGGCACTCTTCTCTCCCAGATTGGGAGGTTGGTCTTCCCGGCACTTGGCTGCCACCTAGTGGAGGTTCTGTGGCAGTGCTGCGTACACGAGGGGGCTAGTCACTAAGCCAGGGTGGCTGGAGCAGAGCCACTGGTGCATGACCAAATTGCTGAGGCCCTGGGGAACTAGGGGAGAAAACTGGGTTGACAAACTCTTGCAGTTTGAGCAGGACTTCCTTCAGCCTATGAGTTCATTGGGCCTTACATAGGTAATTACCTCTGCTACCCATATTCAAGGTCACTCATTGGACCTGGTCTTCCTACTGGGGATGGAGATCACTGATTTGGTGGTGGAACCAGTCGGATAGTCGGACCATCATACTATAAGGTTCAGATTTGAGGACCCCCAATAGACCTGCTCCTATGGAGATGGTACATTAGTGCCCTTTAAGGGGTTTGACTCCAGATGGTCTTATGGCAGTGCTGGATCTATCTGGTGTGACAAGGGTATGCAGGGAGCCGGGTAAATTGGTACTGGCTTATAAGGCAGTGACAGGGGCCCTCGATTCCCTAGCTCCTGTCCGTGTTCACCCCTTCACTCTTTGCCCAAAGTCCTCTTGGTTTAATGGGACTTTGAAGGAGTTGAAGTGAGGGGGATGAAGGTTAGAGTGGCACTAGTAGAAATCTGGTCTGGCGGATGATAAACTTATATTGTTAGCCCATTATAAGGACTATCAATTGGCAATCTCCTGTAAGAAGACACAATCTGCAAGAAAGCGAGTTGTGCTCACAACAGAGGGAGGTGAACCTTAAAATTTACAATTGTCTTTGGTTTGTAGCAGATATTCTTCAGGTAGAGGCTACTTCTAACTGAAAGGAGAAATAAGGAACTTAGAATAATCAGGAAAGACAGTCTTTCAGTCAACAGAGGGAGGTGGACCTTGCTTTACTTTTGTTACAATTAAGATTTTCAGTGCAGGAATAGTTTAAACCCAGAGGGACTGAATACTGTTTACTGTGTCTGTCCTTGTGCACAGCTGACTTGTTTTGGGGCTGACTGCTTTCAGAGCACAAATCACCAGGTTGTTTTGGAGCTGGGGAGGTTTACCTGTGTCTGACTTGGATGTCTGGATTTTTCTCTGTTTGATTAGCAGGGTGTATTCTCTGTCAAAGTGTCGTGTAGGGTATCTTGCTGACAGGAAGGCACTCATTGCAGCGGTGTGTCAGAGCTTTTAGCTGATTGTTTCGTGAGGGCACAGTTTAGGTCCAAACCCTGCCCACCCCTCACCCAAGTCACCCCTGGAAATAGTTCCTTTATATCTGGGGTTCTGATGTTAATTCCTTAAGAGTTCAAGGTGCATATTGCTGTCATATTCTCTCTAGCACACTGCACTGACAATATAAGCACACACATTGTATAATATATATATTTCTATATAACAAACCAATCTCTCTCTCTCTGTCTCTCACACACACACACACGCACACACACACACGCACGCACACACTCACAAAAGAAGGTAGACAGACATGTGGGGAGTAGTACAAAATCTGGCTTTGGAGCAGTAGTCTTCCAGGAGTCTTTCTGGAGGCTGAGATGCTGCCCTATTTGCAAACAACAGTCTGCCCGGAGGGAAGAAGTTGCCCCTCTTCAGGCCACACTGGACAGTAGTAAGGGAACCTCCCCCATCCAGGGAGCACCAGAGCCACCACCACTACCTCAGAGGTTGCAAAGAAAGCACAGCAGTTGGACCACAGTGGGCTCAGAGAGCATGAGGATGATGGAACAGAGGCACACCCAGTCAGTTGTTCCACTCCACAATCCATACACCAGTCTGGGGGAGCATAGTTCCCTTATGGATGCACCCACAGAGGAGACTAAGGAGGTTGAGGACAACTGTCACAAGGGAGGCCCACAGAGAGGAGGCAGAGGACACCACAGGGAGAGGAAGCCGCTCCTGGTGGGGGACTTAATTATTAGGGGGATAGAACTGGGGGGAGCAGGAAAAACTGAAGTAAGGTGCCTGCCTGGTGCCATGGCTTGGAGGGACAGGAAGCGCATCCTCAGGATCACGAGAACAGCTGCACGTCATTGCTGGACGTCATTGTCCACCTAGGAACAAATGACTTGGCTCATCATGAGATTAGAGCAGTGCAGAAGGACTTTGTAGAGTTGGGGAGGGGCCTAAGATAAGTAGCACACACAGTATCCTTCTCAGAGGTGATGCCTGTCAATGGCATGGGTGACGTAAGGGTACTCTGCACCATGCAATTATGCAATTTAATGAAACGTTGAAAAAATGGTGTGGAGCACAGGGGTTTGGCTTCACTGGGGACTGGGGTTCCACCTGGAGGGACACCAGCCTATACTGGCAGGATGGTCTGCATCTGTCCAGAAAGGGAATAAGTCTTGGGCAATCGGTTTAAATACTTCATTGGCAAGCTTTTAAACTAGTCAAGGGGGGAGGCACTGATAAGCAGCAGGAAAATCCCAGCCTCCCTCTACAAAACAGGGTACTAAATGAGAACAAGACCAAGGTAGAAAGGTCAGTAGGAGATGCTGCCACAGAAGGTAAAGCCATCAAAAAATGAAGAGCAATGAGTATCAATGCCCATAATCTGGGTAACAAGCTCCCTGAATTAGTGGCCTTGATGGAGGAGGAACATCTGGATATCGTGGCAGTCACAAACATGGTACACACAGAACCATGATTGGGACATAAACATACCAGGAAACACTATCTACAGGAGGGACAGGGAGTATAAAAGAGGAGGAGGAGGAATAGCTCATTACATAAGGGAAGGAATCAAAGCAACAGAACAAAAGGGTAAACGGGGAGGAGAAGAAGCACTGTGGGTCAACTTGGAGACTGGCAATGGCACCACAATCCACACAGGGGTTATATACAGACCCCCCTCTCAGGGGGAAGAAATGGACAAGGAAATGATAGAAAGTATACTTAGAATGGCAAGAAAAGGGGAGATATTGCTGATGGGTGATCTGAATATGCCAGATGTTAACTGGAGTGCAGTTGCAGCAGTCACTTCGAAGAGGGGGGTTATTCTAGATGCCCTACAAGGGGCATGCCTTAGAATGACTAGAATTGGAACCCACTCGAGAGGGAGCAATCTTAGACCTGGTTCTCTCAAATGGAGATGAAGAGAGGATCACAGATGTAGAAGTGGGTAGCCATCTGGGAACTAGCTACCATTTAACAGTATGGTTCACAATAAACACAGCAAAAGAGTCAAGCTATACAAAGGCAAAAGTACTGGACTTTAGGAGGGCTGACTTTGCCAAAATGGGTGAGTGCCTAAGGAATGCACTATCAAATGGGCAGGAAGGAGGGGTGGAAGAACAATGGGGAATAATAAAAACTGCCATCACAGAGGTAACAAGCCTTTGTGTGAAGCAAATAAATAAAATAAAACAATGTAAGAAACCACTATGGTTCTCAAAGGAGGTGGCAGTGAAGGTTCAAGAGAAAAAGAAAGCATTCAGGAAGTACAAGGAATCGCAGAAGGAGCAGGACACAGAATTGTATCAGTTAAAGCAAAAGGAAGTTGGGAAGGCAGTCAGAACAGCAAAGGCCCGAACTGAGGAAAAGATAGCCAACTCAGTTAAGAAGGGGGATAACACCTTTTATAGGTACATCAGGGAGCGAAGGAAGACCAAGGAGGATAGTGAAGCTTAATAAGGAGGGGTGGGCAGAGGGTGACTGTGAAAAGGCAGAGATACTAAACAAATATTTTGCTCAGTATTTACAAATGAAGAGGGGGAGATACCTAAAACAAACAATAGAAACACTCTGGATACAGAAGTTGATACCAGCCCATTTACAGAAGAAAGCGTTCTGAAAGAACTCTTAAAATTGAAGATGAACAAAGCAATGGGGCCTGATGGGATTCATCCCAGAATTCTAAAAGAACTAAGGGTAGGACTAGTGACACCACTGACTACCCTCTTTAACAAATCATGGGAGGGTGGGGTGGTACCTGAGGACTGGAGGAGGGCAGATGTGACCCCCCTTCACAAAAGTGGGAGCAGGGCAGAAGCAGGAAACTATAGACCTGTTAGTTTAACCTCTGTGATAGGGCAAATAATGGAATCACTTCTGAAGGAAAGAATTGTCTTGTACCTAGAGGCCAAAGGGGCACGGGGCACAGGACCCAAGGCAGCATGGATTCACAGTGGGGAAGGTCATGCCAGACGAATCTAATAGATTTCTTTGACTGGGTGACCAAAGTAGTAGATCAGGGAGGGGCTGTGAACATGGCCTACCTAGACTTTCACTAGGCATTTGACACAGTCCCACACAAAAGATTAATATGTAAGTTAACCAGCCCGGGAGTGGGTCCCAAGATGATAGCATGGGTAAAGAATTGGCTGGAGAATAGGACACAGAGAGTAATAGTAAATGGAGTCCACTCTGAAGAAAGGGGGGTTACTAGTGGGGTACCGCAGGGTTCAGTATTGGGACCCGGCCTCTTCAATGTCTTTATAAGCAACATTGCAGAGGGACTGGAAGGAAAAGTATGTCTCTTTGCAGATGACACAAAGATCTGCAACAGAGTTGATGCACAAGGTGGGGTGGAAAGGATGAGAAGGGACTCTGCAAGGTTAGAGGAATGGTCAAATGTATGGCAGCTCAGATTCAATGCTAAGAAGTGCATGGTAATGCACCTGGGAAACAAAAACCCAGGGGAAGAGTACACAATAGGGGGTGAGATACTAACAACAAAAATGGAATGAGACCTGGGGGTAGTCATATCAGATGACATAAGGTGGGCAAGCAATGTGAGAGGGCAGTAAGGAGGGCTGGGGGGATACTGGGATGCATAGGGAGGCAACACCAGTAGAAAACAGGAAGTTGTTATCCTCTGTACAGACAGCTGGTGAGACCCCATCTGGAGTACTGTGTGCAGTTCTGACCCAACTCCGCAAAAGACATAGACAGGATGGAAGCTGCCCAGAGGAGGGCAACTAAAATGGTGCAGGGTCTGCACTGGAAGACATGTGAAGAGAGACGTAAGGAGCTTAATATGTATAGCCTCGAGGAAAGGAGAGAAGGGGACATGATAGAAACTTTCAAGTACCTCAAGGGAATCAACAAAGTCCAAGAGGGTGGCATCTTTCAAAAGAAGTGGTGTGCAAGAACAAGGGGGCACGATTTGAAGATAGAGGGGGGGGTGGCTCAGAGGTAATGTAAGGAAGTATTTTTTCACAGAGAGGGTTGTGGATGCACGGAACAGCCTTCTGGAAGAGGTTGTGGAGTCAAAAACAGTGGTGGAATTCAAGCATGTATGGGACAGTCATAAGGCAATTCTAGGGGGTGGGGGTTGGAAGAAGTAGGCTTCTTCGTTGACTAACTAGGATCTGCAGCTTATCCATTAGGTAGGGAAATGGTCAGACTGGGTGAGCCAAGCGGTCCTTATCTGCCGTCAAATTCTGTGTTTCTATGTTTCTGTCCAAGGAAATTGCTGTGGTGATGAATTGACCAACTCGGCTCTTCCAGGCTGTCAACAGGTTGTGCAATCCAACTTGTCTTCAGTCTCGGGGAGCATTTTCACAGGTTAAGTGTGATGAATTTGCTCGGTTCTTTGCCAATAAGACTGCCACCATCAGGTCAGAGATCTGCTCAGCACCCTCAAATGGGTATTGGGGTGATCGGCAAGAGGTTGCAAACACGCAGTCTGTCTGGTCAGACTTGGTTGGCGATTGTAGACATTGTGCAGGTCAGTCAGGGTATGCGTTCAACCTACTGTAGTTTTGGATCCAGGCCCTGCGCACCTCCTAGTGGGGTGCGTTGAAGTCATCGGCCCAGCCCTTACTGAGACAGTCCGGTGTTCATTGAAGACTGGTGTTTCCAGCCCTCCTGAAGGAGGTGGTAGTGATCCCTTTCCTTAAGAAATCTTCCCTTGACCCGGACTGCTTAGGAAAAAATAGAGACCTGTCTCTAACCTGTCCTTTATGGGCAAGTTTATTGAGAAGGTGGTTGCAGTGCAGCTAGATGACCATTTAAAAACTCATGATGTTGGTATTAAGGGGGTTTATAATGGCACAAAGATTACCTTGGTTTCCTTTTATGCTCCCCCGGGCTCAGATTTTAGGTTTTATAGGGAATTTCTTTTAAAGATCACATGGTGGGCAGAGGGTCATTTAATCATTTGGGGGGGGATCTAAATCTTAAACTCAGTCTATGGATACTACTGGTCTGGCTGATAGGGGAGAAAGTGGGACAGCAAGGAAAGTAGTTTGGCAGATGAGGGAGCTTGGATTAGTGGATGCCTGGAGGCAGCTGAATAAAAATGCTAAACAATATACCTTTTTTCTGTAGCCCATCATGATTACTCTAGATTAGATTACTTTCTGGTAACTAGAGATTATCTGGGCTCCTGTACCTCCTCGTGGATGGGGAATATGACTTTATCTGACCACTCCCCAATATTTATTAAGATAGGCCTTGACTCTCTTTGGAAAAATACATTTTGGAGACTTAATGGTTTGCTTGTTCGCTAGGAGAAGACATAGGAAGCAACTAAAGAAACTATTGCACAGGTGGTAAAGGATAGTAGTAGCCTTGATGTTTCACCAGTAACCCTGTGGGACACAATCACAGCAATTATAAGGGGAAAACTAATAGAAATCTCATCTAGGCATAAAAAAACAGAGGGTAAATAGGAAAGAGCAGTTGCAGAGGGAAATTAGAGCGCTGGAACAGCAACAACAACAAAAGATAGAAAAAGAGAGAGGCAGGTTATTGACCAAACTTAAAAAAGAACACTTGGGGCTCCTGAATTATCATATAGAGCAAAAATTGTTATTCTTGAGGCAAAAATTTTATGAAGGGGAACCAAGAGCCTTACGGCTTCTGACGAGTAGATTATGGCAACACAAGGCTAAACCCAGAATACCCAGGATAAGAGATCCTAGAAGTAATAATAGGCAATATTCAGTTACAGGGATAACAAACACTTTTCAAACTTTTTTTTATGAGAAGCTGTATAGTGAGGGAGCAAACCCTACAAAAGAAGATAGAAAAGATTTTTTTGACTCCCATGAATCCTCCTAGAATCACAAAACAACAGGAGTTGTCTCTCACAAAGCCCTTCACTTTGGAGAAGATGCACACAGAAATTAAGATTAAAAACAGGAAAATGTCCAGGTACAGATGGATTTGCTAACAGATTTTATAACAATTTAAACAAAGTGTCTCCCCTTTGTTGAAGCAGGCTTATAACTTCTTGTGGGAAGATGAAGGCTTAGCAGCAAACTCATGGTCCCAAGCTATAATTTCTGTTTTGCTGAAGCTGGCCAGGGATCCAACTATCTGTTCATCGTACAGAACCATTTCATTACTAAATAGGCAAGGAAAGACACTCCCATCCCGGAGCTGCTGGGTGCCATACATCAATTAATAAATACAACACATCAAAGTAGTAATCAATTAAATACAGTACTCTGAACAAATTAAAACAAAATTTGCCATACAATTAACTACCCTCAACTTCTGCTGCATTTAAAGTCTCTAAGACTAAATTAACAACAAATTATCTTTATTAAAAAGACAGGTAAAGACTATAAAACATAGTCCAGGAAGGCCTGATTGTACAAACAGGCCTTGAGGTGGGCCTTAAAAACTTCAACAGATGGGGCCTCCCTAACAGCTAGACGAAGCGAATTCCACAGGACGGGGGCGGCAACACTAAATGATCTGTCACCGGAAGTTCTTAGCCTCATCCTGGGAATCGCTAGGAGGTCCCTAGAGGAGGAGTGGAGGGAGTGGACCGAGACAGCAGGTGCAAGAAGGTCCTAAAAGCAGCAGTACTACGAAATCAGGAAGTGACCTATCAAAATTCTGTTTTTCTGCTGTAAGCATGTGGCCAAAGTTCCAGTTTCCATACCTGTAAATGTTTTTTTCCAGTCGTCTTTAGTTTTTTAGATATTTGCAATTTATTTGAAGTGTTGTAACGCTACAACAAATATGGCGGCTGACTAATTTCAGCTGCGCTTTTTCTTCAGGTCACATCACATCTTTTGACAACAGCAGAGGGACCCTCTGCTGACCATTCCCGATGTCCCTGCAAGTCTTAAACATGTGCACTTGGCAGCAGAGGGGGTTCTAGTCCAACACGCTGGGTGGCAGACATGTAAACAAAAGCAGGGAATAACTGAGCAAATTACTCGGTGATAGTACAATGTCAGCGAGAAAAAGTACCAGGTATATGATTAGCAGGGCACAGGGAATAAACTGTCAAAAAAGCGCAATTTTTTTTTTTGTAGTACTGCTGCTTTCAGGTAGCCAGGGCCCAGGCTGTGTAGGGTCTTAAAGGTGAGCAAACCCACCTTAAAGAGTACCATCCACCTAACCGGCAGCCAGTGCAGTTGACGCAGCACCGGGGTAATATGACAGTATTTAGACTGTCCTGTCAACAGCCTTGCTGCTGCATTCTGCGTCAGCTGCAGTTGGTACAGGGTACCCCCAGAGACCCTGAGATACAGTGCATTACAGTAGTGAAGCCTGGACGTCATGAAGGCATGCACCAGAGTGGGGAGGTCCAGTGGCAGAACTAGGGGCTTTATCCTGACGATATTCCTCAGATGATACAAACTGATACGGACAACAGATGCCACCTGAAACTCAAGTGTCAAACCACTGTCAAGAATAACACCAAGGTCACGCACCCTAGAGGAGGCCTTCAGTGGTACAGAGCCAAGACAAAGTCCTGTCTCTGCACCAGAGGCCCACCTATCACGCCCTCTGTTCGACTCCACCACCAGTACCTCCATTTTACTGGGGTTCAGTCGCAACTAGCTGGAGGCCATCCAGTCATTGATTTCAGCTAGGCAGCTTTTAAGCACTTCTACTGCACAAGATGTTCCAGGGGCAAAGGAAAGGTACAGCTGGGTATCATCCACATAGCAATGAAAACCCAGACTGTACTTCCTAATGATCTCTCCCAGGGGTAGCATGTACATGGCAAACAACATCGGTGACAGGACCGAACCCTGGGGAACTCCGCACGACAGGTTGACAATACAGATTATAAAATCTTAACAGGTATGATGGATAGGAGAATGGAATATATACTTCCTACCATCATACACATGGATCAGACATGTTTTGTCCCTGGCAGACAGACAATGGACAACATAAGGAGATCTGTAGATATCCTGGAATGTCTACAAAACACAGGTACCCCTGCCTATTTGATGAACTTAGATGCTGAAAAGGCATTTGATCAAGTTTCTTGGTCTTTTTTACAGGGCACCCTGGCTGGCTTTGGCTTCCCTCCACTTTTTTTGGCGTACATTGCTAAACTGTATACAGCCCCGGTTGCCTATATAAGGGCAAATGGACATACATCCCAGTCTTTCAAATTAGCTAGGGGTACAAGGCAGGGTTGCCCCCTATCTACCCTTCTCTTTGGTCTGTACATTGAGCCATTGGCACAAAGTATTAGGTTAAATCCCAAGATAGCTGGAGTGAGGACAGTGGGTACAGAGCACAAATTAGCCTTGTACGCAGACGATGTCTTACTTTACTTAACTGATCCAGAATCATCCCTGCCAGAAGTGTTTAAACAAATTGAAACATTTTCGGCCCTCTCTGGATACACCTTAAATTGCCAAAAAACAGAGGTGTTAACATTAATATCAGAGGCTACTCTGAGCATTAGAGATAAATTTCCCATGAGGTAGGACTTCGATTCCATAAAATATTTGGGAATTAGGCTGGGGAAAAAGTCTTCAAACCTTTATAATAATAATAATAATAATTACCCTCCTTTAGTTAAACAAATTAGAGGAGACTTACAAAGATGGGATACAATGCCCTTCCCTATTTATTTGAGACCTCAAATATTAAAGACGAACATTCTACCAAGACTGTTGTACCTGTTCCAGAGTGTTCCCTGCACAATACCACAAAGAGATATAAATAAGTGGCAGAGGTGGATAATGACCTTCTTATGGGCTAATATGGGCCGAAGGAAAATGCTTTTTCTTCCAAAGAGGGAGGGGGGTAGGGCTTGCCCAAGCCTGATAGATTATTGGATGGCAGCACAAATGAAGGTGGCCTTGCTGTGGTCACACCCAACATAGAAAGCACAATGGCAGCAAATTGAACTTGGGGCAGTTAATAACTCCGAACTACCTGGGCTACTTTTTACTCCCCCTACTCATCTAGCTTCCCATTCTAATAATTGGACCACCATAAACACCACATGGACGGGTTGGTATAAGGGTATCAGAATGGGATTTACATCCAAAAACCTGTGGAGATTTACATAGTGGTGTGAAGATGGAGATTTTACCCCAGCAAAATTCTTGCTGTGGTATAAAAAACAAGCAGGTAAAGGTATGAGAGCTGCTTGGCAAGTTCTGCAGGGAAATGGCATTCATCCTGTTGATAAAATAAGGGAGACGTTCACATGGACAGACCAAGATCTTCTTTATTATCAGATTAAAGATTATATAAGCAAAAACAGGTCCACAAGGTGGAGTGGGAGGACGATAGTAGACCTTACCGAAGAGCTTTTGAACAAATATGGAGTTTAACACATGGGAAAGGTGCTATTACTGTGCTATAGTGGAATTCAGTAGCATACTGTGCACACAATACACAGTCTGTACAAAAGAAATGGGAACAAGATTTGAATAAAAGATTGTGACTCCAAGTGAAAATTGATAAATAAAAATACTTGGCAGGTAACTTCCTCACTGGCATGGCAAGAGTTCAGCTGGAAAATTAAAATTAGATACTTTCTCACACCAAGTAGGCAAGTTAAGATCGGCAGAATAAAGCAAGCAAAGTGCTGGCGAAACTGTGGAGATATAGAGGCTGATCAGACGCATGTTTTTTGGTTGTGTCCCTCTATCCGCCAATACTGGGCCCAGGTAATTATACATTTGATGGAAATAAATGGACTGACATTCACACCAGGCCCAGAAATTATATTGGGCCTCTATCCCGTTGAGATTAAAGGCAAAGGACAGTATCTTTGGGCAATCTTAACCATAGCAGCTCTAAAAGCTTTAACAAAAAAATGGCTTCAGAAACAAATACCAGATTTACAGGATTGGGTAGGGATCGTAGACCAAATACAAACAATGGAAAAAATAACCTTTGTAACGAATTGTAAGGAAGAATTGTTCACCAATAGATGGAATAGGTGGGAATTGTATAAAGATAAAATAAAACTGTTTCCTAACTTGTTTTCCTTATTCCCCCCTCCTCCCCTTCCCCTTGCCCCCTCATCTACCCTCCCCTTCCCTCCCTCTTCATCTACCCTCCCCGGCCCCAACTCTACCTTGTTTACTCCCAGTGGCTGCGGAATCTTCCATATACTTCACTGGAATAGCCCTCTACCAGAAATTAATGTAATTATATTAATCATAACTTGTTTTTTTTTTAATCCTCCTCTATGTGGTGATAGGTTTTGTTCTGAGTTTTTTTTTCAAGAGAACTATAATCTTTTCATCTGTAAAGATATAACATTTTTGAATATGCTAACAGTGTACACGATACATAATCATGATTGTGAAAGAAAATGTCATCTGTTGTCAAATTGTAGTACATGTAATGGTACCACAAATCTTCAATAAAATGAGTATTAAAAAAAAAAACCCTCATGATGTCTGTGATCCCCTCCAACCAGGGTTTAGGAAGAGGCATAGTACTGAGACTGCCTTTGTTCGGGTACTGAATGATCTGATAGCGAGGGATTGGGGAGACATTTCATCTTGGTCCTCCTTGATCTCTCAGCAGCGTTTGACACTGTAGACCATGGGGTGTTGTTGAAGCACCTGCAGATTCTTTGTGGACTGTCTGGTACAGTTCGCAGGTGGTTTTGATCATTTCTCACTGGCAGGACTTGGAGGGTGGTGTTGGGGATTTATTCCTCGGCTCCTCTCCTCCCTCATATGGGGTTCCGCGGGGCTCTGTATTGTCCCCCATGTTGTTTGCAGTGTAAATGCTGCTGTTTGGAGACATTATATGGTGGTATGGGCTGAGTTTTCATTGCTGTACAGATAATACTCCACTCTACATGTCCTTTGTGCCCAAGCAGGGTAGGGAAATCTCAGTTTTAACAGCTGCCTCTGTGAGACCCAGGGTCGGATTAGTGCCAGTTGGCTGAGGTTGAACTCTGACAAAACCGAGGTGTTGGTGGTAGAGCCTGGTTGCCAAGATATGGGGGTTGTCTGTGTGATGCTTGGCCAGCTGGTTATGATTATTGTATGCTGTTTGTAATATAAAAATATAGTATGTGAGTCTGTGCTTCCATTGATGCCCCCCCACCAAAACCAGGTTTTACTGAAGCTACAGAATATATTAAATTGACCAGGAGAGCTCTGTAATGTAGTTAACTTCCTTGATAAATTGCATTTTATGGCCGTTTTATGACCGGTTGCTGCTCTGAAGCTGGGAAACTAAAATATACATTTTATGACTTCAGAAACGGGACATCGTTAAGCTGATTCCTGCCAGATATCTTGCACGTAGGTGAGAGAATTGCAGGGTTGTAAACTTAAAAGGAACTGGTGGATCAAAAGACTCATAATTTGGGAAATGAGTTTTTGCTGATGTCACCTTATTTAATATACCTCCTGATCGGACATCCTGTTTGTATTTTTTATATTCTAAAAGGAGGAGCTAGATGACTCTCAGAAGGGGTGTGGAGAGAGACAGTTTAAACTAATACTGGGGTCTGATCTGTTTGATATTCCATCTTGAAACTGTAGAGAGACAGCTCTTTGATAAGCATTTAGAGGTAATACATTAGATAGAAAATAATCTAACTATGTTGGTAGGAGTTTGTTCTGTAGTTTTCTTTTAAGTGATTGTATGCTCTTTGATATATTCTGTGTTTACATTTTTCATATTTCTATCATCTTTTAGTAAAGTACCTATTATTTGAAAGACTGCCTGGTTGTGTCTTCCAAGTTCTTTTTGCATGTGATGTATACGTGGTTAAGTTTGACAGCTGTTCTGGAGAGCTTGATGGTGCTACTAAACTGGGAAAAGGTAATAATTATACCTAAGGTCTTTTATAGAGTTTTAAGGGTTCATTTTGGAAGCCTGCCTTGGTGACCCTGGCAAAAGATTGTACCGCAATCCCCGAAGAGGGTTCGTATCTGAGCCTGTACATTGGGTACGCTAGCATAAGGTTCACAGTTTGAATCCCCCCAGAACTTGAGGCTAAAGGTGATTTGGACCCAAAAGCAGACAGGAGGGTTACCCTGTCTGTTACCTGTTCACATTACTGTGCTTGGAGGTTGGCACTGTGGGAGCAGAGGGCCTGACCTGCTGAGTGCATTTGTGACAGTCAGCAAATCAACTGTCTGGGCTTTGGTTCCGGGGGGCAGCTGCTTAGCTCTAACTGGGCATGAAATTTGGGCGTTGTTTGATAGCGGCCTGACATTAAAATATCAGGCGTCTGCTGTCATTAAGAGCTCTTTTTACCATCTGAGGAACATCACCCAGATTAAGCACCTGTTCCCACCTGGCAGTGTTCCAATGCTGGTTCACGCCTTTGTAACCTCACGTCTTGATTACTGCAATGCCCTATACCTAAGGTTACTGGGAGTTCATATCCGCCAGATGCAGCTAGTGCAGAATGTGGGGGCCAAGTTGTTGACTGGATTATCAAGATCTTGCCATGTCACTCCTGTGCTCCACGGCCTGCACTAGCTGCCTGTGCATTGGCAGTTCACCTTCAAGATCGGGTTACTGACCTTTAAAGCCCTACACGGAGAGGGACCTGGCTACTTGCAAGATCTTCTCTGCCCCCACTTCCCCCTCCACTCACTTCGTTCCTCCGACAAAGGATTGCTAGAGGTTCCCAGGGTTCGATTAAAGACTTCTGGGGCCTGCGCTTTTGGTTTTATGGCCCCTACCCTGTAGAATTCTCTACCTTGTCAGATTAGAGAGTGCCTGACCATCAAGAGTTTTAAAACTGCTCTGAAAACGCACTTATTTTCCCCTAGCATTCCCGGACACAAGGGAAATTTAGTGCTCCGCCGTCAATTTTAGTTATGATGATTTAATTCCAAAGTTGTTTTAGTGTTTTATTTACATGGATTTTAATGTTTTTATGTACAGCGCTTTGATCCATTGAGAATTGCGCATATAAATAAAGTTTGATTTGAAAAAGGGGTGGGCATGGCAACTGCGTATCATGCCCACTGGCCCAACTCCACCTGCCATGTCACTAGGGCAGCCTGGAGTGGAGACCTGGATTATGAGCTTGGGGGGGGGTTGAACGTCCATCTCCTGACCCTGCCACGGGGAGGGGGGGCCAAACCATGGGGGTGTCCTCCTTACCAGTATTTCTGGGGAGGCATTGGACAGGGGAAGGTGGTGGGGACAGCCGGCAGAAAGACTTCCCTTGCCATGGCCCCAAGGAGAATAAACAGAATATGGGGAAAAGAAAAAAGAAAGAACTTTATTTCCCCAGATAGCACCACTGAACTGAGTAGGCATGGGCAAGAGTAACAGATTAGGATTAGCACAGCCAGCACTGGAAAGCACTAAGTGCACTGCCCTGCTCCAACTTTCACTCTGAATATCCTAAATCCCAGGTGGAGGAGGGGAGAGGGAGGGAGACTCCATTGCCAGAAGACCATTAGGGAACAAAGAAAAAGGAAAAGATGATTGGGAGAAATCCCTCAACTAGTTAACTGTACCCCTGCCCCCCCCAACCAACATTTTTAAATCACTTACTGCTGAGGCACTAGGCTGATGGGATAGGAGACCTCTGTACACACTAAGAACAGTACAATGGGACGTGGTCCCCAGTTCATGCACAAAAGGTACTGAAATTAGATTTTTATCACAGGTTGATCAGTTTGAAAGCCACAGCTTAATGAGCACAATTTCTAAATTTGAGGCTACTCCCTGTAACCAGGTAGCCTCCCAGTCTGCCTCCCAACCTGTCTCCCAGTTTCCAATTCTTGTCAAAAAAATAAATTGTAGACAGACACTTCTTAGAGCTCTACTTAGGCTGTCCTATCCCCTAGTAATTAGTGATCTCTGAATGCTCACATGCCCAAGGTTTTATGCTAATTGACAGCTTTGGACTGTATCCCTGCCTTACTAGAGGTGTTCATTACCCCCTGACACCGTGCAGCGATACACAAATCAGAGACTGAAAACACCCCAAGTAAACCATTTGTTAAAACACACACTGTTTCACTGGCCCAGTGGCATGGAGGGCTGAGGCATCCTTGCCTTACCTCCTGCCATGCCAGCAACCTGTGTTCATAGTGCAAGCGGGCCTCCGGGGTCGACTGGGGAGGGAGAGAATTGAGCATCCAGAGGACAGCTCTCCTCTCCCGGGGAACGAGGACAGACGCTCCAACCAAATGACTGGTCTCAGGAGGAAGCCTCCAGTTAGAACTGGTCTCAGGATGCCTGGCAAAGGAGAGGTGTTGAGGGACCTCCGCTGATGTGCGCACACCTCCACGCACACACATCTGGCTGTGTATCCCAGCAATGAGGGGAAGGGAGAGAAAAAATGGAAAAAGCCTGGTGGTAGGATGATGTCTGACCTTCCGCAGGCTCCGTACCCGGCGACCAAGCTGAAGGGAAGTCCTGATGATACCAGTGCGATGGGGCTGGGGGGGTCAGACAGAAGAGGCCAGCGGGATGAGAAGTGCAGACACTTAGACTAAAAATAAAAAAGAAACTGCTTAAAGTGGTGCCAAGTCATATAACTATTACTTAAATCACATTAAATCTTTTTAATCTATTCCTGTTGCTTGTTCAGTTTTCTGTTTTATTTGACCACAGTTAGAGCTGAAAACAAGGTAAATGGATTCAAACAAATATAGTATAAATTGCAAAAAACTTCATTAATGTTCCAGTTTGGGTCAAAGCAACAAACGTTGGGAAATGTGGCATTAGGGTTTCAAACCCTAACCCCCCCAACCCAGGCAGGACAGCAGGTATAGGGTGTGCCTTAGGCTTCTCAAGCTTAAAACCAACCCCATTCCATCCGTAAATTAAGGTCAGATGTTAAACTTTGAGAATGGGGTGAGTGTTCTACTTGAGAAGCCCAAGGCATACCCCACCTTCTCTCCTGCCGGTTTAGAGGGTGTTAGGGTTGAATCCTAACACCACATTTTCCAACTTTTGTTACTTGATCCTAACTGGAGCATTTACAAAGTTTTTTGCAATCAATTTCTTTACTTTTTGAGATAGTATAATTGTATTCTTATTTGACTATAGGAGAGCAGGGTCCTTTGGACCCTGCGCTCCTACGTATACATAAGTTAGTCTCACATTGTTTTAGAAAGACAGTTGTCTATTCCCTGGTATCCAGCAGAACCACCCACCCAACAACTGTGGCCAGTTCCCCATTAATTTTAAGAAAATGGTCCTGGTGTCTAGTGGCACCCCCACCCTGCCATTTTCCACTGGCACATAATACAGTAGTTGTCATTGGTGTCAGTGGTACCCCCCCCTCCAGTTTTCACCCCTGGGAAAATGTATATCCCTGGTGTCTAGTGAGATCCCTCACCTTGCCATTTTTATAGATTTAAAAAAAATATATATTTCTGCCTGCACACAAGTACCCCCCACCCTCTAATTGAAATAAATGAATAACACCCCAAATGTATATCCCTGGTGTCTAGTGACTCCCCCCACCCTCTGATTACCAGTTCAGTTGTAATTATATTCTCCACTGGTTACAGAGGCACCCCCACCCTTCCATGTAAGTGTCAACTAGCAAATTAGAAAATGGTCCCTCACTGATTTGATTTTTTTTTAACCTGAAAAAAAGGCCCACCGACAACTGCACCCGCACCCCCGCCCAACCTCCTACTGTGCACCTACCTCCCCCCACTTGAACACACACACACACACCCTCACTCACCAAACTGGCCCAACAGTGAAGATCCACTCTCCGATCAAGAATGCATCTTGCTGCTGGAACCGATGACTGCTTTATGACAAGATAGGTAACTAAGCGCAGTTATCTTATTTGTCATACAGCAGTCACGGTTCAGCAACAAATCATCTCGATCAAAGTGGATCTTCACTATTGAAACAATTTAATGATAGTGTAGGGTTCGGGGCGTTCGAGAGCTGGGTGCACAGTGGGAGGTTGGGTGAATGTGATTTGTGATTTTTCTTTTAGGTTAAAAAAAAGTCAGTGAGGGACCCTTTTCTAATTTGCAGGTTGTCATTTATATGGAAGGGTGGGGGTGCCATTGCAACCAATGGGGGATATCATTATTGAATCAGGGATTGGAGGGTGGGGCATGCCACAAGACATCAGGGATGTACATTTGAGGGTGCTACTCATTTATTTCAGTTAGAGGGTGTGGGGGTGCCACTAGACACCAGGGAAATATTTTTCTCTTTTGGGGACAGCGATTGGAAGGATGGGGTATGCCACTAGACACCAAGAAAAACATTCTATTAGGGGGACAGCGATTGGTGGGTGGGGTGCACTGGACACCAGGGAAAGAAGATGTAAATACAGGCACAGAGGATGGCGAACAGTGGGTGCCACTATAGACACCAGGGAAATAGTTTTCTCATTTTGGAGACAGTGATTGGAAGGGTGGGGGTGCCACTAGACACCAGGAAAATATTACTCAAAGCCAGGGATGGCAATGGAGTGGAGCAGCACCACTAGACACCATAGAAACAGCAGCTCACACTGCTGCCCACAGCACAAGTTCCAGCTCGAGAAGTCAAGAAATTCCCACTGTTCTGATACAGAGAACACTGGTCAAGGGCTCCTCTCGCTAAGCTGGGCACCCAGGATTAAGGGTGGCCAGAAAAGGTATTAGTGGGTCCTATTTTTAAAACAAACCACAGAATCTAGCTAAACTGGGCTCATTTAGCTAGGTCCTGGTGTTTTTTTTTTTTTTTAAATAACAGCATATTTATATTTTCCATGCTTGTTAGTTTGTGGAAAAAAACAATATGGTAGATGTCATGGCACAAAAAATGTTTGATGCCCTGCCATGCAAGTGGCACGAAATCAAAAATGCATATTTGCAGCATGAGATTTTTAGTTTTGCATCAAAACAGTACCTCAAAAACCCAACTGCGCATGCCCAGTTCGGAAAATACTACATTTTAAAGCCTTATAACTCTGGAATCCTTTAATATTTTTTCATCAGACCTATCAAAGGCATTGCCTTAGGACATGAGACATCACCTGCAAGTTTGGGATATAAATTCCATCCCATGTAGGCTATAGGCGACAGCAAAAAAATCCACATTAAGTATATGGAAAAAGGCATTTATGAAAAATGACACATGCAGATCTCAGAAGCTGCAATCTTAAAAATTTCCACAGATCAAGACCTTGCCTCTTAGACAACAAATGCAAAATTTCAGCTCATTTCATCAAAGGGTGCAAAAGTAAGGGTCCTGGATTTCAAAAGAGCCAACTTTACACAAATTGGGGAACACCTCAAGAAAATTCTGGCAAAGGTGGAGGGAGGGATGTAGAGGAATAGTGGGAGACACTTAAAGGAAACACAGAAGAGGCAATAAGCCTCTGTGTAAAGCAAGTAAACAAAGCAAAAAGAAGGAAAAAGACACAATGGTTTAGAAGTGACAGGGAAGGTCAAGGAAAATAAACGGGCATTCAGAAATTGCAGTGAAACATGGAGGAAGACTGAACTGTATTGGACAAAACAAGAAAGTGGGGAAAGCAGTCAGGAGTGCAAAGGCGCAAACTGAAAAAAGAATTGCATAATTGGTAAAAGGAGACAAAACCTAAGGCTATATTAGGGATAGGAAAAAGACCAATGGAGGGAGGGACTGTGAGGCTACATAAAAGGGGGGATTTATGTGGAGGGGGACCAAGGAAAAGCAGAACATCTGAATAAATACTTCTGTTTTAGTATTTACAAAAGAAGAGGAAGGGGAGGGACCAAAACTAGAAGGTAAAAACACACATGGAGGAGAGGTGGACACCACTCCTTTCACAGAGGAGAGAGTCTTAAAGGAACTCTCAACTAAAAGTGGACAAGGCAGTGGGGCTGGAAAGGGATACATCCCAGAATATTAAAAGAACTCAAATGAATTAGTGGCACCACTGACTGTCCTATTTAACAAATCACTGGAGGAGGGCAAAAGGATTTGTAACATAGAAACACAGAAGCATAGACTTTGATGGCAGATGAGGACTGCTTGGCCCACCTAGTCTGCCCATTTCCCTACCTACAGGATAAGCTGCAGATCCTTAACCAGATAGTTAACCAACAGCCTATTTCTTCCTGCCCCCCCCCACAATAATTGCCTTATGTCTGTCCCATGCATTCTTGAATTCTCCCACAGTTTTAGACCCCACAACCTCCTCAGGAAGTCTGTTCCATGTGTCCACCACCCTCTCTGTGAAAAAATACTTCCTCACATTGCCCCGAGCCTTCCCCCCCTCTATCTTCAAATTGTGTCCCCTTGTTCTTGCACATCTTTTTCTGAAAGATGCTACCCTCTTGTACTTTGTTGATTCCACTGAAGTATTTAACAGTCTCTATCATGTCCCCCCCCTTCCCCTTTCCGAAAGGGTATACATATTAAGCTCCTTTAGTCTCTCCTCGTACAGCTTCTTTTGCAGACCCTGCACCATTTTAGTTGCCCTCCTCTGGACTGCCTCCATCCTGTCTATGCCCTTGTGGAGGTGGGGTCTCTAGAACTGGACACAGTACTCCAGATGGGGTATCACTAACTGTCTGTACAGAAGGATAACAACTTCCTGTTTTCTGCTGGTGATGCCTCTCCCTATACATCCCAGTATCCCCCAGCCCTCCCTACTGCCTTCTCACATTGCTTGCTAACCTTAAGGTCATCTGATATGATTTACCCCAGGACCCTTTACATTTTTTGTTGTTGTTACCTCCCCCCCAATGCGTAATCTTCCCCTGGGTTTTTGTTTCCCAGGTGCATTATTTTGTACTTCTTTGCATTGAATCCAAGCTGCCATACTTCTGACCATTCCCCCATCCTTGCAGAGTCCTTTCTCATCCTTTCCATGCCTCCTTGTATATCAACCCTGTTGCAGATCTTTGTGTCATCTGCAAAGAGGCATACCTTTCCTTCCAGTCCCTCTGTAGTGTCACTTATAAAGACATTAAAAAGGACTGGACCCAGTACTGAACCCTGTGGTACCCCACTAGAAACCCTCTTTCTTCAGAGTGAACTCCATTTACAATTACCTTCTGCATCCTGTTGTCCAGTCAATGTTTTACCCAGGCTACCACCCTGGGACCCGCTCCCAGGCTGGTTAATTTGACTATTAATCTTTCGTGTAGCATATCTTGAGGCCAGTGGGGTACAACACCCAAGGCAATGCAGTTTCACAGCTGGTAGATTTTTGTCAGACAAATCTGGTAGATTTATTTGATTATGTAACCTGGAGTGGTCGATCGGGTGGGGTGGGCTGAGGGGGCATGGACATGGCCACCTAGATTTTAGTAAAGTGTTCAACACCATCCCACACAGGAGACTAGTAAACAAGTTGGACAGACTGAGAGTGGGTCCCAAAGTAGTGAACTGGGTCAGAAATCTGCTGAACAGCAGAACACAGAGGATGGTTAATGGAGTTCAATTCCAGGACAGTAGGGTGACAAGCGGAGTGCCTCAAGGCTCAATACTGGGGCCAGTCCTCTTCAATGACTACATCAGTGACCTTCTGGAGGGGCTGGAAGTTAAGGTAAGCCTATCTGCAGACAACACCAAGATCTGCAATAGAGTGGACACTCCAAACGGGGTGGAAAAAATGAGAAGAGACCTAGCCAAGCTGGAGGAGTGGTCAAAAATGTGTCAGCTTAAATTCAATACAAAAAAGCACAAAGTCATGCACTTGGGGCACAGGAGTCCTGGAGAGGAATACAAGATGGGAGGGGAGACACTAACAGCAGCAAAACTGGAAAGAGACTTGGGGGTCATTATAACAGATGATCTAGAAGTAGCCAAACAATGCGAGAAGGTGGTAGGTAGGGCCGGAGGGATGCTGGGGGGGTGGTGCTTAGGGAAAGGATTCACCAGTAGAAAACAGGAGGTGGTGATGCCACTGTACAGACAGTTGGTAAGGCCACATCTGGAATACTGTGTTCAGTTCTGGAGACCACATCTCCGGAAGGACATAAAATGGAAGCAGTGCAGAGAAGGACAACAAAAATGGTGAAAGGAATGCACCAGAAAACATATGAGGAAAGACTGAAAGACCTCAACATGTGTACCCTTGAGAAAAGGCAGGTGAGGGGAGGTATGATACATATTCAAGTACCTCAAGGGGATAAACAGGGTTCAGGAGGGAGGCACCTTTCAGAAAAAGACAAGTGCAAGAACAAGAGGTCACAGTATGAGGCTGGGGGCGAAGAGACTAGGGTAACATGAGGAAGTATTTTTTTCACTGAAAAGGTGGTGGATGCATGGAACAGCCTCTCTGCAGAGGTCGTAGAGGCAAAAACAATTGGGGAATTAAAGATGGCATGGGATAGTCAGAAAACAACCATAGTGGTAGGAAAGAGAAGGTAAGCTGCAGAATCATTTAGGAGCTGGAGCTTATGTAGATAGGGAAATGGGCAGACTAGATGGGCCAGAGAGTCCTTATCTGCTGTCAACTACTATGTTACAATGTTGCTATGTATGCAAGATATTAATGTGCAAAGTTCAGGGTTTATCACTGAACACCCTACTCAGCCATAACTACAGTGGCGCTACCGCACCACTATAATATATGGGTAACCATCCATAACAAGGCTGATGTTTCCATCTCAGGCTGAGAAGACTTCATACCCCACCAGGTTTGCTCTCAGTTCCTATGTCATCTCTCCCCTCAATGAAAACACAGCCATGTTGAACTTTTTATTAATATATGTTTATTGAAATGTTTTAAAATCGCATAACATCAATAGCATAGAGGATAATGCCTAAGTAGCGGTTAACCACGCTGTAATCACCTCAAGTGGTTGCCAGGACAACCAAGTAAACCTCAAGAGTGCCTTCCAGTCCCGGCCAAGACTGTGTTCTACCGGTCAGCTCGCCCCTGCGACCCCACCTAGGGGCCAGGCCCAGGAAGCCCTGCCAATGGCAGTGATGCTGCTGGTACTTTGGATGAGTTTCTGCAGGGGAGAGTCATCTTGGTGGCTTCACCTTGTGGGGGCAAGCCAGGGTGGTCAGGGGCATGGAGGTCGAGGTGGGGAGCGAGATCCTGTAGGTAAGGGCAGGTGTACAGGGGAGCGTCAGCCACAAAAAAGAGAATAAAAACCCACCCTTGTTGACTTCCAGTATATAATCCTTTGTGTTGTGTATATACTGAAAATACAATTGCCTGACTCAAAATAGGCAGCATATCACTTGAGAGGTGCAGAACTAACTTGTGACTCTGCCACTCTTGAGTTATGGCCCTGCCCCCTAACACTTTAGGATAAATAGTTTGGATAAACGAACTTCCAAACACAATCACCAGCCTTCAATGCCTAGGGCACTTCAAATCCAAACTCTGTAAGTCCATCTCTCTGCCAGTCCACTGCCTGTGTCAAACGTAATCCCAGCATCCAGCCCTCCACTCAACTAACATACTAACTGCCAGCAGATTAAGACTTACGGTCTATCGAGTCTGCTCGAACCTCAGATCCCTAGTTGGGTGCTGAGGCCCTCCCTTGTGTTCCAGAAACCCCTATCATCCATCCCCACCCCCCCCCCAGGCCAGGCCATCATCTGATACATCCACTTTCTGTGTCTGTCCCACCCTCTCTTGAAGCCCTCCACTGCGGATCTCTGAACCAGCTGCCAGGCAGTGCATTCCAAGGGTCCACCACCCTCTCAGTGAAAAACCTCCTCCTCCTCTTTTCCCCCCTCACCATTCCACCTTCCAACTTCAAACCATGCCCTCTGGTGATACCTCCCTGCTTTAGTCTAAAGATCCCCTCCATGTTTACCCTATTTATTCCCTTGAGGTACTTGAAGACCTCAATCATGTCCCCCTGTCTCTCCTCTCCTCCAATGAAAACAGGCAGAGCTTCTCAAGTCTGTCCTCATATGTCAAATCCCCTAGTCCTCTTATCATCTTAGTTGCCCTCCTCTGTACCCTCTCCAGGAGCTGTATGTCCCTCTTCAAGTGTGGTCTCCAGTACTGTACACAGTACTCAAGGTGTGGTCTAATCAGTCCATTGTACAGCGGCAGAATCACTTCCCTGCTCCTAGAGGTGATCCCAACATCCTGTTTGCCTTGCTAGCTGCTCTCCTGCACTGCTCAGAATTATTCATACATGCATCCACCATGATCCCTAGGTCTTTTTCCCCTATTAAGGCCTCCAGCACCTCCCCTCCCAGGGTGTACCTGTGTTTAGGGTTTCCCCGCCCAAGATGTAACACCTTGCACTTGGTGATATTGAAATTTAATTTCTATGTGTGAGCCCAGCTTTCCAGGGTGTCCAGGTCCCCTTGCAGGGCCAACCTCCCCTCTTCCTCCTCAACTATTGCTCCCATCTTGGAGTCATCAGCGAAGAGACTCATTTCACACCCTATACCCTCCCTGATGTGTGTGCATTAAACAGGATCGGACCCAGGACCGAGCCCTGCAGTACCCCACTACCAACCTCTCTAGGGTTCGAGAGCTCCCTACCGACCACTACTCTCTGGGTGCGTCCAGCCATCCAGTTTTCAATCCACTTACTCTGGCTGGGTTGCACCTACTCCCCTCCCCAACCCCTTCCCCCCCTCCCTACCAACTCCCCTCCCTTGTACTTTGTCCAGTACCCCTCACTACCTCCCCTCCTCCTGCCCTCTGTCCAGTTCACCCACACTACCTCCTGCCCAGTCCCCTGTCCACTTCCTCTGCCCCTACTCCTCCCCTCCACCTGCCCAGTACACCCACCCTACCTCTAGCCCATTTTCTTGACTTCTTCCTCCCCCCTACCTAACTGTACTTGCCAAACCCCAACTTGTCTCTCTGCACTTAACTTCTCTCAGATGGCTACACATTGCGTACCTCCACTGGGAAATTGACAATGCTACCAGCTGCTTCATTCATGTCTCGACTTGTGTAAACCATAAATGTATTTGCTACCCCTTCCTATGTAAACTCTGTTAGTAGTACAACCCCAATGTCAATTTGTCTGCTGTAATTATGATGTTGCAACAAAATGCATCTCCTTAAGTGCTGACGAGGATCCTTTGTAAACGAGCTCTTGGCTCAAAGGTTTGTAATTCCGAGTTCCCAATAAATAAAAAAAATAAGTCAGACCACTGAATATCCCCAATAATACTGGTATATAGTGATAGTCTCTCAAGCCCACCCGCTTAATCTATGGCTACCTCCAAAAAACAACTGAGGTAGTCAGCCCTGTGGAGTTAGGCCCCTATGATACAGGTCACATAGAAACATAGAATTTGTCATCAGAAAAGAACCGGTTGGCCTATCTAGTCTACCATTTTTCCCCTGCCTATTACTACACTCTGGACTCTACTTGGTCACAGGTGTCCCTCCCTCCTCCCTTATCTCTCTTTAATGTACCCATGTGCCTGTACCATCCATGCTTGAAGCTCCCCTCTCTTTTCCCCCACCACTACCTCTGGCAGGTCACTCCAGGTGTCTACCACCCTTTCTGTGAAGTATTTTATCTTGTTTATTCTGTTGAGATTCCTCAATGTAGATACAGTAGGTAGGTAATCATTTATTGATCAGCTTACAAAGCCATTTCAAATCACAATTATAACCATCCTAAAACTACATAAAAGGATGCATATAAAATTCAGACTTTTCTGTACAATATATACAGGTCTTAATCATATAAATTTCAACACATGATCCATATTTGGACCAAATAGCATTTCAAAAAGTTGTTTTTGCGGGTAATCGAGATCTGAAGAGGTAAAATGCATGCTATGCACTTTCTCTTCAACTTTTTCATCTTATGGGAATGCAATCTACTACCACATAATGTGGTTCATGGGTGTCAGCGTGGCTCAGTTGGTAACTCATCCGCCTCTGGACCAGAAGGTCGTGGGTTCTCGTTCCACACCAGGACTGGACTTAAAATTAAAAATCGCTGGCATTAGAGTGCAGTATTGGGGGGGGTGCTGTACTGCTGGAGTGTGCCGTCCTTCGGATGAGATGTTAAACCGAGATCCCTTCTGCCCATCCTGGTGTTATCCTGGTGGGTGTCCAGGTGGAAGTAAAAGAACCCAGGGCACTCTTCGCAAAGAGCAGGGAACATTCCTGGTGTCCTGGCCAACATTCCCCTTCCCATAAACCGGTTCATGCAGTTATCCAGGCTGTGTGTGGGTGATGTGCGATATGGCCGCCACCACACATTCAGTCACTTCACTACCAGTCTAGCATTGCTTGTAAAGCGCTTTGGGATACTGTGTATGAAAAGCGCTATATACATGCTGATTCTTCTTCTTCATAGATATGTGGGCTACCCTCATAACATGCTTTGAGGAGGTTAGATTAATTTTGTCTGAAACTTAAATTTGGTAATACTCTGTCTTAATTGAGGGTGGACAGTATCCAAAATACATGGTTCAAGATTGATTTTGTTTCCACAGAGGTAGTCCCAGGGCTAAATTTTGACACATTCTTAAATCTCATAAATCTTTCTTTTACATGCTTTATCCAGCTTCACAGAGACCAACTTCTGTCATTTTGACTGATAACTGTACCATTTTTTTGAGAGGTCGCAAATTACTCAGCCCTACTTCTGTCAGTAATCACTCCAAACTGGATAACCACCCTGCATGTAGACCCTGCTTTTATGGTCCTTCATCTCCCTGTATGCTTTCTTAGGGAACTTGTTCTCATACAGCACTTGTAGCTTCCACCAATACATAGTATTGTTTCTAGCATGGACCTTCACAGGTGGCTGACCTAATTCATCCCAAACAGTGCTTCTAGGTATCCCCTTGGCAGACCCAATAACCTTCTCAAAAAAAAAAAAATCAGATTCTTCTGTTAAATAACCACAGATTCTAACCCCAAAATCTCTGCTTTATAAAGCATTTTTGACCAGAGTTTAGCATTTGTTGCATAAATAGTAGCATCTGTTGCATCACCACCATACGAACATACAAAATTGCCAGCAGATACAGGCCTTTATTGAGTCTACTTGAGTGTGCAGCACCCAGTCTATTAAACTGCAGCTACCCCCCACTCACCCTTCTGATTTATTTCCTAGTACTTTTGTCTCCCCCTCCCCAGTTTCCCTCCAGTTTTGACCCTCCCTTTGACCCTGTCCCACCCCCTCTTAAAGCTGCCCACTGACCTCAATGATACCATTTCCTCTGGCAGTGCATTCCACCCTGCCACCACCCTCTGTGAAATAGTGCCTCCTCATTTCCCTCCTGAATCTTTCTCCCTCCAGTTTCAGACTGTCCCCTGGTGTCCCTTCCACCTTTTAATCTAAACATACCCTCTGTATTAACTCTGTTCATGCCCTTAAAGTACTTGAAGGTCTCAATCATATCCTCTCTCTCCCGTCTATCCTCCAGGGAATACATGTTGAGCTCCCTCAGTCTCTCCTCATATGGTTTGTCTCCCAGTCCAAGGATCATCTTCATCGCCCTTCGCTGGACCACCTCCAGTAGCTTGATGTCCCTTTTCTAATAGGGGCACCAGAATTGCATGCAGTACTCTAAATGTGGTCTCACCAGGCACATGTACAGGGGCAGAATGACTTCTTCTCTTCGAGGTGATTGCCCAGCGATGCACCCCAGCATTCTCTTAGCCTTTGCGGCTGCCCTCCTACACTAGGCTGAGTGGTTCATGTCCCCTGTTACGAGCACCCCCCCAGATCCTTCTCCTCCACTGAAGTGAATAACTGCACTCCTCTGAGCCAGTAGCTATTCCCCAGGGTTTCTGGCACCCAAGTGCATGACTTTGCACTTCTTAGCATTGAATCCCAGCTGCCATGTGTCTGACCAATGCTCAAGCCCTCTTGGAGTACTTTGCCACCTTCTCCACTATCCACCTCCTCACAGATCTTTGTCATATTCATGAAGAGGCTGATCTTACTCTTTATCCCATCCAGTATGTCTGCAATAAAGATGTTAAACAGCACTGGTCCTAGCACCGAGCCTTGTAGGACCCCACTGGTTACAGCTGTGGTCTCAGAGAGCTCTCCCCGAGTGATTACCCTCTGCTGCTTATCCTGTAACCAGCTCTTAACCCACTCAACCAGTTTTTCCCCTGCTCCTAGGCTACTCAACTTGCTGGTCAGCCTTCCATGAGGCACAGAGTCAAAGGCCTTGCTGAAGTCCAGGTAAATTACATCCACCGCATGGCCCTTATCTAGTGCCCTCATCACCCAATCAAAAAGTCAACCAGGTTGTCTGACAGGATCTGCCTGAGACAAACCCATGTTGCCTGGCATCCTGGAGGCCATTCGCTTCTAGAAATAGCACCAGCCTCTCCTTAAGGATAATTTCCATTAGCTTCCCCACAGTGACGGTAAGGCTTTTGCTAATGAGTCACCACCACTTAGTAAGGTGGCGGGTTTTGCGTTTAAACAGCCTGAGCCTCATGCTCAGCCTAGCGTGGTTTATCAATCCACGGCAGTCTCCCAAATTGAGGTGACTGAATTCTTTTTCTCTGAATCTGTTGCTAAAACTCCAGTTATGACACCAGGGAACATTAAGGGGCCAGGGGTTTTGCTCCTTATTTCAGGGGACAGACCTGAAGATTAAATCAAAGGCTGATAGAGTGGCCTGTTTGAAGGCAGTTCAACCTTTTTTAGTGACATCAATCAAGGTGCTTTGGGGGTGACTTGGTTTGCTGGCCAAGGCACCTAGCTTCACCTGAGCTCTTTCCTTCTAAGACTGCTTGAAAGGCAGAGTAGAGAAACATACCAGAGCAAGGGAAAAGGATTGACTTATTTTGGCTAAACAGATTTACTGTGCGGTGTTTTTATTTTTTACTCACAGGGATTGCTACTGTTTGTTGCTAACATTTCATTGCTTTATTTTTCTCTGATTCAAATTGTTGTTGCTGGTATACCTTCTTCTGCATTATTACAAGGTGTGTGCTAACAGATTACTGCTGTAATCTTCTGATTCAAATTGTCTTTTGCAAGGTATATCTTCTGTTACTGCTTTATTTTTCTGTGTAGCAAAGTGTTTCTTACTGGGTATATCTTCTCTGAAATTACTGTATTACAGGTGGAGCTTACATTTTTGTGACTTTTTTATCATTGGGCTAAGCAAAATTACTGTTTGACACTGTGTTTTATTTTATTCTTGTTTTTGTTTTTTTGTTTGTTGAAAAGGTTTGTTGTCTCAGAGGTGTTTCAGTCTCCTCCTCACATTGAAGGAGCTAATTGCTTTCCTCACACAGCTCTTCCAAAGGATTAGGTGTGTATGTGGGGGGTGGAGCTGGCAAACTCAGTAATTTCCAACAGAAAGAAGGGTTAAAAAGTCAGGTTATTTGATATCTTGGAGGTAGAAGACTTGGTTTGCTGGCCAAGGCACCTAGCTTCACCTGAGCTCTTTCCTTCTAAGACTGCTTGAAAGGCAGAGTAGAGAAACATACCAGAGCAAGGGAAAAGGATTAAGACTTATTTTGGCTAAGCAGATTTACTGTGTGGTGGTGTTTTTATTTTTTACTCACAGGGATTGCTACTGTTTGTTGTTAACATTTCATTGTTTTATTTTTCTCTGTAGCAAAGTTTCTTACAGCGTATATCTTCTCTGAAATTATTACAGGTGGTGCTTTACAGGTTTTACAGTTTTATCTAACACTAGGATAAGCTTTCAGGGTTACTGCATTTGTTGTTGACTGATTGTTTCTGCTCTTACCTCCTTGTTCTTTCGTCCGTGGTTGTTCTTTTTTGGATGGGGAAGGGCCCAGCCACCCACCCCCACCCCCATCCCCAACCACCCACCACCCCACACTACACTCCTTTTATAGGGTAGCACAGTTGTGACATTTCCTGTGGCAGAGCAGGAAGGGGTGGATCAGTGGGGCCTCCACAAGGTGAGCTCATTTACAGGGGCACTAGTAATTTAACTTGTTATAACAAGTTAAACAAAACACAATCAAACCATTACTTGCATTTTTTTTCTTTTTTTTTCCTTCTAATTACTCTGACTAGGTTATAAACTCAACAACTTATCTGGAATGGATATCATTAACTGCAGGTACTGTGGAACAATTTTCAGAAGGACAGTCTTGCAGGATTTAGGACACTGTCCTACATGCTGGGCCTTTGGAGATTTTAGGGCTCAGCTCCGGGCAGCATGGGCAGAGATTGCACGCCTCAAATTTCATATTCAAGAGGAAATACATTATAAGAACTACCCACCATTTCCCCAGCATCCAACAGAAAAACCTCGACCACAGAGGGTAGTTGGTCCAGGAGGTTGGCAGGTGGTTAGGAGGGGCAAATTGGGTGCCCCATCACACTCTGCTCTCCAACATATTGCCTCCAAAAACCATATAAACACTACAAACAGGTATCTGCCTCTATCTCTGAAATCAAACAAAGAGGCAGAAGACACTGCAGAGCAGGACACTGCAGCACAGGAGCTAGCACAACAAAACTCACCCAAATCAGGAACCAAAACAAAGAAAGCAAAAAGGAAATCCAAAAAACTTCTGATCATAGGAGATTCCATGATTCGGGGAATTGATACCCATCTCCAGCCAGGGGTAATGGTCAGATGTCTCCCAGGTACATCAGCATGGAGACACTCTGACCGCATTGCTAAAATTGTTCACAAAGCAAGAGAAAACATTGATGTCCTAGTACACATAGGGACTAATGATCTTGCCAGCCAGTCAGTTGTGGAGACCAAGGAACACCTGACCAGGCTGGGTGACAAACAATCATCTATTTCATCCGGCATCTCCTTCTCTGAGATCCTGCCAGTCTGGGAGAGGGGAAAAGATGGACGGAAGGTCAGAGAAGGGGAGATAGGGGAGCTAAACATGTGGCTCAAGGGCTGGTGCCAGGAAAAAGGACACATATTTGTAGGGAACTGGCAACAGTTCTGGGAGCGAAAGTTCTTTAAATTTGATGGACTGCATCTGACTAAGGAGGGAGTCAGTGCATTGGGGCAGAAGTTTGACGTCTTTGCAGAATATTTAAACTAGCAAATGGGGAGAGAGGTGCAGCACCCGATACGTCGAATGGGAAGAACACCCCTCCCCCCTCAGCTAGTGGTCAAACAGGAATTCAGCATGTTTGCAGTTCATTTGCATCACCAGGTAAGAAAAAAGGTTTGTCTCCCTATATGATGCACAGGGTAATGCAAACCTCACCAACAACTAACACACACAAATCTGGCCAATGAACATGTACACAAATGCTCACAGCCTGGGAAATAAGATCCCAGACCTGCAGGCAATAATGTCAGAGGCTAAACTGGACATAGTAGCAATTAGTGAGACGTGGTTTACCAGTAACCACACTTAGGAGACTTCAGTACCTGGCTATGTATTGTTCAGAAAAGAGTCCGAGGGTGCAAAAGGGAGAGGAGTGGCCCTGTATGTCAAAAATATCAAAGCTACAGAAATTCAGAATACACATAAGGAGCCAGAAGAACTGTGGGTCACCCTGGAGACAGGAATGGGACAGCCATAAGAACTGGGGTTGTCTACAGGCCCCCAGACCAGGGAGGACATAGACATATTACTGTTAGAAGATATACAAAACATGACAGCTAAAGGGGAGGTTCTGATAATGGGAGACTTCAACATGCCGGATACAGATTGGTCAATACCAGCAGGAACATCTGCCAGAACTAGACACACAGTGGATTCCCTGCAGGGGGAGGGCCTCAAACAACTGGTACAGCAACCCACAAGATACAGGGCTATCCTAGATCTAGTACTGACTAACAAGGAAGGGATCACAGATCTCCAGGTAGGTGGTCACCTGGGGGCCAGTGACCATCACATGGTATGGTTCAATTTGGCTACTACATCTAAATCATCCCATTCCAAGGCAAAAAATGGGACTTCAGAGGAGCGGACTTTGATAAGATGGCCAACAGAGTTAAGCTAGCCCTGGCAAAAAGAAACACAGGTGAGGGGGTACAGGCAAAGTGGGCAAGCATTAAGGATGCAATACTTGAAGCAACATCCCATTGTGTTAGACAGAAAAGGAAGTGCAAAAGAAGAAGGAAACCACTTTGGTTCTCAAATACAGTAGCAGAAAAGGTCAGAGCCAAAAGGCTGGCCTTCAGGAAATATAAGGGAACACAGCGGGATGAAGATAGAGAGGCATACCAAACTGCCCTAAGGGAAGCAGGGAAGGCAGTAAGGCAGGCAGAGTCCCAAACTGAGGAAACACTAGCACGAACAGTAAAAGAAGGTGACAAGACATTCTATAGATACATTAGTGAAAGGTTGAAGTCCAGAGGGGGTATTGCTAAGCTTAATGGAGAAAAGGGAGCATGTGAGGAGGAGGACCCTGTAAAGGCATCCATCCTAAATAGATACTTTTGCTCAGTATTTACTGAAGAGAAGGTAAGGCAGGGCCCACAGCTCAGCATCATGGACACGGGGGAGGGAGGTGAGCACTACTCCCTTCACAAAAAAGGGTCCTACAAGAGCTTGCTAAGCTCAGGGTGGATAAGGCAATGGGACCTGATGGCATACATCCCAGGGTACTTAAGGAGCTAAAGGTGGAACTAGCAGAGCCATTAGCAGAACTGTTTAGTGAGTCTCTGAGCATGGGAGAGGTCCAGAAGACTGGAGAAGGGCTCATGTGATCCCGTTCCACAAGAGTGGTAGCAGGGAGGAGGCGGGAAACTACAGACCAGTCAGTCTTACCTCAGTAGTGTGCAAGATTATGGAGGCACTCCTTAAGGAAAGGATAGTGCAACACCTGGAATCCATAGGGGCACAGGATCCAAGACAGCATGGGTTTACAAAAGGAAGGTCCTGTCAAACTAATCTCATAGATTTCTTTGACTGGGTAACCAGAGTGGTGGACCAAGGGGGAGCAGTTGATGTCGCCTACCTTGACTTCAGCAAAGCTTTTGACACTGTTCCACATAGAAGATTGATAAATAAGCTGAGTAGGCTCAGGGTGGATCAGAAGTTGGTCAACTGGGTGGCAAACTGGTTGACGGGCAGAAAACAGAGTGTGGTGGTAAATGGTATACAGTCAGAAGAGATGCAAGTCACAAGTGGGGTACCTCAGGGATCAGTCCTGGGGCCAGTCCTCTTCAACATCTTCATTAGTGACCTTGCAGATGGACTAGAGGGTAAGGCTTGTCTGTTTGCAGATGACACCAAGATCTGCAACAGAGTAGATGATCCAGATGGGGTGGGCAGAATGAGAAGAGATCTGGATAAACTAGCAAAATGGTCAGAAGAGTGACAACTGGGATTTAATGCAAAGAAGTGCAAAATCATGCACATAGGAAGAGAAACCCTGAAGCCACCTATAGGCTGGGAGGGGAGTTGCTAGCAGTCACAAAGGAAGAAAGAGACTTGGGCATCATCATCACTGATGACCTGAAATCATCCAAGCAGACCTCTAAAACAGTAGGTAAGGCTAGGGGGGTGTAAGGGTGTATTAGTAGAGGTATCACAAGTCATAAGAGGGAGGTAATAATCCCTCTTTACAAGACACTGGCTAGGCCCCATCTGGAGTACTGCATGCAGTATTGGAGGCCACACCTTCACAAGGACATTAACCAAATTGAGGCAGTCCAGAGAAGGGCAACCAAAATGGTGCAGGGACTGCATCAGAAGACATATGAGGACAGATTAACAGAGCTCAATATGTATACCCTTGAGCAAAGGAGGGAGAGAGGTGATATGATCGATGCATTCAAACACCTTAAGGGCATTAACAAGGTGAAAGAGTCTAACATGTTTAAATATAAGAAAAATAGCACGACAAGAGGACACAGCATGAGATTAGAGGGGGGCCGATTAAGGGGGAATGTGAGGAAATTCTTTTTCACAGAAAGGGTGGTGGATGCATGGAATGGCTTACCACAAGAAGTGGTGGCTATGAATACAGTGCAGGGCATCAAACAGGCATGGGATAGGCATAAGGGAGCAATACAAATGACTATGAATAGATAGGCCACTGACAGAGCAAAGGCTGATGGCACATTTATAAGGTAGAAAACCAAATGGGCAGACTGGATGGGCCTTGCGGTCCTTATCTGCCATCAACTTCTATGTTTCTATGTTTCACCTTCACAGAAAAATAAAAATATATATTGTGATTCCCATGCTCTGGCACATATTATTAAGGTTGCAGAACTGTGTAATTGCATGGCTTATGCAGATAATGGAGCACATTTTTCTTACACAAGAGGGAAATTTCATTCCTTAATAGACTATATGTTTGTCTCCCCTTTTGTACAAATAAGCACCTTTAGGATGGTTCCTAGTGAATTTTCTGATCACTTCCTTTTGTTATGTTATCTGCCTTTAAGTGTTTTCCCAGAATATCGGAAGGTACGATGGAAATTGAATGCTTCTAGTCTGGAGTTTCCATACATACAGTCAGGGGTTAAATTTATCTTACAGGCTAGACTATTGGTGGTTTTTCTTTATTCTGACATTGGGGATTGGTGGAGGCAGACTAAGTCGGACTTAAGTACCTGGTTCAAAAAACAAGGAAGTAAGACTAAAAATCATAAATTTCTGAAATATTTATCATTGAGGCAACAGCTTCAGAAACTCATGACTTTGGCGCATGACTTTTGGTATGATTATTCTGCACAAATAATCTAAAAAATATGAAAGCTTTCTAGTATGACAGGGCTAAAACACTGCAAGCTATTCTCATTAATGGGACTAAGAAATCTCCTATCGGGGATCCTTTTGAAGTTTGTAAAACTTTGAAAGATTCTTCTTCTATGGATTTATTACAACAAATGAATGGGACTATTATTACCTCAAGCAGGCAAATCAGGGAGTTAATTATAGATCATTACCATTCATTGGAACCCTCTCTCCCTATTACAGAGGAGTCTATGCTCTCCTATTTAAATTTCATCAAGGTTCCTTTAAGGACAAATGAGACTTCAGCATTATTGGAGCCCATTTCTCAAACAGAAATTCAGGCTGTCATTCAGAAACTAAAAACAAATATTTCCCCTGGAACAGACAGTCTTTCAAATAACTTATATAAAGCCTTCTCTGTGAAGTTGAGTCAGTGTTTGGTTTTTTTGTTTCAATATTTTAACAAAAGTTCCACCATTTTCTCTTTTTCAGAGGGTTTATTGATTCATTTATTTAAATCGGGGGATAAACAGAACATTAAGAATTGGCGGCCTATCACATTATTAAATTCAGATTATAAAATTTTTACAAGTATTTTGAATACCCGTTTGAAAAATTATGCTAGATTGGTGATATCTCTTTATCAATTCTGTGGGATTCCAGAGAGAAAAATTCAATCGACTTTAACGATTATACGTGATGTCATTGAACATTTGCCTTTATCCGGAACTTCAGGTTGTATGGTAGTGGCTGATTTTGAGAAAGCTTTCGATAGGGTGCATTTAACCTTTTTGTGTTTGGTTTTAGAACGGTATGGAGTCCCTAGACAATTTGTTAATCTAATTAAGCCGATTTATGAATATAACATGGTCTTTCCCTTTTTAAAAGGGAATACGGCTCATAGCTTTTGTTTAAGGACTGGAGTGCGCCAAGGATGTCCATTGAGTCCTCTTCTTTACATTTTTTCCCTAAATCCCTTGTTGCAATATGTAATAGCCTCACAAAGTTGGGTTGGAATTCCAAATAGGGTTTCTGGAGATAAAGATTTGATGTTGCAGGCTTATGCGGATGACCTATTGCTTTATTTCTCTAGTCAGTTTGAGGTGTATAAATTTTTGGCAGCTTTTGACACTTACGCAAGGGTTTCCAATGCCAAGTTGAATATTCACAAAACTAAAGGGTTATTTCTTGGAGCAACTGTCCCAGGGGATATGATACAGGAGGGTTTTTTTTTTTCTCAATCCCCACTTAAGATTCTGGGTATTTTATTTGGGCCCCAGAATCTGCCAGCAGAAAATTGGGATTCAGTGCTTCAGGTGGTTGAGGCTAAGGTTAATCGTTGGAAACATTGGACATTTTCAAAATTGAAACGTGTTCATATTATTAAACAATTTTTGGTACCCAGTTTACTGTATATATCCATGATTTTTCCCCTTCTGGTTCATTTGGAAACCAGAGTATATAGTGTGTTTTTTCAGATGTTATGGGGCAACCGACTAAACCCTGTGAAACGATGTTATACTTATTTAAGCACAAAATCAGGAGGATTAGGGATGGTAGATCCAGTGGTGTTTTTACATTCCTTGTTTATTATGTGTTCCATTAAGTGTGGGTTGACCCCATCTGAAGATATTGGGACAAGATGGATTACCCAGGCGTTGGGCAAATACCTTGCCACTTGGCATACCTTAGCACCTAAATTAAATCCTCGTGTGCATATTCCACTATATTTGCGGCCGGCTGTCCAAAAATTATGTAAATGGAATATTACTAAAGAAGTTATCTTAAATAATAAAGTAAAGGGATTTTACTCACTGATGATGGGGCAGTTATATCCACAGGACCCTTGCTTTAAAAATTGCCCGTCCACCCGGAGTCAATTAAATAATAAGATTGCCTCAGTTTCAATGGGAAGTCAATGGTTGATTTTTTTTTTTTTTTACGGTAGATTGAATGTTCGGGGGAATGCCAAATATAAAGTAGTGGAAGAAAGGAATTGTCCTTACCTAGAGTGTATTAATGTGGAGGAAACAATGGAGCACTTTTTTCTGTAATGCTCCTATTCGAAGGGGTTGTGGGACTTCTTAGCAACACTATGGGGTTTTAAATGGCTTATCTTTATATCTTATGACATATTGATTGTGGGAATATATCCGGCAACTTTCTCCCAGTTTCATGAAGAGACTTTATCTTTATTTTTTTTTTGTTGTCTAAGATATTATTTGTGGCAAGCTAGATGTCAGTGGGTTCTCTACCAAAAGAAAATGCCATATTATTTTAGTAGTTTAGTTTCAAACAAGCTGTCTAGAATATATTCTCAGGATGCTCGAAAAGTTGCTCTTGTTGAATTGCAAAAGTGGTGGAAAGGGTTCCTCCACTTTATAAAGTTTAAGTAATATAGAAATGTGTTTTTTTTTTTTTTGGTTTGTTTTTTCTTTTCTTTTTTTCCCTTTTGTATCTTGGTTTTCTCTCCTTTTTTTTTTGATCACTATTGTTATTATTGGCACCTTGTGATTTGCAGTTTCCTTGTATACTGATTGAATTTTTTGTGTTGTGTCTGTTATTTCAATTAAACTCCCCTACTCTTTGAGAAGTGCCATGGGCTCTTTAACATCCACCTGAACTACCACCAGAACAGGCAGATGAGACCTCGGTTTAACGTCTCATCCCCCTCATACTGCACTACAGTGTCAGTATTGGGATATTAACCCAAGTGCCTGGTGTGGGGATAGAACCCACAGCCTTCTGATCTCCCGGCCTCAGAGGCGAGTGTGCTACCTGTTGAGCCACTGACACTGACTTTTCAAATAAACATTCTAAATTCAGTTCTTAGAACAGGGTTTGTCTCCAGGATAACTGTGTCTATGGAAATGATACATAGAGTGAAACCATAGTGAGGGATCCCAAGAAAAAATATTACTATGGTGAGTAGTCCTCCCCCCCCCCCCACTGGCCCGGTGTCCCAATATGGGCCTGGTAGTATAGCCTAGAGGGTAGAGTAACAAGCAGTGAATGAGCTTAATACATCCAGCAGACCTAGGTTTGATTCCCACAACCTCCACTTGCGTACTGTGCGACTCTGAGCAGGTCACTTAAGCTCCCCAGTGCTCCCAGGTCACCCCTCAAAAACAGGCACTTGTGCCTAGTGGGCCTTACCTGGTTACCAAAGACAGAAAAAAATCATCTTATGTGAAGTGCATCACCTCCACCAGAAGAGCACCCAACTAGTGTTGGGCTGCCCTTTCAAAACTAGATAGAACGTAAGTCCAAGTTCCAGATTGTGGACTATCCATGATCTTAAGGAGACTGGGGATCTCTCAGGTCTATAGATATCTACAAATGTGGGCAGACGGGATCTCAGTTTTACTTCTCATCTGAAAGACCACATGGCTAGCTGCGCAACACAACATTGCACTGCAGTGCAGCAGTTTGGGTCCAGGTTGATACTGTGGGACTTCAGCCTATGACCTTCTGCTGTACAGGCACAAATGCTGCTGTTTCTGAGCTTCACAGACATGGTTACTGATGTATTGTGTTTGAGAACTGTTTGAGGTGTTTGATTTGCTAACTTGAAGGTTTTCTGATGTGATTGTTTTCCTGGTGATCAGCAATCTGTGATTTTTCTTCTACAGGTCTGAGCAGTGCAAATTCGTTTTTTATGCCCCAGAGTCTGCCAGCATTCCAGGTCTCCACAAATAGCTGGGTTGAACTTGCGGGAGGGCAGCATCACACACTCGGCCTGGATTCTCAAGGTAATTATGGCTGGCAGAACCAAGTCCCCACCTCCTCATTAGCCCTTCTAGCTCCTTTTGTAATTGTGGAACCAGTGTGTCACTTTCATACTCTTACCAGGTCAAGTGTACAGCATGGGCCGAGCAGAGTATGGCCGCCTTGGGCTGGGTGAAGGTGCGCAAGAGAAAGTTGAGCCGACTCCTGTTCCTGGACTGACTGAGGTGCAGTCGATAGCTTGTGGAGCGTCCGTCAGCTATGCAGTCACTAACAAAGGTATGGAGATCACTTGTTGTTTTGCCACCTGTAGAACTGTTTCCCACTGACCTGCACAAACAGAAAGGTCAGTAGTGTGTCAGGGTTGGGTGCAGCTTCTCAAGGTACAGCACAGTATGTCTTTTGTAGATGTTCTGTGAGTCAAGCCTCAAAACAAAGCAAAGAATCCACCAGACTATTTCCTTCAGGTTTTAATGCGAGTCCAGCCAGGTAGATGATATGCTATCCTGCCTTGGTTCTCTAAATGTTTATTTAATAATTTACTTAGAAGTCATTGACTGGGAAAGGCCATATGCCGACTGCACGGCGAAATCCCGACTGCGAAATCCCTCACAGTGACAATCTTGACAGGCTTCGAGACTGTCTCTGTAAGGGACCTGAGGGTGAAATTTTGCTGACTGTTGCCCCCCCTTTGAGACATTTCTGACTCTGAGTTGGTTATCTACAGAAGGGGAGGTGCAGACCCCCCATTAGAAAATACACTGACGTCTGACAGGTGAAATTTTGCCTGTCGACATTGGAGAACTTGCTATGCTGAACTTCGATAACATTATTGTCGATTCGGCATAGGTAAACCTGGAAAGACATGCTGAGCCTGGGCTAGTTTCTAGATTCAACCCAGGGAGTACGGTACAATACAGAGAACTTGGTGTAGTGAAATACTGTAAAAAGAACTTAATCGTGCCAAAAAAACAAATGATTGGCTCTCCAAATTCAGTTATAAAGTGCCAGCCATAGAAGATGTAAATAAAATTGAATCAGCCACCAACTATCACAACAGATTCCAGTGTACTGGGCAAATGGCACCTCACTTCCCCTCACAGAAAAACATCCTTGGACTGTACTGTAAAAAATGTCTTTTGTGGTAAAAAACAAAGACCTGTGTCCTATTTCAGTTACATCCATATAATGTACAGTGCCAACTGCGGATGCAAATAACTGAGGATGGTGCTCTGACATCGAAATGTTGTGGTGCATACTGGATAGAAGCCGAATATGAACTTTAGTGAAGCATGAGTGAGGACTGCCAGCTTTTTTGAAATGTAGTATTGTACACTTGTACATACATGGGTGGGAGCTGATGATTCTCCCCAGGCTGGTATTTTGTTTGTTCCTTTGTCCCTGTACTATCACTTTACAGCACTTTTTAAAATATTTGTGTTGACTGCAGCGTGTGTAGCCCTGTTTTCTTTGTTTCTTTGCATGCATAGCGCAAAGCAAACATCTTCATACAATAAGGTCATTTCAGAGGTGTGTCTCTGTTGGGCCTAGTGCAGCTCAGGCTGCAGTGGGCTCAGCAGTGACAGCCCAATGATCAGCGAGGCACTCTGCTCTCTGTGGAATAAACTGCAAAAACTGAGCATCCCCATCAGTTTGGTTTCCTTCAAGAGCTTATATGCTCAATCTGTGAGGGAACCCTGTAATTGCTTCCCCCATCCTTAGCCTGCCTCTGAATCCTAGGCATCCAGCATCCTACTTGACCATACATCAGGCCGTGGCCACTTGGTTCCCTTCCCCCTGCATCCTTTTGTGTATTTACTATACTTTCCCTCCCCCTCCTGTGTCGTCCTCCTCTCTGTTCTTTCACCACAGTCTCTCTGGGAATTCCCTCCTTCCCTCCCTTCAACTTAGCTGTGTCTCTCTGGCCGGGACTAGGTATTGTAGCTGTTACATATCCTTGCCATTCACTCCTCAAATAGCTAACCCTGCACCCTTGCCAATATTTCCCTGAAAGTATCTCTGTACTACCTGTAATATATGCTGTTGTCTCTTTAAGACTCCATCAGTATGGGTCATGCACTCAGGAAATAGAGTGCATGTGTAACCAGTTTGAGCCAGTGTGGCCAAGACTCCAGTGTGTCTGCTGAGCTTACTTAGTTATACTATGCAGTTGGAAAATAAATATAAGATAGCTGTTTTACTTAAATGAGTCTTGGAATCTGTTCATTGATCCTGCTCTTGTTTAGTATAGTGGTCTCCAGGGCAGAAACTAATGAAAAGAAACATAGGTATCAGAAAGGTTTACAACACTACCTATATGTACAGTAAGTTCACCCTCTGATCTGTTGTAAGCATGCCATGTCACTGTTTGTCACTTGATAGTTTTTATTGTACATTTTTGGTTGCTTGTGAATGAATTTATTTATCTCTCTGATCTGTTGTAAGCCTGCCGTGTCACTGTTTGTCACTTGATACGGTTTTTATTGTATATTTTTTGTTGATTGTACATGTATTTGTCTGTCTCTGATTGTAATTTTTATGAACTGTACCTTGACCAGGCTCTAACCAGGTCTATCTCGTAAATGAGCTTTGCTCAATGGTGTTCGCCCGGATAAATACAAGATTATGACTGATTGATTTTTTTTTTTGTTTTCAGGGTGTAAACTCCTCATAGTTGAAAGAAGCCAACTGCTCCATTCACAGAGCTGCTGGCTCCATTCATTTGCATAAACCAGCCTTGCAATTATGTGATAGGAAAACAGTGTCTTTGTCTACGCTGGCTTTAAAGTCCCGAAGTACCAAATGCTTGCTTTGGCTGGTGCCTGGCTGCCATAACTACTTGTATGTCAAACCCCCTGAAGCTACAACAATCCGAGATGCAAGTCGGTCTTTAGTTTTTCATTCTGCTTCCTTCTCTCCTCATAGGTGGAGTGAGCTGGTACTGGGAGCGACTGCTGGCATGTCTTGGCATTTTCATACTCCATCATTCCAATGTTGAAGACAACACAATGTTTCAAACACCCTTCCTTTGATCTCTGAGTGACTTTGAGAGTCAGAACTCTGGAGAGTTTGTGGAGGCGTTTAGATGAAGAGAAGTAGTCATGGCACAGTCCATGCTCACCTCCCCAGAAAGTCAGCTCTTACCACTCCCCCAGTTGGCCCCAACCCCCACAGAGTTGGTGCTGAACCCCCCCATACACACACAGAGTCAGCACTCATCCCCCCCAGTATTATGCTCATCCGCCCATACTTGGCCCTCACCCCCCTACACACACACAGAGTCTGCACTCACTCCCAAGTTGGTTCGACCCCCATAGACTTGGTGCTCAACACTGCCCCAAAATCCAGAGACATGCTGTCATGGTTTTCACACTTTTTCAGACCCAACAGTAGTTCAGCCAATTGGGTATACTGGTCAACAAACCAGAGTTGGTCCTTACTCCTTGCCAGCGGCTCCAGTATATAAGAGCAGTTCTGGTCGTGGGTCTGGAATGAGTATTCCTCTCTCCAGCTGTGCTATGGCACTGGTGGCCTAGGCACAGCTGATACCATTCAGCGACCGTCTCAGCCAGATGCCTTCTGATGTAAATTGAACTAATGACTGCTGCCATACTGACTGTCCCACTAGCTCACCTCCACATGAGAATCCCTAAGTGGTTTATCAGGGTGCAGTGGGCACAGCATTCGGATACACTGGAACGTCTCATACAGGAGACGCCTCCACTTCACTGCTTTCTGTTCTGGTGATTGGACCGCTCCAACCTAGTTTGGATCCCCATTATTCTGGCCATCCCCCCCCTTCCTGGTAATGACCACAGATGCCTCAGGTTCCAGTTGGGGTGCCCATCTGGGCCCTGTCAGAACTCTGGACCAGTTGACCCCTCTGGATATGGTTCTGCACAGCAGTGCTGTGGAGATGAAGTTCTGCACAGCCTACAGGCCCTTGCCACCCCTCCTCCCAGGGTGTCTGCTACTGATCTGTACAGACAGTATTTTGGTGATGTTTTACATTAGCTGACAAAGTGGAGTTCATTCATGCTCTCTGTTTATAAGTGGGGGATAGGGAGCAACCAGGGAACTGCAGGCCTGTCAGTATGACCTCCATTGTGGGGAAGCTGATGGAATCACTAATCAAAGAGGACATCGTGGACTACCTAGAGAGCAATGGGCTCCAGGATAGTGTAAACAGTTTCGTGACTGGAAGGTCTTGTCAGAGTAACATGATTTTTTTTTTCCTTGCGTAAGCAAGGAAGTAGAAATGGGCCACATTGTAGATCTGCTGTACTTTGACTTCATCAAGGCTTTTGATTCAGTACCACACAAAGGTTGCTGAAAAACATGGAGGACCTGGATGCAGCTGAAACCATAGTGAATTGGGTGGGCAGCTGGCTAGAAGGGAGGCAGCAGAGGTAGGTAATCAGTGGGGTTAAATCAGAGGAAGGGGAGATTACAAGCAGGGTTCCATGGGGATCTGTCCTGGGTCTGGTTCTCTTCAACATGTTCATTAGTGACATTGATGAGAGAATCCAGGGCAGGCTGTCTCTTTGCAGATGAGACAAAACTATGTGGGAGGGTGGATAGTGATGAGGGAATAAGGGATATGCAGCGGGACCTACAGAAACTAGGGGGTGACCAAAGGTCTGGCAGTTAAAATTCAATGCTAAAAAGTGCAAGGTAATGCACTTGGGGAAAAGAAACTCCAAGACGGAGTACTGAATTGGTGGGGTGAGACCTAGCATTACAGCGGAACGGGATCTAGGAGTTATCGTTAATAACTCCCTTAAATAAATGATCCAGTGCAGCAAAATCTATAGCAAGGCTAACAGGATGCTGGGATGTATCGGAAGGGGTAATGATAGCAGAAGAAAAGAGGTAATACTTCCCCAATACAGATCCCTGGTGAGGCCTTTCCTGGAGTACTGCATCCAGTTCTGTTCTTCTCACCTCAGAAAGGACGGGGATAAGTTGGAAACAGTGCAGCACAGAGTAATAAAAATGATTCAGGGCCAGCAGGGCAGATCCTATGATCTTTTAGATGTATGTCTAAAAATTGTTGTAATTGTATTGTAGTGTGAGTTTTGTTAATTTTATTGTAAACATTTTGACTGTATATGGTCCCCGGGTTGTACATGAAAACGGGCCTTTGGCTCATTGTACTTACTGGTAAACAAAGGTTTAAAATAAATAAATAAATTTAAAAAAAAAAGTGCCTCAAGGCACTAAATATGTATTCACTGGAAGCCTGAAGGGAGAGGGGAGGGGAGAAATGATAGAGACTTTCAAATTCCTTAAAAGAATTAACATGGTAAACTCTTGGAAATTATTTACTTGAATACCAGCTCGAGGTCATGAGTGGAAATTAACAGGATGGAGGTTTAGGAGGGACATGAGGAAGTACTTCTTCACGAAAAGGGTGGTGGAACCGTGGAACAGTCTGTCAGCCAAGGTGGTGGGTGCAAACACAGTTAGGGGGATTCAAGCAGGCATGGGATAGGCAGAAAGGAAAAGTGGTCACCCAGGGCAACAAGACCAGGGAGGGAATGGGGACAGGACAGGAAGGGTTGATACCCTAGAGGAACAATAGGTTCCAGGGATTATAGGGAATATGGGCAGGCTGGATGGACCTCTGGTCTTTTTCAGCCATCATGGTCTGTTTCTATGTTTTTCTGCAGAGAGGTGATGAAGGTTTGGCACTGGGCAGTAGAATGAGGCATATTTATGTCCACAGGGTTTCTACCAGGTTCCCAGAATACTCTGGCAGATTGCCTCAGTCCATCCCGTGCAGTGTGCCATGAGTGGGAACTCTCCATCTCTGTCATGGATGGCATCTCCAAAAAATGGGGTTGGCCAGACACAGTCCTGTTTGTGTCACCATACAATGCAAAACTGCAACGTTTCTGCTCACTTGCACCAGGGCCCGGAGTTTTCTGGTGAGACGCATTGTCCCTCTACTTGAAAGGGAGGTCTCTGTGCACTTCCCCATTACCTCTAATAAAGAGGGTTCTGGTCAAACTGTGGGCTGAGCTGACCACCATGATTCTGGTGGCCCCTTACTGGTCCAGATAAATTTGGTTCACTTTACTCCAGCAACTGACAGTGAAATCTCCAGTCCCACTCCCACTACAGGCAAAACATCTGACACCGGAGCAGGGTGCTCACCACCTGGATCTCTGATACTTGTACCCCCATGACTGGTTCCTGAGGACATAGAGCTCTCCCATTTTGAGGCTTCCCTGGTGGTTGCAGATATTCTGTTGGTGACTAAAAAGTCATCTGCGTGGTACACCTACTCACAAAAATTAAAATTGTTTTACTGTTTGATGTACCAGACATGCCCTGGATCCCTTTACGTGTCCAGTTCCTAAAGTGCTAGACTGCCTCTTGTTCCGTAAGGACTCAGGACTGGGGTATTACTCTAAGATCCACCTGGCCATGGAGTCTGCTTTCATGCCCTCGCAAAGGGTAAGACAGTGGCCCAAATGGAGGTTTCCTATAGATTTCTAAGAGATATTCTTCTGTTGCAGCCCCAAGATCTGATTCCGGTGTTGGACTTTAATTTGGTGTGAGAGACCCTGACTGTAGCTCTCCAAGTCTGAGCTGTGCGGGATGGCACACCGGTGCAGCGGTAGAGCTACAGCTTGTGATGCCAGTGACTTGGGTTCAGAAGTGAGTCAGAGATGCTGGAGGGCCAGCTTGGGGGGGGGGATTGGGTGCCTAGTGGGCTGCTCTTCTCTGTGGAGGGTGGGCTGCAGCTCCCACTGCTATACCGCCACCTGGGTGATCATTGGTGGTGGTGCAGTGGGATTGCAGAGTGAAGAGAGGGAAAGGACATCCACCAATGTCCAGAGCAGTGGTGTGTCTCAGCATGCCCTCATCTGCTTGGACCTCCTCGCATGCCATCATCCTTGAGGGGTATGGGGACTGTGGAACAAGGAAAAACCCCGCACCTGTGCCTGGAGACACGCTCTGGCACCTTAGCCACACGGCCAGGTTCCATGTGAGGGTCTCGGTTGGACCACCTGATGCACTCAATTGACTGGAGAGGGATAACCTGGGGTCTCCCTCCTCCCCACCCTGGGGGGCAAACCGCAGCTTGATGGGGGCAGATCCTCTGAAGCCACCCATGAGATGCCTGGCAGAGACCAACGGGTTGCCTTCTGGGATTCCAGATGAGGGGCAAATGCAGTGTAGAAGGGGGCATGTTAAAGAGAATATAAAAAAAAAAAGTCGAGCTGTGCTTCCTCTCTTGGAACACACTATTCCTAGTGGCTATGACATCTGCTAGAGGCATATCAGAACTGCAGGCTTTGGTTGTAGACCCTCCTTTTATTATTTTTCATGAGGATAGGATTACATTATGCACTAATCCTTTATTTCCTACCAAAGGTAGTGTCTGAAAGAACACTAAAATCAGACCATTGACCTTCCTCTTTATTTTTTGTTTTCCACTGATGGTGTGGAACTTCGTTGGCATACGCTGGATATATGGAGGATGCTGTGTTGGTACTTAGATTTTACAAAGAATTGTAGAAAATCCCCACAACTGTTTGTGACTTTTGCCTCCAGAATGGTGGGCTCCATAATTTCCATACAAGGCTGTCCAAATGGCTAGCAAATTATATTATGCTCTGTTGCCAGAAGCACAATAAGCAGCTTCCTGGTCCAGTCCATGCTTACTCCACCTGTGGGGTGGATACTTCAGTGCCTAATTAACAAAATGTGTCCACTGCTAACATATGTGCTCCCACCAGTTAGAGTACTGTTTGTACATTTTCTAAACACTACAGTCTTGATATAATCTCTGGTAAAAATGCTGGCTTTGGTCTCAGTGTGTCTCCTGGGCTAATGGTGCTGGGGGACTTTGGTGCCTGGATTGAGAAGTCATCCCAGTTTAAACAGGAGCTCCTCCAGTTGATGTCTTTGGGATCGACACAGGTGGTTTCCTCAGTGATGCATGCACATGGCCATACACTGGATCATATATTCTCACTCGGACTTGACATATCTGCAGTCAAGGTTGATCTGGTCACATGGTCAAATCATCATGTAGTGTTCCAGTATGGGGTCCCCTGTACTGTTCCTCCCTCTGAGACTGTCCGATGTCATCCAAGACACAAACTGGAGCCTTGCAAACTCCGTGATGCATTGGACATATCAGGCTTGCTGCCTGCTTGAGTGCAAGGTTCATAGGTGGCTGTTAATTGCTATTATATGGCAAGAACAGCCACATTGGACCAGGGAATTACAGACCAGTCAGTCTGACCTCCATTGTGGGCAAGCTCATGGAGACCATACTAAAGGAAAGGTTGGTGGAATATCTAGAGGAGCATGGTCTCCAGGATGAGAGGCTTCATTGGAGGGGGGGGGCATCATGTCAAACAAATCTGATTGACTTCTTTGACTGTGTCACTAAGATAGTAGACAGGGGCCAAGTGGTAGACATCCTCTATCTTGATTTCAGCAAGGCCTTTGACTCTGTGCCCCACAAAAGGTTGATCAGGAAGTTAGTGGATCTTGGGATTGGGGAAAAGATGGCCAGATGGGTGGAAAACTGTCAGAGGACAGAACCTAGAAGGTGGTTGTGGGGGAGAGTTATCTGACACCAGAGAGGTAACCAGTGGGGTCCCACAGCCTGGGCTCGGTGCTGGGGCCAGTGTTGGTTAATGTCTTCATCAATGACACTTGGGATGGCATTAAGGGCAAAATGTGCCTATTCACGGATGACACCAAGCTCTGTGGGAGAGTGGACACAGCAGAAGGGATACAGGACCTACAGCAAGATTTGATAAATCTGGGGAGGTTGTCCAGGATCTGGCAGCTTGGATTCAATGCCAAGAAATACAAAGTTATGCATATTGGAGCCAAGAATCCCAGGACAGAGTACTACCTGGATGGAGTCAGAGTATATGCATTAGAGGAGAAGGACCTGGGGGTGATGATCACTAGTGACCTGAAGCACTCCACGCAGTGCAAGAAAGCAGCAGCAAAGGCAAACAAGATGCTGGAATGCATATCTAGGGGAATCAGTAGTAGGAGAGAGGAGGTTATACAGCCCTTGTTACAGGTCACTGGGAAGGTTGCATCTAGAGTATGGAGTTCAGTACTGGCACCAACACCTCAAAAAGGACATTAACCTGCTGGAGAAGGTACAGAGGAGGGCTGCAAAGATGATAGCTGGTCAGCAGGGTAAGGCATATGAGGAGAGGTTGAGGGCACTGAACATGTACTCCCTAGAAGACAGGAGAGAGAGAGAGGGGACATGATTGTGACCAAGTACTTGAGAGGGATAAATAAGGTTGATAAGGATAGTCTGTTTAAGCTGAGTGGCAACCATAACACGAGGGGGCGCACAGTCTTAAGCTGGAGGGTGGGAGGTTTAGGAGGGAGGTCAGGAAGCAATTCTTCACAGAGAGGGTGGTGGACACTTGGAATACACTGCCGGAAGAGGTCAGCTCATTGAAGAGTGAGCAGCTTTGAGAGGCTAGGAAAGGCATAGGGGAAGGTAAGGATCATGAGTAGTGTGGATGGGAGGAAGGGCAGGGACAATGGCTCAAGTGGCAGACCCTGCAATACAGGCAGACTTGATGGACCAAATGGCCTTCTTCTGCTGGCTTCTTCATATGTTTGTATATTGCACCTTTCCACGTTCACCCCTTGACCTCCCGCCATGGCTCACCCTGGTTTTGTGCTGAGCTGAGCCAGTTGAAGACTAAAGGGAGTAGGTTAGAGCATTCTGGAGAAGGTCTGGGTCAGTAGAGGACAGGTTGGCATTGAGTCAGCATTATGCAGAGTATCAATGGGTAATCAACCAAAAAAAGACAATTTCTTACCAGGTGAATTGCTGCAGTGAAGATTTGACTGGCCGTGCTCTTTCACACTGTAGACAGATGGTTAAATCCACCATGTCTGAAGACATTTTTGTAGATAGATGAGAGGAGGCGGGTGTTTCTTTGCTGACAAAGTGTCTGCTGTCAGATCCAGTATCTTTTCTCATGGCCCAGCTATCACTGGGGGTGTCCAGTTGCATGGTGGCATTGATCTGTCTGCCTGGTGTGAGTTCTGACTGGTTACTGAAGCTGAGGTCCTCTAAGTGATCAGCAGCTTGCTTCCCACCAACTGTGAACTGGACCTAGGCCCAACGTGGCTAATTATAGGCTGCGCTGAGTTCCTGGGTCTGGTTTTCATGGAGATCGTGAATGGTTCCTTGAGGGACAGTGTCTTTCTTTGGCTTTGAAACAGGCAGTGGTGAGGCCCCTTCTTAAGAAATCAACCTTGGACCCTGATGTCACAAATTCAAACCCAGGAATCTACAGTCGATCTCTAACCTTCTAAGTGGTCCTGACACCAGTGGCTTACAGTTCCATGATCTAGCTCAGTGGATGAGATTCTGTCTATGATCTACTAAGGTAAGTAAAAACTCTCTATATTATGGGGACTAATAGCAAAATACAGAAAGTCATGACATTTTTCATGTCAATATATAAAAGTACATCAATATACTATGTTGTTATGGGAAAAAGAATATCTAACATTTATTTAAAAAAACTGTCATGATGTAAATGTATGTATACAACAGATGTGGGTATAAATTTGTAAAGATAACTAGTGATATATTTGAGCTAAATTTGAAGATATCGGGAAATCACCTATTAAATGCATCACACTGACCTATTGATAATTGAGCAATAGGACATACCATATTACCTCATAACAATGTTACCTTGACCACCATTACTTCACATATACTTCTGAGACATTCCATTCATAGAAACAAGCATAAAACAGTGAATGAAAAAGAAAATTGCGTGTTTACAGCTTTAGTTATTAAACTTTCAGGTCCTGTTGTATACATCAAATATGAGAAGAGCTGATGTACCATATCAGAAATATCATCTTTCATTGTACTGGACCTCTTGTGACCTCACTTGTGGCCTTGCCACTCGTGAGTTTAGAGGTCAAGGACAACTGAAGAAGATATTTCTGATAGCCCACATTAGCTCATCACATATCCCATATATATCTCTATAGCTTGGGAAAACTGCCTGTTTCCAGCTCAGTAACATAATTACTGCTGTTACATGATAAAGATATAATAGTGACAGCATTTCTTAACTTTCTTTATTGATCACCATGGTACAGAAAAGCACATTTTGTACAACCTTGCTTATACAGTTACTGATCACAAGTGAATTGGTTTACACAAGTGAGAACAGCTCATTTAAGCTACTACATTTGTTGTAAGTTTTTTGTTTAAAAACAATTAAGACAAGCATTCAACCTTCAAAAACATACATAGAAAACAAAGGAGGTAGATCTTATTGTACTATTCAGATTGTCACTTTTAGGATAAGGTGGGGGTCCTTACTTTTTGTATGGCTGTCTTATAGTTGTGATTCCCCACCTCTAGAGTCTTCTATGGCAGTTTGAGGGCTTATTCTTCAGCATCCAGTAGGTTTGATACTGTTGTCCCTACCAATTCTCACCCCATGCTAATTCCCATCTTGTCCATCTATTGATATAGGCTTCCAGCCTGTCTTTTACTTGGTATGTTAACCGTTACGTTTTTAGCAGTCTCGCCCACTATCCCCTATTCATTCCCGTACCATGGGTGGTTCTGTTTGAAGCCGTTCCCTGGTGATGTCCTTGGCTATTGCGGCCATACAGATGTGCCACAGGTATATTGCTTCCTTCCCCTTTATTAATGGGAGTTTTTGGCCTAGTACTGGGTGTCGCATCTTGCGTGTTTCTGGGAGCAGCAAAAGGTGGTCAGGACCTCACAGTTCCAGAATATGTGGTTGGGGCACCCCGTGGTTCCCCACATTTTCTCCAGCAGCTTCTATTGTTTTCTGGAAACTATTTGGCCTTGGTTACAGAGGTCTGGAAATGCTTGCTTTTCACTTTTAGCACAAATTCGTGCCATCTGGGTAAGGAAGTAGCACCAAAAAACCTTTCCATATCTGCTCCCCTTCTTCCCATTCATTGTCACCTGCCTTTCTACAGCACTTCAGCCTCCAACTCGCACTCCGTCGTAAAGTGCTTCCAGCACCCCTCCTATTTTTTTTTACTAGCACCTCTCCAATTTCTCTAACATCTTTTTTTAAGTACTACTCCACTCACTGTCTGTCACAGTTTCTCTAAAGCACTGCAGGTACCTCTCTTTTGTCACATAAATTTGCTGCACTGAAAGTTCATTGCATATTTATTCTCTCTGGAAACCAATCTTATGTACACCAGCCTTTCTAAAGTATTACATTTTTCAACATATTTTGTACAATACTTTATATTTTAATCTTGAATTGTATTCATTCCACTGAACTGTTTTTAAATGCAACTTCCCTACTCTCTCTCCCCGGGTCGCACCTGGAAACGAGTTATGGCTCAGCGTGCCTCTCCTGGTTAACAACTTTAAATAAATAAAAAAAAATTTGTAAGTTGGAAATTGGCTTCTGTCTCCCATTTACTTGTGTTGTTGGAGGCAAGTTGGGACCTTCTTGTATTAGGAATTGGCATATAAGGGAGATAGTCCCCTTCTGTTGTGGGGTTATGATCAAGGTATTTAGTGATAGGTGTTCTGTTTTGTTGAGGTCCTCCCTGCTTAATGTCTCCTGTGTTAGAAGCTGCATTTTGTTAAGTCCCTGATTTAGAAGTAGCAGAATCTATCTACATTTTGCCACCCATATTTTGCTTTCATTTCCTCAACTGTTTTGATAACCTCCCCATTTAGTGTCTGGGAGGGTTTTCTAAATTCCAACCTAGCTTGTCTTGGGATCTATGATGCCATCAGAGTGACAGATTTATGTCGACTACAAGTTGGGATGGACATAAATCCGACAGGAGACCTGGTTCCTTTTCGCCCCCAAACCCCCCTTGCAGGGCCTCTGCCCCACACACCCCTGAACTTGTAGATTATCAAACTCCGAGTTGGAGTTGATTCGGGGAGGGGGTGCACAACTGGGGGAACGAGTGCCAGGGTCTCGGGCGGACTATTACAGTGAACTGTCGATGTTGTCATCATCAACATGTTCACTGTAATGGTGTTGCCATACAGAGGGCATACCCTTGTCTTGTATACCAGCGGTCAATATAAGAAAAATAGCAGGACAAGAGGACACAGCATGAGATTAGAGGGAGGCCAATTAAGGGGTAATGTGAGGAAGTTCTTTTTCACAGAAAGGGTGGTGGATGCATGGAACAGCCTGCCTCAGGAAGTGGTGGATATGAATACAGTGCAAGGATGGGATAGGCATAAGGGAGCAATACAGATGAGTATGAGTAAATAGGCCATTGACAGAGTACAGGCCTATGGTACAGTCATAAGGTAGAAAAAATGTGCAGACTGGATGGACCTTGCGGTCCTTATCTGCTGTCAGCTTTGATGCATCTATGTCTATCCTGCTGGGTGAGAAGGCGGCATCCTAGGCCACCAGTCTGTATTTCCATTCTTATGTATCCTGGGATGTTTAGATGCTCTGTCCCGTGCCTGCAGTATAACTTTCAGGGCTTCTAGGTGATATTTCCTCCTGGCCTTATGAAGTGTATCATCATAAAGCATGGCTGTGAGGAGAACTTCCCCAGAAGAGGCCTGCTCCATCTCCCATTGTAATACTCACATCATCCAGGTTGCTGACCACTACTGTAAAGATGGGAGGGCACACCTTCTTCATTCTTTTTTAGCCAAGAGTCTGGAATTTCAAACTCTGGGCTAGGAACTGGCCCAGATAAAAGTATAGAGATTCCTCTCTGTTTTATAAACCATTTGTTTTTCTTGAGTAGACTGGGGTGCACTGGAATACATATAGACATTTTGGTAAGGCAATCATTTTGATTGCCTGAATCTGGGAAAACAGGGGGAAGGTGAAAAGTGAACATCTGATGTCTTCTGTTAGGGTTTGAGTCGGGGAACATAATTGCCTAGATATAGCATGGCATTTGTGGCTCGAAGGAAAATGCCTCGGTATTTCAATTTTGGGAGGCCCCATCTCATTGGTTGTCTGTGTTGACCTTCCCTCGTACGGGAGTAATTCAGGGTAAGGACTTCTGTCTCTGCCTCATTAAGGGTGTATCCAGAGTAAGTGGAAAATTCTTTTACTGTTTATCCAAACTTCATTAGATGCAGTTATGGAAAGTACAGTAGCACATTGGCAGTATAAAGTGCTATATTGTGTTCTGTGGGGCCTATTTCTACCCCTCTAATTATGTTCTTTTTTTCAAATATATTTGAGTTTTACTTCATACAGAAGATTCCATACATGTTATACTGTATTACATGTATATTTTAAAAAGAGCTTATAGAATTTCTAAAACACTAGGTGATCTAGTAACTGATAAAATGTAGAAGTGAATAATTCTCTGTCCTTGGTGGGGTTTTTTTTGTAAGCAAAGGGCTGTATTTAGAGAGCAAATAGGCTAGGGGACACCCTGCTTCATCCCTCTTCCCAGGCTGAAGCCTTGAGAGAGATGACCATTCACCCTGACATATGCTTTGGGGGGCTGATATAAATGCTCTGTGTGACCAATGAAACTAGGAAAAAAGCCAAATCCAGCAAGGACCCTAAATAAGTATTTCCAGTCTACCTTGTCAGATGCTTGTTCTGCATCCATATTCATGATAACCATGGGGATCTTATCGGAATTTACGTGATCTATGATGTGGAGTGTTCTGTAGACATTGACTGTGACTGGTCTGCTGCTAGCTGCTATAAAACCTCTCTGATCCAGGTTCACAAGCTGCGGTATCAGGGGTTCTAACCTTCTGGTCAGTGTAGCCGTCTGAAACTTAAAGTCTATGTTTAAAATTGATATGAGTCTATAGGAGGGGCATAGAGTAGGGCCCTTGATGGGGTTTGGTATTGAGATGACTGTGCAGTGCCAGGATGGGGAAGGTGTCTCTCTTTCTGCCATGGCTCCCCTACAGGCTCCTCTCAGTAGGGGGGTTGTTCCCTCTCTGAATCATTAATTTCTCCTGAAAATCTGTCAAGCCTCTGGCATTTCCCTGTTAAGGAAGTTGTAGCAGATGTAAATAGGAATTTGTTTGTTTTTGACTGCATTTCTTAAGAAATGGACTCTAAGCTTTTTTAAAAAAAAAAAAAAAAAATTAAGTTTCTAGCCCCAACAATTCCAGACTTAGACCTTTCAAAAGATATTTTCTTTAAAATGTGATAACTTCTGGGTTGTCGATCACCCTGCCAACCCGTGAAAGTGTAAGGTGAGGATGTTCTCATCTTGAGAGACTAGTTACGGATGCAGACTTGATGTCTGAATTTGAGATGTGTGTTCAGTTTTGCCCTGTTATGTGGTTTCATGTTTAATATGTCAGCATTCTATATACTTCGTAGTCAGAAGTAACGCAATGGTATTAATCGCCTTATCTACTTCATCTGATATGATGGGATTGTTGGTAATGTATGTGGCAATGTTGAAGCTGTTCTGTGTTACTATTTTTAAAAGTTTAATAAACAGAATTTTCAAAAATGTGATAACTTTGGAACTGCTATGGATAGACTTAATTTTGTTTTTAAATGATAGCTCTGAGTCAGCTAAGTACATATATTAAGACAGCACTACAGCAACCATATATTGATGGAAAAAAAACAATGTTTCATATCAATATAAAAACAAAATAGTTGACAGAATTTTTAAAGTTCTGTTATTTTTAACATTATATTGACATGTATATGCATATAATAACACCAAAGAACTGTGTCGTTAGGGTCTATACATATTGATCGGACTACAAGCTTTCATTTACACAGCTTGGTTTAGTTCTATCTGACATGCAGAACCCAGTAAGTCAAGATTGCCACCTCCCGCTCTTCTCCACTCCTTATCACCACTGGTGTCCCACAGGGCTCTGTACTTGACCCAATATTATTTTCCATTTTCCTTAACGACCTCCCTTCTGCCTGTCCCACTTCCCAAATCCATATGTATGCAGACGATACAGTCCTCTACACATCTAGCAACTCTCACAATGATGCCCAGTCTAGACTGCAACAGGATTTCGCTAAAGTTCAGAAATGGTTCCAGTTGAATCAACTGTTTCTGAATCTAAAAAGACAGTCTCCATGTCCTTAGCGCCAGGCAGAGGTAGTCTACCCTTAAAGCCCCAAGCTTTCTAAATGCTGGCTGGTGCTTTGATAGAGAATGTTACTTACTTTAGATACCTTAGGGTCAGGCTAGACCACCATTTGGACTTTTCAGCACACATGGATGCTATCCACAAGAACCTTCACCCCAAGCTTGGTGCCTTATATAGAAAAAAGGATTGCATTCCTCCATCAGTCCACTGCACTGTTGTGGAGAAAATTATCCTTCCTACCTTTGACTATGCAGACATAGTCTACAATGTGTTTTTAATTTTTATTTTATTGAAATCTAGGATTACCAGTACCTTTGAGCAAGAACTGCTCATTTACAAAAGTTCCATGTCATGAAAGGCAATGAAGGCTGAGCCTTAAAAAAAAAAAAAAAAAAAAATCCACAGTCTTACAAGTGAGCCAGAGTCAGCTAAAATAAGATGACTTTCATGATAAAATATTATACATGAGCTAAATTTAGAGAGGGTCAGGTAGGTGGGTGAGGAAAAGGTAGGCAGGCTGGTGGCCGTTGTCAAAGGAGTAAGTGGGTGGGTGTAAGAAGTGCATAGGAGGAGGGAGTTGAGGGGACAGTAGTCCAAGAAGTGCCTTAGAGAAGGGGGGCTGGGGTGAGGTAGGGCAGTGGGGGGAGGGTGAGAAGGGGGGAGCAGGGGAAGGAGGGTAGTTGGAAAAGGGGGTTACTGACAAGTGTTGGTTATTGTGCAAAGGAGAGAACAGATGCCTTAGGCGAAGCAGTCGCATTTACTAGTTGAAGTGCGGTGTTGTCAGAGTTGCCATTTAAAGGGGCCAAGGGTACCAGTTGTGTTTCTTTGTTGAGAGTATTGTACCTCTGTGAAGCTTTATGGGTGAAAGCCCTCTGACCCATAGTGGTCTGGCATCTGGAGACCTCGAAGGTTTGTTGTTGTGCACTTCTAGTATGCTGGATGCTGCAGTGGACAGTAAGGAGCTTTTCAACACCTAGGGGCATAATCCAGAGGAAAACCTTTTTGGTTAACAGGCAGGTCTGATGCTGTATCCTGCTGAGGAATGGAAACCACCCGGCCATTTCATACAGGTCACAGGTCACAGGTGTGTGTAAGATGGGCGTTGATCATTTTGTTGAGTGCCACCAATATCCTGCGGAGGGCAGAGGCAGAGCCAAAGATTGCTAGCCCGTAATCAATGATGGAGGTGACAGAGCTATAAATTGCCAGTCTAAGGGTGTCAGCAGGCATGCAGTGTTTGTGCTTGTAGAGTACGCCTATCCATATATTTGTGGCTTTTGCAACATAGTCAATGTGCCAATTGTAGGAGAGGGAGCTATCCAGAGTGATGCTAAGGTATTTAAATTCAGGAACATGTTTAAGTATGGTCCCTGAGCGGTTCTTGATGGTGAGACAGAGATTTATGCTTACTCCTAGCATTGTAGAATGACATCACCTTTGTTCTGCTATAGTTCAGGACCAGTTTGTGTGAGATGAACTATTTTTCAACGCGCATGAAGTCACGTTGCAATTGACTCCCAAGGAGCTCAGTGTCGTGGTGGCTGATGAACAAGACTGCATCATCCATGTATAGCAATACTTTCTGGTGGCAGAAACATAGAATCATAGAATTTGATGGCAGATAAGGACCGCTTGGCACACCCAGTCTGCCCATTTCCCTACCTATTGGATAAGCTGCAGATCCTAGTTAACCAGCAGCCTACTTCTTCCGACCCCCACCCCCTAGAATGGCCTTATGACTGTCCCATGCATACTTGAATTCCACTACTGATTTTTGACTCCACAACCTCCTCTGGAAGGCCGTTCCATGCATCCACAACCCTCTCTGTGAAAAAATACTTCCTTAAATTATCTCTGAGCTGACCCCCTCTATCTTCAAATTGTGCCCTTTTGTTCTTGCACACCTCTCTTTTTGAAAGATGCTACCCTCTTGGACTTTGTTGATTCCCTTGAGGTACTTGAATGTTTCTATCATGTCCCCCTTCTTCCTCCTTTCCTTGAGGCTATACATATTAAGCTCCTTTCGTCTCTCTTCATATGTCTTCCGGTGCAGACCCTGCACCATTTTAGTTGCCCTCCTCTGGACAGCTTCCATCCTGTCTGTCTTTGCGGAGATTGGGTCTCCAGAACTGCACACAGTACTCCAGATAGGGGTCTCACCAGCTCTCTGTACAGAGGGATAATAACTTCTTGTTTTCTACTGCTGATGCCTCTCCCTATGCATCCCAGTATCCCCCCAGCCCTCCTTGCTGCCCTCTCACATTGCTTGCCCACCTTTAGGTCATCTGATATGACTACCCCCAGGTCCCTTTCCATTTTTGTTGTTGTTAGTATCTCACCCCCCATTGTGTACTCTTCCCCTGGGTTTTTGTTTCCCAGGTGCATTACCTTGCACTTCTTAGCATTGAATCTAAGCTGCCATACATTTGACCATTCCTCTAACCTTGCCGAGTCCCTTCTCATCCTTTCCACCCCACCCTGTGCATCAACTCTGTTGCAGATCTTTGTGTCATCTGCAAAGAGACCTACTTTTCCTTCCAGTCCCTCTGCAATGTTGCTTATAAAGACATTGAAGAGGACCGGTCCTAATACTGAACCCTGCGGTACCCCACTAGTAACCCTCCTTTCTTCTGAGTGGACTCCATTTACTATTACTCTCTGTGTCCTATTCTCCAGCCAATTCTTTACCCAGGCTGTCATCTTGGGACCCACTCCCAGGCTGGCTAACTTGTATTTTAATCTTTTGTGTGGGACTGTGTCAAATGCCTTGCTAAAGTCTAGGTAGGCCATGTCCACAGCCCCTTCCTGATCTACTACTTTGGTCACCCAGTCAAAGAAGTCTATCAGATTCGTCTGGCATGACCTTCCGCTGTGAATCCATGCTGCCTAGGGTCCTGTGCCCCTCTGGCCTCTAGATACTCGACAATTCTTTACTTCGAAGTGATTCCATCATTTTCCCTATCACTGAGGTTAAGCGAACAGGTCTGTAGTTTCCTGCTTCTGCCTTGCTCCCACTTTTGTGAAGGGAATCACATCTGCCCTCCTCCAGTCCTCGGGTACCACCCCATCCTCCCATGATTTGTTGAAAAGGGTAGTCAGTGGTGTCACTAGTTCTACCCTTAGTACTTTAAATTCTGGGATGAATCCATCAGGCCCCATTGCTTTGTCCACCTTCAGTTTTAAGAGTTCTTTCAGAACCCTTTCTTCTGTAAATGGGCTGATATCAACTTCTGTATCCAGAGTGTTTCTACTGTTTGTTTAGGTACCTCCCTCTTCATTTGTAAATACTGAGCAAAAATATTTGTTTAGTATCTCTGCCTTTTCACAGTCTCCTCTGCCCTCCTCCCTTTATTAAGCCTCACTATCCCTCCTTGGTCTTCCTTCGCTCCCTGATGTACCTATAAAGGTTTTATCCCCTTCTTAACTGAGTTGGCTATCTTTTCCTCGGTTTGGGCCTTTGCTGTTCTGACTGCCTTCCCAGCCTCCTTTTGCTTTAACTGATACAGTTCCCTGTCCTGCTCCTTCTGGAATTCCTTGTGCTTCCTGAATAGCTTTCTTTTCTCTTGAACCTTCACTGCCACTTCCTTTGAGAACCATAGTGGTTTCTTACTTCATTTGTTTTGTTGCTTCACACAAAGGCTCGTTACCTCTGTGATGGCAGTTTTATTATTCCCCATTGTTCTTCACCCTCCTTCCTGCCCATTTGCTAGTGCATTCCTAGGCACTCACCCATTTTGGCAAAGTCAGCCTCCTAAAGTCCAGTACTTTTGCCTTTGTAGTTGACTCTATTGCTGTGTTTATTGTGAACCATACTGTTCGATGGTCGCTAGTTCCCAGATGGCTGCCCACTTCTACATCTGTGATCTCTCTCCATCTCCATTTGAGAGAACCAGGTCTAAGATTGCTCCCTCTCGAGTGGGCTCCAATACTAGTTGTCTAGGCATGCCCCTGTAGGGCATCTAGAATAACCCCACTCTTCAAGTGGCTGCTGCAACTGCACTCCAGTTAACATCTGGCATATTCAGATCACCCATCAGCAATATCTCCTTTTTCTGCCATTCTAAGTATATTTTCTATCATTTCCTTGTCCATTTCCTCCCCTGAGAAAGGTGTGCTCTAACCCTGTGCGGATTGTGGTGCCATTGCCTGTCTCCAAATTTACCCACAGTGCTTCTTCTCCTCCCTGTTTACCCTTTTGTTCTGTTGCTTTTATTCCTTCCCTTATGTAAAGAGCTACTCCTCCTCCTCTTTTACCCTCTCTGTCCCTCCTGTAGATAGTGTATCCTGGTACGTTTACGTCCAAGTCATGGTTTTGTGTGTACCATGTTTCTGTGACTGCCACGATATCCAGATGTTCCTCCTCCATCAAGGCCACTAATTCACGAAGCTTGTTACCCAGACTACGGGCATTGGTACTCATTGCTTTCCATTTTTGGATGGCTTTACCTTCTGTTGCAGCATCCCCACTGACCTTTCTACCTCGGTCTTTTTCTCATTTAGTACCCTGTTTTGCAGGGAGAGGCTGGGATTTTCCTGCTGCTTATCAGTGCCTCCCCCTTTGACTAGTTTAAAAGCTTGCCAATGAAGCATTTAAACCGATTGCTCAAAAGATTTGTTCCCTTCCTGGACAGATGCAGACCATCCTGCCAGTATAGGCTGGTGTCCCTTCAGGTGGAACCCCAGTCCCCAATGAAGCCAAACCCCTGTGCTCCACACCATTTTTTCAACCATTCATTAAACCGCATGGTGCTAATTACCCTCGCCTCCCCCATGCCATTGACATGCAGCACCTCTGAGAAGGATACTGTGTGTGCTACTTGTATTAGGCCCCTCCCCAACTCCACAATGTCCTCCTGCACTGCTCTAATCTCATGATGAGCCAAGTCATTTGTCCCTAGGTGGACAATTACTTCTAGCTCAGACTCCCTTGCAGCTGTTCTCGTGATCCTGAGGATGCGCTTCCTGTCCCTCCAAGCCATGGCACCAGGCAGGCACCTTACTTCAGTTTTCCCAGCTCCCCCCAGTTCTATCCCCTTAATAATTGAGTCCCCACCAGGAGCTGCTTCCTTTCCTCTGGTGTCCTCTGCCTCCTTCCTGTGGGCCTCCCTTGTGACAGTTGTCATCAGTCTTCTCTCGGGTGCATCCATAGGGAGCTATGCTCTCCCAGAATGGTGTATGGATTGTGGAGTGGAACAACTGACTGGGTGTGCCTCTGTTTCACCATCCTCACCCTCCCTGAGCCCACTGTGGTCCAACTGCTGTGCTTTCTTCGCAACCTCTGAGGTAGTGGTGGTGGCGCTGGTGCTCCCTGGATGGGGGAGGTTCCCTTCCTACTGTCCAGTTTGGCCTGGGGAAGGTTTCTTACTATTGTCCAATGCGGCCTGAGGCGGGCAACTTCCTCCCTCAGGGCAGAGAGTTCTCTGCAAATAGGGCAGCATCTCAGCCTCCAGAAAGACTCCCGGAAGACTGCTGCCCCACAGCCATTACGTTGCACTACTCCCCACATGTTTATCTACTTTTCTTGTGTGTGTGTGTGTGTGTGTGTGTGCGCATGTGATTGGTTTGTTATATAGAAATATATATATTATACAATGTGTATGCTTATATTGTCAGTGCAGTGTGCTAGAGAGGATATGACAGTGATATGCACCTTGCACTCTTGAGGAAATGATGTCAGAACCTCAAGTATAAAGGAACTATTTCCAGGGGTGGGAAGGGGTTGGGCCTAAATTGTGCCCTCACAAAACAATCGGCTAAGCTCTCACCCACTGCTGCGATGAGTGCCTTCCTGTCAGCAAGATGCCCTACACAACAATTTGACAGAGAAAATACCCTGCTAATCAAACAGAGAAAAATCCAGACATCCAAGTCAGACACAGGTAAACCTCTCAGCCCCAAAACAGCCTGGTGGTTTGTTAGCCACAAAGGAAAATCAAATATGCAGTTATTTCAGCCCTTCTGAAGATGCTGACAAGATAAGCAGTTTTGAAAACCCCCTTCCTGAATTAAAAACTAAAATAATTGAACACAAAGCAATACCAATGTAAATGTAAGGAAAACTTCTCTCAGATGTAAGCAAGAGAGAGAGATTAGTTACAGATATCTAGGATATCTAGATATCTACAGACACTGGGGAGGCAGTTCAGGAAGAGGCTAAAGAGTAGTGGTCCCAGGATGGACCCCTGTGGAACTCCCAAGAGAACTGTTTTTTCTCCCAAGGTGACACCGGTGATCTTAATTCGCTGCACCCTACCCCCAAGGTAACTTGCAAACCAGAGCAGTGCATCTTTGGAGAGCCCAATATTTGAAAGTTGCCTGAGTAGGAGTGGGTGATGGATGGTGTCAAAGGATTTCGTAAGGTAAATGAACACTGCCCCGCCCCCATACAGTTTCCTTGGTCGAGAGTGGTGTGGATGACGCCCGTGAATTCCAACAGTGCAGTGGTGGTGCTATGCCCTTTTCTAAAGTCATGCTGTCTGGGGCATTGGATGTCATATTTTTCCAGGTACTTGACTAGCTGGTCCGATGCAATTCACACCAGGGCTTTTGATGATGGAGGGAGGATGGAGTTAGGCCTGTAGTTGGTGTGCAGTGACCTAGCTCCACTCTTGTGTACAGGTGTGATAGTAGCCTGTTTCCAGAGTGATGGGAACTGTGCCATCCTTAGTGATAAGTTGAAGATCTTTATCAGTGGTACAAGGATTTCATCAATGACTAGCACAACCAGCTTCAGGTCGAGGGAGTCACCACTGTATCCTGTGTTGCGGATGGCCTTCCGAATATAGGTTCTGGCTAAGTGCACTGGGATCTCTTTGAAGTAGAACTGCGGAACTCTGTGTAGATGGGAAGCATTGTCAGGTTGATTACTGGTGGAAGGAGCATCAAAGAAATCAGGAAGGAGGACACTGCCCAGGTTAGAGAATGCATTATTGAAGGTGTTGGTGATTGTACCAAGGTCTAGCGTTGGTGCTCCATTGATGTAGAGCATGGTGGGTGGTGTCTTAGGATCCTTCCCTGTGAGGTCTTTCATGTTACTCCAGAATTTTTTTTCCATCACCCCAGGAGTTGGAGAGTGCCTCCCTGAAGTAATTGCATTTTGCGTTTCGTGTTGCACGTGTGCAGTCATTTCTTGTGGCTTTGTACTTTTGAATATCCCCTTGTGTAGATGTGGCTCAGGCACAGTGCCAGAGATGGTCCCTATGTTTGAGATGAGTAATTAACTCTGGGATTATCCATGGATTGGCCCTTCCTTTAACCTTCATCTTTTTCACTGGTGCATAGATATTGCAGGCCGCAGTAAAGTGGTTGATGAACAAGTCCAAGGCTTGGTTAACATCATTGACTGAGTCAATCGGTGTCCAGTCCAGATGACGTAGATGTGTTTAGTAGCTCAAGGTGCCCCTGTTTTAACACCCTGGTGAAGATTATTTTGGGAGGGGGCTCAAAAAATTTTAGTCCAGGTACAAATAATGGGTAAATGGTCACTGATGGAGTCGGGGAGCATTGTGACCTTAGTAATGCGTTCAGGTCAATTGGTCAGTATCCAGTCAAGTAGCGTGTGTGACCAAGTCCTACAGTTGCATCTGGTGGGGGTTGGGACCAGCTGAGTGAGGTGCTGCACCGTGACTGCATTCTTGTAGGAGCAGGCCTCAGACGAGAGCCAGTTTATGTTGAAGTCACCAAGTATTATGGTTTCCGAGTTATGGGAAAATCATAGAAACATAGACTTTGATGGCAGATAAGGACCATTTGGCCCACCTAGTCTGCCCATTTCCCTACCTAGAGGATAAGCTGCAGATCCTATTTAACCAGCAGCCTATTTCTTCCTACCCCCCACAAAAATTGCCTTATGTCTGTCCCATGCATTCTTGAATTCTCCCACAGTTTTAGACCCCACAACCTCCTCAGGAAGACTGTTCCATGCATCCACCACCCTCTCTGTGAAAAATACTTCCTCACATTGCCCCTGAGCCATCCCCTCTATCTTCAAATTGTGTCCCCTTGTTCTTGCACATCTCTTTTTCTGAAAGATGCTACCCTCTTGGACTTTGTTGATTCCACTGAGGTTTTCCATGATGCTGATGAAGCCATTGGCCTGGTCCTTGGGGGGGGGGGTAGGTATACACAAGCAATTATGAGCTCTTTATTACGTGCACTGAGGAGAACTTTGGCTAGAACCTGAGAAGGGGATCCAGGGTTTAGGAATGGAATGACATGGCCCATCAAGGTATCTTCAGGTAGATGGCACAACCCCCACCTCATTTAGCAATCCTGTCCTGCCTGAAGATACTGTATCCAGGAATAGTGACTGCGGTGTCGATTTCGTAGGGTTTAGCCAAGTTTTGACAACAGAGAGAATGTCTAGATTGTGTTGCTGTACCCAGGTTTGGAGATTATCAAGTTTGCTGAGGAGGCTACAGACATTGATTGCTGCCAGTGTGAGGGACCCCTCCTGCCTTTTCAGAGGGTGGGGGCCCAGCCCAATTGGTCCTGGGTTGGGGTGGACATTGCCTGAGAGCAGAAGTAGCATTAGCAGCATCCTGAGGAGATAGGTTTTAAGCAATTTGCCGACTAGTTTGGTTGTAAGGCATCTATTCCTCTTGTCCCTACAGTTCTGGTTCCACCCCATGAAGTTGCAGAGTGCTAGCAGTATTGCAAAATTGTCAGGCGTGTCATACTTTTGGAGTTTAAGAAGGTAGCTGGGGGGGGCATCAGAGAGCCATCTTCCAGGTTGGAAGCATTCTTTTCGCTCTCTCTTCCACGTGGCAGAAAAACAAGCAAAAACTACGATTTTAAGTCATTTTTCTGAGAATCCAGCAGCTTATCTTTACTGAGCAAACTAACCTGAATCGAACAGTACCTTATTTAAGATGGGCATAACTAAAACGCAGCAACCAGGTCATCATAGAGATCCTCCAGTACCCAACAGCAAGGCCGGAGAAGCCTCGGGTGGAAGTACTGCTGGTAAAGAGGATTGTCCCTTGGACCCACCATGGTGCACACTACTGGAATCCATGCGGGCCATGGATTCTAAAATTTAAAAACATTAACAAAATTAGAAAAACATGACGCTGCAATTGTGCAACTTACTGGCTCTTTAGCAGACACAGATAAGAAGGTGGTTTCGACCTTGGCTACAGTGGCTGCCATTACAATGGGAAAACTGTCAGCTCCGGGGTTGTCTTGAGTCACTGGAAAACTAAATCAGAGCTGGCAATATTCATATAGTGGGGCTTCCCGAAGGTGTTGAGGGGCCAAACTTGCTGCCATATCTACTGCACTGGCTGAAGGGAAGTCTCCATCTACCGGAGGAGTTTTCCTGGGCAGCACTTACTAAAGCATATAGGGTGAACCCAATGGTTCATCCTTTGTCCCCCAGTCAACCACGCATGATCTTATTGAGGTCTACAGGCTGAGATCCGAGATCGGGTCCTACTTGCAGCGAGAGCAGTGTATCCTTTGAAGGTCAGTGGAATGGATGTTAAATTATATCCTGACCTCTCCTTCCAGACCCGTGCTAGGAGGAAGGCCTTCGATGCTGTAAGGCATAAGCTGCGGGCACACAAAATTATCCATTCTTTCTTTCTTCCAGCATGACTCCGGGTAATTTACAGAGGGAAGACCTGGCATTTCACTACCCCTCAGGATGCCGGCAGATGGGCGGAGAAGGTGGAAACCAAATTCGCAGCAAAGAGGGAACCTACCGATTCGCAGAGCTCCGAAGCAGAGGACGGCTGAAGAGCTAACTTGGAGCTTTCATTTGCAGCAGGTCGGGACTTTTTATTAACTGTTTCTCTCATGCTGGGAACTTTTTGAGTACCATTGGACTCTATAGGGCACTATGGACTTCAGTGGGTCTTTTCTGGAGGTTTGTTTAAATGAGAGGATTACAGCGGAGCTTTTCTGTTTATTTTATTGGCAAGTCCGATGCATGCGGGATTCCCCACCATTTCTATGGTCCCTAGTTGTTTCTCTCCACCAGGGTGAGAGTCAGGAAGGGTCGAGCCAGAGTTTATACTACTAGACCCTTTAAAATACTGTTGAAGTTTAAAAATGTTCTGGTTTGTGTGCTATTAATCATTACTGCCTACTGTTTAAGTCAATTTGTAATGAATCTCAACTAAACGCTGGGTTATACTGATGTTTCTGCAGGGGTGGAGGGAATTGAGGGGAATAGTTACTTCTATATGAATTCTACCCAACTATACCAGGTTGAAATAGCAGTCTTTTAGATTGTGTTCAGTTCTTCCTTTTTGATTCTACCTAGAGGATACACCTTTACCATTGAAGAGGCTGGCAACTTTTGATGCATTTATGGATTTAATAAAGGGACTTATTGTCCGGGACTTAACCCCCTTCGTTCTGTACCAGACTACAAGGGGGTTCTTTTATGTGATTTTCAACCATGTGCTGTAAACCTTTACCTATACCTTGTACGAGAACATGTAGATTGATTGTCTGTCAAAACAGAAAATTAATAAATATAAATAAAAAAAAAAAAAAAAAAGTAACCAAAGCGCCAGATTGGGGTGCAGTGGACCCAGGTTATAGATGTTATGTGTCCCTCTGGTCATGCCTTGAGTGTAGTGCATGGTATTAATCGGCACATATTGGTGAGGAGTTTTGTTGCTAGTGCCTACAGGAACAGGGGTGCAGTGCAGCATTATCAATCCCACTGTAAACAGCTTAAGAGCCAGATTAGCACAAGCCATATTTTTGGCAACAATGAGAGTCACAGCTTGGTATGAAACCGGCAATGATTTAGGCTTCCTTGCTTGAGTTTTGTGGGAGCTGCACTAACAGGAGGGTGAGGTAAGACGTTGAGAAGGCAAAGCCAATAGGATGTCTAAGCACCAGGGTGGGAGGTGCAAGAGTGTATTTAATGGTGGCCTGGGAGGGGGTGGGAGAGTGAGAGAAAAAAGCCAGAGACAGAGCAGCAGAAGTCAGCAAATTTAAAGTCAGTAATCTGGCACTGAAAGAGCCTGCGAAGGTACTGAAGTTCACCAGCCTAGAGAGTGACCAGGAGGTGCACCAATAGAGGGGTAGCTGGAGCAGGACTGTCCAATCACTGGCGCTAGCCCAAGGTGCAGCACCAGTCGGGTTGCAGCTCAGTTTTTGGCTGCTAGGGACTTTAGGGCACATACCTTTTGAGTGGATCCAGCAGATGGTTCCAGGAGGGTGGGATGGGAGTCCTCTGGCAGTCGGGGCGCCGGTCGAGGTTGCGGCCGTAGAGCACCGCTGGCCAGGTGGATGCGCCAAACAGGCGGGGATCCCTAGTGGGCCAGGAGAGAGAAAAGAGTTATATTTTTTTTTTCTTTTTAACTATGATCTTTTTCCTCCTCCCTGCCACATCACTTCGCTCATTCAGAGCCCCTACATGCCTTGCTTGTCTCGGCGGTCCGACCCACAGGAGTCTGCTCCTAGAATGTTCACCCCCTCAGTAGCCCTTGGTATCCTGGATATCCCCCTGGGTGGGGCGAGGAGAGGTCCCCCTCTTACCTTCTCCCCGCACATCGGTGGAGCGGGTGCTGCACAGCGGAGTCTGCTCCCGTCTTGGTCGGTCGCCGAGGCGTTCAACAAGGGGTCATCACCTAGGAGTGATGGGTCACCATTTTCCATAATCTGTTCCCTGCAGACGTCAGCCCTCTAGGAGAGCCAATTGGGGAGGTATATGTAAAGACACAGCTCCTCCCAGGACTTCTTGGCCGATGCTGCCCCATACCCTTTTTGCATGACCCGATCTGCACCGTTCACCCGAGAGATGGCAGTAGAGCAGCAAGACCTGCACGAAACCCTCCCCAGAGAAGGAGAGCCACCATTGGGTGCTCAATCCTTCTCTTCCCCCTGTCTACCCCCAGCGGCCCAAGCTTGTCCCTGAACCCGGCTCGCTGGCATGGAGCGAGGTGTGGCATCCAGTGCTTCAACCCTCAGCGCCACTGGGCCAGCAAGTTAAATAATTTCAGGGCTGCAGACAGAGAGGGTTGGGAGGCTGGCGGCAGTCCGTCAGCAGGGGCGGGGGTGAGAGAATATTACTAAGAATGGAGCTGAGTGGTTGTGGGAGGAGTGGAATGAGGACAAAGGGAGTTAAGGATCACAATTGGAGGTAAAGAATGGGAGGCTATGGCAGGAGGGAATGATGGTGAGGGTCAAGTGGAGATAGCTGTATAAAAGAAAAGATTCAGGTGAGGGGAGGACTTGGCTACAGCAGTTCAGGTTGTAGCAGCAATGGAGGAAAGGAGATTTAGGTGCCGCTCCCAAAACTGCTCTGGCCAGACTGGACACTCTTTTCAATTCCTTTTGCTGCTTCATACTATCCTGCACCCCTTGCACTCACCACTGCGATCTTTATATAGCCACGTCACTCCCTTCACTGAAGTCCAGGCATCTGGTGCACACTTGCTACTTTCTGGTCTGGGAATCTCCCCTCCTGTCTTACTCTGTCATCTCTGCCTCATCACTGAGCTCCTATTCACTTTGTGACACTCATTCATTCGCCATCCCCCACCACTCCACTACTGTTGGCCAATCCACCTTTTCCTACCACTGTCCTAAACTATGGATGCCCTCCCCTCTAATATCCACAATGCACCTTCTCCCAAAGCTCTCTTCCCTCCTGTGTGTGTGTGTACACATCCCACTCCTGCTCATGCCAAACCTCTTGACCCTTTCCATAGTTCTGTGCCACTTCATGTCTTTGGTCCTTCTCTAATCCCCCATGCCCAGTCGCAGCTATGCCCAACATAGCACTTGAGATTATCTACATGCTCACTGACTGCTTCCCTTTACTCTCCTGTATACACTTATTTACAGTATCCAGGCTGCACCCTGTTATTGTAATCATATTTTCCTTTGTACCCTGATACCATTAATCTTTGCTTTGACTGTAACTGCTCATGTTTTGTCCTGCTCACATGTATTTTGTCTGTAATTTGTACTTTATTGTACTTTACTGTTCGTACTACACTTAATGCACTCATACTATATCTTGAATTTTTGTCCTATGTTTACCACATTGCCAAAAATAACTTTATTGTATTTTGCACTGCTGTACTTGTATCTCCAATTCCCCTTACCCCCAGGACATATCTGGAAACAAGCTGCTACTGCTCAGCATACTTTCCTAGTGAAATGTTTGATTAAGTAAATTAAAAAAAAACATGTTTTTATGGTTAAAAGTTCATGTTACAGCTTTCAAAAGATAGTTTCTTTTTTTAAACTATTTTTAGAATTTTACAGGATAACAATTCAGGATAAAAAAAGACCTGTAGGTTAGCATTATCACAATTGATACATTAGAGCATACAGCAGTTTAACAGTAAAGGAAAGGCAATGCCCCAAACCCTGCTACTTCACTTGGAGGGGGGTGTTCAAAATAGTGTAATACACCTACAGTGTAGCTACTAAGGAGCCTAATCTGCCATGAGCAGGGGGCACTGCATACATATTGCATAGAACATTGGTTCCCTTTATCTTAAGTAAGTCTTGATGTCCCGTGCTCAGTATGCCAAGTATAAAATAACTGGCAACCCCTTAAGTAAAACCCTGCAAGATCAAAAGCAGTATCGCAAGAGGGTGAAAATACAGTCGTTCGTTATACTTACTAGAAGCACCCGATACTAATTTTATAAGGTAACTAGTATAACCAACAATATTGTAACAGATGGCAGTTAAACACACATGAAAAGCTTCACAAGAAACATAATATAAACAGTAGTCTCTCAGTCTCCATTGTGCTAGATGACCTGAGGTCAGTCTGCGCTCTACGCACAGTAAAATGTTGCAGAGCGAAGTGCGCCTGTGCTGGAAATAATCTCTAAATGGCACAAAAATGGCTCCTTTGAGGAGATGGAAGAGGCAGCCCCTGTACTTGTTAGCCGATGCCATGTGGTGCCGTCATATTATTTGATCCATGCCACAATCAGAAAATATAAACCATCGTGAACTCTAGTTAAACAACATTGAACCATACCACATAACCCTGTAGGATTTGCACGAATACAGTTCCCACATCTAGAAAGTACAGTTAAGTATAGCACCAGTCAAAAGCATTCCTCCAACCAGTCAGTAAGCAGTGTAGAAGAAAGCACTGACTCAGTCAGTTACTGTCTTCTCGTCTTAGGAGTCCTGGTCCCACCTTTGGAATTCCTTTTCAGTTTTGTCCATCAGCTTACCTGCATCCTTGGGCTCAGAAAATTGGTAAGTCTTGTCCCCATACATAGCGTTTAGGCTGGCCGCTGTTGAACTCATCAGTGTAATATACCTCTGGCATTAGATGTACTGTACTGCGGTATTAGATGTACTACTGTATTAGACGCACTGCACTGTACTACTGTATTGACTAATATCATGTACCTTTTGCCCTCTTACACAAAAACTGTAAAATTGTATACTGTCCTAGTAACCCTGTACGATATGTCTGACACTGTGATACCTGACTGTATGTTCAAACCATATGTAACAAACTCCAGGTCGCCCCTGAAAAAGGGACCCTCTGGGCCCAGTGGGCTTACCCAGTTAACAAAATTTAATAAATAAATAAATAAATAAACCACCCAACTATCACAATGTTGTGCACACCCCATCAAAGCCCTTGAATCTTTGCCTGGTTTCAAAACTGAGATCAGGAAAAAGGTGAATCTGATTCCTCTGCCACTCCAATGGGCCCTTTTGCTTAGCTTTTAACAGGAGTGCATCTCTGTCTCTCAGTGACCAACCCCAGTTTAAGACAGTCCGTGGTGGGTGGTAATTGGTTGGGTTTGTGATTTTGAGCTCATCTGGAGGTAATCCTGTAACTTTTAGCCACGGATGGAGCAGAGGGCAGCTGGTAGTGGTTCATTAACCATGTAGTAATAAAATCCAGAAGATTAGGCACCCTTGGTGGAAACATTCAAGAAAGGATTGAAGACATTCCTATTCAATCAGGCTTTTGACTATGATTCATAATGAAGTTAAGACTAAAAATTGAACTGATTGAATTGTTTTATTGTGTGCTATTCTAGTGTATGATAGAATTTTATATTGAACTCTGTATTATATGTTGAAGTTGTATATTGTGCATGGATTGTTTTTTAAATATTAAGTGCTTCGAGCCTCCGGGTAGGGCACTGTATAAATAGTTTCTTTCTATCTATCTATCTATCCATCCCCTTTGGCACCTTCCATTAAGCCCAGGATTCGATCATTCGATTCTCTTATGAAGTTTCCAAGTTCTTGAGACATTTCCTCAGAAGACCATTTTCTTTAGTTAGGTCATTGGAGACTGTGAGGGTTCGATCAGCTGTCTGTGTTGCTGTCTGCGTATAAGCCGTTGGAGATCCAGTTTTTAAGTCCATCGATTTCAGTTGGTCTTGGAAATCAGCCATCTGTTTGTCCAAAGATTGGATGGCGCGGAGTAGTGCTGCATTAGTGGGTTGCGAAGGATCACCATCTAAGGCTGGTTGCTGATCATCTTTACTGTGCCCTGGGCACAGCTTTCGGCTGGGCTCCATCTTCGCCAGCACCTGCCTCTTTATTCATTCACCCCATGTAGATCGTTGATGGCCAAATGATGCACAATTTTGGTATCACTAGAATCAGCTTAGCATTTTCTACCAACTGAGCAGAATTTAGTAAACGTATATATGCCGTGTTTTAAGTAACTTGTATAAAATGCCCTCATGTATCGCAGAGCTACTTGAAGTTGCTGCTCCACGCTCTGCGGTTGTCCATGCCCCCTTAAGATGGTTTCAGGCATTATAAAATATTACATAAGTTTATTTTAGGAAATGGTCAGAAGATATTGCATCCCTCACTGAAACCTGACTTAACCCCATGTTAACTGACTCAGCCATCTCCTTAAAAGGGTTTGACATCTTTATAGAGGACAGAGTAGGGAAATGAGGTGGGAGCTGTCTCATCTATCTTGGGTCTGACCTCCAAAGCTCCAAACTAGAACTAAAAAATCTTTAAGGACTGTGAATGCATGGCTATTAAAATATTGCTGGGGCAAGGTCACAAATCTCTCGTCCTCCTCTGTCTGCCCCCTGGTAAGTAACAATCTAGCCTAACCAAAACTGGGAGTGCATAGTCACTGGTGGTTTTAATATTAACTGGGTTGCCAAGCCCTGCTCTAGCTATAGGAACAGGATACCCAACTTTTTTCTATCTCAAATGATCACAGAACACACCAGAACCAACTATAGAACAGGCACAATGACCCTTACTGACTATATTCTGGTAACTCATCCTGACCGGGTTAAATCAACCAAGGTGCTGCTAGATGCCCTTAGTGACCACTCACCAGTGCTCTGTGTATGGGCAGTTAAACAGCCCAAGCCCCCTCCCCAACTCCTCACGAGCCATGTGCTTAATAAGAGTAAGCCGCCTAATTTCAAGTCCCAAGTGACCCTAATTGATTGGAGTTTCCTTGATGACATACCTGACATTGACTCAGCCCTTTAACTCTTTATTATCGAATTCACCAAAATCTGTGACTAATTTGCACCCCTCAAAAAATGAAAGGTCAGAGGTACACCATCTGCCTGGATCGCACCTGAGCTTCTTGCTCTCGTGAGAAGGGAACAGGCTGTGGTCTGTGGCTAGGGAGACCGGGTCCCTGGCTCACCTCCAGAAATATCAAGAAGCAAGACAAATGCACCAGAGGGGATTAGGCTGGCCAAATCTGAATACTACAAGGTCAACAAACTCTTAATTCAAACAACATGAAGTCTTGCTGTATTCTGACCATATGCAGTTAGCCCCAGCACTTGAACTGCTCCAGAGAGGAAAGAGTTAACTCTATGCCAAGGCATAGAATGTTGAGCTGGAGCTCTGTTTTCAAACCTCTGTCTCAGGTATTCTTCAGTGTAACCATCAGATTCTTTACTCCGCCTTACTGTGAAATCGCTCCGAAGATTCTCTCCTTCACTTTGTTTCGGTTGTGGTAAAATTGGTCTGTTTGGTAAACCGCTGCTTTGTTTTTTTGGTCTTTACATCTCTGTCCCGGTACAGTAAGTGTATTAGTAGGTAGTAGTGTGGTTTGTAGAGAAATTGTTTTTGTGTTCGGTTTCTTCCCGGTCGGTCCAGTTGGGAGTCGAAGTGATTTGTTCTGTGTTTTACAGGTGTTTTAGTGTGGTTTTCTGGTATCTGTCGGTTCCTGAAAAAAACGTTTATTTCTGCGGTTCTTCCATCCGACCCATGACACGGTTGGAACCAATAGATTTGGTAGAAGCCTGGCTTGAACGCTGGTAAGGGTGACTTTGTATTAAAGGAATGTCTGAGAAACCCAAAAAGAAAACCAGGCCCACTGGATTTCAACTCTGCACTGAGTGTGGGGAGGCTTTTGCCAAGGCTGATCCCCACCTCATCTGTGTGTATTGTCTGGGGTTTGACCACCTCAAAGAAGACTGCCAAATCAGCAGGAACTTTCCTAAGGCCACTGTTGATAAACGTTTAAGTATGCTGAAGGAAAGGGAGGCCGAAAAATCCACTGACCCAGATGGCCAGCCCCGTTCGGTTCCAACCGAACCTGAGGGGGTGCCCACTGACCTGGGCGATACCTCCTCGGGCAAAAGGAGAGCTGATTCCATGGAATTGGTCCCTGCAAAAAGGAAGCGCAAGTCAGCCAGTTTGGATCCAGGTTCCCATGGTCCGACCGCTGATGAGATAGCAAAAGCGACCGCTATTGTGCAGTCGCGTCGCCCAGTTCCAACCGACACCAACAGAGAGACAGTCGGTTCGGTCGGACTTGTCTGCTTCGGAGTATGACCCTGAAGCATTTTAAGAGGGTGAGTGGGAAGGAGACAAAGATGATGAAGATGAGGATTATGAAGACCTAGATGAGCCTATTGAGCCTGACATCTCTTCCCAGGCTTTGAGTCCCCCTTCCGCTTCTTGTTTTACAAGAAGGTGGCTAAGACTCTTCAGCATCTAGTGGAAGAAGCTGAACAGGATCAGGAGGAGCCCAACTATGTTGAAATGATGGATGTCCCAGAGTTAAAAAGGGTGTCTATCCCTCTGCACAAGTCCCTGGGGAAACGGACCCAAAAAATATTAGTTTCCAACATCCATACCTCCTGTGGATAAGAAAATGGACAGGAGGTATGCTCTGTCAGGCCCTGGTACAGATTTCCTTATTAACCATTCCAGCCATGTTGGGGTAGTGCAAGCTGCAGCCTGTGACAAGGCTAATATTCCCCTGGCATCTCATGCCCCAGATAAGGATTCCAGGAAAGTGGATGCCATGGCAAAGAAGCAGTACTTGGCATCCTCTTTGGGACTCTGGCAATCCAATTATACAGCATATATAGCCAGATACCAGAAGTCCAGGTGGGGTATGGTTCTGGAGCTGGCTAAGAATGCCCCTCCCCAGCTGGCCAAGGAGCTGTAGCAGGTGGCTATGGATGGCATTGAAGCTTCTAAGGTCCAATTTCATGCTGCTGTGGACTCGAATGATGTTCATTCTAGGGTTATGGCTACATCTGTTTCCATGAGGAGATTTGCCTGGCTCAGGTGTACCAGTTTATCTCAGGATACCCAGACCAAGGTCATGGATTTTGCTGTCACTGGTAACTCTCTGTTTGGGGAACAAACAGAGACATACATGAAAAAGATGGACGAATACAGGACCACATACAGGAGTGCTGCAGCCAAAGAAAAGCAGACCACTCCTCAGAGACAGCAATCCAGGGCTGGCAGGGGCAGACCTTTTCACAGGCCTTTCTACCAGGCCCAGGCCTCCTCCTCTTTCCAGCAGAGGGGGGGTTCTTTAGGGGAAGAGGCAGAAGGGGGATGGTAAGGACTGCATCCTCCTCTAAGCCCCTGCCAAACAGACACCCTGATGTCAGCCAGGGTCGCCTCCCCAATTCCTGTAGGGGGCATGATGGCTCACTTTTTCCAGGCCTGAAAGTCTGTCACTTCAGACAAGTGGGTCCTGGAAGTAGTGAGCCAGGGTCTTGCTCTCAGCTTCAGCAGATTTCCAAAGTTGGGAGCAAAGGCTTTCTGTCCGTCCTCCAAAGAGGAAACACAGGCCTTAGAAACAGAGGTTTCTTCTCTACTGCTTCTACAGGCAGTGGAGAATGTACCTCATTTACAAGGGAAAAGGATTGTACTCCAGGTACTTCCTTACCCTAAAAAAGACAGGGGAGTGGCGAACCATCCTGGATCTACGGTACCTAAACAAACGCATACTAAAGCCAAAGTTCAAGATGGTGACTCTGGGAATTATTCTTCCCCTCTCTGAGACCAGGAGACTGGCTAGCCTCTCTGGATCTCAAGGATGCCTCTTTCCACATACCATTAGGCAGTCCCATAGAAAGTACCTCCAGTTCGAACTGCCCTCAGGCCATTACCAGTTCAGAGCAATGACTTTCGGCCTAACATCTGCCCCAAGAGTATTCACCAAATGCCTAGCAGTAGTGGTGGCCTTCCTCAGAAGACAAGGCATCCTACTGTTCACTTACTTGGACGACTAGCTCATAGTAGGTCAGTCCCCAGACCAAGTCAGATCAGCTCTAGGGGTCACTCAGAATCTTCTACACTCCCTAGGATTCATCCTAAATCTGGAAAAGTCTGTTCTGGAGCCAGTTCAGCTTCTCACATTTATAGGAGTGGAGCTGGACACTGTTCTGGCCAGGGCCTTCTTTCCTCTATTAAGGGTCCAATCCCTCACCTCTCTGGCTTCCTCTTTTTGTCCACTTGTGTCTCAGCCAGCCAGACATGTCTTGCAGTTATTAGGCCACATGGCAGCCTGCACTGCAGTAGTGCAAGGGGCAAGGTTTCAGATGAGGGACATCCAATTTCACCTAAGAGCTTTTTGGTCTCAGAAAAAAGATCCCCTCTCCAAGTTGGTTCCAGTGTCTCTAACTTTGGTTCAGGCCCTTCAGTGGTGGCTGGAAGAGGACTATTTGAGGCAAGGGGTTCCTTTCCTCAGTCAGGCTCCCACAGTGACTCTCACCACAGATGCTTCTCTGCTGGGATGGGGAACCCACATGGATCAGCATACAGCTCAGGGGACTTGGTCCCATCAGGAGTCTCTCCTTCACATAAATCTTCTCAAACTCAGGGCTGTCTTTCTGGCCCTTCAGACATTTTTGATTTTAATTCAGGGGAAAGTGGTGCAGATCAGGACAGACAACACCACAACCATGTGGTACATCAACAGCGGGGGGCACTCGTCGTCTTGGCCTTGTGCACGAGGCCATCAAAATATGGTCACTAGCTTATTCCTGCAGGCTTCCCTTGATTGCTGTGCATCTTCCAGGAAGGACAATGTACTTGCAGATGCTCTCAGCAGGATTTCTCAAGGTCACTACTAATGGGCCCTGAATCCTCTCATCCTTCAGACCATTTTCAAGAGATGGGGCACTCCAGAGATAGATCTCTTTGCAGCCCTGGACAACCATTAGCTCCCTCTATTCTGCTGCAGGCCCCCTCTGCGGGGGTCTCTTCCTCTAGATGCCCTCCTGTTGGACTGGACCAACAGGTTTCTCTGTGCTTTTCCTCCCTTTCCTCTGATATTCAGGGTTCTAGTCAAGATCAGGTCCCAACCCTGTACTGTGATTCTAATAGCCCCGGGTTGGGCCAGACAGCTTTGGTATCCTCTACTATTGTCACTATCAGTGACAATTCCCCTGTGCCTTCCCAGACAGTTCAATCTCCTCACTTCAGCTCAGGAGAGGATATTGTACCCCAGTCTTCACACACCCTGGCTCAAGGCCTGGTTCTTGAGGAGCTAGAATATGCAGACCTACATCTCTCACAATCAGCTCTGGATATCCTTAAGGCCAGTAGGAAACCTTCCACTAGGAGAACCTATGATTCTAAATGGAAGAGGTTTGGGTTTTGGTGCTCTCAGAGGCACATCCAGCCAGATTCAACCGATATTGCCACTGCCTTAGATTATTTGGTATATCTTAACAGTTTAGGCCTTCGGCCTACCACTCTCAAGATGCATTTGGCAGCTATTTCTGCTTTTCTTTCGGCTGGGAAGGGATCTTCTCTAGCTTCCCACCCAGTTTTCAAGAAATTCTTTAAAGGTTTGGTCCACATCAATCCTCCCTTCAGGGATCCTCCTCCTATATGGGACCTGAATATCTGTATTGCACAGCTGATGCAGCCTCCCCTTTGAACCCCTTTGCTCCGCTGAGCTCAAATACCTGACTTGTAAAACTGTATTCCTGGTTGCTATTACTTCTGCCAGGAGAATCAGTGAGTTACAGGCTCTATCAGTGGAACCTAATTTCATCTCATTCCATAGGGATAAGGTGGTCCTTTGTACAGATAGGAAATTCCTCCCTAAAGTGGTATCAGATTTCCATCTGAACCAATCTGACATTGCCTGTATTTTTCACTGATCACTTTTCCTCTGGACAGAGGAGATTACACAGTCTCGACGTAAAGAGGGTTCTGAGTTACTACTTAGAATCCACTAAGCCCCATAGAAACGACTGCTCCCAGCTGTTTCTCACTCATGGGGAGGTGGGTAAAGGCAAGCCTGTCACCAAGAGAACTATTGCTAGGTGGATTGTCTCTTGCATACAGTTCCACTACTCAAAATTGGGGAAAGAGCCACCCTCAGGCCTGAGGGCTCACTCCTCCAGAGGTACAGCTGCTTCAGTCGCAGCAGCTAGAGACATACCCTTAGTGGAAATCTGTAAAACAGCCACCTGGAAGACTGTTCACACATTCGACAAGCATTACTCCCTGGACATTCAGACTAGAAGTGATGCTAGGTTTGGTACTGCAGAGCCTGTTCCCAAAGTAGGTTCTGTAGTTCCCTCCTCCTTGAGGGGTACTGCTTGGTAGACTGTATATAGTCAGAATACAGCAAGACTTCATGTTTGAAGAAAACAATTACTCACCTTAGTAATTGTGTTTCTTCTAATGGAGTCTTGCTGTATTCTGACCTCCCTGCCTCCCCTCCTTGAACCTAGTTGTTTTGGGATGTGGGTGGGTAGGTGCAGTGTTGCACCCCAAGGGTATACCTGGTGCCTCTTCTTAATTGAAGATTGTTTATTGTTCCTTTGTTTTATTACCTACTTGGATTCTTTTCTGGGTCTCGACTTGAGTCTTTGGACCCTGAAGTTGATGTCTTTTGCCCTTTGGCACAAAAGTGTTTTTTTTTTTTTTAAACTATTTATAGAGTTTTATAAACAGAGTACATTCAAAATACACTCAGTCTTCAGATATAAATAGTTACAAAGGCAATTTCACAGACAGAATCATACAATTCCTTATCTAGTTGTGGATATCACTAGGGAAAGTGGAAGTCTAAACAATTATCTGACTATTTACTTGATGAGGATCAATCAATCTGTATATGGCTTCAGGTGGTTATTATTTTTTTCTTTTTCCTCCTTTTTTTCCCTTTTCTTTTCTTTTCTTACTCCTGAGGTCAGGAGACCCAACAAGAACCAGTCTTCCCCCCCAGGCAAATAGAGGGCTACAGGGAATCTATTACAGAGACGGTCCCCTAAAAAAAAAAAAAAAAAAGGGGGGACTAACTCTTATGGAACAAAATCAGGTCTTTCCCCTGCCATATATGACCCAACGTCTCCACAATATTTCGAATTGAGGCACTCTTTTATTCAAAGAAGCCGTCAATGCCTCCATTCTGTATATGTTTATCATCATTTCCTGCCATATGCCTGTGGTGATAGGGAGCTGAGACTTCTTGTTCTTGGTTATAGCCTTCTGAGCGGCTAAAAACGCTATTTTCAGAAATCTGGTGGTGAGTGGGTCCCCAAGCCCCTCCAGGACTTCTAAGAACAAGAAACAAGTAGGTGAAATTATTATATCTGGTGCGAATATTATTCCCAGGGCTTGTTGCCGCTCCAGCAAAAAGGTAAACAGTACTGGGCAGCTCCACAACATGTGGAAATATGTTGCCTGCAACTGTCCACACCCCCTCCAACACTCTGCCTTGTCATCAGCTGAAGGCTGTCCCAGACACTTTGGGGAGCGAAAGTACCTGATGAAAATTTTCCAGGCAAAATCGTGCCAGCTGACGGCTATAAGGCCCTACTGTATTGTAGAGTGGGCCCTAGTCCAGACTTCCTCTGGGATTTGACTCCCCAGGTCCCTCTCCCATGCTCTTCTTATAGAATCTATAGTGTCTCCTTTCCAAGCTAGTAAATCCCTGTATAGACTAGAAATAATGTGGGTCTTGGTAGGTTCTCTCTCTCTAGCATTTTTTAGAGAAAGGGCAATCTTGGGGGTGGATATCAGACCCCGACTAAATTCCGATATAAACTTCCTTGCTAGGTTCCTAACTTGAAAGTATCTAAATCTATCTTGCCAGGGGATGCCATATCTACGGACTAGAACCTCAAAGGGGATAATCTCTCCTTCCATAAAATGCCAGATTAAATGCAGGCCTCTCGTCTCCCACTTCCTGAACCCACTGTCCCAAATCCCTGGTGAAAAGAGTCCAGATATGGAATAGAGAAAAAAAGGAATCTCCAATTCTTAGCCCTTTTGTCATTTAGGATGTTGTGCCACTGCTCGAGTGTAAAGGGATTTTTCTGCTGGTCTAGGAGAGGTTTTCTCCCCTGTCCAAGCAGTAAGTTGTTTAGGTTGGAAAGAGTACCCTCCGAAAGTTCCGCATTTTTCCATTTGGATATGTACAGCTTATCCAACCAATATAAGGCCGTTCTCAGTTGTGATGCATAATAATAAAGCTTAAAGTTAGGTAACGAGAGACCTCCATCTTTTTTCGGTATTTGGAGAACTGAGAGCCGGATCCTGGGCTTATGTGGGCCCCAAAGAAACCGAGAGACCACCCTATTCAAAAGATTAAAATATGAATCTGGAACCTTGATCGGAATAGTTTGTACCAAATACAAGAGTTTGGGGAGAATTATCATTTTTATGGCCTCTACTCTTAGGGCTAAGGGAATAGGGACCGACAACCAGAGTTCCAATTCAGTCCTGATATTTACTAAGATAGGGGAGAAGTTAAGCAAGAATAAATTGTCGAACTGGAATCCCAGCCGTACTCCCAAATATTTAAAATTGGTCAGGTTCCATCTAAAAGGAAACCGCTGTCTAATACGGTCAGATGGCTCATAGTGCCTATTTAAAACCTCTGTCTTGGATAAGTTTAACTTGCATCTGGCCAAAAGGCTAAATTCTGATAAAGCGTCCCACAGCCTCTCCAGGGATTGTTCCAGATCCCTGAGGTAAATCAAGAGATGATCTGCATACAGGGCTAATTTATGCGTCTCCCCTTCCAGTTCCTATCCCCGGATCTCCTCCTCCTGCCTCAATGCTTGGGCTAACGGTTCAAGATACAGTGCAAAAAGAAGGGGGGAGAGGGGACAACCCTGCTTGGTGCCTCGCTGTAGAGATATTGGGTGGGAGACATTGCCATTCATTTTTATATATGCCTTTGACTTAGTGTCAATTTTGGATATGATCCCCACAAAGGCTTCTGAGAACCCAAATCTGCTCAAGGCCAACTTCAGAAAATTCCAAGCCACCCGGTTGAAGGCCTTCTCTGCATCCAGACTCAAAATCATGCAGGAGGCCTCTGACCGAGCGGCATGGTGCATTACATGCAGAGTTCTTTTAATATTGTCTTGTGTTTGCCTACCCGGAATGAACCCTGTCTGGTCATTGTTAATCAATTTGGGCAGAATCTCCTGCAATCGTTTTGCAAGAATTGAGGCATAAAGTTTATAATCTATATTTAATACTGATATAGGGCGGTAGGACCCACACTGAGTTGCATCTGTCCCGGGCTTGGGGATACTCGAGATTACTGCGTAATTCCAGGTATCTGGCAGGTCCCCTCCCATTTGTGCCAATCTACAGGTTCTCAGTAGTGGACCACTTATTTCCCTTCTAAAAAATTTAAAGAATTCAGGGGTGTATCCGTCTGGGCCAGGCGCTTTCTTTGTTTTCAATCTCCTAATTGCAGCCTCTAATTCAATTGAAGATATGGGGGTGTCCAGAGAAACTCTATGTTCCTGGGTTAGTTCTGGGAGCTTTAGTTTCTTTAAGTAGGCTTTGATTGGTTCACTTCCCGAAGAATGATCCAAGCTGTATATATTTATATAAAAATCTCTGAAGCCCGAGAGAATTTTCTCCGTAGACCTCACGAGTTTTCCTGATTTGGGGTCCCTAATTTGCATAATTGTGTTTTCTGCAGTCTGTCGTCTAAGTCTGTGGGCCAAAAGGCGGGAAGCTCTGGGGCCTGTTTCATAATATCTCTGTCTTGGGCGTTGTAATGCCTGTTCCATTCTAATGTCAATAATCCCCTGTATCTGTTGTCTAGTCTTGAGTATTTCTGGTTGTACCGAGGTCATCCTGGCCGCCGCCTGCTCTAATAGGTTATGAAGCTGCTCCTGAAGTTGTTCCATTTTTTTATTTTGTTGCTTTTTAAAATATGTGGCATATTTAATGCAATCCCCCCTTAACACTGTCTTAATAGTATCCCATAGTATGGTATCAGGAATTTCCGTGGACTCATTGTCCTTCAGAATTTGTGGTATTCTGCTCTTAGCCATATCTGTAAAATCTTTCAGATTTAGGAGATAGTTATTGAATTTCCAAAGGGACTGTCCCCTTCTAACTTCCCATTTCAAGACCACAGACACCTGTGCATGATCCGATAGGACCGATGAGATGTGTTTGCACTCCAAAATCTGGTTCTGGTGCTCGCCTGAGACTAATATATAGTCAATCCTAGCACAGGAACCATGTGGGAAGGAATAGTGGGTGTATTCCCTTTTATTTGCATTCTGGTGTCTCCAAGCATCCAGCCAAAATGCACCCCTCAAGTGCATCTTGATTAACTTGCCTACCGGAGTCTGCCTAAAGGTCTGCTTTCTAGAGGTGTCTCTTGGGTCCCATATCTGATTCAAGTCTCCACCCACCACCAGTGCTCCTACCTGATATTCAGAGATTTTACGGAGTAGGGGACTAATAGTCTCCTTTGTGGAACCTGGCGGAGCATATAGAGAAACTGATATGATGGGTGTGCCGTCTAAGTTGCCCACTAAGATAGCCAATTGACCTTCCGGATCCGAATAACTATTAGTTTTCTGAAATGGAGTCCCCCTAGCAACCAGCACCGCCGCCCCCCTTATGTTCCCCCCCCTTAAAGGAAGCTGCAACAACCGTGTCATAGTCAAATTTTGCCAATTTCAGATGTTCAGATCTGTTAAGATGCATTTCTTGTAGTAAAATAAGTGGGGCTTTCCCTCTTCAGAGTCAACATAATTTTGTATCGCTTTACTGGACTATTTAGTCCATTTACGTTATGTGAAATAATTTTAATGTTTTTACGATCTGCCATTTGTATATATAGATGTACTAATCTTTGGATATGAGGGGGACAGACTTCCCAGTGCCACCATTTCTTTTATCCTCCTCCGAATTCTTCCACACTCCCTCTCACTTCTACCTCTTCTCTCAGATATGTTATTGGGTATAACAAGCCCTGAAACTTTATATGATGAGTATGAACAATTTGCCAGTGTAACTGACCATATTGTACTAAGACAAATAACCAAACTTTCACAACGACATAACACATGAACACATAAAATAACCTAAAAGGTACCCTTAACTGAGCAACTAGTACCTTCTGTAGAACACTATTTACAATATGACTCCCAAGGTAGGGGAGCAGAGTATTCTGCTCCCTGAGAAATCAAGTAAAACCTACTCGATTGGGAGGGGAAGGAGCCTTAAATTCGGCCCGTTCCTCCTGGACTCCAAAATAATTGAGTCCTTGCCAGTTGTTATGACACATCGTCATCCGTAAACATTCCATCAGGAAACACAGTATGGGTAGGTTTGCCACACCATACCCACTGTGTTTAGCGTTGGGCCTACCCATCTACCTTTCTACTTCCCTTCCTTCAATCCAGAATCCCTTAATACAACATTGGAATGGAGATCCCCATTGCCTGGAGAATTGTCGGCTTGATAGTGTGTCTCGGGGCTCCCAGATCGCCCTCCCATGGTAACCCCCAGACCCCTCCATATGGCACCGGGAGATATCTCGTATGTCCCTGATTCTGTGGTGGTCTTATTGGTTTAATTAACTCCAATAATGAGGTTTTTTAAGACCATAGCCCCCCCAGCCCCCCTCCCCCCACGATGTAGGGAGGAAAAGACAAGGACGGAGGCGGAAGGGGCAACAGCCACACCCCCTTAGAGATCTCCAAACCAATCCTTTCACAGTCCTGTCTTGTTAAGCTGGGGGTATTAGGTTAAGGGAGAGTCTTCTCCATTCCCCAACTCGTGGATTGTGATCTGCAAGAGGATCTCCCCCTTCCAACTACTGTGACAACATCTTATCCGCAGACCCATAATATAATTTCTCATTCATAAAATACATGCTAGCTTAGTCGCGTTGGAGGTTCGAGGAATAGTGTGACTCCCCCTCCTGAACCCCGACAATATAATGACTTCCCAATTTAAGCTGCTGATCTCAATTTAACAGTGCAGAGTTCTCTATGTATCCCGAATAGTACAAGTGGGTTCCCCTCAGTCCCCCCCCTCCACAACCAGTTTCTCCCTTCTCCTGTTCTAATTCCCTATGATGCCTCAAGTGATAGCCGAACTATTCCCCCTCCACCCTCTAGACTCCTCGCCTCGAGCCTCGGTGTAATAGCTCGCCGCCTCAAAGGGGTCCCACCCACATGTCTGCGAGAGTCCGCCCCATGCGGAGGGCGCGTGTCCAGGAACCGCTCTCATAAACCCACCCATATGGAATCCCCCATAGGACAACACATTCCCCCGAAATGGGTGCACGCGCTCCCCCCCACCCTCCATCGGCCTACCCCCCCATGCCATCCCGAACATTGAGCCACCTGATCAGCCCATCCTATCGGTCTACAACAAATGTGTTGTTTCCCTTCTTCACCTCCTTTATTCCGGAAGAGGAGAAACAAAAATCCAAGTCCCTCAATCATCCACCCTGTCAATCCCCTCGCTCCCATAACTCTGACCCCATAGGACACCACGCTTGAAACTGCTACATAACCAGAGCTTCTAATTTCCAGCCACCCTTTCCCTTTTTTAAACCCTCCTCTGGAATATTAAATGCCAAAACGTGCTCTCGCCCCTCAACCTCCCTTTTCCAGTGGAGGAGGCTAGACAAGGAACCCCTCCACCCCACCCCCGAGACCACTCCCTGCCCACAAACTCCTTGGTACAGATTACATTCCGCTCAAAATACTGTTTAAAGTAACACTAATAGAAAAAGTCAGAAAATCAGGGAGGTGCCAGTCCAGCATGGTGTCCCAACGGTAGGGGGGGTAAGAAAAATTGAGCTGAAGGCCCATGTAGTAAAGTAAGAAAGACCTCACCGATTGGGTTGTTTCCTTCATGTATTTGAGTCAGTGTTATGATGCGAGTTCTCAGGGCCACTATTTTGCGTTAGACGGGATAGCATTCTCTTAATGTCCATGAGGGTATTGTCTGCCGCCATCCTTCCTTCGCAGCTGCCAATGCGGGGGTTGCTCACACGCCATAGATTCTGTAGTGCCTGAGGCGGATCCTTACGTCTGGTGGGCAGTACGATTTCATGGCCACGATCCTTAAAGGCCTGTAGTGCTTCTTCTGATGAATAGTAGACTTCGGTGCCTGATTCCCAACATACTCGGAGTCTGGAGGGGTAGGGTGTCTGGAACCTCACCTTAATTTCCCTCAATTTCCTTAGTAACGGAGCATATGCCTGGCATTGTTGCTGAATTAACTGGGGGTAGTCCTGGTCGAATAGGAGTCTGGCTCCATTATACTCCACTCGGCCCTGCTTCAATGCTGATCTTAGGATTTTTTCTTTATCACGGTAACTCGAGAATTTCACAATTATTGAATGAGGTCTGGCTGTAGACAAGGTTGGTTTTGGAACTAGGGCCCGGTGGGCTCGCTCAATCTTGAAATTAAATGACTGTGGCAAATCCAAAACGTGGCGTAGCAAGTCCTCCACAAATTCACACATGTCACTGACCTCCGCTGATTCTGGGAGGCCGTGGATCCTGATGTTGTCTCTCCGGGAGCTTGCTTCTAGGTCAAGGCATTTGGCTGAGATAGATTCAGTTTGTTGTGTGAGATATTCAATTGCCTTAGCGATCTGCCGTAAGTCTTCCTCAGCCGTCGATACCCTTTCTTCCGCTTCAGTAACTTTAGACTCAAGTTTAAGTCTGAATGTAGTTTGTTAAATTCAAGTTTCGTTTCCGACCTGAATTGCTTTATTTCGGATAATAATGTTTCAAACTGCGATCTGGATAGATTGTCCATTTCAGTATCGGTGTCGACTCCCGCCATACTCTGAGGGGATTCTCTCTCACTCGCAGCCGAGCTTGTGGGGCTCAATCCTGGGTAATCCTGCTTCCCCTTTACATCTTTAGAGTGGGATCTCCTCCTGGGTGTATTTCCATGGCTTGATTTCTGCATAATTGATGTTATTGAATCGATTTCAATTGTGTGGAAATGTCTTTCTGGATCTCTGGCTGGTGAGCTCTCTGTTTAAGCTGCCATGCCGTCGATGACGTCACCGGAAGTCTCGGCACAAAAGTTTTAAAAACAATTTCTGGGTTGTTAGTTGCTTAGTATAGGGCTCGTAAGAATCTGGCGGTTACACTGAAGAGTACCTGGGGCAGAGATCTGAAAACAGAGCTCGAGCTCAACGTTCTATGCCTTGGCATAGAATTAACTCTTTCCTCTCTGGAGCAGTTCAGGTGCTGGGGCTAACTGCATATAGTCAGAATACAGCAAGACTCCATTAGAAGAAACACGATTACTAAGGTGAGTAATTTTTTCTTTTGAGAAATGGGGAACATTTTTAGGAGAATGTTTTTGAGCTTCTTGGCAAGGGGGAATAAGCACCCTGAATACTCATGGTTGATGGGAAAGAGGTCCTAGAACCCTATGAGATGGCCACAAAGGTTCAGTGAAGCTTTCATTGACCTCACTGATTTTATCCCCAGAGAGAGACCTTGGCGTGATTAACAATAAACTATCCCTTGAAAATCTTACCAGAGAGGCAGTCAAAAAGTGCAATAGGATACTTGGTTGCATATTTGCCATTCTGCTAAAGTGTGGTTCCTCTATGGAGGCACCCACAGTGGAGACCAAGGAGGATGCTGGGAACCTCCACAAAGGAGGCCCAAAGGAGGGTGGCATGGGACCCCAAAAGAGAAGGAAACAACTCCTGGTGGGGGACTCCATTATTAGGAAGGTAGAACTAAGAGGGAGGTAGGGTGCCTGCCTGGCGCCATGGCTTGGAAGGACAAGGAGCAAATCCTAGGGATCACCAGAGAAGCTGCACAGGGGAGGGAGCTGGATGTCATTGTCCACCTAGGGACAAATAAACCTGGCTAGGAAAGGGATCAGAGCAGTGCAGGAAAAGTTTGTGGAGTTGGGGAGGGGCCTTAGACAAGAAGCGCACACAGTAGCCTTCTCGGAGGTGCTGCCTATCTATAGCGTAGGTGAGGCTAGGGTGCTCCACACCATGGGATTCAATCAGTGGTTGAAAAACTGGTGCAGAGCTCAGGGATTTGGCTTCATTGGGGACTGGGGGTCCACCTGGAGTGATGCAGGCCTATACTGGCGTGATGGTCTGCATCTGTCCAGGAGGGGAACCAGGATCCTAGGTGATAGATTTAAATGCTTCTTTGGCAAGCATTTAAACTAGCCAAGGAGGGAGGCACTGGAAAGGAGCAGGGAAATCCTAGCCCTTCCCCAAAACAAATCAGGGTAGTAAATGAGGTAAACACCAAGATAGACATGTAGATGGGGAGAAGGTTAGGGGTAAATGAAGAAAGTGACTAAGGCAATAAGGACAGGGATGGGACAAAAAGGGGTAAGACCATCAGGAAATGGAGGGTAATGAGTACCAGTGCCCATAGTCTGGGCAACAAGCTCCCTGAACTGGTGGCCTTGATGGAAGAGGAATTCCTGGATATTGTAGCAGTCACAGAAACATGGTACACAGAGAACCATGACTGGGATGTTAACATACCAGGTTACACAACCTACAGGAGAGACAGGGAGGGGAGAAGAGGGGGAGTAGCAGCTCTCTATGTAAGGGAAGGGATAAAAGCAACTGAACAAAACAGTAAACGGGGAGGGGAGGAGGCACTGTAGGTCACCTTAGAGACTGGAAATGGCACCACAATCCGCACAGGGGTTGTATACAGACCCCCATGTCAGGGGGAAGGAATGGACAAGGATATGATAGAAGGCATTCTTAGAATGGCAGAGAAAGGGAAGATATTGTTGATGGGAGACCTGAATATGCCAGATGTTAACTGGAGCACATTTACTACAGCCGCATCCAAGAGCAGGACCATTCTAGATGCCCTACAGGTGGCATGCCTCAGACAGCTAGTTTTTGAACCCACTCATGAGGGAGCAATCTTAGACCTTGTACTCTCAAATGGGGACAGTGAGAGGACCTCAGATCTAGAAGTGGGTAGGCATCTGGGAATAAGTGACCACCAAACAGTGTGGTTCACGATAAACTCGGCTACAGAGTCGAGCCATACAAAAGTGAGGGTACTGGACTTCAGGAGGGCTGACTTTGGCAAGATGGGAGAGTGCCTTAGAAAAGCACTAGCATACAGGCCAGAAGGAGGGGTGGAGCAACAATGGGGAAACATCAAAACTGCCATCACAGAGGCAACAAGCCTTAGTGTGAAGCAAATAAATTAAAAGCCACTATGGTTCTCAAAAGAGGTGGCAGGGAAGGTCAGGGAGAAAAAGATAGCATTCAGGAAGTATAAGGAAACACAGAAGGAACAGGACAGAGAGCTGTACCAGTTAAGGCAGAAGGAAGCAGGCAGGGAAATCAGAATAGCAAAGGCCCAAACTGAGGAAAAGATGGCAAACTCTGTTAAGAAGGGGGATAAAACCTTTTATAAGTACATCAGGGAGTGTAGAAAGACAAAGGGAGGGATAGTGAGGCTGAATAGAATGGATGGTGGGTGGGCAGAGAGGGACAGTGAAAAAGCATGAGTACTGAACAAATATTTCTGCTCAGTATTCACAAAACAGGAGGAAGGGGAAGTGCCTAATCCAATTAACAGAAGCACTCTGGATAGGGGGGGTCGATCCCAGTCCTTTCACAGAAGAAAGGGTTCTGAAAGAGCTCCTAAAACTAAAGGTGGACAAAGCAATGGGGCCTGAAGAATTCACCCCAGAATTCTAAAAGAATTAAGGGGAGAACTAGTGAAACCACTGACTACCCTTTTTAACAAATCATGGGAGGATGGTGTGGTACCTGAGGACTGGAGGAATGTGGATGTGATTCCGCTTCACAAAGTGGGACCAAGACAGAGGTAGGAAACTACAGACCTGTCAGTTTGATCTCTGTGGTAAGGAAAGTGATGGAATCACTTCTGAAGGAAAGAAAGAAAGTACCTAGAGGCCAGTGGGGCACAGGACCCAAGGCAGCATGGGTTCACAGCGGGAAGGTCATGTCAGATGAATCTAATTGACTTCTTTGACTGGGTGACCAAAGTAGTAGACCAGGGAGGGGCTGTGGACATGGCCTACCTAGACTTTAGCAAGGCATTTGACACAGTCCCACACAAAAGATTAATAGTCAAATTAACCAGCTTGGGAGTGGGTCCCATGGTGGTAGCCTGGGTAAAACATTGGCTGGACAACAGGACATAGAAGGTAATTGTAAATGGAGTCCACTCTGAAGAAAGAGGGTTACCAGTGGGGTACCGCAGGGTTCAGTACTTGGTCCAGTCCTTTTTTAATGTCTTTATAAGTGACATTGCAGAGGGACTGGAAGGAAAAGTATGCCTCTTTGCAGATGACACAAAGATCTGCAACAGCATTGATACACAAGGAGGTGTGGAAAGGATGAGGAAGGGACTTGGCAAGGGTGGAGGAATGGTCAGAAGTATGGGAGCTCAGATTCAATGCAAAGAAGTGCAAATAATGCACCTGGGAAACAAAAACCCAGGGAAGATTACACAATGGGGGAGGTAGTAATAAAAATGAAAAGGACCTGGGGTAATCATAGATGACCTTAAGGTTAGCAAGCAATGTGAGAAGGCAGTAGGGAGGGCTGGGGGATAGTCGGATGTATAGGAGGCATCACTAGCAGAAAACAGGGAGTTGTTATCCCTCTGTACAGACAGTTGGTGAGACCCCATCTGAGTACTGCATCCAGTTCTGAGACCCGTCTCTGCAAGGACATAGACAGGATAGAGGCAGTCAGAGGAGGGCAACTAAAATGGTGCAGTGTCTGCAAGAGAAGCTGTGCGAGGAGAGACTAAAGGAGCTTGATATGTATACCCTTGAGGAAGGAGGTGAGGGGTCATGATAAAACTTTCAAGTACCTCAGTGGAATCAGCAAAGTCAAGAGGGTAACATCTTTCAGAAAAGAGATGTGCAAGAACAAGGGGACACAATTTGAAGATAGAGGGCAGTTCAGAGGGCAATGTGGAGAGTATTTTTCCACAGAGAGGTGGTGGATGCATGGACCAGCCTTCCTGAGGAGGTTGTGGGGTCTAAAACTGTGGGAGAATTCAAGAATGCATGGGACAGACATAAGGCAATTTTTATGGGGGAGTAGGAAGAAATAGGCTGTTGGTTAACTAGGATCTGCAGCTTATCCTGTAGATAGGGAAATGGGCAGACTAGGTGGGCCAAGTGGTCCTTATCTGCCGTCAGTCTGTTTCTATATTTAGGCATATTAAAAGTAGACAGGTTGGTGTAGTAATTCCCATCTGTTCAACACTGGTTAGACCATACCTGAAGTACTGCTCCCCCTTTAGTGCACCACAAAACCTGGGAAGCATTAGACTTGTGAAGGAGGTACAAAGGAGAGTTGCAAAAAAAAATGTGAGGAATAAGCCCTATGGCAAAAGGCTAATGGACTTCGGCCTGTGCTTCTTGGAGTACAGGAGACTTAGAGGAGATTTGTATTTTGTATCGAGCATTTAATAATGAGGACTTAATGGGAATGCACAGGGCTCAGCAGAAGTATAAATGCTATAACAGGGACTCTTCAATGTCGACTAAAGGGTGAGATTTAACAAGTGGAACACCCTGCCATAGGAAGTGGTGGGGGCTGAAACAATCACGGGATTTAAGAATGCATGGGATAGACATAAAGGAATTCTGGAGGTCAGGGGTAAGGGGCAACAGACTTCCTGGAAAACATAAACTGAACTTACAAACTTAAATGGGCAGACTGGGTGGGCCATAGGCCCTTATCTGCCGACACTGTCTATGTATCTATGTATGTATTTATAGAACAAGGAGAGGAGTTTAATAGCAATGACTAGTCTCGGTATGGAATGGCCTCCCAGAATCTGTAGTGTTTAGTACTAGTATGGAGCTTTCTAAAAATCCTTGGATGATTATTGTGGAGTAGCTCAACACTACCACTGATATGTGGCGAATCTATATTGGCCTCTGCTGACACTCTTATCTTTTCTATGAATCTATACCAGACGAGCCTGCCTGTGGTGGCATTGATCAGGAAGCTAGCCTCTTGGAGGACCCCGACTTAAGGCACCCCACATTCTTCTTCAGACCTGTCAGACACCATCACATATCTCAGGAATAACCTTGGTAAAACCAGAGTAGGGGGACTCTCTTCACATGCAGCTAGTAGCGCTGACTCTGGAGAAACTCCCCTAACCCCAGCTCCAAAATGTTTAATTTCTCTCTGCAGTACTCCCTGTTCCCTAAGAAATGGAAATAGTCACTGGTCACACCAGTGTTTAAAAGTGGTGACTGCTCCATTCTGGCCAACTACAGACCTCTCTCAGTTCTCTCCTAACTGTCTAAGGTCCTGAATAGAACCCTTTTCCCTTTGTAGCAAGGGAACTGGTTCTGTTGCTCTTGGTATCAGAAGGTTTGCCACTTCTGCCTCCAGAAGTTTCCTTTCTGAAAGGGAAGCTGGCCTGAAAACCCCTGATCTTAACTTGGAGAAAGGATTTGAAGCTGAGGGCCAGGCCCTGACTTATTATTTCCAGGACCCACTTGTCTGTGGTGATGTTTGTCTAAGCCTGAAAGTCGTGAGCCAGCCTGCCCCCCACTGGAGGTGGGGAGGTGACCCTGGCAACCACGTCAGGGATTCTGCTTCGGTTGTGACTGAGCCTGGTTGGCTTGGTTTCCATGTCTGGATCCCCTTCTGCCCCTGCCCCTGAAGTAGCCTTGATGAGGATACTGTGGGCCAGCTTGGGCATGGAAGAAAGGTCTCCCATATGCTGACCTACCTCTACCTCCACTTCCAAATGGTCTGTACAAGGTTGAGGTCTTCTCCTTGGCTAAGTTGCTTTTATAGGTGGTTTTGTACTCGTCCACCTTTTTCATGTAAGCCTCTGGTTTGTCCCCAGATAGTGAGTTGTTCTCACAAGGGAAAGCCATGGCTTTTGTTTGTGTGTCCTGGGGCAGGTTTGTTGCTCTCAGCCAAGCAAATCTCCTTAAGGCCACAATGAGTGCTATCCACCTGGCAGTGGTGTCGTGGCATCTACTGCCATGTGGAACTGGTATTTGGTAACTTCCAAGCTGCAACTAGCTGTTTGACAGGTCTGCTGCCATCTGCGCAAGAACCTTGTCTTCCACGGCCAAGACAGATTGCCACAGACTTTTGGTACTGGACAGCACAGGCCATGTACTTGGCCTGTCTTGTGGACAGAGTCTGCAAAATAGCCCTTCCTGGCCATGCTATCAATTTTTTGAGAATCCTTCTCTGAAGGGTATGATGCTATGGGCACCCTAGCCCTGTCACATGCTGCAACTGGTAACTCCCCTGATGGTCAGGATGAGAAAATAAAAACTCAGCCCCTGACCTCTCAAGCTGGTGTTTATCAGCTTTTTTGTCCACAGGCGGAACTGAATTAGAAGTCTGTAGAACCTTCATCACCTGTTTCTTCAGACTTAGTTATTGGCAGCCAGTAACAGCCTTTTGGTGGGTGCGAGACCCATAATTTCTAAGAAATCCACCCCCTTCTCATCTTCTACTGTCTCACTGGTAGTGATACCCAGTGCCTCCATTTGTTTCATAAATGTGAAATGAGAGGAATTGTCCTCAGGCAACCGAGGAGGAGAATCCAATTCGTGGTCCGGGGACACGTCGGGTTCAATGGGTTCCCCTTGGTCATTATCATCCTCATCATAAAGTTCATAGCCTGGATCTTGTGTGAGGGAAACCAAACCAGAAACGTGGACAAGCGTCTGTTGAATAAGCGGGTGGAGAATGAAATCTGAGTGTTGTAAAACGCAGCAGTTGGTAAGGGCAGCAGTTTGAATGGTGCCATGAGCCAATAAATTTTCCATCATTTACATAAGTTCATTTCCTCCGGGGCAGGTCAGCACGGGAAGCTGACTGCAAGAGTTAAACATACTGAAGAATACATTGGAAGAAACAAGATTACTAAGGTGAGTAATTTTTTTTTTTTTTCCTCATGCCAGTTGACCTGTCACTCGTGGCTTCGCCACTTGTGATGTCATCAGGTCAATCTAGTACTCAAGCAAAAAATATGAACAATATTTCCAGTGGGGGGGGAGGTCATGCAAAGCATCTAGTACCCCAGGACTTCTATACCTGTGGTGAACATTCAGCATTGATAAATGCTTGTTTACAACTGGGCTCTTGTACTGCATCGTTTTTTGGGACTCGTTTTGATTTATTTCAAGGTTCTCTTTAATTGGTACATCAGAGAGACCTTGTGGACCATAAAAAAACTGTATAAATTGTTTTCAACTCCTGGCAAGGGAAGACTCACAAGTTTTGCTTAAAGCATTTAGGTCCACAACACAACTTTATAAATTGTAAGTCCTGTCATATTTCTTGCCAAAAAACTCATTTAAAAGGGTAAACATTTTAAAAAGAAGCCTGCCTTCTCAGTCTGCCTCTGTCACCTAAAAATAAACAACAAAAAAAAAAAAGCTCTGAGGGTGGTGCCAACAATGGTGGACAGTACGCATCTGAAAGGGTCATCTCGTGTGCAGCAGCAAATAATGTAAAAAGTGACAAAAAAGGAAAACGTAAATCGAATCAAAATCTTTATTTATCCAGGCAGGCATCGTTGAGCAAGCTCATTTACAAGATGGATCTGGTTAAATCCGGGCTAATTAATACAGTACATACAGAGGTATTCACAGTAGGGATTAATAATACAAATATGCACAAATACTGCACTTAAGTGCTCAGTGTTACAACAGTTCATAACAGTACAACGTGCTCCAGTTCATGGGAGGAGCAGGCACATCCACATATTTCAGAAGGGAGTGTAATCACACAGTTTTCCTAATTTTAGCACTACGAGCAGAAAAATAAGGATACTAGCAGTCAGGCACATAGGTGATTACAGCTTTTTTGGTATATGTCAGCGAGGAAAATGGATTTTAGTTTGGTTTAGGGAGAACACAGATGCAAGCTGAAGGAACCAACCGGTGACCAGAGCCAAAGAGCGCTTGTGATAGGGTTGCGGCTTTGCCGTGCCTTGCTAGTTGAGGGTCCAGACTTGGGGTCACAGGTGGTGGCTGAGGCCACACCGACTACTGATTGCCCAAGATTCCCATGCCTGTGGAATGGGGAGCCCATAGAGGGCGACAAGAGACATCTGTACCAGCAGAGAAGCCCAACAGCAAGACAACCCAGATGTGGATTTCTATAGCGCTTAGTCTGGCATGAACACAATAATTTGGGAAGGGGTGTAATCACACAGATTCTCTCCATATAATACTCTAACAGTAGAATAAGAGTCTTAACAGGCACTCGAAGAAGTGATGACAGCTTTTTTGAGCGGATTTCAGCAGAGAAATCAGATTTTATACCAGTCTATTTACAGAAGAAAGGGTTCTGAAAGAACTAATAAAATTGAAGGTGGACAAAGCAATGGGGCCTGATGGGATTCACCCAAGAATTCTAAAAGAACTAAGGGTAGAACTAGCGGCACCGCTGACTACTCTCTTTAACAAATCATGGGAGGATGGGGTGGTACATGAAGACTGGAGGATGGCCGATGTGATTCCTCTTCACAAAAGTGGGAGCAGGACAGAGGCAGGAAACTACAGACCAGTTAGTTTGACCTCAGTGGTAGGGAAAATGATGGAATCACTTCTCAAGGAAAGAATTGTTGAGTACCTAGAGGCCAGTGGGGCACAGGACCCAAGGCAGCATGGATTCACAATGGGAAGGTAGTGTCAGATGAATCTAATAGATTTCTTTGACTGGGTGACCAAAGTAGTAGACCAGGGAGGGGGCTGTGGACATGGCCTACCTAGATTTTAGCAAGGCATTTGATACAGTCTCACACAAAAGATTAATACACAAGTTGGCCAGCCTTGGGGTGGGTCCCAAGGTGGTAGCCTGGATAAAAAATTGGCTAAACAGGACACAAAGGGTAGTAGTAAACAGAGTCCACAGTGAAGAAAGGAGGGTTACTAGTGGGGTACCGCAGGGTTCAGTACTGGGACCGGTCCTTTTTAATGTCTTTATAGGTAACATTGCAGAGGAACTGGAAGGAAAAAGTATGTCTCCTTGCAGACGACACAAAGATCTGCAACAAGGTTGATACACAAGATGTAGTGGAAAGGATGAGAAGGGACTTGGCAAGGTTGGAGGAATAGTCAAATGTATGGCAGCTCAGATTCAATGCAAAGAAGTACAAGGTAATGCACCTGGGAAACGAAAACCCAGGGGAAGAGTACACAATGGGGGGTGAGATACTGACAACAGTAAAATTGGAAAGGGACCTGGGGGTAATTATGTCAGATGATATAAAGGTGGGCAAGCAATGTGAGAAGGCAGTAAGGAAGGCCGGGGGATACTGGGATGCATAGGGAGAGGCATCAGTAGTAAAAAAACAGGAAGTTGTTATCCCTCTGTACAGACAGTTGGTGAGACCCCATCTGGAGTACTGTGTGCAGTTCTGCAGATCCCATCTCCGCAAAGACATAGACAGAGTGGAGGCTGTCCAGAGGAGGGCAGCCAAAATGGTGCAGGGTCTGCACCAGAAGACGTACGAAGAAAGACTAAAGGAGCTTAATACGTTTACCCTTGAGGAAAGGAGGGAGAGAGGAGACATGATAGAAACTTTCAAGTACCTCAAGGGAATCAACAAAGTTCAAGAGGGTAGCATCTTTCAGAAAAAGAGATGTGCAAGAACAAGGGGGCACAATTTGAAGCTAGAGGGGGGACGGCTCAGAGGTAATGTGAGGATGTATTTTTTTCATGGAGAGGGTTGTGGATGCATGGAACAGCCTCCCTGAGGTGGTTGTGAAGTCAAGAACAGTGGGGGAATTCAAGAATGCATGGGACAGACATAAGGCAGTCCTAGTGGGAGGTAGGAGGAAGTAAGCTGTTGGTTAACTAGGATCTGCAGCTTATCTGTTAGGTAGGAAAATGGGCAGACTAGGTGGGCCAAGCAGTCCTTATCTGTTGTCAAATTCTGTGTTTCTGTTTCTATTTGGTTTTTGAGGGAAACACGGAAGCAGACCACAGGGACCAATCGGAAGCCAGAGCCAAAAAAAGCACTCGGTTCCGATTGGATAGTGGCTTTGCCATACATTACTCGAGGAAAGTCTGAGCTTGGGGTCTCAGGCGGCAGCTGAGGAAGCGCTGACCTTCCGGTAACTGCGAATCCCACGCTTATGAAGCACGGAACCTCAGTGGTTACAAGAGCTTTTAAATACAGCAAAGCTCAGGGGCAGTAGCCTAAGCTTCGGTTAAAGGTCAAGGGCTAGGGAAGCAATTGCATGGCTCACACACACATCGAGCATGGAAGGACTTAAAGCTATTCAAACTGCAGAGGCAGCTCAACTTCAGTCATTTTTGCACTTTGTTCCACAAGGATGGTAATAAGAAGCTAATGGCCACTCTGCCAAAGTGGGAGGAAGCCTTAGGGATACATAATGAGATGTAGGATGAGCTTCTTAGAGCATACATTCCTGGCTCACTTAGTGGGAGACAGTCTGTTGTGTATTATGGATGCCTTTTGATGATGACTCTAACTCCAAAGGACTGTATTTCTGTTCCGCCTAAACATGAGAGGACCATCCTACGGCTTTGTACAAGGTACAATGATGGGTGGAGATGGGGAGACTGGTAATAAACCTGATAGCCCTGTGATAAAGTGTATCCAACTTTGCGAGAGAGGCTTTAGGGCAATTACTATATAGGAAATCTGCATAATCTATCAGCAAGAGGAAAGTAGTTTGGACGAGACACACTTTAGCATCTCTAGTGAGGAACTGGTTAATTCTAAAGAATACCCCTAGGGTGGAAGGTCCCAATCGGTAAAAATTGGTGCCTCCACCTCAACCCCCCCCCCCGGTCTCCATTGGTGTCCCACAAGGCTCTGTCCTCGGCCCTATCTTAATTCTCCATTTTCCTCAACGACCTTCCCTCGATCTGCCAGCATGCTGATATTCACATGTACGCAGACGATACAGTCTTGTACACCTCAGGTCACTCCCCACAGGAAGTTGCATCCAAAATCCAGCAAGACTTCACTGAAGTCCAGCACTGGCTTCGTAGAAATCAACTTATCCTTAATGCTAAAAGAACGATCTCTATGACCTTCGGTACAAGACAAAGACTCTCCCGTCTCCCTGCTTTCCCCCATTCTCAAAACACTAGATGAGACCCCTCTAGAAGTCTGCACTTCTTTCAGATACCTAGGGGTCTGGCTGGACCAACATCTAGATTTTTCCACGCATATCGAAGCAACCCACAAAAAACTACGCCCTAGGCTGGGGGCACTATACCGAAACCGTAGCTGCCTGCATACCTCTCCCTGCTCGCAAAGAGATCCTACAGAAAATGATCCTCCCTATTATCGACTATGGGGATGTAGTCTACAGCTCTGCCCCTAAATCCACCCTGGCTAAACTGGATTCTCTTATAACTCCTTCTGCTGCTTTGCACTGGATTGCCCTACCACCACTCACCACTGTGACCTCTACAGTCACCTTAACTTACCCTCCCTCGTCAATCCGGCGCATTTACCACTGCAACAGACTCACAGCTAAATTCTGGACCCAGCTTCTGCCCTCCTACCTAGCCTCTACCCTAACAGCCCAAAAACCACCAGCATACTCACTCAGAAATTTTGACTCCCGTCTACTTCAAATTCCACACATGACTACCTCTGCTGGGCTGTCGGCTTTTAGAGTTCGTCTACCAAAACTATGGAACTGTCTGCCGGCTGACATCTAGCTCTCCACCTCCCCTGGGCAACAAATCTCCCTCTTAAAAGGGCTAATCCCCCTAAGCTGCTCATGTCAACATGTCATGCAATTGCATGGGCCATGACTTAACTTTGTGAGCAAAAATATGATGGCAAATCACCCAAGTGATCCTTATTGTCCACCCAAGCGCTTAACTATCAAACTTTAATTGCCACTACTTTTCCCTTCATCTCTGGTGCATCCTGTACATGTAACTATTTCATGATTATTTTTCATTGTAATGATACAATTTTGTACATATTGTATGTAACCTTTGTAAATTGTTTTGCTGTCCCAAAAAAAAAAAAATGTTCTGTATGACTTGTATGTACTATCCATTCCCTACCCCCAGGACGCATCTGGAATCGAGCAGTAGTCTGCTCAGTATGTCCTTCCTGGTAAAACTTTTAAATAAATAAATAAAAAGCCTGTGCCTTAGTTTCTTTACCAGGTCTTCAACTTGTTCAGTGAATGAGAGATTAAGGTCTAACCACACTCCTAAGTATTTAAACTTTGCAACAAACTCCAATTTCTCCCCAAGAATTGTGATCTGGGGTAGTTTTTCATAGCTGGTCGTATTCATCATACGGCTATGGGTCAAGAACAACATTGCCTTTGTCTTTTTAGCATTTAGAAGAAGTTTTTTGTGTAGAAGCTGATTCTGGAGCTGGTTAAAATCCTCCTGGAGGTCTGCACAGGCAGCTTCAGGTGTCTGTCGACTTATGTATACAACCGTGTCATCAGCGAACAGATGTATGTTGGCTTTGTTGATACCCTCATCGATATTATTGACATAGATAGCGAAGAGTAAGGGGCCAAGTATGGATCCTTGTGGTACTCCCCTCAGGAGAGGTTTGAGTGGGGATAACTAGCCCTCAGCCTTAACTTGTTGACGTCATCCTACAAGGTACTCAGTGAACCACTGTAAGGATACCAAGTCCAGTCCTATACTCTTCAGGAAAAAAAGTAGCAGGCTAAGATCCACGGTATCAAAAGCCTTGCTGAGGTCTAGAAATACGGCACATATGAAGTTTCTGCTGTCCAGTTCTTGATACCAGTCATTTGTCACTTTGGCAAGGGCCGAGATAGTACTGTTTAGCTCTGAAACCTGATTGCATGGGCTTTAGTAGATTTTTTTCATCGAGGTAATCTTTTAGTTGAATGCTAACGATTTTTTCCAGGAGTTTCAACAAAATTGGGAGGAGGGAAATTGGTCTATAACTGTTGAGATCACAGGGATCCCCCAATTTAAATAAGGGGATAACGTGCAATTTTCCACATCGGAGGAATGGATCCTTGGGACAAAGATAAATTTGAATAGATGTGATGGGAACAGCTAAGACATGATAGGCAATTTTAAGGATATAAGGATCCAAGGAATTGGCGCCAGCACTTTTCTTAACATCCAGCTGTAGCATAAGATCTTCAACCTCCTTCAGGGAGACCGGTTTGAACAAGAAGCTGGATACTGGAGCAGTAGAATCTATGTATGGAACATTTAGTTGGGAGCGGACCAGAGATGCAGGAGAATTGTCAAAAACTAAACCAGCAGTAGCAAAATGATTATTAAATGTATCTAGGATTCCCAGTTTATCACAGGTAGTAGTAGTCCCAGATGTGATCTTAGATGGCAAACAGTTGCAGGCGTATGACCAGACATGTCCTTGATAGTCCTCCAGAATTTAGAGGAGCATTTTGTGGCAGAGTCCAGTTCCCTAAGATAGAAAGCTGCCTTGGCATCCCTGACCATTTTTGTGCAGGCATTACGTGCCTTTCTGAACTGACACCAGTCTGAATCTAGCTTAGTCCGGCGAGCCTTTTTCCAGAGCTTATCCCTCCCGAGCAAAGCAGTCTTCAGCTCAGCAGAGAACCACTGACAGGTATTGTTTTTAACATGAGTTTTTATCATAAGGGCATACATATTTAGTGCCCCAACCAGTATATCATGGAAAATAGTATATGCCGAATTAACCGTAGATGCTAGATAGAAATCTTGCCAGCGTGGCGAATGTTCCAAATCATAAACCTAGGCGGCCACGTCAAAGTTACGACGAGTCCTTTTTGTATGAAATTTAGCTGTATGTCCTGTAAAATGGAGTGATCTGACCACAGCAATGAAACAATGGTCACTGACATCAGCAAAGAAGGTTCCAGCATGTGAGAAAAGATGAGGCTTATCAACTAGTATAACATCTAGCAATGTACTATTGCTCATGTTCTTCTTGTTTGGTCGTGTAGGTTCAAGTATTAGCTGCATCAGCCCATGGGAGTTACAGAACGTATGTAGGAGTGAGAAGCAGTCTTGGAGAGCCAGTCAAAATTAAGGTCATCTAGAATAATGGTTTCAAGATTCTGTTTCTCAATAACAGCTGCAAATTTGGTGACATCCAGCAGACCAGACCTGGGTTTGAATCCCACAGCTTCCACTTGAATACTGTGTGACCCTGAGCAAGTCACTTAACCTCCTTGTGCTCCCAGGTTGCTCCTGTAAAAAAGCTTTCAGCTTAGTGTGCTATACCTGGTTAAACAACTAAATTAAAAAGGTGTATAAGGAGGAGTGTACCAGCTGATGGGGGTCTGTAGCAATCAATCACTCTGATGGCAAGGGAAGTAGATAACTCAATTTTCAAAGTCAGACATTCAGACTGATTCATAACAGAGGTTGAATCCAGGCAGGCCGTTGTAAATCTTTCCTTAATATACACCTCCTCTAGTGGGCCTGTCTGTTCTGAATAACTGGTAAGAAGAGATACTAATCTCCCCATCTAAAGAGGCTGGCCTAAGCCAAGATTTGGATAATACCAGAACATCTGGCTGAGTATGACTGATCCATGCCTGTATCATGAGAAACTTTTTTCAGAGGCTGCAGACATTGACATGCCAAAAGCTCATACCTTTTAAGGAAGCAGTATCTGAAGGAGATGTAAGGGCAGAGATAGGACCAGGGTTTAATTCAACATTACCCGAGCAAATCAGTAACAGAAGTATCAACTTTATTAGGGCAGCAATGGTTAGTTTAAGAGGCGTAGCCCTACTACGTCTATGAGGCTTATCTGGTGGTGTATGCCAAGCACCACCTCTGGAGGTATACCACCTTAGAGTGAGGTGAATCAACACCCTGACTGAAAAATGCAGGGAATGATTGACACTATAACAAACAGGAGATATAGCTTGGAAAGGCGGCTAAGTACAGGTGCCTCCACGATGGGTACCCTGATTGTGATCTGATAGTAAGACTATCTGAATGACGCAAAGGTAGCTGTGGTACACGCCCATGTTCAATACACAATTCACCAAGGGGACATGTTCAGCTTGCGCAGGCTTCTTCAAGTTGAACACCACTGGTGCACAGGAGAGGATGACCAGCAAGGATATCGACAGGAAACCCCTTAGGGTGGGGCTCTCAGGGCCACCCATGCCTAAAATTTACTATGAGTTTATGTCAAATGTAACTTTAGAGACAGAGAACCGTGACCAAGACATGAACTCCCCTAGAGGTACACAGTCCGGGAACAGAGGAGGACGAACATACCCATGATGTAGTATTAAGGCACAGTATTGGCTGGCTAATGCCTCAGAGAGCGTATCTATATGACAGTAAGGATATCTGGATAGGAAGACCTGTACATTGGGAGTGTGCTTTTTAAAAGGGCAGGGTTAGGGCCTATTTAATAAGAGGAGGAGGTGGGCGGGCACAAAAAAGTGGCTTTTGCCATACCTTGCTCGGGGAGAGTTCGGGCTTGGGGTCTCGGGCGGCGGCTGTGGAAGCGCCGACCACCCGGTGTCCTAGGATCCCACGCTTGTGTGGCAGGGAGCCCCTGGAGAGCTTTTCCTTGGCTGGGGAAAGAAAGAAAGAAAAGGTCTGATTTAAATGCTGGCCGTGGACAATGGACCGTTTGCACCAGCGGGAGAGCCAATTCACAGGACAAAGGAAATGTGTATTCCTTTGGTGTCTAAAGCTACACGACCATCAGAAAGGCTTGGTAAAGATGGTTCAGATATCAGGGTTCTGAAAGGGGGAACCTTGAATCCAGTGATGGCACAAATAAAAAAAAAAAAAAATAAGAGCCTTAGAGCAGGCACTGGCAATGGTGTCTGCCAAAAAAAAAAAAAAAAAAAAAAAAAACACCCACCCTCATCAGAGGACATATCTAAAAAATGAGGCAATTTTTCCAGGTTATCCAGGACATGGGAAATTTGAATAATACCCACCACCCCTCCCTCCCTCCCCAGGCTCATGCTCCAACCTATCTGCCTGCGGAGGAGGAAGAATATTATGTGCATATGGAGAAAGGTGATCCTATGGATTTGGAAAGCACACCTGAGCATGATTTTGAACCTCCTCAAAGGCAAACTGAGTACTCATTTTTTTCATCATTTGACAGACAAATGGTTGATGCACTCTGCATCCCCCACTAGATACAGAAGAAGATGAAAAGGATGCTGATTTTTATGGACATGCTGGGAGTAGCTCCACCAAGAAGGATGTTGCTTCCCATACATAAACCACTTAAATACCATAGCAAAAATCAAGGCTGCACCCACTTCAGCTATCAAAAAAAAAAAAAAAACATTGAGAGAAAACCAGGTAGACAAGCAGGGAGTGGAATACCTGTATGCCCATCCTGATAATCGTGAGTGGTTCCAGGCTGCTGCTTGCAAGACAGCAAAACTCGCTTTGTCTGCGCAGCCCCCTGAAAAGATGATAAAAAAAATTGCATCATCAAAAAAGGTTTCTACAAAAACTTGATAAATGACAGCTATCACATTCATGAGGTGCTTTGTGTAAATACCTCTTGTTCATACCCCTATATATCTGCACTCAATGTACAGTGGTATCTGCACTAATCAGCTGTGCTTTTTATGTTCTGCAAGTATGTATGTTTCAATCGATGTATGTGTGTATGTTTCATTTTTTGCAACAAGCACCCAAACATTTGTATGTATGTCCTCAAATATCTGTGCAATTTCACCCAGGTCGTGACTGAAAAAGGCACTTACCCAGTTACCAAAGTGAAAATAAAATAATAAAATAAATTCTCTGTTGATCAGACAGGCAGCTTATTTAGCCCACATAGCACAGTACCAGAAAGCACTCTGAAACACAGTTCTGGAACTGGCAGAGAGAGTAGATGATGGTTTGGCACAGGACCTGATTACCACCACAAGATCAGTTGTAGATACCACAAAATATCATTTCCACACTGCGGTGGACATTAATGATACTGCTGCCAGAGATTTTGCTCATTCAGTGTCATTAAGAAGGTTTTCCTAGCTAAGAACTACCATTCTTTTCCAGTATACTAAAAACAAGGCCATGGATTTTTCCACTGAGGGAGATTTGGTGACAAAACAGAGGCCTACATGAAACGAGATCTGGCCAGAGATGATATGGCTGCGGGGGGGATAAAAATATTGACAATTACCAAAGTTATGAGCTGGTGTTCACAAAATGTAATGTAGGCTCATAAGTTTGTTTTTTAATATTTTTACACCAGATTTTCAACAGAGCCTTGTTATGACCCTGCCTCTTGAGGAAGGCAGAGAAAATATTCATCTCCTTCTCGTAAGGTGATTTTGTGGAGGGACTGAGAAATCACCTTTTGGGACACAAAAACACATTTTGGACAAGAGTTGATAGATGACAGCTATCACATTTATAAGGTGCTGAACAGAAATGACGACTTTGAAAATTTGGGGTAAAAAAATATTGAATATTACCAAACTTACAAGCTTGCATTTGCAAAATTCAACATGTGCTCATAACTTTGTATTTGTTTAAGTATTTTTACACCAAATTTATAACTTGGTCTTTTTATCACCCCACCTCATGAACATGGGCAGAGGAAATCTTTAACTCCTGTCCAAAAGGTGATTTCGTGCAGGGACCGCAAAATAACCTTTTGGGATGTAAAACAAAAATACATTTTGGCCAGAATTTGAAAAATGACAGCTGTCACATTCATGAGGTGTCCTAAAGATATGGCTATGTTATGCATTGGGGGGAAAATATTGAAAATTACCCAAGTTAAGAGCCTGCGTTCACAAAATGTATTGTAGACTCATAACTTTGTTGTTTTTTAATATTTTTACACCAAATTTTCAACATAGCATTCTTATGACTCCATCTCATGAACAAGGGCTGAGAAAATTTTCAACTCCTGCCTGAAAGGTGGTTTTGCACAGGGACTGCAAAATCTCCTTTTAGGACAGATCTGCCTAATGGCAGTGCAATTGTTAATGAGATGGGGTCCCAAAGAAGGCACGTTCAAAATCTGGGGCAAAAATGGCCAAGTTATAGCACTCTGTTCAAAACCCCATTGAACTACTTAGAACCGTATACCTGTTTCCTCAGTTCGCAGTCTGGCTTTGAAGAGTGAAGATGTGTCTGCGGTTCAGAGAAGATGACTGTGCTGGCTGACCCCCCACCCCCGAGTGGGTGCTGAGTGGGATGGTTGAGTGGGGGGTGGTGACAGTAACGGCAGCAAAAGACATTGATGGACGTTTTTCTTTTTTTACAGGTTAAAAAAAAAAAAGCAACATGCATGAGACATCGATGGACAGTTTTCTTTTTACAGGTAAAAAAAACACAAGAAATGGACAGAGGATTCCTGATGCGACACTGGGGGACTGGGCACCCCCCAGTGTCACTGTTATGTTTAAGGGGGGGTGTGCTGAGAGGTAGGGTCAGGCGGGCGGGTAGGAGACAAAGGGAACTGCACATGCACAGTACTGGATGGGGAGGATAATCAGGATCACAAAACTGGGGGACTGAGCACCCCTAGTGTCGCTTTTATTTTTCTGGGGGGGTGCTGAGAAGGAGGGTCGGATGGGCAGGAGGAAATACTATATGTTAAAAGAACCATCTCAAGGTCATGGTGGAACACCGCACAGTGCGTTGTGTCCAAGATGACCACCAAACTATATTGCACTTGCACAAGTAGCTGCACATGTGCAAAATAGTTTGGTGGCCATCTTGGACATGGTGCACTGTGCCATGTTCCGCCGTGACCAAAATAGTACTGTGCGACTGGAATGAATGGAGACAGCAGAGTGCTTCACAGACCAGGGAGGAGACTGTGAAGGAACTCCAGATTCTTCTTCTGTCAGTATCTGGTCCGGTGGGTCCCTCTCTGATAGCAAGAGGACTGCAGGACTCTGCCCACTGCAGCTCTAAAGAAGTAGATTAATGCAACATTTCTTCCAAAAGTAATGAGAAGGAAAAGGCCTCTACCTGCTACAGGTCATATGGAAGGGGAGGCAGAGGCAGGGGATGCTTCCCAAGAGAATGTCTTTTAAGCTCCCTATCAGCACCAGTCACAAAGATGTTATTATAGGGGAAGAAGAAAAAGGGCTTCCAGGCGTAATGCTGCAGCTCCAGCACCAAAGCCCCAGCCAAAACAAAACCCCTGACAATTCTGCCCAGGTTGCCCAACGATTGCCAGTTTGAGGAAGACTGGCACACTACTTCCAGGAATGGGTAAACATTACCACTAATGAGCATGTACTTGAAGTAGTGGGCCAAGGGCTGTGTCTGCAGTTCACACTTTTCCAAAGCTGCAGGAACACAGATATTCTTCAGCGATATCTCTGTCATCAGGTCACACCTATGGAACTTAGCCGTCAGGCATCAGGATCCCACGGAAGCTTTTTCTGCAGCAGTCTACTAAGGGCCACCCACACCAATGTCTGGCTGACATCACATACCCTATATAAGTGCAGATGACCCCACTCCCAACTCCATTCTTTCCCACTGTCGAACACTCATGCACGGACTCTGCAGAAGCTTTGTCACTCAGTTCAACCGCCTAAATTTTCTACACTTTTTTCCTTGTACATACTTTTGAATCACTTTAGCTTAAAGTGATTCTTGTCTTTTGTATGTCGAGAACTAATCCTTCATCTGCTCTTTTCCATCGCTGCCGATACGGAAAGATTTCTTCAACCGACTAACACAAACTCTGTGTTTGCTGCCTTGGGCCTAGCCACATCATTCTTGCCTGTGAGTCCTGCCTGAAATTCAACCTCACCACCTGGTGCCGATGCAAGAAAGTCCTGCAAAAGTTCCTCATGGAGAAACTGGTAGCCAGCAGAGAGCAGGGGTCCTCCAGAGGCCCCCCCCCGGTCACTGGCATCCTCTTCGGACTGTCAGGCCACCAAGACCCAGGACGAAACCTTGGGGAAACGCTGTCAACGGGACAAGGATCAGCCTAAGGACCGTTTCTCTCCCCCCCACCCCATCAGTGATCCCTGTCCCCATGGGATTCCTCCTCCTGTTCTCCAGAGATCACCCCGTTAACTACTTCAGCATTGGCGTTTCTGCCCGTGCAGGCCTCTGCTTCGATCAGGCCACCCACAGAGGACTCTTATTCCCAGCCATCACAGGGCTGCGGAGGGGCTGTCGGCCTCTGTGTCAAAGGCTCCTGCCTGCCATCGAGACTTCTCAGTCCTCAAGGTCCTCATGCGCTGGGCCCAACTGCTTCCATGTCTGCAAGTAATTCATTGTTGTCTGATCCGGGCTACGCACTTCCTCCAATGCCAGTGTCACTGACTGGTATCCTTTCCTCTATTTCCATGTCTCCCAACAGTCTGTTCCATGGCCCAGGCTATTGTTGCCCATGCTGTCTGGTGTTGTTTCAGTATTGACACCAGTCCAACCCATGGGCCCCATGCCTCCCAGAGAGCCGTTGGTATTCCACTTGTCAGTCCCTGCCTCAGAGCAGGCAGATGTCAAAGAGGAGTACCATCCTGACCTCATCCTCCCCAAGGAAGAGGATGAGGAGGAAGATATTGAAGTGGACTCCTCTGATAGGTTCACTGTCTCCTCCAAGAGTGAGAAATCTATCGCACACACCCAGGTCCCCCCACAGGACCCCTCCCCTTTCAATATTATGAAGCAGCTGTCCTCCACCACTGGGTTTCAGATGGAGAAAGAGGATGAAACCAGGAGCAATCTGGTGAATTTTTAGGGATCCCAGAGTCTCCACCCAAAGTTATTCCTCCTCTGCTGCCAGCACTAAATGATGTTGCCACTGTGGCCTGGCACAGGCCCAATATGGTACCAGCTTTGCCCAGAAAGGCTGACATGCTCTACCAGGCACCTCAGGGGTTGCCTTTTTATGCTGCCCACAGGAGCTTATCAAAGTGCTCCAGGCCATGGAGAATGTCAGTAAGCATCTCCTCAGAGCCACCTATGATACTGCTGATACTACAGCCAGGGCAGCTGCCTCTGGCATTTGTCTCAGAAGGCACTCCTGGTTTAGGGTCTCTGGCTTTGCGAATGATGTCCAAAAGGTGTTGAATGCCCTTTGTGGGTCGCAAACTTATTGGACCAGACGTGCAGGATATTATTAATGACCTGCAGGCATCTGGTAGGGCTATTTTGTCTGTCCACTCCCTGTACCAGACCCAGCCCAGGCATAGACAGAGGCCCTCCTTTCATAAGGTCTCTCACAAATCGAGTTCCAGACTCACGCTTTAGGGTAAATGCAGAGCCAGCTCTGTCTTGCCTGCCCACTCTTCCACCTCTGGTTTCTCTGCCAAGCAACCCAGAGGAGGAGGGGCAGCCCTGGCTGTAGGTTCAACTTTAGCCTGGCTCCTTGATGGACCCCCCTCTTGTTCCAAGCCAGGAGGTGGTGGTCGGAGGTCGGTTCTCCCTCCATCTGTCCAAATGGAGAGCCATCACAGCAGATGCTTGGATCCTGCAGTTAATCAAACAGGGCCATGCTCTAGAGCTTCTAGAAAAGCCTCCAGATGTTCTCTCAATCCCTACCTTTTATCTTCCAGACCACACAGATGTGCTCAAGGAGGAGGTCCTCACCTTGCTGCACAAGCAGGCCATAGAACCAGTGACCAGGCAGCAAAGGAACAAGGGGTTCTACTCCAGGTTCTTCCTGGTTCCCAAAAGAACAGGGGACTGGAGGCCCATTCTAGACCTCAAGGAGCTGAACATTTTTATCCAGTACAAAAAGTTTCAGATGGTCACTTTGCATGGCCTTCTTCCTCTGCTGAAGCATGGAGGCTGGCTATGCTCCCTCGATATGCAAGGTGCCTATCTGCATATCATGGTTTGCCCCCTCACAAATAATACCTGCGGTTTCTGTTCCAGGGGGAGCATTACCAGTTCAGGGTATTGCCCTTTGACTTATCCTCTGCGCCACAGGTATTTACCAAGTGCTTAGCAGCTGTAGAAGCAGCCCTCTGGTGCGAAGGCCTCTGTGTTGCATTGTTAACCGAGCCACTCTGCACAAGAGTGGTTCCAGAGGACTGGAAGAGGGCACATGCAGTCCCTCTACACAAAAGTGGTAGCAGGGAGGAGGCAAGAAACTATAGGTCAGTCAGCCTCACCTCAGTAGTGGGTAAGATCATGGAGGCACTGCCTCTTTTTTTTTTTTTTTTGTAATAATTTAACACTTTTTTACTCCTCTGATGCGGAGCAGGCCACAATGACCGCCGGCACCCAAGCCCCCGGACTAGGTCTGGCATTCGCTGCATGTGCCTGACTCACACAGGCCCCGATGAAATTAACAGGACACCCGAGTCCATGACCGGGAAACAGGTGGACACCTGTCTCTCGTGTCCGGGGCTGGGGGCTCAGCCATGAGCCCTTGTGATGGCACAATTTTCTGCTGCTACTGCCCCAAGGAGCCGGACGTGCAATGACATCTGATGCACCTACGTGCAGATGTCCGCCGTGCTCCCTCCCCTCAGAATGCATGCCACTGACAGTGTGCCTAGCCTCCGCTAGGTGCCACTGCAGCGCGCCACATACCCCCGTACCCACTCCAGAGGAAGGAGAGCGGTCATGGAACACCCAATCCTTCCTCTCCCCTGCCAGCCCCTGGTTCTCAGAGTCCATTCACGAACCCAGGTCGCCAGCATGGCGCAAGGTGTGGCATCCAGCGCCTCAACCCTCAGCGCCACCAGGCCGGCTATGGAGGCACTGCTTAAAGAAAGAATAGTGGCACACATACAAACATATGAAGAAGCCAGCAGAAGAAGGTCATTTGGTCTATCTAGTCTGCTCGTATTGCAGGGTACACAGCTTGAGCTACTGTCCCTGCCCTCACTCCCCACACCTCCCATCCTCCCTACCCATGATCCTTACCTTCCCCCATGCCTATCCCAGCCTCTCTTAAAGCTGCCCACTGTCTTCATCGAGAACACCTCTTCTGGCAATGCATTCCAAGTGTCCACCACCCTCTCTGTGAAGAAGTGCTTCCTGACCTCCCTCCTAAACCTCCCATCCTCCAGCTTAATACTGTGCCCCCTCGTGTTATGGTTGCCACTCAGCCTAAAGAGACTGTCCTTATCCACCTTATTTATCCCTTTCAAGTACTTGAAGGTCCCAATCATGTTCCCGCTCTATCCTGTCTTCCAGGGAGTACATGTTCAGTGCCCTCAACCTCTCCTCATATGCCTTACCCTGCTGACCCATGATCTTTGTAACCCTCCTCTGGACCTTCTCCAGCAGGTTAATGTCCTTTTTGAAGTGTGGGCACCAGTACTGAACTCCATACTGTAGATGAGGCCTTACCAGGGACCTGTACTGACTTGGAATCCAGCAGTTCCTACGATATGAGGCAACATGGATTCACAGCAGGAAGGTCATGTTGGACAAATCTGATTTTTTTTTTTTTTAATTGGGTAACAAGGGAGGTAAATCAGGGAGGGCAGCGGTAGATGTCACCTACCTCAATTTCAGCAAAGCCTTCGACACCGTCCCACATAAAAGGCTGCTTAACAAAATGAGTAGTCTGGGCATGGGGCACAAGATGGTAAACTGGGTTAGGAACTGGCTAATGGACAGGAAGCAGAGGGTGGTGGTAAATGGGATCCAATCTGGGGAGAGGGGGGTGACCAGCAGGGTACCACAGGGATCAGTCTTTAGGCCAGTCCTGTTTAATGTCTTCATTAGTGACATTGCAGTAGAATTGGAGGGAAAGGTCTGCCTGTTTGCAGATGACACCAAGATCTGCAACAGGTGGGTACTCCAGACAAGGAGGAGAGAATGAGGAGGGACCTGGGGAAGCTTGAAAAATGGTCTGAGGTGTGGCAACTGAGGTTCATTTCCAAGCAGTGCAAAATAGTGCACCTGGGAAGATGGAACCCGGGTGAGAGCTACAGGATGGGAGGGGGAGTTGCTGAAGATCACCAAGGAAGAAAGGGATGTGGGGTTATCATTTCTGATGATGTAAAGGTGTCTAAGCAGAGTACAAAGGTTGCAGGAAGGACCAGTAGCATGCTGGGGTGCGTAGGCAGAGGTAACAGTAGCAGAAGGCGGGAGATAGTGATTCCATTGTACAAAATGCTAGTGAGGCCTCACCTAGAGTACTCTGTGCAGTTCTGGAGGCCACACCTTCGTAAGGACACTGACAGAGTTGAGGCGGTCCAGAGAAGGGTGACTAAGATGGTACAGGGCTTGCACTCAAAAACATATGAGGAGGGACTGAAGTACCTCCATATGTACTCGCTGGAGGAGTGGAGGGATCGGGGGGACATGATAGAAACATTCAAGTACCTTAAGGGCATAAACAAGGTACAGGAGGGAGATATCTTACAATATGAGATGTATAAGAATGAGGGGGCATGATATGAAATTGGAAGGTGGCAGGCTGAGGGGAAATGCGAGGAAGTTTTTCTTCACAGAGAAGGTGGTGGACACATGGGATAGACTGCCACAGGAGGTGGTGAGGGCAAGCACAGTGGAGAGTTTTAAACATGCATGGGACAGACATAAGGGTACCTTTAGAGGTGGGGTAAAAAAGGCATTGACCAGTTAGGGTCAGAGACCACAAACTAGTGTAGGGCTTTCGGGCAGACTGGATGGGCCTGGCAGTACTTATCTGCCGACAATTTCAATGTTTCTTTGTTTCTGTGTGTTCTCACATCTGGATAACTGGTTACTAAAAGCGCAGTCCAGAGAGCTCCTATTGTTATTCCAGTTCTTGGGCGTCAAGGTCAATTTGCCCAAGTCCGTGCTGTCCCCTTCTCAGTGATTGCAGTGCACAGGGGTTGTCCTGGACTCTACTCAGGGCAAGGCCTTCCTCCCTCAAGATAGGGTAGACCACCTTGCTGCCCAGGCCCAGGAAGTGGCTCAGAGAAGGTGTGTTCCAGCCAGGACATTCCTCAGGCTACTAGGCCCCATGGCCATGGCCATTATTATGGTTCCTCTGGCCAGGTTTCTCATGAGGATTCTGCAGTGGACCCTCATGGTTCAGTGGGATCAGCGCTCAGATAATTCAGATCAGCTGGTCCTCATCTTCTCGCCAGTATGCGAACTGCTTCTCTGGTGGATGGACCTGGCCAATCTCTTAAAGGGGGCCCCCTTTCTCATCCCCACTCCTCACCAGATCCTCACCACAAATGTGTCAGGTCTAGGTTAGGAAGCCCATCTAGGTCCTTATCAGACCCAGGACCTCTGGGCCCACTGGGAGACTCGCATCCACATAAATTACATCTTAAACATAAACATCTTAGAAATGAGGGCAGTTCTGCATGCCTTCCAGAACCATCTCTCCAGGTCCTCTGCTGGTGCAGTCAGACAATCTCAGTGTGGTTTTATTACATCAACAAGCAAGGGGGGGGACCCATTCCTACTCTCTGCCGGGAAGCAATGAGGGTCTGGTACTGAGCTCTAGATCATGGTCTAGAACTGTCAGCCGTCCATGTGCCAGCTACCCAAAATGCCTTGGCAGACGGCCTCAGCAGGTCACAGTTCAAAGTGCACAAGTGCTGCTGACCTCGGTCGAGGAAGACCTGTTTGATAGGTGAGATCATCCAGAGTTGGACCTTTTTGCATCCCCACTCAATGCAAAACTGCCACATTTCTGCTCACTAGATCCAGGGCCTGGAGTTTTCTGCTGAGACGCAATGTCCATCTCCTGGAAAGGGAGATTTCTTTTCACTTTCCCTCCCCTTCCCTCTGATTTAGAGGGTTCTCATCAAGCTACAGATAGAGGGTGCCACCTTGTTCTAGTGGCCCTGTTTTGGCCTCGGTAGATATGGTTTCCATTACTGCAACAATTGGCTGTAGAACCTCCAGTTCCCCTGCCAGGACTTGATGACTCGGGCCCAAGAGATCCTGGTCCATCCAGACCTCAAGTCTCTCCAGCTGCATGCCTGGCTCCTGAGGACATAGCCATTGCTCGGTTTGGGGTATCTCAGAAGGTGGCAGACATCCTGGTGGCTGACAGAAAACCTTCCACCACAGCCACTTATTCCATGAAATGGAAATGGTTTGCTAACTCAGGGTACTTCTCATAACCTGGATCTTTTCACCTGTCTGTTGAACCAGGTTTTGGAGTATCTCTTGACTTTATCTGATGCAGGACTTAAATATTCCTCCTTTAAGGTACACCTGCCCGCCATATCAGCCTTTCATGTGCCCACTGACGGCTGTACTGTGGCACAGCTGGATGAGGCCCAGAGGCATTCTCCACTTGAAGCCTCCTATCCGTAAACTGGTTCTGGCTTGGGACCTGCCTACTCCTGAGCCAGCCGCATCTTGTGAGCTATGCTTTCTGTTATGGAAAGTTACTTTTAGTTGCCATTACTTCTGCTTAAAGAATTTCGGAGCTACAGGCTCTTGTGTGAGCAGCCTTATTTGATTTTCCACAAAGACAGGGTCTCTTTGCGCACTAACCCTAAGTTTCTTCCTAAGGTGGTGTCTGAATTCACCCTATATCAAACCTGCCTGTTTATTTTCCACAGCATGCCAATCCAGGGACAGCATTGCTCCGTACTTTGGCTGTGCATACAATTTAGCATCACTATACACACCATACAAGGGATAGCAGGAAGTCCTCTGTTTCTTTCGTCCCTGGCAGGAAGGGTGTTCGTTTCAAAGCCATGCTTGTCCAAATGGTTGGTCACCTGTATTATTTTCGGTTACAGGAAGAAAGGTAAGGAACTTCCTGGGGTTGTTGAGGGCCATTCCACCAGGGATATGGCTCCTTCTGCTGCCTGTTTCAGGGCATGTCTGAAGCCGAGATTTGTGCTGCTGCCATTTGGAGTACTCTCCACACTTTCACCAAGCATGACCTTCTGGACACTGCTTCCAGAGGAAGGGCAGGCTTTGGCCTAGCTGTGCTTCAGGGCCTTCTTTATTAGGCCTCTGGCCTCCTGCCACCCAGACTGTCCTTGCTCTTAGCACTGCTTGGGACTCATTTTATAGGTGTGTCCTGATGACAGCGATATCCCCAAAGATGGAACAGTTACATAAGAACTTACCATAACAGTAGATCTTCGAGGGAATCTCTGTCATCGGGTCATGCCATCCCTCCCTCCCCTTTTCTTTCTCTGCTGGGTTCCCTGGTAGGACTTCTGTATCCCATGGCCTCCAGCTAGGGAAAGAGCTGAGGAGAGAGCAGGGCTGCCCGTGCTAGTATAGGGTGTGTGACGTCGTAGGCGGTGTCATTGAGGCACAGGTCAGGAAGGATAGGAAAACAGGGAGCAGTTTCAAAATTCATAAATAGTGTTTTATTTTTCTTAATAGCGGCAAAATAAAAAATTAAAATTATTCAGTATAACTATTTACAAAGGCAATACTAACAGAGAAAACTAAGTCCTTCATCTGAGGATTTCTGTGATTCCAAGTTTCAGTCCTGCGCGCTCTCTCTCTAGCAGAAGCATTGGTGCTCCTTTTATAAATCCTTGTCTGGGAACATGTTGAGAGCCTGCTTCTCACAGAACGTTCTTGTAAGTTTCCAGAATGTTTTTGTCAGTTTCGTTCCTTTCATGTACAGCAAAAAGAACATATTGACCCAGAACTGACCTCTTGTTTACAGCTTTGCAAGAGGCTTAAAAATTGCATCTCAGACTAACCCCTTGAATTCCAAACAGCTTTTTGCAATAATTTCAACAGTATAACTATATACAGTTTTCAACAAAGGGATCCCAGTATCAGTGACATTACCACATAAAGATTCACATATATTTTTATACCCACAGATATGAAAGGGGAAAGGCAAGGCAGAGAGATAGCAAGAGGTGTAGAATTGTGAAACCGTCGGAGTGATCAGCTCCTAGGTCTCACAGAGAAAATTTTGTTACACAACCAGACAGACAAGGGACAGGAAAGAAGAGAATGGATCAGACCCTTAAGTTTAAACTCTTTCTGCATAACAAATGGGGCAGGGTCTTATTCAACCCTGTCACAGGTGGCCCCTAGTAGACTGCTGCAGAAAAAGCTTCTGTGGGATCCTGACTCCTGATGGCTAAGTTCCATATGTGTGACCTGATGAGAGATTCCCTCGAAGATCTACTGTTACGATAAGTTCTTATGAACATATGAAGAAGCCAGCAGAAGGACATTTGGTCTATCAGGTCTGCTCGTATTGCAGGGTCCATAGCTTTTGCTAATGTCCCTGCCCTCCGTCCCCACTCCTCCCATCCTCCCTACCCATGACCCTTACCCTCCCCCTATGCCTGTCCCAGCCTCTCTTAAAGCTGCCCACTGTCTTCAATGAGATTCTCTTATGGCAGCGCATTCCAAGTGTCCACCACCCCTCTTTGAAGAAGTGCTTCCTGACCTCCCTCTTAAACCTCCCACCCTCCAGCTTAAGACTGTGCCCCCTCATGTTATGGTTGCCACTCAGCTTAAAGAGACTCTCCTTATTGACCTTATTTATCCCTTTCAAGTACTTGAACGTCCCAATCATGTCCCCTATCTCTCTCCTGTCTTCCAGGGAGTACATGTTCAGTGCCCTCAACCTCTCTTCATATGCCTTACCCTGCTGACTATCATCTTTGTAGCCCTCCTCTGGACCTTCTCCAGCAGGTTAATGTCCTTTTTGAGGTGTGGGCACAAGTACTGAACTCCATACTCTAGATGCGGCCTTACCAGTGACCTGTACAAGAGCAGTATAACCTCCTCTCTCCTACTACTGATCCCCCTAGATATACATCCCAGCATCTTGTTTGCCTTTGTTACTGCTTTCTTGTACTACATGGAGTGCTTCAGGTCACTAGTGATCATCACTCACAGGTCCTTTTCCTCCTCTGATGCAGATACCTGGACTCCACCCAGGTAGTACTTTGTCCTAGGATTCTTGACTCCAATATGCATAACTTTGCATTTCTTGGCATTGAAGCCAAGCTTCCATTTCTTGGACCGCCTCCCTAGCTTTTCTAGATCTTCCTGTAGGTCCTATATCCCTTCAGCTGTGCCCACTCTCCCACAGAGTTTGGTGTCATCCGTGAATAGGCACATTTTGCCCTTAATAACATCTCCAATGTCATTGATAAAGACATTGAACAACACCGGCCCCAGCACCAAGCCCTGCGGGACCCCACTGTTTACCTGTCTGGTGCCAGATAACTCTCCCCCCACAACCACCCTCTGGGTTCTGTCCTTTAGCCAGTTTTCCACCCATATGGCCATCTTTTCCCCAACCCTGAGATCCACCAACTTCCTGATCATCCTTTTGTGGAGCACTGAGTCAAAGGCCTTGCTGAAATAAAGATAGAGGATGTCTACCGCTTGGCCCCTGTCTACGGTCTTAGTGACACAAAGAAGTCAATCAGATTTGTTTGACACAATCCCCCCCCCATGAACCCATGATGCCCCGCATCCTGGAGACCATGCTCCTCTAGATATTCCACCAACCTCTCCTTTTGTATGGTCACCATGAACATGCCCAAAATGGAGGTCAGACTGACTGGTCTGTAATTCCCTGGGTCATCCTTAAATGTTTTTTCCAGTTCACTCTTCCACAGAAACAGTCTGCTGGAACTAAAAGTAAAGTCCCTGCCTCCCAGTGGGACAGGGCCTATTCTCAAAATACTCCTGACCCACAAGAAAAATGGGCAGTGACAACCCATTTGAGACCTCAGGTTTCTGAATAAACATTTGAAAAAAGAAAAATTCAAAATGGTCACACTAAGGACATGGATACCATCTTTATGCAAAGGTCATTGGCTGGGATCCCTGGATCTGAAATACACCTATTTACATGTCCCAGTCAGACAGTCTCACAGAAAATACCTCCATATGCAAACTGAGGAACTGCCAATACCAGTTCACAGCTCTTCCATTTGGTCTCAGCTCAGCCCCAAGAGTTTCTGCAAGTGCCCGTCTGTGGTGGCAACACATCTAAGAAAACCAGCCATGGTGATTTTCCCCTTCGAGGACAACTGGCTGGTCTTGGGGGGGAAAAAACTAAACTAAAGGCAAGGTGCTCAGTTCAGTTGTTTGTGAAAAGCATCTTGAAGAACCTGGGATTTCTGTTACATCTGCAGAAGTCACAGCCAGAGCCTGTTCAAATACTAGGCTTTATAAGAGCAGAGATAAACACCCTCCAGGGAAAAGCTTTCCTCCCCAGGCCAGAGCTACAGGTTTGATAGCAACAGCAGAGTCTTTCATAGCAAGTCAGCCAAGACCTGCAAGAGACCTCCTATAGTTACTAGGTCACATGGTTGCATCTAGCTGTGGTTCCATGGGTGAGGTTCCAAATGAGATACCCAGTACCATTAAAGGGACAAATGGTCCCATGGGGGGATCCACTTTCAAAGCTTATGCCAGTGACAAAAGTGCTAGGGGAATCTTAAGAGTGGCAGAAGGAAGAAGGCAACCTCAGAGAGGGCATTTCCTTCATTCAGTAGTCACAAGCAAGTATTCTTACTGCAGCTGCCTCACTCCTGGGGTGGAGTGCCCACCTGCGGGACCTCAGTGTGTGGCATATGGAGCTCACAGGAGTCACTAGAACACATAAACCTCATGGAACTCGGAGCAGTTCTACTAGCAGTGCAGTCTTTTCTCCTCCCAACTACCAAGCTGGACTGTCAAAATCAAAACTGACAATGCCACAACAATGTACTACATAAACACGCAGGGACGAATAAGATCCTCAAAACTGTACAGAGACAATGAGGATTTGGGACCTTAGAAGCACATATATTTGCAGTGCATCTGCCAGGCAAAGATAATGTCCTGGCAGATTCCTTAAGCAGAATCAGCCTGGGAAATCATGAATGCACCTTAAACCAGCAGGTTCTGGTCACAGTGTTCAGAAGGTGGGGCACTCCCAGTATAGATTTGTTTGCATCTTGGGAGAACTGTCAGCTCCCACAAATTTGTTGCAGACCACCAGCCAGAGGAACAGTCCCAGAGGATGTCCTGATACTCAACTGGACAAGGAAGATTTTGTAGGTCTTCCCACCATTTCCACTCATTCAGAAAGTACTCCTGAAACTCTGGAGGGAACCTGCAACAATGATCAAGATCGCCCCAGACTGGGCCAGACAGGCCTGGTACTCCGTGCTCTTGCTCCTGTCCAACAAGAATCCAGTCAGCCTTCCACTCAGTCACAATTTGTTGACTTTGTTCCAGAGCAGAATTACAGTCCCATAAGGCCAGCCCACCAGAGCAGCAGTAGCCCTACCACTTGCGACGCTAATTACGCAGGTTCGGGAACGAGCCCAGGGAGTCGGAAGGCTGGCTGGGGGGAGGAGGCTTGAGCGTCATTGGACTGGTCGCCTTCTCCGGGGTGGGAGGGAGTACAAGGCTTTGTGTTTGGCTGGCCTCTGGTGGCAGCCAGAGGTACAGCAAGGACCAGCCATTCAGAGGGGAGGGGCGTGACAGACTGTGCTTATGCCTTGATGTCATGGCGTGTGTCATGCCTGCAGAACACCAGAAAAACGGCCACCTGCACTCCGGGGAGACGGAGAGCTAGCACAGATCCCCAGTCCTCTACCTTCCTGGTGGCCTGACGAAACCAGAAGATTCAGGGTGTATGGCCCCCACCTTGTCCCCACCTGCGGGGAACAACCAAGGCTTGATAGGGGAACACCAGAGCTAGGTAACAGTGGGAGAGATGCTTTGGCGACTCCTGAGGAAGCAGAGTGCAGGGGGGGATCAAGTGGGCAGAATAAACAGAAATTGGAAAAAAAAAAAAAAATAATCCTAGATCCCAGGAACCTATGCTTGAGGGCATTTTTCCTGAGGGGTTAGAATTTTCTGGACCGGAGCGCTCAGAAGACGTCCTGAAGTGCTCAAGCTTTCAAGGAAACATGCAGCCAGGAAAGCTTATTTTTCTAAATGGAAAAAGATTTCTTACTGGTGTGCCCCCAGAAAATAAACCCAGTAAAGGCAGGGTTGCCTGTAATCCTGCAATACCTGATATACTTAGTCATTAGGTCTACAGCCTTCAACTGTAAAGGCACACTGTTAAAGAGGGAGATTAGGAGACATTACACAAGATGATACACAAGATGGAGTGGAAAGGATGAGAAGGGACTTGACAACGTTGGAGGAATGGTCAAATGTATGGCAGCTCAGATTCAATGCAAAGAAGTGCAAGGTAATGCACATGGGAAACAAAAACCCAAGGGGAGAGTACACAGTGGGGGGTGAGATACTGACAACTGTAAAAATGGAAAGGGGCCTGGGGGTAATTATATCAGATGACCTAAAGGTGGGCAAGCAATGTGAGAAGGCAGTAAGGAAGGCTGGGAGGATACTGGGATGCATAGGAAGAGGCATCAATAGTAGAAAACAGGAAGTTGTTATCTCTCTGTACAGACAGTTGGTGAGACCCCATCTGGAGTACTGTGTGCAATTCTGGAGACCCCATCTCCGCAAAGACATAGAGTGGAGGCTGTCCAGAGGAGGGAAACCAAAATGGTGCAGGGTCTGCACCAGAAGACATACGAAGAAAGACTAAAGGAGCTTAATATGTATACCCTTGAGGAAAAAAGGAGAGAGGGACATGATAGAAACTTTCAAGTACCTCAAGGAATCAACAAAGTCCAAGAGGTAGCATCTTTCAGAAAAAAAATATTGCAAGAACAAGGGCACAATTTGAAGATAGAGGGGACTGCTCAGTGGTAATGTGAGGAAGTATTTTTTCACAAAGAGGGTTGTGGATGCATGGAACAGCCTCCCTGAGGAGGTCGTGGAGTCAAGAACAGTGGGGGACTTCAAGAATGCATGGGACAGACATAAGGCAGTCCTAGTGGGGGGTAGGAGGAAGTAAGCTGTTGGTTAACTAGGATCTGTAGCTTATCTGTTTGGTAGGAAAATGAGCAGATTAGGTGAGCCAAGCGGTCCTTATCTGCCATCAAATTCTATGTTTCTATTTCTTCATGAAAAGGGGTGGTGACCAAGTGGAACGCGCTGCCAGAAGAGGTGATTTCAGCAAGAACAGTGGGTGGGTTCAAGAGGGGCTGAGATAGATACAGGGGTAGGATAATGGTCAAGGGAGGGGAAGAGGAGAGTGGTGTAATGGTCGGCATAGGTGTCGGAGCCAGGGGGTCATGGGGGTCAGTAGACCCCTCACGTTTGTAGCTGAAGGGTCAGACTATGAATTTTGATCTCCAACATTTCAATCAGTGGAACAGCATTAAAATGAGGCTGGTGGGATTTCTCCAATGACAGCAGGGAGGCTACTTTTAAACCTTTTGGTACTCCATATACATTGAAAATCCAGGCAACCAAAATTATACTTTTTTGGAAAATCTCTATGTAATTATTTGTTTTACTGTTGCATGAGTTGCACTGTTAAGTTTTTTTTGGCTTCTTTTCTCCTCTCAACCTCTTCAAAAGCTACAATTCCAGACCCTGTTCTGTTTTGATTATCGTGAATAACTCATGCATTTCTATTAATAAATTATGACTTACTCATCAACATTTGTGGACTGCTAAGGATTATAAAAAGCTAGGTAGGTTGACTAAAGTATATTTAAGAAGGCAATTGTTTTCCCAGTGCCCTGGACTAATTTGTTCTATGCAGTTCTGACCTCCCACTTTTTGGTACACTCCTCCACCACTGATGGTCAGCGAGGGGAAGCATGGACAACAGCCTGAGCTGTGAACCCTGCACAATTAGCAGACTTGTTAGACCAGAGGGACTAATTCTGCTGGCTAATTTGTATGCTTGTAGGTTCATATTAACAGCAGTATCACCAGACATAACAGTTGGCAAAGGAAAATCTTTGACCTCACAACCAATTTTTTTCCCCATACGTAATTTGTGCTTTTTTTCCCCAGTTTTCACCACCTGGGACCCCAGCAAATATGCGTGTTCATGCGTGTGGAGGTGCATATGCATGCCAGGTACCGGCACGGCCCTTTCCGCCCCATCCCAGCGATCGCCTGCTGCCCCCTCAGCCTACACTTCCCATCGGACCTCCACCCGATGAGAGCGGAACTACAGTGGGCAAGCACACATCCTCCACAGGAGAGGAGAGCCACTTTGTGGCAGCTCATAGAAACTGACAGCAGATAAGGACCACAGGGCCCATCCAGTCTGCCCATTTTTTCCTACCTTATGAATGTGTCATAGGACTGTACTCTGTCAGTGGCCTATCTATTTATACTAATCTGTATTGCTACCTTATGCCTTTCCCATGCCTGTTTGAAGCCCTGCACTGTATTCATATCCACCACTTCCTGAGGTAGGCCGTTCCATGCATCCACCACCCTTTCTGTGAAAAAGAACTTCCTCACATTACCCCTTAATTGGCCTCCCTCTAATCTCATGCTGTGTCCTCTTGTCATGCTATTTTTCTTATATTAAAACATGTTACTCTTTCACCTTGAATGTTTTGATCATATCACCTCTCTCCCTCCTTTGCTCTAGGGTATACATATTGAGTTCCGTTAATCTGTCCTCATATGTTTTCTGATGCAGTCCCTGCACCATTTTGGTTGCCCTTCTCTGGACTGCCTCCATTTTGTTAATGTCTTTGTGCAGGTGTGGCCTCCAGTACTGCATGCAGTACTCCAGATGTGGCCTAACCAGTGTCTTGTAAAAAGGGATTATTACCTTCCTCTTACAACTTGCGATACCCCTACTAATACATCCCAACATCCCTCTAGCCTTACCTACTGCTTTAGTGATCTGCTTGGATGATTTCAGGTCATCTGTGATGATGATGTCCAAGTCTCTTTCTTCTCTTGTGATTGCCAGCAACTCCCCTCGCAACCTATAGGTGGCTTCAGGGTTTCTCTTCCCTATGTGCATGATCTTGCACTTCTTTGTGTTAAACCCCAGTTGCCACTCTTCTGACCATTTTGCTAGTTTATTCAGATCTCTTCTCATTCTGCTCACCCCATCTGGATCATCTACTCTGCAGATCTTGGTGTCATCTGCAAACAGACAAACCTTACCCTCCAGTCCATCTGCAATGTCACTGATGAAGATATTGAAGAGGACTGGACCCAGGACTGATCCCTGAGGTACCCCACTTATGACTTGCATCTCTTCTGACTGTATACCGTTTAGCACCACTCTCTGTTTTCTGCCCACCAACCAGTTTGCCACCCAGTTGACCAACTTCTGACCCACCCCGAGCCTACATAGCTTATTAATCAATCTTCTGTGTGGAACACTATCAAAAGCTTTGCTGAAGTCCAGGTAGGCGACATCAGCTGCACCCCCTTGGTCCACCACTCTGGTTACCTAGTCAAAGTAATATGAGATTCGTTTGACAGGACGTTTCTGTTGTAAACCCATGCTGTCTTGGATCCTGTGCTCCTATGGATTCCAGGTGTTGCACTATCCTTTCCTTAAGGAGTGCCTCCATAATGTTGCTCACTACTGAGGTAAGACTGACTGATCTGTAGTTCCCTGCCTCCTCCCTGCTGCCACTCTTGTGGAGCGGGATCACATGAGCCCTCCTCCAGTCTTCTGGGACCTCTCCTGTGCTCAGAGACTCACTAAACAGTTCTGATAATGGCTCTGCTAGTTCCACCCTTAGCTCCATTAGTACCCTGGGATGTATGCCATAAGGTCCCATTGCCTTGTCCACCCTGAGCTTGGCAAGCTCTTGTAGCTCAGTCCCACTCCTCGCCCTCCCCCCCCCGACGACTCCTGACAACCTGGGCTCATTCCCGAACTCTGGTCACCAGCATGGTGTGAGGTGCGGCATCCAGCACCTCAGCCCTCTGCGCCACTGGGCCGGCCTCACAACCCATTTTTAAAGGCTTAAACAAGTTGTACCCACCAGAAGAGGACCCTATCCCACCTGGGGACCTAAAAATATGCCTTTCTCAGCTTAGGTAGGCTCTTTTTGAGCCTATGGAAACTGCTGACCACTGAAGTGTCACATGGAAAACCATATTCCTGGTTGCAGTCACCTCTGCTATGAGGGTAAGTGAACTATAAGCCATCGGCACAGAGCTAAATTATGTAATTCCCCACAGGGATAAAGTAGTTATTAGAAGTTCCAGAACTAACAACAAATTCCCTTCCAAGGTAGTATCTGAATTCCACTCCAATCAGTAAGCCTTCTCGAACTCTGTCCAGAGTATTCCAGTCCAGGTGAGAAAAAGTTGAAAATCTGACCATCTACATGGACCAGACAAAAGATGTCAGTTTTCACAGCACTCGGCTGTCTAACTATGGTGAGGTTGTCAAAGGCAAACCAGCTGCTAGGAGATCTACCTCTTACTGGATAGTCTCTTGCATTCATTTCTGCTATGAAAAATGCTGGAGAAATGCCACCAATAGGCTGAAGGGCATACTCCACAAGGGGTACCTCTGCCTCTGTGGTATCCTCAAGGGGCATCCCATTGTTGGACATTTGCAAAACAGCCACCTGGAAAACAGTACACACCTTCACAAAGCACTACTGTTTACAGTTCAGAAGGGATGCCAGCTTTGGAACTGCCGTCTTGCAGAACCTTTTTTCCTAACTAGGTTCTTTATTTATTTATTTATTTATTTATTTATTTATTTTTAAACTTCTATATCAATTTTCAAAAATGCAATCAATACAAGCATTTCCTTATAGGACGTTGCATAATGAGTAATTTCCAGAGTATAACAGTATAGCAGCTTCGCAATCCTACAATTGTTAGATCACTAGGGGGTTTCTAGTGAAACTTTATACAGCATTTTAAAATAAAGAATCCAAGGCTGTTGCAGGCATGAGAGGGGATAAAACATGCTAATTACCAACATCCTACCATATCACCCATTTGATAAGCTAACCATCCCCATAACGTAACACAGGAAACATTACTTAAAATCAAAGCCACTTTGCAGCTTCACAGAGTCTAGTAATTGACTAGATTCATTCAAACTGAAGTAGATATTTTGCTTCCCCACTATTTTACCTAAATGTATTTAAACTTTAATAAACAGTAAGGTTTGACTTAAAAACATCGATTAAGCCATTAATAACTAGGCTTAGGACCAAGTATAAGGAAGTATATAAATTCCTCTCTGAGACAGCGACTGTGGCCCGAGAGAAGGCAAAACAGAGTAGTAAAATTAAACTGCGTCATCTGGGGCACATGCACCCCCAACCCTCTTCTCCAGTGAACCCTCTGGTGGGACTTTAAATTTTTTATAGCATTTAAACCAAAGACAGAATGCTGAAATGTCCCACTAAAGAACAGTCCTTGTAGAAGGAGTGAAACAATTAGTCCAAGAAAGTATCTGCTTTTCCTTTCCACACTCCCCTTCAATCCATGGCCTTCAAGAGTTTGAGTCATGGGTCCTTGCCTCAAGGGTGGTCCTCCGCTTCTAAATCAGTCATTCTTGGCCTGTACAATCCTGTTCAGTCTTCCCCAGCAATTTCCCCACTTCTGCTGGGTCGGAGAAGTGGCATATTTTATTCCCGTAGACTATTTTGAGGGTAGCCGGCATTTGGAGCACGTGTTGTCCTCTGAGCTGGCGCAATCTGGAGCACACTCCATCAAAACCCATTCGATGATGCCTTGTGGCAAAACTTAGATCCAGGAAGATGTGAACTGGAGTGTCCTGCCAGCTAATTGGGGCACATTTCTTTGCCTCTTGCAGGACAGCGTCTCTTTCACTGATGGAGCCCATGATTGCCAAAATCTTATGGGCAGGAGGACTGGTTGTTGCAGCATAGATTTGGCCTCCCCGAGGTGTGATCCAATAAGCCCGCAGAAGCGTTGGTTGAAAAGAGAGCCATAGATAGTCCTGCAGTCACTGACATAAAAAGCCACAGAAATCTTCCCCTTCTGCTGCCTCCGGTAAGGCCAAGATACGAATATGGGACGCCCGCACCCCATTCTCCAAATTTTCCAGGTGTCGTCACAGCATCGTGTTTTGTTTGGCGAGTCCTGGCGACACCGCTATAGCCTTGTCTGCAGACCTGGAAGTCCACTTGGCTTCATCTTCCACCGACTGTAGCTTCATCTCTACCACCAGCATTTTTGTGGTAAAATCATCCTTTTTCTTATCCAGAGCTTGGACATCCTTCAACAATGCGATGTTAGTCTGTTGATTCGCATTTACTGATGCAGTCTCCATCTTTGCTCAGGCCTGGCCGGGTCTCTCTCTGCATGGAGCCTTCGCCTCCTGTAGCGGTTTTCAGATGACCCGTTCCTACTAAAACCAGATGTTTTTAGTATGTAGAAGTTCAGTAGGATGGATACTTGCTGAATCTAGTACTTTTAGATAGATTTAGGGGGTTTCAACCTCAGTTTACCGTAATTTTAAGACTTCTTTAGCTGAGCTGCAAAAACCTGCTGAACACTGCTCGGCTGCTAGCCACTGCGTGCCCCCCCAAAAACTAGGTTCTTGACCCAGCCTCCCAAGCTACTGCAGTTTAGTCTGCATAAGTATAAACATTAAGTGAAGCATTCCTGGGGTGAGAAGAAAAAAATACTCACTGTAGTAATGTTTCTTCTTAAGGAATCCCTCACTAGGTTTTTACACTCCCTACCCTGCATCCCCTTCCAGAACCTAAAGTAGGTTCACACAAGAATCGGTTATGTTTGTTACATTTTTAAATTCTATGGAAACATTTTTTCAAACATTTTTTGGTAGCCTTTTAGCTAATTTCACTAGCTGCTGCTCCATTCTGGCTTGGAAACATGTCTGAGAAATGGCCAGAGTGGAACACAGATGCACAGTTTCAACCTGCATTCCAGATTCTAAAATCTGCATAGGCTGTATTCTTGGGGCATCCTTCTTGACCAGGATGACTGCATAAAGTGTAAACATAGTCAAGTCAGACTTTAATATTAAAAAAGCACTTTTCAAATGCCAAAGCGCTTGTACATAATAAAAACGTAAAAGCTCACAATTAAAAACACGCAAATTAAAACGGGCAGAACAATAGCTTATCAGTTAAACAGTATCTGCGAAAGCTAGGTCAAACAAATAAGTTTTCAATGCAAACTTAAGTCTCAGTGGACAGGCACTCTCTAATCTGAAGAGGTAGAGAATTCCACAGGGTAGGGACCACAAAAGAAAAGGCTGTGGCCCCAGAGGTCTGTAAACGGACCCTGGGAATCTCTAGCAATCCCTCGTCGGAGGAACAGAGTGGGCGGAGGTGGCAGTAGGGACGGAGGAGGTCTTGAAAATAATAGTGAGGGATCCCTTAAGGAGAAACAACATTACTATATTGAGAAATTCTTCCTGACCGCTTGACAAACATTTCCTTTGAAATTTGTCTTGATTGATTGGTCCTTGTTTTGAATGTAATAATGTAATCTGACATGGAACCTTTGTAAAAGAGCAGTTGTGCTCAAAGGTATTGCCTGAATCTTCCAATAAAAATAAACAGGATATTAGGGGTTCTAAGAATAAACGCATTCTTTTCTAGTTCCATATCTTGTAATAGCTGTATACTGTTCTCAACGTTGCACTGTAATGCCTACAGTACTTTCCTTTTATCTTGCTCGTGCTACCCTGCTTTGTAATGTTCACATTTGACACTAAATGTTCTTGATTGTTGTCACACCTCCTGTTGTACTGTAACCCTCCCATTCCCAGGTTGTCTGACAATAGGCATCTGCAGGCCATGGGTACTTAGCTGGTAACTGAAAACAAACTCATAAATATATTTAATTTAGTTGCTTGTCATTTTGTTCCAGTGTGGAAACTTCTGTGGCACTTAATGATCTTTTTTTTTCTCTCCCTTTTTTTAATCCTTAGGAAAAGCATTTGCATGGGGCATGGGGACCAACCTACAACTCAGTACAGGAGAGGAAGATGACGAGTGGAGCCCTGTTGAGATGTCGGGCAAACAGCTGGAGACGAGGACTGTGCTCTCGATATCCAGTGGAGGGCAGCACACTGTCATGCTGGTCAACGAGCCATGCTGAAGGACTTTATCTGGGGCTGTCACATTGAACAAGCTTTTAAATTACCTTTACTTAGACAATGTTTGTAGAGGGTGAGGGAAGGGAGGGCATATGTGCTTTTTATATAGTTCCTGTAGAAATTTTAGTAGCCATAATGGGGGACGGTAAATAGAGCTGAAGGATTTGGCCAACTCTCAGCCAGGCTACTGACTTCACTAGCCAGCTGTTTGTTTTATGTGGAACTGTAACTTTTAGTGAGGGAAATCATGGAAAGTATTCAGTATGTCCACTTCATCTGATGCACAAGGGTTACTGTAGATCACTGAACCTGCAAACTATGCCTAGTACAGTAAGGCATTTAGAAATGAATGTATAATATTAATGTGAATTTTCTGCTGCTGTTAACTGAGATCTAGTCTAGAGGTTGGTCGAACAGCATCCCTTCACCGGAATCATTGGGGGTTTGAAGCCCCACAACCGCTATCTCCTTCCCTATTTTATATAACTAATTCCTGCCAAACCATTTTTTTTGTGTGTTTTTAAAGGTCTTAACACAGACGTCATTTATGGAAGCCCTGGAAGTCCATGGAGTCTCCCCTGCAACTGATAAGTAATGTCTCTGCATTTTGGGGTACTAGTTTGGTCCGTCTGACACCTAAGTAAATGCGGTTATGGTAATGTTTGCCCTTCCAAGGTAGTGATAGGATTGCTGGTCAATCAGCACAGCGGTAGCATTGCTACTCACATCCCTGATGACCCAGCTTCAGAAGTGAGCTAGGGTCATCAGCAGATAGGAGAAAGAGCTAGGGTCCCAGATAATATTCCCCTTCTTAGGGGTGGGCTAACAGAAACATTGAAACATAGTGTGTGTCATCCAAAAAAAAAGTCCGGCGGCGGTCCATCCGGTCTGCCCATTTCCTTGCCTAGCCAGACACTGCCATTTGGGTAACCACAGGTGGAAGTGCAGGCAATTGGGGCTGAGAGGAAGGACATAGAAGAGTTACTCATAAGAACCACTAATAAAACTTGTTGCATCATCCCCGCACAAGGAATAGTGCCTGGGACTTAGAATCTTTTTTACAGATGCTCTCTCATATTGCGCTGGATTCTGGTGGTCTAGCATTCCACTGTTAGAACTTTGAGCTGAAGCGGCCAGGAGTCTCTAGTCGTAATTTAAAAAAATATTCCAACTATACTGATTTAAATATAAAATATTTTAATAAGTAACAAACTGCAGCAATCCTTAAAAGCTCAAGCTAGAAGTAAAAGTAACTAATTCAGAAGAAACTTGTATTCTATCCTTGAGGGGAGGCAGAAAAGGGTAGATCTTCAAGAATATCTCCTCCATTAGGCCACACCTTTAGAACTGTAAGGTGTCGGCATTAGAACCATACAGAAACTTCTGCTAGCTGGGAGCCGCCCACAGTGACGTGCAGCATCTACTTGTACGTAAGTGAGTGGCCCCATCACTCCTCGGTTCTTTTCCCACTGTTGATCATCCTCGTCAGGCCTGCTGAAGGAAACTCCATCAACCTAGCTATTGCCATTTGTTATTTTACTTGGTGTTTTATCTTGTCGTCTCAATATGCCTCCAAAGTCGAAAGACCCTTTGAGTATTGTAAGTGCAGAGATAACATTTACAAAATGAACACACATGGTTGGTGTGCTGTTTGAACCTGTACCACGACATCAGGACTTGAGATTTGCCAGAGCGTCAGCCAGGCTGTGAGGTGATGCCATAAGAAAAATCTCTAGAAAATGTCCTTCTGTTAAAACACTGGAAGGCACAGAGAAAGAAGCAGGCTCAAAATCTGCTTCTCCCTTACAGTTGGCTGAAAGTCAGCTGTCCAAGTCTAAGGATTGGGACAAGGAGCAGTTGTCATTGAGACCCTCCTTGTCATCCAGCCATAAGCACAAACACAGACAAAAAGAAAAGTTTGTTTCACTGGAGAGCTCCTGGTTGCCATTGAAACAAAGTAAACCTGCAGCATCGCCCGGTAATTGTTCAGCTCCCCGATCGTTGCTGAGACACCAAGGCTGGGGCTTTACTTAGGCACTGCTGTACCTACTGTGGACGATATGAGACAATCGCTGTCTGGCTGAGGCCCATTAGTGCAGATGGTACCATACCATTTGCAGGGCGACATTGACTCTCTGGTTGTGCTATTGTTTTCTGAAATTATTCTATGTATTCTGCCCGAATTGTCTATGCAGGCAGGCAGTCATTCCACCAGTGGGGCCTTCTAGCCCCCATCAATGGGTTTCAACAGCATGCCACATATTCCTGCCTCCCAACCGCCACCAACATCCCCAATCTATTCTAAGGCTGTCATTATCAATTGTGCCGACGAAGATGAATTGGAATAAAATCCTGACCTCATGCACTTAAAGGAGGAATATGAAAGTGAACAATTTCAGGAAGGTCTTCCTCACTCTAGCTCTACCCTCTCATCCTGTAATGAGGACTACATGGTCTATACCCTGAGATCTCCTCTTGTGGACCCATCTTTTCAAGCAGTGATGCAGCAAATGCAGTCTGTGATTGACTTTAAGATGGAAGAGGAGGATTCCACTAAAAGGAGTCTCTCTTTTTTTATATACTTGTTTATTCAATCATTTATCGTAAAACAATTGTTCATTGTTACAAGCAATTACAAAAATGTTTTAACTACATCCGGTTATAAACCTGTATAAACTCATTAAGGTTTTAAATTTCAAACTTCACTAGTGCCTTCAACTAAAGAGGCACCATATGAAATTTAACATGACGACTTATAAAAAAAGGGAGATTAAGACAAAACCAAGAACAAATAGGAAATAAATAACGAATACGGTGCAAAGAGAAATTCGTATTACTTTAAAAGTATCTGTTAGGGAGTACTGGGAGAAGAGGGTGGGGAGGGAACAAAGAAAAATCACTATCTTATCCTTATATAGTTCCCATCTAGTCAATCTGTTTATGTACAATTCTTTTGTGGTTCACTGCAAAAGTAATTCATTCCATGTTGTAGATCTCTGTAGTATCCTCTTACCAGTCCACTGTCACTGGTGGGGTCTGCTGGAGCCACCTTTTGGTAATTGCCTTCAAGGCAGCTATAATAAGAACTGCCCATAAATACTGACTCTCCTTTCCCTTCATTTTTTGTCGGGTATAGCCCTAGTATCAGGTGCTTGGGGCCCACCTCTGAAGTTATTCCAAATAATTCCACAAGATGCTGTCATATCTGGTCCCAAGAACTCTTAATTGTTGGGCAGTTCCATAATATGTGTGCCTGGCCAGCCTCCAGGTTACCACAATGTCTCCAACAGGCCGCATTCGATAGAGTGCCCATCTTTACTAATTAGGTGTATAGAAATATCTAATTCTAACCTTCCAGGCATACTCCCGCCAGCCTGGTGATGATGTGGTTTTCCAGCAGTTTCTAAACACTTTTTTCCATGAAAAGGAATACAGTACCACATCCAACTCCTGTTCCCACTTCTTATGTATAATTTGTGTATTATGGGCCATATCTGTGATTAGATTCCAGTATAACATAGTAATGGCTCCCTTCCCATGTGTAACCCCCACCCCCCAATAACATTTCAAAAGCTGAAGGAAAGGGTCTGTTATCCTCCCAGCCTACTACCTGACATAATTTAACATGTATGTAGTCACTAATTTGGTCATAGTATAGGCAATCTGTGGGGGCCCATGAAACCTTAGTTCTAGCTACCTCAAATGGGATAACATCATTCCCCCGAAGCAGCTGCCAGGAAGCACACAGCCTCCCCCCCCCCCCATCTGCCTCTGAAACCATGAGTGTTCGACAGCTGGCAAAAAGTTTTCATTTAAACACCACCATCTAAACTTCCACATATTTTTGGCCGTTGGGTCCCTTTTAGTGCCCATGATCCACCCCCAGAATGTGGTACGTACTGATGTGAAGGAAAATGCATCCAGATCTATCTTGGAGGGGGGGGGGGTTAAATAAAATAGCCTGCAAGGGTTTTGTACTCATTTGTGTGAGTTCTGTCTGTTTCCAGTGGGCTTTATATTTAGGGTGCGCCCACAAGAGGGCCACTTTCATTTGTGCTGCCAGCCAATAATCCTCTATATTAGGACATGCCCTCTCCTCCCCCCCCTCCCCGCTAGGGAGGAATAAGGTTTTTTTTGAAACTCTGGGGCGAGCATGTGCCCATAAAAACGTCATCACTCTTCTCTGCCATCCCTTTCTGAGGGATCAGGCAGGGAACAGCCTGAAATAAATGGAGGAGCCTTGGCAGCATGTTTGTTTTAAGAGTTTGAAGCCTAGAGTGGAATGGCACCACCTCTGTAAATCGACCTGTATCTGCCGCAGCAACGGGGGGAGGGGTAATTATCCTTAAATAAGTCAGCTGGGCTCTTACCAAGCCTCACACCAAGATATTTAATATTATCACAGTTCCATTTCATTGGGTACCTTGCTAGCATTTCTGCTGGGATTTGAGACACCATTGCCAGCACTTTCGTCTTTGATCAATTTAATTTGTAACCTGAAAGTCCTGAAAATACCTCTATTTGTTTGAAGACTTCAACCAAAGAGGTTTCTGGGTCTGTCGAATATAAAAGGACATCGTCCACATACAGGGCTTTTTGTGATGTCTATTGCCCTGTACCACCCCCCTTATTTTTAGGTTCTGCCTTATACCCTAAGCTAGTGGCTCAATACAAAGGGTGAAGGGGCAACCCTGCCTCGTCCCTCTAGCAAGCTTAAAGGCCTGTGAGATAAAGCCATTGGTCCTTACATATGCTGTTGGGTTTGCATACATCTTAGCTATAATCTGATTGAACAAGGCAGGGGATCCAAAGCTGGCCAGGGTACCCTGCAGGAATGACCAGAAAACCTGATCAAATGCCTTTTCAGCATCCAGAGTCATTATGTATGCTGGCTGAGATGTTTTCTGTAAGTGTTCTATAATGCCTACTGACCTTCGTATGTTATCCAAAGTCTCTACTTTATTTTTCTCTGGGACCTGAGGAACTCTCTCCAGCTATCTACCAGCCCGGCTCTACCTCCCGGTCTGAAGCTCTGCGTTCCAGGCCGACCCTGCCTGGCAGATCCCCCGGCTCTGAGCCCCTCCGAGGTGGGGCCGCCCACCCTGGCACTCTATCTACAATTTAATGCGCCAGGTAGGTGTCCGAGAACCCCCCTGGAATCCAAACCCGATAGTGGGAGTGTGGCCGAGACTGGAGGTGCCTTTGCCTATCCTTGGCCGGGGTTTTTACTGTATGTTGCCCCAGGGCGGACGTGCAGCGGCAGCCTGCGGGCAATAGCATCCTTGATGCTCCTCCCCTTGTGTTCCAGGCACAGTAGTACACCCAGTCTCCATCAGGTGTCACTACTGCGCTGAGGAGCCCCCGAGCCCACCCCAGAGAGAGGAGAGCTGTCCTCCAGATGCTTGATCCTCTCCCTTCCCTGCAGACCCCTGACAACCCGGGCTCGTTCCTGAACCCGGGTCGCCAGCATGGCACGAGGTGTGGCGTCCAGCACCTCAACCCTCAGCACCACTGGGCCGGAGCAAAGTCGGTCTTCCTGGGACAAATCTAGTTTGATCCATGTGGATAAGTCCCAGAAGAATCTGCTCCACCCTCCTAGCAATAAGGCCTGCTAAAATCTTATAGTCTGTATTTAAAATCGAAATCTGACAGTAGGATAAGCAGTTAGTAAGGTCCCTGGCCGGCTTCAGAAGGATTGAAAAAATTGCCTGTGAACACGAGGGGGGCATAGCTCCCCTCTCAGAATGTACAGGGTTGTATGCTTGGCCTAATTAGGGGGTGACCTCCTCCCTGAACTGTTTAAAAAAATTCACCCGGGAGCCCATCCATACCCGGACATTTTCCAGTTTTTAACCTTATAATTACTGGGTTGTGCTTTTTTCCATTGAAAAAGCCATGTATTAAATACCATAATACCCGAGTAGGTATTACTGCATTGAGTGGATATAATAAATCCTCTGAAATGTTACATCCAGCAATCCAGACTACTCTAGGCTCCATACATAAGCGATTGCACTTCCTCTGTGGAGAAAAAAAACGCAACGCAGTAATTACATAAAACAAAATATGGGGTGCAGTGTGTTTAACTTGAATTTAACACACACCCTCGTCATTGGATGGCAGCCATAAAACCCTCGGGGTTTATGTGCCATCCAACAACTCGGGTGTGTGCTAAATTCTCGTAACACACTGCACCCCATACTTTATCCTATATTTAATTTCTGCATATATTTCTCCTATTGCAGAAGTGGTTATAAGGGTCCCCTGTAGTTGCTGCAACAATACAGGTAATTGTAGTGGAGCTAAAAAAAAATTCTGGATTTCCTTATTAATGGGAGATGTACCCCCACTGTATAATGTTTTATAATAAGACTTAAAGGCATTTGCAATTCCTTCGATGGTATATTGCCATTTTTGGGTAGTAGGGTCCCTGATTTTGGAGATACTGGCTTTAGTTTTATATTGGCGTAGTTTACTGGTCAGAAGCTTAAGAGCCCTAGGCCCTCCCTCATAATATCTCCATCTAAGATAAAGTAGCCGTTGCTCCACCTGATAATCCATGAGTACAAGGAATTCAGCTTTCAGCTTCGCCAGCTGCTTGCCCCTTTCCCTGTCTAATTTTTGTTGCTGCTTTAATTCTAATTCCCCAATCAGCTCCTGCAGGACTTTTTTACATGCCTCCCTTTGTTTCTTAAGCCTGGAGGAAATTTCAATAAACCTTCCCCTTGTAATTGCTTTTATAGTATCCCACAGGATCCCTGGGGGATGTCTGTGTGTTCATTCTCCTGGGATTGCCTGTTCTATAGTTTCCTTAATTATTTTCTGCGTATCTTCACTCTGGAGAAGAGACATTTAACCTCCAGAAAGTGGAGCGTTTCATGAAACTAAAGTAACCTTTAGAAAAATGGGAGAGTAGTCCGATAGTCATGTCTCCTAACCAGGCCGGCCGGCATATGCCCATTGATTCTCTGGGTGTTAAGAAATGGTCCAGTCTGGAGTATGTTTGGTGTGGGTGTGAGAAGGTGGTGTATTATCTGAATCCCTTACTCATTTGGCGCCACTCATCCACTAAACCCAGTTCTTCACCCTTTTTTTTTTTTTAGCAACCCCATTTTCTTTCCTTGTTATCTGCAAAGATGAGTCTAAATTGGGGCCAAGTCTTAGATTAAGATTCCCCCCCCAATGATTAAGTGGCCCTCTGCCCATCCTACTATTTTAAGCAAAAACTCCTGGGAAGAAGTGGAACTCCATCCCTGGGGGAGCATATATGGAAACCAGCAAGACAAGTGAACCATTAAATGTGCCTTTAATACCCACAAACCTAACCTTCTTATCCACAGTAGTGTCTTTTAGATCAAAGTGAATCCTGGTAGGGATCAAGACTGCTGCTGCTCTCCTACGACCCTTCCCATATGAGGAGGACACCACTTCCTGATACCCAAATTTTAATAATTTTTTATGTTCCTCCTTATTCATATGCATTTCCTGTAGCACTATAAAAGCTGCATCTTATTTACGTAGGTATGACATAACTCTGCTTCTTTTAATCGGATGGGCTAGACCATTGACATTCTGTTTTATCCATACTGCTTATTAAAATTTGTGCCAAAGTTAACTGGTTGCACTGGTTTCCATATATTCAAGGTTCCTCCCCTTCCAAGCCCCCAACCAAAACATTGCATGGTAATACAACTTTCTCCCTTAGAAATAACACAAAACAGCTGAGAACAGATAACCACAATTATCAGCTTTAAATAACTGTAACACGGCATTCTGACTTCCAGTTGTGGAGATCCCCAACACAAATGAGGGATCTCTATGCATCTGGTCCCTTCCCTGTAAGGAGAGAGAAGAGACCAGAACGAGGAGAAAAGACCTTCCCTGCCATTTAAAAGTGGCTCTCCTCCAGAGCCCTAGATGATGTCTTTAGGCTCCTAGGCTGCAGAACAGCTAAAATTGACGTCACCGAACTCCAAGGGTCGCTATTCTAGGCACGCTGTGTGCGTAAGATGATACAGAACTGAAAAAAATGTCAGTCTCACCTCACCCCTTCCCCGGAGCCCTTTTCACGTCAGAGTAAAAATAATGTTGTGCACTTTTAACCTGCTATATAACCACCCTCTGATCATAAAAAATAAAATTACATTGATCTATAAGGCCAATAGTCCAGAATGATTGTCCCAAGTTAGTTTTAGTTGCTGATTCTGGTCAGCGAACAAACTAACAAAACCAGATTATCTTAATTGCAGTCACAATTTATGGTGACCAGTTCCCTTTAATTGTCCAACTTAAATTTAAAACTACTGTGTAAATTTCTGCCTTCATACACAGAAACCATGAGAACCGGATTGCATTTCACTTCACAGCCCAGTTTGGGGCTCTTCTGCCCCGGGGAGCATTAGCTCTGTTTGCTTTTAAAACTTGGGGGTGTCTCCACTAAGACCACAAGCAGGCAGTGAAGTACCTCTAAACTTTTGAGGTGAGAGCTACCCAGCATCTCAGTAAAGCTTCCGATTTACTTAAGCAACAGAAAAAGTTACCAGTAATCTCAGTCTTGAGACTCTTTGCTCCGATTCCTCTGGTCTTCATGAATTTTCTGCAAGATAGCTCGAAATGCTTGTAGAGGTGCTAATGATGATGCATCCTCTCGTCTTCCTGCCCAGTGCAACTGACCAATCAGTGAGGTTTTCTGGGTCCTGCTGGGAATTTGAGTTCTGGGAAGCTGATTCTTGGGCCTCCATCAGGCCCCTTTCTACCAAGGCCTTTCTGGCTTCTCTGGGAGTATCATACACCCTCACTCCCTCCAACCAGAAAACACTGAGACGCGCAGGGTACAGAGTATGGAAGTGGATGCCTTTTGCCCTGAGTTGCTTCAGAAGATCTACATATTTCAGTCTCTGTTTTTGTATCTCGGGAGGAAAGTCATGATCAAAGAAGAGCTGGCTTGAGAGGTGCGATACTTCTTTTTGCTTCCATGCTTTTGCCAGGACCTCTTCCTTCACCTTATAGCTGTTAAATTTTATTATTATAGATCGAAGTCTCGAGCTTGAGGATGGTGGCCTTGGTTGGAGGGCTCTGTGGACTCCCTCTATCCCGAGTTGGTAGCCAGGGGGAAGCTGGAGAACATCTACGAGTAAATCTGCCATAAAATCTGTCATCCGGCCTGTCTCTGACTCCTCTGGCAACCTATATATCCAGATATTTTCTCTCCTTGAACGGGCTTCTAAATCTGTACATTTTACTTGTAGCTTCTTTGTTTGATTGATCGAGGCTTGCAATATAAGGCCTGTTTGAGTTGCTCCATCCTCGGTCACAGAGACCCTGCCCTCTACATTCTCCATTTTTTTTTCCAGACCAGTCAGCTTCTGATTCAGTTGTCGGAATTCCGCCCTGTTTTCAGCTTGCATCTTAATTTCGTTGAACTGCTCAAATCTGGAGCATGAGATGTTCCTGCTCCTCCTCTGTATCCGCCATACTCATGGGGAAAGGGCTAAGACTACTCTTTTGTGTTCTTAATCTGGCCACATCCTGCCTTCCAGAGGTTGCCTTCATTTTCATTCTGCTTTGCCGGTCTTTTACACAGCCAGTGCTTGCCATTTTTTCCTGTTTTGAATGCAGTTTTCTTTTTAAAAATAAGCTACCTTTAAGGCGGACGGGGACGGGAGCTTTCCTCAACAACCTGCTGCCGGCTCTGTGACGTCACTGGAAGTCCACTAAAAGGAGTCTCATGGAATTTTTGGAGCTGCCGTGTTCCCCCCTTCATTATTATTCCACCTCTATATCCTGCATTAGAGGATGCTACTTTGGCTGCATTTCACTAACCAAACTCACTACCTGCAGTCCCCAGAAAGGCTGATAAGCAGTATCCTACACCATCTTCTAAGTCTTATTATGTTAACTAGCCAACATCTGACTCTCTGGTCAAATTGGCTGCTCTTGATAGGTCTAGGGCCCCATACCTACAGTATGAGTACTGTCTCCCCTGATGAGGAATCTAGGAGGCTGGTTGTGATCAGGCTAGATGTGATGGGCAAACATACTTGTGCCTCAGATTCATTAGGCTTTAGGATTGCAGACTGCCAGGCACAGATGAGCAGATATCAGAACAGCTTGTGGAAAGCTGCTTGTACTGCTGCTCAGGCTTTGCCTGACAGCTCTGCCAAGAATGATCTGCTAAAAGCATTGTCTGACAGTGCTGAGGTTGGCAAACATTTCCTATACTCATAAAGTAAAACTTTATTTCTTAAGTGCCTTTCAAGTACCAAGGTGCTGTACAGTAAAATGAACAAACAATATCAAATAATAAACATACTTAAAATTTTAAAAGCCTTCTGAAAAAGCCTGATAAAACACGTTTTGAGCTCAGATTTAAAACTCGGGACAGTCAGGCATTCCCTTAGCCAAAGAGGTAGAGAATTCCACAAAATCCACTCAGCTTATGATGTCTCTGATGCCTCTGCCAAGGCTGTAGCATCTGAAATTTGCACGAGGAGATATTCTTAGAGTTTCTGGTTTTGCAAATGATGTGCAACATCAGTTTTGAATTCTCCTTTTAAAGGATCAAAACTTTTTGGCTGTCCTGTTGAAGAGATCCTAAGTGGCATTCAAGCTACAAAAAAATGATTCCAAGGTCTGTAAAGTCCCTGTATCCCACTCCTGCTAGAGACAGTGATCAGTTTTTTGGGGGTTTTTTTTGTCCACCTGCTGCCCAAGATAGCCATGCCTGCCATCAGCAAGGCCATGGCGGAGAAGGTAGTTCACTTCAGAGTCCCCTTCCCCAGTGCCCACACATAATCACTCAAACTAAAGGAATCCATTCCGGTGCCTCTGCCACCCCCAGTTCTGACCAATTCTTTTTACATCTCTTCCTCCCCCACCTCAAATGTTATCCCCAGGGGTGAGTGGGGGGCAGGATCTCCCTGCATCTGAAGCAATGTCAGAGGATCATTATGGACAAGTAGGTTCTGGAGATCTGGTCTCTGGACATGAAGAACATTATACCGTTGTGTCAAGGTCAGGAAATACCACAGATGCAATAGTACCTCCATTTTTGTATGCTGGAAGGAGAACACTATCAATTCAGTGTATTGCCCTTGGGCTTGTCTTCTGCATCACAGGTCTTCATCAAATGCTTGGCAGTAGCTGCAGCAGCTCTTTGCAGGAAAAGCCTGTATGTTTTCTCTTGTCGGGAAGATGGGCTCCTGAAGACCATCTCCATGGAAGCTCTGCTACACACCCTGTCTTGGACATGTCGGTTGTTCAATGACTTGGGGGTCACAGAGAATGTACCAAAGTCTTTGTTGACTCCATGCCAAAGACTACAATACATGGGGTGGTCTTGGGCATAGAGAAGGGATGTGCTCTCCTGCCATAGTACAGGGCAGCCAAACTGCTTTCCCGGATACACTTGGTATACAGGACCACTATGCAACGGTGAGAATAATGTTCCATCTCCTGGGTCTGACTGCTGCAGCCATGGTGACTGTGCCACTGGCATGTCTTTATACTGTATGTGAATCTCTCAGTGGACACTCAGGCTCTAGTGGGATCAGTTGATGGGAAGCTAGAACAAATGATTTTCATCACACCACCTCTTTGCAGAGTGGTGTTGTGGTGAATGGATTGTGACGACCACTGACAGGCACTCCTTTCCTACAAGCTACTGCAGAGATCCTCATCATGGATGCCTCTGGCTCTGGCTAGGTTGCTCATCATGGCCCTTACCAGACATAGGGATCATGCACCAAGGTGGTGGCAGAGCTGGTTATAAATGTCCTGAAAATTAGGGCTGCTCTGTACAGCCTCCAGGCCTTTTAGAATCATCTCTGTGCCAGTCCTCTGCTAATCCAAATGGACAATGTTGGTGTGATGCATTACATCAACAAATAAGTGGTCACTCAATCCTGTCCCTCATGCAGGAAAGCTGAGAGACTATTGTATACTGGGCACTGTCTCATAGCCTTCAGCTATCGTCCATGTATCTCCCAGGTCTCTAAAACATCTTAGCAGATAGGCTAAACAGGTCCCAGTCAATTGTAAAAATGCAAGTTACCACACTCCTCAGCTGGGTTCACAAAGCTTTATTGAAGAGAAATTTAAAACATACCGCCAAAGATGCACGCAGGTAGGACATTGCTGAAGAGCTCTGACCAATTTTGTACATCAGTACATCTTCAGGGGGTGGTTATCGGGTACTAGTAACAGGATGCAGTAAAGAAATATTTAAAGTGACAGTGCATTTCAGTGCAGCAATTTCAAAAGTGCTCAGTGCAAACATAAAATTTATATATAAAACACTTTAAATCTAGAGTCTATAACCAACACCATTTAACATAAAAAACCTAAAACAGTAGAGTGTCATTTAAAACAGCAGCAGGATATGTGCAATTGTACCACAGGTATCTAGTCTCAGCAAATCAGAACACAGGAAAACTGTAAGTCATTGCCCCACAAACTACCACCTACATGCCCACAGTAGTTTATTCACCTATAGCCACAACCACAGTAGTTTATTCATCTCCCCACAGTAGTTTATTTGTCTATAACCACACCCACAGTTGTTTATCCACATTCCCTTCCACTCCTGTCCGCTCACAGTCACAGGGAATGTCATGCACAAACACTGTCACTCTGTGTAACTAATTTTCAAATGCTAGCACAAACTGTGTAATCCCACTTCTAAAATGTGTACAATTTTCTTTTGATTTCTTTTCTGTACTAAAACAAAATTTCACCTCGCATCAAATTGAACTCACACAGCACATAATATTTCCTCTTCCATATGTCTCTAAGTTGTAGGAGCAACTAAGATTGTTCATCACTAACTGATGCTTTTGTGAGTCTGTCTGAAAGTAGTAATATGGGACTCTTACTGGTACATAGATTATTTGAAAGTTGGTCCCGTTGAAAACTGAGTGCTACAACCCTTTTTATTTTCTGTTCTGAAATCAAATACGTGATTCTGGACATGCGCATTACCAGCTTGTGTAATGCACATGGCCAGAATCACGGATTCGATTTCCGAACAGAAAATAAAAAGGATTGTAGCACTTGGTTTTCGATGGGACCAACTTTCAAATAATCTATGTATCAGTAAGTCTCCCATATTACTACTTTCAGACGTAGCCCCACAAAAGCATCAGTGATAAACGACCTTCCTAGTTGCTCCCGTGACACTACAGGTCAGAGACGCTTGGATCACATGTTACCTCCGCTCCAACTTAAATTTAATTTCTACTGAAAAATACAACTTTACCACAAATTCTAGTGGTATGATAGTAATAACATTACATTTTATGGAGTATACTCGCATTAACCCGGCTTCTGTAGGGGATTAAACACTCGCCACAGAAGCCAGTTATTGCGAGTAAACTCCATAAAACGTAATGTTATTACTTAAGTAACTTCCCAGACAGTTTATATACCAACTTCCAAGTTCTTAATCATGGCTTTCATACTAGGGGCAGTCAAGGCAGTTCCTTCTAGTCCCGGAAAGAGAATAATACAAGGTGAGTCTAGTATTAAACCTAGCCTCTTGTGAGTACAGCAAAGCACACTTACTGAAGGACCACAGTGTAACCATTGTTCAGCTATACTATACTGTACATAGCATTATCATTATTTGTTGAGCAGAAACATTAAGGTTCTTGAACCTCATTCTTTTCAGATAAGGAATCGGTTCTGTTCTGTCATTCAATCTGGGGGGTCAGGGCTCACAGTGTAAAAATACAATACGATTCTCTTTGAATAAGTTTGTCCTCTAAATTGCCCCCATCCCAATTTCACTTTCTCCAAGCCACAGAACTTGAAAACATGTTGAATTCCTGTCTGTCTAGTATCTCTACAGTGGTTAGCATGGGCACTCCTGGAATCATTATTATGGATCTGAGATGTTCCCCTATCCTTAGTTTAAGGGCTCTTCTTGTTTTTCCGACATAAACTGCCCCACACTGTCCTGTTGCTAGGTATACCACATTTTCTGTAGTGCAACTAATAAAGTCCCTCATCTCAAAACTTGTATTGCTATTACAGCTTGTGAATGTTTTACATTTCAATAGTGAACTACAGAACTGTAATTGCCACACTGATGGGTACCTGATGGTTAAGATGACCTGGTGCCACCCCCAACTGTATTTACCCCAGGTTGATAGCTATGTACTAATCTGTCCCTCATATTAGAACCTCTTTTATAGACCATCCTGGGTTTGGATTTTGTAGCCTCTTTTAATAGAGGGTTCCCCTCCAGGATTTTCCAATTCACATATATCTCTAATCTCTTTAGTATGTTTTGAATACTTAGTGACAAAATTCATTCTGGGTTCACTCACTCTCTGATCCTTAACAGGTAGTAATTCAGATGTATCTGTACAAAGTGCCTCCCCGTAAGCTTTATCCACTATATTGCGTGCATAGCCACGGTCTAAAAACTAATATGCATCTCTGATACATTCACTATAAAGTCCACATCTTTGCTGCAATTTCTGCAAACTGTTAACATCTGAGCTTTGGGTATGTTGGTAATCGTATGGTTTGGATAGCAGCTAGATGCCAATAATAGTGAGTTCCTGTCTGTCTCCTTTCAGAACAAATCTGTACCTACAGTTCCATCTTCCTTTTTAAATACTGTACCCTCAAATCAAGAAGACTGAGCTGGAATCGCATTGTATTGAAAATGTTTTCAGATATAATACAAATTCTCTGACCTCCTCCTGCATTCCACACCACACCATAAAGATGTATAAAAAACAAGGCCAGATATCAATCTTATCATAACAAGGATGTTTTTGGCTGTCGTAGACGGTTGTTTTTTTCCCATTGGCCCTGATAGAGATTGGCATAGTTGGGAGCAAAAGTTGCTCTTATAGCCATACCCTTGAGTTGTAAATAGTAGGAATCTTGAAACAGAAAGTAATTCTTATTTAAGACCTGTTCAGCACAACCCAACAAAACATGTTTCTTGCCCATATTCACACTGGGGTATTGGTCAAACCAATAGTTTAAAGCTTCCAGCCCCTCCTCATGTGGTATGTTGGTGTACAACAACGCAATGTCTAATGACACCAAATACCAGCTTTCTTCTACCTGCATGTTCCCCAGGACCTCAAACATCTGTGTGGTATCACAGATACATGATGGAAGGGCAGTGATAGTCTCGGATATGAACATCCACATACTTAGGCAGAGGCTCAACCAAAGAACCTATGCCCGCAACAATAGGGCACCCTGAGGGATCATGCAGGTTTTTGTGAACCTTTGGGAGTACATAAACACTGGCCCTAATAGGACGTGCGACTGTTAAATGCAGATGTTAATCATGGTCAGTTATTCCCTCACATTCGTACTCAAACAAAAACATGTCAACCTCTCTCGAGTTTTATAGTTGGATCAGAGGTCAGTGGTTGGTACAATTCCGCATTGTTCAGTTGTCTCTTATTCTCATTTATATATTTACTTGTGGACATCACCACCACGGATCCTGTCTTATCAGCAGATTTGATTGTCAGTTCCTGGTTATTTTCCAGGCTCTTCAAAGCTTCAGCCTCTGCAGTGGTCGTTTTCACATAAGTGGGCCTTTTGTCTCGCTCAAAAAGTGCCTTAAATATTCTTTCACATACTTTTTCAGACTTTCACTGTCTCATTATAGGGAGGCATAAATGTAGACTGTGGTCTGAAACTTCTTACCTCTACCACTGATGTCCGGTTCTTATCTCTTTGTGTTGTCTCTGCAGTCCATCCCAGACACGTTTTGGATCATTCAAAATAAGCTTTTAAATTCAGGTTCCTTGTAAAGCAATGCAATTTGATATATAAATCAAAGGGTTTTGAGTCCTGTGTCTGCTTATTCCGTCTAAGCAGTACCCTGGGTTGGAGGTCTTTAAGATTACCTTGGGAATAGGCTCTGAAGAATAAAAATCCCAACTCTGGCATCATCTCTTGCGTTGGTATCCAGGCAGTAGTGGGATGTTAAAGTATGTACTGTGGATCATGTAGCAGCTTTACATATTTCTGCTAGTGGCACATTCCGTCTTACTATCACTGATGTTGCTGTACTCCTACTGGAGTGTGCTTTAATGCCATCTAGGAGTACTTTCCCTGTCTTGATATAGCATAAATGTGTAGTGGATACTATCCACACTGATATGGACTGTTTAGAGGCTGGTTATTGTGACAGACAGCTGTTTGCACCAGATGTAGAATCTTTTCTATTTTAATTGTATGTTTTCCTTGTGGCTGGCTTTCTGATCACCTTAAGGACCTGCAACACCTTGGTAGAGAGATTCAATTCTGAGAACCCTGTCTCTTCAGGAAACCCTGCCTTCCAGTACAGAGACTACAAATTTGGGTGATTCACCTGCCCTTTCAAAATTATCAGAAGGTCTCAACACAGGATAGAGTGTAAGTCCTTGTTGACCATTTGAGGTAGTATTGAGTACCATGGCTGTCTGGGCCAGTACAGAGGCACCAGCATCAAGGTCACCCTCTCTACTCTTGCCTTGAGCAGCAGCCCCCTCTGTATTTAGGGGAAAAGGGTGGAAAAGCATAAAGAAATCTGCTTCCTCTTTGCATGCTGAGATCATCTTCTGGGACCATACCTGGAGGTGGGACTCTGCAACAGGATAGTGGTAGCTTGTTGTTCTCCCATGAGGGAAACAGATCAACTTCTGTGGTCCCCCACTTCCTGAGCACTGGCCATAGCACAGTTCATTTTAAGGACTACTTGTGGATGACATGACCATCCTGCTGGCAATTGTGTATGAATATCGGACCACCATTGGCTCTATGCTATTAGCATAGCACTCCAGTTATGCTGCCTGCTCATTGGCATGCTTCACACCAAGTCAGCCTGTTGGGTTATTTTTTATTAGTTTATTTGAGTGGGGGGCTTCACCCCCCCTACACACCACCTGTTAACAAAAAAAGGGGGAGAGGATGGGGGGCAGAGTCCCTAAACTCAAACCGACAAAACCTCACCCACGGCATGCTCTATGCCACATTGGACAGTCAGTTATTTATTTATTTGAGCTTAGGGGCTTTGCCTCCACACCCCCATGTTAAAAAAACAAAACAAAACAACAAAGGGGGGGCAGTGCCCCCAACTACAATAAATCAACAAACTCTAAATTAGCAGCAAGCACGCAATTAAGTAGCTTAGCACAGCTACAGTACAGTATGCACTCGATGAAACTATGCTGTATTCTCTATAGCTTTACTCTATGCTAAAAGCAGTGGTCCAATATTCTACACAATTGCCATCCTGCTTAGGGGTTCTACCAGGACATTTTCCTTTCCTGCCACATGGACTGTACATGTTTGTACTCTGAGACTAGGCTAGATCCCACATTTTCAATGATTCCTTGCACAGTGGCTTTTTTTCCCCTTCATACAGCTTTTTGCACTTCAACTGCCACCTGTGCCTACTATCGGGCACTTGTGCTGGCATCCTCCCTGCCCCACCTGCCACTCCCCCACTGTTGAGGCCAGTGGGGTTCCACAGAGCATGGGAGTACCAGCAGCCATCATACAGGCTGCCCAGAAGGCGCATGTTTTTTGTCTGGATTTTCTCTATGGTCTCCTAAGCCTTCCACCCACTTGTCATTGGGATATAGGCCTCATCAGGCCTCCCATGCATGCAGCAGTATCCCTGTTGAGGAGGCAAACTCCAAAGCCGCCCGCAGGGGTTACTGCAGTGATGGAACAACAGCGCCATCTTTCTTCTGTTAGAATTGCTACCACATGGCAGTGCCACCCCATTCCCCCAACCCAGCTCCCGAGTTCACTCCATAACCCAGGTTACCAGCACAGGAGCACAACACACCAGTGGCGGAACAGCACTATCCTTCTGCTAGGAGTGCTACCACATGACACTGCCATCCCATCTCCTAACCCAGCTCCTGATTTCACTCCAGAGCCACACATAATCACACAGGTTGCCAGCACAGGAGCTCAAGACACCAGTGATGTAACAACAGCGCCATCTTGTGCTAGGAGTGCTACCACATGGCATTGCCACCCCATCTCCCTCAAGCCCTGCTCCTGAGTTCACTCCATAACCTAGGATACCAGCACAGGAGTGCAACATGCTACCCGCTGGGCCATTGGGTGACCCATTCCTTGCACAGCTTTGAGGATCTTGCACCACCCTGTTTGTTGATTTTAATACATCACTGTGATGTTGTCTGTCCTTATCTGGAGACTGACCGCTGACCAATGCCAAGAAAGACTTCAGGGATAGAAACACTGCTCTGAGTTCCAGAAGACTTATGTGTTCTCATCTCTCTACTAGGTTCCACACCCCTTATAACAGTGTGGTGTATCATGTGTCCTTCCTATCCTAGGAGAGGGACTTCTGTGGTTACGATTACATTGGGTAGTACTGGAAGGAAAGGAATGTCTTTCCTTGGGTACTGCACTTCTGCAATGACAGAAGAAAAAGCCCAAGAGCTGTTTTAGAACTGGTATCATTGCATTTAGAAGGTGTCTGAGTTGGGACCAATATTTTTAAGTACCACTGAATTTCCCTCATGTGCTGCCTTGCCCAGGGTACTACAGAGGTTCTGGTTTACATAAGGCCTAACATTCTGAGGAATCTTGAGCAGTCCTCTTTCTGCCCAACTGAAGAGACTGTACGTTGAATCAGTGTTTGGACACTTTCCCGCAGGAGGAAGGCCCTTTCCTGTTCTGCTCCATTACAATACAGGTTCCATGTGGGCTCCAGGTTTTTTTTCTAAATTCAAGATGAAACCCATTTTTTTCTATAATGAGCAAGGACTAACTCATTAATGATAGGGCTCCTTCTCTGTTTTTTTTTCTGCTTACTAACCACTCATGTAAGTATGGGTAGACTTCAACAGCCATGCACTTTGCAAAGACTCTTAGTGCAGATATCAGACCATAAGGCATTGCCCTACAGTATATTGGTACTGACTTGCACCCTTCCTGAAGTGTAGCTATTTTCTGTGGCTTGCTCGTATTGGAATGTGAAAATGGGCATCTTTCCGATCTAGTGAGCATACCCAGTTCCCTTGCTGTAAGGATGGGACTATTGTTTGAAAGGTGACAATTTCAAACCTTTTCCCAAATCTGTTCAGACACCTTTGGTTTAGTATTTGTTGCTACTACCCTCATTTTTTTTCTCTATGAAAAAGTACCATTAGAAAAATCACTTATTTCTTTCACAGGTACTTCATCCGCAGCTTTCGGAAACTGCAGCTTTTTAACTTTCACTTTTAACTGCTGTATCTCCTCCTGGGAATTTAGTTTGAAATTTCAGAAATCCTTTTGCCTGGGAACTGAGACTAGGTAGAGAAAATCCCTTCCTCTCTATCTCCAGCACCCACGTGTCAGATATGACTGACTGTCAATACTGGAAATAGTGAGAGGTACATGTCCTCCTACTGGAGTATGTGGTGTGTAACCTAATAACTCATCAGGGTTTCGCTTTTTGGCTGTGATGGAGCTGGGGCTAATGCTTGTCTCCTGTCCCTGCCTGTGGATGCACTAATTCACTTCGTGTTGGTACTATGATAGTACCCCTTTCCCACAGTGTCTGTAGTACCGTCTGGACATTTCTCTTTCTAGGAGGCTTTTTAAAAGTGCTTCTATTTATATCAGCCTGATTCATGTAACACTCTGTCTGATCAGAGAATGATGTACTGTCAAAGGGGAAGTCAGCTGCTTTATTCTGCAGGTTCACAGATGAGTCTGTGGTTCCCAACCATGTTTACCTCCTTGTAGATGCTTCATGCCTTTCCAATCCTAGGACTCTTGTTGCTCTGTCATTAATGGCTAGGGCATTTTGCAGTTGTTGCTTAGCTGTATCTAGACCTACTTTTACATGCCGCATCAGCTCTGACTTCTCCTCAGAGGACATGCTTTCACAAAACGGTAGTATAGCCATTCAGAGTGCCTCTTGGTCATATACTGTATGACTGAGGAATGATGTGCCTCTCATGATGAGGGTGGCAAAAGAGTAGAATTCATTTCCAAGTGTCTATTTTCCTTGAGTCATTGTCCAGGGGGTGCCATGGAAAAGGCTGTTCTTGCCTTTTCACAAGCAGCAGCAGCCTGTATTAAACCCTGTGGGTGAGGGTGTTTGTAAAAAATACTCAGAATGAGTCTCGGTCATAGCATATGTTTTTTTTTTTTTCCACTTTTTTTTTTTAAATCAGTTGCTGTTGCAGATGTGGCCAGTTGTAAAATCTTTTTGCTCATTATCTTCAAAGTATCATAAATGGGAATAGTAACTCTTTTAGTAGAGGTCATCCCCAAGATGCTAAGAAAATCTGATTCTCCAGCTTCAGTATCAGTCTCTGCTGTAGGAATTTTAATTATTGCTGCCATGCCCCTAAGGAAAACAGAGTAGCGGGAAGAATCCTCCAAAGGAGGGGTGGGGGAGGGGTTGAACCTAGATTTTCGATTACCTGTGACCACAGGAGTGACAGGTTCTTCCTCCTCCTCTTCAATGCAATATTCCTCCTCTGTAGCACTGGCTGAAACCAAGGGAGGGATTTTTGTTGCCTGTTCTTTCGTGGTTTGAAAGAATTGTGACATCTGTTTGAATTCCTCAGCAGATAGCATCTGAGCATCGCCAGCTGGCTGGATGATGAGCTCATTCGCCTTTTGTTGCTCTGGCTCTCGATGTCTTTCTTTTTAATTTTATTTTGTCTGGACATTTTTGAAGGCAACTGTGAGAAGGTGACTTCTCTACCTGCCTTTTCACATTTTCTTGGAGTCCTTGTCAGAATGTTCCTCTGCTGAGGATGTAGGCTCTTTAATGAGCTTCCTTGAGCACTCTGCTTTAGACTTGTTCTTGGGGAAGTTGACTCAGTTGATATTTTTAAAGAGATGTTCTCAACCATGTAATAGGGGAACACTCTGTGGAACTAGACAGAGGCTGGACTGGATAGAGATTGCCTTTTTGCTGCTATTGTTCTGTGTCATAGGACAAAATAGTTTGCTCAGATCACCATTTAGCAGAGTGCTACAAGTGTCTGGGCACATACCATGATTGACTGAACTGTGATCTTTTTTTTTATATACATCTTCGGAAAAGCTCTTTACATAAGTTCTTCAGATAAGGACAGACGATACCACAGCAATGTATTACGTCAATAAGCAAGGTGGTGCAAGAACCTCAAAACTATACATGGAGGCACTGAATTTGGGATCTTGTTTTCTGTAGTCAATGTGACAAGAAAAGATACAGTCCCAGAAGCCTTTCTAAGCAAGATGGCTCATGTCTCACAGGAGTGGTCTCCGAAACTGACTGCTGTGGCCGATTTTTTTTTTTTTTTTTTTTTTTTTTAGGAAATGGGGTGTTCCAGAGATGGATTGTTTTGCCTCATGGGCGAACAACAAGCTACCACTGTTGTGCTGCAAAGCCTTCATGTCTGGGAACTGTCCAAGATGATGCTCTTGGCATGCACTTGGGCAGCAGGTTCCTTTATGCTTTTCCCTTAATACAGAAAGTGCTCCTGAAAGTGAGAGTGGCTGAGGTAACTTTGATCCTGGTGGCACCTAACAGCCACAGTACTCAATGCTATACCAGATGTCCAAAACAACATGCACTCTGATTCTGTGTTGAACTTCTAACTACCTTGAAAGGCCAGTCCCTTCATCTGCAGGAATAGTTCCAGAAAGAATAGAGTTTTCAGAATGGAAAAGAGTCTCGAGCTGGAGCAGGGAAAATTCCCATTCAGCTGAGAGTACAGACTGAATTAATTCTGGACTATTACATTTAAAGTCATTGGGACTGGAGTCATCATTTTTAAAGGTACATTTGTCAGCCATTTCTGCCTTTAGACTCCAGGGCTCCACAAAATCTTTGTTTGTACATTCAGTAATTAAGAGGTTCTTCAAAGGCATCTCCTATATTTAAACCCCTGTGAAGAAGCTTATACCAGCTTTGGACCTGAACCTGGCCCTCCCTCTTGTTCATGTGCAGTCCCTTTGAGCTATGGCCACCATAGTGTATCTCACCTGGAAAATGTTACTCCTCACAGCTATTCAGCAAGGAATTTATCAGCAGATTACAGGCACTCGACATTCATCACTTGAGTCTGATCTTTCATGTGGAAAAAGTGAGTTTTTTTTCTTTTTTAAACTTGGTATGCTTTGTGATGCCTGTGTGCCCCCACCAATCAGCCCGAACTTTGACCTGACCACTGTCAACATTGGTCCTGGGACTTGCCTCCCACAGTGTTCCTCCCTTGCTTACCCCCGAGGGTGGGCCTCTGGGGCCTCCCCTTTGCCCCAAAGATGCTCCACTCAGTGTCTGGGGAAGCAGCCCTGGACTGACTGGCATGGCGATCATCCAGCTCATCCATCAGTGTTTTCTTGAGGTGACTGTGGGAGGCATGGCATGCAATGACATTGCGATGTAAGGACACCATGCATTTGGCATGCCTCATATCTACTACCTAGCCTCTTGTGGCAGGATGTCCTGTAGTCATCCAGGATCACTGCACCACAGCTGCTATCCCCCCTCCCTCCCTGAGGTAGAGAGCATGCAAGGGTCATTCAGTCCACCACCCCCTGAGATGGAGAATGTGCAGCGGCTGCTCAGTCAACCTCCCCACCCCCCAAGGTGGAGAGTGTGCAGGGGCCACTCAGTCCACTTCCCCCTTAGGTGGAGAGCATGCAGGGGCCACTCAGTCCACCTCCCCCTGGGGTGGAGACTGTGCAGGGGCTGCTCAGTCCACCTCCCCCCCAAGGTGGAGAGCGTGCAGGGGCCGCACAGTCCATCTTCCCCTCTCTGAGGCAGAGAGCATGCAGGGGCTGCTCAATCCACCTCCCACCTGAAGTGGAGAGCATGCAGGGGCCACTCACTACCCCCCCGAGGTGAAGCGTGTGCAGGGGTCACTCAATCCACATATACCCTCCCCCCAGGTGGAGCGCATGCAGAGGCCGCTCCATCCACCCCCCAAGGTGAAGGGTGTGCAGGGGCCACTCAGTCCACCTCCCCACCCCGGGGTTGAGGGCATGCAGTGGCTGCTCAATGCACCCTTCCTGCATGGTGGACAGTGCACAGGGGCTGCTCAGTTCACCTCCCCCCGCAAGGTGGACAGCATGCAGGGACTGCTTGGTTCACCTCTCCCACCCCGGCTGGCCATCTAACAGTCCTGCTGCATTACCAAACCCGTGTTGCCAGTGTCATAAGCGGTAGGACTAGTGCTGTGCCTGCAGACCAGCTTGGAAAAAGTTATCTTAAGAATGAATGTACAGTTTCTCCCTAAGGAGGTGCCAGAATTCCACTTAAATTGGACTATTATTTTGCCTATGTACTTGCCAAGATCAAATGCCAATAAAGGGGAAGGAAAATGTCCTACATTAGATGCTAGTGACCCTCACTTTTTACAAGTGTAGAGGAGGTGACATTAAGAATGGCAACAAATTAGTATTTGTCGCATATGGTGATGTGTCACAGGGAGACCCAGCCTCTAAACAGTCTATACTATATCAAGGTGGGCACTGTGCACAGTACATTTCTTCTGCTCAAAGATCTACTGTTGGAATGCTGGGAGGCTTGAGACCAGCACACTGAGGGAAAGTATCTTTGAAAAAGATTCTGTGTTCTGAGGCACCATATTCCAGATGCAACACAAATTTTACTGTCTGTTCTAATCCTTTAGAAGAAAAGCTGTTACTATTTTGAATAACTTTTCCATGAACATCCTGGGGAGGGAGAACATTTTTGGGGAAACACCTGACCTGGTACACCGGGTGGGGGGGGAGGCATGCATCATCCTGCACTCTGCCCATCCTCCTGCAGTCATCTACTCTTCATTCCTCCAGATGGGGGAAGACCTGCTCCCATTAGTCAAACAGCTGCAGGTGCTACTTGCAGAGTTAGAAAGCGGGCAACAAGCTTGTGCAGCAAGGCTGTGTGGTTCCCCCGGGGGGAGAATGGGGACTATCACACTGGTGTGGCTATATTGCTGCCTCCTGGGAGACCAGGGTTCACATGCAAACTGTAATCCATGCTGAGGCTGGTGGCTGACTATCATAAAAGCATGGCCAACTCGCTGCCATCTATGAGATCTGAGTTCACATGTGAGGCGTGGAGTCCCACACTAAAGCTGGCAACTGAACTGTGGCGTGGCTATCTCACTGCTGCCTGGGACAGCAGGGTTTGCCTGCCACACTGCAGCTCGATGCCTCACAGATGAGTACTCACAGGGTTCTGGCTGCACTGTGGTCACATGACCCCCACTGGCTGACCACGGAGCAGGATAGTATAATTAGTCTCTCTTCCACCCTCCCATTCAGATGAAGAGTGCAGCTGTGGTGACCTCGAACATCAGCGTGGGAGTACAGGAGAAACCAGACAGGGATAACAAATGGAAATTCATAGTGTCCCTCTATAACAGAGCAGTGGTCAGTGTCTGACTGGCCATCCTGGCTACTCACACCTGAAAAATCTTTTATCTATCCTCCATATTCTTGCGTAAATGGCGTATTTCACTCACTGTATGTAAATATGAAATGCAAGCACGGTGTCTTGCACTCAAGTGTAAAACTGGTATGAGTAGGTCACCCCTTGGGGGGGCCCCTTTGAAGAGTAAAACTGGTATGAATGGGCCACCCTTTTGTTCACCCCCTTTTTTACAGATGGGTCCTCAGCACCAAGTTTTTCTTTTGGTTTTTGGGGGAGGAGTCTTGAAAATGAATGTGGGAGGCTTAGATAAATTCAGTACTTCAGAGCTCTTCATAAGAGGCTTCCACTGTGTGTATAATTGGGAGGGGCACAGACTTGTTTCAACTCCTGTGGTTCTAGTGAAATGATGCTATGGTTTCCAACTAGCAGTTAATGACCAGTAGGAGAAGTTGGCTCCAGGCTAGTAACTCGGTCAGTAATTCACTCACTGGCCAACAAATGACCAAAGCACAGGTTACTTTCCCTACTATACTATGCAAGGTAATTTATAAAAAGGTAATTTTTTTTTTTAAATCAAAAAATGACTAGTAACTGGTTATTCAGAGTGCGCCTTCATGGCTTATAGCATTAAATGTTTTAATATGTATATATTATATTTAATGTCTTAGAATCTTCATAGACACATATTTATTACTTGAGAGACAGATAAAAATGATGACTCACAAGTTCACACCATAACATGCAAAACAGCTATTGTCCCGGTTATGTAGAACCGAGGATCTGAATTAGGTTTCTTATTGGTAGGTCGCATGTTTTACTTATTTGTAAGTTACTATAAATGGATCGCTTATTAAGAATTTTAATGAATAAAGTTGTGTTTGATTGGTGAGTCTGTTTTATTTCTGGTTATTAGATTGATTCAAATGAGTTGTCAAGCATGGCACACTGAGCAGCATCAGATCATTTCACAATGCATCCGGGGACACAATACAGGGGCAGAGCTTGTATTTACACTGTACTTGTTCTGCAATATGAGTCTGGTAGTGATGCCTTACAAAGTGCATCAGCTACAGCGCGAGGTGTTGCCCAGGGAGATTTTAGAATATAGTGCTTACATTCAGACTTTGCTGTGTGGTCACGCTCCCTCTGGTGCTCCAGTGTCAGATTTGTTTTCTCCGCTGAAGCGAGCAGTCACCCTTGAGTCTTTTGCTAGTCTTCTCGGTTAAGTATAATAAATGTTTTACTTTAGGTTGTTTAACTTTAGTTTAGTTTCTCAATACACTAAATCAGTTAGAGAGGGTTTTTCTCTTATTATACATTTCATGATTTTTCCCTGGTTCATGTTGGTTCCTTGAGCTGGAGAAACAGTGGAGAAGAGTGATTCCCAAACAAAGATTACATAGTATGATGCCAAGGCTGCCCGACCTACCAGTAGGCAACATGTTAAGCTCAAATGCTAGTGACCTGTGTTCAGAAGTGAACTTCAGAACTGGCCAGACAGCCCGGTGCTGCTGTGCAGCACAGTTCTCAGCCAGGATGGGATGGTGCCAGGTTCTGATGCTGCAGCTATCCCTGCGGTAAGCTAGAGTGCTTGCCTGCTCTGCAAGGGAACACTGTCGGCATTTTGTGTTTGGGGCACTGCCTGATGCAGTATGGGTGGGCAGTAGGTGGAATCAAGTGGTTAAAAAAACCCTGCAGAAAACAATTAACATATCATGAGCTATCTGTATGATGGTTGCTGGTACGTGTGGACCATGCCCCATGTTGATGTCAGAAGGTGTCCGCATGGCTCAGTTGGTAGCACATACACCTTTGGGCCAGAAGGTCATGGGTTCTTGTCCTACTCCAGGATTGGGCTCATACCATAAACACTGGCACATGAGTACAGTACTGGGGGTGCAATACTGTTGGGGTGTACCATCCTTTGTGTGAAACGTTAAACTGAGGTCCTTTCTACTCTGGTGCTGTCCTGGTGGGTGTCCAGGTGGAAATAAAAGAACCCAAGACAATTTTTGCAACAGTAGGAGACTTTCCCTGGTGTCCTGGCCAACATTCCCATCCCATAAAAAACAGTTCATGCGATTGTCCAAGGCTGTGTGCGAAATGGCTGCCACTAAACATTTAGTTGTTTCACTACCAAACACTCATCGCTTGTAAAGCACTTTGTGATAAAATATGTATGAAAAGTGCTATATAAATGCATATTCTTCTCTTGATACCACTGGTCTGACAGCAAGGGGGTGTTGTAGTTGAGATTGGCTGGCACCCTTTGGGCTAAAAGCAGGATAAAACAAGCATTTGTCAATGCTGAATGTTGGCTTGCTGGCATTGGTAGTGCAGGAGTTAGAGAGATGTAAAATAGGAATGGCAGTGAAGTATTGAACTGATGTCAACCCCACCCCCACCCTGCAGAGACTGACAGGCATGGGGGTGTGCCTTTGGGTCATATGCCATAATGCTCATGCCATTTCACCTCACCCTACCCTGCAGACACTGACAGGTGTTGCGGTGTACCTTGGGGTCTTCAGTCCTTATACTCACCACATTCAATAAGGAAATACACTGAGATGGGTGCGGTATAGGAGAATGGGGTGAACGTTGGGGCCAAAAAACCTCAAGGCACACTTCAATGCCTGTCACTGGCTGCAGGGTGGGGGTGGAATGGCGTGAACATTACGGCTGATGATCCCAAGTCACCCCCCCATGCCTGTCTGTTTCTACACAGTATGGCGTTATGGTTGGAAACCCTAACACCCCAGCTGTTTGTTGCAATTTTCACTCCAAATATTCAAAATGGGCTTTTTGTGACCCTACTTCATGAACAGTGGCACTATAATTTTGCTACTCAATCCGGAAAGGTGGTTTTGCTGCGACTGCACCATTTGGTGCCACAGGTGTGAAAATAAGTTTCTGGCAGGATATGAAAATGATAGCTGTACTGTTGAGATGAGTAATCAAAATGGCAATGCTGAAAATCTGAGTGAAACTATGAAAAATTGACGAAGTTACGAAATGCGTAGAAATGCACAACACACGCCTGTAATGTAACGCAATAATTTTTTGGAATTTTTTCACCAAACGTTCAACATGGGCATTTTTTAACCTCTCCTCATGAACAGTGCCACTGTGATTTTGTTTATCCTGTCCCAAAAGTTGATTTCCCACAGTGACGGTGCCATTCCGTGCCACAGGTGTGAAAACATGTTTCAGGAAGGATGTGAAAAATGGCAGCTATACTGTTCCTAAGGAGGTGTGAAAAAATGATAATGTTGAAACTCTGGAGAGAAAATATTAAAAATTGAAGTTACAAGTGTACTTGGAAACTGCGCAATGCATGCTCATAACGCAGTCATTTTTTGAAAATTTTTCACCAAATTTGTAACATGGGCTTTTTGGGACCACACCTCATGAACAGTGGCACTGTTTCATCAATCAGTCCCAAAAGGTAATTCTACTCAGTGACCACAAAATCACCTTTCAGGACCGAGAAACTAAATTACTGTGACATGTTCACGAGGTGGAGTCCCAAGAACCCTATGTTGAAACTTTGGGGCCAAAATTCCAAAAAATGGCTGCGATATCAACCTAAGTTGAAACCTCCCATTGCCTCCCATTTTAAAGCTTACAGTCATTTCTTCAGTTCAGCTTTGAAGAGTGCACAAATGTCCCGGTTCAGAGAAGATCGCAGTTCGGTTTTGAAGAGTGCAGACGTGTCCCAGTTCAGAGAAGATCGCGTCTCCCGACCTCGGGGTAAGTATGGATGGGGTGCAGGGAAGTGGGTGCACAGAGGAGGGTGGGATGGGGATTGAGGGAGATGATGGTGAACCATTTTCTTGTTTACCAGAGAGGGGAGACCACGAGGGAAGGTTTCCTTCATTTACAGGTTACACCAAAAAATATAGGCACACTGGGTGGGCTCCCAGTGTGCCACAATTCGAGGGGAGAGATGCAGACAAGTGGATTGGGCACCGATGTAGGCAAACAGACAGATGGGTTGGGGCATCGCAAGCTCACCACCGGGAGTAGGCATCCCGGCATTAGAAAGGAAAGGGGAAACTGTTTAAAGGACAAGTAAACGAGCTTTTCCCACATTTTGTTTCTTTAAAAATTACTCCATGGGCTTGTAAAGGAGAGGCTGTTGTATACATTAATACTGAAACCGCATTTATTAAAGTAGGAGAAATGTAGTTTCATAGCATTTGAACATTTTAAACACAGCCTCTCCTGATTCAAAAATCCTGCAAGAGGAAGGAGCTGCTGTTAGAACTTTATTACTCTACTGGACTAAAGAACTAGACCTCTACTACTGGGAATTTCAATTTAGGGTAAAAACAAAACAAAAAAAGTGTTAGTCTGAGTTAGGTGAAGGAATTATCTGTGCAGTTAGCTAGGTAAATAAAGAAACTGTGAATTGGGGGAGTGGCTTAGGCAAAAAGGAAGCCAGGTGTTTGCATTTAAAAACTGACCTAGATGGCTTTTGGCAGAGAACAGCAAGAGGAAGAAGCTGCTGTTAGAACTTTACTAGGATTATATTGCCCTCCATCCCCTCCCTTCCACCCCCCTCTTCCCCCCCCTTTAGCCGGTTCTACTGTTACAGGCACAGGATTTGACTAACAGGAACTTCCTGTTTGGGAGAAGGAAGGGAGAGATCAGAGCGGTACAAAAGACCCACCATCCTAGAAGGAAAAGAGTAGCTCTACATCCCCCCCCCAAGCTGCTGGAGGTCTGACACTGACCAAGTAAGGAGGAGACTACTGAGGAATATAGAAACTTCCTATCCCAGAACAGGAAAGTCAGGAGCTTTAAGGGCACGGAGGCAGTATGAAAATAGGGAGAGGGAAAAAATAATTATATTAAAAAAAAAAAAAAAAAAAAATAGTGAGAGGAAAGAGTAAGTATACTGTAACCCCCCTGCAAATGGGGGTTCCCAAAAGACTTCCAGGAGCTTGCTTGAATGCTCCAAGCCTGAATGGTGTTTGGCGTTTAAGCCATTTATCAGTGAGTGTTTTTAGAGCCTCTGGTACTGTCTCTTTAAGAGCTGTCTGCTTGCAGACATAATTAGTTTGTATGGGGGACTGTGTGCTTCTGTTTGAGTACCACTCGAGCTGCTGCCAATTCACTCCATTTTGCAGTCACTAGAGTGCAAAGGGAACCTATCTGAAAGATGTAACTGTTTGCCAGAAATCATTTACAGTAATAATGAAATTACAGTTTGTCTAACCTGCTTTCTTTGCAGTCAGAACTGTGTCTGCCTAGTTCCCCATTCTGGTTTTGAACTGCTGAACTGGACCAATCAGTGTGGGGTAAGCTAGCTCTAAAATGGTGCCTTGGACCGAATCAGAACTTGGACTCATAATCTGAGCCAGCCACAAGAGGATTGTATGGGCAGTGACTCTGGGAGATGTAGTTTAGACTTGAGCCTTTTGGACCAACAGCAGCAGTCTATTGTGAGTGACAGCCAATCCAGTCAAGAACTGGGAGGAACTCAAAGGAAGTGCCGGTTTTGTCTGTTGGAGTTTCAGTTTAGCTCTGGCAGTGAAGGGAAAGGAACCCTGTGCTCCTTCAGTGCACAGTTTAGTCAAAAAACATGTAAGGTCCAGAGTTCGGTCTGCAGCTTGTGTCACTGCTTGTTAGGACTGAATCTGTCCTGTGAAGAGAATCAAAGGATATCTGAAGAGTAGAAACCAGGCTCACCCTGTAGAAGACTGGAGAAATTGCTGAATTGCACTCGATCTGTCAGGAACTGAATCTGCTGTGTGTTCTCCCGGTATTGTGCAGTAATTGCGATCGGGATAGAGAAGCAGCCTGCCTGGTATAGTACCTTCTTTTTTTACCATATAAATGTGTGAGGAGGCTTGTGTACCTCAAGTGAATCCTGCTGCCATTAAGTGACTTTGCCTGTGACTGTTTACCATATAAATGTGTGAGAGTCTCTTGGAGCTCAAGAGTAGCCCTGCTGACGTTGAAGGACCCTATCTTGTTTGGAGGTCGTGAGTGCTAAGTCAGGGTCGCTCCCTGTTGAATTGCCACATTAAATCCAAATGGAATCACTGTACTGCTGACTGTTTAAACTAATTTTCTCTTTCTCTGTGTGAAAGGGCCCTCACCAGCTGCCACGGTTTGACTAGCCACTAGGGCTTGGGTACCCAGGGACAGTAACTGGTAGGGATAGGCCTGTGCACAGAGCCATAGGTAGATGAGTAAAGTTATAAGCTAATTAACCTGATTTCCCCCTGTCCTTGTTATATCCCCCTAAATAAATCAGAGCTGCTTGTTTCAGCAAAGTTATACTGCCTGAGGTATTTGTCTATGTTAAAGTACTGTACTGTGATTGTTGCACTGTATCTTATTTCACAGGAGGTCCCAGTGCCGGAACCAGTCCTGGGGTAAGTGTATACTGTGAAGGTAATTCTGATATATTGTGTGGGCCACTAGTGGGAAGAAAGGTTGCAGTGTCCCAGAGGGCTGTGACCAAGTAAGTTTAACTATTGCAAACCCTGACCTCTGGGTGGAGGCACCCGCCATTGGATCCAGGCCCCTCAACCTGTTAGTGGCAAATCAGGCAGGGGTAGTAGCCCCTGGGATAGCGCCATCTAGGAGTTGCAATACAAAACAGTTAAGGGGCCACAAATAAGACATGATGGGAGTGGTGCAGTGAAGTGGCTGTGGAGCAGCAGTCTTCTGGGAGACATTTTGGAGGATGCGGTGTCCCATCTGCAGGCACCTCTCTGTGTTGAGGGAGGAGGTTGCTCATCTCCAGGCTGAGTTGGCCAGGATTCGGGGGACTTCCTTTCCCACCCAGGGACCACCAGGGCCACCGCCGCTGCCTCAGAGGTTGCCAAGAAAGAGGAGCGGTTGGACCACAGTGGGCTCAGGGAGGGTGAGGGTGGTAGAACAGAGGCACATCCCTCCAGCTGTACCTCTCCACAGTTGATATGCCATTCTGGCAGAGTGTGGTTCCTCTATGGAGGCACCCACAGTGGAGACCAAGGAGGATGCTGGGAACCTCCACAAAGGAGACCCACAGGAGGGTGGCATGGGACCCCACAGGGGAAGGAAACAACTCCTGGTGGGGGACTCCATTGTTAGGAGGGTAGAACTGGGGGAGAGAAGGGAGAGGGAGGTAAGGTGCCTGCCTGGCACCATAGCTTGGAGGGACAGGGAGCAAATCCTCAGGATCGCAGGAGCAGCTGCATGGGGAGGGAGCTGGATGTCATTGTCTACCTAGGGACAAATGACCTGGCTGGGAAAGGGATTGGAGCAGTGCAGGAGAAATTTTGTGGAGTTGGGGAGGGGCCTTAGACAAGTAGCATGCATGGTAACCTTCTCGGAGGTGCTGTCTGGCTATGGCATGGGTGAAGCTAGGGTGCTCTGCACCATGGGATTCAATCAGTGGTTGAAAAACTGGTGCAGAGCTCAGGGTTTTGGCTTCATTGGGGACTGGGGGTCCACTTGGAGGGATGCAGGCCTATACTGGCGTGATGGTCTGCATCTGTCCAGGAGGGGAACCAGGATCCTAGGTGATGGGTTTAAATGCTTCATTAGCAAGCATTTAAACTAGCCAAGGGGGGAGGCACTGAAAAGGGAAATCCTAGCCATCCCAAAAAACAAATCTGGGTAGTTAGTGAAGTAAACACCAAGATAGAGAAGTCGATAGGGAGAAGGGCAGGGGTAAATGGAGAAAAAGACACAGGCAGTAAGGACAGGGATGGGGCAAAAAGGGGTAAGGCCATCAAAAAATGGAGGGTAATGAGTACCAATGCCCATAGTCTAGGTAACAAGCTCCCTGAACTGGTGGCCTTGATGGAAGAGGGGCGCCTGGATATCTTGGCAGTCAGAAACATAGTACACAGAGAACCATGACTGGGATGTCAACATACTAGGGTACACAATCTACAAGAGGGACAGGGAGGGTAGAAGAGGTGGAGGAGTAGCTCTCTATGTAAGGGAAGGGATCAAAGCAACAAAACTAAAGGGTAAGCCGGGAGGAGAGGAGGCACTGTGGGTCACCCAGGAGACTGGAAATGGCACCACAATTTGCACAGGGGTTGTATACAGACCCCCGTCTCAGAGGAGGAAATGGACAAGAAAATGATAGAAGGCATCCTTAGGATGGCAGAGAAAGGGGAAATATTGCTGATGGGGGACCTGAATATGCCAGATGTTAACTGGAGCACCTTTGCTGCAGCCATATCCAAGAGCAAAGCCATTCTCGATGCCCTACAGGGGGAATGCCTCAGACAGCTAGCTAGTGTTGGAACTGACTTCGGAGGGAGCAGTCTTAGACCTAGTACTCTCAAATGGGGACGGGGAGAGGATTTCGGATCTAGAAGTGGATATCCATCTGGGAGTAAGTGACCACCAAACGGCGTGGTTCACGATAAACTCTGCTGTAGTCAAGCCATACAAAAGTGAAGGTACTGTACTTCAGGAGGGCTGATGTTGTCAAAGTGGGAGAGTGCCTCAGAAAAGCACTAGCAAATGGGCAAGAAGAAGGGGTGGAGCAACAATGGGGAAACATCAAAACTGCCATCACAGAGGAAATAAGCATTTGTGTGAAGCAAATAAATCAAAACTAAAGGAAAAAACACTATGGTTCTCAAAAGAGGTGGCAGGGAAGGTTAGGGAGAAAAAGATTGCATTCAGGAAGTATAAGGAAACGCAGAAGTAGGACTGAGAACTGTACCAGTTAAAGCAGAAGGAAGTGGGGAAGGCAGTCAGAATAGCAAAGGCCCAAACCAAGGAAAAGATGGCCAACTCAGTTAAGAAGGGGTATAGAACCTTTTATAGGTATATTAGGGAGCGAAGAACGACAAAGGGAGGAATACTGAGGCTGAATAAAGAGGAGGGGGGTGGGCAGAAAGGGGCAGTGAAAAAGCAGGGATACTGAACGAATACTTCTGCTAAGTATTCACAAAAGAAGGGGGGGAGGTACATAATCCAGTCAATAGAAGCACTCTGGATGGGGGGTTGATATCAGTCCCTTCACAGAAGAAAGGGTTTAAGGCTCTGAGCTGCAAATCTGGTGATATCCAGCAGACCAGACCTGGGTTTGAATACCACAGCTTCCACTTGCATACTGTTTGATCCTGAGCAAGTCACTTAACTTCCCTGTGCTCCCAGGTCGCACCTGTAAAAAAGCTTTCAGCTTAGTGTGCTACTCCTGGTAAAAAAAAAAAAAAAAAAAAAATTAATTCTGAAAGTACTCCTAAAACTGAAGGCGGACAAAGCAATGGGGCCTGCTGGGATTCAATGCAGAATTCTAAAAGAACTAAGGGGAGAACTAGTAACACTACTGACTACCCTTTTTAACAAATCATGGGAGGATGGTGTAGTACCTGAGGACTAGAGGAGGGTGGTTGTGAATCCGCTTCACAAAAGTGGGAGCAAGACAGAGGCAGGAAACTACAGACCTGTCAGTTTGACCTCAGTGGTAGGGAAAATAATAGAATCACTTCTGAAGGAAAGAATTGTTGAGTACCTAGAGGCCAGTGGGGCACAGGACCCAAGGCAGCATGGATTCACAGCGGGAAGGTCATGTCAGACGAATCTAATCAATTTCTTTGACTGGGTGACCAAAGTAGTAGACCAGGGAGGGGCTGTGGACATGGCCTACCTAGACTTTAGCAAGGCATTTGACAGTCCCGTACAAAAGATTAATAAACAAATTAGCCAGCCTGGGAAAAACATTGGCTGGACAACAGGATGCAGATAGTAATAGTAAACGGAGTCCACTCCGAAGAAGGGGGGGTTACTAGTGGGGTACAGCAGGGTTCAGTACTGCATCCAGTCCTTTTTAATGTCTTTATAAGTGACATTGCAGAGGGACTGGAAGGAAAAGTATGTCTCTCTGCAGACGACACAAAGATCTGCAACAGGGTTGATACACAAGGTGGGGTGGAAAGGATGAGAAGGGACTTGGCAAGGTTGGAGGAATGGTCAAATGTATGGCAGCTTAGATTCAATGCAAATGTAACCCCTAGGTGGTGCTATCCCAAGGGCTACTACCCCTGCCTGCTTGGCTAGTAGCAGGTTAAGGGACCTAGGTAATGAAATGGGTGCCTCCACCCAGAGGTCAGGGTTGTTAGTGGTCAAGCTAACCTGGGCACAGCCCTCTGGGACACTGTAACCCCCCCTCCTTCTAGTGGCCTGAACAACATACAATAATTACTTTCACAATGACCCTTATTCACCAGGCAATTACCCACACTGTTTGCACTTACCACCAGAGCTGGTTCCTCTAGCTTGACCCTGGGAACCCCCTGTAAAACAAGGTAAAGCACAGCAAATAGCAACAGTACAATACTTTTGGTGCAAACTGGAACCACAGTCAGGTTAAATGCAAACAAAGTTAAATCTGATTTATTTAGGGGACTTGAACAAGGGAGGGGTGTAATCAGGTTGATTTGCTTAAAAGCTATATTAATCAGACAGTTATGCTTGCAGTTCAGAGTCCCTACACCGTCACACACTCTGGGTACCCAGGTAGGAAAACGGTGGGCTAGCCAGGAACGTTGCAGCTGGTTGGGGCCCTGTGATGGAAGAAAGCAACATGCACAACACACACTATTTGTAATCTGGAGGGCTCAATTCATGAAAGAAAAGGCAATAAGACGATCAGATAACACTTTTAGATTTAGCTGTTGTTGCAGGGAACTACCCTGATGTTTATTCACGATACCCAATATTGGACACAGGCAGGATGAAATCGAGACTGCAGGCTGTTGAGCTGGAGTGCCCGGAGAAGCAGGGCCCACACGAATCACCAAGGCATCATTCCTGTTCAAGGTGTTGAGCAGGGGGCTGATCCCCAGGCCGGTCTTTCGTCGATGACTTTCTCTGCGTTGCAGGTAATCTGGCTGGGCCAGTGTAGCAGGCCCAGTCAAACAGAAATGGATACGGATTCAGTCCGTGGAGCTGGATACAGCCTCCAGCAAGCAAAACACAGTTCAGAGACACAGTGGGGAACCAAATCATGATCCACTATAAGCACACAGCACAGTCACATGTAAGGAAATTCCACTGTACCGGGCAAATGGCTCTCCGGTCGCAATTACAGAGTCTCTGCACAATCCGGGAGTTCAGAGGTATCTGGAAGTCCTGACAGGCCGATCGCATTCAGCAAATCTTCAGTGGTCTTCAGGTTAAAGCCTGGTCACTATTCAGTGGCTCACTTCCCTCTCCAAATTCAGATTCAGTCTGAAAAAAGCGCAAGTTCCCTCTCAGGAACAGCAGGCAGGCATGCAGGCCAAATTCAGGCCTTTCCACAGTTCTCCCGCGTGAATCCACTATGGATTGCTGCTCAAACTATCTCTAGCTGTTACTTCTTGACTTCCCAACTCAGATCTAACTGAAACCCACTCCCAATACCCCCTCCCTTCCCACCCCACTTGCCAGGCCATGCCTACAGTACTTATCAAACGACTCTTACATCTCAATCTTCTTTCGCACTTTGACGCTAGAGGAACTGCCACTCCTGCTCACTATGATTCCTCCAATGATGTTTACTGTATAAACTTTAGCTCATTACCTTATGTCCATATATCTATCTATGCAATTGTATTTAAATGGCACTACCTCCTGTTGAACCTATTGCTATGTTCTGGTGGAAGTATCTTGTTACATGTGATGGTTATATGTTATGTTGTTATTACTATCTAATTGTTATGTACGTTTACTCAACCTGTTATGTCTTAACCCTGTTGGCAATTGTTTTGCCCCAGGTCCATCTTGTAAATGAGCTTGTCTCAATGATGTTCCACCTGGCAAAATAAAGATTTTGATTGATTGAAATAGCTCCCACTTCCACCTTCTGCCTTTTGAACAGGGGGTGGGAGGCAAAACTGTTGTACACTTAATGGGACAGATTTTAAACAATATTTCCAGTAAGGAGGTACAGTAGCATAATCCATTTATGCCATAGCTCCAGAAAAGTGAAAAACAGATTGAATTTCCTGCCATTTTTTGCTGATTATAAAAAATCTAAAAGGTATTTATGAATGAAACACCACTCATGTGGCAGATATTTTTGTGCTGCACAAATTTTGTGCTCACAGTACCATGCTATCATTTTTTGTTTTAAAGTTATTTACATCCGTTTGTTGCCAGAATGACAAAATACTGAATTTTCTGCTGCTTTTTGCTAATTTAAAAAAAAATAGGTATCCATAAATGAAATGCCTCTCATTGTGTAAACATTTTTGTGATGAACAACTTTCGTGCTCAAATTATCATGCTATCATTTTTCATTTTAAATATATTCACATTTAAATACAGTTAGTGGAGCTAGAATACATCTACACAGCTGGCATATCTCATTTCTTTGACATCAAGGCAGATTTTTAGGATTCTCAAAGCAGGATTTTTGAATCGAGTGGCTGTGTTTACAATTTTCAAATACTATGGAACTGCATTTCTCCTACTTAAATAAATGCAGTTTCAGTATAAATGTTAACAGCTGCCTCTCCTTTATAAGCCTATGGAGTCATTTGAAAAAACAGAAAAACTTAAATGTGTAAAAAGCTTGTTTACTTGTCCAGGAAAGAGACTAAGAGGGGGGATGCCGATATGGGGATTGGGCATCCCAATGTCGGCTTTTCGGGAGTGTGTGGTGGGCGGCAGGAGCCACCATGTTACTGTGTGCCACATAATGTGAAGGGTGGGGAAACATGCTGACACAGGGATTGGGCACCCTGATGTTTGTCTTCTGGGGATTGTGTGGCAGATGGCAGTAGCCACCATATTTATTGAAATGTTTCACCAGGAAAGGCACGTAATGGAGGCATGTCATCTGCTGCTGCAATGACGAGTCTGTCTCTGATTGCAGCGGCAGATTAGTTTCAACTCTTTGACTCTCTCAAACTGCTGTCATCTGCAGCATGCTCACTGATTGGCGGCTGAGGGATGCACCCACTAAAGCATCCCCTGCATTGGCCAACACTGACACACCTCTGAAATGTGCTATTACCACAAGATGTTGCTTGTGCGTGCATGCAAGCCAACATAAAAACATAAGATGCTAAGACACTGACATCTGGTGAACCATCAAAACAGAAGAGCCTGAGTTAAATGATAGAACATTAACAGGAAGCCTTTCATGGATTCAGGGGGTGGGGAACCAACTCTACAGCTTTTTCCTTTAAATTTCTGTTGATGCTGCCTCTCTCAGCTGGTATCTTTCAGTTTATTTTTTATACTGGAAAGGCTTGTGAGCAAAATTGCCCACTTTCACAAGCATCCAGTTACAGACATAGGTAAAACACAGTACATGGTATACAGGCAAAAGAAAACAAAACATCTGTACTGAGTGGTTAGCAAAGACAACATATTGTGGTGAACTGGTAAGCAGGTATCTACATTATGTACATATCAACAAAGCAGGGAGCAATTTACAAGGTATAAGTATACATGCAATCATGTATCTGACACCACCTTCAGGCTCCTGCATCTTCCCAACGCCATCATCCCGGCCCCTCCTGGGGACTTGCCTCTCCTGCTTTTCCGTTACAGCTTACCCCCAATGATGGGGTCTTCAAGGTTTGGCCAGGTCCCTTGGAATCTTCATTTAGTGTCACCAGGAAAGAACCAGGTGGGCGGGTATTGGGTCTGTGGGAGAGCAGAGCCATCATTCTGCTCTGTTGAGGGTTCTTTTTCTGTTTTCTCCCCTTCCCTCCCTATGGGAATGCCAACTAAGAGGTAGCATATGCACTTAGTATATGGAGCTCCTCCCAGCCAGTCAGCACTCCCCCCCCCCAAACCCTGTAGTGCACCCTGCTCCACCACCTGTGGTCACCCAGGCGACAGATGTGAGGCAGTGGTCTCCCTCCCTCCCCCCCAAGGAGGAGCGCATCCTCTGGGACACTTGATTCTTCTCTCCCCAGCCAGTCCCCGACAACTGTGGCTCACTGTTGAACCTGGGGTACTGGCATTGCGAGTAGTAGCACTACTTCTGTGCCAATGGGCTGGCTCATTTACAGATGGTTTTAAACACTGTAAAAACTTTTGACAAAAGGACCAAATCCTTTGATAAAAAAGGAAAAGAAACCCCCAAGACTATAATGGATTAGTTTAATTTCTAATTATCCTTGCATTTTGTTCTTGGTTTTGTTATGGTTCCCAGAACTGAGAAAATATCATTTATTTGAAAACTGATAACCAGAATTGACACACTGAGCCAAGGTTGGTTTCCAGGTGGACAAGAGAAACATAATACAGTATATTACACGGTACAGACAAGAAGTGCAGACACAGTACAGTATTCACTGGTAGAAGCTTAGAACAGGTTAAAGTGCAAGTATGTTGTGCAATACAAGTGGAAATGGTAAACTGAAAATTCGGCATCAAAACAGCGCAAAGGCAAGTAATGCAGTGCACTAGAGCACAGTTAAGTAATAGGAAACCAAAAACCCAAGATCACTAGGGGTGACCATCTATGGGATACAGGTGAATACGGGTGACAGGAGGAGCTCCATCTGGTGCCTGAATGAGCCTGAGGAGCTGGAATGGCAGAGAGATATGGGGAGCTGGTTCCAGAGTGTTGGTGGGCGATAGGAGAAGGCAGATTGTCCAACAGGGGACAGATGGTGAGAAGTGGAGAAGGTTTTCCAGTCTCTGGAGTGGAGGCAGCATGAAGCAGGGGGACAGGAAAGGGGAGTGAAGAGAGGTAGGAAGAAAGGGAACCAAACCAGTACTTGAAGATGAAGGAAGTACAGTGTGAGGGGAAGATGGAAATGGAGGAATAGAAGAAGCAGTGGTGCGTACATGGAGGGGAGTTTGTCACAGTGACAAAAGGCTTTGCTGAGGGTTTCCAGTCTGCCTAGGGAAGTGGAGGGGGCTGTACTGTAGACCATGTCTGCATAGCTGAAGACCGGGAGCACCATTTTGGTGACCAGCTCAATGGAGACCAAGAGGAGTAGCACTCTTTGTTTTGGTACAGGGCACCAATCTTAGGGCAGAGTTTTGCCTGGATAGCATTGATGCAGGCTGAGAAGGCAAGCTTGCTATCAAGCCACATGCCAAGGTACTTGAAAGATTGCCCCACTACAACTGGAGAGCCATCCAGCATGGTGAAGACCAAAAGTCTTGAGAGCCTGACCAATTTATGGTGGGTACCAAAAGTTATAGAAATAATTTTTCTTCTTTGTTGTTGACCATGAGGTGGTTGGACTGGAACCAGTGCAGGACGTTGTGGAAATCCTGCTAGAGCAGGTCTTCCTTGGAAGCAGTGAAGGGACAGGAGGTGAAGATGACTGTCATCTGCACACATGTGTATATGTGAGTTGACACGGGTGGAGGGAAGTTTGTTCAAAAAAATTGAAAAATCACTTTTTACATTGGTCCTCAGTTTGGGTTTCTGATTATAAAAAAAAAAAAAAAAAAAAAAGTATAATACTCTAACAGGAATGTATTAATGATGCCTAATAGAAAGTGCATCATTCTAGCAGAGTGTAATGACCCGGAAAATAGAATGAATGCAAATGTTGGAATGCAGAACTCTATTCAGAATTATGATATTAAAATTTTAGCTAAAATATTAGTGTGATGGGTTAATCAGGTTTGATCTAATCTTATTTGTTGAGAACAAGTAGGTTTTATGCCCATGAGATTTCCATCGGATCATTTCTGTAAGTTTTCTCAGTTCTTTTCCGTGTCGAGGGATCCCATGTTCCAGTTGTGCTGGTGTCCTTTGATGTGGAAAAAGCTTTCGATAGGGTCAGCTGGCCATTTTTTTTTATTTAATATGCTCCCCCTGCCCCTCATGCCCCATCTCTTTGGGTGACACCTGTGGCATCTGCCCCTGCTCACCTGGAGCCTGCGGTGATCGTTCCCCACAGAGCCTTGGCTATATCCCCCAAGCAGGGATGAAGTGGAGCTGCAACACCCCATACTTTCTGAACCACATCAGAACACCAGCCCAGGGCAGGTAGGGGCACTGGGGATCTGTGCCAGTGCTCTGTCTACTAGGAGCATGAGGAGCCATTTTCCCATGTTCTTGGGGTGTGATGTGCGCCATGATGTCAAGGCGAAAGCGCCAACATCCTTCACAGCCCTCCCTGCTTACAGTCGGAGCTTGCTGTACCTCAGGCCTTCACCTGAGGTCAGTCAAGCACCAACCCACAACCACCCCTCTCCTCTGGAGAAGGTGTGCAGTCCTAGGATGCTCAAGCCTCCTCCACTGGCTGGCTCTCCAATTTCCTGGGTTTGTTCCTGAACCCAGGTCATTGACATCACAAGCGCTGTGTCAGAGGGCCAGCCTTAGCTGGCCATTTTTGTTAGAGACAGTAGTTAAGTCTGGCTTCCCAAACTCTTTTCTTCTTTGGTTATAAGTCCTTTATTCTTTCCCTAGTGCAAAAATCTATTGTAATGATGTTTTATCTTACACCTTTCCTTTGCATTGTGGTACTAGACAGGGTTGCTCTCTATCCTTGTTCTTATTTAGTCTATATTTAGAACCATTATTATATAATTAACACAATCCTTGTATAAGAGGCATAACCATAGGTATCAACTCTTAAGTGTTCGGCTTATGCCGATGATATTTTATTACATATTGAATACCTGGATGTATGGATTCCTGCAGCTATTGAAACCATATTGAAATTTAGCAAAGTCTCTATCTATAAAATTAAATTATCTAAGTCGGAAGTTTTGCCACTAAATGTGGGGGTGTTCATGGCTAAAATTCAAGCCTTTAGTCTATCTTGCGCTCCGTCCGATATTAAATACCTGGGGGCATTTTTAACAAGCAATATATCCCAGTTGAGAAAACAATCTAAATGATACATTGCTGAATTGCAAGACTTGGATAGGTGGAGAGGGCTTCCTTTGTCAATATGGGGTTGCATTACTATTATTCAGATGAACGTTTTTTTTTTCCTAGGTTACTTTACCCTTTGAATATGTTGAATCTGCATAGTTCTTTGAGTTGGTTTAAAAAAAAGTCCATACCTTAATTTCTCAATTTATATGGCTAGTTAAACAACCCAGATGCATGTTACTTTGGCTGTACCTAGACGTCAATTTTTTTTAATTTATTTTGAGTATCAGAATTACAGACCTTTGAGTCAGAAACTAATGTACAAAGGCTCCACATCAAAGCAGTGCATGAGTTACAATATAATAAAACGATATTACATTATTACAAATGTTACATACAAAGATATTACATTATTACAAGTCAGTTACATACAGTATATAAAACCAGCAAGATACAATAGGATGAGTAACATAGTTGAAAACTGAGAAACGAGAGGCACAAATGACGAAGCAATCAGATTCGACCTAGTCATTGGGAGTATTAGGGATAAGGAGAGGGTTTAGGAAGTAGGTGGAGAAAATAAACATTATTCCTTAATATTAGAGTGCTTCATAATGTCAAATTTTTCTGTGATACTGGATTATAGGCATTGTTTTTTTTTTTTTTTTAACAAAAGTACATGATCTTTGTGGAGCGCTGGGGAGAGTGGGGTATTGGGGAATTATGGGAGAGGGGTTGTCATTCTTCTTTTTGTTTGATTTCTTTTAGGGATTGTTATAGAGTTGTTATTCTGGCCAGCCCAGTGGTACTGAGGTGCTGGATGCCTTGCCTCATGTCACGCCGGTGACCCGGGTTTGGGAATGAGTCAGGGTCATCAGGAGCCAGATGTGGTGGTGGGAGGGAGCAGGATCGATGCAGCTGAAAGGCAGCACTCCTCTCCCAGGGTGGAACCCTGTCACCCACCATAGTTTCACTACCCCTGGGTGGAGGTCCGAGGACAGAGCAGGCAGGCAGGTGGCAAGCAGATGTAGGGCATCATGGCACCGTGGCAAGCGCATGGCCAAAACACAAGGCAAGGGAAAAGACCGGGGTAAAATCTGGTATAAAATATAAATAATAAAAAAGTGTGTGTATATAGTTCTTAGTCTAACATATTGTTCTCACCTCCAAGAATTCGTTAATATGCTTGACACATGCAGTATGCCAGTTGGCTTCAGCTGCCCCCGAGGTGGAGTTAAAGCTAATGATTTTGGCATCAGCCAATCAGAGCGCAGGAGAGAAAGAGCTGCCTGTAGCTAGAGTGAGAGGTCAGTTAGATTCATTTCTCTGCTGACTGAACAACACTGCCTGTCCTCTCTTCACTACTTTGCTTGAAGAAGTTTTTCTTTTTAAGCCAGTAAAGTCCTTACTTTAGTATTTTCTGAGATATTTTAACTTGTTTTGGTGCTTTTTTTCAGTGGTTCCTTCGGTTCCCATGCACCACATGTTCTCTCTACCTCAGCAGTTCCTATGCAATTCCTGCTCTTTTTCTGAGGTAAAATTTTAGCTGTTTTAAGCTAAATAAAGTGCCTCTGGTTTCTTTTACTTTACTTACTTTGCGGTTCCCTATATTTCATCAGAACGGTGATTTTTAAGCAAAACTCTATTTTCAGCTTTTGCAACTGTTTAACCACGGTTCCACAGCACTTGGGAACTGACCAAATTTTATTTTCTCCATTCACGGAACACATTTCTGTCTCCTGGTGAATTTGCATGTCAGATTTATTTTTATTAAAAAGAAAACTGGACCTACTGTTTTTAAAAATTGTATTAAATGTGTTACAATACAGCCGGCTTGGTGGTGCTGAAGGCAGAGGCACTGGTCACCGCACCTTGTGTCATGCCGGTGACCCAGGTTCAGAAGCGAGCACAGGTCACTGAGGGCTGGCAGGGGAGGAGAGGGATTAAGCATCCAGTGGACTGCTCTTCCTCTTCAGGAGGGGTTTCAGTGATCGGCCCTGACTGCCCCTGGTGGAGCTGGGAGTCAGGGACATGCCGTACATTGGGGAGGAGTCCGGGGCAGACGCCAGGACGGGACGCGGCAAGATTGCTAATGGCAGCTGCATCATTGCACGCCCGACTTGGGGAACCATGAACAAGGGAAAAGGCGGCACTTCCGGCGGCTTGGTGGCCGTCCTCGAATGTTCCATCAGGGGCTGGCACCCGAGCTGGATCTGTGTAGGGTGGGGAGATTAGGGGGCTCCCTGCCACCCCACTGTGGGGGGTAAGCCACAGGAGTTACAGGGTGCCAGCAGTCCCGGTTTAGAAGGACAGCAGCCGGATCCCCAGCAGAAGGATGCAAGACTAAGGGGGAGCAGTAAGATGTCCACAGGAGGATAAATAAGAGAGAACAAATTGCTAAAATAGTGGCCAAGGCAGATGGCCACAATCTCTGTTTAAGTTGTTTAGGTCCAGACCATAACTGTGAACGTTCCTCTAAATTTTGTTCTAAAACAGTTAAAAAGAGAGCCAAAAGGCTGGAAATTGTGGCTTCTCAGTCTGCCTCAACCTCAAATAAAAATCCTGAAAAGGGGTCGTCTTCTAAGAAATCTAAAGATAAGTCCAGTAGGGACTCCATAGAAAATAAGCCTGACAGAAATACTGACTAAGCCAAAAAGAGACATAATGAGCAGGTTCCTGACTCGGTGCCTGCAAAAAAAGGAAAACCTATCATTGCCCCTACCGCTGAGAAGCAAGGGGAGACACCAGTGACACAAAAAGAAACACCCTCTGATGAAGAAACGGCTAAGGCTTGGCATTTATACCAGACTATTCAGGCTATGGGCAATCTCTTTAATGCCCCTACAAACCCTAATACCCCTCATCCCTCTGCCCTGGGCTCGGACAGGGCTTTTGTTATGAAGGGGATGAGGAGGAAAAAGAGGGGTGTACCTTTTAGAACCAGATGTATCCCCTTACCAGGAGTTTGGCTCTTCCTCTAATGCCAGAAGGATGTTTCCTCTCACTACACCTTTATTCAGCATATGGTGGACACCCTGGATCTCACTATCCAAGAGATCACTGACCAGGAGGAGGCAGAAGACTTTATCTGGCAATAAAAGCCACTGCCCCTCATTTAAAAGGTCAGGCTGTCCAGATCAGAACAGACATTACTACAGCAATGTGTTATTTAAACAAGCGTGGGGGTACAAGGTCCACAAAGGTCATGAAGATTTGGTCTCTGGCGTACTCTTTGGAAATGCAGCTTTTGACCATTCATCTGCCAGGAAAGGACAATGTGCTAGCAGATGCCCTGAGTTGGCTCTGAACGGACAAGTACTTGCTGCAGTTTTCAGAAGGTGGAGCACTCCAGAGATGATTCTCTTAGTCTCCAGCCTCAATCGCCAGATTCCCCTATACTGCTGCAGGGCCCCCAGCTCTGGGTACAGTACCAGTGGATGCCATAAACATGGACTGGACAGGGAAGTTCTTGTATGTCTTCCCTCCCTTTCCCTTGATACTCGGGGTCCTCCTGAAACTCAGAACCCAGGCTGCCACCATGATACTGGTGGCCCAGACTGGGCAAGGCAACCTTGCAGCAAAGAAACAATGGTAGCACTTGGGTTGAAACAAAATGCGAGTTTATTCGGACATGTAAAAAAACTGCTCTAACCCTGGCACTTCGACCACATAGGTCTTCCTCAGGGGGTGTGTCCACCTTAGTATTCCTTGCTTCTGGCCCTGTCAGCCAAACAACCAATTCAACTGCCCTTGAGTCATAGTCTCCTGACTCTACCTCAGACAGGGATAACCTACCCCAACATAGTCTCTTCATCTCAAAGCCTGGTACTTGAAAAGCTGGAGTACCCAGACTCTTAGTACTCTGAGCAAGTCCTAAAGATCCTTCGCCTGGCTAAGAAGCCAGGCCTAAGCGCTTCATCCCTGAAGGTCCACCTAGCAGCCATTTTGACTTGTATTTCTGCTGGGAAGGACAAGTCTATAATTTTTCATTCTATCTTTAAGAAATTTTTCAAGGGCCTGTCACACCTTCAACTCCCAATTAAGGAACCTCTTCCTCCCTGGGATTTGAAGCTCTGCATAGTCAAACTCATGGAACCTCCTTTTGAGCCCATGGCTACAGCAGAGCTAAAGTGTATCACTTGAAAAACTATCTTTTTGGTGGCTATCACCTCAACTAGAAGACTTTCAGAGCTGCAGGCACTCTGCACTGAACCCAACTACATTATCTCCCTCAAAGATAAAGTAGTTCTCAAAACAAATAGGAAATTCCTGCCCAAGACAGTGTCTGAATTCCACTTGAACCAGTCCATAACGCTCCCTGTCTTTATCACAGAAAAATCCACTCCTAGTGAGTGGAAGCTACACAGTTTGGATGTCAATAGGGCACTGACCTATTACCTGGAGCATACCAAGCAGTTCAGGACTTACCATATCCATTTCTTCCTCAACTATGGTGAGGTAGGCAAGGGCAGGCCAGCCTCAAAGAGGACTGTCTCTCACTGGATAGTCTCCCACATCCAGTTCTGTTACAGTAAGGCTGGCAAGCAACCGACTAAAGGCCTCTGGGCCCACTCTACTGGGGCACTGCAGCCTCGGTGCCAACTGGAAGGGACATACCATTGCTAGATATCTGCAAAGCAGCTACCTGGAGGCCTGTACCCACTTTCACAAACAACTACTGTTTGGATGTGCAGTCCAGATCAGATGCCAGATCTGGCACAGCAGCCCCGCAAACCCTGTTTCCAAAGTAGGTTCTGTACGCGCCTCCCATCTGCATTGCTTTGTAGTCTGCATGTGTCAATCCTTCTGAAGAATTCCTGGGATGAGAGGAAAAATTACTCTCTGTAGTAATATTATTTCTTCCAAGGTATTCTTCAGTATGCTTGACCTCCCACCCATCCTCCCCTACATATCTTGACTGAGTAGTTCTGCAGTCCTCACTCTGGTAAACGTTTTAACTACTGGGACTGAAAACTTTAGTTTTACAGTTACAGGCATTTATAGTTTTTGTGTGTTCTTGTTTCTATAGTTTTATGGTATTTTATAAGTACTGTTGGGGCCTTTTGCCCTTTAGTTTCGAAATGAATCTGACTGACCTCCCACTCTAGCAAGACTTACCTGTTGGGGCTAAGCCTCTGTGCATGCTACCGCTGAGCATCAGAACACTCCATAGGGCTACCTCTGTGGCTACTATCAGCCACCTAGCATGCTTTTACTCCCATATTGGGACCCTTACCGTTTGAGCTTTTTGAACTGGAATTTTTTGTGAAACCGTTCCTTTTCAATAAACAATATGTGACACTCGTTTTTGTGAAACTGTTTTGCTCCTCATGATAATCTTCAATTGTACCTAACCTGCTTGTGAATCGTACAACATGTCCTGATTGTAATGTCTGTATTACTCTATTTGCTTTGAGTTGTTCCTGCTGTTTATTCTCCTGTAGCCTGTAATTAATCCCAGGTCGCCCCTGAAAAAGGGACTGTAACAGTCTCAGTGGGCCTACCCGGTCGCCAAAATTTTAAATAAATAAAATACTGCAGGTGTCAGGCATACTGAAGAATATCTTGGCAGAAAGAATATTACTATGGTGAGTAATTTTTTCTTATTATTCTTATTAACATTGTTTAGATAATTATAAATGAAATAACATTTCAAAAAATAACTCTATTCACGCTCTCCATTGTAGTCACACTCCCCCTACTGGTTCAACACCAGATTTATTTTTACACAGAGAGTTTTTCCCCACAAAGATGTCTCCAACTTTCTGGTTTCACTATTTGCTTTTATTTACTAAGCATTTAAATTTTAACTTGCTTTATTTAGTGTTTCAATACTCTGTGTTAGGGAGTTTTTATTTGCATCTGAAAATTAATATCAGGTTCTACAATAGCTTAGAACAGCTAGTCCAATGCTTACATCCTCCCACCTCTGGCCTGGTGCCCCAGCGTTTAGACTGTTTTTTTTTTAAATGAAAACTCTCTGCCAGTCTCACACTGACAGCCTTTCTCTGATGTATCTTTAGTTGCCGCTGAAGAGAGTGGTCGCCCCGGACAGTGCTCCTACTATTCAATGGTGAAGTCTTTTTATTTCACTTAGTCATCATTTTGAGTGAAGTTTATTTCCAGTTATTGCTCTCTTTCTGTGTATTTAGTGTTATTTATGTTTGAATCGCTATTGTCTTGGTTCCTGGTAACCGAGAAAATAAGTGCATTTTTACTCTATTCACAAAGACAGTGCCAGAGTTTAGCGATAAAATATAGTAAAAACATTCTGGTTCCCATTTCTGAATTCCTGGTTTTAAAAACATGTACTTTTTTCCTATTTTTGGCCTTTTTATTTGAGAGTTTGCGTGGTAACTGTCACCAATCACGACTCTAGTCTGTCTCTGAGTGCTCTGCCAAGATTTAAAGCGCACCAAATTTTGCAGTTGAAGTGAAGTTTACAAGTTGACTCACTACTGTGGTCAACATTTAAACCAGCTCTTAAGAACGGAGTTTGGACAGTTTACAGAAGTGCCCTTCCTGGTCTCATGCCTGAATCGGGAAAGCCCAAGAAAAAGACTGGAACCACTGGTTTTAAAAGGTGTATACAGTGTGGTACCAGTTTGCCTAAGGCAGAAAAGCGTTAAGTGTTTGGGCACTGCTCCCAGTTGTGAAAACTGTGAGCTTTGAAGAGTTTTGCCCTAAAGCACAAAAGAAAAGACAAGAAAATGAGTGCAAAAATTTGTGAAATCCCATCCCCTGGCAAGGCTTGAGGGGGGGGAATGGAAAAAGATTCTAGTCACCAGAACTAGCTCTGATTATCTTTTTGTAGCCCAGGCGTTGTGTAACAGTGGGCTACTACCCCTGCCAGTTGGTCTCCAGCTAGGTTAAGGGGCCTGGGCTGGGCCCTGTTCTGTTGATAACGGGGGCTTCTTTCCCAAATAGAAAATAAATAGCGTGGTGCCTCCACCCAGAGTAAATTAAAGTAGGCCATATGTCTGTAGGATGCTGAACCTACCCAGCTCCCCTCCAGTCACCCTACACGTGGAATACCATAAACAGTTGCAGTACTTTATGTTGCATGCCGTTAATGACTATGGCTAACAATATACTCACGGCCAGTTTTAACCAACAACAATGAATATTTTATTAATGGAGGAAGGGGAAATGGGAATGCAAAGATAAATGACAGTTTGATTTCTGGATAACCTGGCAAGACAATAAACAACCATACTACAGCCCACCCCCAATAACAACACAAATTTAAATTGCCCGCCTCCCCACTGGTACCAGTGCCCTATGAAGTCCTAACTGGGTACCCAGGGTTAGTTGCAGGCCTGTACATTACATTGGGTTGGCTAGCACGGGTGCACTTTTAAATTACAACTGGAACTTTGTATGAATTTTGCATACTTGCCTTGCCCAGGACAGGGCGGGCCCTGTGGCTACTCACATTTCTGAAGTACAACTTGCACAGGGTCTGAAACACAGGAGCCAGATCAATCCATCCAGCTGGGGGCCTTGAGCTGTACATGCAGGTTTGCAGCTTGCTTGGCAGTAATAGGGTCTAGCAGCTTGTCCCCATCAAGCAGATTGTCACCTTCTGGCAGTCGTCTCAGGATCTCTGAACCAGACCGGTACTAAGGACCAGGGCCAACTCGCTTCCAGGGGAGGCGATGAGTAGCGCCTAGCAATAGCACTACCTGGCTGACTCCCCAGACTGTCCTTGCTGGTAGTGACTTCTGTCGTGCAGTCTTTTCTTCTCTGTGGCTAACAGTGGATGCCTCTGGGAACAGCCAGCTTACTCCCTGCGGCTAGGAGTGGTACCTGGTCTTTACTGAGGTTCCAGACTAGACTCACACTACCACAGGCTTCTCTTGCTTTGATGGAATTCCCAGGCAATGGGAAATCATTAAGCAGCCTCCAGATTCTGGCTGTTTAACCTAGGCAACAGTGTGGGTGGTTGGCAGGATACAGTCCAATCCTCTTCTCAAGCTGAGGGCTTTCTCAGATGCTTCAAAGTTTTATTTGCAATCAACTCTGCAGACACCACTCTGGCTTCCCAGATAGTAGGAAACTGTTTGGAAAGTCTCTTAGAGTTGGGCTGTGGAAGCTTTAGACCAGCTCCTAAACTTTTCCTGTCACTGGCTAGATGCTCTCCTGACTCGTGGAGAGCCTCAGGTGAACTGCCCCCCCAGCTGTAAATGTCCCTGGGGTCTCAAGGAAGAATGGCAGCCTCTGATTGGTTAACAGCTATCCATCTGCATCATTAATATGTACAAGACCCATTCGATGCCTGATTAGTTGACTGGGCACCAATAACACTGTTCATTCTTCCTTCCCAGGAGCCATAGCTGCAGTCCTTTGGGCTCCTTGAATCTTGACTGGCTGGTAGAGAGGTCAAGAGTTACCAATACAGCTACTTAGCAAAACCTTTTATGCAGGGTCCCACTTTTAAAGTCCTTCAGGCAGACAGTATGTTTTTAAAGTTATTGGCCTCATAATTATGTAGCTGCCTCTCTGCCCTGATATCTGGTAGCAGAGCAGGACTTTGCAGGGCCTCCCCCTGCCAGTTGCAAGCTCTGTAGTGCTGATGATCACAGGCAACAGGCAGCACATTACATTACATAGCAGCCTTGGCTGCTTTTAAAGATATAGCACCTTTAATATATTGGTGACCACAAGTCTTATTTAACATTTAATTCTCACCGTGCTCTCTTGGACTTCTGTTTGCCACTTTTATACCCACGGGTCATGGCATGCAGAGAACCTTCAGGATCCACCAGAATGGTTTTTACACACGAAGTGTCAACGCTAAACTAGAATGCAAGCCGACCTGCCAGCTCGCACACTAGAGCTGTACAGCAATCAGCAAACTGGCAAACCACCAAACAGGTGATTTCACTTTTTCGCTTTGTTCCACCAGTCCCCATGTAATTTTGGAACTTGAGGGCAGCAGGAGCAAAAAGGAGACGCCCAGCATAACAGAGTCTGGTGAGACAAGCATCCGGGAGGCAGAAAATGGAAGCCGTACGCATGGGGGGGAGTTACATTTATAAACGCCCAAATCCAGATAGGCTTATCCAAGCCAGAGGAGGTTGTGGAGTCAAAAACAGTGGTTGAATTCAAGCATGCATGGGGCAGCCATAAGGCAATTCTTGGGGGTGGGGGTAGAAAGAAGTAGGCTGCTGGTTAACTAGGATCTGCAGCTTATCCATTAGGTAGGGAAATGGGCAGACTGGGTGGGCCAAGCGGTCCTTATCTGCCATCAAATTCTATGTTTCTATGTTTCTGCTGCATGAAAAAATGCAAAAACTACCTTTTTCTTTTCAACAGTGCCCCCTGATAAAGATTTTAGGAAAACTGATTCATTAGGAAAACGTTCCCCTTTCTAATCATTCCTGATTGAGACTGGTTGCCTTTCTGAGCTACACTGCTCATTACCAGGAAGACTTTTATGCAAAGAAATGCTGACACTGATTTCTTTACTCTGATGACAGGTCACAGGCACTGCAGGTAGTAGAAAGCAGACTATATGCTGCCAAGAACCAACTGCAAATGTCACTGGAAATTAACTACACTGCCACGAGGGGTTTAGTTAATGCAGTGGCCACCAGGAGTTATGCCTGGCTTAAAACCACTGGTCTTAGGGATGGCCCACCGGCACAGCAGAGGAGCTACTGCTTACAATGCCGATGACCTGGGGTGGGAATGAGCCTGAGTTATCGGAGGGCCATCCCAGCGAGGTGTGATGAGCATCCCAGAGGAAGCTCTCCAACTCAGGAGGAAAGTTGATGGCCTCCGCTCTGCTACTGCTGCCTGGGTGACCACAGGTAGAAGTGCAAGCAGAGCCATGGAATGTAAGGGGGAGGATGCCAGTGACATGAGAGACACACACACACACACACACACACACACACACACACAGGGCATGCCTTCATGTCACAGGGCTCTTGGTGTCCCATAGGGCAGGGGTTGGAATATAGGGGCTAGAAAAGCATCTACAGACACCACAGGAGGACATTTGCCCTGCACTGCAGGGCCCTCCCCCCCCCCACCACCAACTGCTGCGCTCCTCTCCACAAGGAGCAGTACCTAGTCTCCATCAGGGGTCTACCCTGCCCCCCTCCTGATGGCAGCCAGTGGGTCCACAAGGAGATGTATGTAAGTCCTGGGGAAGGTGGGTGAGTGGGCTGTGTGCAAGGGTCAGACCAATGGCAAGCTGTCTTTGGGGGGGGGGAGAGTATAATTGATAAATAAACAAACAGAATCACTGGTCTCTCCCTTGACCTGCAAAATAAAGAAGCTGATTTCCCATTTAAGGGAAAATCACTATTTGGTGAACAAACAGAGGGTTACATGAATAATGCTGATAAAAACAAACTTTCAAAAATCTAGTAGGAAAGGAAAAAACAGGGGTTACAACAGACCCTATGGAAAGGGCAGTAAGGGAAAGGGTTTTAACCTGAGGAAATGCACCTCTTCCATACCAGATTCAGAGGCTCAAACAGAGCATGAGGCTACAGAGGGAAGAAGCAAGTCGTTACCACTAGCTCTTTCAGCACAAAAATGAATCCCTGATGAACTAATGGTTGACAATATCCAGGAACCCCTGGGGTGTCTTTGTTACTACCTCCAACACTGGCAGTCCATACCAACAGACCAGTGGGTGCTGGAGATGGTGGGGGAAGGGTCTTTTATAGCCTTCCTAAAACTGCCAAAAACTGAAAAAGCGAAAAATTTCAGACCAAGAACAGCAGCAATAACAGATATTCCCAGGGTTGTACCCCCACTGTAACATCTGTGGAGTTAGTATGTCTATTGACTGCAACCTGTACTATGTAACAATATGCAACTTTAATTGCATCTTTGTTCAATGTTTCTGCACTTGTACTGTTATCACTGTTGTAACCTGCACTATGTAACATTGTCTGCCCTCCCTGCGATGAGGTACCTTTGTAAATGAGTCCCTGACTCAAAGGTTGTAAATCTGACTTATACAAATAAATAAATTTACAAACTGATGCCCCAAAATGTAAAATAGAGGAAGTGACACTAAATGAATGGAGTTCTTCTCCAAGTACTTTTTTTTTCTTTTTCATCGAGACTATTTCTTCACCTGGCAGACCAGGGCTTCTTTTGGGCAAGCTCACTCGGCATCACCTCTAACCTCTCACCTGAACCACTTATCCCAACCAAGACATCAGTATCAGGATCCCTTCCTCTCCCGCGGCCCCATACAGGAGGAGGCTGAGGATACCCAGGGGTAAGGTCAGGTTCATGGCCAGCATTGTGCATGTGAGAATCCACCCTGGGAGACCGCCATTGTTTTTCTCCCCTAGGAGTGTGGCATGCAATGATGCCTGCGCATGGCTGCCCTGCTGGTGTCTGCTGTACTCCGACCCTCATGATGGCTGGTGTACCTGCAGTGCCCCCCGATTTCCATTGGGGGCTGCTAGGACATTGAGCAACTCTGGATCCCTCCCCAGGAAGAGGAGAGCTGTCTTTCAGATGCTCCATTCTCTCCTTCCCCTGCTGACCCCTGGCTCCCTGAGTCAGTCACCGAACCTGGGTCTCCAGCATGGCATGAGGTATGGCATCCAGTGCCTCAACCCTCCGTGCCACCAGGCTGGCTTCTCCAAGTACTTCTTGACAAAGAAAAATCAAAGACGTGGCAGCCTGTACTCAACCTGAGGTGTCTCAACAGCACATCAAGCAAGAAAAATTCAGAACCCGTAACCTTGCAAACGGTGATCCAGTCATCACAGCTGGGAGACTGGCTTACATCACTAGATTTGAAAGAGACCATCTTCACATTTCTGTGAGAGAATCGCATAGAAAATTCCTGAAATTCAGTGTGGGAACAAAACATTTCCAGTATAGGGCAATTCCATTCGGTCTGACCTCTGCTCCAAGAGTGTTCACAAAGTGCATGGCCATAGTGGAAGCAGCATTAATAAAACACTGGCATCACATTCTGTTTGTACTTCAACTGTTCAGTGTGTGGAAAAACAAAAAGGGAAGCAGAAGCATCACTCCAGAAAGTAATGGACATGATGCTCAATCCAGGCTTCCTACTGAGCCTAGAAAGTCCTTACTAGAACCAGTACAAACTTTCAAATTAATAGATGCAGAAATGGACACAGTACAGGCCAAAGCATTTCTGCCCTCGGAAAGGATGCACATGCATTGGTGGCCTTTGCAGACAGTTTGTAAATAGGAACAGAAAGGTCTGCTCAGGAATTCCTCTGACTCCAAGGTTACATGTCAGCAACCACATCAGTAGTCCCACTATCAAGACTGCACCATAAGGGGGTGTGGCCAGCCTCTGATAGACGCACAGGAGAGAAGCAAGCTCTGTCTGAACTTTTATATCCTATAATACACTTTTCAGATGTTCTAAATATACAAACTAACTGCAGCAATAGACAGGAAAGGCTTTTCGGTGCAAGCAGATACCATTTATGTCAGATTTAAGGATGGGCAAGCCCACATCAAGCTGCAAACACCGGCAGAAAGGGAAAAACTAGCAAGCTGCAGGAGGGAGCAGGAGATTAAGGCCAAGACCACAAGGCTGTTGGTGGAGGGACGCTATCAAATATGACATTTTTAAAAGTAATTAGACCTTGATAAAAAAATGGATTCTCTCACCAATATGTTTGCCATGATGGAAAACAAACTTGGTTTGGTGTCTGATGAAGCCAAAGCTGCAATAGATTCTGCTCAAAAATCAGCTACAGCGGTCATGTGTGCCATAGCAGAAAATGGGCTGCTAAGACTTAAATTGGAACATCTTGAAAATGGGGCAAGAATGAGCAGCGTAAGACTCCTAGGAGTGCCGGAAGGGTCTGAAGGGGCCAATTTGCTTGAATTTGTCAGAAGCTTAGTGGGCTCTAACCTGAGACTATCAGTGGCACTTCAAATACTGACAGCATACAGGATCACCCCGAAATGTAAGCATAATAGCCAGGAACAACATATAATGACATTTTTGATTACAGAGGGACCACATATTAAGGACGATATTCTCTTCATAGCAAAACAAATGGGACAGGTCTTCACACAGGAGGGTGCTCAAATATTTTACTTTCCAGATCTGAGCTTTGCATCCCAGCAGTGCAGACAAAGGGTTCAATGCCATGAGGAATGGACTGCACAACCTTGGTATTTCCCATGCCTTACAATTTCCCATCTGGTTGAGGATCAGTTATCCGGGTAAGACTTTTTTATACACTGATCCCATGGAGGTGGGAAAAAGACTTGAGTTAATCTGAGAGGACTGCACAAAGAGAACAAGATGGTATTTCTGAAGGGAGAAATGGATATAAAATGTATTGCTGTTCTGAATGCAATGCAAGTACAGTCTTATAGTGGTCGCACACTGTTTGAATTTGAAAGCTCTGGTGTACTTTGAGTAGTAGTCTGAAATTAAGTATCAGATGAGATCTGACAACATTAAATGGAATATACAGTATATGGCTTTTGCCACTGGGGTCAGGTTGGGAGAAGAAGCGAACCAAGTTTTTTTCAATATGGCTCCTGCCTCATAGTTATATTGCCGCACTACATTTGTGCAATAATAGGTCAGAGGGCACATAGCTCTAGTAGGCTGACTCCTGGGGTAGCAGAGCTATATCCTTGTTTCAGTAGTCACCTCAGAAATGTGAGTACAAAACTGATGATGTTCTACCAAGTTTCATAAATGTTCATTTTGTTTACAGTATTTTTCTTGAGAGAGATGTATTAAAAGACATGCTTTACTGTTGCAGGCAAGTGTTCTCACTGTTTTACAAGAAAGCAAACTGTTGTATTTTAGCACTGTTTGAAAGATCATTAGTAAAAATTTAATGTTTCTAGGATTGTGTTTTTGGAGGATCCTTCTACCAAATGGTGTCCGAAAAGTTAAATTGCTATGTTCAGTAATCAGTTTCGGCATGAGTTTTATCACCACACATATTAGTGTTCCACAAATTCTGGGTAGTGTTGCTCGGGTATTATCCAAGAAATCAGGATACCAACAGATACCTCCAATTTGGCCAGATAGCCGCTGTGGTAGGATAGTAGTGCTATCTGACCATGGAGCCTACCAACTAGGATACCTGGATCCTAACCAGGATCCATCACTATCTGGCCCCGGATCCTAACTATCTGCCCTAGGATCCGTGGATCCTAACTAGGATACCTGGATTCTAACCAGGATCCATCACTATCTGGCCCTGGATCCTAACTATCTGCACTAGGATCCGTGGATCCTTACCAGGATACCTGGATCCTAACTGGGATCCATCATAGCTGAGTCTGGATCCTGCATCTGTCTTTGGCAGGATATCTGGTAGGATCCAAGTCAGGATACCAGCACTATCTGACAGATAGTGGTAGGATCAACAAAAGCACTATTTGAGCTACACTACTGCTGGGGTCATTTTTATGAAATCTTCAGACTTCTATTTTCGAGGCAGGTCCATGGTCACTGCTGCACAGGTCAATTGTGGGACAAGTGTTAGAGTAAGTTCTAAACAGACATGTAACATCTGTTTGACCCCCTGCTACAGGAACACAGGAAGCAGAGTCTCCGTAATCCCTCATTATCACATGCTGTTATAGATTAATGAATGTAGGTGGAACCAAGGATGTATTTTCATTTTTATGTTTGCTTGTGCCTGTGCAAGAAATGTTTTGTTACATGAAATGGCCATTTCAGAGGTGTCTCACTGCCAAGCCCATTGAAACTGAAGCTAGAAGGGGCTTGGCAGTCCAGACCATTGACCACACACTGTGGTCGTAATACTACTGACTGGTTGCTGGGTGGAAACTTCATATAGTTAAAAGGACCAAAGCTGCTCCTATCAGAAGGGGCTTCAGTCCTTTCATTTGCATGAAGCCGGTCAGCAAGCAGTTGATCGGCTTTCAGCATTTGGAATGTTGCTGCCACCGGCTTCAGTTTCAGTCCCCCTCAAAACTCCAGAATGTCTCCCTGTACTGCAGCCTATTCTATCCATCTATCCATCCATCCATCCAGGGTGCCCACCCCTGCTACCGCTTCTCTTGCCCCCACCGGTCACCTGCCCCATTCCCATTATGTAGGTGGTCGCACCAGGTTGCCCACCCCCGGTGCCGCTGAACACAAGCCCAACACTGGAGTGCCCAATCCCAGTGTCAGAATATCCCTGAAACAAAGAAAACCATCCATCCCTCTTTCTTTTTTGAACCCGTAAAACAGAAAACGGTCCCTCATTGATCTGCCCTCCACACTTACCCCCCCAACCTCCCACCATCACCCACACACCCTCATTCACCTGAACATCTCCCAGGGTGAAGATGCACTCTCCAATCGAATACACGTTTTGCTGCTGGAACCACCAACTGCAATATGAGAAACTAAGGCAAGTGCGGCTCAATGTATTTCAATGAGGTTTTGAACTTTGATGCATAACTTTATCATTTTTGCATATGCTGGCCCCAGATCTTCAACATGGCCTTTCTGAGATGCCACCTCATGATCAGTTGTGGTGGAATTATGCAAATTAGGCCCAAAAGGTGATTTTGGGGTTGTGTTGTGAAATCACATTTTCGGCTGGATTTGAACATTTTCACCACTCTTTTTTATGAGGTGGGGTGAGAAGAAGGCTATGTTGAAAATTTAGAGTCAAAATATGTAAAAATGGCAAAGTTATGTGCATATGTTGACATTTTGCTATGCTCGCTCGTAACTTTGGTCATTTGTAGTATTTTGACCCCAGATTTTCAACATAGCCATTTTTTGCACCACCCCACGAATGTGACAGCTGACATTTTTCATATCTTGTCCAAAATGTGTGTTCACACATGTGGCATGGAATGACATTTTGGTGGCGTGGAGTGACATTTTGGAAGGTATCTGAAAATTTTCACCTACCAAGTTCATAAGGTGGGGTAATGGGAAGGCTATACTAAAAATTTGGTGTGCAAATACAGTAAAATGCCTAGGTTATGACTTGAGCATTACAGTAGTTCATCGCTCACTCATAACTTTGCTAATTTTCAATATTTTGACTCCAAACTTTCAACATAGTCATTTTTCCACATCACCTCATATACGTGACATATGTCATTTTTAAAATCCTGGACCAGACGTTTTCACACTTCTAGTGCAAAATTACATTTCAGACAATATACTATAAATGGGTACATGTCTGTTTATAAGGCGAATCATAAAACCAATATCTTGAAAAGCTGGGGTCAAAATTAACAAAAAAAAAAGCACAGCACATAACATGCAAGTGTAACCCCCCTGTTACCCGGGGTTACTAGAATCCCAGTAAGACCTAGTGGTAGGCAGGGAAGGCAGCTTGTGAAACTCCAGTTAAATGGATTTCACACTGTCTCACTCTGTTCAGTCTCAGCTGAGACTGAGGGATGACATCACCATACTGTAGAACTATCGCAGCTGCATGAGCCACATTGGAATCTGCAGAAGGGAGTTAGATTAGAATGTTGGGAGTTTTTGAACAGTGGAGAGCAGTTGTGTGTGAGCTGTCTTGAAGAGAGGAGCACAGCAGTCTGTGCACAGGCTCTTGGAGCCTAAGCTCTGATATAGAGCTACTTTTAGGGAAAGGTGTGTGTGTTTCCGCCTAAAGAGGAACACAGTAAGCTGTTATTGAAGTGGTGGAGACCGTTGTTACTGGTCTCTGTGCCCCATCCCTGAGGGGATGGGGGTGGAAGGTTTGCCTGCTATTCCAGGGGCAACCCCCTGGCTACTGCTAGAGAAGAAGCTGCCTTATTTTTTTCCAAGTGTGTTGGGTACCAGAAGCTGTCAAGATTCACCTGTGGGGCACCTGCAACCAAAGGGTGAGTTCTGCTCTTCATCAAAGGCCTATGTTTCACCTGAACTGTGTTAAAGTGGGGATTGGACTGCTGAATTAGTGGAGGTCTAGAGGAATAGGCTTAGCCACAGTAAAAGTATGTTCAAGTCCAGCACAAGGGAAAGTCAAGACATGTAGAGGAGATGTGCTATACGTCTACCCTTTAGTTTACATTGCCAAGCTTTTGAAAGAGTTGTTTAATGTCCAGGTATGGACTGTGGGAGCTGGAGGTGGGAGACCCCGCACTTTTAGTGACCAGGTCCACCTCTATGGATTTGCTCTGTGGATTTCTACTTTGCCTCATGCACTTGGCCAGTGATGAGGGAAGTACCCAGATGTGGGATTGGAAGGAAATTTCCCTTAAGGAGTCGAAGGCTCTAAGGTGGTTTGGAGAGCCATCAACAGAAAATTTGGTTCACTGCCATATGGACTGGGATCGAGAGGCCGGCAGGGGAGCCGGGCCGGGAAAAACCCAAATAGTGTACAAGTCGAGCTGTGTACCCAAAGCTGCATGCAAGTCTGGGCTGTGTGCCTGGTGGGTTCAGAGCCTGAGGGCTGAAATAGTGAAGAAGTGTTCTGTGTTTCTTATCTGCATTACCAGGAATGTAGCCCCGTGGGGGTCCATCTATGATTTGTTTGTTCAGTTTGGATGTGAATAAAAGCCACACTTTAGAATCCCATTCCTGGAATTGGACATTAGTTATTGCTTCCTGTGTTCGTATTTACTTGGGTGCCCTTGTGCCGAGTAACCTAGTCCTCCCCGCACCCAGTCACCACCAGGTACTGCTGTCAGCTTCAACAGCATACCACCTGTCATTTTGCAAAAAGGCAGGGGTTCGGGGGTTACACAAGCAAATGTTGGGCATTGACAAATGCTTCTTACTTGTGTATCTGTGAAAAGCTAATACAAATAAAGTTTCAAAAAAAGACAGCACATGAGGGACACTCAGTGGCACTAGGTGGCACCTGAAAAGTTAAAGGTCACAGCTGAGATGACCTCTGACCACCACGATACCAATAAAAGATGACTTAGTACAGTCACTACAATGGTGAAAAAGTGTGTACCATCTGAGAAAGGGAATACCTTTTTGGCAAAAGTCTCACACAGTGGTACTGACAGCACATGCCTTCTTCCAATGATAGAGAAGTCACAAGTCAGATGGTGACCTTGACAGTGCAGGGTTTCTGGAACAGATCAGAATCACAGGAACACATGAATCTGTTAGAAATCAGAGCAGTGTTCCTTTCTATAGAGCATTTTTGGGAAATTCTGAGGGCCCAGGTCCTACAAATCAGGACAGACGACATAACAACAATGTACTACGTAAACAAACGGGGACAAGCCAAATTATCAAAACTGCATGGAAACGCAAACAAATTGGGATCAGGCTTACAATCTGCAAATGCAAATGTCTGCAGTCCATGTTGCAAGAAGTGACAATATCTTCATCAGGGAGATCTCCTCCATTAGGCCACACCTTTGGAACTGTAAGCAGTCAGCATCAGGACCACTCAGAAATGTTTTGCTAGCCAGGGAATGCCCACAATGATGTGCAGCATTGACACATATAACACGGTAGCACTATCACTTCTCAGTTTTTTTGGGTGGGCAGAGCAAGCAGCAAGATGGCTACACTGCTGCTCCACTCCACACCATGCCAGGAGAGCGCTCCATTCCATGTTAGGGCAGCGCTCCATTCCATGTTAGGGCAGCGCTCCATTCCATGTTAGGAAAGCGCTCCATTCCATGTTAGGGCAGTGCTCCCTTTTAAAAGGTTTTTAAACTTTTTGCCTTTTTTTCCTTTTTTACCAAAAACTATGAATGAAGCTCATTGGTATTTTGTTACTGGTCTTAAATGAGGGAACTTAGAGTCGGCACTTGCTGTTGTATGTAAGCAGAAGCAGAGCAGAATAGCATTCTCCGTAGCATTGATTGAATCGAGTATGACCGGTAAAATTTCTTTTATCTGTAGTAGTTAGTTCTTTGGGCATCGATTTAAAAAAAAAAAAAAAAATTAATTAAAAAAGCCTTTTAAGGGGAGTTTATGAATACTATAAGTTTGGTGGAGTAGCTTCCAGAGTTGTGGAGCTTTTCTAGTGTGAAAGCCACACAAGTTGCTATGGAGCACTTCTGCTTTGTGCTCGGTTGGTCAGATGGCTGCTAGTCTATTGGCCTTCTGTGGAGAACTCACTATGCCAGTAGAAAAGCTCTCAAAAAAAGTTTATCTGAAAGTTTGGCGAGCTTGGGTAAATGAGAGAATTGTGACTTCAAAGGCTTGCAGAAAATCGGCAGAAGACCCGGGAATGAAAGAATGAAATTACCAAAGACATCTGCAGTAATGTTTATGCTAGAGCACTGATAAGTGCTGAAATGCTAGGAAAAACTTAGAGGTAATGCCAGCCAGGTGAAGAAGTTTTTGTGGCCGTATAGCTAAGCAACAGAAGAGTGGCCGTCTATTACAGTTAATGGTAAACTAAAGGTTTTGTTGGCAATGGATTCCATTAAATTTGTTGAGACTCTGCTACACAAGTAAATCCTTGAACCGACAGACTTTTTCTGGAAGAGGTACTGTTTCGATATACAAATTTCTTTGACAAATGGATGTATTTTGGTGAACCTCTCATATAACATTAATGATTTAATTGTAAGGACTCCTTATTAACATAGGAGCCTATGCTGTTGTGGAAATTTAAGACTGCTCCTGATACTGCGCTAAAGTGCCCTAATCTGCTGTAGTGTGTACTACTCATAACTGAGGAACCGGCAACTTTCTGCTTCTACATCTTCTGGATGGCTTAGTATAACTATAAGGGCTCTCGGCGGCCCGGGTTCTAGGTCTCCTGAAAATGTTTTTATTTTAAAGTCAGATACCGGACTAGCGGGACTCCTGTTTGAGGAGCTCAGGTATTGAATGCCTTTCTGGTGTATGTGGTGCTTGAGGAGCCGAGAGCTGAGCTCATGGGTCCCTGGATACTGATCATGTGCTCTGATAAATGAGGAGGCTAAGAAAATAGAGTAAAATATGGCCTGCTTTTTTTTTTGTTTGTTTATTCAAGAGCAATGATAATTTCTGGTGCGTCACTATTTTTGACTCAAGAACATGGCTGTAATTAATATGTGGACTCCTGAGAATATAGGAACCATCTAGGCATTATTTCTGTTTAACAATAACATGGAACTTCCAGAAACAAATGGAGCCTTGTAAAAATCTTAACCTTGATAATTTGCTAAAATGCAAACGGGGCAAGAAATCCACATGAAGTCTGCCAGTCTGGTAAATGTTATGGTGTTAAAGTAATGTTGTATTTGTTTGTATCTATTTTTTCTTGTCCCTATTTCATTATTTCCTGTGAAATCTAGATATTTAAGAACCAGTTAACCTGGAAATGTTGCCTATTTAACTTCTAAAGTGCTTTAGTTAATTAACTATTAAGCAACTGCTAATGTTTTAACTAATTGGTTATTAAATTGCTTATTAGGTGTTGTATGCCTTAATGAGCTTGATTATATAGCTCCATATTAGGACATTGTTTGAAATGTTATATGCAAATGTTGACTATTTAAGCAATATACCATGACAGAGAGTGGGTATACTGATGGATTTACCACGCCTGGTGTGGTTCGGTCACATGGCGCAGCCAAGTGACTGAACCACACCAGAAGTGGTAAATCCACCTATATACCCACTCTGTCATGGTATACTGCTATTATACAATGTTCAACTTGTTTTTTGTTTTTATATTAATATAAAACTTTTACAGTGGGTATACTGGAGGATTTATCATGGTCATGTGATGTGTTTTGACCAATGAGGTTACAGAATTTTCATACCCCATTGTATAATTAAAGTTTTATGTTAATATAGGAAACTGATAAACTTATACTCAGCTTGATAGGTACAGACAGGAGAACAGATAATTTAGTCTATGCTGGTTGGTAATTATAGTATATGCACATGAAAGTATTGCTTATGTGTCTTGGGTGTAATTTATTGCTTTTGAGGAACCATAGGTTCTTACTGTATTTTAGAGTATTTTAGAACTCCTGAAAACTGTCACATAATGAATGCATGAAGTTGCCAGATATGTAAGTATACTTTTTAAGACATTAGAATGTCCTTTTATTAATACAGTATTGATGTTTGCATTGAAAATGTGGCAAGATGGTATTGAAATTAGTCAATTTGTAATGCAGTCATAGAATAAGTAATATGCAAGATGTGGATCAGACATGACCTGGTTAGGATTTATATTATTATTTTTGATGAATGTATTGCAGCCTTTTAAGTGTTTTGATTGCCTTGTCTTTTATGTTTTAATGGTTCATAACCGAACAATAATAAACTACTACTACTACAGTTCTTTCTCCTGCCGTCGCTCATTGTCATCAGACCTGCTAAAGGAACTGTTGTCAACCAAACTGTTGCCATTTCTTATTTTACTTTATGTGGTTTCTCTCATTGTCCCTGTATGCCAATGTCGAAGGAGCTTTTATTTCGATATTGTAAGTGTGGACAAAAAATTTACAAGGAAAACACACACATGGTTTGTGTGTGCTGCTTCAGCCTATTTCACAGTGCGAGAACTTGTGAGATTTGCCAGAATTTTCACCAGGCTACAAGGCAATGCTGTAAGAAGGCTCTAGAAAATGTTCTTGCTTTTAAAGCATTGAAAGCCATGGAGAAGAAGGAAAAGGGCACAATCTGCTTTTCCCTCATCAACAGCCAAGAAATGGTTGTCGAAGTTTTAAGGATAAAGTCAAGGAAAGGTCATCATCTCTGACCTCCTCCTCATCTGGCCATATGCAGAAACAGAGATGAAAAACAAGTCTGCTTCACCAGTCAGGTCCTGGTCATCATTGAGAAAAGATATGTCCTAGTCGATGGCCACTTCCGCAGTGTTTACAGCCCCCCCTTCCCCCACAACTGTTATTGAGACACCAAGGTTGGGGCTTGGCTTAGACACTGCCATACCTACTATGGATTGTATGATGCAATCATGATCAGGCCAAGGCCCCTCAACACAGGTAGTCACAGCCTATTTTCAGGGTGCTGTCGACTCCCAGGTTGTGCTGGCATCGTTCTCTAAAATGACTCGCTGCATTCTGTGGGGACTGTCAGTGCAGACAGTTATTCTGCCAATGGGGCCTTCTGGTTCTCTGCCCCCATCAATGAGTTCCATTTGCACACCACAGATTCCTGTATCTCAGTCACTGCTTGTGCAACTGACCCCTTCTTCAGCTCCCATCATCACTCGTAATGATGACGAAATGGAATATAATCCAGACCTCATGGACTTAGAGGCAGATTTAGAGGAGGAATATGAGGGTGAAGAACAATCTGTGCCTTGCTTTTAAACTAAGAAATAGCAATGCCAATACTCCTCCTAGTCTATAAGACATATCAATCTCAAAACCCCAGAGGCAGTCCCGTAGGTCCTCAAGCTGAGCACTCTTCTTGCTCCCCAAAGTCAAGACCACCTCGGGTTAAAGGTCTTTTGCCACCTCAATCCCCCTTCTATGGCATGTCCTCCCTAGTAGCCTACAAGAATGCTCCTCACTCAGGGCTTCAAGAAAGGCATGAAGCCCTTCTTACTGGAGCGTAGCCTATGCAACTTCTTACTGTTATCATGGATTGAGAAGAACCTCGGTCCGGTTCTGGTTTCAAGCACTGCTTTGCAAACAACCAAAAAATGTCCCATATGGAACTGCACTACTCATGCATTTACTGCTTCAGGACAGAGTATGATGCTTTGTGGCCTGTGTAAGTCTCTCCTGCCCTTGTCACTCAAGGATCATTCTGTCCGCTTCCTCCTCTGTCAGCTGGACGAATGAGACCCCTGGTCCATTTTTAGGATGTGAATAAGGCAGTGTCTGGCAGCAGGCTTGGCAACCCAGCTTGCAGCCATGGACGAGGTGATGGCCCAGGCAGCACCAGGTATTTTTCTCGGTGTCTGCACTGCTCCCAGTTGGGGCCAGCATTGTGGCATCCTTCATGAGCACATTTAGACAAAGGTGCCAATCTTCCTAGACACTTGGGGAGGGCCTTTCCCGTAGTGAAAAGAAAAAAGGTGACAAAATCCCACCATCAGTTATGGGACTGGGAATGAACAATCTCTTCCCGCTCCCATGATTCTCTTGACAGCTCAACTTCAGCCAAGCCAGTGTTGGTCAAGGGTCAGGTCACTAGCTCCATGGTACCCCCATCGCACTTGTTGAATGCCAACCAGGCAGTCAAGATCTTTCTCAACCCAGTCGACCGGCTGTCTGATGGGATCAAGGATGACTTAGTCTCAAGGACTCTAGTCCTTTCGACCCTCTCTCAGGAGAGTCAGGAGCAGTTAGTAGACCAGATTGTCTCCCAGAAGGGCCAGGAGCAGTCAGTAGACCAGATTGTCTCTTCCCAGAAATTACCTACTTCTGTGGTTCCACGGCAGGAGCCAATACTTGTTCGGCACATGGCCCTTCCACCTGCTTCTCATCACTGTTGATGCTCCAGTCATCAGTCAAGATCTAGGTCTCTGTCAAGATAATGGTCGAGGAACTCCTCGAATTCCTGCACTCAACCCTTGGCTTGGAAGCGCCGTCTGCACTCCTTTCTCTACATCTTTGGATAAGGAGAGGCTCAGTTGCAGGCTGCGTCAGTGCTATGAGGAGCAGATATGGCAACAGTGTGTCCTCGGGAAGAGTAGACCCCTTCCCCCAGCCCACTGTGCTTCCCTAGTTGCCCTCCATTCGGCCTGCCTCAGTCCTGCCATAGCCGGTGACTCGACATCAGCCTCTCCACCATTCAGGTGGAACCGCTGCCCAGGTAAACTCTTACAGGGAGCCTGTACCAAGCCCCCCCCCCCCAAGATCTCTGCCTTCCCAGTTGGTTGTCTGTCAAGATCCAGGGTGGTTCATTGGGGAAAAATGACCAAGGGCACTTCTTGAGGAGTCTTTGAACTCCAACAGGTCCTCCATGCAATTTTTGAGGACCCCAGGCCTTGACTGTGAATCAGCTAAAGAGCAGACCATGGAACACAGGCCAGTGTCCCTCGGGGCTTTGCTCCAGTTGATATAAAATCTATGGAGATCCCCTTGGAGCCAGTCCAGAAGTGGGCCAAGTACCCCCCTCATGGAAATCCTGGATCAGGATGATTCCCAGGGGGTCACCTTCCCAGTGGCAGAGGCTATTCTGGGACCTGCATCAGAACTCTGGCAGCATCTGGTGTCCTGCGTGGTGCCCTTGACCCATATGGTCCACAAGTATGTGGTCCCACCTGGCTCCCTGTCTGGTTTCTTGGACCAGCCTTGGACCACCCCTCAACTGAGGGGTTTGTAGTGGACTCTTGCCTTCCATAAGATCAGCAATGTCAGGGATATGAACCCCCCCCCCAAGGAGTCCAAGAAGCTGGACCACGCAGCCAAGAAAGTTTATGCTGCATCTTCCCTGGTTCTCAGTCAAGCAAGTAATGCCTTGATGATGGCCAACATTGGTCATACCATGATCGGTGTCCTTAACCATGTTCTCCCTGCCTTTCTGCAGATTTGCAGTCAGCAGTTAAGGTGGTCAGAGACCATGGTTGAATGCTGGCTAACACCGATTTTGGATATCTTTGGATATTAGAGACTCCTGCACCTGGTCTGTGGCAGCAGCAGTCACAATGCACCACAGGATCTGGCTGCAGATTTCCTCCTTTATGGCAGACACCCAGCAGAAATTGGCCGATATCCCTTTCTTGAGCACTGTCCTTTTCGACCCTGGGGTGGATAGGCACCTTATGAAGATCGAAAAGTCCAGTGCTACCCTTGATTCTGTGACATCCTCACAGAAAGATCAGTTGGGAAAGTGGTTAAAAAAAAAAAAAACTTTCAGGTTCGTCCCTTTCCATCCCAGTAGCCCAAACAGCTGGAGTCCCAACCGGAGCAATCTCCAGTCTGATGGCTTAAGTCTGAATTTGCCAGCCAGGGCTCCAAGAAGCCCAAGGGTTAGGGTGGCAGAGCTCATCTAGTAGCTGATGCTGGTGACCCCTTCAAGGCTGCTAAGTGATGGGTCGGGGGGGTCTGCCTCCCACCAATCCAGTCCCTGCCTCAGTTGCCTGTGGGGGGTCAGTTTCACCATTGCTGGCACACCTGGTCCACCATCATCTCAGACAAATGGGTGCTGGAAATGGTGGGCAGCTGGTTGTCTCTGGACTTTGAGGCTCTCCTGCAATACCGAGCCCATGCTCCCTAGGAGTCCGAGGTGTTGCGGAACACACACTGCCTTCAGGGAGGACATCACTCACCTCCTAGTGAAAGGAGCCATAGCCCACATCCTGGACACCACAGCCAACCAGGGTTTTGTGTCCAGGTACTTCCTGGTCCCCTAACAGACGGGGGTGCTGGTGCCCCATACTGGATTTTCATGATCTCGGTCAGTTCCCAAAGAAGCACAAGTTCTGAATGGTTACTCTGAACTAAATCATTCCATCTCTGGAGCTCCAAGATGCCTTCTTCCACATTCCAGTTCATCTGTCCCACTGGTGGTACCTCCAGTTCCTCACAGAGGGGGCTCCTATGAGTTCCATGTCATGCCTTTCATTCTCTCCTCTGCCCCCAGAGACTTCATCCAGTGCATCACAGTGGTGGCAGCATTCCTATGGCACTGAGGAGTCTGGGTCTATCCTTACCTGGATGACTGGTTGATAGCTGGGTCATCGTAGGAGGTGGTGGAGTAGTCCAGGGACCTGGCCTTCCAGACCAGCAGAGACTTGGGCCTTCTGGTCTACCTGGTCAAGTCTGAACTCAACCCCTCCCAGGTTATCCACTTCATCAAGGAAGGGCTAGACTCCCTCTGGGCCTAGGCATCACTCCCTGTGGACCAGGTATCAGATCTTACCTCCTTTGCTTGATCATTTCAGGTTAGCTGCTCGCACCCTGCCCAGGACTTCTTGGTTGTTGGGGTACATGGCATCCTGCACCAGTGTGGTCAGATGGGCCCACTGGCAGATGTGCCACCTGCAGTGGGAGCTGGCCTACCAGTGATCTCAGCGCCTAGGTCATCTGGACCCAGCCGGTCATGGTGACTCTGCCAATTTTATTTATTTATATATTTATTATTTATTAACGAGATTAACCAGATAAGCATACTGAGCGTACATCCACTCGTTTCCAGATGCGACCTGGGGTTACAAAGCATAAAGTGCACGAAATAGATTTGGTACATAGGCAACGTTGACGAGGAACAGAGGCATGGAAATACAATACATCAGGGACATCAGGCAAAATGGGTGAGGCAACAAGTCCAGAGATGTTACAGGCAGGACTTATGCATACATATTAGTTACAAGTTTAAACTCCGAGTGCTTAATATAATGGGGTCAGAGTCCATAGACATGGCTTGCAGAGACCATGGAGAGAGAGGACAGAAGAGGTATGGGCATTAAGAGTAGGAGTTAATTAGGAGTTATTTGCCTGGGCCCCCGTTAAGTCACACTTGGATGCTTCAGTTTAGTGGGCCTGACCTGCAGGTTACAGTTACAAAAGACGAGAAGTCGGCAAGAAGAAGATTGGTCAATGACCTATGTGTGGTGGAGGACTGCCCGATTGCTGCTGGGAGATTATTCCAGAGTGCGTGCAGTCTGTATTTGAAGGCCAATTGGCCCTTAGAGGTGCGCATGAAAGGGACTTGTAATAGATACGAGTCAGAGCCCCGCAAAGAGTAGGCCGGGGAAGGTTGGGTTGATAGAGCGGAACTGAGATAGGAGGGGAGGGAGTTTGACCAGTGTTTAGCTACTAGATTAGCGCCATGGAGCTGTCGCCTGGAATGAAGCGAGGGGAGACCTAGGGCGGCATATAGGTGACAGTGATGGGTGGTGGGGGGACATTCTAGGATAAAGCAACAGAAGGAGTGGAAAAGGGGGTCCAGGTTGGCTAGGGTTGATGGAGAGGCTGCGCCGTAGACAACGTCGCCATTGTCGAAGATTGGGAGTATCATTTTGAAAACTAGCTCTCTCCTGATTGGGGTGGTTAGACACCCTTTGTTACGGTAAAGGGCTCCAAGTTTCGGGTGGAGTTTTTTCTGGAGGGAGTCTATATGGACAGAGAAGTCTAGGTGACAATCCAGCCATACCTCCAGGTACCTAATGGAGGTGCAGGATTCCAGGGTGGTTCCATCAAGTGTTTGAAAAGTGGGTAGAGCCGGTAGCCTGGAGATTCTGGGCTGTGTGCCGAAAGTTAGGGATATGGCTTTCTTTGCATTGAGGACGAGTTGGTTGGAGCTAAGCCAAGTTTGGACAGTGTTGAAATCCTGCTGAAGGGTAGAGTTTAGAGACTCTCTTGAGGGGCCGGAGGCATACAGTACAGTGTCATCCACGTACATTTGAATTGCAGAGTTTGGGCATGATAGAGGGAGGTCATTTAGGAATATGGAAAAGAGAAGGGGACCCAGGATGGAGCCCTGGGGGACCCTCATGGTGACTGGGACCGAGGGGGATATTTGGGTGCCAATTTTGACTGATTGCTTCCTTCCAGAGAGGTAGTCTTGAAACCACCTGCAGGATAGATCGGATAGGCCAGCATCTTGAAGTTTTGCTATAAGTTTAGTGTGAGAAACAGTATCGAAAGCTCTGGCAAGGTCAATGAATATGGCCGATGTGATGTGCCCTTTATCCATAGCTGAGGCGATATCATTGGTAAGTCTGAGGAGCGCAGTTATGGTGGAGTGTGATTTCTGAAAGCCAGACTGAAAGGAGATGAAGAAGGAGGAGTTGTCAAAGAATTGCGTGAGTTTTGCTAGGGCTATTTTTTCCTACAGCTTGGCCAGGGTGGGGAGGAGAGAGATAGGGTGGTAGTTCCCTGGTTCAGCTGGGTTACCCCCCTTTGGCAGTGGTATAACTATAGCCTCCTTCCAGGATGTTGGAATTTGTGCAGAGGAGAAGGAGCGGTTTAGGAGATCAGCAAGGGGAGCTGCGAAGGCAGGGGCAGACAGGTATAGGAGTTTTGCGTCCAGAGCGAGTGGGCATTTTCCCTTATTGGGGTCTAGGGAATTTAGGGCAGCTAGCACTTCAGGCGGGGAGACCAGTTTGAATGAGAAAACAGTGGATGAGGGGGGATGCATGTGGGGTACTGGCTCGGGTGAGAGGCTTACTGTATTTGGCAGTAGCGATTTAGCGCAGTTGGTAAAAAAGAGATTAAAAGCTGAGGCAACTGCACTTGGTTCGGATACACTTTTGCCCTGGATGGTGAGGGTAGGGGTAGGTGGCTGTGTAGGGGGGGTGAGCAGCATTTTAATTGATTTCCAGAAGTTGGAAGGGTGGTTGAGATTGGATGAGAGGGCCTTGTGGAAGAAATTCTTTTTAGCCTGTCTTATGGCTTTGGTGCAATTGTTGCGGAGGGTCCAGTACTGTTGCCAAGAAGCCTCCGAGCCTGTTAGCCTATGCATTTTCCATGCCTGGTCCCTGGTGCCACATCTGGAGATTATATCTGCTGTGACCCAAGGGAGATGGGATTCCCTTACCCTTTTATTTCTCAAAGGGGTGTGGTAGTCCCACACCGCGAGAAATTGCTGTCTGAGCACGTCAAACGCTTGATCTATGGTGGGTGCCAGCTTGATAAATGACCAGTCAACAGAGGCAAGATTATCTAGCAGGTTGGGGAGGCAGAGGGACTTGTATGACCGTGAGCTAATTAACCTGGGTGGGAGGCTATTATAGGGTCTATGCACCTTTCTGATTACATAGATTGGGTGGTGGTCGCTCATTGAATCAGGTAGTAAGCCAGCTTTAGAGATCCTGTGTGGGTGTGTTGTAAGAGCCCAATCTAGGAGAGAGTGGTTTTGAGAATTGGTGTTGAGGCGGGTGGGTTCCACAATCTGTTGCGAGAGGTTTAGGGCTTTAACTCTGCTGCAGAGTTTTGAGCAGCCTTTGTCTAGCCAGTTGTAGTTAAAATCACCGAGGATGTAGAGCTCTCCTTTTCTGGCCAGGTTTTTGTAGTTGGCCAGGAGGTCTGTGATGGTATTAGCTGGGGTTGAAGGGGCACAGTATATCCCTGCCACGTACACGGGGGTGGTGTGCGGCAGTATGAGTTTGATCAGCCTGGATTCGATAAGAGGGGAAGGGCATGGGAGCTGGATGGGGGTGTATTGTAGCGCGTTGGATATAAATATGGCGATGCCCCCACCTTTCTTTTTGCCTGATCTGTCATGTCGTAAGACTGAGTAGCCGGGCATGGATACTTCTGAGTCTTTGTGCTGGGGTTTTAGCCAAGTTTCGGACACAACGCAGATGTCAGGTTTGAGTGTATGAGTTGTGACTTGCAGCTCTGGGACTTTATTCAATAAGCTGTGAATATTGAGATGGATTAGGCTGAGCCCCTTAGGCAGTTTTAGATGGGCAGGATTGGTCTGTGGTCCAGGGTTAGTTTCAACATCTCCTGCCAGAAGGAGCATTAGGGCAAGGTAATGAAGGATGTTAGTCCATCTGTTTTTCGATTTGTATTTGGGATAGGGGCTCCATGGGGAAGTGGAAGAGGTAGCCTTAGCTAGTCTGCTTAGGGCAACTAGCCCCGGGGTGAAGGATGGCGGGGAGATGGAGGGGCATATGTCCCATGCCGGCTGAGATAAAAGCTCAGGGTGCTCTTGGGGGGTATAGCAAGGGTTTAGGGTGTCTGTTCATCCACATTGAGCAGACAGTCACCCTGACAACCAACATGTCTCTGGTGGGATGGGGTGTGTACCTGGGGGCCCACAGACTCTGGACCTTCAGGGAGTCCAGTTACCACATCAACCTGCTGGAGCTCCGTGCAGTGTGCCTTGCTCTTACAGAATTCACTCCCTTTGTCCGGGGTCAGATATTGCAGGTCCAGACAGACAATACCACAATCACATACTACCTGAACAAGCAGGGCAAAACGCACTCCCTTTGGTTGTGTCGGGAGGCCCTCTGCACCTGGACCTTCATGCACAGCTTGGATGACGATCTCCTGGTGATTCATGGAGCCGGAGCCTCCAACCAGCTTGCAGATGCCCTCAGTCAGGTGGGTGAGGCATCTCACAAGTGGTCCCTGCATCAGAAGGTGGTGAAGAAAAAATTACTTACCATAGTAATGTTGTTTCTTCTAATGGAGTCTTGCTGTATTCTGACAATATGCAGTTTGACTGACCGGTTCAACTGCCTCGGAGAACCAAGAGTTAAACTCAATGCAAATGCATAGAACATTGAGCTCGAGCTCGGTTTTCAAACCACTGTCCTCAGTATGTTCTAGTAACTGATCAGATTCTATGAAGCGAACTAGATAAATGTGTATGCAATGGCCAAAACTAAGCCTAAATAGGACCCCAACAGGGGCAACATAAGGAAAAAAAACCAAAGGGCATATAAAAGACTCATGTCACAGATGCCCACAGAAAACCATAACGAACTAGTGGTTTGAACCATAAAGTTGCTGCAGAAGAGAGCCACCCTTCCCCAGGTTCTGAAGGAGAGGTAGGGTGGGAGGTCGGAATACAGCAAGACTCCATTAGAAGAAACAACATTACCATGGTAAGTAATTTTTTCTTCAAACAACATGAAGTCTTGCTGTATTCTGACAATATGCAGACTATAAAGCAGTGCCCCCAGGAGATGGGCACAGAACCTATTTGGGAAATAGGCTCTGCAGTACTGCTGTGCCACACCTGGCATCACTCCTAGCCTGAATATCCAGGCTGTAATGCTTAGTGAATGTATGGACAGACTTCCAGGTGGCAGTCTTGCATATCTCAAGCAAGGGGACTTCCCTAGCAGCCGCCAGGGAGGCCACAGTGCCTCTGGTAGAGTGGGCCCTAAGACCTGCTGGTGGGTCCTTACCCAGCTTACTGTAGCAGAACTGGATACAGGCCACAATCCATCTGGCTGTAGTCCTTTTTGCAGCTGTCCTGCCCTGACCAACTTCACCATAAGTAAGAAAAAGCTGGGAACAATCCTTCTTTAGCTCTTTTGTCCTGTCCATATAGTAGCTAATAGCTCTTTTTATGTCCAGGCTGTGTAGCCTGCATTCACCTGAACTAGAGTGATCTGAGAAAAATACAGGCAAAGTAATGGATTGGTTCAGATGAAAACCAGAAACCACCTTCAGGAGGAATTTCCTGTTAGTTTGGAGCACAATTTTATCCCTGTGAGGTGAAATATAGTTGGGCTCCACAGACAAGGCCTGAAGCTCACTGATTCTTCCAGCAGAAGTGATAGCCACTAGAAAAAGTTTTCCAAGTGAGAAACTTGAGTTCTGAAGGAAACATAGGTTCGAAACGAGGCTGCATAAACTGACCTATACATATGTTCAGGTCCCATGCAGGGGTATGTTCCCTATGTGGGGGATGAAGATGCAACTACTCCTTGAAAAACTTCTTGAAAATTGGGATGCACAGCCAGAGAAGATGCCTTCCCTGCTGAAAGATAAGCAGAGACAGCAGAAAGGTGTACCTTCAGGGTAGATGGCTGTAAATGCAGAGACTGAAGGTGGACCAGATAGTCCAGAAGTTCCAGTACTGCAGCTTTCTGTGGATCCAAATCCTTCTGTGCATACCAGATGGAAAATCTTTTCCATTTAGAGGAATTGGTTTTTCTGGTAGCAGGTTTTCTGGCACCTTTCAGAATATCTAGGACAGATTGAGACAGTTGTAAATCTGCATTTCTAGGTCTTCAAGAGCCAAGCCCTGAGGTGAAGGGACTAAAGATTGGGGAATATTATCCTGCCCTGAGAGGATTTCAGCAGGTTGTACCTCCTGGGTAGAGAAATCGGTTTGGTCACTGACAGTGACAACAGCACTGAGTACCATGGCTGTCTGGCTCAGTCTAGGACTATGAGAATCATTGTGGCAGACTGAGACCTCAGCTTGACCAGGACTCTGGCTATCAGAGGAAAGGGAGGAAAAGCATAAAGGAACCTGTTTGACCAGTCCAGAAGGAGAGCATCCAGTGGCACTGAGCCCTGGAGTGGAGGCCTGCAACAATACAGAGGTAACTGGTAATTGTCTGGGGCTACAAAGAGATCTGTCTCTGGAACCCCCCACCTCCTGAATACTGAGAGAAGGACCTGCTTGTTCAAGGTCCATTCATGATGGCCCTGGCCAATTCTGCTGAGAGCATCTGCCAGTACATTGTCCTTGCCCGGCAAGTGAACTGCTAACAGTGACATGTTGAGAGAATATGCCAGCTTCCAAATCTTCATGGATTCTGTGCACAGCAGAGAGGATCTTGTTTCCCCCCTGCTTGTTGATGTAGTACATGGTGGTGGTGGTGTCTGTCCTGGCCTGCACCACCTTGCCCTGTAAGAGACTGGCAGACTCCTGAATAGCCAGGAGCACTGCCCTGAGCTCCAGAAGATTGATGTGCAAGAGAGACTCCTGAGGGAGCCATGTACCGTGTGCTGTGTGATCCCCCAGGTGGGCACCCCAGCCCAGGAGAGAAGCATCCGTTGTCAGCACCAGAGAGGGTACCTGAGGGAAAAAGGGAACCCCCACTATGAGGTTGTCAATCTCCTGCCGCCACTGAAGTGCTAACAGAAGGGTGGGAGATGCTGGAATCAATTTGGGCAGAGAATCCTTTTTCTGAGACCAGAAGGATCTCAGGTGGAACTGAATGTACCTCATCTGGAACCTGGCTCCCAGGACCACAGCTGTGGTGGAGGCCATGTGTCCAGGGAGCTGTAAGAAGTACCTTACTGGCCAAGGAGCTCGAACCTGAAAGGATTTTGCCAATTCTATGGGGGTCTGTGCCCTTGCAGAAGGCAAGAAGGCCCTTGCCTGGATGGTATTCAGCTCTGCCCCTATGAAGTCTAGTATTTGTACTGGGGCTAAGACAGGTTTTTAATGATTTACCAAAAACCCCAGAGAGCGAAGAGTATCCTGAGTGAGTTTTAGGGCTTCTGTGACCTGCTGGGGGGGTTGACCCACCAACAGCCAGTCGTCCAGATAAGGGTAAACTGAAACCCCTTGCCTTCTGAGGAATGTTGCCACTACTGCCAGACATTTTGTAAACACTCTTGGTGCAGATGTCAGGCTGAAGGGCATAGCCCTGAATTGGTAGTGGCCTGATAGCAGTCGAAATCGGAGATATTTTCTGTGAGACTGTCTGATGGGGATGTGGAAGTAAGCATCCTTCAGGTCTAGGGATGCCAGCCAGTCCCCTTGCTTGGGAGTAGGTAGAATGGTAGCCAGGGTTGTCATTTTGAATTTTGGCTTTGTAAGATGCCTGTTTAGGAATCTGAGATCCAGAATGGGCTGCCACTCCCCATTTTTCTTTGGTGCCAGGAAGTACCTTGAGTACAGTCCTTTTCCCCTGTGCTGATGTGGCACAGGTTTCATTGCTCTTGACTGAAGAAGTGTGGAAACCTTTGCCTCCAGCTGGGCTGTTTCTACAATGCTGGAAGGTTTGAAATAAACCGACGAAACTCAGCTAGACCGAAGGCAGCGAGGAGAAATCTCCAATGCGTCTTCACTGGTGAGCAGAGTAAAGAATCTGATCAGTTACTAGAACATACCGAGGACAGTGGTTTGAAAATCAAGCTTGAGCTCAATGTTCTATGCATTTGCATAGAGTTTAACTCTTGGTTCTGGGGGCAGTTGAACTGGTCGGTCTAACTGCATATTGTCAGAATACAGCAAGACTTCATGTTGTTTGAACCACCTCTTCTCCCAGTGGGGCACCCCTTCGTCAATCTTTTTGGGAGAACACAAAGCTGATGCTGTTTTGTGCCTACCCCCACAGTGCGGGACACTGGTGGGGGATGACTTCACCAGGCCCTGGACCCCAGGCCTCCTTTATGCCTTCCCTCCCTTACCCCTGATCCATAGAGTGTTAGTCAAGGTGCAGAAGGACAAGGCGTGGATGATCCTGGTAGCCCCCAACTGGTCATGCCAGTTTTGGTACCCAGATCTCTTCAGCTTCAGCAGCAGGTCTCCATGGCAATTGTCCCTATACCTTGACCTGCACCCCTGTCACAAGGGGAAAGTCCTGCATCCAGACCTTCAGTCCCTGCACCTGACAGTCTGGTTCCTGAGTGGCTGGGCTTTGGGTCTCTCTAAAGAGGTTCTCCACATTGTGGAAACCTCCTGGAAAGAGTTGACCAGCCAGTGCTACACCTTCAAATGGAAGAAGTTTTCTGTTTGGTGCCAGGGCAGGGATCTAGACCCCTGGCCTGCCTTTTTGCTAGCATTCTGGATTACCTATGGTCCCTCTGAGTTGGTCTGAGGGCGAGACCCTCAAGTTGAACCTGGCAGCAATCTCTGCATACCGGCCACAAGCTGGTATGCCAATGATGGTGCAGGAGAAGGTGGTCCAGCACTTCTTTAAGGTTCTTGACCATCTCTCCCTGCCAGTATGTGAACCACCACCACCTTGGGACTTGTTGCTTGTACTGGCAATGTTCATGTGCAAGCCATTTGGACAAATGCACAGGTGTGACATGTCACACCTGACATGGAAGGCCACCTTCTTGGTGGCTATCACCTCCTCTAGAAGGATTTGTGAGCTCCAGGCGCACTCGGTGAAGTCTCCATATTTGGTGTTCCACCAGAACAAGGTTGTCCTCTGCCCCAACCAAACCTCCTCCCAAAGGTTGTGTTGGAGTTTCACCTATATATGGTGCTTAATCTCCTTGTCTGCTTCACCACTCCAACCTCAAAGGATGAGCACAGGCTCCACACGTTGGATCCAAGGTGAGCACGCACTCACTATAAGGAGCACATGGCTTGAGTTCAAGGAGAGGTTTGCCAGCTCTTTGTCACCTATGCTGAAGCCACACCTGGCAGACCAGTAGCTAAGCTAGGAGTAAAGCCAAAGAAATTCTGAAGCTACAACTAAAGTAATTGCACAGGAAGATGGCCGCCAGGCTGGGTGTGCTGTGATTTACTTTCTAAGCTGCTCCATGGTTTTCGTGTGTTTAAATTACGATTTTACCGGTTTTACATGTTAAATGGTAGACGCAGAAAGTTCTGACTGACTTTTAGTGAGTTTTTTAAATTTAATCGTTTTTTCGCTATTTCGTTGAACTTGACCACTTGAATCTGATCATGTTGCAAGTGTGCCATAAAATATGCTGAATTGGAGATTTGAGGGCACTGGAGATTCGAGAGTGCTGCTGGAACTGCTGGCAGTTTTCTGTACGCTCCCATGTTGTGGAGCAGAATCCAGTTTGCTGTTTCTATGCTAATTTTGGAATGTTGCTGGAACTATTGGAGGGTCCTGTAGGTTTCCCTGTGCTGTGGAGTGGATTTTGGTCTGCTTGTCTGTAAGGAGAAGAATTTAATTTAATGACCATCTGTTTGTTTAAAGGCATCTGGGCACAGGGACAAAGAGTTCTGCAAGCTGACAGTGGGGCTAAGTTGAAGAACGCCCTTAGGATATAAGTTTCGTCCCAGTCATTTTTGCTGATGGCTTTTCACCACACAGGTGTGAGGGGAAGTGAAAAGGACTTGGCTGTGTGGATAATCGATGCTGGAGTGTTTGGTGGATTAATGGTCAACAGAAACTCGATTTGGGTCTTAGCAGAGTTGCCCAAAGCTGTCTGGTGGTTTGCGCGGGGGACTGTAGTGGCACGGGGTTTCGGCTCTTGTTCACTGAGCAGTCGGTGCTGAGGGTCGAGCCCTAGGATTCTCCAGAGGCCTATCATTTGGTGGGCACTGTGGGGATCTCTGTAGTAGCTGCTGCGGCTAGCGTTCACCAGGTCAGTTTATTTGGCCTGCTCCGGTCCCAGAGTGGTGTCTGCTTATCAGAGGAACTTTTATCTATGGTACTTTGGACTCCTGTTCTTTGTCCTGATTTATGGTCAGAGAGTTTTATTTTATTTATTTATTGACCAGTGAGAGTGTCAAAACATTCCACGCTCTAGTAGTGAGAGTACATGAGGACTGGAATTGGGTTTTTTGTTTATGTTGGAAGAAGTCCTAATTTGTTACATCTATCTATCGTGGGAGGTGAGAGCTCCTGAGAGAAATGTCCTTTCCTGTTTGGTAGTGAGAGGACCTCTGGACTTGGCAAATTTCTTCCTAAATGGTTTTATGTTTTATTAAGTTTTTTGGTTTTTATATTAATTGTGTTTATTGATTTTATTTTTTCTTAGTTTTTATGGTAATTATTGGGGGAGATTTAAAATAAAAAAAATAAAAAAAAAAGGTTATTAGTAGGGTTTGCTAGGGTTGTGTATTGGTTTATTTTATTGATTGTGTGTAGGTTTTGATTTTTTTCTGAACAGTTGGATAGTTTGAGGAGAGTTCCTTGTTTTTAAAATGTGCTGGGGCTCTATCTCCATGGCTGTGTGCTATTCGTCCTTTGCCCTTTGTCCCTTTTACCCTCCTCCATTTCAGTTTACAACCTACCTATGCTGTAGGGCATTGGGTATTGTGCGGAGAAACTGAGGGGGGGCATAGGGGCGTGAACAGTGGGGGATGAATGAGGGGGCCACCGCATCGGGGTAGTGAGATCCAGGAGATGCCCTGCGGTGAAATGGAACCAGGGGCGTGGTTTGCCATGTCTGGTTTCCATACCCAAGGGCACTACAGATAATGGTAGGCAAATGGTCCGGGTGGCCTGGGAAGTTCACTCAACTTGGGCGGTGTTATGCAATGCTAGGTCCATTAAAAATAAGACTGCAGTTATTGCAGATCTTGTTAAATCGGTTGACCTGGCTTGCGTCACCAAGACCTGGATGGACAAGAATTCTGGCCCTGTTTTAGAGGCTGCAGTTCCTGCTGGGTACTCGGTGATACACTACCAGAAATTGGGTTGCGGGGCGGTAGCAGTCTGTTTCAAGTCTGAACTTAACCTCACAGATGTACCAGTGGGGGAGACTGAGTCATTTGAGTGTACTGTGGTGGCAGGTGTAGGTTGTAGGATTGTTCTCAGCTGCCATCCACCAGGTGATGAGAAACGATTCCTCCAGAAAGTTGCAGATTTCATCGTCGACATGGTGTTTGAGTCACCCTGGCTGATGGTCCTGGGTGACTTTAACACCTGGGTCGATGATGAACTCTCGCATTTTGGTCAGCACTTCCTCCAGTTGATATCTCTGGGCCTCACACAGGTTGTTTCCACTGCCATTCACAATCTGGGTCACTCTCTTGACTTAATCTTCCTCCTGGGGATTGAGGCCTCCAACGTGGGGGAGGAACCAGTTGCATGGTCTGATGATTACACTGTGGGGTTTAATTTTAGCGCCCCCCCCTTTGTAGGCCAACCCCTGTAGTGATGATTCGGGATCGCCCTTTGCGAGATATAAATTCTGAAGGCCTAACATCAGTCCTTGATCTCTCGTCCTTCTTAGAGGCAAATAATGACCCGAAAGCCCTCGTGGTGGCTTATAATTCGGCCATTACGGCGGCCCTGAATGTCATTGCTCCTGTCTGCATTTGTCCTCTCTCCCTTCGCCCTTGATCCCCATGGCTTGATGGGACTCTGAGGGAGATGCGGTGACTTGGACGAAGGTTGGAGCGTTGGTGGTGGAAGTCCGCTCTTGAAGCCGACTGCCTTAGATTGGTGGACCATTATCAAGTCTATCAATCCGAAGTCTCCTGTAAGAAGGCAGAGTTCCTGTCTGGGGAGATTATGGCTGCTCAAAACTGACCAGCTTAGCTGTTCTGAACTGTGGACAGACTGTGCAACCCAGCCTATCTACAAGTTCGGAAAGCTTTTTCGCAAGAAGAGTGCGATGAACTTGCTCAATTTTTTGCAAATAAGGTGTGTGGCACACTCTATGGGCACTGCTGAGACCAGTGTGGGTTCATATATCCTGGCCTTTTATGGAGTACCTTTGACCAGCTAACTTTCATGGATGTTATGCAGATTGTCCAAAGTGTGTGCCCTACATGCTGTAGTTTGGACCCGGGACCTAATTCTCTAATTTGGGGATGTAGTGATGTCATTGGCCCAGTCCTAGCTCAGATAGTCTGGTGCTCCTTGGAGACAGGTGAGTTTCCAAGCTCCCTAAAGGAGGCGGTGGTAACACCATTCTTGAAGAAAGCTTCTTTGGCCTCATACTGCCTTGCTAACTACAGGCCGATCTCTAACCTTCCCTTTGTAGGGAAGGTGATTGAGAAAGCAGTGACCACATAGCTGGAGGACCATTTGACCATCTATGAACCCCTCCAGTCCGGATTTCGAAAGAAGCATAGTACCGAGACAGCACTGGTTCAGGCGCTCAATGATCTCCTGATGGCCAGAGACAGGAAGAGCCATTCCATCTTGGTCCTCCTAGATCTCTCATCAGCGTTTGACACTGTGGACCATGGGGTTCTGCTTGATCGCCTGAGGTTCATTTGTGGACTGTCGAGTATGGTCCTCAAGTGGTTTACATCGTTCCTCATGGGAAGATCTCAGAGGGTGGTGTCCAGGGTTTTTTCCTCGAACCCAGTCCCTTTATCGTGTGGAGTTCCTCAGTGCTGTCCCCCATGTTGTTCACAGTGTACATGCTGCCCCTTGGAGACATTATAAGAAGGTATGGGCTGAGGTTTCACTGCTATGCAGATGATACCCAGCTCTACCTTTCTTTTGCCCCAATCAAGATGGAGCTCTCAGTCTTTAATAACTGCCTTGCTGAAATCCAGGAGTGGATGAATGCCAGTTGGTTAAAGTTGAACTCTGATAAGACCAAGGTATTGGTAGTGGATCCGGGTTGCCGGACAGAGAGACTGGGTGGGGGTTCATCCTCCGGCTTATACTTTGGGAGTGAGCCTCTCCTAACCTCCGAACAGGTGTGAAACCTGGGGGCAATTTTTGACGATGGGCTGACCCTTGACCCTGCACACTCAGGTGTCGGCTGTCATTAAATCCTCATTTTACCATCTGAGGAATATCGGCAGGATTAAGTACCTTGTTCCATCCAGCAACCTTCCCACTCTGATCCACGCCTTTGTGACCTCGCAGTTGGACTATTGCAACTCCTTGTATCTAGGGCTATCTGGGGTTGAAATCCACCACCTGCAGCTAGTGCAGAATGCTGGGGATGGCTATTGATGGAATCCTCGAGATCCTGTCATATTTCGCCGGTGCTGCGCGGACTGCACTTGCTGCCAGTTCAGTGGCAGATCACCTTTAAAGTTGGTCTTCTGACTTTTAAAGCCCTACATGGACTTGGCCCAGATTACCCGAAAGAGCTTCTGGTCCCTCATTGCCCCAGGCCATCGTTTCGCTCAGCCAACGACAGCTTGCTAGAGATTCAGAGTGTGTGTTTGAAATCTTCTGGGGCTAGCACATTTATGTATGCTGCCCTTACCCTCTGGAATTTTCTACTCCGTTGGCTATGTGAGCACACGACCGTGGAGGGTTTTAACAAGCACTGAAAACCTGGTTATGGAGCCAAGCTTATGGTACTTAATTGATTGATAGTTTTTACAATCATATTATGTTGTTTATATGTTCTGTTGATTTTGCTGTTGTGAAATTTTATGATTGTGTGATTTTAACTTGTTAGGCGCCTTACAAATAAAGTTTATTATTATTATAAGTGGATGATTGGCAGGTGGATTGTCTCCTACACTGACCTCTTCTACAGGTTGGCTGGTAGGGACCCTCCCATATAGCTTATTCCATCAGTCATACTGCTGCCTTGATAGCTGCTTCCAGAAACATCCCTTTCCAGAAGATCTGCATGGCTGCTACCTGGAAGTCTGCACGTGCCTTAATTTCCCACTACCCCACTGTATTGGGGCCATGTCTTTTTAACACATACATTGCATCAATGTGTGTTAAAAATGATATTTGGTTATCTAAATTTGCCGACGACACCAGGGTAGGGTATATAGTGAATAACCAAGCTGATGCTATCCGACTTCAGGTAGCCTTAAATGAACTAGAAATGTGGGTATTTGGGGGGATTAACCTATAATATTGATAAATGCTGTGTTATGCACTTTGGCGGACTGAATAAATACTGGACCTGTACACTAGGTGGGCAAACTCTGAGTACAGTGGAGCAGCAGAGTGATTTGGGTATCATGATCACAGATGATCTAACACTTAAAACATATTGTAATTCTGTTATTAAGAAGTCTAGTTGTATTCTGCACTGTATAAATAAACATATAACATGTGAAAATAGAAAGGTACTGCTGCCATTATATACATCTTTGGTTAGACCACATTTAGATTACTGTACACAGTTTTGGTCACCAGGTGGTAGGACAGAGATAGCAGCATTGGAGAGAGTCCAGCAGAGGGCAACCCGTAGCATATTGGAAGCAAAAGGATATGATTACCAAACAAGGTTAAACATTTTGGACCTGTATCCATTAGAGCTCAGGCGATTAAGAGGAGACATGTGTATGATTTATAAATCGTTCACTGACCCAGGATTGTGGGAACTTCTGGGTCTAGAATTAAGAGATTCGCCATATACAGTAATACTAGGGCCCACCCTCTCCAATTGATAGTAGAATGTCCTAGAACTAATAAAAGGAAATCCTGGTTCACCTTAAGGGTGACGGAAATCTGGAATAGGTTACCTTTGGAGATTGTAACCAGTGTAAATATGAACATCTTTAAGAATGAGTTGGACAATTACCTTTTTAAACATAGGATTATGGGGTATTAATGAAATGGCAAGCAAAAGGACTTTTTGTCTACATAGCTCTGTATAACCTATGATACATCGACCTTGAATCATGCCGGGATGCTGGTTTTGGGACCTCAGTTCTCCAACCCCTGTTCACCACATAGGGGTGTGCACCTTGTCCCTGCCTCCCAGAGAACTGCTTGGAGTTAGCCAGAAAGGTGGATAGTACACCATGTGGAGGGGTTGAGGGATAACAGACACCGAACTTCAGGTTCAAAAAACAATCTGTGTGATGTTTATTCAAAATACAGAGATAACCTTCAAAATACAGAGATAACCTCAATGACATATCCCTTCTTCAGTACATCAGTTTGGAGCAACAGACTATGAATGTCCTTCCTCTGCACTTGGTCAGCACCTTCTGATCTAACTTTCCAGTTGAGTCAGGGCCTTGTTTTCTTGGGTGGTGGGGGCTCAAATAAACAAAAAAAAGCTAAAGACAAAGAACCTCTGTGCGGAAGCACTGAAGCAAGGGTTACCCCAAAGGGCACTGACAATAAAACCAAGTTTCAAAGAATCACATCACACATAGCCCCATAATGCAAAGCATCATGGGATGTATATCAAGTCACCATGAAATTTCAGACTGGCTCAGTTTACAGTAGGACTGCATGGTTCACAATGGGGGGGAGGGGTTCTGATAACTCTACCCTGGTAACTTATTTTCTATAATAGTAACCTAATACTTTTTACCTTTATCAAAAACACCTGGTGCCATGGTATTTTCAACATTTACAGGGTTCATACACATAAGTTATATACATCAAGGTATTTTATGACATAGTGTCATTGCATACTAAATCCAACAACGAAGAACACAGCCTGTTGTTTTACATCAGCTCGGAGGTCACCACAATAACCACCCTCTACAAGGATCTGAGGGGGGAAAAGTTAAATTAAAGAGGACACTATAGCATAGTCAAGAAAGAGGAGCAGGGTGCCCATAGGTGGCCAACCCTATGGACTAGAAATTGCAAAGGATGGGGGCATTGTGGAGGGGTTGTGGGATAACAGATGGACCAGACACTGAACTTCAGGTTCAACACACAATCTCTGTGTGATGTTTATTCACAATACAAGAAATAACCTGCTACAATGGCATATTTCTTCTTCAGTACATCAGTTTGCAGCAACAGACTATGAATGTCCTTTCTCTGCACTTAGCCAGCACCTACTGTCCCTGATCTCTGATCCAATTCACTAGTTGAGATGTAGCCACTGCCCCTATGCAGGCCCCATTTGCTAGGATAGTGGGGGGCCCAAAAGGAAAATAAAAACAAGCTATAGACAAAGAATCTCAATGCAGAATCACTGAAAGAAGGTCTACCGCAAAGGGCATTGGCAACAAATCAAGTTTCAAAGAAATACAACATCATACATACTTCCATAATGCAATGCATCATGGGATATATGCAAATCACTGTGACATTTCTGGCTTGTTAAGTTTACAACAATTTACATGCATTTTAAATAACACAACTAGCTTAGTTTCTATAATAGTCACCTAGTACTTTTTACCATTATCAAAAACACCTAGAGCCATGGTATTTTCAACATTACAGGTTTCATAAACATAAGGTATATATGACATAGTGCTATTACACACTAAATCCAATAACGATTAACACAACCTGTTTTACATACATCTGGAGGTCACTACAATACCCTTCCTGTATGAGGACCTGAGAGGGAAAAGGAAAATTAAAGAGGACACTGTAGCATAGTCAAGAGAGGAGATGGGGGTGTCCATAGGTGGCCAACCTTATGGACTAGAAATAATAAAGAATAGATTAGGCTTAGAAATAGAAGAACTGTTGCAACAGATTTTAGAAAAGGTCGGTCCTCAAGAGTGGCAGGAGCTCCTGGTCACAGGCATGGCTAGATATCCAACTGAATGGACGCACTTCCAGAGCGCCCACTGTAGTGCATAAATGTAGCTTATTTCTTGGACTTTTGCCTGACTGATCTTTAAACCGTGATCCACTGTTTCCCAGAGTCCAACTGGTTTTGGGGATACCAACTTATCGAATGGGAGAAAATATGAGCAAAAAAGATTAATTTTTTGCCCCATGTGGAGGGGCCTCCAAACCCCTACCTGTGCCTGCAGACTTCCCCACAGCGGATGCGATGGTTGGGGAGCCTGGTCCGGCTACACTGGAGTTTCTGCAGTTGGCAGTTTTGAATCTGACTAAAAACGTCCAGTGCATTGGTGAAAAAATGGATGGTTATAATACCCGACTGATCCAAGTGGAACACAAAAGCTGGATGGCTTAACAGAAACAGTGCACAATGCAGAGAGATCATCGAGCCGAGCCCAGGCTACGGCAGCCACCTGTGTGAAGGAGCAGGTTTTGCTCCGCTCCAGACTGAAACATATGGAAAACCTAACCCGTGCTGCTAATGTCCAGATCATCGGATTACCAGAGGGCATAGAAGGAGAGGATCTTCCCCTCTGTTTAAGTACTTGTCTGTTGGAGACCCTTGGACTTGACCTACAAGAGCAGATAGTCCGTGCTTACAGGGTTAATGTCCAGAGACCGGAGTCACAGAGGGGGCCAGAACCATCACGCTTATTATTGCTTCCATGGTGGTGCGGGACCATGTCCTTCATGCTGTTCGATCGAATGCCAACATTGAGGTGGATGGTACTAGAGGAGTATTCTTTCCTGCCCTGTCCTACTCTACTCGCATGCAGCGGAAAGGATTCAACGTGGTCAGGAGGTGCCTCTGGGTATTGGAGATCCCCAATAACTTGCTGATGCCAGCCTGACTTCATGTTACGGTGGGAAGGAAGGCATATATATATAAGGCCCGGCATTCTCTTTTAACGTCTGCATATATTAAGTGGTAATTGTAATATTACAGGCATTGATGGCAATAGCCAAATGGGATATTGATAATGATGTGCTAGAAAGCTTTTTTTGCTACCTGGAATTTCCCCTAATCTTGTACCAATTGTTACAATCGATCACATATCTGTATATCCTTTTAATGTTGCTTACACTGTGAAGTATTACATTGTACAGGATGTTATAGTGCGATATGATTGTATAAACTCTCTAAAAAGTAAAAAAAAAAAAAAAATTGTAAAGGATAGATTAGGCTAAGAAATAGAACTATTGCAACAGATTTAAGAAAAGGTCAGTCCTCAAGAGTGGCAGGATCTCCCTGTCACACACCACATTCATTCCCCTAGAAATTCTAGGAGTAGTATATGGTGCACATCCACACAAGCCACCAGACCACCCCTGGCAAGTGGCACATGGATTCCTGCTTCTAGCGCACAAGACATGATATCACGGGGTGGAGCTGAGGAGTATACCACTCAGGTGAGTGGGAGAAGCTTAGCTTGAAGACGTTCTGGCCGGTTTTAAAGTGGAAAGGAAGATTGCCAGAAGTGTGAATGTGCACCATGTACCACTCCTAGAACTATGGTTACAGGTGAGTAACCCTTATTTCAAACTCCAGGAATCCCTCACTATGCTTAACTAATACAGTTAGCCTGACAGGTTGAACTGCTCCGAAGAGTGGAATGTATGTAAATTAAGGAACTCGGAACATGAGTTCAAATCTCTGCCTCGAGGTGGTGCTGTATTCTACAGCCCAATGTCAGATTAATTTCTCAGCTGAACTAGCGAGTCACACCGAAGAGCTCCCTTCAGCACCTTCAATTGAATATCTTTATTTCTCTGCTTCACAGTTTAGTTTATTTAGTACTGGGGTTTATTTTTGTTTCTCCAGTACCGTAGCGGTTCCCAAAAACCAGAGAAACTCCTCATTCCATTTTAATGGTTTTCATCAAACCACACTGTTTACACTTCTCCCCCTTTTATACTTGTATTTTATATTTTACTACTTTTTAAACGGTTATTGCTTCGGTTCCATTGTTAAACGGAACTGAGATGTTTTTACTAGTTTTCTGTACAGAGTGCAATCTAACAACAAAAAAAAAGACTTTTTCTTTAGCGGTCCTTTTATTTTGGAACTGGATCGCATATTTTTACTTTCTCTTTCGGGAATTACTTTTTTTTGGGGTGGGGGGGTTCTGACAAACTGGCATGTCAGATAGACCCAAAAATAGAACGGGTCCTACGGGCTTGGCTAAGGCAGACAGCCACAATTTGTCTATGGTGCTTAGGTCCTGGTCATATTTTTTCTAATTGTGCACTTTGAAGTAAATTTTGCCCTTAAACACTTAAAAAGAGGGCCAAAAATGGCAAGCTATTATGGCTCCTCTACATCACCAAAGAACTTGGGAGAGGGCCCTTCCTCCCATAATAAAGCAACTGCTATCACTAAGGTCCTCCCTCTCAGTCCTTGACATTAAGGACAGTCGATCTACCCCCTTGCCTACCCAATAGCACACAACGCTTTCGATAGCACTCACCTCTGTTTTTTACTTTCCCCCTTTCTAGCTTCCCCCTCACTGCTATTCCCCCCTCAAAGCTTATTCCTCCTCGTTCTTCCTCTCCCCTTGCACCCTACTGACCTTGGTAAGCTAACAGTTATTGAATCGGGGGCATACTTTGTACAGTGCCTCTGCTATGTGTAAAATAGATCTATACTAATTGTATCTGTCATTTATCCTGCCATGTATTCTAACTAGCTCTACCAACTCTGCATTTAAAGATTGTACTAGTAACTTATTACTGTTATTTTTCTAATGACCTAGTGATCCTGCTGTAAAACTAATTGTAATTTGTCTGCATTTGTCCTCTGACGTGGAACCTATTGAATGAGCTCATGCTCACAGGTATCGATCCGAGATGTTAATAAATAAAATAAATAAATAAAATAAAAAGAAAAGTTCTCGAAAGATTCCTCTGACCCCAGAATTCATGAATAGGAGAATTCTGATCATGACAAGCACAGAAGATCATCAGAGTAGGCTCCAGAATTGGTCCCTACAAACATAGGCATACATGGGTGGGGGGGGGCAACCCTGGCTCTGGTCCCTCCGTTAAAAGTCTGAACCCCATTCATTTTTATTTGTTTGCTTTGAAATAAAACCATCCCTTTAAATCCCTGATTTTTGCCTGCAGTGTCCTCTGTCCAAAAGAGTCAAGCAAGTTCTGATTGACAGCCCGAGCTTGCCTCCCACCAGATAACGCCTTGAAGCCCTGTTAGGTCCCTCCCCTCCTGTGAGTCCTAAAGGGTGGTCTCGCAAACCCCGCCTATTTCTGATGTGCTCACCCCAACAACAAGTTTGCAATAGGCTGGTTTTGAATCTGAACACAGTTGCTAGCGTGATGATGGGTATCCGCGGGGCAGCAGCAGGATTGGGGAGCAGCTCCTGGAACCTGATGGTCCTGTAGGAGGCCGTACAGGCTGGCGGAGGAGAGGAGCTTCACCAAACATACTCTGGGCTAGCCAGGGCAAGTGGTAAGAGGATGCAGATGTCAGAACTAAGCACTACTGTATCTGTTGGCATGTGCTTGGCCTATTCATCTATATTAATAAGTTGGGGTTGGGACATGTTTCTCTCAATCAGTGCCTTGTCAGGTTGATCTCCTCCCTTTCCCCTCCCTGCACCTCTCATTCGCTTCCCCTGTCTACACCCATCAGCCCCTCAAGGTCAGTCATTCCCGTTCAGTTATTTTATCAGAGGGATTCACTAAGGAGATCACGACTGGTGAGAGTATTCTGTAGTGAACCTCAAGCACTCTTACGGAGATCAAGGCTAACAGTCAAAGAGCAGACAGAGAAGTTGTGAGGAGGAAGACCCTTGTTTCCCATGTCCCATTCCTCGTCTGGCCCCCTTGTCGCACGATTGAGCAGATGTTTCAAGAGGTCTTCCCGTGGCATCAGTTATAACTAGAGATGGGCCCCTTGTCCACCCTGTACCTGCAACCATTAGTGTGATCTGCTAGGAGTCAGGACAGGGGGGTGCAAACTGCCCTTCAATCAGACTAAGCATGCCATATCCCAAGTTTCATCCTGCTGTGCTGTAACATGGCTTACTTGGCTCTAAACTGCAGGAAAATGCACCATTTACAGTGATGTTTTAAACAATTTCCTGGGGGTGGCATGCCCCAGACCCCCAGGTTTGTGAGGATTGTGGCCCCTTTGTTCATTGACTCTGTGAATGCCTCTGTCTGCAAAAAAGAAACCAAAAGGAAAGCATGCCACTGCCCCTCCTGCTGAAGAAGCAAAGGAGCTGTCAGTGGACAAATCAAAGATGCCCTCTGCGGAGAACATAAATATGATTTGGCAGTTTTTTCAGGCTTTTCAAGCCATGGGTACCCTAATGGGTATACCAGTTCCTTCTCAGGCTTCTGCCTCCCTCCCAGTTCCAGGGGAACAGGGGGCTGAGTTTTATTAAGAGACTGGACAAGACTGCCCTTAATGCTACCAAATACCAGTTCCATATGGCAGAGGATGCCAGTGACACTGCTTCTAGGGGAATGGCCCACATTATCTCCCTAAGAAGATTTGCCTGGCTGAGGACAACTAATTTGTCCCAGGACACCCAGGTAACTTGAGAGAATAATTCCCTATTTGGTGACAAGACAGAGGCATGCATGAAAAAGATGGAAGAGTACAAAACCACCTACATAAGCAATTCTGAAAAGAAAAAGGCCTCTACTTCTTATAGGCCCTCATGGAAGGGGAGTGTCACAGCGTGAGGGAATAAACTTCAGACGAGGCAAATTTACAGGTTTAAAACACACCTTGGTGTGATATTTATTTTTCAAAAGTTAGAAAAATAAATGAAAACAAGCAAATTGCAAAGAAAATCACTACTTAACATCAGTAGTTTCTCTCACAATACAGTCCTGGATTTTAAAGCTCCTAAGACCCTTCTCATCTGCATTCAACAGCTTGTCTGCAATAGTACCTCTCTCCTTCACTCTCAAGACTAAACTCTACTAGACTGAACTGAGGTAAACTCTGTGCAAAGGTTTTTATATCTCTTTGGTAGGGTCACCTGACTGAGCCCTTACATGTCTGGACATGTTTCAAAACCAAGGGGGAAGGGACTGTGTCAGGGGATTTCCTAGTTCAGTTAAAGGTACAGTGTATATATCCACAGATATTGACTTTCTATATCTCTGATCCACAGTGACTAAGCTCTTTTATGCATAGAACCTTATATAGTAACTAGATTATAGTGTAAATTTATGAAAATACCTTAAGGATTTCTTATAACTGTATTAATCATGAAATTATTATTGTTTTATATGGCTTCTGAGTCCTTTTTCTAAAAATGTTTTATTAATTGTATTCATTCCTGCTGTCTCAAATAGCCTTCATGTTTTTTTGTACACAAAATGCACTTATGCACTTTACACAACACCTCTCTGGGTGTTTGGCACCATTCCAGGGAGTGGACGGATGGAAATGGAAAAAGAATGAAAAGACAGAACTAGTACAAAGTTTAGTAGGGATAGTAAAGAGCTACGCTAGGTGTCCAACCTGGGGGGGGAGGAGATAAAAGCAAAGAGAAAGCATTAACTGTTACGCAACAGAAGTTTTGGTAGCTAGGAAATAAGGAGATAGAAAAGTGGTCCATCAGTCACAGCCGGGGTGTAGCTTAACTCCGCCACAGGGAGGAAGGGGTTATCACCCCCATGCTTTCTTGCCCATGCCCTATGATTACTCTCAGATGAGAGGTTACTTTAGGGGCAGGGGCAGAAGAGCTACCAAATGGGCTGACCAAGCTCCAGCTCCTAGGGCCCAGCCCAGACAGAACCCCTGACATGTTGGTCCAGGTCACCCACCCATTGCCAGTGGGAAGAAGGCTGGCTCACTTCTTCCAGGAGTGGGAAAACATCACCACAGACAAGTGCATCCTGGAAGTAGTGAGCCATGGTCTCACCCTGCAGTTTAGAAGATTAGGCTACAGGTTCTCAGAAACTTCCAACCTCATACCCCAGCAGAAAGGATTCTGCTGGAGTTGGAGGTCAAACATTTGCTGCAGGTAAACCCAGCAGACTTTACCCTTCCCAGTGGGTAAAAGGCCTTTACTCAAGGTAGTTTCTCACAAGTAAGAAAACTGGGGCGTGGCAACCCATTTTGGACCTCAGATTCTTGAACAAACACCTGAAAAAGGGCACATTCAAGATGATCACACTTTCCACAGTGATACCACCCCTGCCGCAGGGAGGCTGGTTGGGATCCCTGGACCTCAAAGATCCATATTTCCATATCCCAATCAGACCCAGTAACAGAAAATATTTAAGGTTCAGGCTGCCTTCCAGTCACTATCAGTTCACAGCCCTTTTCTTTGATCGCTTGTCTGCTCCCAGGGTGTTCACAAAGTGCTTGATCATGGTGGCAGCACATCTCAGAAGACAAGGAGTGATGGTTTTTCCTTATCTGGATGGAAGACTGACTGGTCACAGGAAAATCACATCAGCAAGTCAAGGACTCATTGGAGTTGACCCAGAGCACCTTAGAAACATTGGGATTTCTCATAAATGCATAAAAGTCTGACAGAACCGGTGCAAGTACTAGAGTTAATAGAAGGCAGGATGCCCTAAAGGGCAAGGCATTTTTGCCTCAAAGATGGGAAAGCCTTCTAGATCTGGCAAACTCCTTCGTCCTTGGCCAGCAAGGCACTTCCTTCAACTTCTGGAGCCATACAGTCTCCACCACAGCTGTCTTTCCAGGGGCCAGATTTCAAATAGAAACATAGACTTTGATGGCAGATAAGGACCACTTGGCCCACCTAGTCTGCCCATTTCCCTACCTAATGGATAAGCTGCAGATCCTAGTTAACCAACAGCCTACTTCCTCCTACCCCCCACTAGAATTGCCTTATGTCTGTCCCATGCATACTTAAATTCCCCCACTGTTTTTGACTCTACGACCGCTTCAGGAAGGCCGTTCCATGCATCTACAACCCTCTCTGTGAAGAAATACTTCCTCACATTACCTCTGATCCGTCCCCCCATTATCTACAAATTGTGTCCCCTTGTTCTTGCACATCTCTTTTTCTGAAAGATGCTACCCTCTTGGACTTTGCTGATTCCCTTGAGGTATTTGAAAGTTTCTATCATGTTTCCCCCCTCAGGCTAACCATCTTAAGCTCCTTAGTCTTTCTTCATATGTCATCTGGTGCAGACCCTGCACCATTTTGGTTGCCTCCTCTGAACAGCCTCCACCCAGTCTATGTCTTTGCAGAGATGGGGTCTCCAGAACTGTACACAGTACTCCAGATGTGGTCTTACCAACTGTCTGTACAGAGGGCCAACAACTTCCTGTTTTCTACTGGTGATGCCTCTCCCTGTGCATCCCAGTATTCCCCCAGCACTCCTTACTGCCTTCTCACATTGCTGACCCACCTTTAGGTTGTCTGATATGACTACCCCCAGGTCCCTTTACATTTTTGTTGTTGTCAGTATCTCACCCCCCATTGTGTACTCTTCCCCTGGGTTTTTGTTTCCCAGGTGCATTACTTTGCACTTCTTTGCATTGAATCTAAGTTGCCATACATTTGACCATTCCTCCAACCTTGCCAAGACCCTTTTCATCCTGCGTATCAACCCTGTTGCAGATATTCGTGTCATCTGCAAAGAGACATACTTTCCCTTCCAGTCCCTCTGCAATGTCACTTATAAAGACATTAAAAAGGACCTGCCCCAGTACTGAACCCTGCGGTACCCCACTAGTAACCCCCCTTTCTTCATTGTGGACTCCATTTACTATTACCCACTGTGTCCTGTTGTTGAACCAGTGTTTTACCCAGGTTACCACCCTGGGACCCACGCCCAGGCTGGCTAATTTGTTTATTAATCTTTTGTGTGGGACTGTGTCAAATGCCTTGTTAAAGTCTAGGTAGGCCATGTCCACAGTCCCTCTCTGGTCTACTACTTTGGTCATCCAGTCAAAGAAATCAATTAGATTCATCTGACACGACCTTCCTGCTGTGAATCCATGCTGCCTTGGGTCCTGTGCCCCACTGGCCTCTAGGTATTCAACCATTCTTTCCTTCAGAAGTGATTCCATCATTTTCCCTACCACTGAGGTCAAACTAACAGGTCTGTAGTTTCCTGCCTCTGTCTTGCTCCCACTTTTGTGAAGGAGAATCATATCCACCCTCCTCCAGTCCTCGGGTACCACACAATCCTCCCATGTTTTATTAAAAAGGGCAGTCAGTGGTGTTACTAGTTCTTTCCTTAGTTCTTTTAGAATTCTGGGGTGAATCCCATCAGGCCTCATTGCTTTATCCACCTTCAGTTTTAAGAGTTCTTTCAGAACCCTTTCTTCTGTGAAAGGACTAATATCAACCCCCCTATCCAGCGTGCTTCTATTGACTGGATTAGGTATCTGCCCCCTGCTTTTCCATTGTGAATACTGAACAGAAGTATTCATTCAGTATCCCTGCTTTTTCACTGTCACACTCTGCCCAACCACTTTCCTCTTTGTTCAGCCTCAGTATCCCTGCCTTAGTCTTTCTTTGCTCCCTAATGTACCTATAAAAGGTTTTATCCCCCTTCTTAACCAAGTTGGCTATCTTTTCCTCGGTTTGGGCCTTTGCTATTCTGACTGCCTTCTCCACTTCCTTCTGCTTTAACTGGTATAGTTCTCTTTAATGCTTCTTCTGTGTTTCCTTATACTTCCTGAATGCTATCTTTTTTCCCTTACCTTCCCTGCCACTTCTTTGGAGACCCATGGTGTTTTTTTTCCTTCGTTTTGATTTAGTTGCTTCACACAAGGGCTTGTTGCCTCTGTGATGGCGGTTTTGATGTTTCCCCATTGTTGCTCCACCCCACCTTCTTGCCTTTTTGCTAGTGCTTTTCTGAGGCACTCTCCCATTTTGACAAAATCAGCCCTCCTGAAGTCCAGTCCCATCACTTTTGTGTGGCTTGACTTTACAGCTAAATTTATTGTGAACCACACTGTTTGGTGGTCGCTTGTTCCCAGATGGCTACCCACTTCAAGATCAGAGATCCTCTTTCCATCCCCATTTGAGAGTACCAGGTCTAAGATTGCTCCCTCCCAAGTGGGTTCCAAAACTAGCTGTTTGAGACATGCCCCCTGTAGGGCATCGAGAATGGCCATGCTCTTGGATGTGGCTGGAGCAAAGGTGCTGCAGTTAACATCTGGCATATTCAGGTCTCCCCATCAGCAATATCTCCCCTTTCTCTGCCATCTCAAGGATGCCTTCTATCATTTCCTTGTCCATTTCCTCCCCCTGAGACGGGGGTCTGTATACAACCCCTGTGCAGATTGTGGAGCTATTTCCAGTCTTCAGGGTGACCCACAGTGCCTCCTCTCTCCCTGTTTACCCTTTAATTCTATTACTTTGATCCCTTCCCTTACATAGAGAGCTACTCCTCCTCTTCTTCTCCCCCCTCCTTGTCCCTCCTGTAGATTGTATACCCTTGGTATGTTGACATCCCAGTCATGGTTCTCTGTGTACCATGTTTCTGTGACTGCCATGATATCCAGGCATCCCTCTTCCATCAAGGCCACCATTTCAGGGAGCTTTTTACCTAGACTATGGGCATTGATACTCATTGCCCTCCATTTTTTATGACTTTATTTCTTTTTGTCCCATCCCTGTCCTTACTGTCCTTTTTTTCCATTTACCCCTGCCCTTCTCCCTATCGACTGCTCTATCTTGGTGTTTACCTCACTAACTACCCTGATTTTTTGGGGGGGGCTAGGATTTCCCTTCTCCTTTTCAGTGCCTCCCCCCTTGGCTGGTTTAAATGCTTGCCAATGAAGCATTTAAACCTTTCACCTAGGATCCTGGTTCACCTCCTGGATAGATGAAGACCATTACACCTGTATAGTCCTGCATCCTTCCAGGTGGAGCCCCAGTCCCCAGTGAAGCCAAATCCCTGAGCTCTGCACCAGTTTTTCAACCAGTCATTGAACCCCATGGTGCAGAGTACTCTAGCCTCATCCATGTCATAGACAGGTAGCACTTCCAAGAAAGTTACCATGTGTGTTACTTGTTTAAGGCCCCTCCCCAACTCCAGAAACTCCTGTTGCACTATTCTGATCCCATTCTCAGCCAGGTCATTCATCCCTAGGTGGATAATGACATCTGTCTCACTCCTCCATGCAGCTGCTTCCACGATCCTGAGGATTCGTTTCCTGTTCCTCCAAGCCATGGCACCAGGCAGGCACCTTACCTCCCTCCCACAGTTCTACCCCCCTAACAATTGAGTCCCCCACCAGGAGTTGTTTCCTTGCCCTGTGGGGTCCTGTGCCACTCTCCTGTGGGTCTCCATTGTGGAGGTTCCCAGCATCCTCCTTGGTCTCCACTGTGGGTGCCTCCATAGAGGAACCATGCTACACCAGAGTGGTGAATGAATTGTGGAGAGGCACAACTGGAGGGATGCACCTCTGTTCCACCACCCTCACCCTCCCCTGAGCCCACCATGGTCCAACCACTCCTCTTTCTTGGCAACCTCTGAGATAGTGGTGGTGGCCTGGGTGGTCCCTGGGTGGGGAAGCAGGTTTCCCGAATCCTTGCCAGGTCAGCATGGAGATGAACAACCACCTCCCTCAGACCAGAGAGGTGCCTGCAAATAGGGCAGCAACGCAGTCTCCAGAATGTCTCCCGGAAGACTGCTGCTCCACAGCCAGTGCATTGTACCACTCTCCACATGTCTGTGTCCCTTCCTGTAACAGATGCTTTTCTCCTTTTTTTGTTTGTGTGTGCAAGCTTGTGAGTGTCTCTACCCCCCCATTCAGTGTGCTGTGCCTTTAAGGATATGAACAGGTGTATATTGGTAGCAGTTTTGGGGAAGTGATATCAGAACCCCTGCTATAAAGGAAGTTGTGCACTTGGGGTGAAGAGAAGTATGGGAGTAAACCTATGCCATCCAGAAACAATTAACTACAACTCTGACCATCCACCCCGGGGAGTGCCTTCCATCCTTTCAGACACTTATGTCACAGATGTTAAGTAATGGGTCTAGTCACAAATTACTGCAAATATCTCCCAGCTACAGTTTCTCGCTGGCAAATTAAAGTTAAAACTAAGAAAAGTCAACCCCAAATACAGAATCAATACTAGTTACTTGCACAGGTCCAAAAAGTAATAATTCAAGTCAGTGTAGACTAGAAAATATCCTCCTTGATTCAAGGAAGATGTGGCTGCTTTCTCTCTCTCTCAGCCAAATAAGACATTCAGTATCACTTAAGATCCCATTGGTCCCAGAAGTGACACCCTCTGTCAAGACTGGCACCTGTGACAAAAACCCTGCTACAAGCCTTGGACTGGTGGAAAGAAAGGAACAACAGGCTCCAACAGCAGGGGTGTGCAAATCAAATTTTTTTTTTTTTTTTTTGTAATTGCTGTCGCAGAGGCACAGGTCAGGAAGCACAGGAAAATCAGAAGCAGTTTCAAAATTTGCAAATGTTTTTTTTTTTTCTTCCAATAACAGCAAATAAATATTATTCAGTATCACTATTTACAAAGGCAGTACAAACAGAAAAAACTAAGTCCTCCTCCTGAGGGTATCTCCAAGTTTCAGTCTCTGTCTCTCACGCTCCTTGTCTCTCTAGCAAAAGCATCGCTGCTCTTTTCATAAGTCTTTGTTTAGGAACTCGTTAAGAGAGTCTGCTTCTCATAGAAAGTTCTTGTAAGTTTTGTTCCTTACAGGTGCAGCAAGACAGTACATAGTGACCCACAACTGACCTCTTGTTTACAGCTCTGCAAAAGGCTTAAAAACTGCATCTCCGGTTACCCTCTTGAGTTCCAAATAGCTTTTTGCAATCATTTCAACAGTATAACTATATACAGTTTTAAACAAAGGATCCCAGTATCACATACAGTTTTACACTGAGATTCACATATATTTTTTTTACCCACATGCAAGGGGGAAGAAAAGACAGAACAACAAGTGAAGGTAGAAAGATAGTGAGAGACGGAGAATTGTGAAATGGTCAGAGTGATCAGGTCCTAGGTCTCACAAGAAAATTTGGTTGTGCAGTCAGCCAGACCAGAGACAGAAAAGGAGAGGCTAGAACAGACCCTTGCATTTAAACTCTTTCTGCACAACAAATGGGGCAGGGCCTTATTCAACCCTGGCACAATTGCTCCAGGGCAAGTGGTGGTATAAAAATTACTTTCCCATGAAATGTTTTACTTGTCCTACCCCAAAAAGATAGACTGATCCCCCTCAAACTAAGCAGAGCTGCCATATAAGTGTTGCAGAACCTAACAGCAACCTCTCTCCTACCCATAATGCCTAGGCTACACACAAATCCTAAATAACTAAGACATAAGTAATAAATACCATAAACCCAAAAAAAAAACCTACCCACCCTAACCCACATTCACTCCATCCCATTTACTCCAGTGAAATACAAACATACAATGATGGAGAACATAGAAGCAAGGGTGCAACTTTATATCCTTATCTATACTTCAAAATGTTCTAAATAAAAGTCCCACTCTTCACTGCCACACTGAGGGGCAAATGTCCAGATAATTAAACCAACAGACTCCTTGGGTCCAGACTAGGCTAAACATTAAAAACCTAAAAGTTTCAGAAACTGCAAAGATGTTGAAGCACAAATTGTATGGTGGCACATCATGCAGCCAAACTTCTACCACGCTCTCTCACTGCTTGGAACTACTCACATAGTGTTGCTTGGATAGTGATTTTGTGGATCCTACCACTATCTGTCAGATAGTGCTGGTATCCTGACTTGGATCCTACCAGATATCCTGCCAAAGACAGATGCAGGATCCAGGGTCAGATAGTGATGGATCCCAGTTCAGATAGGATCTGGGGCCAGATAGTGATGGATCCTGGTTAGGATCCGACAGCCGGATCCACAGGCAGATAATGGAAGTATCCAGCATATCCACTATCCTGCCGCAAAGGGCAGGTATCTGTGGATCTGGATTTGTCTGGATCCATCTGAGCAACACTTCACTCAGATATTCAGGGATAGGGAGCATGGACCCCTCCAGTTTTCTCTGTTCAGGTAAGGCAGACCTGCCTCTCACCCAGTTCAGCTGCTTTACTGAATGAATTTAAACAACTCACTCCCCCTTTTCACTCCTCTCTACCATGATCACCAAGTTATAAGTGACCAACCCAATTCACAATGTTAACTGTAGAAAAACTTGAGGGAGGTACATTACCACTGCCCAGTGGAATACATGTGGGAAAGCCAGCCAGGGAAAATTAATTTAGTGCTCTTAAAAACTCCTTAAGGCCAGCTCCAGATTTAAAAGCCAAGCCTCTCTGGTGATTTAATAATTGGGCAAACAAAACAAACTACAACACCCACTCCCCAAATGAAGCAGGGGTTAGGGGTGGAGTTCAGCAAGCCATAAAATGGAGTGGCTAAGACAGTTCATGCAGACTATACCAGCGAGATGCAAGTTAGCCTGAGGCTGAACGACCACAGCAGCACAGTCCGATGCACGCAAAGCAATCAAAGCACAAAAGACAATCAAAACTTGCATTACAATGGATCCAACTTTGCACTTAAAGATGTATATTATGCAGATTTAAACACCAAGGCTTTGGCTCTACCTAAAAAAGAATAATCTAACACACTACCTTGCATCCAGGTCCTACCCACATCCATTGGCACAGAAACACATTGCGCACACATTTTCTGCCCACCCTAACTACTGTCCCTCCAACAAGTCAGTGCCCAGCAGCCTCCCAACAACCACCACTCACCGGTGACTAGCTGTGGGCAAATAAATACACCAATATAAGCAGAGAAGGAGCAAGGAGGGAAGAAATGATAGGTAGGGCCTCCTGGGGAGAAAAAAAAAGACAGTAGCAGGGAATAGGAACAGAGCATCCAGGCACTGCAACACTTTGACCCGCCTGTTTGGTTTGCTTTGCTGCCTTGATCATGATCCAATTCAGACGACTCTTCCTCACTCACTTCCAACTTCATGCTTGTTTTGCTCTCCAAAGATGGTGCACAGCTAACTGCTTCTTCCCACCATCACGAAGTCCTTAGTCCTCCCTCCTGTGGCAGATGACGATCCTGGCCAATAAAAACTCACCATCACCATGCTGCTGAAACCAATCAGAATGGCAAAATGATGTGCAGATGGACTGGGAGGGGGAACAATGCCAAGGGGGGATGATGTGTGCAAAAAAAAAAAAAATGGTTCAATATATACAGCACAGAAAAAAAAAAAAGCACTTGTCCTCGGGCTAAAGTCGGCTGAGCAATGGATCTGTATAACAGAGATTTTTGGTCGGCCTCTGACATTGAGCAATGGAATTTGCACACCCCTGTCCAACAGTTGTCCTGACAACAGATACCTCCCTTCTGGGTTGGGAAGCCCACCTAGGCTACCCAACAGTAAGCAGAGTGTGGTCTCCTTGGGAGCCAGGGTGCATATAAAACCTCCTGGAGCTAAGGGCAGTCCCTCATGCCCTCCAGTCATTTGCTCCCCAGATAAAGGGCCAGTCGGTCCAAATCAGAACAGACAACATCACTACCATGTATTACATCAACAAACAGGGAGGCACAAGGTCCTCAAACTGTGTACAAAAGCTATGAAGCTCTGAAATCTGGCTTACTCACTGAAAGTGCAACTGTCAGCAATTCATCTTCCAGGAAAGGACCATGTCCTGGTGGACTACTTCAGCAGGATAAGGCAGGGTCATCACAAATGGTCTCTGAACAAGCAGGTGTTAGCCACAATCTTCAGGAGATGGAGCACACCAGAAATAAATGTTTGCCTCCAAAGAAAATTTCCTGCTCCCTCTGTTTTGTTGTAGGCCTCCAGCAGTGAGCACAGTCCCTATGGATGCTTTGGTCCTGGACTTGTCAGGGAAGTTCCTGTTTGCTTTTCCACCAATTCTTTTACTGCTATGAGTCCTCCTGAAATTGGGGAGCCAGCCTGCAACCATGATTCTAATAGCACTAGACTGGGTCAGGCAACCCTGGTACTCCCTGCTTCTGTCTCTCTCTCCCCACCAAACTGGACCCAGAATGACTCAGCATACCTCTCAACTGTCCCTAATTTTCAGGGACGTCCCTGATTTTGCCTCAAAATTTTACTCTGTCCCTCCTAAAAATTGTGTTTCCATGACCAAACAGTGAGGGCTGTAAGCACAAAATAATGTCAGATGTTAAAGTTACACACTTGTTCTTCCTTAGAAAATGTATTTTATACTAAGCCTCTTATTCTAGCAGCTTTCTGAGTGAATATCACCAATTTTAAAGATGTGTCCCTGATTTTGGTCCTTTGTCCCTGATATTTTTAAGCCTTGTCCCTGATTTATGAGGCAGGAGGTTGAGAAGTATGTGACTCAGAGAGTACTAGTAAATGCTCCCTATCAGAAGAAATTGGGTAGATAGTGAAGTGCCACACAGTTCGGTACTAGGTCCGAAACTCTCTAATATTTTTATTAGTGACATACCTGAAGGCCTGAAAGGTAAGGTGAGTTTGTTTGCAGACGATACGAAAATGGGCAACAGGGTAGACACTCCAGGAGGAGCAGAAAAGATGAAGGCTGACCTAAGGACTCTGGAACTATGATCAACAACATGGCAACTAAACTTCAATGCAAATAAAAAATGCAAGATCATGCACCTTGGAAGAGGAAACACAGGAGAAGAGCACTACCTAGGAGGAGTAAAAGTGGAATCCACTAAGCAGGAATGAAATCTAGCAATAATTATAACGGATTACCTGAAAATGTCCAAGCAATGTGAAAAAGCAGCACAAAGGGCAAATGGCATGCTGGGTTGCATAGCAAGGGGGAGTACCAGCAGAAAAAGAGATCATCCAGCCACTCTATAGATCAGTGGTGAGGCCACACCTGGAGTACAGCGTCCAGTTCTGGAGGCCGCACCTTAAAAAGGATATGCACAGCCTGGAAACAGTGCAAAGGAGAGCTCTAGAATCAGAAATGTTGAAGTGCTGTCTGACTGCCTTAGCGATCATTCCCCCGCACTTTGCAAATGGGTGAATAAAGCAAAAAATCGTCCCCCCATCACTATAAAAAGACGTATTATCAAGAGAGGCTTCTTTGATGCCTTTTATTTATTTATTTATTACAGTATCAGAATTGCAACCTTTTGAGTCAGAAACTCATTTACAAAGGCTCATCGTCATAACGCAGAACAGGATAGGGCGGTGAAAAAACATACAGTGAGTGGGGCACAGACAGTAGTGTAGGAACAGTATCATAGCAGAAATATATACAATTACACTTTGTGCAGTTGCAGAAAACAGGTGAAAGGTCCATACAGCACGAAAAGAAAGAAAAGGCCCCTTCTTGCAGGAGACAGGCCTATACATGATGGTAGCTAAGCAAGAAGGAGCGATCATTGGGCATATATACTTTGGGACTAGTAGTGATAGACAGCAGGAGTGTGGTGCTGAGCTCAAGATTGCAGGAGAGGTTTATGTGATATTGTAGCTCAGCAATTGTGGATAGAGTACACTGGTATACGAACAGGGTGGTTGTTGTGGGATTAGGTGGTTGGCTGAGGACCATGTGTGGATCAGTTATTTACAGTTGCAATAACGGGAGTTTAGAAGGTGGCTACCTTGCCCTGTCCCTAGTTGACTGGTCACCTATAGATGAACTTCAAGACCTAGCCCAGGCAATGGAATTATTTTCAGATAAATTTATTGAGATTGCTGACATCAATGCCCCTATCAGGAAAAGAAAAGTCAGAGGTTCCTCAAATGGGTGGGTCACACGTGACCTCCTTGAACAGATGAGGGCCCAGGATAATCTGTGGAGCAAGGCCAGGAACTCTGGCAACCCTGCTGACTTTCAGAATTAGAGTGGCTAGGAATAGGTGTACAAACCTCACCAGGCTTGCCAAGACTAGATACTTTAAAGAGCATGTGCAAAGCCATATTATGGAAAGTTACCAAACCCCATAATAAAGTTAAATCTCTCACCTATGTGAGTTGTGTTGTGTTATTCTTTATCAGCTACCTTCCATATCCTCCTGTATTTTTTATATTTAGTGACTTATTTTATCATTTGTTCCCTCTCACGCACAAGCTATCCACATCTTGCTAAGCACCACCCCCACTGCTGAAACGTCATTGCCGAGTGGTGCTTAATTTAAATGAGCTGCAGCTGTGGACACTCGTATATGATCTCTGCCTCAGCTTGTTTAGCCAACTGTTGACAATGTCGTCTGATGAGGAGACCGACATCAACAGCATTTGGGGTTCAGCATGTATTTGTAGCCCCAATAACCTTCGTAAAAAAAATCTTCCAAAAAAAAGAAAAATAATTCTTTCCGTGCCTCCCAACACTAGGTGTAACTGCAGTGCAGTGGGGCCAAAGAAGCATAGCCGACTCACTGTATATATTTATTTTTATATGTTTCTGTGTGTATTTAATTTGTAATTCTACTTGTGGCCCCTGTCATGTCCGGGTTTAGTTGTGTTCCCATATAACGGTCTGACAGGCGGTCCATTATCCTCATATTCTGACCTCTTCCAGCATAGTACAACCAGCACACATGGATGTTGTGGAGCACTGGGTAGAGATGGCCCGATGTGCTGATCTTCATCTTTGACAGGACTGTATTTTTATGTCACGCCTGCCGCTGACACCTTTTTGCTGGTGTTAGTGGTTGTCTGTTGCCCTGGATAAAATGGCAGTTGGCCAGTGCCTGATAGAAGGTGGTCTGTCCATGTAACACTCTGTTCTGTGCAATGTACATAAACATACAAAGTCAATGGTACAACACCATTGCAAAGTGCATGGAAAAATAAGAATTCAGCAAACTGTAACACAAAGAACATAATTTTTGTAAACAGCAGTGATATACAGTATGTACAGTACACCTGTTCTCATTCCATAACAGCACTTGGCACAATGTAATAGTTGAATGTGCATTTATTGCAGTCGCACACAGAGCACGGCTTTTTGTAAGGGATCTGTTTCCATGGTTTCTCAGTTTCTTGATCTTGTTGATTTGTTTCTTTATTTCTTTGCACGTCGTCATCGTACTGGACCATTTCCTTTTTCTTTGTGCAGACCACCGATTGCAGCATTATCTGCTGCTCAGTTATGACTGTTCTCTGTCAACATCCCGCCGGGCAAAGTACAGTAATAGTAACAACATCAATAAGGTGTCAGATGCTGTGACATTTTTGTTTGAAAAAAACAGTGCAGTGTGATGATCGTCAGTTCTAAAAAAAGTAAAGTTGTCCTCCCTAGTGCCATGTGTGCCCCTTCGATTGTGATGTGGTGTCAGCTGCATTCGCTACACATTTTCTGACCTGACCTGCTCATCATATGTCCACACTGCTCTGCCACTCATTGTTTCCCTGTTGGCTTATACAAGTGCTTTCTATTTTTTTATTTTTTTTTTTTAAGTGGAAAACACTTTCCAACTATAGTAAAAAGCTGTGATCAGGAAGCGCAGTCTAGGGCTGAGCAAAACCTGTGTTTCTGAGCCCTGGTTTGCGCAGCCTGATCAGCTGCATGAATTGAGGCATGCTAGCTCTACTCAATATAAGTGCACCCTCAAACTGTTATCAGTTTTGGTTTTCTGCAGACATATTACTTTGTGGAGACTTACACTACTCCACTGTTTGTATCCACATGCTGTGTTGTGGAGAAAACTCTGATTCACCCTTTTGCAGTGATCCTCTGAAATATTTAGTCCTCCTCAGGAATGCACCATCTAGGGTTGCGGCCAGTATTCTTGCCGACATTTCATCCCATGGCTGCCCACTTCCCACATCACAGTGAGTCAGTCGAGTGGTAGTGCTGCATTCAAGCAACTTATGCCCATAAATCTCTGGGCACTTATTCAGTGCGCTGAAGAGCACTCTGGTGCCACTTGAATCATATGCAGATTGGTAATTTTGAGGAGAAAGACAGTGGTTTGAGAAAATAGTAAAAATTACTCAACACCGCAACTTGATATTGGTGCCACCATTAGCCAATTGCCATGCAATAACAACAAATAACCCACTACTGAGATCCCCCCACCTACCCACCTTGACACAGTGGGATCAACTACACTGCTGTTGATAGAAACATCCACCTGCAGCCTGTAAAGAGTTTGATCACATCAGTTACCTGAGACCACGCAAAAACACAAGGTACATTCACACTGATCCTACAGCACAGCATATGCACCAAAAAAAACAGACACAGCATAAAAGAGCAGAAATCAATGTACAAAGCCACCAGCAATACCAAAAGAAAAATTGCCCACCAAACAGTCACAATGAGGTTGTCCATGCCACCAGACCAGTAGCTGTAAAACTAGACATGCAATGAGTACCACAATCACAGTCAGAACCGACAGCTGCTAGCTGATAAGAGTGTACCTGAATGATACCTCCCCAATAAGGAACAAACTCTGCTTGGATGGTGGGCAGCAGGTATAACAATGCAGAAACTCAGAGAGGAAATCATACTGTGTGGGGGGGGGGATGGGTAGGTGTAGTCAAAGTGAAGGAATTGATGGTGAGAAATTGACAGCAGGGCAATAAGCACCTACCTTTATAAGGCACAGCTAATAATGCATGTGTGCTGTGTTAGAGGGTCACATTTGGTTCAAATCCCTATTATAGGAATGTTCTCACTGTGCTGCTCTGCAAGGATGATGGTGGCTTGCTGACCCAGGGGCTATAAGAGGGCAAAAATAAATACATAAAAAAAATTACCAACAGACACCTGTGGATAACGTGCTATGCTGCATGAATCCAGTGTTCAGGAGAATGCCAATATATGTTTCAATGCAACACAGAAGTGAAACTGTCTGGCAAGTAGTTTAGAATTGTTAGTAGGACATAAACTGGACATGAATTAGACCGTCTAATATGTGGAGCATAGGCAATCACCTAAAAGTGTTGTGTATACAGGCAATTCACAATTTTTAGCATTGATTTTTCTTTGCCTAACATGGGTGCAGTGAATTTCAGGTTGCAGCCAGTGTTATGCTTAGGAACACATGAATATGTTACAGGGGAAAGGGCAGCATGCATTTCATTGAAAAATGCCAGGGACACCTTTTTTGCTGGTGTTACTATTTGTCTGTCTCCCCGTGGGCTGGGGACAGCAAGCATGTGCAAAATAATGACAGTCACTGTATGGGAATAAAGAAAGACACAAGAGCAAAAACTTTGAAAAAAAAATCATAAAACGCGATGTTCTGTGTGACTGCACTAAATGCCTCTGAAATTATGACAGTTGCGCAAGGTGCTGAGCTAGTCATTTGATGAGAAGGCTATAGATAATGTACAGATATGTCGCAGGGGTTTATTGCTGCCACACAAAACATGGTGATTCAGAAGCAGTTGTTCATTTGGTTATGGTCTGTTGTTTTCTTTTTGGTATGTGCACTTTGCCATGGTTTTAGAACGTTGCCTTTTTATGTTTGTGCCACTTACTAATTGCAGAATTTTATTATGCTGCCCTGTTACCTTTACTTTTTACCAGTTCTCTGTACATGTCCCACTGCCGAAAGACAGAACAGTAACACCTGCAAAATGTTGACAGTGACATTAAGGACATATATATGCAGTGTAATAAAACAATTGACACACCTGACCACCACTACCCTCTCCTCTCCTCTCCTCCATAACGTGATTGTGAACTTTTGCTTCGCTGGAATAGGAGAGGAGGACAGGATAATGGACTGCACCAGCTATCCATATGCAAAGTGAATAGAAAGAATGGCATTGACTGGGGACAGCCACAAGAAGAATATCTAAATAATATGTAAAATAATAATGAAATTAAAAATCCCCTGTGAGTTGCCTATGTCATATAGGTGGCAATCGCGGATGGAGATAACTATGTTGCATTTTCCCCATTGCACTTGCTCCAACACCACCACTTGTCACTTCAGATTTGATCATGTCAGCTGTAGTCAGTGCAGCATGGTGGCAATTTATTTGACATTCTTCACAATTTCAGAACAGCTGAGGGCTTGAAGATGGCATGGATGCTATGCCTGATGGATCTGAGTTGTAATGTGTACGCATACTGTACATGGGTAGCCACAATCCAAACCAATGGGTTACACAGCTAGAGTGCCTCACACACCACAATACAGCACCCAGACCCATGCTGTAAAAGATTATTAGGAGGCACAGAAATAGTCCCTTTTTGGAGGTAGATGCATCTTGGAAACATGGTCCTCTACTGAGCCATAATGGACTTTGTTCGCCACTAAGTGATGTATAGAAGGGCTGTTGGGTTGCAAGTGGGATAGGGACACACAACAGGTGCACGATCAGGCTAACAGTGAGCAATACTTCTAGTAAAATAAAAAAAAGAATTAAATACATATAGATGAAAAAATGAAAAATAAATTACAAGGTGCTACATAAAATGACACTTTCAATGTTGGGGCTTTGATGTTACTACATACAATCCCTGTAAAAAGTTGGCAAAGTAAAGAGCTGCTCCAAAACATCAACCATGATGGGATGTCAAGAGGAATAAAGCGCTGTACAAAGTTTTGTGTTATGTTATGTCTAAACGGAAAGGCTGTGACTTTTGGACCATTGTGACCAGTGCTGTCATATTCAAATCATGTGTAGTACGGTTTTACATTAGTCGACCTACTACATCAATGACACAATATATGCACTCATGCACAAGACAGCTTTTATGCTGATGACTGGGTTGGGCCACACAAATACTGGAAATGAAAAAGAAAATTGCGATGTTTGTGGTTGGTTGTTGCTTCAGCAATCGCTGTGCAATTTTGCCCATTGCTCCCTTTACTGTGGTAATTAGTTGATGTGCAGGCAGATTATAAACATACAGTGATGTACTTATTATGTTGCTTTTTTATTGGGGGAGGGGGGCTGCTTGAACAATTAATTCATTCTGGGCCATCGGAGCAGGGATCAGAGTCACAGACTGCAACAACACTAAGGGCATATGTGGATATTATCACAGAATATGACAGAATGGGCAAAGTATAAGACATGCTATCTTTTGAAACCACTGTTGCTCCCTGAAACAATGTTTGAAGATGCCCCTGTTTTACAGTTACATTAGCCACTGACACCGTCCCAAAATGTGTACATCCCATTACAGTATATGCAGGTCATCGGACAATAGCAAGCCGTCCTTGGCTATGGTAGTGAGTTGATGTGCAGGCAACAGATTATAGACATACAGCGATGTAGTTTTTATATTTGTTGGGGGAGGGCCATGATTCAATAATTCATTCATTATGGGGCATTGAAGTGAGGATCAGAATCTGGGACTGCAACACTAACGGCATATGTGGAGACTTGAACAGAAGATGACAGAATAGGTGAAAAATTAAACATGCTATCTTTTGCAGCCACTATTGCTCCCTGTAACAACATTAGAAGGTGCCCCTATTTTGCAGTTAGATTAGCCAACATAAAAAACATTAGCCACAGATGACAAGGTCCCAAAATGTGTGCATCCAATTACAGTGTGTGCATTTCATGGGAAAATAGCAAGCCGTCCGCGGCTTTGGTAGTGAGTTGATGGCCAGGCAACAGATTCTATACACAAGGATGAACTGTTTAGGTTCCTTTTTATTTCTTTTTTTTGGGGCGGGGGGGCTCCAAGATTCAATAATTCATTCAGTCTGGGGCACAGGAGCTGTGAGCAGAGTCAGTTCATGAAACAATAGCAAGCCATCCTCTGCGCAACACTCCACGATGATGTCAGCGCTGGGTACGCCCACCTAGAAAGCACAGTGTTAGCGTGCAGCTTTGGAGCCCAAAACAGAATGGGAATAAAATGTAATTTCACTAAAACTACTGGCTAAAAGTAAGTGAAAATGGTACAATTAGCAATCGCTAGCACAAGGATCAGATTTGTTGTACTTAATAACCAAAATAAAACCTTTGCACATGATCTTTAAGGAACAATTGGATCAGAGTTGGGTAATGGTAAAAAGTTTTGGGTAAATATTAGAGGATAGGAAACACCCCACCATGCTGAATATCAATGGTACCCCCTTCCTGGATCCTCATTTTATCGCTGAATCTTTCAACTCTGCATTCTCCGATCTTAGCTCTGTCCTCCCCCCAGGCTGCCTTAACTCTGATGAGCCGGCACAGCTAACATCCAGAAACTACTCCAACTGACCAAACTTCTATTTCAAACGTGTCACTGCCAGGGTGGTCAGAAAGTATGTCTAATCAGCTCTAGGTAAAACCAGGCTTGGCAGTGACAATATTCAAATGAAGCTCGTTGCCCTTGATGAAGTCCTAGTCCCAGTTACTAAAATGTTCAATAAATCACTCACCCTTGCAAATTTTCCATCTGTGTGGAAACTGGCCCTATTGACCCCAGTCTTAAAGAGTGGTGACCGATCTGTACAGCCAACTACTGGCCTATTTCTATTCTTTCCTTCCTCTCAAAAGCACTCGAGAGAATTGTGGCAGATCAAAGATCTCAGAGTACATCCAGAAGTATGATCTGCAGGGTCCACAGCAGCACGGCTTTCGTAGGAGCCACAGCACGGCCACTGCATTAGTTGAATTCTCCAACTATGTGCACAAGGCTATGGATGGTGGCATCTATTTTCATAGATCTCACTAAGGCCTTTGACATGATCAACCATCCTATCCTATTTGAGCAAATGCTGTCCCTGAGGCTTGCCTCTGAAACTGTCCACTGGTTCAAGGACTACCTGTCCCACAGATCACAGTGCGTCAAAATATGGTCTGTTACGTCTATGGCTAGGGAGATTGGTCTGGGGTCCCAACAGCGTATCCGATGCCTGCATAAGCAAAATTATATTGTATGTGGATGAGTCTGTCATACTGGGCAGCAGTGACCAGCCAGATCATCTGGAACAGGAGTTACAGTCTACCATCTTGAGGATTGGTTTAAGTCACAAAAACTTCTTCTCAATTACAAGAAGACCAAAACAATGCTAATATTAAGCAGTCATCTTAAGAAGGCATACCCAGTCCTTTCTATTCTTAACAAGGCTGAACCCCCTTGAGCAGGTACATACCTCCAAGTACCTTGGGGTCACTATTGACGACACTCTCTCTCATTCAGCATATTGATCAGATTGTAAAGGCAGTAAATATCAATCTAGGAGTTTTGTATAGACATAAACAGTATCTTACATCCTCTGCCCTACGGCTATCGGTCACTAGCTCCATCCTGTCAATCATAGTTTATGGATTGGTGGTTTATGGTGCAGTATCGGACACTGCTCTCAAGCAGGTAATGACTGCAGTCAGCATGTAGACTAACCCTTGGAGCAGACAACCATACTCACTCCTGCCTACTCTATGAGCAAACGGGCTGACTTAATCTAAATAACAGGATTAAGTATGCCTCCTGGGTAAGAAAACTCTACTTGGCAAGGTTCCATCCTGCATCAAGGATTTAATGAAGGCTAGTCACTCGAGCTACCAGACCAGGGGTATGGCGAGGGGCACACTGGCTGTCCCTTTGAGGAAAACCGCTCTTGGGCAACAGTCTTTCCCATACAGGGCACCTCTTTGGCGTAATAAGATCCCTGTTCATTTACTAAACAACAGTCTCTGTCCTTTAAAATGGAATTGAAGTTGCACCTCTCTGGACCAGGTCCCTGTCCGTGCAGGCTACAGGCTTGGCCAGTGGATGCAAATGATGCCCAAGTTCAGCCTCTCACGTTTCTCTCATTTATTCATTTATTCTGAGAATGAAGGATTCTGCCCTCTACCACCCCCCTGGCATCGGCACTATACCCTGGTTCTTGCACTTCCTCCCTCCCTCCACTGAGTAGTTCCACATACTAACCCTCCAAATTGCATGGGCTACTACATCCCCTCCATCAGATTCACAATCCTGCCTTCTCTTTCCCCTGGCTTACCATGTTAACTCCATCCTCCTCATCCCTAACTACGTAGCCTCTCCCTCCTCTCTTCTTCCCTGTCTGGCCCTATCCAGGCCCCCTAGCACCCTCCCCACTTCTGCCTGCATGTTCTAATCAAATCCCCTTCCTCTTCCCTTCCCACCATCTCCTTCCTTGCTCCTCCCTTCCCACCATCTCCTTCCTTGCTCCTCCCTTCCCACCATCTCCTTCCTTGTTACCACAGACAATGTCTTCTTCTTGGCTGCTTCATCTCTTACTATTTTTTTGCTATCTTTTGCACACTGTACTTTCTCTGGTACTCAGGTTGTACTTGCTCTGCAAATTTTGATTCCCCTGAATTTGGATTTATTGAAATGGTAACCATTAGCTTGTTGATATGTTTTCTCTGTACCTTTTGTGTCTCTGTATTACGGTTATGGAACAAGATATGTTATGTACTGTCTGTGTATTGTCTGCCTGTCTTGATGTGGAACCTTTGAAAAAGAGTACATTGCTCAAAGGTTATTTCTGAATGCTGAAATAAATAAAATAAATAAATAGACTAAAATGATACAAGGAATACACAGCAAAACATATGACGAATGGTTACAGGACCTAAACATGTATTCCCTGGAGCAGCGAAGGGAGAGGGGAGACATGATAGAGACCTTCAAGTTCCTAAATGGAATAAACAAGGTACAGGTTCAGGACCTGTTCCAGATCAAGAATCACACCAGAACCAGGGGGCATGATATGAGGCTGGAAGGGGACAAATTCAGGGGCAACAGACGCAAGTTCTTCTTCACAGAGAGGGTGGTTGATGTATTGAATGGCCTTCCACAGGGAGTGGTGGAGGCAAAAACAGTGGGAACTTTCAAAAATGCTTGAGATAGGTACAAGGGCACCATAACACTGAATAGCGGTTAAGGGAGGGGGGTAGGAACAAGGGCAGACTAGATTTCTTCATTTTATTTATTTCAGATTGGGATTGATACCTTTGAGTCAGAGACTCATTTACAAAGGTTCTAAGTCATTCAAGCACATAAGATAAAACAGACAACACATAGTTTACATGTAACCCTAGGTGGCGCTATCCTATGGGCTACTACCCCTGTCAGTGGTTGAGGGACTCGAGTTCTGTGAATGGGTGCCTCCACCCAGAGGAAAGGTACTGTAGTAGCTTAACTGCTTTGGTATAGCCCTCCGGAATGCTATAACTACCCACCAACCCAGGTAGTGGCTTAAACAGTAATACCATAAAACACTTTGCATACACTGGATGACAATAAGAATATGCTCACACCCCTTGCACTTACCACCAGGGCTGGATCTGCTGCAATTGCCCTGGAGAGCCCCTGGAAAATAAGATCAGTAATACACAATGCAAAACCTTGCAATATGACCCAACTGAAAATATGCACACTAGCCAGGTTAAACATGAAACAAATGATCAGGTTTATTCAGGAGAAGTGAACAAGGGAGGGGCATGAATTTAGTCAAATGATAGACATTCTGATTTACTTTAGGCTGATTCAGCATGCACTGTAAGTCCCTGATTAGTCTTGCAACCCTGGGTACCCAGATCTTATGCAGGCTAGCCTGAAGCATTGCCCACGGTGTCCGGCATTGCAGCTGTTGTTGGGGCCCTCTAGGAAGAAAACAGTTAGCATGTGCACAACCCAAATATTTGTAATCCTGAGCTTGATGGCTCAGTCCATTAGCAATAACCCACACAAAGCAATAAGATGACACACAGTGATTTGTAGCTGTTGTTGCAGGGAGCTACCCTGATTTGTACTCGCACAACCTGGACCAGGATGTAGGACAGGTGAGATGAAGACCTCATGGTGTTGATGTGGTGTGCTGGGGAAAGCAGGACCTACATGACTTACCTCCTGGTGGTCACTACCTGTTCAATGGTGTTGAACAGGAAGCCGAATCCCAAGCCGGTCTTTCACCGAGATGATCTCTGGATTTCGGGCAGGTGCTTGGGCCAAGAGGGCAAGGCCCAAACAGAAGGAACAGTCCTGGGAAAGGTTTGTGATCTATTGCTGGAAAGCCTCCAGCTGGCATAACAGGAGTCACCATGGGGAACCAAATCACGACCCATGAAACACATTCAGCACTCTGAAATCAGTTATATCTCTAAGTCACAATTCGGATAAAGTCACTTTGCTAATTACAACTTCATATGAACATATGAATGTACCAGCAGAAACAGTCCACCCGATCTAAGTCTGCTCAAGTGTGCAGCTAGCATCCCTAGTTTGCAGCTGCCATACCTCCTTTGACATCCCACTGCCACCCCCCAACTCCCCCACCCTCACTCTCCCCTGTTCCCTGTCCCCTGCCCGTTTAAAGCTGTTCACGATTTATATATCATCATCCATTCTGGTAGTGCATTCCATTTTTTTACCACCCTCCTGTGAAATAAGTGTCTTCTATTTCCCTCCTAAATCTCCCCCTCTGTTGTTAGCCCATGCCCCTGGTGTCCCTCCCTCCTTAGCTTAAAGATCCCATCTGCCCCATCCTTATTGATTCCCCTCAGATAATGAATGTCTCTATCATGTCTCACCTGTCCCTTCTATCCTCCAGGGTGTACATATTCAGGTCTTCCAGCCTGATCTCACAGTCTCTCCCTTCCATTTCACATATCATCTTTGTTGCCCTCCTCTGCACCCCTTCCAGTAGCCTGATATCATACTTTAGGTATGACCTCCAAAACTGCACACAGTACTCTAAGTGTGGCCTTACCAGTGACCTGTAGAGAGGCAAGATCACCTCTTTTCGCCTGGATGAAAACCCCTTTGCTATGCACCCCAGCATTTTGTTCGCTTTTGCAGCCGCTCTCCTGCACTGGGCAGTGTTGTTCATGGTCCCTGTTATCATTACCCCTAGGTCTTTCTGCCCCTCAGTGATCCCCAGCTTGACCCCCCCCCAGCCAATATTCTCTTCTTGGGGTCTTCGCCCCTTGCATTGAACCCCAGCTGCCACCTCTCTGACCACTCCTCTAGCTTGCTTAGGTCCCCCTGCAGCTGCTTCCATCCCTCCCCATCATCCACCACTGCTCTGATTTTGGTGTAGTCAGTGAACAGACTTACCTTGCTCACCACCCCGTGTGCAATGTCTGATATAAAGAGCCCAAATAATACTGGCCCCAGCACAGAGCCCTGTGGCACCCCACTTGTCACCGGCCTTGGAGTTGAGAGCTCCCGTCTCACCACCACCCTTTGCAGCCTCCCACTCAGCCAGCTTTTAATTCAGTTCATCATTTTTGCCCCTACCCCCTACACCAGTTAGCTTCCCCCCCAAGCCGCCCATAAGGCACTGAATCAAAGGCCTTGCTGAAGTCCAAGTAAAGAACATCCACCGCCTGACCCTTATCCTGCTCAGCTGTCACCCAGTCATAATATTGTATCAGGTTGGTTTGACAAGATTTCCCTGAAATGAACCCATGCTGCCTCACATCCTGGAGGCCATTGTCCTCCAGATATAACACCAGTTTTTCCTTTAGTATCATTTCCATGAGTTTGCACACTATGGAGGTGAGACTTACCGGACAATAATTACATGGTTCATCCCTTGGTCCGCTCTTGTGTAATGGTACATGTGCCATCCTCCAGTCCAGTGGCACACATCCTGACTCCAGTGTGGTGCTGTACAGATCCACCAGTGGCTCCGCCATCTCCTGCAGCACCTTGGGGTGGATACCATCCGGCCCTGGTGCCTTGTCTACCTTCAGTGCCCTCAGTCCCTCTAGGACTCTACTTGCCTCAGTTCTTCCATCTGCCACCTCCTCTCCCCTTGTCCCCACCTTCCCAGCCCATGGTGGTAGCAGCTCCCCCTTTTCTTCTGTGAACACTGAACAAAAATGTTCATTGAGTGCTTCTGCCTGCTCCTCCCCCTTTTCCGTTCACTGCCCACCCCTTTTGATCCTCACTATTGTCTCCTTGCACTTTGTTCTCCCTGATGTATCTGAAAAAAGTCTTTCTCTCCCCCGTTAATTCCCTGTGCTAATCTCAGCTCACTCTGGGCCTTGGCTTCTCTCACTTTTCTGGTCACCTCCTTGGACCATATTGCATACTCCTCCCTGTCCACTTCCTTCCCTGTCCTTCTGTACCTTTGGTGCGCCTCTCATTTTGCTCTCACCACCTCCATTACCTTACTGTTCAACCAGCATGGTTTTCTTGCTCTGCTCCTCTTACACTGTGTCTTGGTGCAGGCTTCTGTTGTCTCTGTAATCCCCCATTTCTGCTCCATGTCCATCTCCTGCCTTATGTCCTCCAGTTTCCCTTTCGGTACTTTCTGCATCCTCCCAAAGTCTGCCCCCCCCTGAAGTTTACCACCTGAGTAACTGATTTATCTGGCTCCCTGCACATCTTGCTATTAAATCACACTGTTTGGTGATTGCTGTCAGCTAGTGGGTCCTCCACCTTTATTTCCCTTGCTGCCTCCCCATTCAACAACACCAGATCTAAAGTGTTCTTTAGCCTAGTAGGTACAATATCCAATTGTGTCTGGAGACCCTCCTGGATTGCGTCCAGGAGCACTTGCTCCTTAGTGCTGGAGGTGACCAGAATGCTCCAGTCAACCCCCAGCAAGTTGAAATCCCCCATGATGACCACCTTCCTTTTCTACAAACCTTTCTGATTTGTCCCTCTAATTCCCTGTCAAGCTCCTCAGATTGGGATGGTGGCCTGTATACCACCCCAAACCTCAGTTTCCTACCCCTTGAGTCTAGGAGCTGTAGCCAGATTGCTTCTTTTTCCTTTCTTCCTCCTCATCCCTTGTACATTTGAGCCCATCCCTCACATAGACTGCTACCCCACCCCCCTTCCCTCCTTACGGTCCTTCTTGTATGATTTTATCCTGGGATTGCCAGATCCCAGTCCCGGTGCTCAGTTGCCCACGTTTCTGTGACAGCTGCAATATTCATGCTCCACACTAACTCACTGTGCAAACCTTTCAACCTACGGCTTTCTTCTCTCATTCAGGCAGGCCAATCGCTTCTGGAGCAAGTCTTCAGTCCTACTTGCAGGTGGTAATGACGCACTTTCTCTCCTCTGCTGCTGGTCTAAGCCAACAATCGGAACAGTCCGACTTCTGCAGTAGACAATCTCTGTAGGCCAGAAAATATGGCAGGCAGGCCAACGGAGCCTTCCCGACGATTCTCCTATGCTCCTACTAGGAGCAGCTGCTCGACAGCTCGAGCTGTTCACTCTTCAACCTACAACACTAACTGAGACACTGCTTCAGGCAGTTCTGGGGATTTATTTTGTGATCCAAAAGGTTCTGATGGCTGAGGGAACTGTCAGTCACAGTATGGGCTCTCCCTCCAGGCCAATTTAGGCGCCAACAGTAAAAAACTACAGAATTCCTTCCCACAAGACCTCTGCATTTTAGATCCCCAGAGGTTCAATTGGTCCAACACTGGAAGTCCAGAACCAAAATGGTGGCTCCTATTCAAAGGCTCAAGCTGCAATTGAAAGCATGTTAGACAAATGTTTCTATTATTATTATTATAACAGATAAACAGTAAATAACTACATTTCTGAACAGTGCTCCCTCTGCGCTAACAGCGACTGCAGAATGGAGCAATATAACAGGCTGTCTGGCTGGTCATGAGCATTAGTTACTCGGACCTATCCCAGACTGATTTTCAAAACACAGGCTAGATGCTGTCTTGTTTGTTTCTTCTTCTATTTATTATACTTTTTGTCCCAGCCAGCATCGGGACATCTGCCCTGGTTATGGCCCCCCCCCATTCCCAAATGAGCCATGCTCCCCTGCCCCAACTTACCCACCAGGGTGGGTGTGACACCCGGCTAGTGTCTGCGAGCGTCTGTTCGGGTAGAGAGCGGTCTGGAAAGCACATGGAGAGGAGTGAGGAGGGCATCATGGAGGCACTGACTGTGGATTTTGAGTCCCCAAAAGGATGTTTTTTCCTCGGGGGCAGGGACGTGCAATGACATCATGTGTCCGCCCCACCCCTCTGGACATCCATAATGCACCAGACGTTTGTCCCCCCTACCCCCAGAGAAGGAGAGCAGTCCGAGGGACACTCCATCCATCTACCCCCAGCTAGCCCTCCGGCGACCCAGGTCCATTCCCGAACCCAGATCGCCAGCGTCGCACGCAGAAATCCAACCACTGTGCCAACAGGTCGGCTATTAGATGCTGTCTTAAAGAGACTGATGCGGAGGCTTACTAAGGCGCTCTCATGCAGACAAATAGAACTACGGCAAAACAGGACACCAGCCTGACAGTGGGCATTTAGGAGCCCAGGAAGACATTTTAGTAAACCCAAATTTGTAGGGGGGTTACATACATAAGGTTATACAGATTACATAGAAACATAGAATTTGACGGCAGATAAGGACCGCTTGGCCCACCCAGTCTGCCCATTTCCCTACCTAATGGATAAGCTGCAGATCCTAGTTAACCAGCAGACTACTTCTTTCTACCCCCACCTCTTAGAATTGCCTTATGGCTGTCCCATGCATTCTTGAATTCAACCACTGTTTTTGACTCCACAACCTCCTCCAGAAGGCCATTCCATGCATCCATGCAGATTACAATTTGTCAACATTAATACATATGTTGCAGCAGTCAGTCAATTAATCCTGGGCACCCAGGACACCACATAACTGGTTTAGAGATCAGTGTAAGAAGGGAAAGTGTTGTATACAGTACAGAAGTAGATTGAAATGTATGACCTTACCAGGGAAGTGAAGAGTACAACAAAAACAACATGGAGAGGACTTGTTTGGTAGAGTGGAGCAGCCAGAAAAAGACTTTGTCAGCTCAGGCGTAGGAGAACAGGGTTTGGTGGGGAAGAGACGCATGAGCAAAGCCGGGGGGAAGGGAAGAGGAGGGGAGAAGGGGATAGGTGGAGGAGGGGGAGGGAGGGGAATACTAGGGGTGGGCCGGGAAGTGAGGGAGGGTGTGCAGGGAAGGAGGCTGGAAGGGAGGGAGAAGTGGGGTGGGTGCAGCAGTGGGGGGGGGTAGATGAGCAGGTTACACTGGTGACCGAAAGAGGGGGTAGGATAGGAGCCGGGAAGCACTGCTACAGTAAGTGCAGGAAAGAGTTATGGTTTTGAGAAGACATTTACAGACTTACTCCTAGGCCAAGTGGGCTTGTAGGCCTGGTTTGAATTGGCTAATCTTACTACTTTCGAGCAGGTCCTTAGGGAGTTCATTAAGCCACCTGGGACCACGGAAGGAGCGGGATCTCTGGACTTGAGATGTTCTCTTAAATGGTACCACCAACCCACTCTTGTACATATTCCGAGTCCTAATGGTAGGTTGTGCAGTTATGAAAAGGATGCGGGTAAGTCCTAACAGGGACTTCTTCACAAGTAGGCATGTCTGGTAAACAGTCCGATTGTGTAGAGGGAGCCACCCAGTCTCTTGATAGAGGGTACATGTATGTGTCCAGTGATCCATCCCCAGAACCAGGCGATAGGCTTTATTAAGTAGAGTTTTTAGCCTTTTGAGGACAGTGTCGTATGGTCACCTTTTGTCGTCAGTTTCTATATTCTATGTAAACAGCCCATTCATCTCCCCCTTACACAATCTACTGACTATGTCTCAGGGTAGGGTAACCTTTCTGAACCTCAAGACACTTTGCCTCAAGGCTTGGTACTTGAAGATTTAGAATACTCTAATTTTCAGTTTTCAGAAGAGGTCCTCAGGGTTTCTAGGAAGCCTAACAGCAGAAAGACGTATGCAGGTTTCAGCAGATAACATGAAAACGGTAGCTTCACTCCACATTTTCAAGAGGCTCTTTAAGGGCCTGCTGCATCTGTATCCTCCCGCCGGGGAGCAAGTCTCTCCCTGGGATTTGAACCTATGCATAGCCAAACTCATGGAACTTCCACTTGAGCCTATGGCTACTGTAGACCTGAAGTATGTCACCTGGAATGTAGTCTTCTTAGAGGCTATAACTTCTGCCAGGAGTGTGTGCAAGCTACAAGCTCTATGCACCGTTCCAAACTACATTATATTCCACAAAGACAAGGTAGTCCTTCAGACTAACAGGAAATTCCTTCCTAAGGTAGTGTTTGAGTTTCATTTGAACCAGGCTATCATCTTCCAGTGTTCTTTATGACATAGTCCAGTTCTAGCAAGCAGATGCTCCACAGTCTGGATGTTAATAGGGCACTCGCTGACTATCTGGACCATACTAAGGATCTCCCCACTCACAGCTGTCCCTCACATATGGTGAAGTGGGCAAGGGCAGGCCAGCTTCTAAGAGGACCCTCACCCGCTGCATAGTCTCCTGCATCCAGTTCTGCTACATTAAAACTGGCAAATAGTCACCACAAGGCTTCAGGGCACACTCTACTCATGGCACTGCTACCTCACTGGCAGCTGCAAGAGATACTCCCTTGCTGGAAATTTACAAAGCAGCTACCTGGAAAACTATGTATGCCTTTACAAAGCACCACTTTCTGGATATGGTGTCCAGAAGGGATGCCAGGTTTGGCACTGCTGTTTTGTAGAACTTTTTCCCTAAATGGCTCTGTACCCAGCCTCCCAATGTATTGCTCTGTAGTCTGCATTAGTTAAGCATAGTGAGGGATTCCTAGGGGTTTGAAGAAAACATTAATTACCATAGTAATATTGTTTCTTTCAGGGGATCCCTCACTATGCTTTAATTTCCCACCCTGCCTCCCCTTCCAGAACCAGGGTAAAAGTTCTATAGGAATCAGTATTTGTTTTCTTGCTTGAGCATTAATTGTTGTTCATTAACAAACAGTTTTTTTGAGTTATATTTTAGTCCACCATAGCTTGGCCTGGATGGCCAGCCCTGTCATTTTGGTATTTTTCATTTTTGTGTAGTTTAGGATAGATTAGTATTAGGTATTGGCTTCTAAATAAATCTGATGTTAGGCTGTAGAATGCAGCACCGCCTCAAGGCAGATTCTTGAACTCATGTTCTGAATGCCATAGTTTACATACATTATACTCTCTGAGGCAGTTCAACCTGTTAGGCTAACTGCATTAGTTAAGCATAATGAAGAATCCCCTGGAAGAAACAATATTACTATGGTAAGTATTTTTTTCTTCTGTTGCTTATTTCAAAAGTATCCCTGCTGCCGACGTGTTGCAGCCACATGGAGCACTGTTCACACTTTCACTAAACATTACAGTCCGAACATCGTCTCTCATAGACATGCTGGTTTTGGTCTTGCTGTACTGCAAGGCCTTCTGTCCTGATTATATATCAAACTGTGCCATCCTCCCTGCTACTTTGTACTGCTTGGGAGTTATTCCAAAGGTGTGACTTAATGGACTTGGGCCGAAGTGTACACCCACCTAGCTAAGACCAAAATTACAACTCTTCTTGGCCCCAACAATACTGATATAAGCATGCTCAAGCTAGTTATTAGGGAAGTCATCTGGCCCCTGCAGATTATCCTCAATTTATCCCTTTCCACTGGGCAAGTACCTGAGCTCTGGAAAAAAGCTTACATGACACCAGTACACAAAAGGGGTGATAATAACCTACCCTCTTATTACCGCCCTATCTCCATCCTACCCTCCCTATAAATAAATTAATGACCAGCTCACTCACTCCCTGAATCATCAAGTGCTCTTGGCTAATGAGCAGCATCGCTTTAAGAAAAACTACAGCACTATGACAGCACTCCTGGAGTTCAGACTCACTGCACTGTGCCCTGAATAAGGGAGAAATGGCCAGGTCAATATACATTGATCTCACCAAGGCCTTCAACCTTGTAAACCATGCCTTCCTCTGCCAGAAACTACTTAACCTGGGTCTCTCATATGATGTGGTCAGCTAGTTTAAAGGCTAGCTATTCGGTAGAACCCAAGCAGTAAAATATCACAATGTACTCTTGGATGCTCGACCTGTCACTACAAGTGTTACCCAGGGGTCAATCCTTGGACCCCTTCTTTTCTGCCTCTTCATAAATGAATTACCTGCTGTCTGCAAATCCTTGAATGTAATACTTTATGATGATGCATTAATTTTCTCTAGCAACAAGTGCATAGAGAAACTGCAGTGGAGGCTCCAGTCTGTCTGACTTTGATGCCATTCAGGAATGGTTTACCTCCAACCTACTCATAATGAATACCAAGAAAACTAAATGTATGGTCTTTGCCACCTGCATCAAGTCTCCCTCCCCCCTGGCATTAACCATTACATCATCTTCTGGAGCCCCCCCCACTTGAGCAAGTAAGCACCTTTAAGTACCTTGGGGATACCCTTGACCCTACTTTATCCTTTGCGGCTCACGTCAACTGTCTAGTTAAGACTCAACTCCAGGCTAGGGCTGTTCTACAGACATAGGAACAATTTCCTTCTGGAGAACAAAAAACTCCTGGTACAGAGCTTTATGTCTTGTTGAGTAAATTGATTTGTTGCTTTTAGCCTTGCATACTAACTTCTTCTAACTGTGTACCATTACTGTTGCCTGTTCTCTTGTTGTCTCCTGTATGCAAACTATGTCTCTATTCAATGTAATTCATTCCGGGTCGCCCTTGAATAAGGAACCCTGCTGTCTCAGTGGGCTTACCCGGTCAAAAAATGTCAATAAATAAATTACCACCAGCATAACTAACTATGGGATCGCAGTCTACTGCTCTGTGAGTGACTGTGTGCTATCAAGAGTCAGGGGTCTCATTAACAGAGCCTGCCACTTTGCACTCAACACAAAATATGACACCCACACAAGTGTACTGTATAGCAATCTAAACTGTCTCAACCTGGACTCTATCTAGACTGTGCTGTCACACCCTGGTCACTGGTAGAAAAGCTCTTTGTGACTCACTGTCCCCGGTCTACAGGCCATGCTCAACTTTACATACTAATTGCCTGCAGATTAGGCCTTACGGCCTATCGAGTCTGCTCGAACCTCAGATCCCTAGTTGGGTACCGAGGCTCTCCCCCCCCCTTGTGCTCCAGAAACCCCTATCATCCATCCCCACTCCCCTGGGCCAGGCCATCATCTGATACATCCACTTTCTGTGTCTGTCCCACCCTATCTTGAAGCCCTCCACTGTGGATCTCTGAACCAGCTTGCCAGGCAGCGTGTTCCAAGGATCCACCACCCTCTCAGTGAAGAACCTCCTCCTCCTCTTTCCCCCCTCACCCTTCCACCTTCCACCTTCCAACTTCAAACCATGCCCTCTGGTGATACCTCCCTGCTTTAGTCTAAAGATCCCCTCCGTGTTTACCCTATTTATTCCCTTGAGGTACTTGAAGACCTCAATCATGTCCCCCTTGTCTCTCCTCTCCTCCAATGAAAACAGGCAGAGCTCCTCAAGTCTGTCCTCATGCATCAAATCCCCTAGACCTCGTATCATCTTAGTTGCCCTCCTCTGTACCCTCTCCAGGAGCTGTATGTCCCTCTTCAAGTGTGGTCTCCAGTACTGTACACAGCACTCAAGGTGTGGTCTAACCAGTCCATTGTACAGCGGCAGAATCCCTGCTCCTAGAGGTGATCCCCTTACGATGCATCCCAACATCCTGTTTGCTTTGCTAGCTGCTCTCCTGCACTGCTCAGTTATTCATACATGCATCCACCATGACCCCTAGGTCTTTTTCCCCTGTTGAGGCCTCCAGCGCCTCCCCTCCCAGGGTGTACCTGTGTTTAGGGTTCCCCCCCAAGATGTAACACCTTGCACTTGGTGATATTGAAATTTAATTTCCATGTGTGAGCCCACCTTTCCAGGGTGTCCAGGTCCCCTTGCAGGGCCAGCCTCCCTTCTTCCTCCGCAACTACTGCTCCCATCTTGGAGTAGTCAGCGAAGAGACTCATTTCACACCCTATACCCTCCCTGATGTCCAATATGTATGCATTAAACAGGATCAGACCCAGGGACTGTGCCCCCAAGTGCACCCCACCACCCACTTCTAGAGTTCGGAGAGCTCCCCACCGACCATTACTGTCTGAGTGTCCAGCTAGCTAGTTTTCAATCCATCTGACCATCAAAGGCCTACTCCCAACCCGTCAGTTTCTCCACCAGACCATTGTGGGGACAGAGTCAAATGCCTTGCTGAAGTCCAAGAATAATACATCCACAGGCTTTCCCTGTCCAGTTCTGATGTTACCCATTCATAGAACTCCACAAGATTGGTTTGACATGATCTACCTGGCACAAACCCATGTTGCCGACTCATCCAGACCTCCCACTTCCTCCAAGTACACCCCCAATCATTCCTTTAGTATACTCTCCATTAATTTTCCCACCACCAAGGTCAAACTGATGGGTCTATAGTTACCTGGTACTTCTCTCAACCCCCCCCTTTATGGATTGGCATCACATGTGCCTCTCACCAACCCCTAGGTACCCTCCCTGTCTCAAGTGACCTGTTTGAAGAGGTCCGCCAGGGGTGCAGCCAGTATGTCCGCCAATTCCCATAGTACTCTCAGATGAATGCCATGCTGCCCAGGAGATTTATCTTTCTTTAGGGACTTAAGGGCTAACCACACCCTTTTGGTGGAGATAGCATCATCCGTCCCCTCCACCTTACTGGCCTTTTTATCCTTATCCTGATGTGACATCCCTGGGGTACCTCTCCCTCCCTCTTGCTCCATTTCTGTTGCTCCCCTGATCCCACTCACTACTGCTTCTATCCCCATCATGCCTTGCTTTGTAGATATCCCATCCCTCCCTAGTGAACACAGAGGCAAAGTACTTGTTTAATACCTCTGCCTGGTCCCTTGCCTCTTCCACCCACCCTCCTTCTGATCTCAATCTGCCGAGATGGCCCTTAGTTCTTCTCCACTCCCCAATGTACCAGAAAACCCCCTTTCCCCTTCCCGTATCCCCTGTGCCAGCCATTGCTCTTTACTGGACTTTGCCCCCTGCACCATCAGGGTGGCTTTTCTAGATGTAAGATGGTACATTTCCTTTTCCCTATCCCCTCTCATTGTTTTATATTTTTTTGTAGGCAGTCTTCTTTTCTCTGACCACTACCTGAACCTCACTGTACCACCAGCATGGTTTATGTGACCTTGCTCCCTTACGCTTCACCTTAGCGCACGTCCTGACTGCCTCATGAAGTCCCTGTTTTATGACCTCCCATCTCTTTTCCACATTTGTCATTGATGTAATCCCCTTCAAGTGATCCTTGAGAATATTTCCCATGCCCACAAAGTCTGCCCCCCTGAAGTCCACTGCCACTGTCCACTTTGTAGACCAAAAATATACCACTAGAGGTGTGGTGTGGCACACACTGTTACTCCCCCAAAGAAAAACCTCCCTTGGCAAAAGCTAGTTTATCTTACCAATTTTCTAAGTTATGAACAATCTACCTCCCTCACTAAAAACTGATTGCACTTTGAACCTCTTTTTTTTTTTTTTTGCAATTCACTTTACTTTTTTCCCCTCGAGCCGCCTGCCGCCTTCTCATCCATTCGTTCACGGCTCACCGGCTTCTGTCCCCAAATCGGCCACCCCCCCGATAGCCCGTGGCTTCCCCCCCATGGTGGGGGCCCGCTACACGGAGATAATGTCCGGGCACGCATAGTTTTGGGTCGGGTCGGCCTAGGGACATATCGGAAGCTTGGCGGGCTTCGTGCTTGAACGCTGCAGGCCGGCTGTTTTTCCGCTGTAAGGGGCCACTCCTTGACGCCTCACGCCACCACCCACCCCGCCTCCCAGGAACACGTAAGTGTCGGATGCTTGGGCACACCCCGGCCTCTGCCAGGGGTCCCCAGTGCACCGATCACTACCCACACCCTCCCCCCGGAGTAGGAGAGCTGCCCTATGGGTGCTCGATCCCTCTCCCGGCTGACCCTCCGGCGGCCGGGTCCCGTTCCCGAACCAGTGCCCGGCGTCTGGCAAGGAAATCCACCGGCCGCGCCAGCGGGCCTGCTCACTTTGAACCTCTTTTAAGTCCCAGCTTTTCTCCTCCCTCACCCTATCTGGATCCTGCAACTGCTACCGATGACTATATTGACCATTTGCTTTGTGATGCTTTACTTGATCTGTCTGTTACCATGACACCAATGTATTGCTTTAATACTGTGGCAGCACTAACTGTATAACCATTTCTGTATAATCTGTTTCTTGCCTGTGCCAGTAAGTGTTTTTATTATATTGTATATTATTTCTGTATTGCACTGTATACTCGTAAATCCCCTATACTTGTTTGCTGTTGTTGCTGACTCTAAACCCTTTGTAAATAAGCTCTGCCTAAAGGGTTTTATGTGAAATAAATAAACAACTAAATACTGGAAGAGATATTAGAACTTACCATAACAGCAGACCTTCAAGAGAATCTCCTTCCATTAGGCAATGCTGTAACCTCCATCCTTCCTCCTGTTCTATATTCTGCGGATTGTATCAGATGCTGCGTCTAAAGCTTTATTCCATTCCTATTTGTTTCCAGTCTCCTGCCTCTCCTTGCATGCCTGATACTGGTTTATTCTCCTGGTCCCTCTTGGTTAGAGGCCCTCTAGGACTAATCTCTGCAGGGAACTGAGGGGTGATGGGGCTTCCCACATCATATACGCGTCAATGCTGTACGTCATTGTGGGCAGCCACCGGCTAGGAAAATGTTTGAGTAGTCCTGACACTGATGGCTTACAGTTCCAAAAGTGTGGCCTAATGGAGGAGATTCTCTCAAAGATCTACTTTTATAGAAAGTTCTTACATAACTGTTCTGTCCTGGCAGAATCACTAATGGAGACTGTGTCCCACGAATGGTCACTGAAGCAATTAGTGGTTGAAACCGTATTCAAATACTGAGGACTCCCAGAAGTGGATCTGTTTGCCTCATGGCAGAAGAGAAAGCTGCCACTGTTTTATGGCAGAGCCTCATCTCTGAGTTTACTCCTCCCTGCCTCAGTGCCATCGTTCATTTAAGACAACCCCCACGAACGCTTAGGTTGCCCACTCTCCCCGTCCTCCTCAAGCCCAACCTCCATCTTGCCTCTGCCCGTAAGGCTTTCTCTTATGCCATGATTTCTGACTGGAACAAACTCCTCCTCTATACTTTCCTGCTCCTCTCTTCCTGAGTTTCCATCTAAGCTTTATTCCCTGTCTCCTCCTCCACAACCTGTTCCTGTTTCCGCTGACTCTGTCTCTAACTCCCCTTCTGCATCCTCTATACTTAACCTACCAATGTTTTTACCTTGATCCTGGCCATATAATATATTTAATCTGGTTTGTGAATGCCTTATTTGGTATCGAGTTCTTTATATTGCATCCTTGCTTGAATCTTTTATTGCATTCTGTTTTATATTGTGACGTGTTTTTATACTGCATTGTAACCCTTGTCTTTTTCTAATGTGAAATTTGCCTTGTACTTCACACTGTTGTACCTTCAGGTCACCTCTGCAAAAGGGACTGTAATTGTCTCAGTGGACTTACCCAGTTACCAAAATCCAATAAATAAATAAAATAAAAATCTCTGGGTACAGCATAGTAGTAGTAAATTTATTTAATAGGCGTCCTTCACCAAAGGGTCAGGGTGTTGTACAAGTGTAGAGAAGCAGATAATAGAACAGCAGAATAAACCGATAACTAATAAGAACATCATTACTGAAATGAATAAATAAATTATAGTCATTACAATTAAAACAGCAGCTGCTACATGATCCACATACCCTTAGGATGCATTAAGCTTTCACTGGGAAAGCACATTTTTGTATGCCTTCCCTCTCTTTCTCTGACTACAGAAAATACTGCTAAATGCAAGGGCAGACATGAAATGATCCTGATAGCACCAGACTGGCCAAAGCAGTCCTGGTACTCCCTCCTCCTGCAAATGTTCAGGAAAAATTAACCTCTTCCAATGTGCAGAGATCTAACACACCCCAAGGGTCGAGTGGTATATCCAAATCTGGCCTCTCTCCTCTTGAGAGCCTGGTGCCTAAAACCATAGGATTCTCAGAGCTAAACCTATCAACTTAGGTACCAAAATTCCTTAAGGTAGCCTGAAAGCCTTCCACAAGGAAGACACACACACCAAAGTGGAAAAGGGTTCCACTTTGGTGCATAAATAGGCAGGAAAATGTCTTACAGGCAGACATCCTACTAGTACTGGACTATTTAATGCACTTTACATCACTTGACCTAAAGACAGCATCCCTAAAAGTGCATATATCTGCAACTGCAGTGTGTCAGTACACAACAAACAAAAACCTTAGTACCTCACCCAAAAAGTTTAAAAGGTTCTTTAAAGAGTTAAACCGCATAGACCCACCAGTCAGGACACCAGTCCCTGCATGGGATTTAACCTTAGTGACTTCAAGGCTGATGTTTCTACCCTTTGAACAAATGGCCACAGCAGATTTAAAGTTTGTCATTTGGATAACAATATTCCTAATGACCATAATCTCTGCAAGAAGATCAGAGAACTCCAGGCATGAGGCCGTATTACTGTGGACTTACATAGCACTGTGTAATGTTCTAAATGAGCAACTGTATTCCACTATGCACCGCTGTCTTGCCCTGCCTCCTTGCTTACTGTATGTTTGTAAACCTAGACTCTCACTGCTGACTTGGATTGTATTTTAAATCTTATTTATGTACTTCTCCAGGGTTGTGCCTGAAAATAGGCAACTGCTTGTCTAGTGCACCTTACCCAGTAAACAAAAACTGAATAAAATAAATTAAGCACAGAGCCTGAATTTCTAGCATTGCACAAAGAAAAGGTTACACTAAGAACAAGCAACAGTTGTCTCCCCAAAGTGGTGTAATAATTTTATTTAATTCAGTCTATCACTTTGCCTGTTTATTCCAAAAAGCCACACAAAAGTGACAGTAAAAAGGGTATTACTGTGACACAAATGGGGAGGAAGGAGTTAATGGCTTGGATTTTAGGCTGGCATTTTTTTAGCAGTCTAGGAAAAAAACATTGGGATTCCACTGTCCACCAGCATCAAGGTAAGGGCTGAGTAATAAATCTCAGACACAGTTTTTTTTCTCAATAAAGTTTTATTTATTTTTAAATTGTAAAACATACATCTCAAAACATTGTACAGTAATTAATTCAACTATCAACTTAATGGTTAAACAGCAGGTGTACATCTGTATGAAACATTGGTAATGTAACCTTTTTAATTATCTCACTTCATAATATCTCAAACTATTGCCTTTCATTAGAAAAAATAGAAAAATCATAATATATCCAGTATAAGATGGCCATGAAATTCTAACTAAACTTTTCATACATATTTTTTTAAGAAACATAGAAATTGATGGCAGATGGGGACCAAAGATCCATCTAGTCTGCCCTGAGCCCTACCCTTCTCTGTAAGATTTCTGTGAGACAATCCCCTTGTGTATGTCCCAAGCTGCTTTGAATTCCCGTACTGTTTTGGAGTCAATGACTCCAGCCGGTAGACCATTCCATGGGTCAACCACCCTCTCTGTGAAGAAAAACCTTTGCATGTTGCCCCTGAATCTTCCTCCACTCAATTTCATCTCATGCCCTCTTGTCCCACTGGTACTATTGACCATAAAGAGCTCCTGAGTGGAGATTCTGTTTATACCCTTCAAAAACTTGAATGTCTTAATCATGTCCCCTCTATCCCTGTGTTGTTCCAAGGAGTACATGTTGAGTTCCTGTAACCTGCTTTCTTATGGAGACTGAGTGTCATTTTGTTGACCTCCTCTGTACTGTCTCCAATCTATCTGTCTTTCCTGAGATAAGGTCTCCAGAACTGGATGCAGTACTCAAGGTGGGGCCTCATCAGGGACCTGTACAGAGGCAGCATCACCTCCTTTTTTCTACTTGTGATGCCCCTTCCTATGCATCCTAGCATCCTGCTGGCCTTCTTTGCTGCCTTTTCCCATTGTCCACCTGCCTTCAAATTGTCTGACATGATAACCCCTAGATCCCTCTCCTAATGGGTGGTTGCTAGTTTCTCCCCTCCCAGGTAGTAGTCTGTCTCTGGGTTGCTTCTGCCTGGATGCATAACTTTGCACTTTTTCACGTTGAATTTTAACTGCCACAAGTTGGATCAATGTTCCAGCCTGAGTAGGTCACTTTTCCTTTGCTCTACTCCCTGTATAATGTCTACCCTGTTGCAGAGCTTTGTGTCATCTGCAGACAGGCACACCTTCCCGCTCAAGTCCTCTGTTATCTCTGATGAAGATATTAAAGAGTAATAGTCCAAAGACGAACCCCTGTGGCACCCTGCTTGTCACCTCCCTATCCCCCGATGCTGCCCCATTTACTGTCACGGACTGAGTCCTCTGTTTAAGCCAGCTACTCACCCATGCTACCACTTTCCACCCCACTCCTGTATGGTTGAGTTTGTTTAGCAGCCTTCTGTGCTGTACAGTGTCGAAGGCCTTGCTAAAGTCAAGGTAGATAACATCAATGGCTCCCCCAAGTCCACAGCCCTAGCTTGACCTTTAATCTATTGAATCCAGTCCAATCAGGTTTTAGACCGTGTCATAGCACAATTTCTGCCCTTGCTAAAGTCACTAATGATTGGCAGCTTGCCTTAGATGCTAAGAATTATGTGTGTGCCCTATTTCTTGACCCGAGTAAGACATTCAACGAGATGAACCACGATCTACTACTAGTCACTCTTAAAAACATTGGATTCTGTAGCATTAAAATGGTTTACCAGCTATCTTACTGGACGTTATCAGCAGGTAAAGGCAGATGGAGACCTTTCTCCTTTGAAAACTCTCCTGAGAGGTGTGCCCCAAGGTTCCATTTTGGGGCCCCTACTCTTCGCACTGTACATAAATAATATTGACTTAGGCGTTAAATCAGCAAACATCCATCTCTTTGCTGATGATACGGTTCTCTACGTTGACAGGCCCACTCCCAAACTAGCAAGCAAGGACCTTCAATAGGAATTCAATCATTTTCAGCTTCATCTTCTGAATCAAAAACTTTTATTAAATGCCCAAAAAACTAAGGCAGTGTTTTTCTCTCCAGTTGTTAATGCACCTAATCCCTGGACATTAGGCTTAGTTCCCCAAATTACTACGCTTTTAGGGGAGTCCTTAGACTTCATGGCTAAATTCAAATACCTGGGATTTTTGGATTGACCACAAACTGTCATTCGCCAATCACATTGAAGAACTGTTAAAAAAACTTAAACAGACTAGGTTTCTTTTTTCAGATTAGGCATCTACTAACTCAAGATGCAAAAACTAGGTTAGTTCAAAGCACATTTATCCCACTCTTGGATTACACCGACTTTGTTTATGGTGAGGGTTCTAGCTCAGCATTATCAAAACTTGACACTCTCTATCACCGGGCAATAAGATTTATCACCAGAGCACCATACTCCACCCACCATTGTTCCCTGTACTCTCTGGTAAGCTGGACATCCCTCAAATTCAGAAGGTAAAAACATGCTGCTTTCTGGACCTTTAGGGCACTTACTAAAAAACTTCTGCAGTATATAGCAGAGTGTCTGCCTATGTGCACCTCAGGTAGATACTCACTAAGAAGCCCGTCATATACCTCACTCACCATTCCTAAAGTGAACATGCGCTTTGGTCGATTGTCTATAAGCCATGCTCTTCCTTCTCTGTGGAACAAACTCCAAAAAACTTTGAATGTAGTATTGCCCATAAAACTGTTCACCTTCAAAATGTTATTTGTACGTTCCTTCCTTCAAAGAGCACTGTAGTTGTTTCCCCTGACTACCAGATAACTAAGATTATGGGTCATTTACCTACTGTGACCCTCTGACTGTCCCTCTAGCCCTCTCCTCCATTCTTATTTGCCCTTTATCCTCTCTACTACTCTGCCTTGTACATATGGAACATTTTCACCGTATTTATCACATGTATATATTGTATATAATTTCAGTGTGTATCAGTGCTATCTTGTACCAACTGTATCCTTTATTTCATTGTATTCTGATCAATTGCTGTTTATCCTATAATGTATGTACTTTACTAACTTAGTTACTGTTTTCATGGCCTATGTGCAGGTCCACCTTGTGAATGAGTTATCTCAATGGTGTTTTTGCCTGGTTAAATAAAGACTTATTTATTGATTGATTAGTTAGAGCAAATGTTTTACAGAATGTCCATCAGGGGCTGCATATTGTAGCACTTGAAATGCCAGAACACTGTCTAAGAAAACCACCATATAGAAAGGGCTATAATTTAAGTAGAAATTAACAACTGAATAAACTACATTAGTAAACCCATTACGCTCTTCCCCCCCCTTAAGTTCCACAAAAAACAGTAGTAAACGGTATGCACTGAGCCATAAGGATCAGTATGCCTAATCAAATTCGGCTCCCATGAAGCTCTTTCTTAAGAAGTATGCATCAGAAGCTAGGTATCAATGGAAAGCAAGGTTAACAGTAAGCCTGATATTACCTAGGGTAAGAACTGTAAAATGCTAACCTATTAGATGCCATAGTCGCTGGGTTATATGGGCCCATGGGACACAGGCTCCAGCAAAATTATGTGAAGCGGCCCAGCCCCACTGATAATTTTAACATAATGTTTGGATTTTTGGTACTGCCCCCCCCCCCGTGACCTGGCGTCGCATGCCTCCATGACCTCACCTGCTGCGGTACCCCCCCACTGGGAAGGAAGTGATCCACCCAGGTCTATTGGTGGCATTTTTTTTAAATTGGAGCCTTTTGTACAAAGATCAGTGCGCAAGTGTGCAGTGAGTGAGTAATCTCATTGGGCAGCAGCAAGAACTTGAGGCGGGCAATGAGGCGACGGTAAGACAGAGCAAGCGGTCAGGACTTGGGACAGTCGGAGAGAGTGGAGTAAGCTGTGAGCTACAGGTTGTGAGGCAGCAGAAGAGCCAATAGTCAAACCATTGGAGTTGTCACCCCCACATCACACAGCACAGCAGGCTGCATCAAGAGTCACTGCTCTGACAGTAGAGGCAGAAGGACCAATCCCCCAGAATGAAGACTTATGGCAAGCTATGCACAGGGGGCAATTGCTGCAGGCAGGATGGTGACTGTTTTTCTATTCTTGGTAGCCACTGTGCTGGAATGATCCTCTGTGTCCCGGGATATAGTAGGGCTACCTCTCTCCCTTTTTCACAATCCAGCTATAGTTATAGTGACTTTGAGGGGGATCACTACTGAATTGGAAGATTGTGGAGCAGGAGAACAGGGATTCGAACTATCAGACCTGGAGAGTGGCTATAAAATATTTCTGCTTTGGCAATGATCACCATAGGCTTAAACTAGCCAACTGTATCCGGTTATGAATTGATCAATCAAAGATGAGAGAGATTATATTTCTGGTTAGTAAAAAGCTGGATTTTTAATAACCGTTAGGGATGGGCTGGTGTTTATACAGGCCCTGGAGAATGTCCAGCTGTAATCTCTGTAGAACTACATTTTTTACAATGACTTTCTAAGATAGCCCAGCTACAGCTGGATGGATTGAACCACAGCTCAGGTCATACAGTGTGCAAGTGACTCTGGTGGAATTCAAACCTACATCCCCAGGTTCCTAAACTTGTGCTGTAGCCACAACTGCCACCTCTCTTTCTGTCTCCTTGTATTTCTTTTAATATGTGAATGGACCTGTAGAAAAGACACACACACCGCATATATATATATACATACTTACATGTGTGGGTCAGGGAGGAGGAGGATTGCCAGGTTTTATAGTCAAGGGTGTTAAATTAGAATTGCAAGGAGGTAAACCTGAGGCAGATATTATGAATGTGTGAATATGTTTTAACATGCGTACTACCTTTGATAGGTTTGTTACAATTTACACACTTGAGCTGCATCAGTTTGTTTCTAGCATGTGTGTGTGTGGAACGTGTACCCAGTTTATACAACTGTTATGGTCTGATTAGTACTGAAGGTTAAATTACTTGCTCAAGGTCAAAGAGTAAGAAAAGGGCTCTTTGGTTAGATTAGAACCTGGTATACTGTTTCCCAGTTCTGCTTAAACACTGGACTAATACTGTCCCTCAATTTATAAGCTCAGGTATATGTATGAAATGTCCTTGTATGAATGTGTGTGTGTGTGTGTGTGTGTGTGTGTGTGTGTGTGTGTATATATATTAGAGGCAAAAAACTCCTTTTAATGCATTAGTTAGGGTTGTTCCAGACGACAAAGCGAGAAATTTGGTGTTAGAGTTGAAATCCCCATGGACCCCCAGCCCACCACCCAGCCGGCATTGAGGTGCGTGTTGGGGTGGTGGCCTAACTCTCACCCCGTCACATGTGTGAAGAAGTAGAGGTGTAGAATGGGGTGAGAGTTAGGACCGACTCGACCCCAATGAGCACCCCAATGCTGGTTGGGGTGGTGCTGGGGTCCAAGGGGCTTTCAACCTAACACCAAATTTCCTTGCTTTTGTCTCTGTGGAACAACCCTAATTAATGCATTAAATAGAGTTTTTTGCCTCTAATTTCCCTTCTTTTTGAGAATGATGACGAGAAATAGTGAATGTAATGTGGCGGTGGGAGCATGGGGCACATGATGTCTTGTGACATAGGAACAGGAACAGAAGTGCAAACAGTGGCGCACATGGTAACGCAAACGTAAATGGTAAAGAGAACGTTAATGGAAATACAAGCGCAAAGTGACACCGAAGCGAACAGTGACTCAAACGGACATTGAAGCATGCACAAAAACGCAAGTGGTAACGCGAACAGTGATGGCAGCGGTATTTTAAATGGAAAAGTAAAGTGTCACAGCAAAAAGAACGTGAAAAGGAACAGAAACGGAAACGCAAGCGCACACGTAAACGCAAACTGTAACATGCACAGGTATGGTACCACAATTGTGAATGCAAATGGTAAAGTTAACATGAAGAATAACGCCAAAGGAAAGAGAAACGGAAATGGGAACAGAAGTGCATATGGAGACGCAAACCGAAATGCGCACGAAACAGTACTGCAATTGTTAACGCAAATGGTAACAGTAACAGCAACAATAACACCAAAGGAAACAGAAACGAAACAGAAACGCAAGCGCGTACGGAAACGCAAACTGTAATGCACGTAAACAGTACCACAATTGCAAATGAAATAGGTAATGGTAACAGCAACAATAATGCCAAATGACACAGAAATGCAAGCACAAGCGAAAATGCAAACCGTAACGCACACGGTGGCGTAGACAGTAACGGTGCCACAAATGGTAACGGAAATGCAACTGAAAAAGCCAACTGGCACAAAAACTGCACTGGAAAACAAAGTGAAAACAAAGAATGTATACATAACAATGGGCCTCGGAGCAGAAAATGAGGACTTGGAATATTAAATTACTTATATCTCAGGAATCATACAACGTAGGAAAAAAATTTAAATTTCATATGAATTATGACTTTCCTGACTAGTTTTACACTTAGCCTCCATTTAGGGGCTAAGCATTTTTACGACGAAAAGTCTGTATCTCACATAGTTTCCGAGATACGGCCCCGAAAGGTGCGATGGACACCGTAATGTTATCCAATGGGAAAAAGTGTCAACTTCGGAGTGCCTTCTCTGTGCCGCCCTGTAATATTTTTTCACCAAACCACCAAACGGCACATCAGTGGGATGTTGGCTTTCTTCCTTCTGAATTTCAGCCCAAAAGACCAAACCGTACTTTTGCAGCAGCGTGGCAAAGAATTGCTATAATTTTGCAATAGCCTGGAAAAGTACTGTCGAACTTTGCGAAAGCTTTCACAAATTCGTTCGACAGTGTCGCAAGTGCGAAAGTACTTTGCGAAAGTACTGTTTCCAGAAATTTGAAATACATATTTCTGGGGTGTTTTACCCCAAAATAAAGACATGTCTAGCATCCTCAGGGTCTGACTAGATGAATACAAAAATAATTAAGTTGCTAGAGGGTCCCAAATTTAAAAGCCAAGCATTTTTCTGATCACCACCTGAAAACAAAATGGCGGATTTGCAAAAGTAAAAGGGCCATTTGCTAAAGTAAAAACTGCATTTGCGACACTTTCAAACTTTAACTTTTCCCATTGACTTATAATGGGAACTTATTTTTTGAATAACTTTTGAACCATTTAATATTTTTTCATGAAATCTTTGAAAGGCACATTGGGCACTGTGGCTGCACATTTCCTGAAGATTTCGGACCACTGGCATGAAACTTGTGACCTGTAGGCAGTGGCAAAGAATTCACCAAATAGCATAAATGTGCACGCAGATCACGCTTAATAACTCCGCAGCCATATAAGCGACCAGTACAAAACTTGGCAGATCCCAAGGTGTATGGTTCTTGATCATGCCTTCCAAATTTCAGGCACATCCGTTAAACAGTACCAAAGTTATTAAGGTGCAAAATTTGACCCTTTAACCTTAAAAGGGCTCCTCAACCCTAACTATGGTAGCACTACCGTGCTACCATAATATATCTATATATATATATATATATAATATATTACGAGTGTATATATATGTGTGTGTATGTGTGTGTGTATGTGTATATATATATATATATATATATAGATATATATCTATATATATATCTATATATATATAGATATATATATTAGAGCAAAAACTCCATTTAATGCATCAGGTTGTTCCACAGTGACAAAACTGAGGAAATTCAGTGTTAGGGTTGAAAACCCCCTTGGACTAGCCCAAACCCACAACCAGCATCGGTTCTTGGCGTTGGGGTCGTTGGCTAACCTCACCCCTCACATGTGTAAAGAAGCAGAGGTATAGGAGAATGGGGTGAGTTGGGACCAACAACCCAGCGCACCCCAATGCCAGTTGGGGTGGGCTGAGGGTCAAGGGGTTTTCAACCCTAACATCAATTTCTCACTTTTGTCGCTGTGGAACAACCCTAACTGATGCATTAAATGGAGTTTTTTGCCTCTAATTTCCCTTCTTTTTCAGAATGATGACAAATAGTGAAAGTAATGCCGCGGCAGGAGCCCTTGGGGCTCCATGCTCCCACCACGTGATGTCTTGTGACATAGTAACAGGAACAGTAACACAAACAGAAGTGCCAACAGTGGCACATATGGTAACGGAAACGTAAATGGTAAAGGAAACGTTAATAGAAATGCAAGCGCAAAGTGACGCCAAAGCGAACAGTGAGGCAAACGAACATTGAAGTGCATACGAAAACACAACTGGTAATGCAAACAGTGATGGCAGTGGTATTTTAAATGGAAATTTTAAGTGTCACAGCAAAAAGAACACGAAAGGGAACAGAAACGAAAATGCGAACGTGACCGCACACGTAAACGCAAACCATAACGCGCACAGCCACGGTACCACAATAGCAAATGCAAATGGTAAAGTTAACATGAAGAATAATGCCAAAGGAAACAGAAACAGAAATGGGACCGGAGGTGCATACAGAAACACAACCCGTAACGTGCATGGTCACGGAACCACAATTGTTATTTATTTATTTATTTATTTATTGTAGAGATCAGATTTACAACCTTTGAGTCAAAGACTCGTTTACAAAGGTACCTCGTCAAAAAAAGGGGGGGGGACAACAAAAGTGTGAGGTTAGGACAGGGAAATGACGAAACAGGTTAGATACATAAAAAATATACACTTGGAGAGAGCAGACAGTGAGGCTGCGCTGGATTAAACTTGTGGAAGGTACTAACATTGGTAAGAACAACAAGAGACTCAATTTGACAGCAAGTCACAAGTTAATAGGTACTAACATTGGTAAAACAATAATAGATACATTATTCATAATTGAGCATGTCCAAGCTAATATGTAGATATATAAGACCGGTGGGCGAGGGGCTTGAAAAAGGTTAGTAGGGACCGGCATAGAGGCAGTAGGGACCGGCGTGGGGCAGCTACAAGCATTTACAACATCGGCTGTCAATAATATGCTGGCGAAGGGCAATTTTGAAGTGGCCAATACCAGGGATCTTGGAGATAGTTTCAGGAAGGGAGTTAAACCAGGACGGGGCTTGGTGATGGAAAGATCTTTGGTAGCGAGAGGTCCTCGCTCTGGGAACGTTGAAGGTGGCTGCGGCGGCGTACTGGGTTGGCAGGGACCTAGCAGCCCGCTGCAAAGGTCCAGAGACCCCAGGAGGGCAGAGACCTGACAAGGATTTTTTGGCCAGTAGGCAGGTTTGATAAATCAGTCTTTCCTCAAGAGTGAGTATTTTTGTGGCGGAGTATAGCAAACAGGTGTGGGTTCTGCTGTGGGCACGGTAAGGAGCCTACATGCTTTATTGATAGAGGTCTGGACTTTGGATGGGCAGAGGCATCAGCAGCAGCGTGACAGGAGACCGTAGTCAGCCAGCGATAATGCCGATGAGTGATGGCTAGTTTTAAGGCGGTTCAGGGAGACAGTCTTTGTGGCGGGAGAAGACCGATCCTGGAGTTCATTGCAGATGACAGAGCTTTAAGGTGGGCATGGAAAGTAAGGCCGAGTCAAAGGTGATGCCCAGGTACTTATAGGATGTAACCTGCTCCAGAGGGAGGGCGTGCTGGTGGTGATGTGGAGGGGAAGTCCCTGGCATTGTTTTGCCAATGAGAAAATAGCATGGACTTAGTTTCTTTAGGTTCAGGACTAGCGGTGATTATTGAACCACTTTTGGTTTGGAGGAAGGCGCTTTGCAGCATGCTTTGGAGTGGGAGGGTCAGGTGTGATGCAAGGATAACAGCGCCATCAGCATAGAGCAATATTTTACTGGAACAGGAGCTGGGAGGGTGTTCAGAATAGGCTGAAAGGGTCGGGCCAAGGATGGAGCCTTGGGGGACACCCGAGTATACCGGAAGGTAGGAGGAGAGGGTCCCATTTAGTTTGACTCTTTGGGACCTGTTGTGTAGGTAGCTTGTGAACCACTTCAGGGAGCCGGCTGCGAGACCTAGTGTACTGAGGGAGTTTAGTAGCAGGGGGTGGCACACCGTGTTGAAGGCCTTGGACAGGTCTATAAAGACTGCCCCTGCAAGATGACCTTTGTCTAGTGCTGAGTGAATGTGGTTGGAGAATTCCAGAAGGGCAGTGGATGTGCTATGGCCAGGGCGAAACCCGTGTTGCTCCGGACAAAGGAGGTTGTAGTTAGTAAAATATTCCGAGAGCTGAGTGTTTACTATTTTTTCTAAGGCTTTGGATAGGGGGGGAAGGATGGAGATGGGCCTGTAGTTATTAGGCAGAGTGCGGTCCCCCGACTTATGGATGGGGGTTACTTCTGCATGCTTCCAGGCCTTAGGGAATTGGCCGAGGCATAGGGATTTGTTAATGATAAGCGTCAGCGGGGTGAGCATGACATCCAGCATGAGGCGAAGTATCCTGGAGTTGAGAGGGTCATTGGTAGGGTTCTGAGAGGCGAGGGCCTTTATTAAGAAAGGTTTGGCATCGTGGGGTGAGATCATTCGGAAGTGGAATTGCGGCCTGGGAATGGGAGCATGGGAGGGTTTGGCAACCGGGTCAGAAAAATGGGCCGGGAGGACGGCGCTTAAGTCAGTGAAAGTTTTATTAAGGCAGTTAGCAATACAGGTGGGGTCAGTCGAGACAGTCCCATTTATGACAATCTGGGATGGAGGGGGGGAGTGGGTCTTACCATTTAAATCTTTAATGTTGTCCCAGAAAGCTCTGGCGAGCCCCAGGTGGATGTCAACGTAGCCTGGTAGAATTTGGCTTTAGCCTGCTTGATTGTCCAGGAGCATTGATTGCTGGCTGCCCTGTAGGCTTGCCTGTCAGCAACCCTGCCGGAGTCATTAGCTAAGTGCCAGAGGTTATCTCTCTTTTTTAGTTGTTGGATCAGCGCAGGAGTGATCCATGCAGCAGTCCGTTTTTTTATCCTACGAGAGTTGAGGGGTGCATACAGATCACAGGCGTGGTTGAAGGCCGTGGAGAGGTAGGAAAGGGCAAAATTAACGTCAGGAGCACTGGCCAATGTGGACCAGTCGATTTGGGCGAGGTGACGTTTGAGGTTGGCGAGACCTCCGGGGAGAAACCGGCGGCGAGGGGTCCTGCTGTAACCAGGGCTGAGGGTGGGGGAGGACCAGAAGCAGATGACTGGGGAGTGGTCACTGAGTGAGTCCGCAAGGACATCAACGGAGACGACTTTATGAGGTCAGTTAGAGAGGATGACGTCCAGGAGGGAGCTAGTTCCTGTTACTTTGTTAAGTCTAGTGGGCTGAGTGACCAGTTGGGACAGGTCAAGGGCTGCAAGCTCATTCTTCAGATTATCTGCTGAGGGGCTGAGCCAATTTGAATTTAAGTCACCCATAATTAACTGTTCAGCTTTCGAGGGTAAGGTAGCCAGGTAGTCAAGGAGAGAGGAGGCTGCAGAGTCTTTGTTAGTCCCCGGGGGTAGATAAGCCGCAGTTAGATAGAGTGGACCGCGTCCAGGGTAGGGGGTGATTTTTAAGGTAATGGCTTGCGCCCCATGGTTAAGCTCGGGGGTGGGGAGGGCAAGCCCGAGGATCGAGTTGCGAAAGTAGATAGCACACCCCCCTCCACGCCGGCCCATCCTATCGGCCCTGAAAATGGTAAACCAGGAAGGAGATGGCAGAGTCAGGCGTGAGGAGGAAAGCCAGGTTTCAGCAAGCATGAGAATATCCGGGAGTGTTGGGAGACCCAACATTGGAGGGCTGCAGTTTTCTTAGGGAGACTGCATATGTTAATAAAGGCGATTCGAAAGCCTTTGCCATCAGTGGGCAGAGGCGTGGCAGGGATGACAGGCCCGGGGTTTGGGTTCACATTGCCGGAGAGCAGGAGCAGCAGGAGAATTAGGCGCCTTGCGTGGGGTTTGTAGCTGGCGGAGGGGTGCAAATGTGGCCGACGGGACCCCACCAGGGAGGAGCAGGGGATAGGAAGGGAGAGAACAACTGAGGGCGTTAGCGAGGAGAGTGTCCACTTGTGAATGGAAACACAATACTGTGAGTAGCACAACGGTGGTTGGTGGGTGGGGGTGGCGTGGTAATCCAGGGTACAGGAGGGATTCAGGGGAATGGGTTGAGGGATAGGTGTGGGGTAGTCCGATAGGGGAGCCTGGAGTTCAGAGTGGGGGCAGTGTGCTTTGGTTGGGGGCAGGTTGATGGGGTGTATAGATGGGCAGAGAGAGAGCATAGGGTGCTGTAGCAGGAGGAGGGCCAGCATAGTAAAGACCATGCTTGAGTGAGACATTTCCCAGTAAAGAGCAAGAAATGAGGGCAGGCTCCCTCTAGTGCTGGAACGATATAACCAGCAAATGGGAAAGCAGGCTGATTGGTTTTTGAGCCTCATGTGACGAGGAAAATATACCCTATATATGGAAGAGCCGAGCAAGGGTGGTGGTGGGGGCAGCGGGGTTTCTCCAGAGCAAGCACCGACTGCTTAAACAAGCAGAAACAGAGCCTAGCGAAAAAGGCACCAAAACCGCATTTCAAACGGCAGAGCCGAGCCGAGCAGAGTATCCAACAGGTAGGCTGGCTCACTGACTGTGTCGCGATTTGTGTTATCTTTCTTTTTTAATTTTGTATTCTTTTCAGGCAGAGGTTTACCTTGCGACCGACGGCTCCTCGGGGGGTGGGGGTATCCTGGTGGTAGGGAAAGTCAAACAGGGAGGGCAAGTCCAGATTCAGCCCTCGCGACCAGCGTCTCCTCGGGGGGTGGGGGTGTCCTGGTGGTGGATTACAGGCTTCAGGGAAGGCACTTCCAGATGCAGCCCTCGCGACCTCCAGCTCCTCGGGAGGGATCGATCTTGCGACCGACGGCCCCTCGGGTGGGGTATCCTGGCTGTAGGGAAAGTCAAACAGGGAGGGCAAGTCCAGATTCAGCCCTCGCGACCAGCGTCTCCTCGGGGGATGGGGTGTCCTGGTGGTGGATTACAGGCTTCAGGGAGGGCACTTCCAGATGCAGCTCTCGCGACCTCCAGCTCCTCGGGAGGGATCGATCTTGCGACCGCGGCTCCTCGGGGGTGGGGGTATCCTGGCGTAGGGAAAGTCAAACAGGGAGGGCAAGTCCAGATTCAGCCCTCGCGACCAGCGTCTCCTCGGGGGGTGGGGGTGTCCTGGTGGTGGATTACAGGCTTCAGGGAGGGCACTTCCAGATGCAGCCCTCGTGACCTCCAGCTCCTGGGGGAGGGGTGATCGATCTTGCGACCGACGGCTCCTCGGGGTGGGGGTATCCTGGCGGTAGGGAAAGTCAAACAGGGAGGGCAAGTCCAGATTCAGCCCTCGCGACCAGCGTCTCCTCGGGGGGTGGGGGTGTCCTGGTGGTGGATTACAGGCTTCAGGGAGGGCACTTCCAGATGCAGCCCTCGCGACCTCCAGCTTAACGCAAATGGTAATGGTAACAGCAACAATAAAGCCAAAGGAAAGAGAAATGCAATGCAAGCGAGCACAGAAACGCAAACCATTACATGCACGGTCATGGTACCACAATTGTAAATGCAAATGGTAACAGTAACAGCAAAAATAACACCAAAGGAAACAGAAATGAAACAGAAATGCAAGCACGTATGAAATCGCAAACCGTAACACATGTGGATGGTACCGCAATTGCAAATGAAACTGGTAATGGTAACAGCAACAATAACACCAAACAACACAGAAATGCAAACGCAAATGAAAACGCAAACTGTAACGCACACGGTGGCGTGGACGGTAATGGTGCCACAAACGGTAACGGAAATGCAACTGGAAACGCTAACTGGCACAGTAACAAAAGGGTACACCCTTCTTTTCCACAAAAAATACATTGGAAAACAGTGAAAACAAAGAATGTATACATAACAATGGGCCTCGGAGCAGAAAATGAGAACTTGGAATATTAAATTGCTTATATCTCAGGAACCGTACAACGAAAAAAAACGTAAATTTCATATGAATTATGACTTTCCTGGCTAGTTTTGTGCTTAGCCCCTGTTAGGGGGCTAAGAAGTTTTGTGACGAAAAGTCTGTATCTTGCACCATTTCCGAGATACGGAGCCTGAAAGGCGCGACGGGTGCCTAATGTTATCCAATGGGGAAAAGCGTTAACTTTGGAGTGCCGTCACTGTGCTGCCCTGTAATATTTTTTCACCAAGCCATGAAAAGGCACATCAGTGGGATGTTGGTTTTCTTCCCTCCAAATTTCAGCCCAAAAGACCAAACTGTTATTTTGCAGCAGGGTGGCAAAGGATTCCTGTAATGCGGCGGACGCCGTAATGTTATCCTTTGGGGAAAAAGCATCAACTTTGGAGTGCCGTAACTTTGCCACCCTGTAATATTTTTCGCCAAAACACTGAAAGGCACATCTGTGAGATGTTGGCTACGTTTCCTCCAAATTTCAGCCCAAAAGACCAAACTGTTCTTTTGCAGCAGGGTGACAAAGAATTATTGTAATTTTGCAATAGCCTGGAAAAGTAGTGTCGCAATTTGCGAAAGCTTTCGCAAAAATTTGCGACACTTTCGTTAGTGCAACACTACTTTGTGAAAGTACTTTTTCCAGAAACTTGAAAAACATATTTCTAGGGTGTTTAACTTCAAAATAAAGACACGCCTTGCATCCTCAGGGTCCGACTAGGAAAACACAAAAAGAATTGTGTTGCTAGAGGGTCCCAAATTTAAATGTCAAGCATTTTTCTGATCACCAACTGAAAACAAAATGGTGGATTTGTGAAAGTAAAAGGGCCATTTGCGAAAGTAAAAACTGCATTTGCGAAAGTGTTGAACTTTTTATTAACTTTTCCCATTGACTTATAATGGGAAATTGTTTTTTGAATAACTTTTGAACCATTTAATATTTGTTCACATAATCTTCAAAAGACACGTTCCCTGAAGTTTTCAACCGGTCACGCAAACCGTGCAACCTGTAGGGACAAGCAAAGAATTAAAAAAAGCGTAAGCGCATGCACAGATCACGCTTAATAACTCCGCAGCTGTATATCTGAACAGTACAAAAGTTGGCAGATCCCAAGATGTATGCTTCTTGATCATGTATTCCAAATTTCAGGCAAATATATATATATATATATATATATATATATATATATATATATATATATATATATAGCTGAAGTAACAGATCACACAACAGTGTCAATTACAGAGATGCCACAGATGCATTGTGAGGCATAAGGCAAAGCCAAATGCCTTTAACCAGTAAAGAAGTCTGAATAATCTCAGAAACTACTTAGTGTGTTCTTGCATTTATAAAATTGGTTTTAAAATTCAGAATTATAATAATAGACCTTTAAAGAGTCAGCAAGGTCCAATCAGTCCAGTTGTGCAAAATACCTAGACTATGGCCTGAATTTACCAACTCAAACAGATGTCTTTTATAAATAAAAAAAAAAAGTGTGTGTGCGCGCGTGCGTTTCTCATCTGGTTCCAAACACATGCCTGTCTGTGTGCATCTCATCTTTTTTGGTTAGAAACATGCCTGTTACATACAATGTTATATTGAGTGTATATATATCTGGTACCTGCGAAACAGCCTCTGATTTACATTACGTGTAGTATCATATATTATACAATGGCAAGGAAATTTCCCCCATCCTGATTGGTCAGTGTGTGCCTGGCACAGTGATGTTATTGAACTGTAACACCACTGTATAAAGTACAGGCACACAAGTGACTGTACAACAGTGAAACAAATCCCTCTCTGCCCACGCAAGCCACCGGGAAGCCAACAGTCCCTGAAGCAGTCACAGCTTAGATCAGCTCGCCCCCCCTCCAAAACAAACACACGTTCTCTGCCTGCCTGCCTCACTCCTTCACTCAATTAAACAAAACCAACAATATTTAAAAAAAAAAAGGCAGCTGTCCATCTTTGACTTCACTGTTGCTGCCTCTGACTATGAAACCGTGCACGCTCTGCCGTTTGAACAAAACCCAAACACTGAAAATTATATTTTAAACCCTTGTCAGCTTCTCAGCAAACCCACAAACTGTTGCCTTTTCCAAAAAAAAAAAAAACAGTTTTATGAAAATAAAAAAGACAAGTAACTTGCAGCTTCTGCTGATGTGCAGTTACAAGTAACTGCTCAGCTTCAATGTTTTCTTTTTCGCTGTTCATGCCTTTCTGTTATGGCTAAGAAAATTAAAAATATACATCTTCAACTGCTCCCAGAACAAGCAGAGGCAGCACACTGATTAAATTTTATACTTCACCAAAAAGATACCGCATGACGAGTGTGTTGGGGGTGGGGGTGGTGACCATGCACAAGAAAGGCACGTATTAGCAGCAGCACCACCTCACGGACTACTTTTTCTTGTATTTCTAAAATATGCCTGTCGCACAAAAAGCAACACAAATATTTCTAAACATTTTTTTTTAACTTTTTATTTTTATTTTTAAACGAGTCATTGTATAATAGCAATAAGGCACTCCAGGGAGTATGTTATTGTGTAATAACGTCACTCCTGTGGTGGTGGAAGCACTCTGCTTCACCTCGTGCTTCAACCCACCCCCAGGAGTGACGTTACACAATAACACACACCTTGTCATGCTTTATTGCTTAAATAACAGTCATGAAATAAAATTTGCATGAATGGGTTTATCTGAGATAGATAAGGTTGTCTGACGCATACGTGCGTGAGCGTGTGTGTAAAAATACTGTATGTGTTTGTGCCTCTATTTACTAAATGGCTGTATTCAATGGTACCCACTGGTAGCTATTACTTATTTAAAGATGCATCCTGGAATACAACCAAAGAGAGAACATCTTGTTTCCATGGGGTCCCAACTGGTAAAAGGATCTCCATTACAGTAAATTGAATGATTAGAGGGTCAACAGTGGGCAACTAGGCTGTGTTTCCATCAAGGGGATCCTAATAACATCACAAACCATGAGAGAAAAACTTGAATGCTCTGAAATGTCTCAAGGATCCTTGAGCTGAGAACTCGGCTGTGTTGTACATCAACTGCTAATTTGATGGTTCTGTTTGTGTTCGCCAGGTCGCATAGGTATTTTCAGTACATTTTAGGTTTCACAGTGCACTAGTTTCCATGAGTGAAGACAGTTTGGTTTGAACAGTTTTTGCCACCAGCATCCATATCAGGATTTTGCTGTACCATTGGTCTGATGTCAGGACAATTTATTTATTTGCTTTTGTTTACCAGGTAAGCATGTTAGACATCCAAGTGCCTACTTTCAGGTGTGACCCGGGAGGATTACAGAGTACATACAAAACATAATACAGAGTCAAGGTAACATACAAGAGCCTACAGGCATAGACAAGTAGGTGGTATAGCATATGGGACAACAGGCTTTAAAATGGTTAAGTAGGCAGAAATAGCAACAAGATACATAACAGCATTAATAGGTAGAATAATAATATCATGAAAGAGAATAACATCAAAAATAAATGAAAATACAAGCAGGTACTGATATGACAAGTGCGCCTATCATGAAAGAGAATGACAACAAATAAATGAAAATACAAGCAGGTATTGCTATGACATGAGCACCCCTCCAAGGCAGTCGGTATCAACGGCACTCAGGACATCACCCTCAGTAAATCGGGAGGGAGGGAGAGAATGCGCTGGTTCTACATGGCACATAGACAGGCAGAGGCAGGTTTGAGGAAGCTCCAGAGGGATGTTTTGAAGCAGAGATGTGAGGGCAAGGCACGAACTAAGGCAGGAAGGGAGTTCGACAGTCTAGGTGCATGGACGGAGAAGGCCCAGTCTCCTGTGAGGGTTCGGGTCTTAGGAACCGGGTGGACCTGTGCAGCACTGGATCTTAAGTGGTAGGCTGGGGTTTCATGTTTGAGGGGAAGGGCAAGCACAGAAGGAGTGGCCATTCTAACTATGTTATCAACGAAGTTGCCAAGGACAAAGGCGCAGTGCTTTTCAGGGGGAAGCCACTCCAGCCATGAGTAGCGTTCATAGCGATGTGTAAGACAAGGGGCAGAGAGTGCGAAGTGGCATATGTTGTTATAAGCAGTGTCCCATTTCGCAAGACTAGAGTTCGGGACTGGGGCAAAGGCTACGAGCCCATAGCAAAGCGTGGGAAGAAGTATCCCCCTGGCTAGAGCGAGCTGTGCAGCTGGGATGAGGCAACCTTTGGCTCTGTAGGCAAGTCCGAGCTTGCCGCTCGTGGCCTTGCATATATTCTGAAGATGCACGGTGAGATCCAGTTGTGGATCAAGGGTAACTCCTAGATACTTGAAGGAGTCCACGGCCTGCAGGAGGGACCCATTTGATCCATAAATGGTTAGAGGAGCCAGGCAGGAAGAGGTTTTGGCCACAGAGCCAAACAGCATGGCCTGGGTCTTATTCAGGTTGATGGTCAGCTTGTGGTCCTCCAGCCAGTTCTGGATAAGTTCAAAGTTGGAGTTAAGCCGGGAGTGGATGGCAATAATATCCGGTGAACTGGACAGTATGACGAGATCTTCTGAATATAGGGTGGAGTGCCCATGGGTTGTAACTGAGGGCAATTCATTAATGAATAGGAAAAACAGTATGGGTCAAAGGACGGATCCCTTGGGGACCCCACAGTTAACTGGGGAGAGGGCAGAGAGGGCGCAGTTGAAGCAGGTATATTGCTGCCTTCCCACAAGGTAGTTGGAGAACCAGACAAGGGCTGGGTGGGAGAATATGAGACAATGAAGACTGGAGTAGAGGAGGGAATAGTCAACCCAATCAAAGGCCTTAGAGAGATCAACGAAGATGGCACCAGTCAGGTTGCCTTGGTCAGTTGCAAACCTGATCGCAGAGGTAACCACAGCAAGTGCTGTCGAAGTACTGTGCCCTTTTTCTGAAGCCATGTTGAGCAGGGGGAGAGAACAGCATATCCCTGAAGGTAGTGAGAGAGTTGTGAGGCAACTGCCTTTTCAAGGAGCTTACAGGTAGCAGAGAGTATGGCAATGGGGCGATAGTTTTTAATATCTTTGGGGTCACCTTGTTTGAAAACTGGGACAGCATTGGCCACCTTCCATAAGTCAGGGATGATCCCTGAGATAAGAGAAGAGTTAAAGATATGAGAGACTGGCCGGGCGAGGAGGGGAGCCCCCATGCTAAGCAGCTTTGGTTCAAGGCTGTCATGTCCTGCCCCCATGTGGGGGGGAGAGAGACTGGCAAGGAGTGCCTGGGTCTCTCTAACAGAGACCTGTTTGAGGTAGAAGGGCGGTCGAGGGCAGTGCCCACTCAGGGGTTTAGGGGCAGAGTGATGGGGAGAAGAAGGAGCAGGCAGGTGTGAGAACATGCAGTTAAATGCAGTGGCAATAGTTTGGGGGTTATTGCAGTTGGCCCCCCCGATATGCATGTCGGCGATCTGTTCCCTGGCAGACCATCCAACCAGGTTTTTAACGTTTTGCCAAGGGTTATTGGCCGAGACAAGCAGGGCAGGTTTGCAGTACTCACTCTTGGCAGTGCGGATAGCTCTTTTACAGGAGTTTCTGAGCAATCAATATTCAAGGAGGTCATTATTGTTGCGGGAGATCTTGTGTTTCACCCAGCATTTGTCTCTCTGCTTCATGAGGGATCAAAGGCCTCCATGGAGCCACTTCATGACTGTGCCCCTCACCTCACCCTCCTTTTTGTAAGGGGTGCGTGCTTGTTTTGCGAGGGGATGAATACCACAAGGAAATGATCAAGGTCTGCAACAGGATCATTAGTGTCAGTGACCCTAGACCAGTCAGCATGTCGTAGATCCTCCAGGTAGTCATTGAGTATAAGTTTGGAATAGTCCCTCATCTGGATCACTCTGCTGGGGACTTTGGGCGAGAAGATGCCCCATATGCAGTAAGTTGGAGAGTGATCAGAGATGACATCAGGGAGTATTCCTGAGTAGATAATTCTATCCGTTCTATTGCTCAGTACCCAATCGATAAGAGACCCTTTGTCCCCCCGGGAGGTGAGCCTTGTAGGTGCCGTGATGATCTGGCTGAGAGCAAGGCCTGAGAGAAGAGGCTCATATTGCTTGGTATTAGGCTCCAGCCAATTTAGGTTAAGGTCCCCCAGGATTAGCAGCTCATTTGAGCCAACCTTATCCCTAAGGTGGTCAAGTAATGAGGAGAGCCCTTGAACACCACCCTTCAGAGGGTTGTAGGCACAGACAAGATGCACCTTTTTAGTGTTTCCAAGCAGGAGGAGGGTGTGAAGGAACTCGCAGACTGGGGATGCAGGGGGTGTATGAACAACTGTAGACACATTAAGGTGCACCTTATAGTATAGGAGCACACCACCCCCACGCTTACTGCCTGCCTTGTCACGCCAAATGAGGCTGTAGCCCGGGAGGGCACACACAGAGTCAGGAATGTGAGGCTTCAGCCAAGTTTCCGTAATGCCCATAATGTCAGGGTTGTAGTAGACCACCCAGGCTGTTAGTTCTGCTAGGTTGTGGAGGACGCTGCGGACATTTAGGTGTGCTATTTTTAAGCCTTTGGCAGATAGCCAGGCTGAGAGGGGGCTTGAAGGAGGGCTGGGTGGTCAGGGGACCTTGATTGCCGGCTAAGTTCCCAGCCTGTGCAGGTAGAGCCATGACTCCAGCCATAGAATACAGCAGGTGTGTGCGAGGCACCCGGCAAGGGAAGAATCCCAGATAGAATGGCACCATGGTCAAGGTCTGTGGGTGTCAGCACAGTCAGAGTGCACACAGCTTGAACCGGCAACTTATCTAAGTCCTGTATGCTATAGGTCAGGGGCGTTGCTTAAGAAAACAGATGTTCTTAGGTGGTGGGTGCGACAACAGCCGTATGACACAGTTCCTGGTAGTCAAAGAATGCGAGTTGCTCCCTTACGTCCAAGCGAGGAGTTTGACGCAGGAGCTTTAGGCAAAGGCACTGGCTTGCAGGAAGAAAAAGTTACACACTTTATTGAGCTCTGCTTAGAGGTCACACCCTAGGCAGCAGAGCAGGAGTGGAGTAAATTTAGACCTCCCAGCTAGTTTAGAGCCTGGGATCACCCTAGAGATAGGAATCAAGGAGTAACAAAGGCCAGGGGACAGGACATTGGTTTTAGATACATGTAACAGTGCTATAAAGCAGTGGCAGCCACTAGAGGCAAAAGCAGATAAGCTGCTAATGGAAGAACGGGCTGATAGGTTTTTATTTGCCTGGCGTCACCACACCACGTGACTCTGCCTTACTATATAGGGCCAAGTTGACCTAGGGTGGTGGGGCAGCCGGCACAGAGTGCCGGCGGGGCAGCTCTGTGTTTGCACTGCGTTCTGCTGGGGTCAGAGCAGGCGGCATCTCACAGTATGGCTACCGAGTACAGGCTGGCATCGGGTTGTTTAGGGAACGGAATGCTGCTGCTTCACAGCTGGAAAACAGTGCTCATACCTGTCTGCCACAGATTCCATGATGGGGGGGGTCAGGCTTCCTGTGTGGGAGGGCAGGCTCCGAGGCCCTCACGACCTGCTGAGAAAAACAGGAGAGGAGATGGACCTATATACAGGACACAGGTAGGATTGAAGGAGGAGGAGTCAGATGCTAAATGGTGGATTGCACAAATTAACACAGCAGCAATTATATCAGACGCCCAGCAGCCATGAGCTACATTACTTCCATGGTAAAACGGGGGGTAATTCACAAATATCTGCCTAGCTGCCTAACTACTCAATTACTTAACAAACTCCCTCCCGAAATCTTAACAAACTCCCTTCCGAATTCTACCCAGTAGGGAAAATAAAATAAACCCTGCAGAGATGTACAGATGCTAGGCACACTCAGGAGTTAAGGCACCATTCCAGAATGAGCACTATTACAGCAGAAGTCCAGGAATTAGTAGCAATATAAGACTTAAGGAACCCTGCAGAAATAGCGCATAAATGAGCTGAAATCATTAGCTGTACAGATGCTAGGCACACACATGAATTAAGGCACCATTTCAGAATGAGTAAAATTGCAGCAGAAGTCCCAGAATTTAGTAGCTTGACAAGACTATCAGCATTGCTACGCCGACAGAGGCACACTCAAAATGGCACCAAGTTTGAAAACAGGCAGCTCTGCATTCGCACTGCGTTCCGCTGGGGTCAGAGCAGGTGGCGTCTCACAGTATGGCTATCGAGTACAGGCTGGCGTTGGGTTATTTAGGGAACGGAATGCTGCCGCTTCACGGCTGGAAAACAGCGCTCATACCTGTCTGCCGCGGGTTCTACGATGGGGGGTCCGGCTTCCTATGTGGGAGGGCAGGCTCTGAGGCCCTCACAACCTGCTGAAGAAAACAGGAGAGGAGATGGACTTATATACAGGACACAGGTAGGATTGAAGGAGGAGTCAGATGCTAAATGGTGAATTGTGCAAATTAACACAGCAGCAATTATATCAGACACCCAGCAGCCATGAGCTACGTCACTCCCACGGTAAAACAGGGGTAATCCACAAATATCTGCCTGGCTGCCTAACTACTCAATTACTTAACAAACTCCCTCCCGAAATCTTAACAAACTCCCTCCCGAATTCTACCCAATAGGGAAAATAAAATAAACCCTGCAGAGACGTACAGATGCTAGGCACACTCAGGAGTTAAGGCACCATTCCAGAATGAGCACTATTACAGCAGAAGTCCAGGAATTAGTAGCAATATAAGACTTAAGGAACCCTGCAGAAATAGCGCATAAATGAGCTGAAATCATTAGCTGTACAGATGCTAGGCACACACATGAATTAAGGCACCATTCCAGAATGAGTAAAATTGCAGCAGAAGTCCCAGAATTTAGTAGCTTGACAAGACTATCAGCATTGCTACGCCGACAGAGGCACACTCAAAATGGCACCAAGTTTGAAAACAGGCAGCTCTGCATTCGCACTGCGTTCCGCTGGGGTCAGAGCAGGTGGCGTCTCACAGTATGGCTATCGAGTACAGGCTGGCGTCGGGTTATTTAGGGAACGGAATGCTGCCGCTTCACGGCTGGAAAACAGCGCTCATACCTGTCTGCCGCGGGTTCTACGATGGGGGGTCCGGCTTCCTGTGTGGGAGGGCAGGCTCTGAGGCCCTCACAACCTGCTGAGGAAAACAGGAGAGGAGATGGACTTATATACAGGACACAGGTAGGATTGAAGGAGGAGTCAGATGCTAAATGGTGAATTGTGCAAATTAACACAGCAGCAATTATATCAGACACCCAGCAGCCATGAGCTACGTTACTCCCACGGTAAAACAGGGGTAATCCACAAATATCTGCCTGGCTGCCTAACTACTCAATTACTTAACAAACTCCCTTCCGAAATCTTAACAAACTCCCTCCTGAATTCTACCCAATAGGGAAAATAAAATAAACCCTGCAGAGACGTACAGATGCTAGGCACACTCAGGAGTTAAGGCACCATTCCAGAATGAGCACTATTACAGCAGAAGTCCCAGAATTAGTAGCAATACAAGACTTAAGGAAACCTGCAGAAATAGTGCATAAATGAGCTGAAATCATTAGCTGTACAGATGCTAGGCACACACATGAATTAAGGCACCATTCCAGAATGAGCAAAATCGCAGCAGAAGTCCCGGAATTTAGTAGCTTGACAAAACTATCAGCATTGCTACGCCAACAGAGGCACACTCAAAATGGCGCCAAGTTTGAAAACAGGCAGCTCTGCATTCGCACTGCGTTCCACTAGGGTCAGAGCAGGCGGTGTCTCACAGTATGGCTACCGAGTACAGGCTGGCTTCGGGTCATTTAGATAATGGAATGCTGTCGCTTCACGGCTGGAAAACAGTGCTCATACCTATCTGCTGTGGGTTCCACAATGGGGGGGGTCCTACTTCCTGTGTGGGAGGGCAGGCTCCGAGGCCCCAACGACCTGTCTGCCACGGGTTCCACGATGGGGGGGTCCGGCTTCCTGTGTGGGAAGACAAGTTCCAAGGCCCTCATGACCTGTCTGCCGTGGGTGCCACGATGCGGGGTCCGACTTCCTGTGTGGGAGGGCAGGCTCCAAGGCCCTCACAACCTGCTGTCTGCTACGGGTTCCATGATGGGGGGTCCGGCTTCCTGTGTGGGAGGGCAGGCTCCGAGGCTGTCATGACCTGTCTGCTGTGGGTTCCACGATGGGGGGGTCCAGCTTCCTGTGTGGGAGGGCAGGCTCCGAGGCCCTCACGACCTGCTGTCTGCCACGGGTTCCACGATGGGGGATCTGGCTTCCTGTGTGGGAGGGAAGGCTCCAAGGCCCTCAAGACCTGCTGTCTGCTGCGGGTTCCACGATGGGGGGGTCCAGCTTCCTGTGTGGGAGGGCAGGCTCCGAGGCCCTCACGACCTGCTGTCTGCCGCGGGTTCCACGATGGGGGGTCCGGCTTCCTGTGTGGGAGGGCAGGCTCCGAGGCTGTCATGACCTGTCTGCTGTGGGTTCCACGATGGGGGGTCCGGCTTCCTGTGTGGGAAGGCAGGCTCCGAGGCCCTCACGACCTGGTACAACAGGGAAGGGATGTCACTGTTTCTCTATGGGAAACATGTCTAGTTGTACACCAAGCAAGTCTGTTATTCTTACATTTCCCAGCTATGGGAGCATGAATAATGAAAAATTATTGCAAAAGAACTTAAAGGTCTTTATCTGCTTTTTCAATGATAACTAGTGAGTTTTGTGTACATGTTAATGTTCAGAGTGTTATCTTTAGTTCATGACTCACTTGTATACACTTTCCGCATCCTTGCCACCATTTTATTTTTAATAAATGTTTGGGTGTGTGTAGACCTGCAGAATAGAGCTTTTAAAAGTTATCGGCGGGGCTATTTAAACAGCTGCTTTTCAGTCCCCCCACACACACATATGGATATTCCTGTAATTATATATCAAATAGATACATAAATATATTGAAGGATTACTTGAGATTTGTGTATACCCATCAGCCCATTTGCAAACAAATATGGGTATTTACAGGCTGAGTGTATACGTTATCATTCAGAGACAGGCTGGCGCAGTGGGTAGTTAAGTATATAACATGAAACACTTTCTATATGTTTATTAAAACCTGGGGTATTTTTCACACAATAAATGCCACAAGATTCAGCAACTATAGAAAGCCTTCATATTATATACTAACTACCCAGTGCTCCAGCTGGTTGCTCATGGTGCAAACAGGATTCGTGAACAGTTTATAAAAGAAAGAAGTAATGTTTGGCTGAATATCTGACTTGAAATGGTCCATCATTTGCTTCTGCTGCTGTTTTTCTTCACTCGCGGGCAGCTGTCTGCTGTTTCCAAAGATGCAGACATACAGATTACAGGCAGACCATGGGCTCACATGTGTTGAATGTTAGCTCATGCATTAAATTATTTTAAACAGTGTGTGTGCGTGATAAAGTGTTTCCTCTCTTGGCCTGGTGGGCAGCTACTCACAGGAGATGTGCTGACTGGGGTGTGTGGTTGATACAGTCTACATGGCCAGGTTGGCTTATTTAGAAAAATAAAATTTGTAAGCCAGAACCTGTTGCTACCTCTTTGCGCCCCGTAGACATGCCCATATTTGTTACTCAGACCACTTATATACCACATATTGTTTAGTTTTAAGCAGTCAGCAGAATTCTGTTTAAATCAAAAAGAGCACAAGAATCCTATAACAACATCGGTAGGTGTGGATATCAGACAGGAGGAGTAACCAACATCAATTGCCAGGGCCCAGAATGTTGCCCCCTCTCCAATAAACTTGTAAGCCATTAAGTGGCGGAGCCAGGTTTGGGGGCATTTGGGAGCCAGGGGGAACCATTCAGTCAATCGTGGGCTCCATAATGGGCACTAAACATTGAATAAAAATGGTGGTGAGGTACCACTACTCACACTGGGGCAGCCAGGAGGGGCGACCGCCACCCCAACCCCCCATCTAGCTCCGCCACTGAAGCCATGGTTTATTAGGAGTATGCGTTCCTACATCATAGTCAGTGATCAAAACTGGCACTAGCCAAATGCCTGTAGAGTTTGTATCAGGCCTGTGAAGTTTTCCTTTAATTAGCCCTATTGACTAGTACTGGAGGAGGTCACCTTTAACTACATCAGTTTGGTTAGTGGAATGTCTATGGGGCCAGTAGATTTTTTCAGTCATTAGCCCTACTGGCTTGTGGCTACGAAACATTTTGACCTCTGGTAGTTGAGTACAGTAAGTCAATAGGCTAATCCATTATTAGACAAAAAATAAATAAATTGTCCAGTAAAGGGTGTGTCCGGGGTTAATATTCTTCGGTGGAAGTCAGAAACTCTCATGAGTCTGAAGTTGAAAGTTATTTAAATTTTTTGGAAGTTAGAATACTTTCCCAGGGTATGAATTCTGGAATATTCTGAGACCAGCTTAGGACGTTACTATAATCACTGGCGACCCGGGTTTGGTAAAGGACTCGGGTCAGCCGGGGGAAGTAAGGATTGAGCAGCTGGAGGACTGCTCTCTTTCCTTGGGGAGGGGGGATAGCATTTTGCGCTGTTGACTGACACCTAGCAGTGGCTGGGTGTCAGCGCAGATGCAAGCACAAAGAGTCAGCCCATGTCCAGGGCGATTAGCTGCCTCCACGGAGATGGAAACAGCTGCCCCACCCATTGTACAGGCATAGGACGTGGGTGGAAAAGTGGAGGGAAAAACTGGGACCTGGCAGGACCCATGATGGCCCCGATTGCTCCTGTGTGGTGGCACCCAATTCTGGATTGTTGTTTCCGGGGGTAGAGAGCCTGCACTCCTCGCCTGGCCCTGCTGTGGGGGCCACAGGGGAATTTCGGGGGGCAGCCAAGTGAAGCACCCAATTCTGGATTGCTGTTCCCAGGGGGGTTAGAAAGCCTGCACTCCTCGCTCTGGCCCTGCTGTGGGGGGGCCCCACAGGGAAATTTCAGAGGGCAGCCAAGTGGGAGCAGTCAGAGGGGCCAGAGGATGTACCTCTCCAAGGGAGGAGGCATAGCCCCTGTCGGGTTCATGGAGGTGGAGAAACAGGTCTAATAAAACAAAAAAAAAAGTTATTATAATTACTTATGAAGTATCTTATGTTTCAGAAAAATAATCAACATTTGTGACTTCCATGACTGCAGAATTGAATGTCAACCAATTTTGCCCCACCCCCACCTCCTCTTGTGAGTTACATACTTCCTTCCATTTCATGTCGGAGGCTTTTTTTTGAATGTTTTTTCCCATTTTCACCTGCCCCCATTCCCAGACGTGAGCGCTGCATTCTGAGACGCCCTCCTGACTTGCCATCCCTCTCGCCTGCGCTGCCACTGGATCTCCACCCAGTGACAGTGGAACTATGAGGGGTGCCAACCACCCCAGGAGAGGAGGGCTGCCGTTAGGCGCTCAATCCTGCTCTGCCCCTCCCCCCATGCCAGCACCCTGACAAACCAAGGTCATTCCTGAACCTGGGTCACCAGCATGGTGCGAGATGTGGTGTTCAGCACCTCAACCCTCAGCACCACCAGGTCAGCCACATTTTGGAAGTTTTTAATTTACCGTATTTTTTAGAAGTCAAATATTTCCAATATGGAATTAGCTGAAACCCTGCTTTTAGTTGTACTGGAACAGAAAAATCAGCAGTATGTGGAAAGTACCATGATATCATTTAGTTTGTGGAAAAATCCTTTTATGTAACTTTGAGTGGTAGCGGGATGTTGCTGCACATCATTATTTCTTCTTATGGAAACAAATGGTTAATTGCAGTAGACTCAACAGACCATACAGGATGAGAGGAAGCCCATTAAGGTGGCAATAAACATGCAGAGCAGACTGTAACACAAAAGTATTGGTTGGATATTCACCGGATAAGTTCAGTCTGCTTTTAAGTGGTTCCTGGTCTCCCATCCAGTGGTTAAAGTGAGGGGAGTCCCAGGGGGTTTCCTAGCTCCCCAGCTAAGAAAATGGCTAAGGAGAGACTCCTAGCTATTATAGACTCCTGCTGGGGGCTTTGCCCTCGGACCCCACTAAAAATGTTACAAACCTGGCTCCTATGTTAAATGCTTAAGGCATTTGTAACAAACTGCATGAGCGTGTACACAAGATATGGTGGGGCATCTTGAACCCTTGAGTACACATCTCATAAATTAGGCATTTGACTGGTCAGACAGTTCTTCCACACCCAGGGGTGTAGCCAGACAGTATAAATATGTACACCAGGTCCATGTATGTTGCCCCATTTGGCACAATAAATACAACTTTTGTACCCCATGACACTTGTCATTGCCCCCCCATGCATGGGTAATTACAGATGCCATACATTGCTCCCTCAGACACCACATACCACCCCAGAACCTGTAAAACTGTATAGTCCTTGGGATGCAAATACAGTATCAGTGACTAATCCAATCAATCCTTCTAGTTTTGACTTCCATGAATAAAATTACAGAAAGGTTTAGCTGGTACTGTGTTATGTTTTCATGGACTAAGGAAGCAGTTCAGAGCCTATTTGCTGCCCCCCTTTAAATAAAATTATACAATGTGGTAAATCCGATATGCCGAATCCTGCATCCTGATTGCTTGGCTGGCACAATGACCACCGTGATAAATCCTCCAGTGTACCCACTGGAAGAAGTGCCAGCCAACCTTATACCGTGCTAATCTGGTCGCTTTCGCTTCAGACTAAAACTGCCGCCATTTGTCCTGGCCACCGCCGCTAAAATTTCACCATGTAAATTTTTAGCAAAATGACCTCCTTTCGAAGTGTAGGGACCTCAGTGAGTTAGAACACAGTTAAAAAACATTAAAAAAAATAACAGTCCGCATTGTATAATAAAAATTTATCCCTCCAGGGTGTGGGTACACTGGAGGATTTAACACCACTGGTGTGATTCGGTCACGAGGCGCACCCGTGGTAAATCCTCCAGTGTACCCACACCCTGGAGGGATAAATTGCTTAATCATACACTGTGGAGTACTTGGAGTATGCCTGCCTTCACCCATGTCCACACCTTGTTTCAACAAGAGCCTGCTGATCTCACCAAGAAGATTGAGTACGTACTATATCTTGAGTAGCTGTAGGGGCTAGCTGACCACTGTTTTCAACATTGATTGGCACAGGGAAGGAAATACTGGCTACTGCAGAACAGTCAGCACAAGAGCAGTCTGGTTGCGATGTAGCAGTAGTATGACAACAGCAAGAAGCATCTGTACCACCATTAAAACTGGCTGCTTGGCTTTTGTCCTGTGTCAGACTGGAACAACTTGTACGAAGGACTCAGCAGGATGAAATCATCACCTGGATTTTGCAGGAGCCAACGTGCTGTGTGTGTCTCAACATCTTTATCCTGGGCAGCAGAAGCTACAGGAGTCACCATTGTTTCCAAAGATTCTGAATGACAGGAGCATGATGTGGCGGGATTGTCATCCTCAGGTTTGACATCCTGTATTGGCAGAAGGAGGTCCCTGGGCAAGGTTTTTATCTAACCATTTGCACAGATTTTGATCTTGTAAACATGGATCTGGGGTCTTGCAGAAACTACATAGTGTGGACTCCCATTGGTCTGCTAACTTTCTCTTATCCCCATTCAATTTTATTGGCCAATAACACCCTGTCACCACTATCGGGAGAGGACCCCCCCGTAATTAGCAGTTGTACAACTTGGCATGACAATCTTGCTCTGAAGTAATGAGTTGCTGAACAATGCAAATGGTGTCTTTTAATTCATTTCTTTGCTTTATAGATTTGTATTAAATTGATTCAAAATTTTACAGTTGTTAAATACAGCATCAATAATCATTTGTTTAATATATGTAATAATATAGGTGAGAAAACCTCATGATTTCTGATTACAGTCAATAAATACAGCATTATCTCATTCTTTTAGTATAAGTAAGATATATATATACACATATATATATATATATATATATATATATATATATATATATATATATATATGTGAGAAAACCTTAAGTACAACAGAGCAAAGCCTTTTGCCTCATGGACTATGCAGTTATAAGAAAATGTTAAGGTCCGTAACATGCGAAGCCATGTGGTTTTAGCTTTTGGTGGCCGGGATCTGATCCTGTTACCAAGAGTCTGGTTCAGTTTCTCTGTAGTCCCATTTCTCATAGGTTGGTATGGGGTAGTATAGGATTTTTGAACCCTGGACATATCCAAAAAATTGGTAATCAGTTTGCTTTCAAAACTTACCCCCGGTGTAAATGTATATGTTGGGGAAATCCATACACACAAAAATCTTTATCCTACAGACACTGAGCTACTTGCCTTGCAGACTGATTCTGGCAAGGGAAAGCATAGCTAGCTTTGTAAAGTGATCTGTTAACACAAGAACATCAGGGGTGTAGCTAGGCAGTAGAACAGATCAGACACATCTTTAGAGAGCTCCCAAGGTTGTGAACTTCCAAATTTAAAATAATTAAGTTTAGTGATTTTGATTGAAATCTGCCTGGTGCTGGTGGGTGCTGGCAGGTGACCCCTAACAAACGATGTGAAAACAAAAATCCGCAGCACCTGTAAATTAGTTTTTTTCACCGAAGATGATGAAGACAAGAGAGGCAAGGCCCCCCGCCACATGATGGAGCCATGGGAAGTAGTGGCACCAACCCCGGCGAGGTGTCCCTCACCACGATCAACTCCACCCTCACACAGTTGGTCCGAACGGTCCAAGAAATGGACAAGAAACTAGATGGACTTTCTCCCAGAGTCACCACTATGGAGACCATAAGAACACACAAAGAAGCCAGCAGAAGAAGGCCATTTGGTCTATCTAGTCTGCTCATATTGCAAGGTACACAGCTTGAGCTACTGTCCCTGCCCTCCCTCCCCACACCTCCCATCCTCCCTACCCATGATCCTTACCTTCCTCCTATGTCTATACCAGCCTCTCTTAAAGCTGCCCACTGTCTTCAACGAGATCAATTCTTCCGGCAGCGCATTCAAAGCGTCCATCACCCTCTCTGTGAAGAAGTGCTTCCTGACCTCACTCCTAAACCTCCCACCCTCCAGCTTAAGACTGCCCCCTCATGTTATGGTTGCCACTCAGTTTTAAGAAACTGTCCTTATGCACCTTATTTATCCCTTTCAAGCACCTGAAGGTCCCAATCCTGTCCCCTCTTTCTCCTGTCTTCCAGGGAGTACATGTTCAGTGCCCTCAACCTCTCCTCATATGCCTTACCCTACTGATGGCCTATCATCTTTGTAGCCCTCCTCTGGACCTTCTCCAGCAGGTTAATGTCCTTTTTGAGGTATGGGCACCAGTACTGAACCCCATACTCTAGATGAGGCCTTACCAGGGACCTGTATAAGGGCAGTATAACCTCCTCTCTCCTACTACTGATCCCCCTAGATATGCATCCCAGAATCTTGTTTGCTTTTGCTGCAGCTTTCTTGCATCGTGTGGAGTGCTTCAGGTCACTAGTGATCATCACTCCCAGGTCCTTCTCCTCCTCTGATGCAGATATACAGACTCCACCCAGGTAGTACTCTGTCCTGGGATTCTTGGCTCCAATATGCATAACTTTGCATTTCATAGCATTGAGGCCAAGTTGCCAGATCCTGGACTACCTCCCCAGCTTTTCCAGATCATCCTGTAGGTTCTGTATCCCTTCAGCTGTGTGCACTCTCCCACAGAGCTGGTATCATCTGCCAATAGGCACATTTTGCCCTTAATGCCATCCCAATGTCATTGATGAAGACATTGAACAACACTGGCCCCAGGACTGAGCCCTGTGGGACCCCACTGGTTACCTCTCTGGTGCCAGATAACTCTTCCCCCCACAACCACCCTCTGGGTTATGTCCCTCAGCCAGTTTTCCACCTATCTGGCCATCTTTTCCCCAACCCCGAGGTCCACCAACTTCCTGATCAACCTTTTATGGGGTACAGAGTCAAAGGCCTTGCTGAAATCAAGATGGAGGATGTCTACTGCTTGGCCCCTGTCTACTGTTTTAGTGACAGTCAAAGAAGTCAATCAAATTCATTTGACATGATCTCACCCCCCCCCCAATGAACCCATGCTGCCTCACATCCTGGAGACCATGCTTCTCTAGATATTCCACCAATCTTTCATTTAGTATGGTCTCCATGAGCTTGCCCACAATGGAAGTCAGACTGATTGGTCTGTACTTTCCTGGGTCATCCTTGGGACCATTTTTGTGGAGGAGCACTACATGTGCTGTTCTCCAGTCCTGCGGTACCACACCTGACTGCCTGTGGCTCTGCCAGCTCCTCAGCCAGTTTCTTTAGTACCCTTGGATGTACTCTGTCCGGGCCTGGTGATTTGTCCACCTTCAATGCCAGCAGCCCTTCCCTCACTCTGTCCTCCTCTATCATTACATCTGTGTTCCCCTACCCCCGCCGCTCCTCTTTTCCCTCCTGAAGGCACTGGTCTGTCCTTCTCCCTAGTGAAGACAGAACAGAAGTATTAATTTAGTATTTCTGCTTTTCCCCCATTATCCTCCACCCACTCTTCCCTTTTCTTAAGCCGAACAATCCCTTCCTTCTTGTCCCTTTTCTCACTTATATAGCGAAAGAAAGCCTTCTCCCCTTCTTAATTCCTTCGACTATCTGCAGCTCCTTCTGTGCCTTTGCTCGCTGGACTTCCTTACTTACCTTACTAGCCAACCTTAGGTAATTTTCCCCATCCATCCTTCTCTTGGTCTTCTTGAATTTTCTATAGGTCAACCTCTTTTCCCTTACTGCCTGGGCAACCCCAGAACTGAACTAGCTGGGCACTTTGGCCCTTGTATTCTTCCCCCTGAGCCTAATGCACTCATCTGTGGCAACCAGTATTCCTTCCTTAATGAAGGACCACCTTATCTGCTCTGATGCCCATCAGGTGGATCAGGGTTCTGAATCTATGGCAAAGGTTTTGGTGGAAACAGCTTTTTAAAACTGCCTTGGAAGCTGCAAAACACCAGTTCCATATGCCAGATGACAACAATGACGAAGCCTCTAGGGTTATGGCCCAGGCTATCTCCCTGAGACGGTTTGCTTGGTTAAGAACAAAAAATCTGATGCAAGTCACTCAGTCCAAAGCCATGGACTCTCCCTGTGACAGGAATGTATTATTTGATTCCAGAACTGAGGAATATATGAAAAAGACTGATGAATGCAAATCAACCTATCAGAGTAATACTTCGAAAGCAAAGTCTTCTGTTCCTCAAAAGACTCACCAGAGGGGTAATAGGGGTAGGGGGTACTACCTTAGTCCCTGTTATCCCCTTCCTCCTCAATTTGACTTCTCTCAGTTCAGAGGTTATTTCAGAGGAAGAGGCAGGAGAGATAAGAGAAGAGCTACTTCTACCCCGCTCCTGCTACCCAGCAAAAGCCCTGACTCCTCAGTACAGGTCACCTCAACTCTACCTCTAGGGGGCAGTCTCTCCCACTACCTCCAGTCCTGGACCCTTATTACAACAGACATGTGGGTCCTGGAGGTAGTGGAAAAGGGCCTGTCATTTCAGTTCAAAAAGATGCCAGCCTTCAAGGGCACCCAGCCTTCCAAATCCCTAACCCCAACAGAAAGAATCATATTGGAATTGAAGGTAAAACACCTTTTGGAAGCAAGAGTGGTAGAGAGAGTAGCTTCCCATCAAAGAGACAAAGGTCTCTACTCCAGATACTTCCTGACACAAAAGAAAAATGGGGAGTGGCAACCTATTTTAGATGTCAGATACTTGAACATGCATCTTCTGAAGCCCAAATTCAAAATGGTCACCCTGAAAATGGTGATTCAGTCTCTGCAACAGGAAGACTGGCTAACCTCCCTATACTTCAAAGACGCCTACTTCCACATCCCAATAAGGCAGTCTCACAGAAAGTTTCTGAGGTTCAAACTTCCTTCAGGACACTACCAGTTTGCATCCATGCCCTTCAGCCTGACATCCACACCAAGGGTGTTCAGAAAATGCCTAGCTGTAGTGGCAGCGCATTTAAGAAAAAAAGGGAATTTCAGTTTATCCTTATCTGGATGACTGTCTCATAGTGGGGAAAACCCCCTCTACAAGTGGAAGAGGCCCTTTCCTTAACAAGGGACAATCTGCACTCCTTGGGGTTTCTTATAAACCAAAAGAAATCCCATCTGGAGCCAACACATCTCCTTATGTTCATAGGAGCACAGCTGGATATCTTACAAAGCAGAGCTTTCCTTCCTTTGGAAAGAATTCAAAACTTTTTGTCAGTGGCAAATTCCTTCATCCTGGGCCAGCCCAGGCCAGCCAGACACTTCCTAAGACTCCTGGGACACATGACTCCAATGACAGCTGTGGCTCCAGAGGTCTGATTCAGAATGAGGGACATTCATCAGCACCTAAGGTCTCACTGGTCCCAAAGCAAAATCTCACTGTCCAAACTGATCCCAGTCACAAAGAAACTCCTACAGTCTCTGGTCTGGTGAAAGGAAGTTACCAGTCTCTCATTGGGACTTTCCTTCCAAGCACCCTCTCATTCAAGAATCATTACTACAGATTCTTCTCTGCTTGGACGGGGAGCTCACATGAACAAGTTCTTCCGTCAGTGGCTCCTGGATTTCAATATGTAATAAAATCAAAACGTCCTATATCCCTGGTGGTCCAGTGGACTGCTCGCAGCCCAATTGCGGGCAGAAGTCTAAAGAAAGATCAAATCCCATCTCTGGTGGTCCAGAGGTACCCACTTCCCCAACCTCTCACTGAGCCCTGCCACCTGCTCCCCCCCCGGTTAGCAGCGGGCGGCAGCTCCCCACCCACAAGCTGCCCACCGATTGACTGCATACAGTACAGCTGTATGCCCATTGGTCCACAGAGTGGGCCAATGAGCGACCCGTACTGTACCTGTGGTCCAGATATGCGAGTGGATTCATTCACATATCTGGACTGTGTAGCACGGCACGGTTCGCATCGCCCATTGTCCACGCCAGGACCAAATGGTGCACAGCCATACTGCACGCACTCGTTGGCAGGCAGCCGGGTGGCTTTGGGGTGGGGCTGCCGCCCACTGCTGACCTGGGGAGCAGGTGGCAGGGCCCAGTGGAGGGTGGGAGGGGGTACTGCTGGATCACCAGGGATGGGATTTGATTTTTCTTTAGTCTTCTGCCCAGCGATCGGGCTGCAGACAGTCCACTGGACCACCAGGGATATAGGACGTTTTGATTTTATTACATATGCCCGTGATTGGGCTGCCAGCGGTCCACTGGACCACCAGGGATATAGGACGTTTTGATTTTATTACATATGCCTGCGATCAGGCTGCCAACAGTCCACTGGACCACCAGGAATATGGGATTTTGTAATTATTATACATATGCCCGCGATCGGGCATGGGGGGGCGCTATGCGGTGGAGGGTGCCGCCGGAGCTCGGGTGGCCACCCACAGCTGTCTGCTGCCATGTTGCGCCCTGCAATGTGGCAGCTCACCTGTGGGTGGCCGGCTGTTGCTCCTTTACTTTTTGGAACAACTGTATGCGGTGCATGTAGGGGTTGCACCTGCATGGGCTCCGCACATCCCGGGCTGAATATCGGGATGTGCGGGGGTATGCATGAGCACACCCTCCTACTTGCGCTGCATACATTACTGATGCACCCCAGTGCACCGGGATTTGTGGCACGTAATTTTCCCTTTTGAATATCGTGCCGTTGCGCATCAGTGTGCTGTGTATGGCGCAACCCTTCTGAATATCCCACCCACAGTATTCTCTCTTTTTTTATTTTTATTCACTTTAAAAAAAAAAACAAAAAGAACATGTCAAACAGTACAATCAACGGTACCAGGAGATAAACAGCCCTGCATTACAGTGATTATAAACATTTGTTAGCATCAGGAAAAAGAAGTACATCAATATCTGATACAGCATATGGGGTACCATTCAAAGCAGTTTATGGAGGTGCTGCAAAAAAACAGCATATCCAGGCAGGATAATCCAGAAAGCTGGCCATGTTAAAACCAGTGGGAATCAGTAAAGTTAGGTAGTACATAAGGAAAGAGGTAAGAAATGGCCAACACAGCGATTATGCCCACTATCCAAAGTACAAGTTATAGTGATAATAGGGCTTCTGACAGTTACATTGAAACTCTGCAAGAGTGGTAGAAACAGCACTGGAATTACATAAACAGCAACTTTTAACAAATAAATTGTATTAAATATCAGTGTACACAAGTTAAGCTACGGAGGTACAGAAATAAAACATTTTTAAATTACTGAGGAATGATGGCTTCAATTATAACACGTAACAGAAGTATAGAAGCCTCGAAAAAATGAAATGTAGCCCTACCCCAACCGAATTATACATCGTACTGAAGCCCAGAGCCTGAAATGCGCAGTAGGCACCATTTAAAAAAACGGTAAAGTTAAAGAAAGATCAATCTGTTTTGGTTTAGGTAGCAGGGGCATAATTAATACAAGAGAAAGGACATACAGTATATGCACTGTTAGGAAGTAGAAGACTAAATGAGAAAAAATCCATATACTGAATTCAAATAATAGTGTCCCCAGTCTGATACATACAGCTCAGTACACTGGTATCAAGTCCAGCAAATCAGTAAGTCACAGTGAAATCAGTCCTCATTATCCAAATCAAGTGGCAGATCCGGTCCCGTGGCGCTCTATTTGAAAACTCTGCCTCTATGGCATCCACTATTTTTCCGTGCATAGGCTGTGTCATTGAACTGATAGGTTCGCCCTCCATATGCAATTCGGAGACTAGCTGGGGCAAGTAGCAAATGGACCACCCTTAGTACTTTGGGAAACATTGTATATGAAAAGCACTATATAAATGCTCATTATTATTATTCTTCTTAGACCTTGCACTGTCAGTGAAGAGGATCAAACTGTTTACACCGGTTGCGTGTGGCAAAGGACCAAACCGGGAAAATATTTATCTCTTGGCCTTCCATATAGAGTAGACAAGAAACTCTTGTCCATTGCAAGACTAAGTCATGAACTTCAGGTCCCTCCGTAACTAAAAGGATTGTTCTGGTAGTCTCTCAGTTGTCCTGGGCACTTCTGAAATTAACTCGGTAAGCACTTTTAATTGTATCAAGATCAGGCTGTGCCTCAGAAGGCATATGAGTGTGAATCCATTGCCGCAGATAAGTAAGCAGATCCTCTCCTCTCCTCCAGTTGCCCCCGGGACCACAATCAGGCTTAGATTCATTACCCAGTTAATGTTTTCAAAGGTTTTAAACCAGGCTTGTAGGTGGTTGTTTTCATTTTTTTTTCCACTTTCTATTTATGCTCCCCTACCCACAGCACTCCACTCCCTTCAGGAGACACCTACGGCCTTCTAGTCCCTACCCTCTTACCTGGAGCCTGGAGCGGTCCATCGCCCATGTAGCCATGGCTTGCCCCCCGCAGGAATGAGGTGGGGCCCTTACACCCTGAAGTCTTCTGGTTTCATTGGGATGCCATCGCCGGGACAGGTAGGGTCACTGGGGATCAAGGCCTGGTGCTCCATCTACCCAGGAGTGCTGCAAGTGTTTTTCTAGTGTTCCTGGCATGATGTGTGCCCTGACGTCAAGGCACTGAGCACCAATGTCCATCATGCCACCCCTTGCTAGTGGCTTGGGCTTGCTGTACCTTGGATCTCCACCCAGGATCAGACAAGCACTGAGCTCTGGTTTCCACCCTCCCCCAGAGAAGACGAGCTGTCCCTGGGACACTCAAGCCTCCTTCCCCTGGCCGGCCCTTCAGCTCCCAGGCTCGTTCCCAAACCTGGGTCATCAGCGTCGCAAACAGAAGTCCAACTGCTGCACTGACGGGCTGGCTTAGGTGGTTGTTTTCAGTCATCATTTTAGTAAGGACAGCCTGGCTTGTTTGAGAACAGGTATCAGCATCCTTAACAGATTGGACCATCGTTGTGATTTTGACATCCTTTTTTTTTTTTTTTCAACTCTGTGTTTTGTAGCCTTCCAGCCTGGAACTGTCTCAGGCCACTGCACTCATCAACTTGCTCTACTGCCCACTGTGTTCCTCAGCCATCTTCAAGTTCATTACGGTTCCCCGGGTCGGGGGAACTACAACCCAGGGAAACTGTGAGGGGCAGTGGAGGGGAACCAGCATTGGGTGTGTGGCAGTGGCTCTAGCAGGGCTGTCACCTATCCAGGGCTGGAGGGGTATTTCTTGTGGTGGAGTGAGCCCGAGACCCCCCTCCCCCTGCATGGTGCACGTCTGACGCTGTGGTGCACGGCAACCCTGCCTGCGTCAGCCACGCTTCTTACGTGCGGCCTGGCAGCTTGAGGTGTACTTCCGGTCTCCACCGGGGGTTGCCAGAGTGCCACACAACCCATGCCCTCCCACCCGGAGAGGAGAGCAGCCCAGCGGGTGCTCGATCCATCTCCCTCCCCTACCGACCCCCGACTCCTGAGTTCGCTCCCGAACTCGGGTCATCGGCATGACGTGAAGTGTGGAATCCAGCACCTCAACCCTCAGCACCACCGGGCTGGCTGTGATTTTGACATCCTGAGCACTCAGTCTGTCAAGAACCTACTCCACCTTATGGTTCATGTCCAGGACCACCTGTAAGATGGAGTCTCACAGTGTGGGATCCCTGCTCCACTCGGGCCTGCAGCATGGCCTGGAACTCCATGCTGGATCTGTGACATCTGCTGTACAACTTTCTGTCCTGGACCTCCAGCAGCACCCTTCGGTCACTCCATAACTTGTCTGGTATTATTCGATTCCAAGAGAGATAAGGAGTTAAACTATGTACTTAGAATCTGAAAAAGTTGCCTTTTATGAAGGTTTACTTTGCTATTTGTAGAGCTCAGTGCAGTGCCAATCAGAAGCACATCCAGTCACCAGCGTGGTTCTCTAGTATCCCCCATTTGGCATTCTCGATGGTCTCTAGTTGGAGACAGAAGGCACAGATTAGACAGGTAAGTCGGGTGTAGACAACAGGAGTCCCACTTTTTGTAGATCTTCTCCAGCTGTTGCTGGTGGTACAGGTGCAGGTACTGCAGTAGGAAATGGAGACAGTCCTCAAGCTGCTGTAAGTGCTACTGCCATTTGCGTTTTTTGTGCAGCTGAGTATTGTATCAAATGGCCACAAAGGACCTATTTATACTTATCCCACATGATGGCCTCAGAGACCCCTGATTAGGAGTTATCCCATGGAATGTCATCTATTTGTGGATGGAGTGGAAAGGATGAGAAGGGACTTGGCAAGGTTGGAGGAATGGTAAAATGTATGGCAGCTCAGATTCAATGCAAAGAAGTGCAAGGTAATGCACATGGGAAACAAAAACCCAGGGGAAGCGTACACAATGGGGGGTGAGATACTGACAACAATAAAAACAGAAAGGGACTGGGGGGTAATTATATCAGATGACCTAAAGGTGGGCAAGCAATGTGGAGAAGGCAGTAAGGAAGGCTGGGGTATACTGGGATGCATAGGAAGAGGCATCAATAGTAGAAAACAGGAAGTTGTTATCCTCTACAGAAAGTTGGTGAGACCCCATCTGGAGTACTGTGTGCAGTTCTGGAGACCCCATCTCCATAAAGACATAGACAGAGTGGGGGCTGTCCAGAGGAGGGCAACCAAATGGTGCAGGGTCTGCACCAGACATATGAAGAAAGACTAAAGGAGCTTAATATGTATACCCTTGAGGAAAGAAGGGAGAGAGGGGACATGATAGAAACTTTCAAGTACCTCAAGGGAATTTACAAAGTCCAAGAGGGTAGCATCTTCCAGAAAAAGAGATGTGCAAGAACAAGGGGGCCCAATTTGAAGATAGAGGGGGGACGGCTCAGAGGTAATGTGAGGAAGTATTTTTTCACTGAGAGGGTTGTGGATGCATGGAATAGCCTCCCTGAGGAGGTCGTGGAGTCAAGAACAGTGGGGGACTTCAAGAATGCATGGGACAGGCATAAGGCAGTCCTAGTGGGGGGGTAGGAGGAAGTAAGCTTTTGGTTAACTAGGACCTGCAGCTTATCTGTTAGGTAGGAAAATGGGCAGACTAGGTGGGCCAAACGGTCCTTATCTGCTGTCAAATTCTATGTTTCTATGTTCTATTTTATTGTGTATGATTGTTTTAAACTCGGTGGAGCAGCAGAAATGGTATGCATGTAGGCACTATGGGGTATCATGGCTCTGTTCTCCCAGGTCCTAATAAGTGAGGATAGATGCATGATCAGAGATAAGAATATCTCCTATTCTTACTGTCCAGGACATGACAGTATGGTTCTAGCAGTAGTCTATACATGTATATGTTCCATGGACATAGATTGCTTTACCAGATTGTTAAGCCCATTCACATTAAGCAGTACAACAGTAGCTTACATGCCATTGCTTATCACATAGGAGAAGGGGTCACTCATACCTCCGTCCCTCACCAAGAAAAACAGGTTATTCACCTGTAACAGTAGTTCTAGGCGTGGTATATGTTGTTCATCCACACTATCTGGCAGTGTCCTTCCCCTTTAAGATGTGCCGGAAAGTCTTCAAGCTGGCTCCTCCCACACACCCAGGTGGTAACTCCCTTGGCTCTACCCCATGACACCAGACCTTGCCCGCTGGAAGCAGAGTGTATGCACTGAAGCTGTGGAGGTCGTGTGGGTCCATGTGGATGAACAACATATACCACTCCTAGAACTACAGTTACAGGTGAGTAACCTGTTTTTCTAGGGACGTGGATATGTTGTTCTAGCCACACTATCTGGCAGATTCCTAGCAGTTCTCTGGGAGAAGGGAGGCAAGGTGCACACCCTCTACTTAGGGAATAGAGATTGGAGAACTGAGGCTCCAAAACCAGCATCCCATCGTGACTTAAGATTGATGTGGTAATGGGAAATGAAAGTGTGTGCTGACCTCCAGATAGCAGCCCTGAAGATTTCCTGGATAGGGACATCCCTGGAAACAGCCACCAAGGCATCGGTATGATGGGTGGACTGAGCCCTTAGCCCCCCAAGAGGCTCCCTGCCTGCCAACCTATAGCAGAGGTTGATGCAGGATACAATCCACCTGCCAATTGTCTGCTTAGCTGCCAGTCTTCCAGGTGCTGCTTCAGTGTAGGTGACAAATAGCTGGCAAACCTCTCCCCAAATTCCAGCCGTGCGCTCCTTGTAGTAGGCAAGCGCTTGCCGCAGGTCCAAAGTATGGAGCCTGTGCTCATCCTCCAAGGTATGATTGATGAAGTACATGGGAAGATTAATCACCTGGATAAGGTGAAAATCTGACACAACCTTTGGGAGGAACTTCGAGTTGGGGTGCAGGACAACCTTGTCCCTTTGGAAGATCAGGTAAGGAGATTCCACTGAAAGTGCCTGGAGCTCACTGATCCTTCTGGCTGATGTGATAGCCACCAGGAAGGCGATCTTCCACAACAGGTGTGACATCTCACACCTGTGCATCAGTTTGAATGGTTTGCCCATGAGCTTTGCCAAAACCAGCAACAAGTCCCACGGTAGTGGTGGTTCACGCACCACAGGGGAAATGTGGCCATGGCCCTTGGAAAAAGCACCAGACCTCCTTCTCCTGTGCCACTGATGGCTAACTGGCCCCCGCCTGGTAAGCAGAGATGGCTGCCAGGTGCACCTTAAGGGTTGTTGATTGAAGGCCCGACTGAAAGAGGGACTAAAGGTAGTCAAGGATGCTAGCCACTGGACAGGACAAAGGGTCCAACCCCTTGCCCTGACACCAAATGCAGAATCTCTTCCATTTGAAGGCATAGCACTTCCTGGTTGATGCCTTCTGAGAAGCCTCCACCACAGTGAAGACAGATTTGGAAAGACCCAAAGCCTGGAACTCTAGCTGCTAAGGAACCAGGCTGTCGGGTGCAGGGATTATAAAGGTCAGGATGAAATATCTTCCCCTGATTGATGGAAAGCAGGTCCAGGCAGTAGTGGAAGATGACTCGGGAGCCTACTGCTGAGACTGAGGAGATCAGGGTACTAGAACTGGCATGGCCAGTCCAGGGCCACCAGGATCACCTGTGCCTTGTCCATCCTGGCCTTGAGCAGCACCTTGTGGATCAAGGGAAATGGAGGGAAGGCATAGAAGAGGCCTGGGGTCCAGGGCCTTGAGAAGGCATCCCTCTGCAGTATTCCCTGCTGAGGGGGGTGGGCACAAAAGAGTCTCAGCTTTGTGTTCTCTCTAGCGGCAAACAGGTCCACCTGATGGGTGCCCCACTGGGAGAACAGGCTGTGAACTACCTCTGGGTGGTGGGACCACTCGTGAGACACCTCGCCCACCCGGCTGAAGGCGTCTGCCAGCTGATTAGAGGCTCCTGCAAAATGGATGGCTAGGAGATCTGCCTCCAGGCTGTGCATGAGGGTCCATACATGGAGAGCTTCCTTACACAAAGGCAGGGAGTGTATCCTGCCTTGTTTATTGAGGTAGTACATGGTTGTGGTGTTGTCCGTCTGGACTTGGACCACCTGACCCCAAATGTGCAGAGTGAATGCAGTCAGCACTAGACGAACTGCCCAGAGCTCTAGTGGGTTGATGTGGCATCGGGACTCCTCAGGGGTCCAGAGCCCATGGACTCTGTGTTACCCCAGGTGGGCACCCCAGCCCATAAGAGAGGCATCAGTCATCAGGATGATCATCGGCTCTGGGTGGACAAACAGGATCCCTTCCTGCAGATGTGCTGGAACTAACCATCACTGGGTGGTGTCCCACATCCACTGGGTCACAGTGACCAGCTGGTCAAAGTGACCCTTGCACTGAGACCACTGGCCGGCCAGCTCCCAATGCAAGGAGCTCATTCTCCAATGGGCCTACCAGACCACTCTGGTGCAGGCCACCATGTAGCCCAGCAAGTGCAGAAAATCCCAGGCAGGGCGCAACTGCCCAACCCGAAATGATCGGGCACAGGAGGAGATAGCCTCCGCCCTGTCCACTGGGAGCCAGGCTCTGGCTCTGTAAGAGTCGAGCTCTGCCCCAACAAAGTTGATCAGCTGTGAGGGCAAGAGTTCCGACTTGGCTTCATTGACCAGGAGGCCAATGGAGACACAGGTCTGGAGGGCCAGATCCCTGGACTGCTCCACCTCCTGTCTGGAGGGACCTGCTAATGGCCACTCATCCAGGTAAGGGTAGACCTGGACCCCTCAGCACCACAGGTAAGCTGCTGCCACCACTGCAATGCACTTGGTGAAGACTCTGGGAGCCAAGGAGAGGCTGAAAGGCATGGCCTGGAACTCATAGAGGGTTCCCTTGGCTCAAAAGCAAAGGAAACTTCAGTGAGACGAATGGATCAGAACATGAAAGAACACGTCCTGAAGATCCAGGGAGCAAAACCACATGTTTTGATCTAGAGATGGTATGATCTGAGACAGTTACCATCCTGAAGGTGCACGACCTGAGGAACTTGTTCAGATCATGCACATCTAGAATGGGGTGCCAGACCCCCATCCGCTATGGCACTAGGAAGTACCTGGAGACAAACCATGGGTGTTCCAGAATATCCACGACAGGAACCATGACCTCCTTGCAGAGGAGCTGGGCTATGTCATCTCTGAGAGGTGACAACATGTCTGCAGAAACCAAGTCCTCCTGTGGGGCACAGACTCTGCAAGGAGGGTACTGCCTGAACTCTAGAGGCAGACCATAACCCACCACTTCTAGAACCCACTTGTCTGTGGTGACAGCAGACCAGGCAGAAAGAAAGTGGTGGAGTTGGATCCCCACAGGAGAACCCAGGGGAGGCGTGATGGGCATGACGGAAGCACCACTCATCCTGTCACTGGGCAGGCTTGGAGGAGGAGGAGGGCCTGGCTGAGGTGCCACTGGAGACTCTCCCTCCCAACTTATGGACAACTGAGGCCACCGACTTAGGCCAAGGTCACCAAGCCTGAGCCTGCTGCCCAGCCTGTGGCTGGGCTGGCTTGGCCACAGGAGTGGAGGTGGACCAAAAGGGTTTCCATTTCTGATACTGCTTGGAGCCCTTGGGGTCCTTCTGGGTAGATGTCACGGAATCCAAGGTGGCATTGGACTTCTCGATGCATGCGAGGTGACCCTCAACCCCGGGCCCGAACAGGTCAGTGCCCAGGAAAGGGACATCTGCCAGCTTGTGCTGAGTGTCCACCATGAAGGTCAAGATCCTCCACCAAGCCCTGCGGCACATGGCCATTGAGGCCACCACAGACCAGGCACAGGAATCCCCAATGTCCATGACAGTCTGGAGCTGTTGCTTGGCCACAGCGTGTCCCTGGTCTTGGACCTGTTTGACCGTGGTCTGAAGGTCCGCAGACAGATGAGGAAACACCCCAAATAAGGTGCCCAGGAGGACATGGGGGAAGTGGGCCATGAGGAAAGCCAAGCTCACCTGGCAGAGACCAAACAAGGAAGCAGAATATACCTTCTTAGCCGCATAGTCCAACTTCTTGAACTCCTTATCAGGTAGCTTGTCAACATCACCGGTGTTGCTGGAGTGCCAAAACACAGAGACAGCCACCAACCCCTTGGCTGAGGGGTGCTCTGTGAATCCCAAAAGGGATCCAGTGGGCACCGCATACTTGTGGGCCATCTGGGCAGAAGGTGCAGGACAGGAAGTGGGGCACTGCCAGAGCTCCAGGGCAGGGCCAAGAATGTCTTCTGCCACCGGGAAAGCCTCTGTAGGAGAATCTCCCTGGTCAAGGATCTTGGTCAATGGGTAATGAGCCCATTTCTGGACGTGCTCCATCTTCATACCTGTCGACTTGGAGATCAGACGGAGGAGGCACATGAAAGAAGATGGACCTTCGTCCATCAAGAGATCCATCATGAACTCCAAGTTGACCAGATGGGAGTGCAGGGAGGAACCCTTGGACTCCAAAGAGTCGACAAAGAGCGGTCCACCGCCAGAGTCCCAGCTGACCCTCCACGGATGGTTAGGGGTGACGATGACCAATAGCTGATGGGGAAAACCCCCCCTTTTTTTTCCAGTTCTCTTTATCCTCCTTCACACTGGTCCCATAGACCATCTCTCCAGTGGGGCTCTCGGAGTGTCCATCTCCTGTCCAGCCTGATGCCCTCCTGGTCAGGTCTGCCACTCCCTGGAGCCCTCCTTCATCTCCACTGACCACTCCACCCCCGACTCTGAACCCCCTGGGGTGGGGCCACCATTACCACTCCAGTGCTCTATCAGTAATCCAGAAGGGCGGCCGGGGAGTGGAGGAGGGAGACACAGACCAAACAGGTTGAACTCAGTGGTGGGCATTGGGGACATCCTCTGGTCCCACCTTCACCTGCCCGGATGCCGGGATTTTTCCTTTTGCCATTCCTGGAGGCGTGGACGTGCAATCATGGCCAGTGCACGATGGGCGTGCTCTTGCACCCCTCACAAGCCATCTGCTGTCGCCTCCATACCCCAGTAGCATGTCACTCGCATGTTGCGATACCCCCAGTCTCCACTGGGAGCCACTGTAACAGCGGGAGACTCAACCCACCCACTCCCAGGAGAGGAGAGCAGTCCTCCGGATGCTCAATTCTCTCCTGCCTCTGCCGACCCCCGATGACCCGAGCTCATTCCCAGACCCAGGTTGCTAGTGTTGCACAAGGTGCGGCATCCAGCACCTCAACCCTCAGCACCACCAGGCTGGCCATGGGGAAGCCCTTGGCCAGCCGAGACTCTTTAGTCAGAGCGCCGGCCATCAGCTGTTTAGGCAGCAGTTCCACCATGATCAGCAAAGAAGCCAGAATCGGCCGAGTTGGGACCATCTTAATCGGTTCTGTCAGCGGAGTTGGCGTCGGCCTTTCCGGTAACAGTCAGGTGATGCCTCGTTCAAGCCTCGTAGAGTTGACGCAATTTGCAACAAAGCTGCTCCTCACTCGAGGAGGATGAGGATAAAGAATAGTGATGGCACCACTTCCTATGGTGCTGAGAGCAGGAGCGCTGATGTCGGCAGGACCGTATTGGATCAAGGGAGGAAGACCTCTACCTCTACCTTGGCTGCCGGGGGGGGCACCAGCGGCCGGGCTCAAAGGGAGTCAGCGATTGCCGAGGCTACTACTGGTCAGGGTCGGGGACCAGAGGCGGTGGGTCAGTGGACTGATCTGTCCCTCCAATGGTCTGTGTCAGGATCGGAGTCCTAGACAAGGAAGTATCAGCCCCTTCAGTCGACAACTGGCCAGTCGGCTCGAGAAAAATCTCAGCTGGAACTTCGACCAGCATCTCAACGACAGGTCTGATGGGGTTACCATGGAGCCAGCAACGAAGGCTGAGAATTCGACCAAAGTCAAATCCGGAGAAGCATGGGAATTGGAGGCCCTCAACCAAGAGCACTCCTGATCCCATGATCGGTGACGAGTCTTTTCTTTCTTAGACTCTTTTTTAGATTTAGATTTTCCGGTGGGTCCCTGACCAAAGATCGGCAGAGACTGGCACAATTCCTTGAACGAACCATAAAGGTTGAGCCCAGCTGAAGCAGCACAAAGGTAGAAGCTGAGGAGGAATGAGCCATGGTCTGGGCTGCCTCCTTTTTGAAGGCCACAAGTTGCTTGGAGGACTCAACAGCTGCAGAGACCACCCATAGGGCATCCTTGAATTTGACCAGTGGGTTCTGTTGTGCCAGGCGGCCCAGTTTCAGGTGGAAGAGATGATCCTCCAGGGCGGTCAGGTGAAACAAGCAGCAAAAGTCACAGGCCTGAGGAACATGGTCATGCCCCAGGCAGTAAACGCATGTGGCATGCAGGTCAGTCCTGTACATCTTCTGCCCGCTAGGGTACCAGCAGAACCTGGGAGCAGACTTATTGTCCTTTGTGGCTGTTGTCAAAGATTGAGCTGAAATCAAAAACTCATAAGAGTTGGAGATTTGGAAGTAATTCTGAAGAATTTTAAGTGCTAGGGCCTACTCAACGTGGGAGTGGTGAGGGAATCTGCTTCTTCCCGCAGAAAAGAAGATCTGGCAATGTGGGGTGGGGCCGAGGGAGTTATCACCTGGGCGGGAGGGAGGAGCCAGCTTGAAGACTTTCCAGCATATCTTCAAGGGAAAGGACACTGCCAGATAGTATGGACAGAACAATATATCCACGTGCCTAGAAACGTGCATCAGCCAAACTTTTTTTTTTGTTATTCTAGTTCCCTCTTCTCTCCAGCCTACCCCCTTCTGCTCGGTCAGTCCAGCTCCATCACCATGGCATCCACCAGGACTTAAGCCCTGCTTCCCCTCTGGCAGGGGAAGTGGGACTCCCCTACTCCTGCTGCAGAATGGATCCAGTTGAGAGGCAGAGCCTGGATAGCCAGGTGCAGGGCCTGCAAGTGGCTGGCATCATCAAGCCAGTTGCCATATCTCCACATTGTCCCTGGTACCCACAGGACTTCGGCAGCTTGGGTGCGCAAGCAAACGTGCATGGTGCAGCAGCAGCTGATGTCCTCTGATCCATTAGCCACTCTGACTACAGTGCCATGTGTGGTCACCCAGGTGGGAGTACACCAGTGGGTCTGGCTGCCCTCCCATCCCAGTGAGAGAAGCATCTTCAAGGATGCTCAATCCTCCTCCCCAGCTGGTCTTCAATGGTTCAAGTTCACTCCCGAACTTGGGTCACCAGTGTCACAAGTGGTGCCTCTACCACTGTACTGATATGCCGGCGGCCAAATCTTTTTTTACATTTGGGGAAGCAGGGTCAAAATCAGTTGGGGGTAATAGCTAAGGAGAAATTCTCAGCTTCCTATCAATGAACATCAAAGTAAAGAGCATGCTGCCTATATGGGGAAGACATTCCCTTTGAAGCAGAGAACTAGGGTTTCCAAGGGAGCAGCCTAATGTTTTGGTCTTTTGTGATAAGGTGATGGTATCTGTATTGTGATAATGCCTCAGAAGAAGGGGGCCTCAGAAGGTGAAACTGTCAAGGGTCTGAGTGGAAGGAACAGGCATCACACCTCCATCCTGACCATTCTACTACAGAAGTGGGAGTATGAATGCTGGGACATCAGGAAAACCTGAGGTGTTAGGCAGCAATGTACTAGAGGGGCTAATAGTGCTTTCTATAAAATCTCCACTCCCCACAGAAAAAAACATGAAATACAAACAGCAATAAACACAATTGTTCAGAAAAAAATGAAAGTTGTCACATCAGTCTGGACTGCTATTATAATGGAAATACCAGGGTACTGCTAATGCAACTGCCTCATGTAGTTGTCTCAGAAGATCACAAAATATGGTACTGATGCAGTTCATATCCAGCTAGACAGGTTTCATTGCAGAAGAGAGTCCAAACAGTCCAAGGTCGGGGACGGGGAGTAGTACACATAAAGAAGTGAAAAACAGAAAACCCAGTTGCGCTTCATTGGATACTGGGTTGGTACAGTTAGGTGGTGACTAACCCCAAAGCTAGTCACAAGTTTCAGAGATTAACTGCACTTTGTAGACAAGAACCATGCTCTTACCTGTCAAAAGTATCTTGTTGTTTAGAATTTTAATTGCCAGTATCTGACTTCACATACATAAAGTGCAGAGCTAGCTGTCGACAACCAAATGGAAGATTAATGCTCCAGCACTTCACCTGTAAAAGTTTCCTGTGCAGGCAGCGTGTGAGCATGGTTCAAACCACAGGAATCCATCCCTTATACTTAACAAATGCAGTCATTCCCTTGGAGTAAGCAGCCCTGGATCTTTAAGAATTTTATGCTAATTATGAAATTTAGAATGAAAGTCAAACTCTGCTGTGTGGTCATGCTCACCCCTGCACTCTAATATCATATTTATTTCTACACCTGAAGACAGCAGTCACCCCAAAGTCTTCTCTATACTCCTAGCCGGCTTACGGTTTATTATTTTATATTTTACAGTGTTAAAGTGTTTCTAGTTAACTTTTCTATACTCTGCGTCAGTTAAGGTGTTCGTTATATTTATTTACATTTAAATTTTCCCCGATTCCCAATCAGTTTCCAGAAACTGAAGAAAGTCATTCTCGGCATGGTTTCCGCTTTAAGGGAACTACTATTGGAAACCTTTTAAATTAAATAAAAACAGTCTTTTCTTACACCGCTTTGCAGTTTTATCTAAAATTATTCTTGATTCCTCATTTTTGGGAACCAAAATGAGAATTTACTTTTCACTATTTAAGAAACCTCTTCCGAGGTATAATTTATTTGTGGATTTAACTTCAGAGGAACTGAACTGCATTTTTTGATTTTGACTTTTAAGCTCTTTTTCAGATTTCTTGGGCTTATTATTTATTTTGGTTTAGTCTATTGGGAACTAGAAAGATTTTCTTGGGGTATGTAGTGTTTGCCATGATTGATCCCTTTGGAAGAAACAATATTACTACGGTGAGTGATTTTTTTTCTCTAGTTTACAGAGTGCAGTTAGTCTCAGAAACTTGCACATAAAGAAGTGCTAGAGTGTCAGCAAGGAAGTAGTAGTAGTAGAAAATGTTATTGTCCGACTATTATAGTCATTTACAATGTAGTAAAAAGATATACATAGTAACAATATTCACAAATATATTCACAGATATCATTGTCAAGGTCAGTTTATACACAAATTAAAAGTACACACACAGTTAATATACATAGCTATTGGTTTAAAATGTAGTATACATAGTATAAACTTGGTTCATATGAGATTTATACGTCAAATGGCAGATTAGTACGTGTATATTTCCTATATTTTTAGGCTTAAGGATGGTTGGAGGAATATTAGTGATATAGGTTATTATATAACCTTTGAATTAATGCTTGTGGCTATAACAAAGTCGGATCTTAGTTACACCACCAAATTAGCTATTTTACATTTTCTTGTTTTCACAAAAAGAGTCGAGTATGTTGCAATCCTTGTCATGGTCCATTCATCTTATGTTAGCATCAGAATCATAGTCAACTCATTTACATCATTTATGTTACATGAGTTTATGAAAGGTACTAGCCAACAATCTCTTGAGTTTTTATACCATGTGCAATACCAAAGCATATGTGAAAGATTTTCTAGTCCACCATGTGCACAGTAGCAATTTGGTTCGAATGAGTGTTTGTTATATCTAGCTCTTAGTAGATTGCTATCAAGCAATTCTAATCTGGCTCTCAGGAAAGTTTTACGTAGAACTGGATCGTGCAATACGTCCAAGTAGTATTTATATTTAACTGAGAATATGTTTGCCGCAAACTACTTTAAATATTTTGTACAAGAGATTCTCTTTAGTTCCATTTTACTCCAGTATTGGTTTATCCTAGTTTTAACATATTTTTTATATTTGGTACTAATACTGATGCCTTTTTGTACATATTTTTCCAAGAAATATAAATCATATTTATACAGTATGCTATGTAAATCTTTTAGCCAGTTTTTAGGGCTGCAATCAGTATTAATCCAATTTTGTTTTTCAAGCAGACATTTCTTTGGTAGTCTATTTGAGGGAAGCCTAGTTAAATGAATCCAGTGGTTAATCTTCCTGATATCATAATTAACATTGATACTTTTAATTCCCAATTCTGCTCTAAGATATACTGCTGGGCATGATGGGGGGGGCAGCCAAGAGCAGTCCGCAGGAGTTAATAAACAGGAGCTGTAAGTTTGTCTTTATCTTTGCTGTCCCATATCTCTATTCCCGAATACGACTCAAGGAATATATTTCGATTTGATTGTCTTGGTAAGGGGTTGAATAGAGAGGCCTCCATACATACAGTTAAACTTACCAAGTCTCATCAAAGTTTTTTTGCTTACATCAATGATTCTGTTTATCTGATTGGTCCAAGTCCCTGTTGTTGAGAAAGTTATACTCAGGTCAACATAAGATTTTACATTTTCTAGTGTTTGCTCGCAATTTTCCATTGCGTGTTCCCATTATCCCTATCAAAAATTATGATTTTAGTTTTTAAGTAATTCATTTTAAGTTTTTTTTATTAGCTAGCTTGTATAGCATATCCAGTTTGTTTAAGTCCCTTTTTGGATAGTGAAATGGCAACCAGACTGCCTGCATATGCTAGTGTTGCACAGTTAAAATCAGAGATTTTAGGGGAATAATGACCCTTTATTAGTTTCAAAGGGAGCAGATATATGGCTGGTGTGGTTTAATCTTATAGGAGCCCAGGTATCTCTGTACATATTAGCTATAATATTAACTAGGATTGGTTGAATGCTATGTTCAAACATTGTGGTCCAGAGGATTTCTTTTGAGATCATGGCAAAAGCTGAAGAGTAGTCGTTAAAGCATATGTATAATTTTTGTTTCCTTAAGTACAGTACACATATTTTTCTATTAGATGATATAGTGTGTAACAGTTGTCTATTAGTGGAATATCCTTTCCTGAATCCTGCTTGGGTTGCACTAATTCCACCTGTTTTGTCAATTTGTTGAATTAAATGTTCAAGAACAATTTTTGAGAAACTTTTGGAATTTATGTCCACGAGGCTGATTGGCCTATATATTTCAGGATCCTGCAGATTCCCCTTTTTATGTATGGGTATTATTATCGAACCTTTCCAGGAGTCAGAAATTAAATTATTAGTGATACATTGAGTACAGAAACTGTCAAAGGGTTTGCTCCATTCAGTAGTGCAATATTTATAAATCTCTGCGGGCATCATATCAGGCCCTGGGGCTTCTTTTTTATTTTAAAGTTTTAATAGCAAAGTATCCTTCTTTCTGTGTAATAAGTAGTTGATCTGTTGCCATGCCTTCATTAATATTTGATAGTGAAGAGTTAATATTGTGATAAAAAAAAATCTCTGTAAAATATTGTAGCCATTAGTGTTCCATGATATATGAATCAGTTCCTGATTTTTTTTTTTACTTGCTATTTTTTCCCCGTGGATCCTGACTAACCATCCACTGAACTGACTCAATCCCGTGATCCACCAGTTGGACCCCCATGTAGCCTTGGTTGTGTCCCCCCAGGTGGGGTTGGGGTGGAGGGTACCCCCAGTCTTCCTTATTCATGTCGGGTCCCCGTCATGGCCTCACAGGTTGGTTGGTGACGGGCGACCTCCTCTGTCAGTGGTGGTGCATGCCAGGCTCTGAATTATCTTCCCCTGATGACCCCAGAGACATGGCTGCCATGACGTCTAGGCACACACTGACATCTGGCCACGCTCCTCCGCCTACTGTGAGACTCCAGGCTGCTGTACCTCTGGTTTCCAACAGAGGTCAGGCCAGTACTGGGCCTTTATCCCTCCTCCCTCCCAGGGGAAGCGAGCTGTCCATCGGACGCTCAAGCATCCCCTCCCCAGCCAGTCCTCCCATTCCCCAGGCTTGTTCTTGAACCCGAGTTTCTGGTGTCACAAGTGGCAGCACTACTGTTGCGCCAGTGGGCAAGCTTCAATTCCTGATTTGTAATCACAGGTTCCCTTGGCAACAAGCAGCCAGAAACTTTTTTCACTCTTATTGGTGATAGCTTTAAGCATCTTGTCCCATTTACCATGATGGTATGCTCTTTTTTTGTTATTTAAGAAAACCTTGTAAAGTTTTCTTTCTCTATTTAACTGGTTCTACATGCACTCATTATTGGATTCCTTTGCCAGTTTCATCAGCTTTCTTATTTTTGATTTAAATTTTTGCAATCTTCATCAAACCATCCTTGAATTCTATCATTTACATTTTTATAAGTAGTATACTTGTATAAATTGTCTTTTAAAGTACTGTATCAACAATCTGATCAGTTTTACTCCACATCTCTTGTGTGCTGAGTAAAGAAAAAGCATCCTGCTGTAACGTTTCCAGTGAGGAATTAATAATGGAAATTGTGTGATCTTCTAAGATGTAATTACACGTGAGTTTTTTGTTACATCTTAGTTCATTTATCTGAAGGAGTAGGGCCAGATTATCATTATAAACTTTATGAAAACCCCTTAGGATTAAAGGTAGGTGGTCACGTTCAGCTCTAGTAATTACGTGCAGGCTGGTCCATCTCTCAATTTTACCTGTCCATAATGCCAGATCTGGAAGTGAAGCACATGAGGATTTAAAGTATGTACAGTTTCCTTGTTGGTGTCAGCAAGGTGGTCCCTGCTAGGTCCAACAGATCATGTTACTGCAAACCCTAGACAAGTTTCTCATGCCCATAAGTCCCAACCAGGTCTGCTACTAGGGGAACCTCCTGAATTGCTATAAGGTACACTTGGCTCATGCCCTCCCCAAGACTGGGATGAAATTAGTGTTTTTACCTGTATCCCCAACTCACTGCTGCTGAATAGAAGTAGTAATCACCTGGCTCACACACTGGCTGGTTCCTGTGGATGGACTGACTGGTGGTGATTTTTTTCCCTCTGGGGTTCTCCCTGAGCTGTAGGCGTATGGACTCTTTGATTGTTTAAGAATGGCTAATTCACTCATGTTATTTTAAGAGGGGTGACTCCTTTCAAAGGTATTGTTTTCACTTAATTATTGCTACTGTACTCTGTTTTTATGATTCACCTATGATTGCTTGCTTTCTGTAAGCGCTATCTTGCCAGAAAAGCTAATTAAAATGTAATACAAAAAAAAGAGGTAGTAATCAGCACCACAGCGCGAAATGAAAGGTGGACTCCAAGCTATAGCTCTATGAGTTGTAGAGTGTGAGCAGAGGGTGAGTGATGCCCTAGCATCAACGTGGCAGCCTGCGCAGGGGCTGCCCCATCCTCTTCCGCAAAATTAGTGGATAAATGGAGGCCACCAAATATGTGTTCCAGGGTGAGCGCCATGCCATGCTGTTACTGTGAGGTGCTCCTGGTGCTAGGTCTTCTCCTGTTCAGAACTGAGAATGTGGCTCACAGAGAAGTTGCTCGAGTGTGCAGGGCATAGGCTACAGACAAGCTGAACAAAGGAGGAGCCATTCCAGAGACACAACTTGCTGCCAAATGTAGCAGAGGTAATGCTGGGTGAACTGATTATTCCAAATTAACTGGCAAGCAGGATGGTCCCTTCCCAAGTAATAAGTGTGTAAAGTATCTAGGACCATGGACTGTGATGTGGGCGGGGGACAAGTGGGGTCTAAGGGAGGCAGGAGGGGAGAAAAAGAATGTCAGATTAAAAGGTTATACCTGCAAAGTCAGTTCAAAATAGTTTAGTTTCAGGGTCTTTTTGAGGTGATTTCAGAGGTGGCAGCTTGCGGAGTTTAAGTTCATTAACAATTTGTTGAAGGGTGACTGTGCCTTGCTGTCTTCTGTGGGCTTGACACATGGTGGATCTCCATAGTTGCCTGGAGAGTTTAGTGGCAAGGGTTGGCTGTGGCAAGGTGCGCTGAGGTAAGGGCATTTCAATTTCTCTTGCTTTCTGGTCTTGTATGGCTGTATCTGCAGTATCAAAAGTCATTGTACCATCAGCATAATAAACTGATATTTGAGGGGTATGGCGTGAAAAAGTGTAATTGCTAAGTGCGCACAATTTACATCACTGGGATGTAGGCTCTGTGACAAGCCATCATGTATGTCTTTGACTATACAGATATAGTTTACAGTGCCACCCGCAAGGGTACTCTGGCCAGACTGGACACTCTTTTCAATTCCTTCTGCCAGTTCATATTATCCTGTCTCCCTTGCACTCACCACTGTAATCTTTACTTAACCACATTCCTCCTTTCACTGAAGTCCAGGTGCTTGGCACACACTGCTACTTTCACAGCCAAATTCTGGAATGGGAATCTTCCCTCCTATCTTTCCACTGTCATCGCTGCTGCACTACTGAGCTCATACTCACTTAGCAACACTGACCCTCACTCATTCGCCACCCCCCCATGCTCAACCTCTGCTGGCTAATCTGCCTATTTCTATCACTGTCCCAAACTTTGGATTGCCCTCCCCTCAAATATCTGCCACGCATCGTCTCCTTAAGTTCTCTCTTCCCTACTGCATGTTTATATGGCCCACTCCTGCTCCTGCCAAGCCCAATGACTCTAGCCGAATCTCAGTCCCACCACCTTGACCTATGGTCCTTCTCTAACACCCCCCCACATCTCACAGAGACCCTGCCCAACACAGCACTTCTTAGCCTCCTAAATGCACACTTGATCTACATCTCCGGCTGGCATACAGACACTGGTAACCTCGGGATCCTAATTAAATCCTGTATTGTATCAACTGCCTCCTGAGCCAGGATATGGTATTTTTCAACTTACAATGCATTGTCTGTATCTACTAACATTTCTTATGACCAGCTGCCTTCTACCTGTGCTATAACAACTGTATTGCTGCTCTTACTTTATCTTCCAGGTTGTGTTCAGTACTGACTCTTTGTGTAGGTATTCACCAAGTCTGTTGTGTGCACTTCAGCTGCCAGGCTTCTAGTGCAGGGGGTGGGCATACCTCTCAACTGTCCCTGATTTTCAGGGGTGTCCCTGATTTTGCCTCAAAATTTTCCTCTGTCCATCGTAAAATTTGTGTTTTTGTGATAGAGCAGTGGGGATTAAAAGCACTAAATAATGTTAAACATTAAAGTAACATACTTGTTCTTCAGAAAATGCATCAACATAAATCCCTTTATTCTGTCAGCTTTCTGAGTGAACAGCGTCAGTTTTTAAGATGTGTCCCTGATTCAGGGTCTTTGTCCCTGATTCATGAGGCAAGAGTTTGAGAGGTAAGGGGGGTTGGGGTGGGAGTGTGGTTCGTAGGGCAGCCAGCTCCGACCTGTAGTCCAAGTGAACAACAAATGAACCACACACTAACACAGGGATGCTGCCAGAAATGTGAAGTTTATTACACTGCTGAAAGTAATTCCATGCAAGCAGCACACATTCAAATTGTAACCACACACCAGAGGACCAAGCAAATGCCCCAGTGCTTTATTCGAAAGAACTTCATCAGGTGTCTCTGAGGAAGTTCTTTCGAACAAAGTGCTCAGACGTTTGTCTGGGTCTTTGGTGTGTGGTTATAAGTAGAATGTGTGCTGCTCATCAAATTACTTCAAGCGGTGGAATAAACTTCACATTTTTAGCAGCATCGCTGTGTTAGTGTGCGGTTCATGTGTTGTTGACTGGCTATTTGTATACCAGAGGAAGAGGAGGAGCACAATGGAGTGTGGAAAGGCCTGGCCTGAGGGGTGATGGGATTTGTGCCAAGGGCCCAATGAGTGAGCTAATTTCCAGGGAACAGTTCATAGGTTGTTGTAAGGAGAAGCACAAGAGCTCCTATAAAATTTGATAACTTGGGGGCCTTTCAACTCCTTATGGAGCCCGTAAATGCACAGATTGTTGTGGCAATGCTGGGTCTCTGCATTTTCTGTGTAGTCTTGCAAGGTCTGTACAGTCTGATGTAGTTGAATGAGGGCCCTCTCTGCAGTATCGGGTCATTTGTCAGAGGCCACAGTCTGCTCTTTCTGGGAGTGTCGGTGCTTCTTTAGTTTGGCCATATTCATTCTAAGGGTCTTTGTTCTGGAACAGATTTCTTTTCTGAAAACCTGGAGCTCAGCAATCATTATGTCCATTTGTTTTCTGTGGGCTGTTGATGCTACAGTAGTAGTAGCTGACTGTTGTATCTGGTGGAGAAAGAGGATAGAAAGCCTTCACTTCCTGAGCCCCTCTCACCACATCCATGATCATCCATCGATCCTGCAGGAGAACGGGGTAATTTTCTGTGTCCCATCAGATGAGTCAGCCTCCAGCAAAGTTGCATTGTGCAGTCTGGTTAAATGAGCAGCAATTTATGTTTTTTTTATTTATTTGAAAATTGGTGACCAGGAAAGGCACACTGAGTCAAAGCAAAAAAAAAGCATACACAGTGGTACAAAGTAAAGTGCTGGCAGACATCAAGTTACAGGTGATAGAAACATAGAAGTTGACAGCAGATAAGGACCGCAAGGCCCATCTAGTCTGCCCATTTCTTTTTCTACCTTATGAATGTGCCATCGGCTTTGCTCTGTCAATGGTCTATCTATTCATAGTCATCTGTATTGCTCCCTTATGCCAATCCCATACTTGTTTTATGCCCTGCACTGTATTCATTTCCACCACTTCCTAGGTAGGCTGTTCCATGCATCCACCACCCTTTCTGTGAAAAAGAACTTCCTCACATTACCCCTTAAACAGCCTCCCTCTAATCTCATGCTGTGTCCTCTTGTCCTGCAATTTTTCTTATATTGAAACAAGTTACACTCTTTCACCTTGTTAATGCCCTTAAGGTGTTGGAATGTTTCGATCATATCACCTCTCTCCCACCTCTGTTCTAGGGTATACATATTGAGCTCCGTTAATCTGTCCTCATATGTTTTCTGATGCAGTCCCTGCACCATTTTGGTTGCCCTTTCTCTGGACTGCCTCAATTTGGTTAATGTCCTTGTGAAGGTGTGGCCTCCAGTACTGCATGCAGTACTCCAGATGGGGCCTAACCAGTATCTTGTAAGGAGGGATTATTACCTCCCTCTTGCAACTTGTGATACCCTAATAATACACCCCAACATCCCCCTAGCCTTACCTACTGCTTTAGTGGTCTGCTTGGATGATTTCAGGTCATCAGTGATGATGATGCCCAAGTCTCTTTCTTCCCTTGTGACTGCCAGCAACTCCCCTCCTAACCTTTAGGTAGCTTCAGGGTTTCTCTTCCCTATGTGCATGATCTTGCACTTCTTTGCGTTAAACCCCAGTTGCCACTCTTCCAACCATTTTGCTAGTTTATCCAGATCTCTTCTCATTCTGCCCACCCTATCTAGGTCATCTACTCTGTTGCAGATCTTGGTTTCATCTGCAAAAACAGACCAATCTTATCCTCCAGTCCATCTGCGATGTCACTGATGAAGATATTGACAAGGACTGGCCCCAGGACTGATCCCTGAGGTACCCTACTTGTGACTTGCAACTCTTCTGACTGTATACCATTTACAACCACTCTGTTTTCTGCCCATCAACCAGTTTGCCACCCAGTTGACCAACTTCTGACCCACGCCGAGCCTACCCAGCTTATTAATCAATCTTCTATGTGAAACAGTATCGAAAGCTTTGCTGAAGTCAAGGTAGGCAACATCAGCTGCTCTCCCTTGGTCCACCAATCTGGTTCACAAGTCAAAGAAATCTATGAGATTAGTTTGACAGGATCTTCCTTTTGTAAACCCATGCTGTCTTGGATCCTGTGCTCCTGTGGATTCCAGGTGTTGCACTATCCTTTCCTTAAGGAGTGCCTCCATAATCTTGCCCACTACTGAGGTAAGACTGACTGGTCTGTAGTTCCCTGCCTCCTCCCTGCTACCACTCTTGTGGAGCGGGATCACATGAGCCCTTCTCCAGTCTTCTGGGACCTCTCCTGTGCTCAGAGACTCACTAAACAGTTCTGATAATGGCTCTGCCAGTTCCACCCTTAGCTCCTTTAGTATCCTGGGATGTATGCCATCAGGTCCCATTGTCTTGTCCACCCTGAGCTTATCGAGCTCTTATAGGACCCTTTCTTTTGTGAAGGGACTAGTGCACACCTCCCTTCCCCGTGTCCATGGTGCTGAGCTGTGGCCCTGCCCTACCTTCTCTTCAGTAAATACTGAGCAGAAGTATCTATTTAGGACAGATGCTTTTACATGGCCCTCCCATGTTCCCTTATCCCCTTTGATCTTAGCAATACCCCCTCTGGACATTCTCCTTTCACTAATGTATCTATAGAAAGGCTTGTCACCTTCTTTTACTGTTTGCGCTAATGTTTCCTCGGTTTGGGCCTTTGCCTGCCTTACTGCCTTCCCTGCTTCCCTTAGGGAAATTTTGTATGCCTCCCTATCTTCATCCTGCTGCGTTCCCTTATATTTCCTGAAGGCCAGCCTTTTGGCTCTGACCTTTTCTGCTACTGTTTTTGAGAACCAAAGTGGTTTCCTTCTTCTTTTGCACTGCCTTTTCTCTCTAACACAATGGGATGTTGCTTCAAGTATTGCATCCTTAACTCTTTCCCACTTTGCCTGTACCTCCTTGCCTGTATTTCTTTTTGTCAGGACTAGCTTAACTCTGTTGGGCACTTTATCAAGGTCAGCTCCTCTGAAGTCCCATATTTTTGCCTTGGAATGGGATGATTTAGTTCTAGTGGCCAAATGTTAACCATACCATGTGATGGTCACTGGCCCCCAGGTAACCTTCTACCTGGAGATCTGTGATCCTTTCCTTGTTAGTCAGTAATAAAAATCTCACACAGCGGTACAAGGTTTTATTGAATAGTGCAGGACAGAGCAGCTCTTACACGCTGCCAACTGGTGCATAACATCACCAGAAGTCTCCTTTCATATAGTTTCTGATGCGTCAATCCATCCCAACATAGTTTTTATGTCTTCATCCATCCCAACCCAAAAACAAACTCTGATAAGCAAGAAAAAGTGTATGTGATTGTCCCTGATGCCCTGCTAGAGCACGTATACTGCTTAACATAGTAACTGATGGAAGATAAGGACCGCTAGGCCCATCTAGTCTGCCCTTTATCCCTGCCTGCATCAGTAGCTGCTGACCCTGGTTGGTCATTGGCTTTCACCTCTCTTTCCCACCACTAGGGTTCCCTTATGTCTATCCCATGCATGTTTGAACCCCCCAATGTGCTATCTCCCACCACCTCCTGAGGTAGGACATTCCAAGTATCCACCACCCCTTCTGTGAAGAAATATTTCCTTACATTTCCCCTTATCCTGCCCCCCTCTAATCTCATATCATGACCCCTTGGCCTCGTACTTCTCTTATACTGAAAGATGTAACCCACCTGGACTCTGTTTAAACTCTTAAGATAGTTGAAGATCTCAATCATATATCCCCTTTCCTGCCTCTCTTCCAGTGTATACATATACTGAGGTCTTTCAGTCTCTCTTCATATGTCTTCTAGTGCAAGCCCCTTACCATCCTAGTTGCTTTTCTCTGGACCGCCTCCACTCTGTCCACATCTTTGCGAAGATGCAGTCTCCAGAACTGCAGATGAGGCCTCACCAGTGTTTTGTACAGTGGCATCACCACTTCCTTTCTTCTGCTAGTAATACCCCTTCCTATGCACTCTAACATCCCACTGGCCCTCCCCACAGCTTTATTACATTGTTTGGCCACCTTTAAGTCATCCTACTTGAATACATCTGGCTCAACAAATTTCAACAACTTCTTACCAGAAGTCAGTGTTTTGGTTATCATGAAGAGTATGCCATCTTTGCACTTCAGTTTATCCCAGTGCTTTAAAATCCAGAGGACAAGGGAGGAGTGGTGGATCCTGAGCAAGATGGCCACAAGGGCTTAGAGTTCAGACAACAACTTCATGAAACAGCAAGAAATCTGCAGCTTTGGGCTAAAATTTCCGGCTTTTGTTGTGTAAAATCGGCAGCTGTATCTTTTTACTTTGCAATGAGAAACCCTTGTAAGGAGAATTAGGTGCCCAAGGGCACGAAAAATAAAAGTGCTATGGAAGCTCCTGCCACGTGGTCGGGCCAAGGTCGCTCAATGGACGTCGAGGAGGAATCCTCAGAGGAGACCCTACAATCAATATGGATGAAAATAGACTTATTCAAACAGTGGCAGACCTGGCTGATAAATCTGATGGCCTTACTGGTTAAGTGGTCACCTTGGAAACTTCAGTGGAACCAGTGAAGTTGGCTACTGCTGAAGCTAACTGTCCACCCATATCTAGAAAGCTTGTAGGGTGAATCCCTGGGGAAGGCCTGACAATCCTGAAGCTCCCCAGACTACAGTGATGGTAACAGATGGTATGGGGACTTGCGGCTTTATTACATAGAAACATAGACTTGACAGCAGATAAGGACTGCATGGCCCACCCAGTCTGACCATTTCCCTACCCACTGGATAAGCTGCAGATCCTAGTTAACCAACAGCCTACGTCTTCCTAACCCCCACTAGAATTACCATAAGTCTGTCCCAAGCATTCCTGAATTTCCTCACTGTTTTTGACCCCACAACCTCCTCAGGAAGGCTCTTCCATGAATCCACCACCGTCTCCATGGAAAAATACCTCCTCACATTGCCCCTGAGCCGTCCACCTCTATCTTCAAATTGTGCCCCCTTGTTCTTGCACATCTCTTTTTCCGAAAGATGCTACCCTCTTGGACTTTGTTGATTCCCTTGAGGTACTTGAAAGTTTCTATCATGTCCCCCTCTTCCTCCTTTCCTCGAGGGTATACATATTAAGCTCCTTTAGTCTCTCTTCGTATGGCTTCTGGTGCAGACCCTTCACCATTTTAGATGCCCTCCTCTGGACTGCCTCCATCCTGTCTGTGTTCCTGCAGAGATGGGGTCTCCAGAACTGCATGCAGTACTCCAGATGGGGTCTCACCAACTGTCTGTATAGAGGGATGATAACTTCCCGTTTTCTACCGGTGATGCCTCTCCCTGTGCATCCCGGTATCCTCACAGTCATCCTTACTGCCTTCTCACATTGCTTGCTTACCTTTAGGTCATCTGATATGACTACCCCGAGGTCCCTTTCCATTTTTGTTCTTGTTAGCACCCCCTCCCCATTGTGCACGCATCCCCTAGGTTTTTGTTTCGCAGGTGCATTACTTTGCACTTCTTTGCTTTGAATTTAAGCTGCCATACGTTTGACCATTCCTCCAGCCTTGCCACCCTCTCTTGTGTATCAACCCTGTTGCAGATCTTTGTGTCGTCTGCAAAGAGGCATATTTTTCCTTCCAGTCCCTCTGCAATGTCACTTATAAAGACATTAAAGAGGACCAGTCCCAGTACTGATCCCTGTGGTACCCCACTAGTAACCACCCTTTCTTCAGAGTGTACTCCGTTTACTATTACCATCTGTGTCCTGTTGCCCAGGCTATCACCCTGGGACCCACTCACAGGCTGGATAACTTGCTTATTAATCTTTTGTTTGGGACTGTGTCAAATGCCTTGCTAAAGTCTAAGTAGGCCATATCTATAGCCCCTCCCTGGTCTACTACTTTGGTCACCCAGTTAAAGAAATCTATTAGATTCGTCTGACATGACCTTCCCACTGTGAATCCATGCTGCCTTGGGTCCTGTGCCCCACTGGCCTCTAGGTACTCAGCAATTCTCTCTTTCAGAAGTGATTCCATCATTTTCCCTACCACTGGGGTTAAAATAACAGGTCTGTAGTTCCCTGCCTCTGCTTTGCTCCCACTTTTGTGAAGAGGGATCACATATGCCCTCCTCCAGTCATCGGGTACCACACCGTCCTCCCACAATTTGTAAAAAAAGGGTAGTCAGTGATGTCATTAAGTCTCTCCTTGGTTCTTTTAGAATTCTAGAGTGAATCTCGTCAGGCTCCATTGCTTTGTCCACCCTGAGTTTTAGGAGTTCTCTCAGGACTCTTTCTTCTGTGAATGGACTATTATCAATCCCCCCCCCCCGTCCAGAGTGCTTCTATTGCTTAGTTTAGGTACCTCCCCCTCTTCTCCTTTTGTGAGTACTGAGCAAAAGTGCTCGTTCAGCATCTCTGCTTTTCCACTATTATCCTCTGCCCACCTCCCCTTTATTAAGTCTCACTATCCCTTTCTTGGTCTTCCTTTGCTCCCTGATGTACCTATAAAAGGTTTTATCCCCCTTCTTAACAGAGTTGGCTATCTTTTCCTATGTTTGGGCCTCCACTATTTTTTTTTTTTTAACTTTGTATTTATCCTCCTCACTGCACCGTTCTTCCACTCAATCAGACCTCCTCAAGCTGCCTTCCGCATGTCCCATGGTACCCCCAGGAGTCTGCTCCTAGAGTGTCCGTCCGCTCAGAGCTCCTAAGGTATCCTGGTGTACCCCCCCTAATGGGGCAGGGGAAGGGACCTCCTAACCTTCCCCCTAGTAATGATGGAGCGGGTGGGACACAGTGGGTCTGCCCCGGTGAGCGCCAGTGACATGGACCGGCAATGGAGGAGTCGTCACCTAAGAGTGACGGGCTCCACTTTTCTCCTGTTCTGGTAAGCCCCTATCTCCGCAGTTGCCGGCACACTAGGACAGCCAATGAGGAGGCTGCATGTAGATGCTGCTCCTCCTCAGGCTTTCGGCTGGCACTGCCCTCCCGCTGTATGTCCCGACCCGCATTGCCACTCCCGGGTTCCCCCAGGAGGTAGCGATACAGCAGTGAGACCGACCTGTAACCCTCCCCAGAGAGGAAGAGTCACTGTTGGGCGCTCAATCCCTCTCTTCCCCTGCTGACCCTCTGGCAGCCCGAGTCCGTCCCCGAACCTGGGTCACCGGCGTGGAGCGAGATGTGGCATCCAGCGCCTCAGCCTTCAGCGCCACCGGGCCGGCTGGCCTTCGCTATTCTGACTGCCTTCCCTGCTTCCTTCTGCTTTAACTGATAGTTATCTGTCCTGCTCATTCTGTGATTCCTTATACTTCCTGAATGCTATCTTTTTCTCCCTAACCTTTTCTGCCACCTCTTTTGAGATCCATAGTGGTTTTTCACTTTGTTTTGTTTTATTTGCTTCACACAAAGACTTGTTGCCTCTGTGATGGTAGTTTTGGTTTTCTCCCATTGTTCTTCTACCCACTCCTTCCTGCCCATTTGCTAGAGCATTCCTTAGGCACTCACCCATTTTGCCAAAATCAGCCCTCCTAAAGTCCAGTAATTTTTCTTTGTACGGCTTGACTCTACAGTTGTGTTTATCGTGAACCACACTGTTTGGTGGTCGCTAGTTCCCAGATGGCTACCCACTTCTAAGTTTGTGATCCTCTCACCATCTCCATTTGAGAGTACCAGGTCTAAGATTTCTCCCTCCAAAGTGGGTTCCAACACCAGCTGTCTGAGGCATGCTCCCTGCGGGGCATCAAGTATGACCCTGTCTTGGATGTGGCTGCAGCACATGTGCTCCAGTTAACATCTGGTCTGGCATATTCAGGTCCCCCATCAACAAAATCTCTCTTTTTTCTGCCATTCTAAGGGTGCCGTCTAACATTTCTTTGTCCATTTCCTCCCCATGAGATGGGGGTCTGTATACAACCCCCGTGCGGATTGTGGTGCCATTACCTGTCTCCAAGGTGATCCACAGTGCCTCCTCTCTTCCCTGCTTACTCTTTAGTTCTTTTGCTTTGATCTCTTCTCTTATGTAGAGAGCTACTCCTCCTCCCCTTTTACCCTCCCTGTCCCTCCTGTAGATTACATACCCTGATATGTTTACACCCCAGTCATGGTTCTCTGTGACCCATGTTTCTGTGACTGCCACAATATTCAGGTGTCCCTCTTTCATCAAGGCCGCTAAATCAGGAAGCTTGTTACCCAGACTACAGGCATTGGTACTCATGACCCTCAATTTTTTTATGGTCTTAGGTCTTTTAGCCCCAACTCTGTCTTTACCATTTATGGTCTTAGCACCCACCACCTTCACTTGCAGACTGTTCCATGGCTCCACCACCCTTTCTGTAAATTAGAACTTCCTCATATTCCTCTTAAATCTTCCACCCACCAGTTTCCACTCATGATCTCAGGTTTTTGACTCTGTATTCATGCTAAGTAGTTCCCCAAAGTTCACTTTGTTTATTCCCATCAAGAATTTGCAGGTTTCTATCATACCCCCCTTCCCCACTGCCTGCTCTCCAGTGACTACATGTTCAGTGCCTTCAGACGATACTCATAAGAGCTGTCCTGTTAGCCCTGAATCATCTTGGTCACTCTGCGTTGCACTGTCTCTAGCCTGTCCCTGTCCTTCCTTAGGCAAGGACCCCAGAATCAAGCACAGTATTTCTAGATGCAGCCTCACTGGTAACCAATGCAGAGATAGTAGTACTTCCTTTTTCCTGCTGTCAGTACCCCTTCTGATACACCCCAGTATACTATTAGCCTTACTAAAGGCCTTGTTACACTGGCTTGATTGGTTGAGGGAGTCATTAATGATGACTCCCAGGTCCCTTTCCTCTGCCATTGCGCTCAGTTTAACCCCTCCCATGCAGTACTCTGTCCTGTTTTTACCCTCCATTTGCATAATCTTGCATTTTTTGGCATTTAATTTCAACTACTAAACCTTAGACCACCACTCTAGTCTTTGTAGATCCCTCTGCATCTTCCTGATCCCTTCCCTATCTGTGCTACCACAGAGCTTTGTGTCAGTGTCTTCAATGTTGCTGATAAACACATTGAAGAGTGCATGACCCCAGACTGATCCCTGCGGCACTTCACTTGTGACTCCCCTCTCTTCATAATTGACCCTGTTTACCACCACCCTCTGCCGTCTCTCCTTCAACCATCTTTCCTACCCATCTTATTATGCCACTAGCTACGCCCAGGTCTTCCAGCTTCTTCAGCAATCTTTTGTGTGCACCATTGAAGCCTTGCTGAAATCGAAGTAAGAGTAAACCCACAGTGTGACCCTTATCTACTATCTTTGTTACCTAGTCAAAGAAAACTTTCAGGTTGGTCTGATGAGACCTACCTGCCACAAACCCATGCTGTGAGACCCCTTCTAAAAAAAAAAACATTGGACCCAGATATCCTGGCGAACTACTGATCTCTCTCTCTCTCTAACCTGACTTTTTTAGGCAAGGTCATTGAGAAGGTTGTTGTGTTGCAGCTGGAGACACACTTGGCGACCTTTGACATATATGAGCCTCTCTAGTCAGGATTTAGATCAAGGTTCAGCACTGAGTGCGCTTTGGTCAGGGTGCATAATGACCTGCTCAGGGCAATGGATAGAGGAGAGCAGTTAATTCTTGTTCTCCTAGATCTCTCCTTAGCGTCTGACACCATTGACTATGGACTTTCACTTAGTCGACTTAGAGAGTACATGGGACTCACCGGCAAAGTGATTAGCTGGTTTGAGTCCTGCCTCAGGAGCAGGTCTACAAGGGTTGTGATGGTAGCTCTCGTCACACCCAATTGACTTGTACTGTAGTGTACCCAAAGGGTTGATCCTTTCTCCCATGTTGTTTTCAGTGTATATGCTATCTCTGGGCAGGATCATCAGGCAGTATGGAATTGGGTATCAATACAATGTAGATGATACTCAGCTCTGTCTTTTATACCTCTGGATTGTGGAGCAGTGTATGCGCTGAACCAGTGTTTTGCTAAGATCCAGGGCTAGATATCATCAAGCTGTCTGAGACTCAACCCGACAAAACTGAAGTATTGGTGATTGAGCTGGTGGGGGGCAGGGCTTGCCTTGGTACCTCAGGCTTGACCCTACCAAAAGGTTAAGAATATGAGTGTCATTTTATATCAAGGGCTGACATTTGAGGCTCAGGTGTTGGCATTGTCTGGAATGGCTTCTACCATCTGAGGAATATTAACCAGATTGGTTCCCTTATCTCCCCCCCCCGAGGACTTGCCCTCTTCAGTACATGCTTTTCTGACCTCTCAGCTTGATTACTGTAACACCCTCTACCTTGAGGTCAGTGGAGGTATGCTGTGACACCTACAGTTAGTGCAGAATGTGGCTGCGAGATTGCCGACCGATCTCTCGAGGATGAGTCATATTACCCTGGTGCTGTGGGACCTGCACTGGCTGCTGGTTAAGTGGCATATCTGCTACAAGGTTGGATAGCTAACCTATAAGACCCTACGCAGTCTGGGTCTGGGCTATCTATGTGAGCTCCTTCATTCTTACCAGTCTGCTAGTCCCTTCTGTTTCACCGAGGAGGGTCTCCTGGTTGTCCCCAGGACCAGATTCAAAATGTCCGGGGACAGAGCCTTTGAAGTAGCAGGATTGCTACTACGGAATTCGCTCCCTAGGACCCTAAGGGAAGCCCCTAGGTGGAAGTCTTTAAAAAGGGGCTCAAAACCTTTCTTTTTGCTCAGGCCTTTGGTGTTTGAACTATGTTATTTATGAGAAACGTAATTATTTATTATGCAATCCAGCAGTTGGCTTATTTATCTTTCGGGTGTAGGGCTGTAATTTATATTTTTATTGCTTGTTTTATAATTATGTATTTGAGTATTTATCTATTTCCTCCTCATACTGGCACCCTGGGCCTCCGAGGAAGGGCGCTATAAATAAATAGAGCTGATACTACTACTGTTTACTAACCTGTAGACCGTTGCTCTATAGGTAGTCCGCAAGGTCCTCTTTGATCAGTGACTCCATCAGTTTACCCACTACAGAGGGAAGTCTGACAGGTCTGTAATTCCCCAATTGCTCCTTGTTCCCCCTTGTGTAGTGGAACTATATCCACTACCCTCCAGTCTTTCGGAACTACCACTGTCAGAAGTGAGATGCTGAATAGCTCTACTAGGGGTTCAGCCAGTTCCACAGTCATTTCCTTGAGCACCTTTGGATGCATCCCATCTGGCCCTGGGGCTTTATCTACTTTTGGGGCTTCAAGCCCCTTTTGGACCCTTTCTCTGGTAAACACTGGCTGCCTCATTTCAAGAATGCTCCTGACAACTGCCTCAATAACACTTTCTTCTCTTTTGAAGACAGAGCAGAAGTTATCAGTAAGGATAACTGCTTTTTGTTCATCTTCCTCTAATATCCTTTCCCCATGTAGCCTAATAATACCCCCTCCCTGCTTCTATTTTTCTATATACTATATCTGAAAAATTGTTGTTCCCCACCCTTGACTTCCCCCCAGCAATACACAGCTCCATGTCTGTCTTTGTTTCCCTGACCATCCTCTTTACTTCCCTAGTTCTCATTTGGTACTCTCCCCATTCTCCATAACCCTGGTTTTTGAAGTACCTGGTGAAAGCCTTTTTCTGGGAACTCACTGCTTCTCTGACCCTTTCCGAAAACCATACTGGTCTCTTGTACCTATTTCATTTTGTAACAAATCTTGTGCATGGACTTCTGGTGATGTCTCCAATCTGCACTGAGTAGCTAGACAGGAGCTTCTGTTTTAACTAAAAAGTGTGTTACTGGTCAGAGATACTGATCGGAGGTGGCAGCTAAACATGGGGGGGGGGCAGTAAAGTGAAGAAAAAGAAAAGCAGCCCACAGATGACTTTATGATACTGGAATCCAGTAGCTCCTTGCTATTCTCTAGTCAGGCCTCCTCCCCACAAGCCCCACCATGCACTTTAGACCACATGGACACAAACGAGCACATTCTAGCTGAACTACCGAGGTGACCTCCTCCATCCAGGCAGTGAAATCAGATGCGGCAACTTTCCAGGCAGAGCAGATACTGTATGAAGGGGTCTTTCACCAAGGTATCGGAAAGAACCAATGAAATCAATTATCTCATTCTGCGAATGCACCATATGTAGATGCAACTGGACAATAAATGCTGAAATCTCGTGGGGAGGATTGGAATGAAAAACTTTAGATTATATGGCCTACCAGATGGGGCAGAGGGAATTCAGCTTTCAGACTTCTGTGGAAAAACTACTTTGTGACCAACTGGATTTTCCATCTGAGGTACCCCTCCACATATAATGGATTCCTCGGGCTTTGAGACCGAAACCTGCCCCAGAAGCTCAGTCAAGCTCCATTATCATGCTCTTCCTCAGTTTTCAGACCAAGGAACAGGTGTTGTCTGCAGCCTGAACGAAAAAGGTTGTGCAATTGTGGGAACATTACACTTTGATCAGGACTATGCTCTAGCTGTTAAAGCTTTGAGAATGGCTTACTCCCCGTTCTTAAAGGCTCTGAAAGCAGCCAGCACTAAATATCAGTTGCCAACATGGTAGTCTAAATGGCCAGACTAGGTTGGCCATGTGGTTCTTATCTGCTGTTAAATTTTATGTTTCTAGTCATGAAAGTGCTAGATAGAAGGGTTTGATTGTTCTGCTACAAACACAGGATAATATTACATGCTATTCATTTTCTTATTTATTACGTGTTACCTCACAGTTGGATTCAATGCATTTTTATATGTAATGCACGTTTAACTTTCCATAAAGCTGAGTTTTATAAATACCAGATACCATACCCAGCCAAACTAAGGGGTCACTACACTGAGGGCATGATACTGTACCACACAATTCAGTAAGCTCAAATTGATATCCAACGTCATGGTATTTCCATTCCTCAACAGCAGAGAAAACCACTCTGCAGACATGGAGGACATACCACCAAGGAGCACCCTGATAACCTTCCTTCTTCTCCTACTCTGGAAGGGTGCCTCACCTCCTCTGAAGTGGCCCAGCAGCAGGCCCCAGATACTCATCAGACCATCAAGGATATTTTGAAACATTTTCAATGGGTTCTAAAGTAACTGCAGGTGTCTCAGATTAATTCTTCACATTTTTCAGTTCCCCGGGGTTTCGTCTCAGTATGTTACAGCAACTGACTCACTAGGATTATTTTGTTTAAATGGGGATTCCCCTCTTAAGACTTTGGTTCTAGGGATTACTGGTTTAGCAGATTGAAGCATATACCCAAATTATATAATGTATCTTCACCTGGAGCCCTTGGAACTGATTTGGCAGCTTCCACCTGGAAGACCAGAGAAATCAATGGCCTTGCACACATTGGGACTTTGAGACTTGAAGCTTGCCTTGTTTTATTGGGGTGCTCAGGCGAACTTCACAACAGGAGCCTCCTCATCTGTTGCCACGGGGGGGGTGGGCAGGCGGCTTTTGGCATTTGATTATTATATTTTACAAAGTGCTCCCAGGGCCGTCTGGGTGGGCACCTGATTGGAGATCACCAGCCTGTTCGGGTACATAGAAACATAGACTTTGACAGCAGATAAGGACCACTTGGCCCACCCAGGCTGCCCGTTTCCTTACCTATGGGATAAGCTGCAGATCCTCGTTAACCACCAGCCTACTTCTGCCTACCCCCCCACCAGAATTGCTTTATATCTGTCCCATGCATTCTTGAATTCCCCCACTGTTTTTGACCCCATGACATTCTCAGAAAGAAATACTTCCTTATGTTGCCCTTGAGCCGTCCCCGTCTATCTTCAAATTGTGCCTCCTTGTTCTTGCATATCTTTTTTTCATCCAGCTATGGTGCCCATAAGGTTTTCTCTTTTGTAGAGAGACTCCCGCCCTTATTCTGCCACACTTATCATGCAACCTAGAAACTTAGGGGGCAGGAGGGTGGCAGGCAAAACAGGTGTGGAAGCCCCTCTACTGGTGGGGCAGGCCACCCTGGACCCGCTCTGCTACCCACCCACCTATCCTGGTACATCTTCAAGGCCCTCTGGTATCACTGCCAGTTGACAGGGGCCTGAAGTGGCCCAGACAGCCTCTTAGCTTGCATCAGTATATACAGGTTCACCTCTTAGAAGGAAACACCATTTCAAACCCCAGGAATCCCTCATTTAAGTTTAACAAACTGCAATCTTTTCCCTGGAATGAACCACCCCAGAGCTCTGGAATGTTATGCTAGTTATGAAACTTAGAATTAAATTACATTCAGTGCTGTGTGGTCATGCTCACCCCGCAGTGTAACATCAGATTTATTTCTCCACCTGAAGAAAGCAGCCACCCCAAGAGTCTTCTGTTCAACTCTTGACCAGTTTTTGGTTTGTTATTTTAAAGTTTTATATCCTTACTTTGTTACTTATTAATCGATAACTGTGTTAGTTAGGGTAGTTTTGTTATATTTTGTTTTTGTTTATATTTAAGACATTTCTCCTGTTCTTGATTGGTTCCCAGGAACTGGAAAAGGCTGCTTTTCTGCATCATTCCTGCTCTTAGGGAACAGCTTTAAATTTCTTCTTTTTTGCTATATATTATCATCTCCCTGCTGTCCCTGGCAGGCCCCTTCTATCCAGTCCCCCCCCACACAAGCCCCGTCACCCAGTTCTCCAGGACTTACCTTCGTGTCAACATCCTGACTTGCTAGACTGTGTGCGTGTGTGTGGGGGGGTGCCCGATTGCTGGTGCAGAGCCTGCATGTCATCCTGCAGTCAGGGTCTTTTTTCTTCCTTAGTGTTAGGTTCCCCCTGGTCCCACCCATGCAATGGCATGACGGATGAGTTCTGCCTCCACAGAGGCATCCTCAAATGCCTGGGCATGGTCCACCTACTTGATGTACCCAGAACCTGCCCTGTCACCTGGACACCTTCAGGTGGCAGTCAACAATGGGTCATGTTAACCCCCTCTCCCTGAGGGAGGAGAGCTGTCCTCCGGATGCTTGATCCTCCCTCTCCCGGCCAGCCCCTGAACAACTCGAGTCTGTTCCCAAACTTGGGTCACCGGCATGGCATAAGGTAAGGTACATAGCGCCTCAGCCCTTCACACAACTGGGCCAGCTTAAATTTCTGTTTTTTAAAAGTTTTTACCTCCTTTAAATTAAACCACTTTGCAGTTTCTCAGTTCCTTAATTTCAGGGAACTGAGACAATATCTGGCCTATTTTACTTTTTTTGGTACATTTTGGTAAATTTCAGTCACAGTTCGTATTGCATGGGTGGGTTCAGAAGCTAGCAAAACTGAAAGTAGACAAGGCAATGGGGCCGGAAGGAATACACCCCAGAATACTAAAAGAACTCAGAAGGGAGCAGGCAGAACCTCTGACAGCTTTGTTCAACAAATCAACAGAAACAGGTATAGTTCTGAAGAACTGAAGGAGGGAAAATGTAGTCCTTCTCCACAAAAATGGGAGCAGGAAGGAAGTTGGCAATTACAGGCCAGTCAGCCTGACCTTGGTAATGGGGAAACTGATGGAATCATTACTGAAAGAAAGAACTGTGACATATTTAGAGGACTGCAGGATACAGGATCCGAGGCTACATGGGTTCACAGCAGGAAGGTCTTGTCAAACAAATCTGATAGATTTCTTTGACTGGGTGACCAGGCAAGTTGACCAGGGAGAGGCAGTGGATGTGGCCTACCTGGATTTCAGCAAGGTCTTCAACACTGTTCCACATAGGAGGCTTGTAAACAAGTTGGGTAGCCTGGGAGTGGGGACCAGGGTGGTAAAACGGGTCAGAAATAAGTTGAGTGGAAGGACACAGAGGGTGGTGGTGAATGGAGCTCAGTCCGAGGAGAGGGTGGTGACCAGCAAGGTGCCAGAGGGATGGTTATTGGGACCAGTCCTCTTTAATGTCTTCATAAGCGACATTGCAGAGGGGCTGGAAGGGAAGGTATGCCTCTTTGCAGATGACACTAAGATTTGCAACAGGGTGGGCACTCTGGGGGGAGGGGGAAAAAATGAAAAGGGACCCAAGAAAGCTGAAGGAGTGGTCAAGAGTGTGGCAGCTGAGATTAAATGCAAAGAAATGTAAGATCATGCATCTGGGGCACAGAAATCCAGGGGAAGAATACAGGATAAGAGGGGAGGTTCTGATGGCCACCATTATACGTATACTTACCCTGTATACAATATACTATTGCTTGTTGTTTACTATGATATCTTTGTAATTCTTGTAACCTCCTGGGTCATGCCTGAAAATAGTCATTCTCTGGCTATGGCACTAACCTGGTAAACAAAAACTAAATAAATACAAAGGAAAGGGACCTGGGGATGATTATATCCGACAACCTAAAGGTGACCAGACAATGTGAGAAGACTGTAGGGAAAGCCAGTGGAATGCTGGGATGCATAGGGAGAGGAATCACTAGCAGAAAAAAGGAGGTGGTGATGCCACTGTACAGTGTGAGACCTCATCTGGAGTACTGTGTCCAGTTCTGGAAGCCGCATCTCAGGAAAGACACAGACAAAAGCAGTACAGAGAAGGGCAACTAAAATGGTGCAGGGGTTGCATCAGAAGCCATACAAAGAGAGACTGAAAGGCCTCAATAATGTATTCACTGGAGGAGAGAGAGAGAGGGATATGATAGAGGCTTTCAAGTAACTCAAGGGTATCAATAAGGTACAAGATGGCAGCATCTTTTAGAGAAGAAGAGGTTCAAGAACAAGAGGACATGATATGAGACTGGGGGGGTAGACTCTGAGGTAGCGTGAGGAAGTATTTCTGCAGCAGAAAGGGTGGAACAGCCTACTGGTGGAGGTGGTGGGGGAATTCAAAAATGCATGGAACAAATATTAAGAAACACTAATAGTAGGGAAGAAAGGAGAAGCCGCAGGTCAGGTAGGGAATGTGGTTTAAGCACTGGGTAGGAAAAATGGGCAGACTAGATGGGCCTGGCGGTCCTTATCTGCTGCCAAATTCTATGTTTCTATGTTAAAGGAGTGCTTCTAACTGAGGTGAAGCCCCAACCGCTGCACAGATCTGGGTATTCACCGCAAAGATCCCCCTGTATGCATCTTATTAAATAAAGTATTTTATTACCTGATCACCTCTAAAACTCCCACGATCCTCCGGTGCAGCCGGCAAGTTGAAATATGGCGCTCCTCATCCCCAGGATCATGCTGGAAAGACTGCAATATCATGACACGGCTTTGCCCCTTCCCATTTGTCTGTTTATGGTGCTGGGTCCAGATCACAACTTGTCAGTTGTGAACTGTGGGCTAAGTTTTGCCCTAAAACGGAAAAGAAAAGGGCTAAAAAATTTGAAGACCTTATGGTTTCTCAGCCTGCCTCCAGATCACCTAAAGACTCAGATAAATGTCAAACCTCTCCAAGTAAGCAGCAGTCCCAGTCAAAGGGACAGAAAAGAAACATAAGGCTGCAAGAGATGGTTCAGAAATGAGGGTGTCAGTAAGGGGGAACCCTGAATCCAGCAAAAATAAAAGAGCTTTAGAGTAGGCACCAGAGACAGTGCCTACCAAGAAAAAAAACTAAAAGAAAAATGATGTCACTGTCACTCCTCCTGAAGAAGGAAAGGAGCCGCCAATGGACACAAATAAAATGCCCTCAGTAGAGGACGTGCCAGAGGCATGGCAATTCCTCCAAGCATTCCAGGCTATGGGAAATTTCATGAATTTACCTGTCCCCCCCCCACCCCCAACCTCCAGTTCCATTTCTCATGCCTGAAGAGGAGGAGGTTGAAATCTACTGATATGGAGGAGGAAGTAGAACCCATAGAGCCAGATGGGCCTCCAGAACAAGAATCTGGCTCCACTCCTAGACTCTCTTACTACATATTTGTGAGGCATGTGGTAAACATCCTCAACATCACCTCACAGGAAACTGAGGAAGATAAGGATGAAGTTGAATTTATGGATATGATGGGCATAACCCTTACAAAGAGGCTGTTGCTGTCCTTCCATAAATCCCTTAAGAAAGCCAGCTGTAAAATTATCTCAGCACTCAACTTGGCTGCTGGCATAGAAAAGAACATTGAGAAAAAAAATACCAGGTGAATAAACAGGGAGCCGAATACCTGTATTCTCACAATGATCATAAAGGTGTGGTCCAGACTGCCACATGTGATAAGGCCAAGGTACCCTTTTCCTACCAGCCTCCTGAGAAAGATTCCAGGAAACTGGATAACATGGCAAAAAGTTTATACTTCAGCTTCTCTACTCCTAAGGCAGGCTGCCTACCTGGCCTACACAGTTCAATGCCAGAAAGCTCTTTGGAACTCCATGGTGGCACTGAGTGAGAAGGCTACTGGTGACCTGGCACAGGATTTGACTGACACAGCAAGGTCAGCCACAAATGCCAGAAAGTACCAGTTCCATATGGTGGTGGACACAAATAGCACTGCATCCAGGGTCATGGCCCATGCAATGTCCCCAAGAAGGTTTTGCCAAGCTTAGAACTACCAATCTATCCTAGGACACCCAAGCAAAGGCAATAGATTTTCCCTGTGAGGGAAATCCACTGTTTAGTGACAAGATAGAAGCTTACATGAAGAAAGTGGATGAATACAAATCCATCTGCAAAAGCAACAGTGAGACGGCAAAGGCCTCCACTTCCTAATGGCCTTATGGAAGAGGAGGTAGAGGTAGGAGATACTTCCCTGTGCATACATCTCGTATGACTACCCTCCACAGAGTGGTTATTTTAGAGGTAGGGGTAAATGGGGAACCAGGCATGCACCTACATAACCAGGTCCCAAAACTCAGGCTAAACAAAAAACCCTGACAAGTCTGTACAGGTTGCCCATCTGTTGCCAGTGGGAGGAAGGCTGACTTACTGTTTTCAGAAATGGACAAAAATAACCACAGACAAGTGTGTCCTGGAAATAGTAAGTTAAGTGTTGTACCTGCAGTTCAGAAGATTCCCAAGGCTGCAGAACCATAAGGTATTCCATTCTCACGCACCAACAGAAAAAAATCCAGTTGAAAATTGAGGTAACAAAATTGCTGCAAATAATTGCAGAGAAACTAGTACCTCCCTCACAATGGGGAAAAGGACTTTACTCAAGGTATTTCCTAACCCAAAAGAAAAATTGGGCGTGGTGACTCATATTAGATTCGAGATATCTGAACAAAAATATAAAGAAAGGAAAATTCAAGATGGTAACACTGGGCTCAGTGATCCCATCTCTGCAAGAAAGAGAGTGGCTGGGTTCACTGAATCTGAAGATGCATACTTCCACACACCAGTCAGGTCCAGCTCCGAAAGTACCTTAGATTCAGGATAGGGAGTTGCCACTACCAATTCATAACCCTTCTCTTCGGCCTATTCTCAGCATCAAGAGTGTTCACAAAGTTCCTAGCCGTAGTGGCAGCAAATGTGAGGAGGCAAAGGATGGTGTTTTTCCCTGTCTGGACGACTGGCTAGTCTCAGGAAAAACATATCAGGAGGCCAAGTCCTCCTTCCTACTGACACAAGGCACCTTGGAGGACCTGGGCTTCCTCATAAATGTTCAGAAGTCACAAACAGAACCAGTTCAGGTTCTGGACTTTGTAGGTGCAGAGCTGGATACATTGCAAGAGAAAGCATTCCTTCCTCAAGCAAGGGCAGAAAATCTGATTGAAACTGCAAAATCCTTCAATACAGGTCAGCCCAGACCTGCAAGGGGGGAGGTCCCTTTGTTTACTGGGGCACATGGCATCATCCATTGCTGTGATGCCAGGTGCTAGGTTCCAAATGAGAAATGTCCTATATCATCTAGGTGACCATTGTTCTCAAGAGGTGGGATCCAAATTAGTGCCTGTCACAAAGTCTTTCCTAAGGTTACTGGAACAGTGGAAGGAAGAAATGCAATCTCAGAGAAGACATTCCATTCCTTCACCCATCACCTACAGCCATATTCACACGACAGATACCCCCATCTTAGGCTGAGGTGCCCACCTGGAGGATCTCATGATAAGAGGTATTTGGAGTACACAGGAGCACATAAATCTCCTGGACCTCAGGGCAGTGAATCTGGCAATGCAGGCTCTTTCTTGCCAGACCAGAGATTAGTCTGTCCAGTTCAGGACAGAAAATACCACAAACATGCATTACAAAAACAAGCAGGGAGGAACAGGATCTTCAAAGCTGTGCAGAGTCTCAGTAAAGATCTGCAACCTAACATACTCCCTGGAGGTTCACCTTTCAGTAGTACACCTACCAGGGAAGGACAATGTACTGGAAAATTCCCTCAGCAGAATCAGCCAGGGAAATCATGAATGGACACTGAACCAGCAGGTGCTGGCAACAGTGTTCAGAGAATGGGGTGCACGAAGAATAGACCTGTTTGTATCTTGGGAGAACAACAAGCTTCCACGGTTTTGTTGCAGACCCATTTGTGGGTGCAGTCCCAGAGGATACTCTAGTGCTCAACTGGTCAGGGAAGTTTCTATATGCCTCCCCTCCTTTCCAACTTTTGCTGAAATTACCACTCAAACTGAGACAGGAGTCAGCAACAATGATTCTCATAGCTCCAAATTGGGCAAGGCAGATCTGGTACTCCCTGTTTCTGTCCCTCTCCAAGAGAAACTGTATAAACCTGCCCATGAGACACAGACTGCTGATTTTGTCTCAGGGCAGGACAACATTCCCAGTTCCAAGAACTCTATTCCTCAGAGCATGGTTCTTGAAGAGCTGGAGTTCAATGGACTAAATCTCTGAGAAAGTTATGGAAGTGCTTAAGGTTTCCAGGAAACCAACAACAATGAAAATGTATGCCTCAAAGTGGAAACGATTTTCCATTTGGTGTTCCCCTAGGTAGTTCAACCCTTTGTGAGCAAGTCTGGCTGTAATTCTGGGTTACATAGTCTACCCTTCGTTCATGGGGCCTAAGGCCCTCAACCCTGAAGGTTCATTTGGCAGCAGTGTCAGCATATGCTTCAGCAGGCAAGGACAGGTCAGTGGCCTCATGACCCATTTTCAAAAGGTTCTTTAAAGGCCTTATCACCTGTATCCTCTAGTAAGGGATTTTGTCCCTCCATGGGATCTGAATCTCTGCATTGCAAGAAAGAGGCTACAAACTCCAGCACCGCTCAGGATATCCAAAAAGTTCAACTTCAATGTTTAAAAATATATAAAAAAAGCCAAAGACAAACGCAGTGCAGTCGTGAACACACTCTACCAGTTTTGCTCCAACGTGAGCATCCTCAGAAGGCAGCACCAATCAAATTCAAGGAACATAAACACAAAATGATTCAAAGTAACAGCGTCTCTAAAAGCATATGAATAAATACAAGTGTTCCATAAATACAGGTTACTCACCTGTAACAGTAGTTCTAGGAGTGGTATATGTTGTTCATCCACACTTATTGGAAGTGTCCGTTCCCTTTAAGTCTTGCCGTAAAGTCTTCAAGCTGGCTTCTCTCACCCACCCAGTTGGTATAACCCTCGGCTCCACTCCATGATGCCAGATCTTGCCCGCTGGAAGCAGTACTGTGCGCCGAAGCCAGGGGAGGTTGGGTGGGCCAGTGTGGATGAACATATACCACTAGAACTACTGTTACAAGTGAGTAACCTGTGTTTCTAGTGATGTGGATATGTTGTTCTATCCACACTTACTGGCAGACTCCTAGCAGTTCTCTGGGAGGAGGGGGGCAAGACGCACACCCCCTACTTGGGAAATAAGGATTGGAAAACTGAGGCACCAAAACCAGCATCCTGGCATGATTCTAAGTCAATTTGGTAATGGAAAATGAAGGTGTGTGCTGACTTCCAGGTAGCAGCCCTGCAGATTTCCTGGATAGGGACATCCATGGAGGCAGCCACCGATGCAGTGGTATGGCAGGTGGAATGAGCCCTAAGCCCTCCAGGAGGCTACCTACCTGCCAACCTACAGCAGAGATAAATACAAGATGTAATCCATCTGCCAATCATCCGCTTGGCTGCAGGTCTGCCAGGTGCGGCTTCAGTGTAGGTGACAAACAGCTGGCGAACCTCTCCCTGAACTCCAGCTGTGCACTCTTTGTAGTAAGCAAGCACTTGCCTCAGGTCCAGAGTATGGAGCCTGTGTTTGACCTCTGAGTTGTGATTCGGGAAGAACACCGGAAGAGTCATCACCTGGTTCAGGTGAAACTCCGACACGACCTTCGGGTTGGGGCGCAGGGCAACCTTGTTCCTGTGGAAGACCAGGTAAGGAGACTCCATGGAGAGTGCCTGGAGTTCACTGATCCTTCTGGCTGATGTGATAGCCACCAAGAAGGCAGTCTTCCATGACAGGTGTGACATCTCACACCTGTGCATCGGTTCGAATGGCTTGCCCATGAGCTTTGCCAAAACCAGCAACAAATCCCACGATAGTGGTGGTGGTTCACGCACCGGAGGGGATATGTGATCTAAGCCTTTGAAAAAGCACCAGACCATGGTCTCCAGTGCCACTGACTGTTGAGCGTCCCACGCCCGGTAAGCAGAGATGGCTGCCAGATGCACCTTAAGGGTCATCGACCTAAGTTCCCCTTGGGAGAGAGACCACAGATAGTCCAAAATGCTAGCCACTGGACAGGTCGAAGGGTCCAACCCCTTGCCTGGACTCCTAATGAAGAATCTCTTCCATTTGAAGGTATACCATTTTCTGGTAGATTCCTTTCTAGATGCCTCCACAACAGTGAGGACATCTTCAGACAGACCCAAAGCCTGGAACTCTAGCCACTCAGGAACCAGGCTGTCCGGTGCAGGGATTGAAGGTCCAGGTGGAGTACCTTCCTGATTGATGGAGAGCAGGTCCGGGTGTATGGGAAGACACCTTGGGATCCTGTTGCTGAGGCTGAGGAGGTCGGGGTACCAGAACTGGCAGGGCCAGTCCATAGCCACCAGGATCGCCTGTGCCTTGTCCCTCCTGACCTTGAGAAGCACCTTGTGTATCAAGGAAAGTGGAGGGAAGGCATAAATGAGGCCTAGGATCCACAGCCTCGAGAAGGCATCCCCCTGAAGACAGCCTTGCTAAGGGGGACAGGCACAAAACAGCCTCAGTTTTGCATTCTCCTTGGAGGTGAACAGGTCCACCTGAGGGGTGCCTCACTGGGAGAACAGACTGTGGACTACCTCCGGATGGAGAGACCACTCGTGAGACAACTCACCCACTCGGCTGAGGGCATCCACCAGCTGATTGGAGGCTCCTACCACATGGATGGTTAGGAAATCAGCCTCCAGGCTGCGCATGAGGGTCCATATGTGGAGAGCTTCCTTGCACAAAGGCAGGGAGTGAGTCCCGCCCTGTTTGTTGAGGTAGTATATGGTCGTGGTGTTGTTCGTCTGGAATTGAAACACTTGACCCCGAACAAACGGAGTGAGTGCAGTCAGCACCAGCTGAACTGCTTGGAGCTCCTCGGGGGTCCAGAGCCCATGGACCCTTTGTTTCCCCAGATGGGCACCCCAGCCTGTGTGAGAGGCATCCGTTGTCAGGATGACCATCAGCTCAGGCGGACAAACAGGATCCCTTCCTGCAGATGCTCTGGGACAAGCCACCACTGGAGGGTATCTCACATCCTCTGGGTCACAGTAACCAGCTGGTCAAAGTGACCTTTGCACTGAGGCCACTGGCTGGTCAGCTACCATTGCAGGGAGCGCATATGCCAATGGGCTCATCGGACTACACTGGTGCAGGCCGCTATGTAACCCAGAAGGTGTAGGAAGTCCCAGCCAGGGCACAAGTGCACAACCCGAAATGATCTGGCAAAGGAGGAGAGAACCTCCACCCTGTCCACCAAGAGCCTTGCTCTGGCTCGGCAAAAGTCTAGCTCTGCTCCAATGAAGCTGATCACCTGCAAGGGCACAAGTTCTGACTTCACCTCTTTGACTAGGAGACCAAGTTGGATGCAGGTCTAGAAGGCCAGATCCCTGGACCGCTCCACCTCCTGCCTGGAAGGACCTGCTATCAGCCAGTCATCCAGATAGGGGTACACCTGGACCCCTCGGTGCCTCAGGTAAGCTGCCACCACTGTCATGCATTTGGTGAAGACCCTGGGGGCTGAGGAGAGGCCAAATGGCATGGCCTGGAACTCAGAGGGATCCCGTGACTCGGAAGCAGAGGAACCTTGGTGGGACAGATGGATCGGAACATGAAAGAATGCATCCTGTAGATCCAGGGAGCAAAACCACATGCTTTGCTCGAGAGATGGTATTATCTGGGACAGAGTTACCATCCTGAAGGTGTGAGACCTGAGGAATTTGTTCAGGTCATGCAGATCTAGAACAGGGCGCCAGCCGCTTTGGCACCAGGAAGTACCTGGAGACAAACCCTGGGTGTTCCGGAGGATCCGCTACCCTGACCACGACCTCGTTGCTCGGCTATGTCATCCTGAAGAGCTGACTGAGTGTCTGCGGATACCAAGTCCTCCTGTGGGGCGTGGGCTCGGCTTGGAGGGTACTGCTCGAACTCCAGAGGCAGACCTTGGCCATCCACTTCCAGAACCCACCTGTCCATGGTAAGAGTCGACCAGGCAGAAAGGAAGCAGCAGAGTCAGCCCCCCACAGGAGGACCCAGGGGAGGTGTGACGGGCATGAGGGAGGCCGCCCCCATCCCATCACTGGGCAGTGTTGGAGGAGGAGGAGGAGAACCCAGCTGAGGAGCCACTGGCTCCCTTCCCTCCTGGCTTTTGGACCACCGAAGCCACTGACTTGGGCTTGTGGCGTCAAGGCTGAGCCTGTTGGCCCGGCTAGTGCTGGGCTGGTTTTGCTGCAGGAGTGGGGGACTGAAAGGGCTTGAGCATCTGCTGCTTGGAGCCCTTGGAATCCTTCTGGGCGGACGTAACAGAGTCCAAGGTGGCAGTGGACTTCTCGATTCGCTGGAGGTGACCCTCCACACCAGGCCCGAACAAGTCAGTGTCTAGAAAGGGAACATCTGCCAGTTTGTGCTGAGTGTCTGCAGAGAAGGTCGAGATCCTCAGTCAAGCCCTAAGGTGCATGGAGACTGCAGCTGCCACTGAGCACAGGAATCCCCAACATCCAGAGCCATCTAGAGTTGCTGCTTGGCCACAGCCCGGTCCTGGTCTTGGACCTGCTTGACTGTGGTCTGGAGGTCCCCAGGGAGATGAGGAATCACCTCATCCAGGGAGCCCAAGAGGGCATGGGAGAAGAGTGCCATCAGGATGGCCAAGCTTGCCTGGTGGAGGCCAAGTGAGGTGGCAACATGACCTTTTTGGCCGAGTGGTCCAATTTCTTGGACTCCTTGGCCGGCGGCCTGTCAACATCACCTGTGTTGCCTGAGTACTGAAACACAGAATTGGCCACCAACCCCTCAGCCAAGGGGTGTTCCGACAACCCTGAGAGGGAACCAGTGGGTACTGCATATTTGTGGGCCATCCGGGCTGTGTGTGTCAGGCAGGAGGCAGGGTGCTGCCAAAGCCCCAAGGCAGGCCAGACAATGGCTTCAGCCAACAGGAAGGCCTCTGAAGCATTCCCTTTATCCAGAATCTCTGTGAGCCCGCTTCTGAACGGGCTCCAGAGGCATCCCCGTGGATTCAGAGATGAGACAGAGGATACCCATGAAGGGTGTGGGTCCTTCCTCTATCAAGAGACCCCTCCACTAACTCTATATTGACCAGACAGGAGTGCAGTGAAGAGTCCTTGGACTCGGAAGAGTCCGCATAAAGTGGCTGATCAAGTCACTCTCGACCCGCCATGGATGGTCGGGCGTGAGTGTGACCGACAGCCAATGGGGATGACCCTTAGCCATCCGAGACTCCTTGGTCGGAGTCCTGGTCAGAGGCTGCTGGAGTGGTGGGTCCACCACAATTGGTGGAGAGGCCAACTTCAGCCAAACCGAGGTGGCCTGAACCAGCTCCACAGGCGGAGGAACAGTGTCGGCCAGCCCTTCCGAGGGCGTTGGTATCGACCTGTCAGGCGACAGCCATGTGATGGGCGGTGTGGGAACCGGGGTCGACTTTGGACCGGACAACACTAACTGTTGCCACATGAGGTCTTCGTGGCGTTGACGCAACTTGCTCCGAAGCCTCTCCTCAGTTGAGGAGGATGAAGACGAGAAATAGCGGTGGTGCTGCTTCCCGTGGCATCGAGAGTGGAAACTGCTCAACCTACTGGATGAGGAAGACCTAGACCTCAACCACCAGTGGTGTTGACGGGGGATCTCGGAGGGAGCCGGGGAGTGCCGCATCTCCTCCTGGTCTAGGTCGGTGACCAGAGGGTCAGGTTCAACAGACTGAACTGACTCTTCGGTGGTCACTGGCAGGACTGGATTCCTGAATAGAGAATTTTCAGTCTCATCTAGTAACAACAGGTCAACAAGAGTGAGAAAAATCTTGGCCACGTCGTAGGGCAGTGTCTCAGCTGACTGACCTAATGGGGACACTGTGAAGCCAGCAGCGCGGTTTTGACCATGGTCAAAACCGGGGATTCCTGAGACCGAGATTGTTCTTAATCCCAAGAACATCGACGGTAAGTCTTCTCCTTGTCGATGTGAGACTCCTTCTGTGGGGGCACATGCTATGCAAGGAACCAGAAGGTCTCTCTCCTTTGGTCGGGAGAGACTGGCACAACTCTTGAAGTAGCCCAAAAGTGGAGCCCACTTGGAGCAGAACAGATGCTGTAGACAAAGAGGACTGTGCAGCGGCCCGAGCCACCTCCTCTTCGAAGGCCTTGAGTTGCTCCAACTGCTCGGCAGACCACGCAGCAGCGAAGACCACCCAACGGCCATCTTTGGATTTGACTGGCAGAGTCCGCTTCTCCAGGTGGCCAAACTTTGAGTGGGCAAGACGGTCCTGAAGGACCGACAGCTGAAATGACTGGCAAATGTTGCAGGCCTGGGGATTGTGCTAGTGGCCCAGGCAGTAGAGCCAGCTTGAAGACTTACCGTTAAGACTTAAAGGGAAAGGACACTGCCAATAAGTGTGGCTAGAACAACATATCCACGTCCCTAAAAACAGGTATTAATAGTGCATCTTACACCTAAAGTGCATAGTGCAACTAGTAAAAGCTATCTATCACCTACAGTGCATAATGCAACTAGTAAAAAATGTATTTTCACGAATAGTGCTAATCTCAATAAACAAATACATATATTAAAACTGTCACCACATATAAATCTACAAACACACTGGTCAATAAAAAGGGGTCAAAATACATTTTGATCATCTATTTTTTTAAGTCCTTATTTCAATTTTATTGCAACGCTCAGAAATTACTAAATATGGTATATGTTGTCTAGTGCGGGGTAACCTCAAAACTGCTCTATTTGGCCATCCCAGTGGCGCTGAGAGTTGAGGCGCTGGACGCCAAACCAGCGACCTGGGTTCGGGAATGAGCTCGGGCTGCCGGGGGTCAGCAGGGGTGAGAGAGGATCAAGTGTCCAGAGGACTGCTCTCCTCTCTCAGGGAGGGGGAGGGAAACTTGTCATCCCGCTCATTGACTGCCCTCTGGCAGCAGCTGGAGGGCAGTATGAGCCGGGAGACATGTGCCAATGTATTCACGTCAGTAGGGGCGGGGGGGCCGAGAGAAAACAGGAAAACTGAGCCTGGCAGGTTTCGTGATGGCTCCTGTGTCTGAGGAGATCGGATCTGGTATCTGGATTGGGTCGGGGGGGGAGGCTGGTGCCCTCCTCCCTGGCCCCACTGCAGGGGGCAATCCGCGGGGAGTCATCGAGCCCGGAGATACGGGGACATGGGAAAAGCCAGAGAGTAAGTCTCTCTGTATGGAGGGACCACAACCACCTTCCATAGAAAAAAAGAAAACTGCTATATGTAAAAGAGAGAATGGCAAACCCATTTCTGTATTGAGTGTGTCAGTTCTCAGTCCAATATCTGGAAGTGCTGGAGCTACCGCTGGTATCTTAAACTCCTATCCTATCATTTAGCCCTGGAGGAGTCATTTTCTCTGTTTAATGCAGGGCATTAGTTCAATCCTATCACCCAGGGCTAAGTGATAGGATTGAACTAATGCCCTGCATTAAACAGAGAAAATGACTTTATAAGGGGATTGTATGTGTTGAAGAGCAGGCTTCTGTTTGCTGAATGTTTTTGTTCCTTGAATTCTAATGTGTGTATATATTTCCTAGGGTGCAAAGGAGTTTAAAATACAGTGGTACCTCCAGCACTTCTAGATATTGGACTGACAACTGACACACTCAATACAGAAATGGGTTTGCCATTCTCTCATATATAGCAGTTTTGAGGTCACCCCTCACTAGACTATTTATACCATATTTAGTAGTTTCTGAGCTGTTGTAAAAAGAGATAAGGACTTAGAAAAACAGATGATCAAAATGTATTTTGACCCTTTTTGATTGATCAATATGTTTGTAGATTTATATGTGGTGACAGTTTTAATATATGTATTTGTTTATTGAGATTTGCACTACTCATGAAAACACATTTTTTACTAGTTGCATCACGCACTGTAGGTGATAGCTTTTACTAGCTGTACTAAGCACTTTAGGTGTAAGATGCACTATCAATACATGTTTATGAACACTTGTATTTATTCATATGCTTTTAGAGACACTCACTTTAAATCATTTTGTAGTTATGTTCCTTGAATTTGATTGGTGCTACCTCCTGTGGACGCTCACGTTAGAACGAAACCAGTAAGAGGGTGTTCACGACCGCACTGCGTTTGTCTTTGGCGTTTTTTACATCTTCTTAAACATTAAAGTTGAACTTTCTGGATATCCAGAGCAGTGCTGGAGTTTGTAGCCGCTTTCTTGGATTTGTTTTACTACATGAACGCTCCTAGCGTGGTTGAGCTCTTTTGCTGCTACACAATTTCTTAATTGCCCAGCTCATGGGGGCTCCTTTTGCACCCAGGGCAACAGCAGCTTTGAAATATAACACCTGGAAAGCAGTTTTCCTGGTGGCTGTGACATCTGCCAGAGGGATGAACTAGCTGCAAGCCCTCTGCACAGATCCTAACTTCATAATCTTCCATAGGGACAAGGTAGTCCTCAGAACCAAGAGAAAATTCCTTCCAAAAGTGGTGTCTGTATTCCATTTGAATCAGTCAATCATTCTTCCAGTTTTCTTCACAGATAAATCCAGGGCAAGGAGAACAAGAACTCCACAACCTGGATGTGAAGACACTGACCTCATAAAGGATGTCAGATCCACTAACACTTATTTTTCACCTATGGTGAAATGGAGAAAGGTAAGCCAGCATTCAAGAGAAAGTACAGTTATGTAAGAGCTTACCGTAACAGTAGATCTTTGAGAGAGGCTCTTGCAGTAGGTACTCACATATAGGACTAAGCCGCCATGTGCTAGGACCACACAGAAAACTTCTAGCTAGCAGAGTCTGGCAGGGACCACCCCGACATCACGTGACCGATGTCAACATGGCGCTATATAGAGAGCAGTCCCCACGCCTGCCCTCCAGTTCTCCAGCTGGAGACCTGGAAAGGTGCAACAAGAGAGAAGGAGTGGGCTCCTGGAGCTACAGGCAATTACAGGAGAGAGTAGAAGAAGCCCAGGGGGTAGGTGAGAGGGAAAGCAGTGCCTACTGCAAGAGCCTCTCTCGAAGATCTACTGTTACGGTAAGTTCTTACGTAACTGTACTATCTTACTTTTAGAGGGTCCTTGCAGTAAGTACTCACATATAGGACTGAGTCCCAAGCAGTAACCTGAGACAAGTCTGAGACATGGGAGGCAGTAACGGGTTTGCAGAAAAAGCAGGGTACTCATGATAAGAGTCCCTGCAGAACAGCATGGCCAAAGTCCACTCTGCACTTAGAAGCAATGTCCAAACTGTACTGTTTGGTAAAGGTGTGTACAGAACTCCAGGTTGTAGACGCGCAAATGTCTGCGGCTGAAACGTTCCTGAAGCAAGCAGTAGAAGCAGTTATGCCTTTGGCTGAATGTCCTTTGACCTCCCCAGGTAGGGGTTTGTTGTACTTGTAACAGAAGGTAATGCATTTGGACAAACACTGTTTAGAAACAGCAGCGCCCTTTCTTTTGGGCACAAAGGAAACAAACAATTGGTCAGTTTTATGGACAGGCTTCATCCTGTTCGTGTAGTACCGAAGAATTCTGTGTATATCCAGAGTGTGCAGAAGTGCTTCACCCCGGTTGGAGTGCTCTGGGTAGTACACTGGCAAGTCAAGTGACTGGTTCATGGTGGATTCTGATACAACCTTAGGTAAGAACTTCGGACTGGTTCGTAGAGCCACCCAGCCTCTGTGAAAAATCAAGTAAGGTATTTTACACATTAGGGCCTGAAGCTCGGAAATCCTTCGAGCTGAAGAGATGGCCACTAGGAAGAGCGCTTTCCAGGAAAGGTAGCACATGTCAGAATTCACTGCCGCCTCTAAAGGAGGCAGTGTGAGTTTCTCTAGAATGAAATTCAAGTCCCAGGGTAGAGCAGGGCTCCGTACTGGTGGTTTTAAATCCCATTTAAGAAGGTTTTGGATACCTCCAGCTGGGCCAGTCTTGCTTCCCACAGGGATGTGGTAGGCAGAAATGGCAGATAAATAGACTTTCAAAGTCGAGTAACTAAGACCCAGATTGTAGAGATGCAGCATGTTATCTAAGACCTATGTGACTGAACAGGAGAAAGGAGAAAGGTTCTAGCCCCTTCAAGTCAGCCCATATGGAAAACCTCTTCCATTTCATGGCATAAGTGGCTTTAGTGGAAGGCTTTCTGGCCTTCACCAGAATTTGTGCTAGCCTTGGGGAGACCCCAAAATGTGCAGAAGCTATGTCAGTAGGTGCTACGCATGCAGATGAAGGGACCTGAGACCTGGATGTACCAGGGTCCCCTATTCCTGTGTCAAGAGATCTTGAGAGACTGGCAGTGGAAATGGAGGCTCCACTGTTATTGCAGTAGAGAGAACCATACTTGTCTCAGCCAGAAGGGAGCAATGAGAATCATTCGAGCTCCTTCTGCCTGGAGTTTCATTAGTACTCTCTGAATTAATGGAAGTGGAGGGAAGGCGTCCACGAACCTCCCCTTCCAGCATAGAGACAGCGTGTCTTGCCAGAAAACACCATGACCTGGAGTGAGCGAGCAGAAGGTTGGTAGTTTTGCATTGAATGGGGAGGCGAACAGGTCCATTTGTGGCCTTTCCCACCTTCCAAAGATGTCGTCTACCACTGACTGTCTGAGCTCCCACTCGTGTGCACTGGCTTGTGTGTGGCTGAGTGCATCTGCCAGGACATTTTGAAAACCTGGCATGTGGGACTGCTGTCAAATGAAGGTTGTGGTTGGCTGCCCAGTACCACACTCTCATCGCTTCCTGACAGAGGGGAAAAGAGCGGGTTCTGCCCTGTTTGTTCATGTACCAGACTACGCACATGTTGTCTGTCTGAATCATGAGTTGACCTAGTTGGCTGAGGTGTTGGAAAGCCTTTAGGGCGTTCAACACTGCCCTCATCTTGAGTACATTGATATGAAGGGACAGTTCGTTGTGGGACCAAGAATGCTGTGTCCTCTGGTTTCCCAGGTGCGCTCCCCATCCCAGGCCTGAGGCATCCGTCATCAGGGTTTGGGAGGGAATGTCTGAGCGGAATGGGACACCCTTGGAGAGGTTGTCCTGGTTTTGCCACCACAAAAGGTCCCAAGCCATTAGGTCTGAGACCAGGATCTCGTGGTTTAGATCATCTGATCTCTGGTCCCACTGCACTCTGAGGGTCCATTGAGAGACTCTCAAGTTTTGGTCCCAACAACTCCCCTCCTACCTCACCACTGCCTTGGCCAACCCCTGTGCCCTAGCATACTCTCTCAGAAACCTGGACTCTCTGTCCCTGGCTGTCCCACATAGGTCCACTACTGCCGGTCAGGCAGCATTCAGCTATTGCATACCGACGTTGTGGAACACTCTCTCAGCAAAAAAAAATAAAAAGTGTTTTTTCTGAGGAAGGGGGCAGTATCACCTTAATTTACTGAGAGCCGAGAGTGAATCTAATTGGGGGTGTGGCTTAGCAGCTTAGGTGTACAAAAGCAGCTGTCTCCAATTACAGCTTCCGGCTGTTTCTAGCAGAAGAGAGCTGGTTGCAGACCAAGAAACAGAAGTCCAGAACTACAGATTTTTTACTAATTAATCACTTCTGTCTCAACAGGAGTAGTACCTGTTTGGATTAAACAAACAGATACTTTATTAGAAGAAGGGGGTCTCATTTAAGTAAAAAAAAATTAAAATAAAAAGTGTTTTTTCTGAGGAAGGGGGCAGTATCACTTTAATTTACTGAGAGCAGAGAGTGAATCTAATTGGGGGTGTAGCAGCTTAGGTGTACAAAAGCAGCTGTCTCCAATTACAGCTTCCAATTGTTTCTAGCAGAAGAGAACTGGTTGCAGAGCAAGAAACAGAAGTCCAGAACTACAGATTGTTTACTAGTTTGCCTCCTTCCCACCCAAAGCCAGTTCCAGTTTTATAGCCACTGAATCTGACAACAGGAACTTGTGTTTGGCAGTAGGAAGGGAAGGATCACTGAGACACATTAGTTTCAGCAACCTTGAAGGAACCTAAAAAAAAAATCTTTATCCCCCCCTGGCTGCTGGAGGTCTGAATCCAAGCACGGAGAAAGACGACTGCTGAAGACTACAGAAAGTTCCTGTCCCAGAACAGGAAGGGTGAGAGTTGTAAGGGCACATAGGCAGTAGGAAAGTAAGTCTAAAAATACATAGAGGGAGGAGACAGTAAGCATACAAAGCAACAGGAGAGGGGACACAAAATAAGTCAAGATGGGAGGGGTGCAGTGCAATGGTTGTGGAGCAGCAGTGTTCCGGGAGACATTCTGGAGGCTGCGATGCTGCCCTGTTTGCAGGCACCTCTCTGGTCTGAGGGAGGAGGTTGCCCGTCTCCAGGCTGACCTGGCTAGGATTTGTGAAACCTCTTCCTCCACCCAGGGACCACAAGGGCCACCACCGTTACCTCAGACGTTGCCAAGAAAGAGGAGCGGTTGGACCAAGGTGGGCTCAGGGAGGGAGAGGGTGGTGGACCAGAGGTGCATCCCTCCAGCTGTAGCTCTCCACAACTCATATGCTGTTCTGGCAGAGAGTGGTTCCTCTATGGAGGCACCTGCAGTGGAGACCAAGGAGGATGCTGGGAACCTCCACAAAGAAGACCCACAGAAGGGTGGCATGAGACCCCACAGGGGAAGGAAACAACTCCTGGTGGGGGACTCAATCATTGGGGGTAGACATGGGGGAGGAAGGGGATAGGGAGGTAAGGTGCCTGCCTGGCGCCACGGCTTGGAGGGACAGGAAGCGAATCCTCAGGATCGCGGGAGCAGCTGCACATGGGAGGGAGCTGGATGTCATTGTCCACCTAGGGACAAATGACCTAGCTGCAAATGGGATCAGAGCAGTGCAAGAGGAGTTTGTGGAGTTGGGGAGGGGCCTTAGACAAGCAGCATGTACGGTAACCTTCTCGGAGGTGCTGCCTGTCTATGGCAAGGATGAAGCTAGGGTATTCCACACCATGGGAATCAATGAATGGTTGAAAAAAAATGGTGTGGAGTGCAGAGTTTTGGCTTCACTGGGGACTGGGGAGCCACCTGGAGGAATGCAGGCTTATACTGGCGCGATGGTCTGCATCTGGCCAGGGGGTATCCAGGATCCTAAGTGACAGGTTTAAATGCTTCACTGGCAAGCATTTAAACTAGCCAAGGGGGAAGGCACTGAAAAGGAGCAGGGAAATCCCAGCCTCCCCCCACAAAGCACAGTAGTTAAGAGAGGTAAACACCAAGCCAGAGAAGTCAGGGAGCAGGACAGGGATAAATGCAGAAAAGGTGTTAAGAACAGGGATGGGGCTAAAAGGGGTAAGGCCATAAAAAATAAATGGAAGGTGATGAGTACCAATGCCCGTAGTCTGTGCAACAAGCTCCCTGAACTAGTGGCCTTAATGGAAGAGGGATGCCTGGATATTGTGACAGTCACTGAAACATGGTACACAGAGAACCATGAGTAGGAAGTCAACGTACCAGGATACACAGTCTACAGGAGGGACAGGGTGGGTAAAAGAGGAGGAGGAGGAGTAGCTCTCTATATAAGGGAAGGGACTAAAGCAACAGAACTAAAGAGTAAACAGGAAGTTGATGACTCACTATGGGTCACCCTGGAAACAGGAAATGGCACCACAATCCGCATGGGGGTTGTGTACAGACCCCCATCTCAGGGGGAGGAAATGGACAAGGAAATGATAGAAGGCATCCTTAAAATGGCAGAAAAAGGGGAGATATTGTTGATGGGAGACCCGAATATGCCAGATGTTAACTGAAGTACCTTTGCCGTAGGCACATCCAAGAGCAGGGTCATTCTTGATGCCCTACAGGGGGCATGCCTCAGACAGCTAGTGTTGGAACCCACTTGGGAGGGGAGCAATCTTAGACCTGGTACTCTCAAATGGGGAAGGAGAAAGGATCTCAGATTTAGAAGTGGGTAGCCATCTGGGAACAAGTGACCACCAAACAGTGTGTGTGGTTCACAATAAACACAGCCATAGAGTCAAGCCATACAAAAACAAGAGTATTGGACTTTAGGAAGGCTGACTTTGGGAAAATGAGAGAGTGCCTTAAAAAAGCACTAGCAAATGGGCAATAAGGAGGGGTGAAGGAACAATAGGGAATAATCAAAACAACCATCGCTGAGGCAACAAGCCTTTGTGTGAAGCAAATCAATAAAACAAAACGAAGGAAAAAAACACTATGGTTCTCAAAAGAGGTGGCAGGGACGGTTAAGGAGAAAAGGATAGCATTCAGGAAATATAAGGAAACACAGAAGGAGCAGGACAGAGAACTTTATCAGTTAAAGCAGAAGGAGACAGGGAAGGTAGTCAGAATAGCAAAGGCACAAACTGAGGAAAAGACAGCCAACTCTGTTAAGAAGGGGGATACAAATTTTTATAGGTACATTAGGGAGCGAAGAAAGACCAAGGAAGGCATACAGAGACTTAATAAAGGGGAGGGAATGTGGGCAGAGGGTGACAGTGAAAAAGCAGGGATACTGAATGAATATTTCTGCTCAGTATTCACAACAGATGAGGAGGGGGAGGTGCCTAAACCAAACAAGGGAGAAACTCTGAATAGGGGGGGTTGATACCAGTCCATTCACAGAAGAAAGGGATTTGAAAGAACTCTTGAAACACAGGGTGGACAAAGCAATGGGGCCTGATGGGATTCACCCAAGAATACTAAAAGAACTAAGGGTAGAACTAGTAACACCACTGACTACTTTCTTTAACAAATCATGGGAGGATGGAGTGGTACCTGAGGACTGGAGGAGGGCAAATGTGATTCCACTTCACAAAAGTGGGAGCAGGGCAGAGGCAGGAAACTACAGACCAGTTAGTTTGACTTCAGTGGTAGGAAAAATAATGGAATCACTTCTGAAGGAAAGAATTGTTGAGTACCTAGAGGCCAGTGGGACACAGGACCCAAGGCAGCATGGTTTCACAGCAGGAAGTTCATGTCAGATGAACCTAATAGATTTGTTTGACTGGGTGACCAAAGTAGTAGACCAGGGAGGGGCTGTGGATATGGCCTACCTAAATTTTAGCAAGGCATTCAACACAGTCTCACACAAAAGATTAATATACAAGTTAGCCAGCCTTAGAGTGGGTCCCAAGGTGGTAGCCTGGATAAAAAACTGGCTGGACAATAGGACACAAAAGGTAATAGTAAATAGAGTCCACAGTGAAGAAAGGAGGGGAACTAGCGGGGTACCGCAAGGTTCGGTACTGGGACCGGTCCTCTTTAATGTCTTTATAAGTGACACTGGAGAGCACCTGGAAGGAAAGGTATGCCTCTTTGCAGATGACACAAAGATCTGCAACAGGGTTGATACACAAGGTGGGGTGGAAAGAATTAAAAAGGACTTGGCAAGGTTGGAGGAATGGTCAAATATGTGGCAGCTCAGATTCAATGCAAAGAAGTGCAAGGTAATGCATCTGGGAAACAAAAACCCAGGGGAAGAGTACACAATGGGGGGTGAGTTAATAACAACAACAAAAATCGAAAGAGACCTAGGAGTAATTATATCAGATGACCTAAAGGTGGGCAAGCAATGTGAGAAGGCAGTAAGGAGGGCTGGAGGGATACTGGGATGCATAGGGAGAGGCATCAACAGTAGAAAACAGGAAGTTGTTATCCCTCTCTACAGATAGTTAGTGAGACCCCATCTGGAGTACTGCGTGCAATTCTGGAGACCCCATCTCCGCAAAGACATAGACAGAGTGGAGGCTGTTCAGAGGAGGGCAACCAAAATGGTGCAAGGTCTGCACCAGAAGACATCCGAGGAGAGACTAAAGCAGCTTAATATGTATACCCTTGAGGGGGACATGATAGAAACTTTCAAGTATCTAAAGGGAATTAACAAGGTACAAGAGGGTAGTATCTTTCAGAAGAAGAGATGTGCAAGAACAAGGGGGCACAATTTGAAGATAGAAGGGGAACAGCTCAGAGGTAATGTTAGAAAGTATTTTTTCACAGAGAGAGTTGTGGATGCATGGAACAGCCTTCCTGAGGAGGTTGTGGAGTCAGGAACAGTGGGAGAATTCAAGAATGCATGGGACAGGCATAAGGCAATTCTAGTTGGGGGCAGGAGGAAGTAAGCTGTTGATTAACTAGAATCTGCAGCTTATCCATCAGGTAGGGAAATGGGCAGACTGGGTGGGCCAAGCAGTCCTTATTTGCCGTCAAATTCTATGTTTCCATGTTTCGTCATTTCTTCTCCCCTCTGCACCTTACAGTAACTCCATGCTCCAAGCCCATTTCGCCCCTACCTGCATGTGTACCTAGACAGTTCCCAGCTCACCATGTAAATGACTGTGTTGTCCGCACTTAGTACTGTAACTAATCTATGACTGTAACTACTGTTTCTCTTATTTCACGTTGTCTGCACCAGGAACAATTTGTTAGAGCTCTCCACTATGTAACTACTTGTTTTATTGTTGATGGCACATTATGATGGCTATCAATCAGAAATCACCCGTAAGAAGGCAAAATTCCTGTCCAGGGAGATTTCTGCTGCACAGAATCGACCGGCTCAGCTTTTCCGGACTGTTGTCAGATTGTGCAATCCAATCTGTCTCCAGCCCAGAGAAGCTTTTTCTCAGCTGAGATGCGAGTAGTTCGCTCGGTTTTTTGCAGATAAGGTTGCCAGCATCAGGTCTGGCATCGGTCCGACCTCCCCTATGAGGGATTTCAGTGGTCGACAGGAAGTGGCATGCACTCAGTCTGGTCAAATTTTCACCGGCTGGAGTTCACTGACATTGTGAAGATCATCCAAACATTGCAACCAACTAGTTGTGGTTTGGATCTGGGTCCTACACCTCTTTTAGTGGGATGTGTAGAAGTTATCTGCCCAATCCTTGCTGACATTGTCTGGAAGTCTTTGGAGAAGGGGGTCTTTCCTGACCCCCTCAAGGAGGCGGTCGTTCGACCACTCCTTAAAAAACCCTCCTTGGATCCTGATTGTCTAGCCAACTACCAGCCTATCTCTAACCTGCCATTTGTTGGTAAGGTTATTGAAAAGGCGGTTGCATTGCAATTGGATGATCATCTTACAACTCACAATGTCTATGATACTCTCCAGTCTGGTTTTAGGAAGAAGCATAGCACGGAGACTGCCCTTGTCCGGGTACTGAATGACCTCCTAATGACTAGAGAACGAAAGGCACGTACCATTCTGGTCCTTCTCGATCTCTCTGCTGCATTTGACACTGTAAACCATGGTGTGCTGTTGGAGCGCCTGCAGTTTTTTTGTGGGCTGTCTGGTACAGTCCTCAGATGGTTCCATTCTTACCTCACGGACAGGTCTCAGAGAGTTGCCACTGGAATTTATTCCTCTGGCGCTCACTCCCTGCCTTGTGGGGTACTGCAGGGTTCCATTCTAGCCCCCATGTTTGCAGTATATATGCTGCCATTGGGAGATATCATCAGGCGATACAGTCTGGGTTTTCATTGCTATGCAGATGATACTCAGCTGTATTTGTCCTTTCTGCCTGGACAAGATGATGCACTCTCCGTGCTAAATAACTGCCTTGCTGAGATCAGACTTTGGATGAGTTCCAGCTGGCTGAGACTGAATCCGGATAAGACTGATGTGCTGGTAGTGGACCCAGGTTGTCCAGGGGCGGGTTTGGGAGCTGGACAACCATCAGGCTCATTACTTGGTGGTATGTCGCTCTCTACCTCTGATCAGGTGCGTAACCTGGGCGTTATTTTTGATGATGGTTTGACCCTAAAATCTCAGGTGTCAGCTGTCATCAAACCTCTTTTTACCATCTGAGGAATGTCGCCCGGGTGAAACATCTGGTTCCCCCGGGTGATCTTCCAACATTGGTCCATGCCTTTGTCACTACCCATCTTGATTACTGCAATTCCCTCTACCTAGGGCTACCTGGGGTTGATATCCGCCGCCTGCAGCTGGTGCAGAATGCAGCAGCCAGGTTTTTGACTGGGACTTCTAGAACCAGTCATATTACACCTGTGCTCCGCGAACTGCACTGGCTGCCTGTTTGGTGGTGCATCACCTTTAAGGTTGGCTTACTAACCTTTAAAGCCCTACATGATTAGGGACCTGGTTACCTGAATGATCTCCTGATACCCTACTGTCCTCTCAGTCCTCTCCGTTCTGCCAACGAGGGATTGCTAGAGATTCCCAGGGTTCGATTAAAGACATCAGGATCTCGTGCTTTCGCTTTTTCAGCGTCAACCCTGTGGAATTCTCTACCTCGTTGGTTGAGAATGCCCAACTCTCAATAGATTTAAAATGGAGTTAAAGACATATTTATTTAGTTTAGCTTTTCCTAGCTACGGATGATTTGTTTTAATGTTCATTTCAAAACGTTATCTTTATGTATATGGTTTTTATGTACAGCGCTTTGGTTTTGAAAGGGGCTATAAAAATAAAGATGATTTGATTTGATTATGCTGTCAAACTGTTGTCTATAACCACTGTTTTCCTGACCGCTATGCTTAGCCACTACGACCAAATGTTAGTGAATCCCCACTATGTATTACACTTGTATCTATGTTGTCTTCAACTATTGTCTATGTACCCCATCCCCCAGGACGCATATGGAATTGAGCAATAGCCTGCTCAGTATGCCTTTCCTGGTTAAACGCTTAAATAAATAAATAAATAAATAAATAAAAGTGTAGTCTGGCTAAGGGGATCGAAGGGATGGCTGCAGCCATGAGCCCAAGCAGTCGAAGGATTGACCTGGCTGATATCCTCCTCTGCGATGCCACCAGGCAAGCCTGTTGCTGTAATGTTGCCATCCTGTCCTGTGGCAGGAAGGCCTTGCCCTGGACTGTGTCCAGTACTGCTCCAATAAATAGGAGCTTTTGGGCAGGAAAAAGGTGGGATTTGGCACAGTTGACTGTAATGCCCACCCGTTGAAAACCATCCAGGGTAAGGGCCAAAGAGTTGGCCAGAGTGTTTCTTGATGGAGCTGAAATCAGTCAATCATCGAGGTATGGGAATACTTGTACCCTCTGTCTGCACAAAAAGGCTGCCACCACCGCAAGGCACTTCGTGAACACTCTGGGTGCCGACGAAAGGCCAAAGGAAAGAGCTTTGAACTGCAAATGCTCTCCCTGAAAAGAAAACCAGTGGACTTTGCGGTGCGGCTGAAAAATCAGGATATGCAGGTAGGCATCCTGCACGTCCAAAGCGCAGAGCCAATAATCCTTCTGTAATAGAGGGAGTAGGCTGGGAAGAGACAGCATTCTGAACTTCTTGTATTCCACACAGAGGTTCAAGGAGCTCAGTTCGAGAATGTGTCTGAGATTGCCTGTCTTCTTGGGTACCAGGAAGAAGTACAAATAGTACCTGTTTCCCTTGATGTTGTTTTGGAACTGGCTCTACTGCTGCCTTTGCCAGCAGGGAGTTTATTTCCTCTCTTACCAAGGGTATGTGATGAGGTGGGTAGAATGAGTGACCTAGGGGAATTTTTGGTGGTCTCTCTGTGAATTCTATTGTGTGGTCTTTTGCCACCAATTGCAGCAACCATAAATCTGTTGTGATTTTCTCCCTCTCTGTAAGGTGGAGGAAGAACCTTCCCCTTACTGGTTCCTCTAGAAAGTGATCCAGTGGAGGTGGGAGGATTAGAGAGTCAGGAGGCAGTGGGCAGGGAGGAGGCTGCAGCGCCCGAGCCCTTTTGAGATTTGGCCGGGGCTTTACCAGCTGAAAGCATCCGTTTGTTTTGGCGTCAGTTTTGCAACTGTCTTTGCGTTGTCTCCGAAATACCTGCTTTTGTTTCTGGGGTGGCTTGTACATAAATTGTATAGAGTGCAAGGCTTTGTCCTTGTCCTGTAACTCAGTTATGATGTCCTTGACATCTCTCCTGAACAGAACTGAGCCTCTAAAGGGGGCATCCTGTATGGCTGTCTGTACTTCAGATGCCAAGCCTGAGATCTTAAGTCAGGTGTGCCATCGGAGGCTGATGGCTGACGCCGAGCCTCTACCAGCAGCATCTACCGCATCATAGATAACTGTTAACATATGTCTGCATGCAGATCTAGCCGACCTGACTAGATCTGCCATTTCTCCTTTCGAGGTTGAGTCTTGGAAGGAGTCTATTTTGGACTCCAGCTGTCCTAAGACTGATTTTTGGTAATCCCCCATGTGGGCAACATAACTTAATTCCCTAATCCTCAGTGTGGAAGAAGAACAGATTTTTCCCCATACTAGTTGAGAACCTTAGATTCTTTGTCGGGAGGAGAAGCACTAAGGTGTTTAGGTTTTGTGGACCTATTGTGAGCTGTACTGATGACCACTGAGTCAGCCTTGGGATGGAGACTAAGGTGGTCCTTGCCCTCTGGGGTCTGATAACGTTTGTCTGCCTTCCTGGCCACTGAAGCCAGGGAGGAGGGTTGTTTCCAAATTGTTGTAACCAAATACTGTGATTATGGATATATTAGAACAAGTAGATATTGAAGGAGGCTATATGATACTAGGTGATTTTAATTTCCCTAAGATTAATTGGGGAAAACTGTTTGCAACTACAGTAGTAGAAAATAAATTTATAGACATGGTAATACAAAAAGGACTTGACCAGATGATTATGACGGGAACTAGAGGTGAAAACATATTGGATTTGTTCTTGTGTAATTCTGAGGAAAAAATAACTAAACTTAGGATAGACCCCCCCCCCCATTATCAGACAGTGAGCACAATAAGGTCATAGTAGAGTTTAGTATAAAAATGACTAATGTAAAGGGGAGAATGAATAGAAAGTGCTATAATAGAGCTGACTTTTCACAAATGAGAAATTATTTAAAGGGATGGAGATGGGAGGAAGAATTAAAAGATCTGGGAATGAAAGCAATATGGATGAAAACGAAAACACGACTAGATCATTGTGTTGGAGAATGGGTACCAGAATTACCAAAATACAATACAAAAGGTAGAGTTCCAGCATAGTGGAGGAAAAAAAATTAAAACAGCAATAAGGAAGAAGAAGAAATTATATAATAAGTATAAACAAAATCCTACAACTCATAGTTGGACGAAATACAAAAAAACAGCTAATAAAACCAAACCTATAATTACAGTATCAAAAGCCAAGACAGAAAACATAATGGTTGATTCAGTAAAAGATAGCAACACAAGCTTTTTTTTTTTTGAAATTATTTTTTATTAACTTTTCCATATTGTAATACATTACACATACAGAAATCATACACATACATATAAACAAACATATAAATAACTAAAAGCCTGTGCAATTCAAATCCATCCACAATTCATATATCATGTTTACTCATCTAGGTCCATTTCCATCTCTACAATATATGAAGGTGCATTCATTCTTGAGGGGTTAAAATAAATCTTACGTATTTAATTGGTTAAGATATCTGGCTAGATCACTACTCCCCTTGTTCATCTCAATCGCCATTTCCATCTTATTGAGGAATGTGCAAAGGGTGTATACCAAAATTATTTAATTTGCCCTATATTCAGATTAATGGCTCCTTATTATATTCCTTTCTTAGGTAAGGTTTCCGTATTTGTACTTCCCTTCCTGGGTATATGTTCCCCTTTAGATCTCATTTTTTCCCCACCTTCTTTCCCCCTAGGGTCCTTGCCTTTGTTCAGCCAAAATCTCCACCACATTTCTCTGATCTCTTTTGGCCTTATAGTGAAAGTACGGGAGCCATCTAGCCACATATCTTTCTTTCTGGAGCCTAAGCCTTGCTGTGAGGTGTTCCATCTCCATCAGTTTCTCAATATTATCCCACCAGGCCTTTTTATCTGGGATCCTTGGTGTCAACCATCTTTGGGTTATTGCTTTCAGTGCAGCTGCAATTAAAATATTGAATAGGTATCTAATTGCTTTAGTTCTCACCTCTGCTGGTGGCAACCCCAACACCCATGTAGAGGGTGCACTTGGCAACCCCACCTCCAGAATCCGACCACTTTCTTTAATGATCTCCCCCCAATATGAATGCAATTTCGGACATGACCAAAAGATGTGTGTATGATCACCCACTGCTCCACATCCCCTCCAGCATAGATTCGTGAAATGTTCCCTAAAATGTTGAGTTATAACTGGGGTTCTAAAGTGGTGCTGTACTACCCTCCACCTAAAGTCCCTCCAGGCAGGAGATGCTGTAGTCATGAACATTCCTTTCCAAATCTGGCCCCATTCTTCCTCAATAAGCTCTGTTCCCATTTCTTTATGCCAATTTGTTTTAATCTTACTTATAGGTTCTGTTTGTAGTGTTGAAAGTAGACATACTATTTGGGCCACTCTCCCTCTAGACTGCATTGAGGTCGCCAGATCCACCAGCAATCGCGATATCGGATTCTCATTTGATTGCAATTGAGTTCTGCCCACTCTGCTAAGCAAATAGTGCTTGAATTGTAGAAATCTAAAATGTTCTCTCTGAGGTAATTTAAATTCCTGGGCTATGTCTTGAAATGATTTAAGCGATCCCTCCTTAAAAAATTGTCCTATTTTAGTTAAACCTAACCTTTCCCATATTTTGAGCCCCCCTCCAATCTGAAAGGTATGAAGTCTATGCATGCTCTTCAAGGGGTGTCCAAAGACTGTTTCATATGCAGTTTATATTTTCTGCATATCTCTATCCACGTCAGAATCAGATTGTGTGCCCAAACATTACTATAATGGAATCTTTGAATATTTTGATAATCCATCACCAGTATATCCTCCATCAATGGCATATCTCCTCCCCCCATCTCTATCCATGCTGGAATTTCTGCCTTATTCATGTATGAAATAAAATTCTGTATCTGGGCTGCCCAGAAATATCTTCTGAATTCAGGCATGGCCAAACCCCCTTTTTCTTTTGAGGCCACCAAATTCGACCATTTAATTCTTGGTTTTCTGCCATTCCAAATAAACTTGGTTATCATATTAGGTATTAGTTTCCAAAATCTTTCTGGAGGCCTTACAGGCAACATTGTAAATAAAAATAAAAATCTTGGTAATAGGTTCATGTGAACTATCTCAATTTTGCCCATCAAGGTGAGGGACAGTTCCTTCCATCTCATACAGTCTTTCTGTGCTTCTAATAATAATCTGTAGTGATTTTTAACATATAATAAATCTAAGTCTATGGGTATCCAAACACCCAAATATTTTAAACCACTTGAGGCCCATTTTAGGCCATATGGGAGCGGTGGGAGTGGATCTTTGGATCTGCCAATTGGCAATAGCTCTGTCTTTAGTTCATTTACTTTGTAGCCAGAAAATGAGCCAAACATCTTGAGCTTATCTATTATCTTCTGCACATCCTTTACTGGGTCATTTACATGTATTAGGGTATCATCTGCATATAGTGATATGCGAATATCTTCCCCCCCCAGTCTAATTCCTTGAAAATCTAACGTTTGTCTGAAATATGCTGCCAGAGTTTCTATACTTAATGCAAACAGTAATGGTGATAGAGGGCACCCTTGTCGTGTGCCCCTACCTATCTCCAGGAAATCTGAGATCAGGCCATTCGCCTTAATCTGTGCCCTAGGATTCTCATATAAATTAGCTATCCACTCTCTAAAGCGGGGACCAAAACCAAAGCCCACCAATACCCTTTGTAAATATTTCCAGTTTAGCCTGTCAAATGCCTTTTCGGCATCGACCGACATTACTGCTTGTAATGTTTTCTTTGGAAGTTTCTCTGCCTCTGCTATTGTGTTTAGAAGTATATGGATATTATCCTGTATATGCCACCCTGGCATGAACCCTGTTTGGTCCAGATGTATCAACTCACAAATTAGGGACTGTAATCTTAAACTTATGGCCTTGGTAAAAATCTTAGCATCTACATTAAGCAGTGATATTGGGCGATAATTCGAACACATAGCTGGGTCTCTGTCTGGTTTAGGAAGAATTGTTATCAGGGCTCTACTCCATGATTCAGGGATCTGCCCCTTCTCATGGGCTATGTTGCATACCCTAGTCAAAATTGGGGTCAGCTCCTTGGCAAACTTTCTATAGAACTCGACTGGAAGACTGTCCGGTCCTGGTGTTTTACCACTTTTGAATGATTTTAGGGCTGCATTTATTTGTGCATTTGTAAAAGGGGCTTCTAACTGTTCTCTGCGATCCACAGATAAAGAGGGGAGTTTCAGTTCTTTAAAAAATGTCTCCATTACATTGCTTTGATCTAAACTATTTTCCTCTCTGTACAACTCAGTGTAAAATGTTTTGAATTCATGTAGAATTTCTTCTGGAAGAACTGTTGAGTTCCCCAGGTTAGCACCTTTATTTATTTTAATTATAAATTTTTCTGCCTCTTGTTTCTTAAGGCTCATGGCTAAAAGGCGACCCGCCTTTTTCCCTCCCTCAATATATTTGACATGTAAACGAATGTGTTCTCCACCTGCCTTAATGACAAAGGTCAACCCTCTCTCTGGCTTGTTTTATTTTAGGTTGTAAGTCAGCTCTTCTGGTTGCTTTATGTTCCATTTCCAATTGTTTTAAAGCTTCCTTCGCTTTAAGATAAGCTTCCCTATGCTGTTTTTTTTTTGTAAGATGCATAAGATATCACCCGACCTCTAATAACTGCTTTTAGGCAGTCCCATATATATTTTAATTGTGTTCCCGTCTTATCATTGTCTTGTAAAAAGTTTTTAATCACCTCTTTAGTTTTATCAACAAATTATTTGTCATTCAGTAGGCTTAGGTTCAACCTCCATATCCCTTTTGTTTTAGGGCTCCCCCACTGTAGATGATATACCACCAGAGAGTGATCTGAGAGGGCCATGGGGTAGAAGCTTATATCTTTAACTATGTGTACCCACTTCCTCTGTATGTATATTCTATCCAACCTTGAGTATGAGTTGTTGGCAGGTGAAAAGAATGTATATTCTTTACCTGAGGAGTTAATCAATCTCCACGGGTCGGTCAGCCCCACCTCCTCCCTCAGTGTAGACAGTAGTTTGGAGCACATCCCATGACCCCTCTTACGTGGTGGCGTACAGTCCAGCAGCCCATCCTCTACACAATTCCAGTCCCCTGCACATATTACCTGTCCTTCTGGTAGCTTGGCTATTATTTGGAATACCCTTCTTATAAATTCCCCTGTAGGGGGTGTTGGAGCATAGATTGAGAGAATATGCACGGTCTTGCTCTGAAATTGGCCTGTAACTTGTACTAGTCTTCCAGAAGCTTCAGAAAAGGTACCAGTGATTGAGAATGGGGTTCCTCTTCTAATCAATATTGCCATCCATGCTTTTTTGGCCTGTGGGTTGGAATCCCCAACTACCTGTCCCACCCAGGAGCGTCTTAAATTTCATATGTTCCAAGTCGGACAACCTGGTTTCTTGGAGGCATATTATATCACATTTGGCTTTTTGGATCTCTTGTAATACTCTGGCCCTTTTAATTGCACTGTTCATGCCCTTCACAGTCCACGTTCCTATTTTTAAACTACCCATTTTCTTTCCCATTGAGATCTCTTCCATCTCTTTTGCTCTCTGTCCATGTTCTCCCCCATCACACCTTATACATTTGCACCAGATAACAGAAAAATAACATAACAAACAATTCAGAACATTAAACATCAACATACAAACTTTTTCAACATCATCTGAACACTCCTCCCCTCTCAACCAACCCAAGGGTGGAGTATGATATACATATTTTGTACCTGTGATCAGAGAAAACCTAACAAGATAGAAGACAGACATCTTTTGGCAGTGTGGAGTCTGTAGCTCCACTAATGGAAGTGAGGCTCCACCCATATCAGGGTAAGGAGAGCTCGTCCACTGGAATCGCTTCTCCTCCCTCACTTATTTGTGAACTTCCGGGATTCCCGCCGCTCCCATCCCCGGCAATCACCTTATCATGAAAAAAATCATCAAGGGGACACAGTCCCCCGTCTGACCAGTTCCTTGTTCCCTCTCCCGTTATTGCTTATTGTGGGAAAATTACCCTTCCTGCAATATCTTCCATACTAAGTTGCAGTGTGATTACCCCTTTTTGTTCTTATTACTCTATTCTTGCCTATATGCATCTTTCCCCTTCTACTTTTACCCTCTGATACCTCAATACTGATTTTCAGTTCCTGTTATTGGACCGCACCCGTCTGTTCTCTTTAATCTTCTCAGCTGTCCTTGTTCTACTCCTTTCTCTTCTACCCCCTTTTTATTTTTTCAGGTACCACATTGTGTATCTACTGCAACTCTCATATATTCCCCTTTTGTCTGGGCCAGTCGCTGGGAAGGAGCTCCATCCACATATCTTTACTGTTTATTTGACCCGACCCCACTTATACCTTTAAAAAGTTACCCACCTTAGTATTTTATCGATAAAACTGTAAATAAGGTACTTGCCCCTCCAAACCGATATTCCATGAAAGATTTCTTTTCCCCATCCCTCAGCATATCGCTGCTTGACCATCTCTCTGCGTACTTGAAAATTAGTCATGCATAGGAACCTATTTCCTGTCGGACCGGTTTCCTTTCCTTCCCCTTCCCTGGAAACCCGACCCCACTCCTTGGTTCCCCCATTATTAACTAATACTCTCTTCGATCAAAAATCAGAAAAACTATTATTCCTCCTTTATCCACCCTTTACTAGGGCAGCGCTCAGTCATCTTTAATGTTTACTCCTGCAGATTCACTCTCAAGGTCCCCCATCTCTGTAGTCTTGATCCTGGTCTCCCATGACTGCATCATTTGTTCGGTTCTGCTGTCTTCAACCACTTAGAAAGTTCTTCATGCAGTGATACCAAGTCCTTGGGTTTGCGTTTGCCCCCCGCAGCTGATCCTGGAACCACCCTCCACAGAAGACCTTCGATCTGAGCCTCTGCCTCCTCCTCTCGCATATCCGGGATTGGCAAGTCCATTGACTTCAAGAATGAAGTTGCCGCTAGTAAGTTATCAAATGTTTTGATGTCATCTTTCGTCTGGATCCAGAGGCACGCTGGGTATCTAATCTGTGCTTTAATACCTTTACCCTTCAGCAATTTAACCATCTGCAAAACCTTCTTCTTTTTGGCTAGCAGCATCGTGGATAGTCTTGGTCCACATACACTCGATGGCCATCTAAATTCAAGTTTTTTTTGGCCCATGCCATTTTGAGTACTCTATCTTTCACTGCATAGTTTAAAAATGTTATGATTATTGACCTTGGGGGTGCATCTAGTGGTGGTTTCGGGACTAAAGCCCTATGCGCCCTCTCAATCCCCAACTCTGAGTCTGCAGATAGAGCCAATTCTTTCTGTAACCATATTGACATAAATGCTGCAGTGTTTGCTTGTTTGGAGCCCTCCGGGACCCCAAACACTCGAATATTGTTTCATCTTGATCTTGCTTCTGAATCCTCAGCTTTATTTGTAAGGTCTCTTTCTCTTCTATATAGGTAAATCAAAGATCTTCCGAAGGCCATATGCTCCATCTGTAAGCTTTCTAAATGTCCTTCATTTTCTGCGGTGCGTCTTTCCAACTTTTGGAGGTCTTGTTTAATGCCGGTTACTTTGGTATCAATCCTGTGTAGCATATGCATGATTGCTCGTGAGTCAACCCTTCCCAGCCGTTGTCGCCCCCTCTCTGAGCCATACCCATCTTCATCTTCTCCAGAGCCCGCCATCTGAATTGAGGCAATTGAACTCGTTGGACTTGGATCTCTAGGCCTCTGGGAAGTACTGCCTTTATTCTTTTTAGACGACACATTTTTCGTCGACATTTTCGCATTTGCAGTCTCTCCAACACTTGCTAAATACACCAGTCTCCCACAATTCACCTTTTTATCAAGTTTCTTGACTGATTGACACTGATTAAGTCACTGGGACCTACAAGCAGCACAATCAGGCTGTCATGCTGACGCTGACGTCACCGGAAGTCCCCAACACAAGCTTTTTTAACTATGTGGGGTCCATGAGGGGAAACCAAAAGAATATTGGCCCCTTGGAAGTGAATGGTAAAATGACTAAAAATGAACAAGACATAGTTAATGAATTGAATAATTACTTTCTAACAACTTTTCAGCCAAAAGAAATAATTAAAGATAATCACTTACATGAGAATATACTGCAAAAAGATAAAAATGTAATATTCGACGAACATGACATCTTGGAAAAGCTAAAGAAAATTAAACCTTATAAATCTATGGGACCTGATGGAGTGAGTCCAAGATTATTGAAGGAGTTAGCAGACACATTATGTGGGCCAATTACAGAATTGTTTAATGTATCAATCAAAGAAGGTAAAGCTCTTGATGAATGGAAGAAAGCTAATGTGACTCCAATATATAAGAAGGGAGATAAAAAACAAGTCAGCAACTATTTATTTAGCTTTTGGTAACTGGGTAAGTGCGCTAGGCAACAATCCTGCCTATTTTCAGGCACGACCCGGGAGAGCACAGGACAAAGGTACACATAATCACAGTAGTACAACTTAATTGAAAAGAAAAACATAAGGTTACAAGCAATAATTTAACAGAATACACGCTTGGGAAAGAACAACAAAACTAGTAATTAAGGATTCCAGAACACATTAAAAGCAGTATTGTAGCAAAATAGGAGTAGGTCCGGGCCTCAGGCCGGCGGTCAAGTGGAGTTATGTTTATGAGCATTTGCAGTGACCAAGGGTGTGAAGGTGAGAGAACAACGAGTTTTTAAAGACCCGGTGGGAGGAAGAATTTTTAACCTGGAGGGGAAGCGAGTTCCAAAACTTAGGGGCAAAGTAGGAGAATGCCTGTTCACCCATTTTTGTAGCGCAAGGTCTAATTGAGAGCAAAGGGACAGAGGAGAACCTGACCTATAAGTCTGACTTCGGTCCAAGGGAAAATTATGGAGGGGTTAATACATGATCTAATCATAGAACATGTAAAAATTAAAGGACTACTTGACATAACACAGCACGGATTTGTAAGAGGGAGATCGTGTCTTACAAATCAATTATGTTTCTTTGAACCAGTCAGCGCTGCCCTTGACCAAGGCCTCCCGGTGGATATCATATTTTTAGACTATACAAAGGCGTTTGATTCTGTTTCTCATAAGGTCTTACTGGAGCAGTTAAATGATATTCATTTACACCATAGTATCATGAGTTGGATATGTAGTTGGCTACAGAATAGATGACAAAGAGTCGGGATGAGAGGTTATTATTCTGAGTGGGGAGATGTTGCAAGTGGGATCCCGCAGGGATTGGTGTTGGGGCCGACCTTGTTTAATATACTTATTGCTAATATGCAAGCTTCTGAGAGAGCTTGGATAGGGAAATATGCTGATGATAGTAAAATAGGGGCTGTGACAAATAATAGAGCTGCTGCAGAAATGCTACAGGAGGAATTGACAAATATAGAGAATTGGGGAATACAAAATAAATTGGCCTTTAATGTGGAGAAGTGTAAGGTAATGTATTTGGGACATCGAAATCAATTGTTTACATATATATTGGGGGGTAGTGTATTGCAGGTAACAGACAGTGAGAAGGATTTGGGAGTGATGATTACAAATACACTTACGTTTGATGTACATGCTAGGATAATTGTTAAAAAATGTAATAAACTCATGGCATGTATATTTAGATGTATAAAGAGTAGAAATGAAGCAGTTATACTCCCACTGTATTCATCATTAGTGAGAACACAGTTGGAGTATTGCTCTCCATTTTGTGCCCACAAAGTAAGAGTGGGGTACAATTAATGGAAAGAGTACAGAGAAGGGTAACAACCAGAATTAAAGATATGAAGAACAAGGATTATGATAATAGATTAATGCAGTTGAACTTATATTCTTTACAATATAGAAGGTTACGAGGAGATTTGTGTTTGGTATATAGTGCAACAAGGAATGACGAACTGTTTGAAACTATTGCCTTGGCTAAACATAATATTAAGAATACAAGATCACACTCGTTAACATTAGCAGGGGTTACTAATAAAACTAACAAGAGACAGAAATGGTTTAGTCAGAGGGTTATTACTAGTTGGAATGCCTTACCAGAGAATATAGTTAGAAGTAGAACAATGCACATTTTTAAAACATTAGATAGGTACATGGGTATAAAGTGTGGTGGGCCATATATAGGCTTTGGCCTCCTGTTCCCATGAAAATCTATGAAATCCTCATGTGGCTGTATCCAGGGCGGAATGAGGGTTGGTGAGGTATCTGCCAAATCCAGGTGTGCAGACAATCTCTGTCTCTGTGGATCCTGGGCTACCATACTCTTCTCACTCTACCTTAACACCCTGCCCAGTGCATGCAATAGAAAAATTTTGCTGTATGCAGATGACGCTGTCATCTTTGCCACCCACTGTAACCCTATCTCCCTAAAGGATTCCCTACAACTATCCTATAATGATGCCGAAACCTGGTTTAAAGAGCACAGACTGGTCATTAATCTTAAAAAAACAAAAACAATGCTCTTTGCCCACCCCCAAAACAAAGCCAGCAACTTCCCACTCCATATCCTCCCCTGCTCCAAAAAACCACTAGAGCAAGTCCACTCCTACAAGTACCTTGGGGTCTCCTTTGACTCAGCCCTCACCTACCACACCCACATTGATGCACTTGCTTCTGCCACTAATGTGCGGCTAGGTATCTTATACCGCCATAAAAACTGTCTCCCCCGCTGCCCTCCGCCTAGCGGTTACATCCTCTATATTATCCCTTGTTGACTATGGACTACCAGTATACGGTGCTGCTGATACGTCCGCCCTCAATAAAATTCGCCTCATCCTAAATCAGGCATGCAGGCTAATCACTGGGGCCCCCAGGCTCACGCATTCGTGTCAGCTCTATGACATGGCAATACTGCTGAATCTAGACGAACGTCTATGATACCAAACCTGCCTGATAACAAAAAAAAAATCTCCTCGGGCTATCCCCACCCGGGCTGACAGCCTCCCTCTGCCAAGCACAACCCTTGGTCTGTACACAGACTTCCTGCAAGACCACTTTTCTGGTCCCCAGATCTAGGACCTCCCTTGGACAGAGGTCCTTCTGCTACAGATCTCCATCCTGGTATAACTCGCTCCCTGCCCCCATCTCGGATGCCCCCACAATCTCCAATTCAAAACCGCACTTCTAGAGGCTAACTATTCAATACACGTAGCTGCACCTGTCTATAACTGAGGCATGGCTCTCTGTGCCTGACAATGCCCGCTGGGAGGCATCCACACCACACCTCTTTTTAATCTTCACCCATTGCCTATTGAACTGCTATTATCCTGCTGCTTGCTCTTACCATCGTGCAAGAATGTGCCATTGTAACTGAACTGGATTATCTGTTTAACTGTTGTAATCACTTTTGCTTGCTAACTATGTAAACCATATGCTGTAACCTAATGTCTGTTATGTATTGTCCTCAATGTGACGAGGTACCTTTGGAAATGAGCCTCTGGCTCAAAGGTTTTAAACCGATGTACAAATAAAAAAAATAAATAAATAAATATGCCAGTCGTATGCCGCTTGGATCTTCCTGAGGAGCTCCAAAAAGGAAAGGTCCTCAGGTGGGGATTTGGAAGATTCTTTCAGTCTACGATCTTCCGGTGTATGGGACTCTAAGTCAGAGCCAGAGGGAATCAAATCACTGTCAGTCTGATGATCGGCCATCGTCAGGTGAGCTGATTGTCAGAGGCACAATGTCCACTGGCCTTGAGAATTCAGATGGCTGGGAAATGTCCGTAGGCAGCGGATTAGTCGGCAATGGCTCCCTTCTTCTGTTCGACGTCTGGATCCAATTGGCCCAGCGGCGGAGGTGGCGAAGGAGAAAGAGGCCTAGGGACCGGCATAGGAACCATCAGCTGCTGGCGTTTCTTGAGCTCCAATGTGAGCTACGACTTGGCTTCCATCCACCTAGACTTAAGGATCACCTGCAAATCCACCTGCGATTGTGGGGGCGGTGGGTGAAATCCATAGTTCGGGTACCTGTAGTAATGGTAATTAAACCCCAATGGAGGATAACCTGGCGTCTGAAGTCCCGGCGTGGGGTAGTGTGGTGTTAGGTACCCCAGTGTGGGGTAGTGCAGCGTCCGATAGCCCAGCGTCAGGAGCCCAAAGGAGTTGCCAGACGATCCCAGCATAGAACCCGACAGAGGGGCTGAGGAGTCCGGCGTCGGTCCAGATGGTGGGATTGAATGGTCCGGAAAATGCCCTGGTGGGGGTGCAGAGGACCCCCAAAGGGGGATCCAGAAGTGGGGTAGGAAACCCTGAGAGTCCTGACGGTCCAGGCGTTGGGCCTCACAGTGGTCCTTGAGGAACCGACAGGCCTGAGGGAGTTGGAGGGACCTTTGTCTGGTTTGACATCATCTCAGGCATTTGAGGCTCCGGCGTAGGGGGTGGCGATGCCCCCGATGGCGGGTGATCTCTGCCCTCCATTTCCCCTGCGGGGGGAGCTGGAGGTACAGTCTCGATCGGCAGTAAAGGAGAAGCTGGAGTGATCCCCATTGTCAGTTGTATATGCGACGTCAGCTGGTCTGTTGCCCCACCGTCAGGCCCGTTATCGGGGCATGGCGGAGGATCCGGGGCAGTGCGGCCATCGGAGAAGCTGGCGGATGACTTGGCAGCCGTAGCTGTGCAAGACCTGGAGGAGCTGGAGCTCGACTTACCGGTCCCACTCATACTGCTAGGCCTCTGAATCTTTGAGGCGTTAGAGGAAGTGGGTGCCTTCTGATCCCTGGAGGCTCCCGTCAGACCCAAGCCCGGGCCAGACTGGGGGGGGGGCTGACGGCCATTTGGTAGCCACCAAAATGGTCAAAGATGGATCCCCTGGAGGGGAAGATACCTTCAGGGCCATGACTCCAGCTGGAGGCGGCTGTGATGGGGACCCTTCCCTGTCCCTATGTCTCTCCTTGTCCTTTTTCTTCTTGTGATGGCCCTCTGGAGAGGAAGAAGAGTGCCTGAGTTTCTTCAGCTAATTTTCCATATTGGCCATCTTTTGTTTCAAAAGATGAGCTTCCTTTCAGGGACTGCTGACAGCGTTTACGTGTGGCCAGATAAAATTTCTGGCAATGCTCACCCTGGGACTAGGCAAAGAAGACAGGGAATGGCTGTCCTTGTGAGGGAGCAGAGTTCCACAGGAGTCACACTTGTTCTGATGCGATTCTGAAGGCATCAGAGACAACATGCACGATCGAGTAATATAATACTTTTTTAACAAGAAAAAAAAAAAGAGAAACAGTAATTTAAACAGTTTAAGTTTAAGAAATACTTATCCGAAGATGGTGTCAACAGTGACAACGGTCTTCCGCGAGGTCCGAAGTGCGCAGGTCAACGGCGGGAAAGAACTGGAGGGCAGGCATGGGGACCACTCCCTATATAGCACCACGCTGACGTTGGTCACATGATGTAAAGGGCAGTCCCCCGCCAGACACTGCTAGGTAGAAGTTTTCCGTGTGGTCTTAGAGCCTGGTGGCTTAGTCCTATATGTGAGTATCGACTGCAAGAGCTATCTCTACGTAAGATCCACTTTTTGTTGGATAGTCTCCAGCATACAGTTCTGTTATGATAAAAGTGGTAAACTGCCACCCGAAGACTGCAGGGATCACTCCACAAGGGGCACCTCTGCCTCTGTGGCAGCATCAAGAGGTGTTTCCATGCAGGAGATATGCAAAGCAGCTACCTGGAAAACAGTACACACTTTCAAGCACTACTGTCTGGACATACAGTCCAGACAGGATGTCAGCTTTGGCTCTGCTGTCTTACAGAACCGTTTCCCCAAGTAGGTTCTGTACCCAGCCTCCCAAGGGACTGCTATGGAGTCTGTAGCTTGTTAGGCATAAGTGAGGGATTCCTATGGTTTTAAGAAAATATTACTCACTGCAACAATGTTATTTCTTCAAAGGGATCCCTCACTATGCTTAACAATCCCTAATCCCTACCTCCCCTCCTAGAACCTTGTAAAAGATTCACACAAGAATCAGTACTTTGTTTGCTTGAGCATTACTTGTTAAAGTTCCATATACTCAAACCCTAATGGGGGATAGGGACTTTGCTACATGTGCTCCGAGGCTATGGAACTCCCTTCCTGACCATGTACGTTCCTCCCCCTCCCAACTGTGTCTCTGGAATTCCCTGTGGGAGCACTTGAAACTGTCCTTGGTGTGTGGGTGTCCCAAGTCGCCCTAACCAGGTCTCCAAATTAGTCCCTTTCTGATCCACTGCCTACTGTCCTTTAATCTCTGTGTAGCATGTGATTGATCGCCATCTGCTTATGTATTAAGTGGACCTGGTAAATAGGGTCACTCATGCAATGTAATTACCATTGAATGTGTTAGTCTATTTATTCTGTATGTATATGTATATTTTACCTATTACTGCTCACTGTATACTATCTATGTTTATCTTGCTCTCTTGCAACTCTGTACATTGCCCTCTTGTTGTTATGTACCTTGTTTGAACCTATATTTTCATTGTACTCTCCCGGGTCGTACCTGAAAATAGGCATACAGATTGTCTAGTGTACCTACCTGGTCAATAAAAGCTAAATAAATAAATAAACAGTGCCTTTATAATTGATTCTCAGTGGTCTTAGTTATTTTATTTTTTCATAACGGACAAAAATGAACAATTCAGTGCAGTGCAGGAGGGCGGCAAAGAAGGCCAACAAAATGCTGGGTTGTATAGCGAGGGGCATCTCCTCCAGAAGCAGGGATGTCATTGTGCCACTCTACAAGTCACTAGTCAGACTGCACCTGGAATACTGTGTGCAATTCGAGCACCCTTATCTGAAGAGATATGTGAGATTGTTTGATGGGGTACAACAAAAGGTGACAAAGTTGATTCAGGGATCACAGGATATGCCCTACAAGGAGAGATTAAGGGAACTGAACATGCATTACCTGGAGGAGAGAAGAGATTGGTAGGATATGATTGAAACCTTTAAGTACTTTTTTTTTTGTCAAGTATTTTTCCCTCCCGTTACTGCTGGCTGGGGCCCCATCGGTTGACCTGCCTGTTCCCTTCCTACCTGAGATCCTCCCATCTGTGCCTCGGTCTCCCTTCACCCACGACACACATATGGAGCAGCCCCCACAGAATCTACCCCCTGGAGTGGGGCTGCCTTTGGCTCCTCGACACTTTCTTGTGGTGCTCCTCGGGCAGAGGTGATTGGCGAGATGAGGTTCCCAGTGGGCAGGGTCCGGTGTTGGAAGTGGGGGCAGGTGACGTCTTCCTCCCAGCCAAAGGGGGTTTTCCTGTGTTCATGAGCATTCCCCTTAGGAGCCCAGACGTGCAATGACATCCACTGCAACCGGGCGCACTCCCGCATCCTTCCCGCGAACGTCCGCAGAGCCTCCTCCCTGTACTAGTGTGATCCCCTGGCTGTTGCACTCCCAACCTCCACTAGGAATCGCTCATGCTGGGGAGCCATCCACCCACTCTTCCCAGGAGAGGACAGCAGTCCTCCAGATGCTCTATCCTCTCCTCCCCTGCTGACCCCTGATGACCCAAGCTCATTCCCGAACCCAGGTTGCCAGTGTGGTGCAAGGTGTGGCATCCAGCGCCTCAACCCTCAGCACCATCGGGCCGAATGACCTTTAAGTACTTAAAGGGAATAAATAAGTCTGGTACTAAAGAGATATTCAAGCTCTGGAAGGGGAGGGACACGAGAGGACACAGACTTAAATTGGAAAGAGGTAGGTATAAGAGGGAAATGAGGAGGCGGCACTTTTTCACACAGAGAGTGGTGGCAGTTTGGAATGCTTTACTGGAGGAGGTGGCATCCTGTAGGATGGTGGGTAATTTCAAGAGGGGATGGGACAGGGTGAGAGGGGGGTATCTGGGAAGGTGGACGAGGGGGGAAGGGGAAGTTGCAAAATAGGGTGTTAGCTGCACACTCGAGCAGACTAGATAGACCTAGAGGCCTAATTTCTGCAGGCAATTTTTGTATGTTCGTGTAACATTTAAAAATTAAGTTCTGCTGTACTTCGACTTCAGCAAGACTTTTGATTTGTTACCTCACAAATGACTGCTTAAGATGACGGAGGACCTGGGTGAGGCTAAACCATGATGAACTGGGTGGGTAACTGGCCAGAGATGAGGCAGAAGAGGGTTGGTCAATGGGATTAAATCAGAAGATAGGGAGATTGCGAACGGGGTTCCACAGGGATCTGTCCTGGGTCTAGTTCTCTTCAACACGTTTATCTGTGACACTGGAGAGGGAATCTAAAGGAAGGTTGTGCCTCTTCACAGATGACAAAACTATGTGGGAGGGTGGATACTGATGAGGGAATAAGAGAAATACAGAAAGACCTACAAAAGCAAGAGGGGTGGTCGAAGGTTTGGCAGTTGAAATTCAATGCCTAAAAGTGCAAGATAATGCAACTAGGGAACAAGAACTCCAAGACGGAGTACTGGATGGGAGGGGAGTGGCTTAGCCCAACCGCTGAGGAACAGGATTTGGGAGTTATCATCAGCAACTCACTTAAGCAATCGAGTCAGTGCAACAAGGCCTATAGCAATGCTAACAGGATGCTGGGATGTATCAAGAGTGGTACTGATCGCCAGAAGAGGCAATACTTCCCCTCTAAACATCCTTGATGAGACAACATCACCTGGAGTACTGTGCCCAGTTCTGGAGTCCTCATCTCAGAAGGGAAAAGGACAGGTTAGAAACAGTGTAGTGCACAGTAACAAAAATGATTCAGGGCCTGCAGGGCAGACCCTATGAACAGCACCTCAAGGCACTGAATATTACTCACTGGAGACCAGAAGGGAGATATGATAGAGTCCTTCAAGTTCTTTAGAAAAATAAACAACGTGAACTGCGGGGAACTATTTAGCCTGAACAATAACTCACGGTCACATGGATATGAGTGGAAATTAACAGAACAGAGGTTCAGGAGGAATGTGAGGAAGTACTACATTATGGAAAGAGTGATGGAACCTCGGAACATCTGTTGGTCGAGGTGGTGGGTGCGAAAACAGGGGATTAAAGCAGGTCTGGGATAGAATGAAGGGAATAATGCTTGCCAGGGGTGACAAAATCAAGGAGGAGAATGGGAAGGGTTAGTACCCTGGAGGGGCCTATAGGGAACTTGGGCAGACTGAATGGACCTCTGGTCTTTTTCTGCCCTTATTGTCTATATTTCTATAAATTGTTCTGCCACTTTAAAACAGTTTTTACAAATGTTTTTTACAATAAATGTAGGTGTATCTTTTGGTAGCCTTTTAGCTAATTTAGTGGTCACGGCTCACACCCTAGGTTTAGAAAAAAATCTGACGTTACATTGCAAAGGTGAACGTGTCCACACAGCAGAGTTTGAATTTCATTCTAAGTTCCATATTTAGCCTAAAATTCTAAAACTCTGGGGTAGCTTGTGCTAGGGCAATAACGGCAGTTATTTATTTATTTATTTCATTAAGTCTCGGAATTACAAAATCTTTGAGTCAGAGACTCATTTACAAAGGCTCCATGTCAGACGGTGCTCATACAGAAAATACAATACACAAAGGTTTCAGGCAAGGAATACAAAATGGGAGCAAGGATATACATAAAACAAAGTGAATATAACGGCAGTAAAATACAGACTTTGGCAGGAATCACAGCAGCACACTAATTGCTACAGAAGGAGAAAGTTTGAGGAAAACACATTGAATAGCAGTAGGATATTTTGAAAGCAATCTGTAAAGGACTTTATTAAATACAGAGGATTAAGGAATAAAGATGGACAAAATGCAGGAGATAAGAAGGGAAGTACTAGAATGGTCAGTGCACAAGGTAGAGTAGGGGAAGTACTTGGCTAAGTAGAAACTGTCAGAGTCGACTTACTCACCAGTAACAAGTAGAGGAGAGAAATGGGGGTGGAGGGCTTGGCTCCACGCCCAGGCTAGAGACAGTCACAATTGTTGGTCTCAAGTAGGTGCTGACGGAGTTTGTATTTAAAAGGACCTAACTTGGGTTCTGCCAGACATCAGAAGGGAGGCCATTTAGTCAAACAGGTGCTCTATACATGAACGCCTGCTGCCCTTGGGTAGTCCTACAGAAAGGGACTTGATATGAGGCTTTTAGTGGAACCCTCGTACCATTGGGTGGGTGGGGGTAACTGTCCGAGTAAGGAGTTTCTGTGCTGAGGAGGAGTGAGACCATGGTATATCTTTTCAGTCAGTAGGCAGGACTGCTAGGTAAGCCTGCCTTTGAAGTTTAGCCAACTGGTTTGGTCATGGGGTCACTGGGTGTGGGTGAGCCTGGTGCAGCACCTGTGACCAGACGGCAAGCTATATTTAGAGCAACCTTAATTCCATTAAGTATAGTGTCAGTTGCAGAGCTGTAGATGATAATCCCATAATCAATTATGGAAAGGACCGAGCTTGTTACTGCAAGGCGAAGGGCATCAGTGGTCATACAGATCCTGTGCCTGTAGAGTAGCCCAATTCTTGTGTTCACAGCCCTACAGACTAGGTTAACATGTTCATGATAGGCTAGAGAGCAGCTGAGGGTTGTCCAGAGATATCTGAAACTGGTAACTTGCTCCAATGGTAGGTGGTGGCTGTTGAGGATGCTCAGGAATGCCCCCTTACATTTGTTTTGGGGGTTGGCAAATAACATCACCGTAAGATTTTTGTAATTAATTATGAGTTTGTGGAGCGCAAACCAGGACTCTATTTCGGTGACGCTCTTTTGAAGGGTGTTCTCCAGGGGAGGGGGTCTGGGTGACTGGAAAATATGACAGCATCATCTACATAGAGGAGCAGATTGCTGGAGTAGGTTTGTGGAAGGGTGTTGAGGGAAAAGCTGAAGAGAATGGGACAGAGAATAGAACCTTGGGGAATGCCAGACCGAATGAGTAGACTGGAGGAAAGAGTGTTGAGGATTTTGACATGCTGTGTTCTCCCACTTAGGTAACTGGTGAACCAGGGGGTGGCCTCCTGAGAGAGACCGGTGGCAGGGAGGGCAGCTCCTAGGAAGGCATGATTAACCATGTCAAAAGCTTTCATGAGGTCAATGTAAATAGACCTTACGATGTGACCACGGTTGAGAGCTTTATGGATAAAACTGGTAAATTCAAGAAGGGCTGAGGTGGTGCTGTGCCCCTTCCTGAAGCCATGTTGCTGGTGGCATTGCAGATTGTACTTGGTGAGGTATTCTGTCAGTTATCAGATACAATCCTTTCCAAGGCTTTAGACAGAGGGGGAAGGATGGATATTGTGTGGTAGTTGCTGTGGGAGGCCCCATCACCACTCTTGTGGACTGGAGTCAGTACCGCAGCTTTCCACTGCTGGAGGAATTGTCCTAGACAGAGGGACAGATTTAGTAGTTTGGTGAGGGGGGATGTGACGGCATCAAGTGCGAGCTGTAATAGCTGGAGGTCCAGAGTATCACTACAGAATCTGGATTTCCCAAGAAGTCGCTGGATGTACTTTTTGGCTTCAGGCAGGGAGACAATCCGGAAACAGAAAAAGGTGGGGTAGAAATGGGACCAAGATTCAAATGTAAGCCAGAAGAATTAGGAGAATTGGGGAAGAAGTCAGGGGAGAGAACACCGCTAAGGTCTGTAAAGGCAGTGTTAAAGGTGTCAGCTATGAGCTGAGGGTCTTGGGTTATGACACCATTAGTATTTAACATGGATGGGGGAGTGTTGGGTTTACCAGTGAGATCTTTTAAGTTATCCCAGAATTTCCTCTCATTCCCCCAGGTGGAGGAAAGGCTATCTTTGAAGTGGGCCACTTTAGCAAGTGAGTCTCATGGGTGCAGGCGTTCCTGGTGATCTTCTACCTTTGCCACTCTATAGGGCTGCCGGTGGCCCACGTGTTTTGCCAGAGGTGGTCCTATGTGACCATAAGTTTAAGGAGCACGGAGATGATCCAGGGGTTACTGGAGCCTTTGATTACCTGTTTTTAAGCATAGTGAGGGATCCCTTTGGAAGAAACAACATTACAGTGGTCCCTCTCCATAGTGAACACCTCCAGAACCATCTGTAGTGTTCACCATAGCTATTATGTTCACTGCAGCAAAGTATTAATATATCTACTTGGGGAGTAATGGGAGCCATCAAAGGTGTTCACTATAAGAGGGAGTTTATTACAGAGGGGTTCTGTATAGTGAGGGAGCACAGTATTATGATAATTTTTTGCTAGGCATGGAGTTGAAATCAGACTGGATACTATGTAGCAGCATTCTATAATACTGTAACAAATGGGAAGTAGGCCTGGCGCTTTTAGTTCTTTTTGAAGTTTACGGTTTTAAGGATTTTGCTCATTTGTATACTTTCTTCGTTTTTGGTTTTCAAGAACCAAAGAAAGCCTGTGAAAGCACGATTCCTGCCCTTGTGGATCCACTATTGTTTTTTGTTTTTGTTTAATCGGCTAATTTTAACAAAATTAATACGACTTACAGCAGTCCTTATTTATTTATGGCCGTGGTTCCTATTTTTGAGGGAAACGGACCAATTTCTCTCTCATACCCAGGTTTACAGCTGCTGTTGGTGGCTTCTGATTAACTACTTAGCGATTCCTTTTATTTTATTTATTACAATCTAGGATTATACCTTTGAGTTAGGGACTCGTTTACAGAGGTTCCATGTCATAACACAATACAGTATGGTAAGACAAAAGTACAAGAGAAACAAGACTGTTGCAACTACAGTGAGTAGGACAAAAATAAACAACACAGTAAAACATCATAATGAAACAGGCAAGCTACCATGTTCAAGATTAGGTTCACAAAGTTTTAGCAGCCGCCAGCCAGAACATGTTTAGGAAAAATAACAGTACTATTGTCAAAGTGCAAGGTGGGTATGGTGATATTTATGTCACCTCAGGTAATAAAGTGCTATGAGGAGGACAGCTAAAGCTGGATATAGGTAGCAGGAGAAGTGGGAGACAAGTTGTGCAATGTAGGATGGCTAAGGAGTGGGGACAAAAGCAGGAGAGTGGAGAGGGAGGGAATAAATGTGGTGTAGGCAAAGGAGAGGAAAAGGGAAAGGTGGGCAAGGGGGCAGGTGGAGCAGAGAATTGAGGTCAGAGAGTGAGGGGGTGGGTGAGAGGACCAGTAGGAGCGGATTGAGCGCAGGATAGAAAACAAGGTGGAAAGGGGCAAATGGAAGAGGGTAAGGGATAGTACCAGCTATGACCAGCTTAGACGTCAGTCATAAGAGGCTCTTTATCAGGCAAGAGTGGGGTGGGAAGGATGAGTCAAGGATTGGGGGGCATGATAAAAAGGAAGTGAAAGAAAAGTGGAAAGGTTGACAAGGCGAGGAGCAGCTAGGCGAGAACAGGAAGCTGATACGAGGGAGGATGAGAATTAGGATTCATAGTCACAGACACTGGCCAGGGAAAGTAGAGATCGAAGTGACGTTTTAAATGGGCCAAGTTTGTCTTCTGCAAGTAGTTCTTTGCTGAGAGAATTAAGCCAAGTAGGTGCACGATATTCATAGGATCTTTGCCCTTGTGAGGTCCTCTAGAAAGGGACTTTTAGGGTTTGGTCATTTTGACCCCTAGTGCACCTGAGTGAGTTCTGTTGTATTAGAAGATTCTGGCTGGCCCACCGGTGCAGCGGTTGGATTTCCATCTGCAACGCCAGTGACCCAGGTTTGGGAATGAGCCCAGATCACTGGAGGGACGGCCAGGAAAAGACTTGAGCATCCCGACTGCTCGTCTTCTCGAGAGGCGGACCATGGCCACAACATGTGACCCCAGCGAGGCTCGGGGAGACAACAAGCTCCACAAGCATAAGGCTGTGGTGGGATGGCAGCATAGCGCCTAGACGCTCTGGGCATACACCACACGCAGGGGAGAAAATGGCGGAAAGAGGGAGCACTGGAGCGCCGAGGGGAAGGAACGCCAGTATGAACCCTGATTGCTCCCATCTACCTGGCCTCGATAGGGGGAACCGATGAAACTAGAAAGTTCGGGGTACACAGCCCCACCTCGTACCCACCTGGGAGCTAAACCACGGCTCCATGGGGGATCCTCCGAGGTTCCAGGTAGGTGGAGAAACAGGGTGTGCCTAGGTGTCTCCCGACTGAGCAAGGCTCCAGGGCTGGGAGTATAAATAAAGAGTAAAAAAGAAGATCCTGGACTCCAGGGGGTGTGATTCCAAATATTGATTTTTTGGCGAGCAGGCACGTCTGGTATTGAATTCGGTAGTCTAGGTTAAGCCTGCTACTTTGGGTATAGTTTGCAAGTGTGGGTAAGACATTGTACACCCAGCACAAGCCTACAAGCTTTGTTTAGGGTCATTTTGAGTCTTCTGAGAGCTGTGTGAGTTGCTGCACCATACACGAACAGGCTGTAATCAATGACTGAAAGAACTGAGCTAGACATTGCTATCTTTAGGGCCTCATTAGTAAAGCAAGATTTGTTTCCATAGAGCAGACCAATTTAGCATTGGCTGTTTTAGCAACTTGGTTGATGTGACGAGAGTAGGTAAGAGCACTGTCTATTGTTATGCCCAGATATTTAAAATGATTAACCATCTCCAGGGGGGGATTTTGGTTTCTGACAACATGTAGCTGAAAATTCCTGTGTTTATTGAGATTGGTAGCAAAGATCATGGTCTTCGTCTTTTTATAGTTTAAGAGAAGCTTTGAGTCAAGAAACCGCTTTTCTACCAGGGAGAAACTGGCCTGCATCTGTATTTCAAGTTCAATGGGGTTTACGTGGCACGAGTAGAGAACAGAATCATCGGCATATAGTTTCTATCAAAAAGGACTGCATTCTGTTGAAATCTGCTATTTTCGTCTGTCAAAACAAATATTTCTCTGTCAGAACTATTATTGGGATCCGACTGTGTTAACCTCACAGGGTCTTCAGAAATTGGCATGTCTGACAGACCCAAGAAAAGGACAGGACCAACAGGCTTTAAAATGATAAAATTTGTTTTCAGCTCCAGGTGAAAGCAGACTGCCATTAGCTTTGTTTAAGGTGCCTGGGTCCAGATCATGATTTTGCTAATTGTGAGCTCTATGTTAAGTTTTGCCCTAAAACTCTTTAAGGGCTAAAAAAAAAGACAAGAGCCTATGGCTTCTCAGTCTGCCTCCATGTCAAAAAATAATAAAGGCTCTGAGGTAGTTCCTAGTGATGCTAGAAAGCACACATTAGAGGGCTAGTCTTCTCAAATACAGCAGCAGTCCCTGTCAAAGGGGACAGAGAAGAAAGATAAAGCTGCCCAGCCATCAGACATGCATGGTAAAGATATCACAGTGTCCGAAAGGGGGAACTCGTAAGTCCAGAGATGGCAAAAATACAAATGAGAGCCTCAGAGCAGGTACTGGAAACAGTGTCTGCTAAGAAAAGCCCAGTACCAGAAAGCACTCCTGGAATACAGTACTGGCACTGGCTGACAAGGCTAATGCTGAACTGGCACAGGACCTGATGGCCATAGTAAAGTCAGCCCTGGATTCCACTCACTTCCACACAGCTGTGGACAGTAATGATGCTGCCTCAAGAGTCTTGGCATAGACAGTTTCTTAGAGGTGATTCTTCAGGTTAAGAACAACCATCCTTTCCCAGGATACTCAAACAAAAGCCATGGATTTCCAATTTGAAGGAGATTCTCTTTTTGGTGACAAAACAAAGGCATACATGAAAAGGTGGATGAATACAAAACCAATTACAAAAGCAAAAGTGAGTAAGAAAAGGCCTCTGCATCCTACAGACATATGGTAGGGGAGACATGGACAGGGGCTACTTCCCAAGATCCTATTCTCTATACGCCACCTATGAGTATCAGCCCAGAAGAGGTTACTATAGGAGCAGGGGCAGGAGGGCTCTCCAAGTGTCCTGTTGCAGCACCAGCCCCCAAGTCTCAGCCAAAACAGAACCCCTGACAATTCTGCCCAGGTTGCCCAATCATTGCCAGTTGGGGAAGGCTGACCCACTACTTCCCTTCCAGGAATTGGTCAACATTACCAGAGGCAAGCGGGCCCTGAAAGTAGTGGGATGGAGTTGTCCCTGTAGTTCAAAACATTTCCAAAACTGTAGAAACGCAAACGTTTTCCAGCTCACTCTCCCAAAGAAAATATTATGCTGGAACTAGAAGTAAACAAACTGCTAATACAAACAAAAGCAGTGGAAAAGGTCCCCACTTCTCAGTGTGGAAAGGGCCTGATTCAAGGTACTTCCTGAGCCACAAAAAAATGGGGAAAGGTGACCCATTTTAGACCTTAGATATCTGAACAAACATAAAAAGAGGTTCAAGATAGTCACACTGGTCAAAGCGATTCCATCCTTATAGTCAGGGCAGTGGCTGGGGCTACTGGATCAGAAAAACACCTACTTTCACATTCCAGTCAGCCCTACCCACAGAAAATACCTTGGGTTCAGGCTAGGAAAAGTTCAGTTACATAACAGTAGATCTTCAAGAGGATCTCTTGTAGCAGGCCACCTCTGGTAGGATTAAGCAGTCAGGTGCCAGGACCACACAGAAACCTTTCTAGCTAGCAGTGTACCAGAGGGGGCCGCCCATCTCTGATGTCAGCAGCTGACGTCAGCCTATCTTATATAAGGTGGGCGGCCCCCATGCCCTCCTTAGTTCTCCTGCTGGAGACAATAAGCAGGATACCGGAAGAAGGGAACCAAGGGGGAGTCCTAGGTAACCTTAGAACAAAAAGAAGCTAAAAGCAGAAGGCTCACTCCAATGGACGGGGAGAGAGAAACCAGAAAAAAGGGGGAAGGAGGGAGAGAAAGCAGGGCCTACTGCAAGAGATCCCCTCAAAGATCTACTGTTATGGTAAGTTCTTATTAATTGTACTATCTTATTTCAAGGGTATCTCTTGCAGCAGGACTTCACTGGTAGGAATGAATCCCAAGCAGTTCTGGTACTACAGACAAGCAGGTTGGGTGGTAGGCTAAAAAATAGCCTAAGACAGTAGTTCTTGGAGAACAGCTAGGCTGAAGTTGGCTCAACACATAGAGGCAATGTCTAGACTGTAATGCTTGGTAAAGGTGTGAACAGAACTCCAGGTGGCAGCTGCACAGATGTCAGCAGCAGACACGTTACAGAAGCAAGTTACCATGCACTGGGGAGCCCTCTTTCCCAGGGCTAACGAAACAAACAACTAATTGGACTTCAAGAGTCCTTAGTGTGTGTACAGTACCTCAGGATTCTATGCACATCTAAGGTATGGAGCAATGCCTCCAGAAAATAGACAGATAGATGGATTGTTTCAAGGTAAACACCACCACCTTAGGGAAAAACTTAGGATTTATATGCAGAGACACCCTGTCTTTGTGGAAAACTAAATAAAGCTACTTACACATGAGGGCCTGAAGCTCTGAAATCCTTTGAGCAGAAGTAATGGCAACCAAAAATAACACTTTCCATGACAGAAAGCATAGCTCGAAAGACATGGCCAGTTCAAAGGGAGGCAATGTAAGCTTTTCCAACACAAAATTAAGGTCCCAAGGCAGGACAGGGTCCCTGATTTGGGGCCTCAAGTGCAAGATGCTTCGCATTGGGGGCTTCAAGTGCAAGATGCCCCACAAGAATGTGCAGGACACAATCTAGTTGGGCCACTGAGTACCCCTCCAGAGGTACATAATACGCAGAGATGGCAGAGCGATGTACCTTAATAGAGGAGTACTGCAAACCAGAGTCTGAGAGGGACAGAAGGTACTCCAAAACCTGATCCACTGGACAGGTGAAGGGATCCAACTGGTGCAATGCAGCCCAAAGAGCGAAGTACTTCCATTTCATAAGAGTAGGTACCCCTGGTAGAGGGCTTCCTTGCTGCCACACCAGGACATACGCCACCAGGGAGACCCCAAATCTGGCTATAGCTATGTCCTCAGCAGCCATGCATGGAGATGGAGGGATTTCAGGTCTGGATGGACCAGGGTGCCCTGTTCTTGGGAGAGAAAGCCTGTGTATAGGGGCAGAGACAGTGGAGGTTCCACTGCCAGCTGCTGCAGCAAGGGGAACCAGATCTGACGAGGTCAGAATGGGACAATGAGGATCATTATAGTCCCTTACAGCTGGAGTTTGAACAAAACTTGTTGAAAGAGCAGGAAGGGAGGGAAGACATACAGGAACCTCCCTCTCCAAGAGAGGGACAACACGTCTCACCAGAAAACTCAAGGCCCTGGATCTAGTGAGCAGAAAAGCAGAAGTTTTAGATTGTATGGGGATGCAGAAAGGTCCAACTTAGGATGACCCCACCTGTTGAACAGATCTTTGGCCACTGAGGTCAGATGTTCCCATTCATGAGCTCCTGACTGAAGTCAACTTGGGCTGTCCGCCTGGATGTTTTGGTCCCTGGGAACATGGACGACTGAGAGTTCCAGGCCATGCTCGATGGCCCACTACCAGACTCTCACTGCCTCCCTGCACAGGGAGTAGGAAAGAGCCCTTCCACCTCCTGGCTTGTTTATGTAATAAACTACTCATGTTGTCCATCTGAACTAAGAGAGGACCCAGGGAGAGCTGAGTCTGGAAAGCCTGCAGGGTGTACAGTACTGCTCGCATCTCCGGGATATTGATGTGAAGATCCTTCTCTATCTCAGACTAAGTCCCCTGAGTTCGGTGGGCCCCCATGTGGGCTCCCCAGCTGAGGCTGGAGGCACCCTTCATAAGGATCTGCTGTGGGGAAGGTACAGAAAACGGAACTCCCTGAAACAGGTTACTGGACACCAGCCACCACAACAGCACCTTCTTGACTGGACCGGATACCAGCACTGGTTGATCCAGGGTGTCTGTGCGTTGGTCTCACCGGATTTGCAGAGTCCACTGAAGGATTACCGTGTGCAGCCTGGCTAAGGGAACCGCTGCAATGGCTGCGGTCATGAAGCCCAAAAGCCTTAAGAACTCCCTCACCTGAACATGGCAGCTGGAGGAAAGAAGGCAGGCCTGAGCCATCAGGTGTTCCATTCTATCAGAAGGCCAGAAGGCTTTGCCCTGATCCGTGTCTGGGACTGCGCCTATGTAAAGAAGGCACTGGCAGGGGGTAAGAAATGATTTGAGCAGAATGATAGTAATGCCCAAGGCCTGGAACAGGCTGCAGGTACTGGCAAGAGTCAGCAGCAGGCAGTCCCTGGACGGGGCTTGCAAGAGTCAGTTGTCCCAGTAGGGAAAGACGTACAAACCCTGTCGCCTCAAGGCTGTGGCCACCACCACCAGGCATTTAGTAAAAACCCTGGGGGCTAAGGACTGGCCAAAGGGCAGAACCTGAAACTGGTAATGCTGTCACATAAAATGGAAGCGAAGGAAGCGCCAGAGGAAGGCAAAAACTTTGATGTGCAGGTAAGCATCCTGCATATCCAAAGAGCAGAGCTAGTCCCTCTGGTGAAGCAGGGGCAGCAAATCCTAAAGGGTAACCATCCAGAAACATTTGTACTCTATGTGAAGTTGAGGTTGCTCAGGTCCAGAATAGGTTGGAAATTGTCTGTGTTCTTGGGAACCAGGAAAATGTGGGACTAGAACCTCCTTCTCTGTTGGGACCGGGGAACGGGCTCTATAGCCTTCTTTTGCAGTAAGACTTGAATTTCTGCCTGTATGAGGGGAACGTGGTCCGGAGGATATGTGGACGGACCTGGAGTATTTTCTGGAAGCCACTCCAGAAACTCTAGAGTGCAGCTGTGCTCAATGAGCTGTAGCACCCAGCTGTCTGTAGTGACTTCCCGCCACCTGTCCAGGTGGCGGGAGAAATGACCTCCGACCACCACCTCCTGAAGTCCTGCTGGGGGGGGAAGGGGTTCTGGCAAGGAGTCAGAAGGTGAAGGCAGCCCCTCACTGGGCTGCGGTCGCACCTCTAGTGGCCCGGAGAGGGTCTGGGGTGGGCGCAGAAAGGGAAGCACTTGCCTTGCATTTGCCCTGGACTTTGGGAGGGGGTTAGACCTGTCTCCAGGAAGAGCAAAGAAAGGGGGCCCTGTGACCCAACTTCGACTGAGTGTAGTACATGGAGTGGACCAACTTCAAGACCTGCTCGAAGGTTTGGAGCACAGAGATAATGTCTTGAACATCTCCCCCAAACAGCTTGGGACCCCGAAAGGAAGCACACATAATGCTGGACTGGACAGCTGGTGCAAAACCCGAGACTCTAAGCCAGGTATGGTGCCTCATGCTAATGCAAGCAGCAGCTGCCCGGCTTGAAGGGGAGCACGACATTTTGCTCTACGTAATTCCGCTGCAGACAGTTCACTCCTCTCAATTTCGCTCCCCGTCATCATCACTCTCCGTCGTTTTGCTCCCTCATACACTGAACACTGAGCAACAGAATCAAGTTCTGTTGCAGGGTACAGCTAGCTCTTACAAGGTGGGTGCATGTGTTGGCACAGACCGATAAGAATAATTGATCCAGCCTCTCACAGGCTTTTCTTAAATGTTACATTCCTTTTTGTTTCCTACCGGCATGCTAGCAGTCCCCCTGACAGTATGAAATCATTGCCTCTCAGGGACTTCTTGGCGATACAGTCTGCTGCCTTGCTAGCTCATTGTATTTAAGTGCCACCGCCCAGTGACCCAGTTTGTTTCCCTGTCTGCTGCTGTTTCCCCCCCTTCCACTTCTCTGTGATGCCTGGTGACCTTGTTCATTTCCCTGCCTGCTACTGTTTCACCCATTCTGCTCTGTGCCACCACCCACTGACCCGTTAATTTTCCTGCCTGTTAAGTGCTGCTGCCCAGCGACCCATTCATTTTCCTGCCTGTTAAGTGCTGCCACCCAGTGACCCGTTCATTTTTCTGCCTGTTAAGTGCTGCTGCCCACTGACCTGTTCATTTCCCTGCTTGGCAGCCTGCTACAAGTAAGTTAGTTCAAAACATTGGATTTTACTTTTATTATTAGTGATCTTAAATTTGCATTATGTGCCAGATGAGGCTGCAGTACATACACTGAATGCACTACGAGTATGATTCATAAAGGAGCGAATTGTCTGGGAATGAAATTAGTGGGAGCGAAGTGACACAGGAGCGAGACGTTGGGAGTGAAACATTGGGGAGCAAAAAAGTGGGAGCAAAATGACATAGACCTGACTTGAAGCATCCATGGCATCTTATGCCGCCCTGAGGACGTGGGTGCCGATGTCTGAGCCAGTCTTTAGGGGGGGAAAAGGGAAAGGGGAAACTGTTTAACCAGGAAAGGCACACTAAGCCGGAGCTTGTTTCCAGGTGTGACCTGGGAGCACAAGGAAGTTAAGTGACTTGCTCAGGGTCACACAGTATGCAAGTGGAAGCTGTTGGATTCAAACCCATGTCTGGTCTGCTGGATGTCACCAGATTTGCAGCTCAGAGCCTTGGACCACTGCGCTATACTGCCTCCTTTAGGGCCTGAAGGATTTGCTACATCGAAGGGTCATCTGGCATGGCCATGACCCCCTTTCTAGCCTGGTCCCACAGCAAGTTTTGATATTGTACCATATGGGCCAAGTAGTTAAGGGCCCGGATGGTTAGGGTAATTGAGGCAAAGATACGCTTGCCCACCTGGTCCAATTGCTGCAATTCTCTGTCTGGGGGGAAGGCACTAAGTTGCTCTGGCCTCTTGGTGCGGTCGTGGGCCACGTTAATAACCACAGACTCAGCTTCTGGGTCCTCAGCAAAGTAGGATTTGCCAGCGGGAGCATGTAGAGCTGGTGAGCCTTCTTAAAAACTGCTGGGACAGAATGAGGGTGGAGTCATGTGACCTTAGTAACATCTTCATAAGTGTCAATGACTGGGGGAGCGACCAAGAGAGGGTGTTGCACTGGCGAAGGTAGACTGCAAGGCAGTGACATTCTGGGTCCTGTTCCTCAGTCTCCCATCCCCATCGTAGCTTGGATATGCCTTATGATATCCATGGAAGTGCGGTCATCAGGAGGCGATCTGGGGCCCCTCAACCACACGGACCATACTGAAGTCTTCTGGACAAAGCCCTCTGGGCTAAAAATTGTCCACATGAATGTCTGCAACCTCCTATCAAAGCTCCCGGCGCTTGAGGCATGGGTAGCCCTGTACAAACCACAGGTCTCTCTGAAACCTGGCTTAAACCCCACCACCTAGACTCCCATTTTCAACTACACGATTATGCACTACTATGCCAGGATAGACCTGGCAGAAAGAGGGGAGGAGGAGGCGTAGCACTATATATGCAAGAACACATCACTACCAACATCATCAGCTGCTCCACCCCCGCCTCACTAAGCGAACGGCTCCTCGTTGAACTAATCTTGGGTGCGTCACAAAAATTCCATGTAGGCTGCTGCTATAACCCACCGACAGGAGGCATCCCAGGCTTATCCCACTTCCTAGATGGCGTGTGGCATGCAGCACCCACAAGAGATCTAGTTGCAATTGGAGATTTTTACCTCCGCCCTCTCTCGTATACAAGATACCTACTTCCCCCTCACGACCAGAAGAGTAAGAGGTGGCTCTGTACGCTGGCTATTCAAAGAGCTCCTAGCATCAATGAAAGGCTGGGATAGCAAATGAAAGGCATACAAAGCATCCCCCTTCTCCAACTCTGGAATGCCTACCAGCAAATGCAAAATTTCTGCAGACGGTCCGCCAAGTCGCTCTAGCGACAGTTCTACCAAAATCAACAAAGCAACACCCTTGGAAACCCACGTACTATCTGGGCTACCACTGGGTCTCTTCTAAGCCCCAAGAACAACAGGCAGATAACACAACAAGCATCCCCCTCTGGTACCACATCAGACCCCACATAAATTGCAAATGTTTTTAACTTAAAATTTACTGACCTAACCCTCTACCTTAGCAAGCCCCCTGTCTAGAACCTCCAGCCAAACAACTCTCCCCCACCTCTACCTCTACCCTGCCCCCCTCCTTTCCACATCAGGGCAGTTAACCATTCTGACACCATTAAGCTGCTAAGGTCTCTAAAGTCTAAGGGAAGTCCTGGTAGTGATGGACTGTATCCATCTTTCCTAAGACTCATCTCACCTGCAACTGTTAAACCCCTCAACCACATCTTCAATTTCACCATTATCACTGCTACTGTGCTCGACTCCTGGAAACATGCCAGTGTTGTACCAACCTTCAAAGTTGGTGATCCCATCCCCAGACAATTACAAGCCCATCTCCCTGCTCCCCCACCTCAACAAACTGCTTGAGAAAATCGTGCATGCCCAGCTATCTGAACACCTGGAAAAATACAATCTCATATGTTCCCTTCAACATGGCTTCCAAAAACAGCACAATACCACCACTGCTCTGGCCACCTTCACAAATCATGTACTGAGAAACATGGATCAGGGCAAACCCACTGGTGCAGTCTTCGACGATTTGTCCAAACCATTTGACTTGGTCAACCACCACCTCCTCCACTCAACCCTGATGCAACTTGGCTGTGCCGCCGGGCCTGCTGCTTGGTTTCACAGCTACCTATCAAACTGGTCTCAGTTGGTCATCATCAGCAAAGCATCCTCTGCTCCCCTCCCTGTGCTCACCAGAGTCTCCCAGGGTTCCATATTTGGACCCCTACTTTTTTCCATGTTCATAAACACACTCCCTAGGGACGGCTTTAGTTGCAATGCTCTGTTCTTTGCTGATGATCTAGTCCTCTATCACAGCGATAAATCCATTGACTCCATCTCCTCTGCCCTCACACAGAACTATGGTGCCGCTCACAATTGGTTCCTCTCCAACAAACTTCTAGTCAATGAGAAAAAGACTAAAGCCATGACCTTCAGATCTAAACCCTGCCTAGCCAAGGCTGCCAAAACCAACTCCTCTCTTCTGGTACTCACCCCAGCTGGCCCTCCTCTTAAAAATGTCACATCTTTTAAGTACAGGTACTGTACCTAGGAGTCACACTAGACCCCTTTCTCTCTTTCTCTGAACATGTCGACATTACCATATGGCGAATTCACCAAAAGTTGGGCGCTGCTTATCGGCACAAGCAATACCTGTCTGCTGAAGCATGCCTTACCACAGCACATGGTAACGTTCTACCCCTCCTCGACTACTGCTCTCCTATCCACTCACATCTATCCTCTACCCTATTTTCATGGATAAGCATGACATACAACTCTATATGCCGTTTTGCTCTATTAGCTCCTTTCTGCTCCCATCACTGCTCCCTCTTTCAGACCCTGGGGTGGCTCCCACTACAAGGTCGCTTTGACTATGCTGTGGGCTGCCTGGTAGATAATGCACTCCGAAACTGGCACCTATCCCACTATTCCCACTTTTTGACAGAGGGGTCCCAAGGACTCTCAGGACTTCCTCTATCCCCCCCAACCCGGCTTGAAGTACCCTGCATCTCCACTACTCTGGGTAATCGAACCTTCTCAATCGTAGCTTCCTCGCTATGGAACACGCTCCCCTTGTCCGTTTGCGCATCCACCACCAACCATGCTTTTAAGCACAACCTGAAAGACTGGCTCCTTACAGCCGCAAACTGCCGCTGCTCAGTACAAGGTCACTAGAGACTACACAACATATGCTCATCCTTGAACAAACAGCACTTACCTTCCCCGCGTTTTGTCTTCCCCTCCTTTTCACCACCTCTATCCTCCCTATACAAGACCCAAATCTCCCCTAACCTTTCTCTGTCCCCACTCCCTCAACCCTCAACACCCTCTGGTCTCCCCCAACTCCCATCTCCTCTGTCTCAAATCCTAGTCTATACTATGAATGTTTTGATCTGTTAGAATCCTGCACAGTTTATTGTATGGAACCATTGAAATTGTGCACTGTTACTGTTTGTAACCTGTACCACCCGATTGTTTCTCAACGCTTGTTTATGCTCATGTATTTATTACCCCTGCCAACCTAGTTTTTACCCACTGTATATCTTACTCTGCTAACGAGAGCAGTATGCTCACTGTATGATGCTCATGTATGTACCATTTTATATCTGTTATTTTTCTTTGCCACTTACGTGGCCCGGGTCGTCACTGAAAATAGTCTTCTGGATCAGCGCACCTACCCAGTTACCAAAGACATAAATAAATAAATTACGGGGCTCCTTTTCATTCCCTGAGGAGTAACCCACAAAGGAGGAAGACTCAGAACTGGTACCGTCAGCAGTGGCAGAGTCATTGTCCCCACGGTCGGTCAGGGGTGCCTGCATTGGTAGGGCTCCTGGAAGCAACAGGAGCATTCGGGCCCGGGTGAATAGGGGCTGGAGGGACAGGGTCCCAAGTTGGGCCCATGGTGTGTGGACAAGGGATCTGTGATTGCATAAAGGTCCATAAATGCTGAAATCAAGCTGTAGTAGTCCATAAGTGCTTGCACTGGTCCCCCAGGTGTTGGGTAGTTGTAGAGCGGCTGGAGTTCTCCAGGCGCAGGGTATGGGTAGGCAGGCGTCGGTCCCCCAGGTGGGGGTAGGGGTAGGCTGGCGTTGGACCCCCCCGGACTGTGGAGATGGGTGCCCAGGCTGTGGTCCCATGGAGGCGGTACAGGCGCTGGTTCCCCTGGTAGTGGCAGCAGGACAGGAACAGGCACCCTGAGCATTGGTAGGTGGGAGGGCTGGTGAAGGACCAGCTGGCGCCAGAGGTGGCAGGGCTGGTGAAGGGCCTGTGGGCTGTGGAAGAACAGGCACAGGTCCAGCGAGTGCCAGCCTGGGCGACATGGGGGGGGTAGGGACCGACAGGCACAGGTGTAGGAGAGGCTGGTGCCAGGGAGGATGGCCCACAGGTTTAAGGCTGAGGGGAGACCACACTCTGGGCGATACCGCTGCCCTGCAGCATCTACCCCTGCGAAACACAAGCAGGACCAATGGAGTTCCTGCAGATCGAGACCAGCATTGGGGGCACAGGCAGTGGGGCGGCAGATAGAGAACTGGCAGCAGCCTAGATTTCTGCCGCCGACACATTCTTGAAACAAGCCGCTGAGGCAGCTACTCCTCTGGTGGAGTGGCCTCTTATTTAACCTGGGAGGGTCTTGTTGTATTTGCCGTAACAGAAAGTGATGCAATGAGCCAATCACTTAGATAGGCATTGCTTAGAAACAGCATTGCCTTCCCGTTTATGAGCAAAAGAGACAAACAATTGATCAGTCTTTCTGAGATCCTTCGTCCTGTTGGTGTAGTATCTCAGAATCCAGTGAACATCCATAGTGTGGAGTAAGTACTCCCCTCGATTACAGTACTGTGTGAAAAAAGGCGGGTAACTCTATGGACTGATTTAGAGTAGACTCCGCTACTACCTTAGGGAGAATCTTAGGGTTCGTGCGTAGAGCAACACGTTCCTTGTGAAAAATCAAGTATGGAATTTTGCACATCAGGGCCTGGAGCTCGGAAATTCTCCAAGCAAATAATGGCCACCAGGAGAGATCTTCCTGAAGGACTTCAATTCTGTGGAAGCTACCGGTTTCAAGGAGGCAGAGTAAGTTTTCTAGAACAAAGTTCAAGTCCCAAGGGGAGCAGGAGTACGATAGGGGTCTCAGATGAAGGACCCCTCTGAGAAAGGTCTCAGAGACCTCCAATTGAACGAATGTCTTGTCTGCAAAGGGGACATGATAGGCCGAGATGGCCACCATGTGGACTTTCAGAGAAGAATGACTGAGACCCAGGTCAAACAGATGATGTAGATACTCCAGCATAAGCCCCGCTGAACAGGAGAAGGGTTCCACGTTCTTGGAAAGACCCAGATAGTGAATCTTTTCCACTTCATGGCATAGGTGGATCTAGTGGAGGGTTTTCTAGCCTCCGCCAAAATCTCCGCCACTTGGGGAGAAACCACAAAACGGGATTGAGCTAAGTCTGCAGGAGCCATGCGTGCAGCTGAAGAGATTCGAGGGCTGGATGGACCAGGGTCCCCTGATCCTGGGTCAATAAACCTCGAGATAGAGGAAGAGGATGATCCTCTGAGTACTGTTGTAGAAGAGAGAACCAAACTTGCCTGGGCCAGAAAGGAGCAATCAGAATCATTCGTGCTCCTTCTGAAGCTAGTTTCTACAAGACTCGTGGGATAAGTGGAATTGGGGGAAAGGCACAGACGAATCTGTCCTTCCAGTCTAGAGACAGAGCGTCTCTCCAGAAAGCACCTCGCTCTGGAATGAGTGAGCAGAAGATGGGAAGATTTGCGTCTAGAGGGGATGCAAATAGATCGACCTGTGTTGTTCCCAAAGTCGGAAGATATTGTCTAGGACCCCTTGGTCCAGTTTCCACTCGTGAGTCACAGCAGAAGGGCGACTTAGCTTGTCTGCCAGGGTGTTGTCGACTCCCGGAACATGAACTGCCGTGAGATAAAGGTCATGTTGTGTTGCCCAATCCCAAACCCTCATTGCTTCCCTGCAAAGAGGGTAGGACCGAGTCTCCCCTTGCTTGCTGATGTACCAAACCACACACATGTTGTCCGTCTGGATAGCTAGGTGGCCCGGAAGGATGTATTGGTGAAGGGCTTGGAGAGCGTACAACACTGCTCGAAGCTCGAGCACACTGATGTGGAGTGTTTGTTCGAGCTTGGACCAGGAGCCCTGGGTCTGATGGGGACCGAGATGGGCTCCCCAACCTTTGCCCGAGGCATCTGTGGTTAGAGTCTGGGAGGGGGGAGGACAAAAGAAAGGAACTCCCCGAAACAGGTTCTCTCGAACCATCCACCATTGCAAGTCTCGAAGCATCGGCAAGGAGACTAGAACTGGGTGATCTAAGTCGTCCACTAACTGATCCCATTGGGATAAACTCTCAGGTGGAGTCGAGCGCGAGGAACTGTCGGGATAGCAGCCACCATGAGCCTGAGAAGGTGAAGGACTGACCTTGCACTGACCCTCCTGCGGCCGGACAACAGACTTATCTGAGTCTGGAGGGTGGACGCCCTGTCCGGTAGCAGGAAGGCCCTGCCCATGGTCGTGTCTAGAATCGCCCTGATAAACTGTAGTCTCTGGGATGGGATCAAGTGAGACTTTGAATGGTTGATGGTAATATCCAGGCAGGCAAAAACCTGCTGGGTAAGGGTGATGCAGCGCAGGAGTTCCTCCCTGGACGAGGCCACCAGGAGCCAGTTGTCCTAGTATGGGAAAACCTGCACCCCCTGGTACGCAGGTAGGCCGCCACCACTGCCAGGCATTTGGTAAACACTTGGGGTGCCGAGGACAGGCCAGACGGAAGTGCCTTGAATTGGTAGTGGCCCCCTGGAACGCAAAACGAAGATATTTGCGGTGAGACGGGTGAATGGAAATGTGCAGGTAAGCATCCTGCATATCCAGGGCACACAGCCATTGAACCGACCGAAGAAGGGGCAGAAGGCTCTGCAACGAGAGCATCCTGAACCTTTTGTATTCCACAACAAGATTCAGGGAACTGTGATCCAGAATTGGTCTGAGATCTCCTGTCTTCTTTGGGACCAGGAAGAAATGGGAATAGTAACCTGTCCCTTGCAGATGAAGGGGGACGGGTTCTGTTGCTTGTTTCAGAAGTAGAGCTTAAATTTCCTCCTGGACCAAGAGAAGGTGTTTCCTTGAGTATGACGACTTTAGAGGGGGGCGAGGTGGTTTCTAAAGAAACTCTATCGAGTGTCCTTCTGCGATCAGCTGGAGCACCCAAGAATCTGATGTTATCCTTTCCCAACCTGGAAGGTGGAAGGAAAACCTCCCTCCTACCGGTTCCTCCGGGGAGTCTGGAGGCTGTGAGAGAGGAAGGGTCAGGTGGTGTGGGGCAGGCGCTGCAGCTGAAGCTTCCCGCTGCTGTTTGGGCGGGGCTTAGCAGCTGTGGGGCCCTGGCGTTTTGTGGCGCCTTGGGCGCGATTCCGTCTCTGAAAGGAGCGCGCTGCTGCTGGTGGGGCAGTACATGGAGTCAACAGACTTCATTGCCCATCCCTTCTCCTGCAAATCGGTGATGATGTCGTCCCCACCACCCGGCCTCTCGACCCCCAGAAGGGTGCTTCCTGGATAGCGGATTGCACTTCGGGACCAACCCTGACACATGGAACCAAGCATGACGGCGAAAGCTGAGCTCCGTCCAGCAGTGTCCACTGCATCGTAGTTCGCACGAAGCATGTGTCGACTGGCCGAACGTGCAGAGTGGACAAGATCAGCCAACTCCTGCTTGACTTGGGAGTCTGGCAAGGAGTCCAGTTTGGCTTCCACCTGAGTCAGAATGGCCTTCTGGTAGTCCCCCATATGGCCGACGTAATTCAGGGCCCTAATCCCCAGCATGGAGGAAGCAAAGCTCTTCTTTCCATACTGGTCCAGTAGGCGGGATTCTTTGTCAAGTGATGACGAGCTGAGATGTTTTGGGTTGGCCGACCGGCCATGAGTGGCGCTAATCACGACCGGGTCGGCACAAGGATGAGAATCTAGAAAGTCAACACCCTTGGGAGCCTGGTATAGCCTATTCGACTTCCGCAGAAGTGGGGCTAGAGCCGATGGCTGTTTCCAGATGGTGGTGACCAGGTCGGCATGAGGCTCTATCCAGGGTGGCACCAAAGTAGGAGCTGTCACGGGCAGATCCAGATGCTCAACGAGTTTCAAACACTAAGGATCTGGTTCCAAAGAGTGCCACTGATGAACCTCCTGGATTTTCCTTAGCAACTCCATAAAAGAAGGATCTTCCGGAGGAGACTTCGGAGGAGTCCTTTGCCTGGGCTTTGACGGAGAGCGTGGCTCGTCGTCCCTTTCGGAGCACCCATAGGAGGAATCAGAGGAGTCTGAGGGTGAAGAGGAGGAGGAAGAAGAAGAAAAAGACTCCCTTTCCCGACCAGGGGGATGAACGGACCCCTTGGGAAGCCCCCGGGGAAGCGTGTCCTGCCCCTCTCTGGACCCAGACGGGAGAGCCCTGGAGTCCGGAGGTGGTGAGGGAGTGTGCCGCCTCGGACGTACGGGAACCTGAGATGGCACCGTCGTCAGTAGGCGGCTCTCGACCTCCCTGGTGAGCTGAGCCTGGCCTCAGCCCACCAGAGCCAGAGTCTTGCAAGTCCACCAGCGCTGTGGGGCGGTGGAGAAGGAGGAGGCGGGGATAAGGATACAGGTTGTACCCATATGGAGAGTATCCAAACCCGGCTGCGGATAGCCGGTGTCGGGTACTGGCGCTGGCTCTGCGGGCGTTGGAAAGACCGGGCGTCGGGTGCTGTGGCGCGGATACTGTGGTCCGGAGTAAATAATCCGGATAGGACGGAAGGTACATGGGGAGCAGAGAGCTGCGAGCAGATGGCCCAGCCGGCAGCCTCAGGCGGATCAAGTTGGAGGCCTGGAGGGCCCGGCGGTGAGATGACATCTGGAAGCGGGATGTCGGCGGAGTCAGTAAAACCAAGCGTTGGGGAGTCGGCGTGAAATTTCGTGCGTCGGATCGGTGCACCTACAGGAGGACGGTCCGACGGAGGAAGGTCCCTAGCGCCACCTGGGATGGAGGGAAAAATCCCCAGGGTTGGGCTGGGATTCGTCCCGGACGGCAGCGGGCTGCGGAGAACCGGGACGACAGACGAGGGAGGTCCATCGTCGGTTCAGTCGCCGATCGGACGTACCGAGGTGTGGTTTTACGGCGAGCTCCTGGTGGGCGCCGGAGGAGCCGGCGTCCGACTTATGGAAGCCTTCATCGGAGGCAGACCGAGGAGAAGGATCAGCCTGGTCCAGTGGGAGAGGGGCTGTGCGCCGCCCTGAAGGGTCATGTGTCTTACCGGCTTTCTCCGCGCGGACGTTGGAGGAGCCAACGCCCGGCATACCGGAGTCGCCCATACCTGTGGCCGAACCGGGGGCAGAGGCACCTGAAAGGCCCAAGCGTGAGCCAGACGGGTGGACCGACGCCCCCTCGGAAACCTCCGAGGCGGCCGTCGAGGAGCGGTCCCCCAGAGGGGACATTACCTGAGACCCGGCGGCTCCCGAGGGAGACGCGGTACAGGAGCCCTTGTCCGATGCCTCTCCTTATCCTTCTTCTTCCGATGGCCCTCTGGGGAAGTGGACGCCTGCCTCAGTTTTTTGAGTTCCTTCTCCATCTAACTCATCTTTTTCTTCAAAATGTGGGCTTCCAGGGTTTGCTGCCGCCTTTTCCAGGTAGCCGCGTTGAAGCTGAAGCAGTGCTGGCACTTCTCGACCGGGTGATCGGGGTCTAGGCAGAACAGGCACAGGGAATGGCCGTCCTTGTGTGGGGTTGGTGCCGCACAGTCGCACTTATTTTGTGCTCTCGGAGGGTGTAGGGGACAACATACACCGACGAAGACCTGACAACAACAAAAAAAATAATCAAAATACTTCGGTTAAAACCGACGAAGGGTAGGCTGATGAAGCAACAAACTTTTCCGTGAGGCGCTGCACGAGCTAACAGCGGGAAAGAACTGGAAGGCGGGCATTAGGGACCGCCCCTTTATACCGATGTCTCCTGATGCCGGTCACCTGACATGGGGGCGGTCTCTCGCCAGGGACTGCTAGCTAGAAATTTTTCCGTGGGGTCCTGCCTCCTGCCGACGTCAGTCCTATATGTAATTACCTACTGCAAGAGCCTTCTCGAAGTAAGATCTCCCGTTCCATCTGGGCGACCTTCGGCTGGATGAGATGACTTTCCAGGGTCCTCTGGCGGCATCTTCTGGTGGCTGAATTAAACTTCTGGCAGACCTCGCAGGCTTGCACGTTGTGGTCTGGGCCTAAGCAGAAGAGGTAAGCAGAGTGGCCATTCCTGTCCAGGATCTGTTTGCTGCAGACACACTTAGTGGAGTGGTTGGAAGAAGAAGATGGTTGAGAAGACATAAATGTGAAGAAAGAACACAGAAAAGATTTGATGTTTAACTAAATAAATGAGAAAATAAAAAAGTGTGGTAAACATGGGAAAATGGCAGTCAACTGTAGCTTCCGCAGAGTCCATGGTCAAGTGTGCGCTGATCAACGGCGGGAAAGAACCTGAGGACAGCATGGGGGCCGCCCATCTTATATGGGATAGGCCGATGTCAGCTGCTGATCTTGGAGGTGGGCAACATCCTCTGGTACACTGCTAGCTAGAAAGGTTTTGGTGTGGCCCTGGCACCTGACGGCTTAGTCCTACCAGTGATGGCCAACTGCAAAAGATATCCTAGAAGTAAGATCTAAGGTGCTTAGGGGACTTAGTCCTGTCATGGACAGCTTTAATGATGGCACAGTTAGTCTGAGGCTGAGCTGCATAAAAGGGTAAGTCTCAAGGCACTTGATAAAGCCTGTTGGCCTTCCTGGGCATAGCTGGCACCATACTGGGCCTGTACCAGGCTGCTGTGGCTGCATCATTCAAGGCAGAAAACAGTGAAGAAATAATCTTAGGTGGAGATTCAGGGACCTCCAAGAAGTCCACTGTATTCCTCCTGGATTCATCCTCCTCCTCAGTTTGGAATCCATAGTGGAGGATAGTTGCTTCATAACACTGAAGAAGAAGGGTCCGGGGGCTGGGAGTGTTTAACAGACTCCTCACTCACAGAGGAAATAGTGGACCTGTCAGAGGTTTCCATGTCGACTTCTCCTCATTCTCCTTTTCCTCAGCGAGAAGATCAGGATGATACTCCTCTCTGTCATCAGACTGCTCTGGAGCAGGGGCCAATGAATGCTGCACAGATGAATTGGTAGGGGGTGTGAGTCATGCAGGACTAGCAGACAGTGCTGCTGAAACAGCTGATGGTGGCTCAGGTCATGCAGCTAGCTGCTGAAAAAGAGAAGCACTAATGGAGGTTAAAATAGCATTGCGTTTGACAGCATGGAAGGGAACCATCGACACTGGCATCGACACAGGGGACGCAAGGTCCTGGTCCACTGATAAATTGCTAGCTATGGAAGTAGCAGGTAGGCCTGGCGTTGCATGACCTCGAGCCTCAAGAGGTCTCGAGGGGCAAGGGAGGGGCTGATGACTCTGAGGCCATCGACCCTTCCATCGCCCGATGACAGGTGGGAGAAGAATCCACCATGGGGGGCCTGGAGAATGCAGAGGCCTGGACGGGGTGAGGTGCCAACACCGGGTTGTCGACAGGGCTATCCTGGAGAAGAAGAATCCAGCGGGGACCGAATCACCGACGGGGGGGGGGGTGGTCCTTGGGCTGCTCCTTGTCCTGTTGAGTGTGTTTCCTTGAGGATTTGTCCTGGATCCTGGTAGCCTGCCAGCCCATGGAAGACGCCGGTGACTGGGTGGAGGGGGCTGCGGAAGACCCCTGCTCTCCGCTGGATACCTGTTGCTCCATGAGGAACTTCTGCAGGGCTTTCTTTCATTGGTGCCGGGGGTAAGGTTGAATTTCTGTCAGGATTCGCAGGCTATGTTGTGGCTCAGCCCAGGTCAGCAGACACAGAGGTGGTGTTAGTCAGTAGAAGAATATGTTCTTTCCACAGTGCCAGTGATGGAAAAAAGCAGACAAGGGAGTAGTTCTCGACATAGAAAGGAAAAAAGAATCACACTTTAATAAAAATGATTCATCAGTAAAAGACAATAAATGCCTGGAAAATCTGGGTGGTCAAACTGAGCGACGAAGGTTCCGCAAGAGTCTGTGGGTGAATGGTCAATGGCAGGAAAGAACTGAGGAAGGCACAGTGTCACCCACGCTTTCATAGGGTGAGTTATGTTGGAGCCTGATGTCGGTGTGGGTGGCCCCCAGTAGACTGCTGCAGAAAAGCTTCCATGGGATCCTAGTGCCCAATGGCTAAGTTCCATGGTGTAACCTGATGACAGAGATATCCCTGAAGAAGATCCTAGGATCCTTAACCTTGTTGCTCCCCATCCTTGCCTCACCTACTGCCCACATTTTCAACCTATCCCTAATCTCTGGAGTTTAGCCTAACACATGGAAAACTGCCAGAACTGTCCATGTTTTCCAGAAATGAGACCCGTAACTTATCGATTACTACCATCCTACTGCATTCCTGTCAGTTCCAAGTAAACTTTTGGAAAAGGTGGTTGTGGTGCAATTGACAGACTATCTCCACGAGAACAACTTGCTATTACCACAATAGTATGGCTTCTGCAAGGGGCACAGCACATCCACTACACTCGTCAAATTATAATATTAAAGTAGCTATGGATAAGGGAATGACAGGAATTGTATTTGTTGACCTTTCTGAGGCTTTCGTCATTGTTGTTCACCAGTTATTTTCAAAATTGATTATACTCAGCCTCTCCTCCCATGCTGTCATCAGATCTGTGAACTACTTTTCAAACAGGTTCCAATTTGTGAAGTTTAACAAGATGCTATCTATATGGCCCCTACTGAAGTTGGTGTTCCTGAGGGCTCTATTCTTGGCCTACTGCTATTCTGTTTTTATCAATGTGACAAGGTGGAATAAGGCCCTGTTCCATTTGTTATGTAGAAAGAGTTAAACACAAGAATCTGTTCTTTCCTCTTCTTTTCTGTCTCTTTCCTGTCTGGTTGTGCAAAGTACAGCTACGTAGGAACTTACCGTAACAGTAGATCTTCGAGAGAGGTTCCTTTAGTGGATCATCACATATAGGACTAGAGCCATCTCGCGTCTGGGCCGCACGGTAGACTTTTCCAGCAATACCTGACAGGGGACCGCCCACCTGACATCACGTGACCAAGCGTCAGAGTGACCTCTATAGTGGCCGGTCCCCATGCCGCCTCCAGTCTTCTCGCCGAGCTTCAGAAAAGGCCTGACAGCAGGAGGGAACACAGTCTGGGGTCCCAAAACAAAAAAGGGTGAAGGAGGGAGTGAAAAATATGACCTACTGAAGGCACCTCTCTCGAAGATCTACTGTTACGGTAAGTTCCTATGTAACTGTATTATCTTTCTTCGAGAGGGTTCCTTCAGTAGGTCATCACATATAGGACTGAATCCCAAGCAGTCCCTCCTAGGAGAGAATGAGAGAAACACGGGAGGAAGAGAAACTCCAACAACAAAAAAGGATAAACAGAGTGGAACCAGCATAGGACAGAAGGCCCTGCAGCACGGCTAGGCCAAAACCTGCCCACCACCTAGAAGCAATGTCCAGACTGTAATGCTTGGTAAAGGTATGGACAGAACTCCAAGTTGTTGCTGTGCAAATATCTGCCGCAGAAACATTACGCAAGAAAGCTGTGGATGCAGCCATGGCCCCAGTGGAATGACGTCTCACTGACCCTGGCAGAGGTTTGTCATACTTCTGATAACAGAAGTGGATGCAGTTGGCCAACCACTTGGACAGGCACTGCTTAGAGACTCTTTCCCAAGGATTTGGGGGCAAAGGAAACAAAGAGTTGGTAGTCCTTCCGGAATTCTTTGGTTCAATGGGTATAGCGCTGGAGGATACGATGCACATCCATTGTGTGCAGGAGCGCCTCACCCTTTATTCGAGGGGGATGGCTAGTAAACTGGGTGCTCCACTGTCTGGTTCAGAGTAACCTCCAACACCCCCTTAGGTAAGAACTTAGGATTTTTTCTGAGGACCGCCCGGTCCCTATGGAAAATCAAATATGGCTCCTTGCACACTAGATCCTGAAGCTTTGAAATCCTTCGAAGAGAAGTAATCGCAACCAAAAACAGCGCTTTCCATGAAAGATAGCACAAATCACAGCTCATCGCTGGTTCAAAAGGAGGGAGAGCGAGCTTCTCCAACACAAAATTTAAATCCCAAGGTGGTGTAGGGCTGCGGATGGGGGGGTTTCAGATGGAGAATCCCTTTCAGAAAGGTTTTTGAGACTTCCAACTGAGCCATGGGTTTGCCATCCACCATCTCGTGGTACGCTGAAATGGCCGAAAGATGGACCTTCAAAGAAGAACAGGAGAGGCCTGAATCTGAAAGATGGAGGAGGTATTCCATGACTTGCGGGACAGAACAAGAAAAGGGGTTCCAAGCTTTGGAAGCCGCCCAAATGGAAAAACACTTCCACTTCATGGCATAAGTGGAGTGGGTAGAGGGTTTCCTAGCCTCAGCCAAGACTTGGGCAACTCTAGTGGAGATCCCAAAGCGAGAAACTGCTATGTCTGCAGGAGCCACGCATGTAAGTGCAGGGTACTGAGCCCAGGATGCACGAACCGGCCTTGATTCTGCGTCAAGAGGTCGTGCGTCAGTGGGAGCAGAACCAAGGGTTCCTCTGGTAGCTGTTGCAGAAGCAGGAATCAAATTTGTCTCGACCAGAGGGGAGGGTGATGAGAATCATCCGTGCCTTCTCTGTCTGAAGCTTGAGGAGAACCCTCTGGAGAATGGGAAATGGAGGGAAGGCGTACAAAAATGTCACTGTCCAAGAGACAGACAACACATCGTGCCAGAAAGCACCATGCCCTGGAATGAGCAAGCAAAAACTGTGAAGTTCTGCGTTGTAAGGGGAGGCGAAGAGGTCGAGTTCCTGACAGCCCCTCTTTAGGAAGAGAGAATCTGCCACTTCCTGACTTAGTTCCCATTCGTGACTGAGGGTCAGAGACCTGCTGAGACTGTCAGCCAGGAAGTTTTGAACTCCTGGACATGCATGGCTGTTAAAAAGATGTCGTGCTGGACTGCCCAGTTCCACACTCTCATTGCCTCCCTGCAAAGGGGGTACAAGTGAGTTCTTCCTTGTTTGTTGAGGTACCAGATGACCAACAAATTGTCCATCTGGATGAGCAGTGATCCCCAAGGAAGAAGAGTCTGGAACACCTGCAGTGAGTATAAGACCGCTCTCATCTCCAGGACATTGATGTGCAACAACATCTCCAATCTGGACCAGAGTCCCTGGGCTTGGTGCTCCTCCAAGTGCACCCCCCACCCCATGTTCGAGGCATCTGTAGTCAGAGATGCCGAGGGGGCTGGGCTCCTGAAAAGAAGATCCAAAGACAGATTGCAGGGATCCATCCACCAGTTCAAATCTCTCTGAACTGTGGACGACACAAGTACCGGATGATCCAGATCGTCCAGGAGTTGATCCCACTTCACCCGCAAGGACCACTAAGAGATTTTCATGTGCAGCCTTGCAAGGGGAACTGTTGTGATGGAGGCCGCCATCAGACCTAGCAGTCGGGGGAACTCCCGGACCGGGAGGGTCCTGGAAGAGGCCACTAAGGAGACCTGTCTGATCAGGGTCTCCATCCTGTCTGGAGGTAGGAAAGCTCTGCTCTGGACAGTACCCATAACCGCCCCAATAAACTGCAGCCTCCGGGCGGGAATAAGGGACGACTTGGAGAAACTGACTGTAACCCCCAGTTTGGAAAACAAGTCCGGAGTAGAAGATAGAGCTTCCATGAGAGACTCCCTGGATGGGGCCAAAATCACCCAATTGTCAGGTAAGGGAAAACCGCTATGCCCTGGCAATGTAGGGCAGCCACCACCACCGCAGGGCACTTGGTGAAGACCTGAGGTGCCGAAGAAAGGCCAAAGGGGAGAGCCTGGAACTGGAAATGCTCCCTTTGGAAAGAAAACCGCAGGAACAGGCGGTGGCTAGGGAAGATCGGGATGTGCAGGTATGCATCCTGCATATCCAGAGCACAAAGCCACTGATTCTCCAGAAGGAGAGGGAGGAGGCTTTAGAGTGTCAACATCCAGAACTTTTTGTACTCGATGAACAGATTGAGGCTGCTCAGGTTGAGGATGGGTTGCAGGTCACCTGACTTTTTTGGAACCAGGAAGAAGTGGGAGTAAAACCCCCTTCCCCTTTGACGGAGGGGAACAATCTCTATGGCTTCTTTGAGAGATTTTTGGATTTCTTCCCTTACAACAAGAGCCTGGTCTCGGGAGTAGGCCAACCTACTTGGTAGAGAATCTGAAGGAAACTCCACGAACTCTATGGTGTGTCCAAGGGACACTAGCTGCAGGACCCACACGTCGGAGGTGATGCTCTGCCACTCTTGCGTGTGGTGAGCAAACCTCCCCCTCTCCGGCTCCTCACACTGAGGCTGAGGAGGGTGTGGGGCAAGGGAGTCAGGAGGTGACAAGATGGGCAGGGGAGGACCCCATGATCATCTCTGGCTCTTGGAGGCGGGAGGGGTAGCAGTACCATGGACTTAAGCGTACCCTGGCACTGGGCCGGGGTCTGCTTCCTCTGCCTCCAGGTCCTTTTGCGAAAGGGCTACTGTTGTTGGGTGCCGATTGGTACATGGACCACACGGACCTCAGGGCTTGACCTCGGTCCTGTAGGTCCGTAATAATAGCTTTGGTGTCTCCACTAAAAAGCACCGAGCCCCTACAGGGGGCATCCTGAATCGCAGTCTGGACCTAGTTTGCAAGGCCAGAAATATGAAGCCAGGCCTGTCGAAGAGAGACAGCAGTCGCCAAAACGCAGGCTACGGAATCGACGGAGTCATAGGTAGCCCCCAATGCATGCCTGCAAGAAATCCTGGACAGGAGGAGATCTTTGGTGAGCTCCTCAAGGTCCTAAGGGTCCATGGCTTGGACACAGGCCTCGAGCCTGGCCAAGGCTGCTTTCTGGTGTGACACCATATGGACCACATAATTGAGGGATTGTAACGCACATGTGGCTGATGAGAAGACCTTCTTTCCGAACTGGTCCAGCTGCCTTGACTCCTTGTCTGGAGGAGAAGTGCTCATGTGCTTGGGTGCCGAGGAGCGATCATGAGCAGCCGAGATCATGACGGAGTCAGCCTTTGGATGCACGTTGAGGAAGGGGGCATCCTTAGGCACCCAGTAAGTTCTGTCCACTCTCTTAGGGACAGCCGGGATTGAATGAGGCATCTGCCAGACCATGGTGGTGAGGGCCTGGTGAGATCCAATCAAGGGAGGAACAGGGACTGGGGACAGAGACTCCAGGTCCAGATGTTCAGCGATTCTCTGGTGCATGGGATCCTGCTCCTCCGACTCCCATCCAAGTGGTGTTGAATGGACCTCAAGAGGTCTGAAAAGGAAGGATCCTCTGGTGGGGACTTGGAAGAAACCTTACCCTTAGGGACCTGGGACTCACGGTCCGAGGGCTCCTCCGCAGATTCATCATCTTCATCCCCCACTTCCGGATTGTCTCCTAAATCTGGAAGAACAATGTCCTTGGATGTAGTCCCCATGATGTGAATGGTGGAAGGGGGTGAGCTCACCGGGGACGGGGACCTAGGAGAGCGGGGAAGTGGAAGTCTGCTCTCTAGGTCCGTCACCAACTCCCATGTACGCCTCTTGCCACCAAGACTGGATGAGGGTCTTGAAATCCAGTTGGGCTGGAGTGGGTGGAGGAGGAGGAGGAATAGCCTGGGGAGGCAGATTATGGTACCCATGGCATCCTGAATATCCATAACTTGGGTACTGTATGTAGCCAGGAGAGTAGTGTCCCGTACCACTCCAGTCTGGAGGGGGACATGCCTGGGTGATGACCGAGGGATACCTAAAGGGGTAATGCGGGACAGCACGGGGTCGCGAATAGTGACCCAATGTCAGGAGTCCAGATGGTGGAGGTATCCATGTAGGGCCCTCCGACCTGTAAATTGGCCGCAGGTCCAGTGTAGGGGGAGCCGGCGTCAGGGCCGCCGGCGCCACTAGATCTGCAGCCGGAAAAGGGATCCAGAGTCGGATAAGCTGGTGACAGAACCAGATGAAGGGGATCCGATGGAGGGACCTAGTCTGGCACAGGAGCTGGCAATGGAGGCAGACGTATGGGCCCTGGCTCGAAGACGGTCGTTGGAGGGTCTGGCGTCAGAGTATGTCTCACCGGATCCGACGGAGGAAGGTTGTCCGGAGCATGAACAGGCAACGGGATGGAACATTCCCCCCTGAAGGGACAGCAGGTGCCTCCAGAGTAGGGCCGGATGCCTGAGGAGGGACCTCCGTCCCAGCGACCCCCAAGGGTGAGTGGGGATTTGATCCAGAAATGAGTTTCACATCCAGGGCCTCCGCACTATCTTCACCCAGGGTAGTGACCGGAGGAGAGGCTACCAGCGGGGGAGAGGGGCAGTCTCCCCTGGGCTCGTCTGGATGTTGGGTGTGCTGCTGCTAGGCCCCGACGGGAGAGCCGCATCTGTGCGACTGCCTGAGGCAGATGACTGACCAGACAAAGCCAGGTAGGAGGAGCCCCCAATTGACTTAACAGCTGAGGCTGGGCGGGTCCCCATAGCTTGGGGAGCTGACATACTGGCGACCGGGTGGTCCCTGGAGGAGCCAGGGGCCAACTTAACGGCAGACGCAGTGCGGCCGTCGGAGGAGCCAGTGGCCAACTTGCCCGCTGCAGAGGGTTTGCCAAACTTACCTGGATCCCCTGCTGCCGATTCTTCCTTAGGCATAGGCGGCTGGGGAGACGCCTTGCTGGTAGAAGGCCTAGAGGCCTCGGCCTGTGAACCATCCGTGAAGCACTCCTGCTCCTTATGCTTCTCTTTCTGATGTTTAGAGAGGGAAGAAGAATCACAAATGCACTCCATTTGTTTCTCTAAAGACGCCAGCCGGGTCTAAAAGAGATGGGCCTCCAGAGCCTGCTGCCTCCTCTCGCATGTGGCCTGGTTGAATGGCTGGCAGTCTGGACAGGACGAAGTGGGATGGTCCGGGCCCAAACAAATGACGCACTTCACGTGGCTGTCTTTATGAGGAATTTGAGTGCCACAAGACTGACACTTCTACGGAGAAGACACAGAAGAGATGTAAATATTGAAGAAATATTGATATAACCAAAAAAACTTTCTACGATGATCACTGAATAAGTCTACCAAGGCGACTGACAAGAGACGATGGTGGGAAAAGAACTGGAGGACAGGCATGGGGACCGCCCACTATACAAAGTCATGCTGACATCGGTCATGTGACGTCGGGTGGGCAGCATCCCTTCAGGTATTGCTGGAAAAGTCTGCCGTGTGGCCCAGATGCCAGATGGCGTCAGTTCTATATGTGATGACCTACTGAAGGAACCCTCTCGAAGTAAGATCCAAATGTTCTCGTGAGACCTAGGAACTGATCACTCAGACAGTCTCATGATTCTCTGCCTCTTGCTATCTCTCTGCCTTCACTTGCTGTTTCTGTCTTTTCTTCCCCCGTGCATATCTGCAGTTATAAAATATAGTGAATCTTTGTGTGAAACTGTAAGTGATACTGGGATCCCTTTGTTTGAAATGCATATACAGTAGTTATACTTTTGAAATGATTGCAAAAAGTTATTTGGAATTTAGGGGGATAACCTGAGATGCAGTTTTAGCTCCTCTCAGGCTTGTTTGCAAACTCTTTTGCAGAGCTGTCAGCAGAGGGCCAGTTTGGGACATTGTCCTATTTGCAAGCCTGTTCTGCAAAAACAGGATGTCTCCTTAATGATTTCTCAGGCAAAGACTTATAAAAAGAGCAGCAATACTTTGCTAGCGTGTGAGACAGAGACTGAGATTTGGAATTTAAAAGAAACCCTCAGATGAAGGACCCTGTTTTCTCTATTTGTACTGCCTTTCTACATAGTTCTATTAAACAATTTTTATTTTACTGTTACCGATAATAATAAAACGTTACTTGCAAATTTTACAACTGCTTCTGGTCTTCCTCTGTTTCTTGACCTGTGCCTCAATGTCAATCTTCTTCTTGTGTCTGCCTCCTTCTCCTCCCTAATTTATGCAGATGACCTTACTCTCTATTTTAGTTCCCGGACTGTAGGCCATATTAACTTGCAGCTTAGCTGCAACTTTCATAATACTCAGAACTAACTCAAGAAAAAAAAAAGGCTCCATAAAGCCAGAAAGACCCAGGCTACAGTATGTTATTTGGTTCTAATACCATGCTTAGGTCCTGTGTGGATGCCCTCACAGTCACTTGTGCTGATGGCTCCTTGACCAATTCAAATACCTTGGCATCATTTGACTCCTCGTTGAATTTCTCCCTACATATCCCCACCATCTGCAAGGCAGATAATACTAATCTTGGCATAGCCTACAGAATTAGGAATATACTTACCCTGAATGCCACTGTTAAAGGAATCCTCTTGCCTAACCTGCACTACGGTCTTGTATCCTTTGTCCATGTCTCTAATGCTATCCTATCTAAGTGGCATGTGACATATAACAATATTCATCATTTCACAATGTCCTCTAACCGTCTCACTAACCACTGCAATCTATATTTTACCCTCAGATTACCATCTCTATCAGCTGGGTGCTCTTATGCTCTTGGGTGTTGTACTCCTGCCTCTATCGCTTTGCTTGTTCAGCATTCCCATCAGACATACCCCTTCAGATCCCCTGACATGTCCCTACTCCATGTTGCCCAGTGTGCCACCAGGATGGGTGAACATGCTTTCTCCTCATTTGCACCAAAGTTCTGGAACACCCTCCCAGTGCCCTTACAAAGTACTCACTCCAATACCTCCTTCCCCTGAGAAAATATTTACTGGCCTCCTCTAACTGTCCCCAAGGAACTAACCACCACATATGCTGTAATGATCTCATTCAAGGCTGGCTGTTATTTATTACTGCCTATTACTGACTGTCTAGTGTTGTATTTGTTCTCATTCTAGGCTGGCAAATTGCTATTTGTGACTGCCTACAATCTGCTACATACTGTTATATTTAATCTTATTGTTCTAGTTTGTTTCTGGTAATTTTATCATGTGCTACTATATCTATAATTTTATCCTGCCTTGCTTTACTTGCAATTCCTGGTTAACTGTAATGTTATTTCTTTTGTACTCTCCCGGGTCATACCTGAAAATAGGTTATTTCTTTCTCTAGTGTACCCACCTGGTTAACAAAAACTAAATAAATAAATATCAAATCTGTAACCAGTAGCCCTAACTGGCCTTCACAACATGTAACAAGCAAAGTGGGCAAATAAGAATCCTACTGTAACTGATTGGTATTTTGTGAATGTAATCTGCCTCTATAACCCCTGCTTTCCTGAATATAAGGCCCTGTCCACACTGCAGCCCGAAAACCCTTCTGTAACGTTACAGAGGGTGTAAACCGCATCGGTAACAGCGTGCGTTTACACTGGTAACGTTACAGCAGGCGTTTTCGTAACCGTTGTAGAAACCTGTCAGGAGGTGGTTTCTACAACGGTTACAGAAATGGTTGCAAGGCTGTAACGTTACCGCCTGCTGTCTAAATGCACAACCGTTTAGCCCCCAGTCATCCGCTAGACCAGCAGGTAGTGCGCCACAGAGGGACATCTGGGAGGCACAGGAAGAAGGAAGAAGCGCTGGGAAGGCAGAGAGGCACAGGAGTACAGTAACCAGTACAGCGAGGTGGAAATGGTGCAGGGCAGCACCTGCACAACGTCCGAGGCACGGAGACCAGATCAGCTGGGTGCACACACCCGAGAGAGGTGCAGCCAGGAGGCACAGTGTAGCAATAGGGGGTGCTGCCTGCAGCAGCTGTCCAAGAACTGTGAGGGGGGGAAGAGCACCGGTGCCCAGGGCAAACAGTGGGCACAAGCCATAGGGAGCCATCAGCAGATGCCAGCACTGTGTGCCACAGGTGTGAAGGGGTCCCCAACAGCTGCCATAACACAAGACCAGCCCCAAGAGGACAGCAGTGCCAGAGTATACCACAGCAGCACCACTGCAGAGTGACCCCAGCCCCCAAGCACCGCCTGTGACTGGTGGAGGGTAGAAAGGACTGTGCCAATCAGTGACCACATCCACATGCCATGCTGCCCACCTGCAGGACCATGTCAGATCGCGGCACCACCTGGTCGAATGAGGCCACAAAACTCCTGGTGGAGTTCTGGACACAGGAGAAGGTGCAGGCAGAGCTAGCCAGTGCAAGGCACAACATGAAGGTGTATCAGAAGGTATCGGAATACCTGTATGCAAATGGTGTGGAGCGGACCGTGACAAGATAAAGCAACTGAAGGTACGGTACCATAAAACCAGGGACAGCAACAGACGCTCGGGGGGTGCGCGTGTGGTGTGCCCCTTCTATGACACATTGGATACCATACTGGGAACACGGCCTACCACCGAACCAGCGTTCATCCTGGAGAGCTCACAGGTGGCCAGCCCTGAACTGGACACGGAGGATGATGGGGACACCACCAGGGATGCGTTCCAGCACCTGGGAAATGAAGACGACGATGGTGTGCAGCGGGAGTGCCCCGACACAGGTAAGTGCATTGTGTATGCTGGGTTTTTGCATGCCGGTGGTGGTGTATCCTGGGCATGCAACACAAGGTGATAGGCATGGCATGGGTGGTGGCACTGGTTCACTCAAGTGAGTTTGCATGTGGCACCTGAGGTGTGCATAGGCACACAGGTGAGTGGAGGACATGGGCATGGGGCTGGGGTTGGTGGTGAGGGGTAGGGGTTGAGGTACGCACCTGTGTGTAATGGTGACAGGTGTGTTCTGACATTCCAGGGCATGACCACGGTGAGGGGACATTGCTGGACACTGACGCAGTGGAGGTCTCCCCAGTGTCCTTGGCCCTGCAGGACGTGATGCCAGGAACCTCCAGTGACGGCTCCACTGTGGGAAGAGGCCACCATGCGAAGCGGCAGGGTGACCAGGCACCCCTGGTGAACCTCAGGAAGAGGAAGTTGAAGACAGCACGGATAGCAGAGGTCCTTGGGGTGGTGCTGGAACCTACGCGTAGGATGATGCAAGAGCACCACAGGGAGCTGATGGACATGGAGAGGGAGCAGGCACGGGAGGAGAGGGCATTGGAGGAGCGCTTACAGAGACAGGAGGCAGAGCAGACAGAGCGGTTCTTCACACAGATGGTCCAGTTACTGGCCATGCAATGCCAGCAGCCACCACCTGCAGCAGTACCGCAATGGCCAGGTGCCATCCCCATGGCACACACCACCGCAGACCCATCCCCCTGTGCCCTGTTACCCCGTGGGTGTGCCACCATGCCAGTGGCCACTGAGTACCACAGTGGCATGGCCGACCCTGCCATCGCCCATCCGTCCACCGCTGGCGGACAGACAGGCTGCATTGCACAGGCAGCCTCCACCAGGATGCATCCCCCGGCTGTGCCACTGCCCCGCAGGCATGACCCCTCACTACAGGGTGCACTGTACATGGGTGGTGTCACTGCCTCCACCACCCAGCCACCCACGTCCAAGGCAACACCAGCTGGTGCCAGCATGGCACAGCTGTACCCCACAGGTGTCACGCCAGCCACCGCTGGCCTGCACACAGCACCCCAACCCCCGATGCATGGTGCCGCTGCTCGGCATAGTGCTACCCCATGGATCCCACAGCAGGCATGCCCAGCTTCACACAGGACCTGTACAGCGATAAGTTCCAGTGGACGACCCTGTGAAAACCCATGCAGCATGCAGGGGTTGGCTGACTGTTGCATCCCGCCAGTTGCCACACGACTCCTTTTTTGATTCCCCCCCCCCACTTTGATGACATCGCTGAGGTCCGCCCAGTGACAACAGTGCCCGGTTCATGTTGGCACAGAGGTATGTGCCGGCTGTGGCACTCAGTTGAACAGTGCAATTCCTGGGTTGCACGCACCGTTGCATGACTTCTCTGCAACATGCTGTGTCAGGGGTTCCGATGCAGTATGCTGACACGGGTGCCCGGGTTAGGGCACACGGGTGCCTGGTTTTGTTTTTCATTGTTTCAGGTGACGGTACAGTGACCCACACGTAGGTTCCTTTGTAAGGTTGGTGTATGGTGCCGCCAATATGGTGGCCCGGCATTGTGTATTGCATTGTTTGTTCACATGACAGTGTCTGTTTTCTTTGGGGATATGTGGTGTTACGCAGCAATGCACATGGTCCACTGCATGGCCATGCTGCCGCTGCACATGGTTTACTTGTGTTATTGCCACCAGAAGTCATGGTGGCGCTTGGATTAAAGGCCGCCTTGTGTCACCATACACCGTTGCTGGTTTGCTTGGGCGGTGTGCATGCATGCCATTACTGCTTTCTGGGACACAGGGGCTTCCAATTCCATGGGTTGCTGGTGTGGGGGGTCCTGGATGTGTGGCCTGGCTGCACAGTGTATGCTGGTGCATGCAGCTTGCATCCGGTGGCAGCGGGCCTTGGTTTGCCATTTCCTGGTGGTGCACCGCATGCCTGTCTGAGGGACGCAGCGGGGTCCCTACACCCAGCATGTGTTGGTGTGTCACTGCACGCCTTCATGCCATTTGTAGGGGCCTCCCCTCATTACGGTTCCACACCTTCACCTGCTGCCCACCCTTGGTCCCCCACAGGTGCACATGGGCACACATCGCTGTAGGATACCGAGGCATGTTGTGCCGCACTCAGTGTGCCCTGTGTAGACTGGCAGCCGGGTGTTCATTCGGGTGGGTTTCTGTCTTCACAGCTGTCTCCCCCAGGTGCACCATGGGATGCACTCCACATTACAGGGGTTGGGTGCACACACTGTTCACATCTCAATGTGGACAGGCTGTGCCGGTTCAAGACCGTTTTCACACCTGTTCCCTGGAAGTGTGGACACACTGTTACGTTTTCAGCCTGTAATGGTTTTGAATAATTTCAGCCCTGTTGGGTGCAGTGTGGACGGGGCCTAAGCTTAGTAAGTGTAGTCAACTTATCATCTGTACATATGCCTCTTTACCCTCTCTACTGACATGGAGCTAGAGACAAACAGACAAAGGTGCCCAGTTTTTTTTTGGTTTTGCATAACATGTTTATTAAGTTTTTCAACATTAAACAAAAATAAAATCATACATGTACAATAAAGGACATTAACATCATTAATCCAACATATACCTATGTCCCTCCAACATCAACCTCTTATAACAGTTTATTAAATTATCCCCTCTCCCACCCCAATCTCTGGAGAAAAAAACAAACAAACGAACAAAAAAAAAAAACCCACCCCAAAGGAACATGATAATAAAAACATATACTGATTAACTGTACAGACTGTTAATAAACTGAAAACAGTTTGTCTCTCACTTTAATTATCCTCCACCTTGTCCGTCCCAGGGTGACTTCTCCCCTTCCCTGACTCTCTATTTATATCGGTCCCCTCTTCCTCCTCAATTATTCGTCCATTTCACTTTATCCTTGCAACCCTTTCCCCAGCATGTCCATCTCTCCTGGGGGCAACGAGGACATGAACGTTCCCCAAACTCTCCAGAACTGGTCTTCCCTATTTTTAGTCACATAATGTAACTTTTCCAGACCTAGAGCCTACAGACACAGATTTTTCCATTGCTGCATAGTAGGAATCTCATTTGAGACCCATGTATTTAATATGCAGTGCCTGTCCTAGATAACCAGGATTCGCACCCATCTAGGGAGGGGTCTCTAGTCCTCTTCCTCAGAGTCATCCACCCCAAAAAACATGACCACTGGGTTCTTTTCCACCTGCCTTCCCCACATCCTACCGACCTCACCGGCCACACCATCCCACAACTGTTTTAGGGTCGGGCACTCCCAGAAACAGTGTATGTATGTACGTACCCTCCTCCTTCTTACATCTCCCACAAAGAGGGGATATCTCAGGGCGGAATCTATGAACCATACTTGGCGGGCAATAAATCCTGTGTAGAAACTTATAATATGATTCCTGATATTTATTACAAACTAGCACCCTTCATGCATTTGCAACAGTAAATCCCAACCCTGGTCCAAGGCCCCTAGAATTCTGCGGCCGCAGAACTTGCAATCTACTGCAGAACTTCTGCGGTGCCGCAGAATTCACTCTTTTTGGTGAGTTTTTATTAATATTTCTGTTCATCCATATAATCTGTTTCCCTTCCCCTCTTTTTATATCCAAAACCCCACTATATGCTCAGAATGTGATGTTATCATTGCTATAACATCATACAATAGCTAATGAAATGGCTGCATTCTGCAACAGAAATGAACAGTCACTTATCTACCGCAGCTCCCACTGCCAGAGACGGTGGCACAGCACATCATGCATGGTGATAGTTGCTCAACCTGCACTACAGCCTAATGCAATTTTCAGTCTTACATTGTTGTACTATGGCCAACTTAAACAAAACCTTGTCAATAGCATAGACCTGTTAAGTCCATACCTCACTTTGTACAAACCTATTTGTGCCTTTAAGGTATAGAGATGCCATCTGAAATGAATAACTGGTAAAATGAATTTAACTGTCATTTATAAAAAAAATTAAAGTAATTATGCTCAGAAAAGTGGAATATAATAATGTGTAGACCTGTTGAAAGAATAGACCTGTTAAATAAATAATTGCACTGTATGCATTTTTGCCAGGGTTATTGATTACATATTGTCATTGGTTGATAGAATCACCTAAAAGTTATGGAGAAATGTTGTGTGCAGGTACAGCTGTTGGGCCAGAGGGTAGCATGCTGTGTTTCCGTGCAGGCAACTCAGGTTCAGAGATTAGCTCTAGGAGCTGGCTGGGCAGCACAAGGATTGGTGGAACACATCACTGCTCGGAGCCTGGGAAGGTATGGTGCAGTGTTCTGTCACATGGTGGACACATTGTGATGGGCTGGAGACCACTATCTCACTGTTGGTTCACATGTATGTCATGGCCTGATGGTGTTACGCAGTGTGTCAGGGAAAGCAGGTTGACATGAAAAATGAGTTTTTATTATTAGGTTGGCAGTAACTCCTCTATTTCATTTCCAATGGGACCTGTATGAATGAGGATGCAAGTTCGTGGAAATAAAATATATATATATATATATATATATATATATATATATATATACACACACACACACACATATAGTATCTCTGTCTCTTTCACCACACACACATATTTGTATGTATGTTACAGACTGCATATAAATATATGAGTGATACAGAGTGGGAACCTCATGAGTGGTGCAGAAAGCACATTCAAATATACAAGTGATACACAGTGGGAACCTCATGAGTGGTGTAGAAAGCACATTCAAATATATAAGTGATACACAGTGGAAACCTCATGAGTGGTGCAGAAAACACATTCAAATATATAAGTGATAGACAGTGGAAACCTCATTAGTGGGATAGATAGCATGCATATAGAAATACCTTATTTATCACATAAAATTCCCTCTGCATATCTCATTTATGCAACAGGCTAGGACCTTAAGGGAGAGACATTTGTTTTGCTTTTTTAGGCATAAAATTATTTTTATAAGTCTGTTATTTTTGAACTAGTGTTACTGTGCTTTCCACCATCCTGATTGCTATAACCATTGTCATGAAAGTGAAGTCAGGAGGACAAGTTGACACTGTGATGTGGTTGTTTGTTAGTGCCGCAGAACTTCCGCAGAAATTACAAACCACCGCCGCAGAAGTTCTGTGGCAAATAGTAGTCTTGCCGCAGAACTTGGTCCCACTGTGCCGCAGAAAAGTAGGGGCCCTGCCCTGGTCTAGTATTTCCCTCCTTAAGTCTCTGCTCCATAACCTTCTGGTTTTACTGGTAAAATCGGGAGATATTGCCATCCCATTCTTGCCGCCTCTTCCTATTATTCCCCCACCCCCTCACCCCCGAGTACTGAGTACCATGTGCTGAACCTGCTCTATGGGAGAGTCTTCCATTCGACCTCTGCCAATTGTCTCAGCATAATTTCTCGCCTGACAAATTCGGAACATTCCTGACCCCAGGCACCCAACAAGCTCCTCTCCCGACATTAACTTCCCTTTCTTCCACAGGTCTTTTACACATTTTATGCCCCTTTCCTCCCAGAGAAGAAAACCTTTATCTTCCAGTCCCAACACAAATCCTGGGTTTCCCCTTAGTAGAAGCAGCAGTGTCTCTTCCCCTAGTTTCACACTAACCCATTTCAGCAACTGTTCCCAACCCTCTAGTACTGATACTACTAATGGGTTTGGGTTCGTCTGTCTACCATATGCCTTTCTCCCTCCTCTTCCCAGGTATGCCGAGACCCTTATCACTCCCTCTCTTTCTTCCAAATCTAACCATCCTGCCTCTGGTGGCCTACTTACCCAGTCCCCTATAAAGCTATAATGCATGGCTAAAGCATAATTCCTTAAATTGGTAAGTTTAGGCCTCCTTTGTCCCCATCTGCCTGGAGCCTATGGAGGCTTGCTCTCGGTCGTTTTCCTTTCCATAAAAAGCCCGAAAAGGCTTTATCCACCCTCCTCACATCTTTCCGATTTAGTCCCATCAGTAACATTTGCACCAAATATAAGATCTGAGGCAGGGTATTCATTTTTATAAGGTTTATACAGCCCAGCTATGATATAGGTAAGTCCCTCCACCTTCTCAACTCCTCTTCTATATTCTGTACCATTGGGCCGTAGTTTAATTTATATAGTTGGCTCAACTCATGGCCAATTCGAATCCCCAGATATGAAAATTCCGTCTTTGCTTTTTTAAGACCCCAAGCCATATCCCCAAATTCTCTTTCGGTTTCTCCCCACAACATTATTTCTGACTTGTGGATATTTATTTTATACCCAGAGAATGCTGCAAACTGTCCCATCACTTCCAGCAATGGGGGAACTAATCTAGCCGGGTCCTGAACATATAATAACATATCATCTGCGTATAATGTGACCTTGTGCTCTCTCCCCGATCTCCCTATCACTCCCTTAATTTCAGCTAAGTTTCTAATTGTGACTGCTAGGGGCTCTATAGACAGCGCAAATAAAAGTGGCGAGAGGGGACAGCCCTGTCTAGTGCCCCTATGAAGGGCAAATTTCTTTGTTAGGCTTCCTTTCACTAATACTCTTGCATCTGGGGCTCTGTACAAACTTTTAACCCAACCTATAAATCCCTCTCCCAACCCATACACCCGGAGAACCTCGAACAGATATTCCCATTCTATACGGTCAAATGCCTTCTCGGCATCCATTGTTAAAACCGCTATATACTTTTGCCCATGGGAAGCTCTCCATATTACATTAAGTAGTTTTCTCATATTATGATATGAGCTTCTACCGGAGACAAAGCCTGTCTGGTCCGGGTGAACCAATCCCGGAAGGAGCTGATCCAGTCTCCTGGCCAACACCTTAGCCAGGATCTTGGCATCACAATTCAATAGGGAGATCAGCCGATATGAAGAACACTCCTGCCCATCCTTCCCTGGCTTTGGGACCAAGCAAATGACCCCTTTCCCTGAATGAGACTGGAAGGTCTCCCCCCTCCTCTGACCTCAGAAAACACCCGATACAGGGGTTCCACTACATGTTCCTGTAATGTCTTATAGAATTCTATGGGAAACCCATCTGGCCCACTAGCTTTTCCCTGCCTCAGACATTGTATTGCTTGCCTAATTTCCAGGTGTGTGATCTCCCCCCCCAGCTGCCTCCATTGTTGTTTGGTTACTTTGGGGATTTTAACTCCGCTTAAAAATTGTTTTGCTATGTCTCCTGTACCAACACACTCTGCTTGGTAGAGCTGTTGATAGAATTGTTCAAATCTATTCCTTACTGAATTTTTGTCCCTCAACAATTTCCCTTCCTTATCTTTAATTTCTACGATGTGCGTACATACTCGCCTTCCCTTTATTAACCGGACCATTAATGGGCCAGATCTGTTCCCCCATTCAAACAGACGACTTCTAGCTAACATCCCTGCCATTCTCGCCTCCCCCAGTAGGAAAGCATTATGCTCCTCCCTTGCAGCTTTCAGACTTTGCACCCTCTCCTCTGTTGTTCTTTCCACTACTGCCCTCTCCCACATTTTCACCTTGCCCTCTAATTCCACTCGAGTGGCTTCTTTCCCTTTTTAGTGTTGAGCCACAAACCTAATAATGGTAAAAGCTTTACCAGCTTCCCAAAATATTCCTGGGGATTCCACCGAATCCTCATTAGTCTCTTTGTAATACTGCCACTGCTGCTCGAGATATTCTATAAATTCTTTTTTACCCAACAGATACCTTGGGAACTTCCAGGGTGGAGGACCCTCTTTCTGTTCCTTTAATTCTAAGACCATCTGGACCATAGCATGGTCCAAGAGGAGAATGGGACTATGTTCAATCTTTTGTACCCTGCTCAGCCAAGATCGGGGCAAACAGACGTAATCTATCCTAGTCCATATTTTATGTGGGTTCGAGTAGAAGGTAAACCCCTTCTCTGCTGGATGTAGAGCTCTCCAACAATCAATCATATCCAGATCCAGCACTCCCTCCTGCCAGTATTTCAGCCCCCCTCTGTGTTTACTCTTCCCTTCTGAGTGGTCTAACTCTCCTTGCATAACTGCGTTAAAATCTCCTCCCAAGATTAGACCTTCAAATCGCTCCCTCATCAGAACATCCAGAATCTCCTGGTAAAAGGCCGGGTTGAAAACCGAAAGGGCGTAAACAATTCCAAAATTATCTTCTCACCTAAGAGCATCCCTTCTACAAAGACATATCTCCCCTCCTCTTTATCTGTAACTACCCTCGTATAGGTGAATGGAGTTGTCTTACCCATCAGTACCGCAGCTCCTCTCTTGTGTGAATTATAGGATGATGCATAGCACTTACCCACCCACCCTCTCTCCAGCTTCCGATGCTCTTGGCTGGTCAGGTGCGTTTCTTGTAAGAGGGCTACCTGAGTGCCCTGATGGCACAGGGCTGTCAGTATGCCAGTATGTTTAATCGGCGATGAGATCCCCTTCACATTTCATGAGGTAATCCCCAGTGTCTTGGACTTAACCATGTGGCCAAAATACTTTTCCCTTCACCCTTTCTTTTACTCTCACACTAAACAAAGTTCCCCACTTTTCAAGCTTGCAAATAGTTGTTGAGACATATATTAGCATTACATTCTTTACTATTGATAAAGATGAGACATTTCCAATCCTGCAAACAAATAAACATAAATGTAACATACCCCTTTCCAAACATAGCCCCCCCCCATTTCCAACCACAAAATAAATTCCCTTGATATATTTACCACCTCTATATTCTAACTGCCTCCTTGCCATTCAGCTCCAAGAATGGCCCTGCATCATGCACTGCAGACGCTCCATTCCCCCACCCCACTTAACTAAATTCACACAACATCCAAGTAATCTTATCAGATAATCTCCCCAACTTGCTATTAAATCAGCATCCTAAAACACTAAACATTTTAACAAGCCCATAACACATTTTAATAATAACACCCCCCGGTGCAGCTATCTTGACCTGCCTGCTATGCTGGAGTTCAAACCTACAGGTGGCCCAGTTGTTTTCCCACGCTGCAGATCAAAGGGAACCTTTCAAAATTGCAGAGGTCCCAGGGCGCCGGCGCTGCCCTAGAAATTCATGCAGCGTCGCCCACCCCTGGACCCCCACTTACCAGACCACAGGATGCACCACTCTCACGGATTCGGTCTAGGTACTTCTGGCATTAGCAAGTTCATCATCAGGTGAATCTCCCGCCATAATTCAGACTGCCTTCTGCAGTGGCACTCCTTCCCTTTAAACGTGCGCTTGGCCACCCTCCTGCACACCAACGATCCTCTTCTCAGCGCACAGCGAACCTCCTCAGCTTAATCTCCCCCCGGTCCAGTAGCCGCTCCAGAGAAATGCAAGAAAGGGGGGCAAAAAAAAAAAAAAAGAAAACTCACTCGCTAGTGCTTCAAAAAAATAAATTATTATTCAAGTCCTAGCAACATTTTGAACTGTTCAGAGTTCATGCACTATCCGTAGCCATAACGAGCACTCCCAGTACAGCTTCTTCCAGCCGACTGCTCTCATCCTGTCTTTTTCTTTAGGTCCTCCACAAATGCAGCAGCTCTCTCCAGGTCCCAGAACGAGAATGTGGCGCCCTCATATTTAACCTTAAGGATTACAGGAAAGAGCATGAAGCAGTCCACTTTAAGCTCTCTTAACTGTGCCAGCATAGGGTTGAAGGTTCTTATCTTCTTTAGAATTCTGTTGGAGTAATCCTGCACCAAATAAAGCCTCTCTCCCTCATATTTAAATTCCTTCATTCTCCAGTAGGCCCGTAACATCTCCTCCCGGTCCTGGTAACTGTGAAATCTAAAGATGATCTGTCTCGGGGGTTGTCCCACCGGCGGTCGCGCCGCAACCGCTCTGTGGGCGTGTTCCAACTTCAGCTTCCCCTTCTTAAGCTTCATGCCCAACAGACTCAGGAGCTTTTCTGCGCAAAAAGGACAGTATATCAGGACCCCCATTTCCCTCTGGGAGCCCCAGGAAGCGAAGATTTAAGCGCTGGGCATAATTCTCCTGGTAGTCATGTTGCTCTGCCAGTTCCGCTAGCTTTCTCTAGTTTGGCAACTCGAGTGGCAAAAGGGTCCATTTCGTCTTCTTATCTTAGAGATGCGTTCCTCTGCTTCCGCGACTCTGCTCGCTTGTGCTGTTATCTGTTCCACCATGTTCTGTAGGCGAGTATCTATTTTTTGCTCTAGTTTATTCCATTTCCCCACCAGCGCCTCCATAACTTGTTCAGATACTTTGCGGCCTAAGACCGCCATTTTGGTTGCTGAAAGCGAGATCGGGCCCATGGCTTCAGGGGGGTTTGTTGCTGCCCTTTTCCCTTGGTTTTTAGAGGCTGAGCGTTGGTTTTTCCTGGCGGTTGGGAGCAGGTATTCTTCCATCCTATATTCACCTTTGCTTCTTGAACATTTAGCGAGATTTTGCATACAGATGTGGTTAGATTTTATATTTTATCTGTAGCAGGTTTGAGAGCTGCGGGAATCCACGTCTACACTGCTGGCTGCTCATCAGCGCCCCCCCGCCCAGTTTTGTTTTAATGAATCATGAGCAACGATAGTTCCCTTGGTTTAATACTACAGCTATGGGCTTTTTTGAATAAAATAAGAGTCTGAGCCAGCTTCATAGTGCTGAGTGGTGAGGGACTGCTTGGCATAATGGCGACATGGGTTTGCGCTCCAAGCTAGAGTTGGTATGAGGAATGGCTTAAAGTGTCTGTGGGGAATCCTTCCTCCCATGGAGGGTGACTGAAAGGTTGCTGGTAGAATGACACAAAGGGCAGACCTGTGGAGTGGCTGTTGGTGATAACTTGCTGCCTGGCACCCCACCCAGGGTGGCCATAAGGATGGTCTCTCACTGGGGTTGTAGCTGGGAGAAAATCACTTGACTGGCTGCAGCATGATGGCCTCAACCAATAGCTGCCTACACTCATCAGCACTCGGAAAAAGAGAACCATGCCCCAACACTGGTGCCCTGCTGTGTACTGTGGTCGTCCATCTTCTAACTAGCCTGTGGCCAAGCCAAAAGGCCTTAAACTGGGCTTGTCCAGGCTAGCCAGGCCAGTTGGGTCATGGATGGAAGGGACCACAGTAACTAGGGAGTCCTCAAGTAGGGAGGTTGGCAGCAGGTTCAAGGACCCCCAAGTAAGCTTTATACAAGTCCAAAAGGAAATCAATAAAAACAAACAAGTAAGTCCAGAAAAGACATGTAATAACTGCCCATCTTTAACTGAGAAGGAAACAGGGGCAGTTTTCACAGAACTGTGTATAACTTCCAACAGTTCTCATGAAAGTAATACACACCCAGTCCCTGCATTGGGACTTGTATAGCCCTTGTGGCATTTGTGAATGCGTACATCTCTGAGTGTTGTGATCCTATGTTCACTTTTGTTGTGATCCCTCTGCTATCCAGGACTGGAAACAAATTAGCTTGAGTGTAGCAATACACAAGTTGTACACATCCCACCTTACTGAGGGAATCAAAACTAATCCCTCACTGTTCCAGGGTTAGGGATACATAACCTTTTTAGTTCATGGCCCTTGTACGATCTCAAAAGCAGCATAATCTCCCTCCTTCTCTGAAGGATCCTCCTTTATCGCTGACCCTCCAGGATCCTAGGCTCGTCCAGGTTCGCCACAGTCACTAGCAGCAACCTTGCCACTGCACCTATGGACCAGCCCTTTCAACTTAAATGATTCATTCAGCTACAGGCTGCAACAAAGCAACTAGGGAGCATCCACAGAGTCTCTCAACAAACAAGTACATTCAAGATGCATTCAGATGAAAACTACCCAAGTGCTGTTTGTGAAATTCTCTTTTTTATTGAGCATTACAACAGTACTGTACAGAATTGCACATTTTCTTTTCCACAGTGTGGCACTGGTCAAGGCACATCAACTCAGGGTCCATACCATGCAGAACAGAAGTGGTGCTCCAGATAAACGTAACTCGTCTTAGCTATTATGGGTGAAATAAAAGCGCGTCAAACCTGTATATTACTGCTTCCCCTAAAGTGCTGATGGCACAGTAAAGCAAATAATTTAGCCTGTCTGCAAATGCTGTTGCTTGCACTTTGGGGATGCAGTGTTACACCAGGTCAGAAGTATTTGGGAAAGCTATGTTATTTTCAGCATACTTGAAAATGTAAAACAATATTTCCAGGTTGGCCCAGTAGCATAGTGCCAGCATGTGTCATCTGTTACACTGGTGACCTGGACTGTGTCTCTAATCCTGGGCATTGTAAATGGTCAGCAGCAAGTGGACTGAAGGTCCCAGGGCATACTCTTCTCCAGGGTGTGATGTCTGCACATCCCACTGCTATTATACCACCAGAGTGACCACAGGTGGCAGTGCAGCTGTGAGTGCTTGAGGTAGGGCAGCTCAGTAAAGGCAAGGATCGGTCCTCTGGATCCAGGATGTGCCTCTATGCCTGGGGTAGGGGGTGGGGGGAGCTGGAGAAAAAAGGGACAAGTCATCTACAGTCTGGTGGCCCAGACAGCCTCTGACACACCCCTGCTCCTCATCCCACCACCACCAGATGCCAACAGAAACAGTTCACTGAGGTGGGGGGACACCATAAGAGGGAGTAAGTTCTGGAGTTATAGAAGGTATGGAGCCAGAGTGGCATCAGGGACAGAGGTTGACAGTTCAGTGGGAGAAGTCTAGTGCTTGCAGACATCCAAAGGAAACCTGTTCCCTGGTACAAGCAAAAAAAATACACAAGGGTGAATAATATATATATTGTGCCTTTAACCTGCAACTAGAGCATCACACTGCTTATCTGGAGCACCAAAAACTATAGTAAAATACTAGTGGCGCACTACATCCTACATCCGATGATCTTGATGACTTCCTCTCATAGTCCAATATTGTCTATGGAAAAGCATAGAGATCCTGTGTTCAGTTCAGTTCTTGTGCTACTGGCTGAGTCTTCACTTCTACCTTCTTTGGGGGAATGTAAGAGCCCATACCGGCTGCTCTTTCAGCCTCTTTTTGAGTGTAGGGTTCTTCACTTAATTGCTTTAATCTAAAAATGGACAAAGATCATTTCAAAATGAAGTCCCAAACACATTTAAAAATACATAAGATCAACATTGTTAAACCACGATTTCCTGGATAAACTCTACAGATCCATTACCATCACACCAAGGGGTTCTTCTGCAGCAGTGGGTCAGGGCTGTAACTCAATGAGAACATTCATTACCAGGTGGTCCTTTAATGTCAGTAACTCAAGATCAGAGTCAAATCCCAGTGGGAACATGCACTACCAGATGTCCTTTTGTGGTACTAGCTCAAGATCAATATTGAATCCCAAAGGGGCCATTCACTACCAGAAGACCTTTCGTAGTAGTGGCTCAGAAGGTCAGATTCTAATACCAATGGTGACATTTCACTAACAAAAGCCATTCCTTGGCAGTGGCTGACAATCAGAAGCCAATTCTTTTTTTTTTTTCATTTGATTTTTATTAAAAAAGGTTTTAATTTCACACACAATATACATACTTAATTTTATGACAGTTGTAGCCATTCTTTGTTCAGATTATATACTTTTGCATTATTCTAAGAGTTAGGGTATTTTACTCCTTGTTCCAATGCACAACAGAAAGAGAAAGATGAGGCACGGCCCCTCCTCCCCTTTTCCCTACTCAAGGAACGAATTCTATGTCTATAAGGGCTTGATATAAAGACCATCCTCTCCATTTATTCTGGAAGCTTGGTATTCTATCTTGTAATTTTGCTGATAGACCTTCCATTTTATATATTTCTGTTATAACTTCTCTCCATTCTTGTATTGTTGGTGTTACTTTTTTCATCCATTTTCTAGTTAAAACTTTTTTTGCTGCAAGTAAAAAGACCTGCATCAGTGTTTTTTCCCCCAAGAGGGGCACCGGTCCGGATATAATGATAGTAAAACCATCTCTGCTGTTAATTCTATTATCTCACCCAGAATCAGAAGCCAATTCTGATGGGAATATCACTAGCAAGGTCATTCAGTGGCAGGGGCTGAAGATAAGAATTGAATCCCAATGGGGACATTCACTATCATACTTCCATCTGTGGTAGCGACTTCTGTTAAGAATAGAACACAAGGGGACTCAAATAACATCTGAGATCTTCTGTGGCTGAATCTCAAAGATCACGGGCAAATGTCAATGGGGACACCGAGGTCCTTCTGCCGCAGTGGTTCTTGACAGGATTAGAGCTGAATCCCTATCAGGAGTAGCGTAAAGGGTGTTCCATGGGCTCTGAGCACAGGAGCATGTTTTCTTTGCAGAAAATTCGGTTATCTGTGCTCCTCTTGTCTTTCAGAAGGACAGTTAGGGTCAGGAGTTCCAGGCAGTGGGAGGGTGGTGGAAGAGTCTAGAAAGAACATATTGATACAGATCAGGCTTTTGTTATTAACTGGGAAGAGTTTAAAGGTAGATCAGCAAGCTGTTGAGCAGGCAGGATGCCATCAAGGTAGTAGGTGGGTCAGCAAAGACTGTGTGGGTGTCACATACCTTAGTGAGTGTGTCAGCATGCTGGCAAGGAACAAGCATCTTGGCAGCCAGCACAGGCTAGTGTGTTTTTGTGTGTGTGTGCGTGCGCGCGAGAGCAAGCAGTTAGAGAATGATAGCAGCTGGCAGACAAATCCCCCTCGTAGGTGGGCAGGTAGGGATGAGCGTGTGGGATTTTGAGTGAGCTTATAGTAGACAGGAAATGAAACAAGTGTGTAGACAAGTGGCACTGCAGCAGGCAAGGAACAAATGCATGTGGCATTATAAGGCCAGCGGGGCACAGGACCCAAAGCAGCATGGATTTACAGCAGGAAGGTCATGTCAGACGAATCTAATTGATTTCTTTGACTGGGTGACCAAAGTAATAGACCAGGGAGGGGCTGTGGATATGGCCTACCTAGACTTTAGCAAGGCATTTGACACAGTCCTGCACAAAAGATTAATAATCAAGTTAGCCAACCTGGGAGTGGGTCCCAGGGTGGTAGCCTGGGTAGCAAACTGGCTGCACAACAGGACACAGAAGGTAATAGTGAATGGAACACATTCCGAAGAAAGGGGGGTTACTAGTGGAGTACCTCAGGGCTCAGTACTGGATCCAGTCCTCTTTAATATCTTTATAGGTGACATTCCAGAGGGTCTGGAGGGAAAGGTATGCCTCTTTGCAGATAAGACAAAGATCTGTAACAGAGTTGATACACAAGAGGGGGTAGTAAAGATGAGAAGGGACTTGGCAAGGTTGGAGGAATGGTCAGACATATGGCAACTTAGATTCAATGCAAGAAGTGCAAAGTAATGCATCTGGGAAACAAAAACCCAGGAGAAGAGTACACAATAGCAGGGGCAGTACTAACAACAACAAAAATGGAAAGGGACCTGGGGTAGTCATATTAGATGACCTAAAGGTGGGTAAGCAATGAAAAGTCAGTAAGGAGAGCAGGGGATACTGGGATGCATAGGAAGGCATCACAAGTAGAAAAGGGAAGTGGTTATCCTCTATACAGACAGTTGGTGAGACCCCATCTGGAGTACTGTGTGCAGTTTGGAGACCCCATCTACGCAAGGACATAGACAGGATGGAAGCAGTCCAGAGGAGGGCAACTAAAATGGTGCAGGGTCTGCAGCAGAAACCATATGAAGAGAGACTGAAAGAGCTTAATATGTATACTCTTGATGAAAGGAGGGACGGGAGGACATGATAGAAACTTTCAAGTAGCTCAAGGGAATCAACAAAGTCCAGGAGGGTAGCATCTATCAGAAAAAAGAGATGTGTAAGAACAAGGGGCCACAATTTAAAGATGGAGGGAGGACGGCTCAGGGGTAATGTGAGGAATTTTTTTTTCACGGAGAGACTGGTGGATACATGGAACCGCCTTCCTGAGGAGGTTGTTGGGTCTAAAACAGTGGGGGAATTCAAACACGCATGGGACAGACATAAGGCAATTATAGTGGGGGGTTGCAGGAAGTAGGCTGTTGGTTAACTAGAATCTACAGCTTATCCAATAGGTAGGAAAATGGGCAGACTGGGTGGGCCAAGTGGTCCTTATCTGCTGTCAAAGTCTATGTTTCTATGTTGGTGTGGATGGACGGCGGGCAGGGTAATGACTGTACTGACTGTAGGCCAACAGTTGATGAAAACCAGAAGACTGAGCAAAGAAGAAAGATTGTATTTTTTATTGTCAGAAGAAAGAATAAAGGCAGAGGGCATAGATGCCAAAGAAAAATGAAATAGTGAGAGCAAAGATGTGAGAAAAGTCCAGAGGAAGAGGCAAAACTGGAAAAGAAAGATCACAGAAGGAAAATTATGAAACAAAGAGACAGATCATAGAGACAGGTAACAAGGACAAGTTGTGAGGCCACTTGTCATGATGTACTGTATGCTCTGAGGGAAACCTGTTGAGTAACTGCATTTCCTTTAGGAAGTTGCCTGTTGCCTTCAACAGATTGTCTTTGGAATATAAAAAATAATTTATAAAATATAGGTAGAAGCACAACCAAGGTCTGAAGGGGCACATATTTTAGGGTACAATTTAGATTTTCTGTTCTGTTTTGGAGAAGCACACTGTGCTAAATCCTTAACACCACCCCGATACCAATGGAGACATAACACACCCAAAGTCCTTCCTCTGAAGTGTCAGAATCACAGACAAATCCAAATGTAGACATACATAACAAAAAATGCTTCCATGACAGTGACTCAGAATCTGAGCTGAATCCAAATGGAGATGTACACAACCCAAAGTCCTTCTGCTGCAGATCCTCTCTGTTCTAAGAGCAACATTATTAGCCACAGATTTTTTCATCATAGTTCTGCTGATGGGGGTGTAGTTGTATGTTAACACAGCTGCTGAGACCACTCTTACAGTTATAAGAGTGGTCTCACATGCATTCTTAGGGCATGAGAATCGCAAACTGAAGCTGATTGGCCTGCTAAGGATGTAAGAAAAAATGATTTACTATAGTAATGTCGTTTCTTCTGGAGGATCCCTCATTATGCTAAACTAATGCAGTTAGCCCAGTAGGTTCAACTGCCCCAGAGACTGGAGCTTATGTAAATCAAGAAACGTTGCAGTGTAACTTAGAACCTAGTTCAAATCTCTGCCTCTAGGTGCTGCTGCTAACGGCAGTTTTCCCTCAGATTAATGTCGAGCTAAGTGGGAAACAGCTCCATCTACTATCCTAAGCTATCCTAGCCAAAAATTACTATAGCATCAAAGTAAAAGGAACAACAGATGGCCCAACTGGGTAAAGTATGACAGGCAAAAAACTGGCAAAACAAATGTGAGTGAACAGTAAACCATGCTTGGCAATGAGAAAACAGGTAGCACTGCAAGTTAAAGAAGCTTTTCAGATTCTGGAAGGGAAGTTTAAGCATAATGAGGGAACTCCTGGAAGAAACAACATTACTATGGTAAGTAATTTTTTTTTCAAACCCCAGGAATCCCTCATGATGCTTAAGTAATACAGACTATGCAGCAGTACCTTGGGAGGCTGGGCACAGAACCTATTTTGGAAAAAGTTCTGCAAAACTGCAGTGCCAAACCTAGCATCACTTTTGGACTGTACATCCAGGCAGTAGTGCTTTTTGAAGGTGTGCACTGTCTTCTAGGTAGCTGCTTTACAAATCTCCAATAGGGGTATGTCCTTTGTAGTAGCGACACTGGCAGCCATGCCACAGATGGAATGGGCTCTGAGGCCCTGAGGTGGCTGCTCGTCCACTTTGCTGTAGCAAAACTGTATGCAGGAGACTAAAGGAATAATGCACGACAGGGTGTGTGTCGTGCTGGGATAACGCCACGCCTGGGGGGGGTTGGGCACGAGGCCGCAGGCCAAGTGCGTCCAATGCCCCAGGCATGGCGTTATCCTAAACAACACACAGCCTGGAGTGCATTATTCCTATTATACAATGGCTTGTTGTTATATATAAAATAAAAAAATAATTTTAAAGAATGTTTTTATTAGTCTGGAAAAATATTTTTGTTTCTTAAGAAGAGATGCAAAAAAAAAAGCTCATCTAGATCATCTAGCTCCAATAGCTCATCTACATGGCTTTACAGTGCTGAGACTAGACCCGTGGTGTTGTGCCAGGATAACACCATGGGTCCAGCCCCAAAGTGACCAATCACAGTCCAAGATTCTTTCTTGCCATTGTATAATATCCAACAAACAACAGTCTTCCTTGAGGCTGGCCTGCCCTTACCCATCTCACTATAGGTGAGGAACAGCTGTGAATGGGATGACCTTATGTCCTTGGTGCGCTCCAGGTAGTGCATTAATGCCCTCTTGACATCTAAGCTGTACAGTTTCAGTTCACCCGAGCCGGACTTTGCTGTGAAAAAGACAGGGAGGGTAATTGATTGGTTCAGATGAAACTTAGAAATCACCCTGGGAAGGGATTTTCTGTTAGTCCTGAGGACTACTTTATCCTTGTGGAAGATGATGTAGTTTTGGTCTGTGCAGAGGACTTGGAGCTCTGACACCCTTCTTGAAGAGATGACAGCCACCAGAAAAACAGCCTCCCAGGTGAAATACTTCAGGTCAGCAGTAGCCATGTGCTTAAAAGTGGGGGTGGGGTGGTCCATGAGGTTGGCTATGCACACGTTAAGGTCCCAAGGGGGCACAGGCTCCCTGAGAAGTGAGTATACGTGAAGACCCTTGAAGAATGTTTTGCAAATGGGGTGCAAGGCCACAGTTTTTTTCCTGGCCTGCTTTAATGTAAGCAGAGATTGCTGCCAGGTGCACGTTAAGGGTGGAGGTCTTGAGGCCCAAGGCCTGAATATGAACCAGATAGTCCAGCAAGGCTGGCAGTTCAGCTTCCGAGGGATTGATTTGCCTATGTTCACACCATATGGTAAATCTCTTCTATTTGGAAGCATAAGTCTTCCTGGTTGCAGGCTTCCTATAGACACTAAGTACCTCCTCACAGAGCTGGAGATCTGAGAACTCTAGATGCTCAAGAACTAGGCCTTGGGGTGTAGAGACTTGAGATTTGGGTAGGTTATTCTACCCTGAGACATGGTCAGCAGGTTGCATCTCTGGGGAGGAGGATGGGCTGGAGCTTGGACAGTGCTAGAAGCAGGGGGTACCAAGGTTGCCTGGCCCAATCTGGTGCCACCAGAATCATGGATGCAGGCTAGTTCCTTAACTTCAGCACAGCCCTGAGCAGTAGAGGGAAGGGGGGAATGCATAAAGAAACTTCCCTGTCCAGTCCAGTGCTAGTGTGTTCAGAGGGATAGGACCCACTGCTGGTGGCCTGCAACAGAACAGAGGGAGCTGATGGTTCTGCTCTGAGGTGAACATATCTATTTCTGGTGTGTTCCACCTCCTGAAGAATTAACTCCAGCACTTGCCTGTTTAGGGCTCACTCGTGGTGCCCTTGACTGTTCCTGCCAAGGATGTCTGCCAGGATATTGTCCTTCCTTGGCAGGTTGACTGCCGACAGCTGCATGTCCAGGGAGTAGGCCAAAGACCAGGCCTTCATTGCCTCTGTGCAGAGTTTTGAGCATCTGGTTCCCCCTTGCTTGTTGATATATTACATGGTGGTAGTGTTGTCTGTCTGGACCAACTGACCCCTTAGCTGGGGGCAAAGACCTGCGAGGCCAGGAAAATTGCCCTGAGCTCGAATAGGTTGATGTGCAGCTGTGTTTCTCGAGGGGACCATACATCATTGAGTGTCTGGTCACCCAGATGTGCACTCCAGCCTAACAGGGAAGCATCTGTGGTTAAGACTACAGTTGGAGCCTGCTGCTAAAATGCGACTCCCTGCCTCAGGTTTTCCTCCTCTTTCCATCACTCCAGTGCCTGCAAAAGGGTTCTTGTGACTGACACTAGCTTGGAGAGTGGATCCCTTCTTTGGAACCAGTGGGACCTGAGGTGGTTCTCTATGGCTCGCATTTGAAATATGGCACCTGGAACCACGGCTGTGGTGGAAGCCATGTGCCCAAGCAACCTGAGTAAGTATCCTGCCAGCCTGGGCTATTCCAGGAGGAATCATCCTGCCAGGTTTTGGAGGTTTACATTCTGTCCTGTGGGAAAAGAAAAAATTACTTACCATAGTAATATTTTTCCTTATAAGGGATCTCCTAGTAGGATTAGACATAATAGCAGTCAGTTTAGAGCTGCTGACTGTCCCCAGAATGCTGATTTCAGAATGTATGCAAATTAGTGGAATTTAGAATGCTACATTCAAACACTGCTGCCTCTCACTTACTAACTGCCAGATTTGATTTTGTAGATGAAGCAGTAGGCTAATCACTAACTAAAAACTAAACACCCTTAACACTAATGTTCTCTCTTTGTTACAGAGGACTGGATCCAAACAGGATTAGAAAAAACAACAAAAAGAGAGCTAGTGGTCCCAACCATTATTGTGTGCATAAACTATTATAAAAACAAGTTAGGCCAATGATTAATGACAATGTTAGATGACTCCTATAAGAGTACTGCTGAACCTATATAGGTTATGTAAGGGGGGAGGTAGAGATGGGAGGTCCAATCCTACTAGGAGAGCCCTTGTAAGAAACAATATTACTATGGTAGGTAATTTTTTCTTCAAGACCGAGGAATCTCCTAGAAGTATTAGGCAGAATAGCAGACTACCACAAGCAGTGCCTTGGGCAGAGGGTACAGAACCCATTTAGGAAAAAGGTTCTGCAATACTGCACTGCCAAACCTAGCATCACTCCTGGACTGTATATCCAGGCAATACTGCTTTGTGAAGGTGTGGACTGTACTCCAGGTAGCCGCTTTACAGATTTCCGGCAAGGGGATGTCCCTTGCAGCTGCCACAGAGGCAGCAGTTCCACAAGTGGAATGTGGCCTGAGGCCCCGTGGTGGCTGCTTGTTGGTCTTACTGTAGCAAAATTGACGCAGAATACTATCCAACGTGCAACTGACTTCTTTGAGGCAGGCCTGCCTTTTCCCACTTCGCCATAAGAAATAAACAGTTGTGAGTGGGAACCCCTGAGGTCTTTGGTATATGTACTATAACAGCCGAGAGACCTTTTTACATCCAAGTTATGGAGTTTTTGTTCACCTGAACTGGATCTAGCTGTGAAAAATATTGGCAGGGTGATGGACTAATTCAAGTGGAACTCAGTTACCACTTTTGGAAGGAACTTTCTATTGGTTCTAAGGACTACCCTGTCCCTAAGGAAGATATGCACAATTTTCTTCTCGGAAATCCTGCTGGTGCCAAGGGCTAGTGGGGAACACAAAAGGAAGATTAGGGAGATAAACCAGTGGCTCAGGGAGTGGTGTGAGGCCAGGGGGTATGGGTTGATGGGGGATTGGGGGGAGACCTGGGAGGATAAGGAGCTGTATGCTAGAGACAGGCTCCATCTCAATTTGAAGGGGAAGGGAATCCTTATGCTGAAAATAGAGGGGTTCATTGGTGAAAAGTGGGGTTTAAACTTGTGAAGGGGGAGGGATGGGAGAAAAGGCTGTCGAGGGTCCGATAAAGGAGGACTCTGTCTCCACCCCCTGGGAGCAGGAGGAATGCTGGAAAGGCCGACTGGTAAAGTGCGGACATGGGGAACAGGAATCCCCATGGGAACACGAGCAGGGAAATGGAAGTATGAGAAAGGTGGAAGGTAGTCCTGCTAAATGCCAGGAGCTTGGGCAATAAAATGCCTGAGCTCCAGGCGATGCTAACTGAGGGAGCGGTGGATGTGGCAGCGGTCACTGAGACATGGGCCACAGCAGGACACGACTGGGACCTGAACCTGGAGGATTACTCTATGTTCAGGAAGGACAGGGGGGAGGGAAGGGGAGGAGGGGTAGCAATGAAAGTCAAAAACTGCATTGGCATAGGGGAAGTAGAGGAGGCGGAGGGAACCGTGGAGGCGATTTGGGTCACCTTGACAACGGGGGGGGGGGCAAGAGAGTAAAAATAGGAGTGGTGTATAGACCCCCTGCACTGGCAGAGGAGCTGGAGGAGAGTCTAGTGGGAGATGTTGGGAGAAACTGCAGATTGGGCAGGGGAAGGGTGGTGGTGTTGGGGGACTTAAACATGCCAGGAACAGACTGGGAGACTATGACATCCTCTGTGGCCAGGGCACAGAGGTTGTTGGATGTCTTTCAAGACGCATTCCTAACTCAGCAGGTGGGGGAACCGACCAGGGAGGCGTGGGTACTGGATGTGGTCCTGGCAGACAGTAACCAGATTGGGGGCCTGGAGGTAAGGGACCCATTGGCGGGAGTGACCATACCATGGTCTGGTTCTGCCTGGACCTAGGAGGGGTAGAAGGCTGCACAAAGACGGAGGTAACTGACTCGGGGTGGATTTAAGGAAATGGGAAGGATCCCATGAGCATTTGGATGTGATTGGGTCAGACATGGATGCTGATAGTAGGTGGGAAATCATCAGGAGAGGGGTGCAGGATGCAACCAGCACTTGTACAAGAGTAAGACAAAAATGCGGTTGAGCCCGAAACCTGCTGGTGGACCAGGGAGGTCCAGGAGGTGGTGCAGGGAAAGAACACAGCCTATAGGCAATTCAAGTGCTCAAGGAGTGAAAAGGATCGAGGGGAGTACGAGCTGATGGCTAGAAGGGCCACTAGGGTGGTGAAGGCGGCTAAGGCAAGGAAGGACCAGAACCTGGCCAGAGAAATTAGGAGAGGGAACAAGGGGTTCTTTAGATACATTGCGGAAAAAAGCGAAGGGTGAAGGGGCAGATTAGCAGGATTAAAACAGAGGAGAGTTGGACACAAGACCCGGGGGAGCAGGCTGAGGTACTAAATGAGTACTTCACCTCAGTTTTCACCAAGGAAAATGAGGGTGCTGCATCATACATGAGAGGAGACAGTGATACTGAGGAGGGGGGGACCCTTACCCATCGGCGGGTCTAGGGAGAGTGGGAGGCATCAGTGGCAGGAGGGGGGGGGAAGACTATGCAGGGAGAAGAGGTAGCGGAAGTGGAAATCACAGCAGAGAGAGTGGGGGAAACCTTCAGGTCCCTTAAGAAAGAGAAAGCACCGGGGCCGGATAAATTACATCCCAGAGTGCTGAAGGAACTTGCAGATGTCCTGGCTAAACCCCTGGCAGAGCTTTTCACCATCTCTCTGAGGACAGGGTGGGTGCCCCAGGACTGGAAGGTGGCGCATACAGTGCCTATCCACAAGGGGGGGATCAAAGGAGGTGGCAAGGAACTACAGGCCTGTCAGCCTGACATCGGTGGCGGGTAAGGTGATGGAGGGCATTGTCAAGGAGAGGCTGGGGGGGGGACCTGGAAAAGTCAGGGTGCCTGGACGATAGACAGTATGGATTTGTCCTGGAGAAATCATGTCAAACCTTGTGGAGTTCTATGACTGGGTGATGAGTGCCTTGGACCTGGGTAGATCAGTGGATGTCCTCTTTCTAGACTTCAGCAAGGCACTTGACTCTGTTCCTTATGAGGGCCTGTTGGATAATCTGGGAGAAATGGGGGTGGGGAATCAGATGATCAGATGGATAGGCAGTTGGCTCCAGGACCGGAAGTTGGCGGGATAGTCTCATCCCCAAGGAGGGTCATTAGTGGGGTCCCACAGGGATCAGTCCTTGGGCCCCTCCTGTTCAACAGCTACGTCTCTGACATAAGGACAGGTATCAGGAGGAGATGAGTCCCTATGGATGACTCAAAACTGGGGGCAGTGGTGGATGGGGAGAAGGGGAGGGTGGCCCTACAGGGGAACCTGGAGGCTCTGGAAAGATGGTCTAGAAAGTGGAAGCTGAGGTTCAATGCAGAGAAATGCAAGGTACTGCACCTGGGGGCTAGAAACCCGGGCCAAGTGTACACCCTGTGGGGGAAGTGCTACAAGTCTCGATGGCTGAGAGGGACCTGGGGGTGGTGTTGGATGTCAAGATGAACAACTCAGAGACTTGTAGGAGGGCAGCAGCCAAGGCCAACGGGAAGTGATACTCCCTCTGTATAACTGCTTGGTGAGGCTGCACCTCGAGTACTGCGTGCAGTTTTGGAGGCCACACTTAAAGAGGGAAATTAAACTCCTGGAGAGGGTCCAGAGGAGGGCAACCAAAATGATTTGGGGCTTGGGGGACAGTACCTATGAGGAGAGGCTCGAAGAGCTAAATATGTACACACACTGGAAGAGAGAAGGGACCGGGGGGACACGATAGAGGTCTTCAGGTACATGAAGGGGGTAAATAGGGGAGGAGCAGTCAGGGTGCTTCGAAGGAAGAAGGAGGAGGGGGCCATTAAAGGCATGGGTGGAAGCTGGGGGGAAGATTCAGGGGAGAAAGGAGGAGGTGCTATTTCACTGACAGGGTGGTGGAGCCATGGAATGCGCTGCCTAGGGGGCTGGTGGAGGCAGAGACGGTAGAGGGGTTCAAGAGGGGGTGGGACAGGTACAGGGGAAGGGCTCTGGAAGCAAAATCCAATGCAGCGAGAATGTCTGGAACTGGGAAGGGAGAAGCCAGAGAAGGCGAGGGGGGCAGCAAGGTCAGCTCCCAGGGTGGGGGCTGACCAAATGAGCAGATGTGAAAGACTGTTAGGCCTATTCTGCTGGCATTTTAGTATGCTAGTATAATGTAGCTGGGATCTGTGCAAAGAGCTTGGAGCTCGCATACTCTTCTTGCTGAAGTAATTGCCAGTAGAAAAACAGTTTTCCATGTGACATTTTTAGCTCAGTCATAGTTATTGGCTCAAAAAGGGGTTCAATGAGTTTTGCTATGCACAAATTCAGGCCCCAGGGAGAGACTGGTTCCTTAACAGGAGGGAACATATGTGTCAACCCTTTGAAACACTTTTTAAAAACAAGGTGTGAAGCTATTGTTCTCTGAGCACCTGTAGACAAATAAGCAGATACTAGCCAGCCCAGTGGTGCTGAGGGTTGATGCACTGGACGCCACACCTTGTGCCACGCCGGCGACCCGGGTCCGGGAACAGACTTGGGTCATTGGAGGTCAACAGGAGAAGAAAAAATTACTCACCTTAGTAATGTTGTTTCTTCTAATGGAGTCTTGCTGTATTCTGACTATTTGCAGTGATCTCCACCCTTTGAACTGCCCCGGAGAGGAAAGAGTTAACTTTCTATGCAAGGCATGGAACGCTGAGCTCGAGCTCAGTTGAGCCTCTGTCTGCTGTTGTTTGAACCCCGACCGCCAGATCTTTACGAGCTATACTCACTGGGCGTCCTGTGTGGAAACTGTAAACTCACACTAGCCAACTGGCAACTAAATTTAATAAAAAGGGTTTTTTTTGTTTCAAAGCAAAGACTCAAGTCAGGAAACCCAAAAACAAAACACAACACACACCCAAAATTAAGAGGGTGAGAAAAAGGAGATACCTCTAGGGTGCCAACATTGCTCCTCCCACCCACATCCCAAAACCAGGTTCTGAGAGGAGGCGGGGGGTCAGAATATAGCAAGACTCCATTAGAAGAAACATTACTAAGGTGAGTAATTTTTTCTTCAAACAATATGAAGTCTTGCTGTATTCTGACTATTTGCAGACTACCAAGCAGTACATCCATGGAGGAGGGACAGAACCTACTTTGGGAACAGGCTCTGAAGTACTGCTGTGCCAAACCGAGCATCACTCTTGCCTGGATATCCAGAGAGTAATGCTTGGTAAAAGTATGGACTGTTTTCCAGGTGGCTGCTTGACATATCTCTAAGACAGGAATATCCCTGGCAGCAGCCAGGGAAGCAGCTGTACCTCTAGTAGAGTGAGCCCTCAGGCCTGAGGGTGGAGTCCTACCCAATTTCTCATAGCAGAATTGTATACAAGAGACAATCCACCTGGCAATAGATCTTTTAGTGGCAGGTTTTTCCCTTACCAACCTCACCACAAGTGAGGAACAATTGAGGAGTCAAACCTGGACCCTTGGTGCGCTCTATGTAGTAGCTAAGGACCCTTTTCATGTCCAGGCTGTGCAGCCTCCTTCTAGAGGAGGAATGGTCAGTGAAGAAAACAGGAAGAGACATAGACTGGTTAAGGTGGAAATCTGAGACCACTTTGGGCAAAAACTTCCTATTAGTTCTTAGGACCACCTTATCTCTATGGAAAGAGATAAAATCAGGCTCCACTGACAGGGCCTGTAACTCACTGATGCGTCTGGCAGAAGTAATGGCTACCAAGAACACAGTTTTCCAAGTCAAGTACTTAAGCTCTGCTGAGGACAAAGGCTCAAAAGGGGGTTGCATAAGCTGACCAATGCAAACATTTAGGTCCCAAGCAGGAGCAGGGTCCCTGAAGGGAGGATTGGTGTACAACAATCCCTTGAAGAATTTACAAAATACAGGATGAGCTGAAAGAGAAGAGGGCTTACCTACTGACAGAAAAGTAGAAACAGCTGCTAAATGTACTTTGAGCGTAGCTGGTCTGAGCCCCAAGCTATTGAGATGAACCATATAGTCCAGAACTGTAGGCAACCCAGCAGACTCTGCAGAAATATGCTTCCCAGAGCACCAAATAATAAACCTTTTCCATTTGGAGTTGTAAGTCTTTCTGGTGGAAGGCTTTCAAGAAGCCTTTATAATATCCAGAACACCCTGAGAGAGATGCAGATCAGCAAACTCTAACTCTTCAAGAGCCAGGCCTTGAGATTGAGAGATTTGAGATTCGGATACCAAACCCTCCCCTGAGAGGATGTCAATAGGTTGTAATTCCTGGGAAGAGACAGGGGAAGGTGGACTGCTAAGGACAGCAACAGTGGGTACCAGGGCTGTCTGGCCCAGTCTGGAGCAATCAGAATCACTTTGCAGGGTTGAGACCTGATTTTGACTAGTACCTTGAACAGGAGAGGGAAGGGGAAGCATACAAAACTTCCCTTCCCAATTGAGAACCAGAGCATCCAGGGGGACTGAGCCCAATACTGGGGGCCTGCAGCAAAAAAGGGGGAGTTGGTGATTGTCTGGGGCTGCAAAAAGATCTATCTGTGGAGTGCCCCATCTGGAGAAAATCACCTTCAAAACTAGGGGATCTAGGGACCATTCGTGATGGCCCCGAGATATCCTGCTGAGAGCATCTGCCAGGACACTGTCCTTCCCTGGGAGGTGCACTATCATCAGAGAGGTGTTCAGAGAATAGGCCAGAGACCACAACTTCATTGCTTCTGTGCACAAGGCCGTAGACCGAGTGCCCCCTTGCTTGTTGATGTACCACATTGTGGTGGTATTGTCTGTTCTGATCTGGACTATTTTGTTCTGAACAGACTTGGAAAAAACTTGCAGTGCCAGAAACACTGCTCTGAGTTCCAAGAGATTGATGTGAAGCAGAGATTCTTGAGGTGACCACAGCCCTTGGGTGGTCAGATCCCCCAAGTGGGCTCCCCAACCCCAGAGGAAGGCATCTGTGGTAAGGATTAGAGAATGAGACTGAGTGACAAAAGGAACTCCTTGCTTTAGATTGTCCTGATCCTGCCACCATTGCAAAGCCTGGATCAGGGTTTGAGTCACAGGGACTAGTTTGGTCAGAGAATCCTTTCTCTGGGACCAGAAGGCTCTTAAGAGGAACTGAATGTCCCTCATCTGAAACCTTGCTCCCTGGACCACTGCCGTAGAGGCTGCCATGTGGCCCAGAAGCTGCAGAAAGTGCCTTGCTGGTCGAGACACCTGAAGGGTGAATAAAAAGGCCAGTTTCATAAGGATCCTTGCCCTGTCCAGGGTAAGGAAGGCTCTTGCCCTTATTGTATCCATTTCTGCCCCTATAAAGGTGAGGAGCTGTACTGGCTCCAGAACTGACTTTGAGAGATTTAGGAGGAACCCTAAGGAAGTGAGCAACTGCTGAGTTATCTGGAGATGTGACTTGACTTGGTCTGGAGACTGACCCACTACGAGCCAGTCGTCCAGGTATGGAAAGACTGAGATCTTTTTTCTCCTTAGGAAAGCAACCACTACTGCCAGGCATTTTGTGAACACCCTTGGGGCTGATGTTAGGCCAAAGGGCATTGCTCAGAATTGATGGTGGCCTGAGGGCAACTCAAACCTGAGGTACTTTCTGTGGGAGCACCTGATGGGAATGTGAAAATAGGCACCACTGAGGTCCAGGGAGACTAGCCAGTCCCCTGGCCTTAGAGAGGGCAGAATTATTCCCAGAGTCATCATTTTGAATTTTGGCTTTAAAAGGTGCTTGTTAAAATATCTCAGATCCAGGATGGGCCACCATTCTCCTGTCTTTTTGGGGGTTAGGAAGTACCTGGAGTGCAATCCTTTTCCCCTGTGTAAGGGTGGAACCCTTTCTATGGTTCCGAGAGCCAAGAGAGAAGAGACCTCTGCCTCTAGGGCAAGGGCCTCTGAAGGATTTGCAGGTGAAAAGGATCTGGTTCTCATCTTGGGGAATTTTTTGGAGCTGAGAACTAGTCCCTGGCTTACTACTTCCAGGACCCACTTGTCTGATGTTAAAGACTTCCAGTCCTGGACAAAGTAAGCCAGCCTGGCCCCTACAGGTGGTGGAGAATCGGCCTGGGCAGACCCATCAGGGTGCCTGTTTGGCAGGGGCTTTAGGCTGAGGAGTGGGAGCAGGCCTGCTCATACCCCGTCTGCCTCTCCCTCTAAAGAACCCCCTCTGAGCAAAGGCAGAAGAGGAGGCCTGGCTTGGTAAAGGCTCTATGAAAAGGCCTGCCCTGCCCCTGAATGCTTACTCTGGGAGTGGCTTGCCTTTCTTGGCCTGAGCACTCCTGTAGGTGGTCCTGTACTGGCCCATTTTCTTCATGTAGTTCTCTGTCTGCTCCCCAAACAGAGAATTACCAGTGACAGGAAAATCCATGGCCTTAGTCTGGGTATCCTGTGACAGGCTAGTACATCTGAGCCAAGTCATCCTTAAGGGCCACAGATGTAGCCATGACTCTAGATGAAACATCATTGGAGTCCACAGCAGCATGAAATTGCACCTTGATGCCCCAATCCCATCTGCAGCCACCTGCTCCAGCTCCTGGCAAGCTGGTCAGGGACCTGTTTAGCTAGAGCCATCACAGTGTCCCACCTGGACTTCTGGTATCTAGCTGTAGGCCATATAATTAGCCTGCCTGAGTCCCAAAGATGCTGCCATGTACTGTTTCTTGCCATGGCATCAATCCTCCTGGAGTCCTTATCTGGGGGGTGGAGCCAAGGGTATATTTGCCTTATCACAGGCAGCAGCCTGCACTACCCCAACATGGCTACATTGCTGGGAAAGGAACTCCGTATCTGAGCCTAAAAGAGTATACCTCTTGTCCATTCTTCTGTCCACAGGAGGTATGGAATTGGGAGTTTTTAGAATTTTAAATGTCTGTTTCCCAAAAGACCTACAATCTTCTGGACTCTGGGATGTCCATCATCTCGACGTAATCAGGCTCCTCTTGATCCTCTACTGCTTCTTCCATAGGAAGCTGGAGGGTTTCAGCCACTTTTTTGTACAACATAAAGTGGGAAGGGTACTCAGAAAGCCTAGGAGAAACACCTGAAGGTCTGTCTGGGGAGATGTCCGGGTCAATGGGCACATCCAGATTTTCATAATCACCATCACTATCTTCATACTCTCCCTCCTCCGGTTCATAAAATTCTTCTAAATTATAATCCAGAACCGGAGGAACCGACCGACCCGAGCCCCTAACCGATGGTGCCAGTTCAGTCGGAACCGAAGTTAGCGATTGAACAATCCTTATCGCTTTGGTTATTTCATCAGCGGTTAGAAAAAGAACTTGTGGATCCGAACCAGCTGACTTATCCCTTCTTTTTCTTTTAACCAGAACTGACTCCTCAGAGTCAGTTCTCCTTTTGCCCGAAGAAGTCTCGCCCTGGTCAGACAGCACTCCTTCTGGTTCGGTCGGAACCAAACCGGGCTGGCCATCTGGGTCAGCGGACTTCTCGGCCTCCCTTTCCCTCAGTCTACCTACTCTCTTATCCAGGGTAGCTTTGGGAAAACTTTTGCAAATCTGGCAGTCTGAATCGAGGTGGTCAAACCCCAGACAATAAACACTGGTGGTGTGGGGATCAGCCTTAGCAAAGGCTTCCCCTCACACACACTACAGTGTTGAAACCCAGTGGGCCCGTCTTTTTCTTGGGTTTCTCAGACATGGCCAGTCCTAACCAAACTTACCCTTTTTTCAGCAACCCGCCAGGCAAGACACCCCTATCGGTTCCTGACCGTGTTACGGGTCTTGGAAAAAAACGTAATGAAATCCGTTTCTTTTTTAGAACCGATAGGGACCGTTACCACACTCTAACAAATCAAAAAAAACCTTTTCACAAACCTGATCGGTTCAAACCGAACTGATCCGATATTTACAAGTTCCACAAAGAAAAACTAATATAGAAACCTATCTAGTACTCACGGTACCACAGACAGAGACTTAACCGACAGGTTAGATTGTAGAAATTCGGTTGAAACCGAGAGAAAACAACACTTTAACTGACTTTTTTTGAACTGAGCGAAGGAGAAATCTCCGGAGTGACTGTTCAGTGAGGCGGAGTAAAGAATCTGGCGGTTGGGGTTCAAACAACAGCAGACAGAGGCTCAACCGAGCTCGAGCTCAGCGTTCCATGCCTTGCATGGAAAGTTAACTCTTTCCTCTCCCGGGCAGTTCAAAGGTTGGAGATCGCTGCAAATAGTCAGAATACAGCAAGACTTCATGTTGTTTGAAGGGGAGAAGATCGAGCATTCAAAGACAGCTCTCCTCTCTCTGGGATGGGTATGGGGCTTGCGTCACTCTGCAGCGGCATCTGGCGACTGTTAGGAGCACTGCACAGTTGCGACACACAGAAGAGGGTTGGAGATCAGCAGACATCGGCAAGCAAGTGCGCTGTACGTCATTGCACACTGGCTCCAGGGAGAGCACCAAGGCGGAAAACAGCGGAAAGGTCGTGGCAGCTGATGGCCATGCGCTGCATCCCTGGACGTGAGAGGTGCACCCTCAGGTATTGGTTCCAGGTCCCCGAAGGGGGATACTGTGTGTGCGCCGAGCCTGTGGTGGAGACGTGTTGCTGGCCATAATGGGTCTGGGGGTGCAGGTGCCGGTGGCCGGACGACCTGCCATGCCCGCACCACAGAAGGAGAAAGAAACAATGACATGATATAAAAAAAATAAGCAGATACTGCTGCTAAGTGAACCTTAAGGGTTGTAGGCATGAGGCCTAGCGACTGTAAGTGCACAAGGTAATGAAGCACTGTGGATAAACCTGCCCTGACGGGGTTGATTTTCTTAGACTTGCAACAAATGGTAAATCTTTTCCATTTTGAAGCATAAATCTTTCTTGTAGAAGTTTTCTGAGATACTTTCAGTACCTGTTCTGACAGGTTAAACTCAGAAAATTCTAACTCAAGAACCAAGCCTTCAGGTGCAGGCTCTCGAGGATCGAAAAAACTATCTGCCCCTGGACAGCTGTTAGAAGACTGAGTCTGTGGGACAGATGAATAGGTTGCTTGGTGGACATACTGATCAACAAAAGGTACCAAGGCTGTCTGGCCCAGTCTGGGGCAACCAGTAACATGGCTGCAGGCTGCCTCCTCAGTCTGAGGAGAACTCTTGACACCAGTGGAATTGCAGGAAAGGCAAAGAGGAACCTCTCTGTCCAATCCAGGGCTAGTGCATCACTGGACACTGTGTCCAGGGATGGTGGCCTGCAACAATACAGCGGAAGCTAATGGCTGTCCTTTGTGGCAAACAGATCTATTTCTGGGGTGCCCCACCACCTGAAAATTGTCTCCAACACGTGTCTGTTCAGAGCCCATTCGTGGTGATCCTGGCTGATTCTGCTGAGTGAATCGGCTAGTGTACTGTCCTTCGCTGGGAGATGTAAAGTAGTAGAAGTAGTAGTAGTAAATCTTTTTTATTCAAATGAATAAAGGAAAAACATTCAGTTAAGCATAACTCATTTTCAATGAAGTCCATAGGTTTTATAGCAGCAGATGAATGGCAAACAGATGCACCTCCAGGGAATAAACCAGTGATCAAATCTTCATGGCCTCTGTGCATAGTCTTGAAGATCTGGTACCCTCCTGCTTGTTGATGTACCACATGGTGGTTGTGTTGTCAATCCTGACTTGGACTGAATTACCCCATAAATTGGGTGGTGAAGGCCTTTACAGCAAGAAAAACTGCTCTCAACTCCAAAAGGTTGATGTGCAGTTTGGACTCCTGAGGTGACCAAACTCCGCTGATTTTGGGGTCACCCACGCACGCCCCACCCACCCTAGAAGAGAGAGGTATTTATTAAGGCCACTGTGTGGTGCTGTTGCCAAAAAGGGATGCCCTGCCAAAGGTTCTCCTTTTCTTTCCACCACTGCAGGGCCAGCAACAAGAGTTCTTTTAACTGGCACCAACTTTGAAATAGGATCCCTTCTTTGGGACCAGTGTGATCTGAGGTGAGACTGGATATCCCTCATTTGAAACCTGGAGCCTGACACTACTGCTGTAGTTGAGGACATGTGTCCTAGCAGTGCTAGGAACTGTCTTGCTGTTCTGGGCTAACCTAAAGCAAAGGAGTTTGCTAGGGACAGTAGATTTGAAACCCTCTGCTGAGGAAGAAAAGCTTTTCCCTGGATAGTGTCCAGGTCTGCTCTCGTGAAATCCAGTGACTGAACTGGCTCTATCTGAGATTTCTGAGCACTGATAAGGAAACCTAGCGACTCCAGGGTACTTTGAGTCACCCTGATAGAACACTTTCCTTGCTTGTACCACTTCCCTACAACTAGCCAGTTGTCCTGGTAAGGGAATACACGGATTCCCTGCCTTCTGAGGTAGCCTGCCACCACTGACAGACACTTTGTGAAAAACCATGGGGCTGAAGTGAGCCTGAAGGGAAGTGCTGAGAATTGGGAATAACCTGAGGGAAGAGAGAACCTCAGGTACTTTCTGTAGCAAGGTCTGATTGGGATGTAAAAATAGGTGTCTTTCAGACCCAGAGACGCCAGCCAGTTCTTAGAGCAGGAATAACTACTGCTAGTGTTAAGCATTTTGAACCTGGGCTTTGCCAAGTGTCTGTTTAGGTATCTGACATCCAAGACTGGACGCCAGTCTCTGTTTTTCTTTTTGGTCAGAAAGTATCCTGAATATAGACCCCCTTCCCCTCTGGGTATGGGGGACTGGCTCAAGTGCCCTGGCTTGCAGGAGCTTTTTTTACTTCTAACTCCAGCAGAATGTTCTCTGTTGGACTTGAAGACTGGAAGACCCTGCAGCCACACAGTTTTGTAAATTGCTTGAAATACAGGCAAAGACCCTGACTCACTACCTCCAATACCCAGTTGTCTGTGGTAATATTTTCCCAGTGTTTGAAGTAGAGTGACAGCCACCTCCCCCCCACTGGGGGACAGCTTAATCTGTGCAGTCAGAGATTCTGTCCGGATTGTGGTCTGGGAGCTAGAACTGGGTTGGCACGTCTAGCAGACCTCCTGCCCCTGTAATACCCTCTAACCTGTGTGTACTCTGGAGGCATAGGGTATGAGGCGAAAGATCTAGGGTAGTACCCCCTTCCCCTACCCCCTCCTCCTGTGGATCAATAAGAAGTGGGGCCCCCTCTCTCTCTCTCTCGGAGTTACTCCTACAGATGGTTTTGTACTCATCTACCTTTTTCATGTATACCTCAATTTTGTTACCAAAAAGGGAATTATTTTTGCATGGAAAATCCATAGCCTTCAGCTGGGTGTCTAATGTAAAACTGGTTGTTCTGAGCCAAGCAAATTTTCTTAATGAAACAGACAAGGCCAACACTCTGGATGAAGTGTGATTTGCATCCACTGCCACGTGAAATTACATACATACAAACATACGTATAAGCCAGCAGAAGAAGGCCATATGGTCTATCAAGTCTGCTTGTATTGCAGGGTCCACAGCTTGAGCTAATGTCCCTGCCCTCCCTCCCCACTCCTCCCATCCTCCATATCCATGATCCATACTTCCCCCCCTATGCCTATCCCAGCCTCTCTTAAAGCTGCCCACTGTCTTCAACAAGATGACCTTTTCTGGCAGTGCATTCCAAGTGTCCACCACCCTCTCTGTGCAGAAGTGCTTCCTGACCCCCCTCCTAAATCTTCCACCCTCCAGCTTAAGACTGTTCCCCCTAGTGTTATGGTTGCCACTCAGCTTAAAGCGACTCTCCTTAGCAACCTTATGTATCCCTTTCAAGTACTTGAAAGTCCCAATCATGTCCTCTCTCCCTCTCCTGTCTTCCAGGGAGTTGATGTTCAGTGCCCTCAACCTGTCCTCATATGCCCTACCCTGCTGACCCACTATCATCTTTGTAGCCCTCTTCTGGACCTTCTCCAGCAGGTTAATGTCCTTTTTGAGGTGTGGGCACCAGTACTGAACTCCATACTCTAGACGTGGCCTTACCAGTGACCTGTACAAGGGCAGTATAACCTCCTTTCTCCTACTATTGATCCCCCTAGATATGCATCTCATCATCTTGTTTGCCTCTGCTGTTGCTTTCTTGCACTGCGTGGAGTGTTTCAGGTCACTAGTGATCATCATTCCCAGGTCCTTCTGTTCCTCCTCTGATGCAGATAATTGGACTCCACCCAAGTAGTACTCTGTCCTGGGATTCTTGGCTCCAATATGCATAACTTTACATTTTTTGGCATTAAAGCCATGCTGCTAGATCATGGACCACTTCCCCAGCTTTTCCAGATCTTCCTGTAGGTCCTGTATCCCTTCTGTTATGTCCACTCCCCCGCAGAGCTTGGTGACATCCATGAATAGGCACATTTTGCCCTTAATGCCATCCCCAATGTCACTGATGAAGACAATGAACAACACCGGCCCCAGTACAGAGCCCTCTGGGACCCCACTGGTTACCTCTCTGGTACCAGATAACTCTCCCCCCACAACCACCCTCTGGGCTCTGTTTCTCAGCCAGTTTTCCGCCCATCTGGTCATCTTTTCCCCATCCCCAAGATCCACCAACTTCCTGATCAACCTTTTGTAGGGCACAGAGACAATGGCCAAATTGGTACTTTGTGGCATCAAAAAGCCATCCTGGCAATATGTGCCACGTCCTTTGCCACATCTCCTGAAACCCTATCAATTAAAGCCATCATGGAACTCCATAGTGCTTTCTGGTACTGTGCAGCTTAAGTCATATAGGCTGCTTTCCTGAGAAGCAAGGAAGATCTCAAGTAACCTTTCTTCCCCATTGTGTCAATTTTTCTGGAATCTTTGTCTGGAGGGTGGGCTGCTAGAGGGACTTTTGCTTTATCACAGGCTGCAGCCTGTATAACACCCTCATGATCTGGGTGTGTATACAGATAATCAGCAGAAGCCCTATCCAGAGATATTTACTTTCCACCTTCTTGTGCACTCCAGGGACAGAGGAAGGTGTCTGCAGTATTTTAAAAGTAGCTTTCCTTAAGGAATTATGGTTAGGAAGGACCACCATTTTTGAGGGAATGATACCCATCATATTCAAAAAATCTGCCTCCTCCTCATCATCCGTGGATTCTTGTGAAGTGAGGCCCAAAGTGTCAACTATTTGCCTGACAAAGGAGACGTGGGATGAAAAATCATCATGCCCATGAGGGGGGAGAACTGAACTCCTGGTCTGGGAATACTGGTTCAATAGGTTCCCCTAGATCCGGTTCCTCCTTCTCAATGCAAACTTGGAGTCCTTGGTCCATGGGAACCTGTGGTGGAATTTGAACCAGTGAACCCAGTACAGAACCTGCATCATGTAGAGCCTAGATAATTTGCAGGGGTCTTGCAATTTCCTCTGCAGAGGGAGTTTTATTTTTGTCTACTGGGAGCTCCTTTACTTTCTCAGCAGGAGGTGCAACATTTTTCTCTATACATTTCTTTTTTGTAGGCACAGTCTCATGTGTCTGTTCACTTGTTCTTTTTTGCTTAGTATGCTCAGTTCCCTTTTCCGTAATTTTGGGGTCTGAGGTATACTGGCTAAAATTGGTGTAGCCTATAAAACCAGCTACATTCTAATGCAGCCGGCAAGATTAGCCATAACCCAGGGGATCTTACTCCCGTCTTTATCTTACGGGGCTGTCACTTATCTCAATGCATCTGCAACTCTCCTAAGGAAGTGGGACACCACCTACAACAGCATATGTACGTATGCCTCAGCTTCTCCCTGGTCGAAACATCACTGTTTGCTTTACGCTGATCTGAACTGGCTGCCGCTTCTGATGTTCGTACTCTCGCTCTTGGATCACTGACCGATAATATCATCAGAACAAACATCCCGGTCTCGCTGGCCTCCCTATTAACTCCACTGCCCCCCTCCCATGGCCTTTGCTCGGACAACAAAGGATTGCTGAAAACACCAAGATGTAAATCCAACAAAGGCACACTTGCCTTTTCTTACTCAGCGGCCAAATTATGGAACTCCCTGCCTCTGGAGATTCGCCAAACCCCTACACATACCCTGTTTAAAAGCAATCTTCATTCCTTCCTATTTAACCATGTCTCCTGTACATGCTTCAAACCCCCTTGAACCCGACACAAATCTCCCTCTCCTTCATACCCCTAACTGCTTTATATACTATTTTGCTGTCAACCTCTTCTAGCACTGACAATAAGCACTTATGTGGCATGCTTTGTTATCTGTGAAATGCTCTCAATCCAGTGCTTTTATAAAAGGAATAAGTTTAGTCACCAGGACATATTACTGTTATTCCTTTTGGTCACGCATGCCAGCCACTATTGTGAAATCTCTACGTCTTTGAAGATCCTCTAAAATAAAAATGTATGTATACTTCCTGCTTATATTGTGTAATTTCTGTTTAATGTGCTGTATTTAATGTAGCAATTTCCCTGTTTCGGCAAAATGTATGTATGGCAAATGTATGTTTTCAAATCTATGTTTCTCGAAGTTCTCCTACCCACTGTAACCTCCCGGGTCGTGCCTGAAAATAGTCATGTCTTGGCTATGGTGCTTACCCGGTTAACAAAAACTAAATAAAATAAATAAAATATTTAGAAAGTCTCTCCTTTGTCTTGGAGTGAGATGAAGAAGGACCCGCCTCACTTTGCTTTGGTAACACTGAGGTTGGAATAGTGCCTTCTGTTCCAATTTCTTGGCTCTCGTTTTAACAGGCTTTGTACAAAAAGCACTATAAACTTCACAATTAGGGAAAAAATGGCTGGGACCCAAACACTCTATGCACAAAATTGTGGTGATCAGCCTTAGTAAAGGTTTGAAAGCACCTTATATAATTTTTAAAACCTGTGGGTCCCGTGCTCTTTTCTGGTCTGTCTTACATGCCAAATTGTCAGCAGATGGAGTAAAACTTTATCAGAACTAAATTTAGAGCAGTCACAGTCGGTTCCTTATGTTTGAGAGGAACCGTGATTAAAACTTACTTATTTGCTTTTATTTAAAATGTGGTCAGTTCCTAAATGAAAAGGGAACAGACTGCTACCCAAAGAATGGATATACAAATGTGCTAAGCAGTGAAAAACGCGATCAGTTCCTAAGAGCAAACGGGAACGATCATGGACAAAACAAAGTACTTTTAATAATAAAACTGAAATAAAGTAAAGCCACGATGGAACCGCTCACCAAACAAAATTCCCACATACACGAAACTGAGTAATATACTGCAAGTGGCAGAGTAGGAATAAAATTATGAAGAAAATACCACTTCTTCTGGCAGCGAGGTTGCTGTGCAGTCATGGGGCAAAGTCCTGCTTTCTAGATGGAAAAACTGAATCTGGTAGTTAGGGAGTAAGAGGCAACGGTTTTTGAAAGTAGGATTCCAAATTCCATTAATCTGCATACATTCTGAGGGCAGTCAGCAGCTCTAAACTGATTGCTATTCTGTCTAATACTACTAGGAGATTCCAGTGTCTTAAAAAAAGCTTTTCCCTGCAGAGTATCCAACTCTGCCACTATGAACTCCAGGGATTGTACTGATTTGCAGGTGGGACTTTTGTTGGTTCAAAAGGAAGTATACAACAGTAAGTAACAGTATATCTAGATGAGCAATGAATAAGTTTCAATGCAAAGGAATGTTTACAACAGTTTCTTTTTTCAGGTATTTTTGCAAGCGTTTTATAAATGGTAAAAAACACAATATACTGTATCTTTATCAATGAATGGTCTTGGGGAGTGGGATAAACTGCTTAAAGGTAGGTTTCTTTTGTCCCAATTTATTACAGGGAACTTAAGAGGAGTTTCAAGCGTATCATAAGGGTGTTATACTAATTCCGATGTTGATCTGCCCCTGCTCATGGCAATAACAGCCTATTTTACATTATCAGAGTCAAGACACATGTTGTTGATAACCCTCTCTATGATGTAGCATGTTCAGGAGTATACACAATGCTTATTGTAACAATTATGTCAATAGTATTCCTATATGCTTGCCTGATGTAATGACTTTATCATTTGAGTTCAAAATCAATGATCAATAAATATAAGTAAAAAAAGAAAAACTCCAACATAATTCTTTCTGTTGGGGCTGAGGGTGCAAAGCGCCTGTGTGGCTGCAGCTTTGGAAAAACCTGAACTGCCGAGAGAGGCCCTGGCTCACTACCTCCAAGACCCATTTGTCTGTGGTAATATGTTGCCACACTTGGAAGAAGTGAGCCAATCTCCCTCCTACTGGGAATGGGCTGGCAACCTAGGGAGAGCAATCAGGGATTCGGTTTAGGCTGGGACCCAGTGGCTGGAGCAGGCTCAGCACTTTTGGCAACTCGTCTACCCCTGTCCCTGAAATAGCCTCTTGCCTGAGAGTAATCCATGGGCATGGCTGGCTGGTAGTAGGCCCTGGGATAGTAGCCTCTACCCCTGCCTTCTGGAGGCTTTTTCTTTGGCCGAGTTGCTCTTGTAGGTGGTTTTGTATTTCTCTACGTTCTTCATGTGTGATTCAGTCTTGTCCACGCAGGGGAAGTCCACAGCTTTGGCCTGAGTGTCCTGGGTCAGGTTGTTAGCCCGGAGTCAGGTGAACCTTCTTAGGGAGATGGCCAGGGCCATGACTCTGGAAGCAGAGCTGTTGGCATCCACGGCCATGTGAACCTGGTACTTCATAGCAACTAGCGTTGTCCTGGCAGTATGTGCTATGTCATGCCCTACCTCAGCAGGGATTCTGTCGCACATGGACAAGACTGAGCTCTATAGGGCTTTGTGGTACTGGGTGGTATAAGCCATTTAAGCAGCCTGCCTCAGAAGGAGACAGGCTACCATGTACCCCTTCTTGCCCATTCCATCCAGTTTCCTGGAGTCTTTATCGAGGGGGGGGAGATATGGGTAACCTGTCACAGGCAGCTGTCTGAACCATCCACTTATGGCTGGGGTGTGAACAGAGGTACTCAGTATTGCTTCTGTCCGGCTGGTACTTCTTTTCCACCTTTTTATCCATCCCAGAATAGAAGTAGGGGTCTAAAGGATTTTTAAGGTTGCCTTCCTCAGAGACTTGTGAATGGACAACAAAAGCCTTTTGGTGTGGGCTAGCCCCACCATCTCTAAAAAGTCGTCTTTCTCCTCTTCCTCCACCGTTTTCTGGGTGGCAAGGTTGAGCGTGTCCACCATTTGCCTGACAAAGGCATAACAGGAGGAGAAATCCTCAGGGCCTCTGGGCAGGGAACTGAACCCCTGTTCCAGGGAAACCTACAGTTCAATCGGTTACCCATCATCCTCCTCCTCATCTTCATAAAAATATTCCAGCCCCTGGGAGGGGAGAAGTGGGACTTGGGTGGCACTGGTGGAACTGGAGGTGCCACTAGAGACCCCACAGACTGCAGGACCTGGAGAGTGTTAGCAATGTCCTCCACAGGGGGCCAAATTGTCTTGTCCACTGAGAGCTCCCTTGTTTCTTCAGCAGGAGGTGCAGTGACATGCTTTTACTTCTGTTTTTTTCTTAGTGGGAGTTGGGTCCGAACCCTGCTCCATGGACCTCTTATCTTTTCAGAGTCCCGTTCTTCAAGGATCTTGGGGTCAAATGAATCCTTAGAGGCCCTGTCCTTGGATTTACTGTGAGAAGGCCCTTGGTCAGACCTTTTAGAAGACGTGGAGGTGGACTGAGAGGCCATCTCTTCAAGCCTTTTGGCCCTTTTCTTAAATGTTTTGTAGCTAAACTTACTGCAAAGCTCACTTTGCAAAAATATGGCTTGGACCCAAACACTTCAGGCACAAATCGTGGCCGTCTGCCCTGGCCAGGAGTTGAAAACACTTGGCACAATCTTTAAAACCTGTGGGTCCTGTTCTCTTTTTAGGCCGAACTGACATGCCAATTCGTCAATCAGGCAAAAAATTTGATTCCCAGAAAGAAACTTTACAAATATGTGGTCCGGTTCCTTCAGGGAATAAAACTGCTAAATAGCAAAAACAAGCAGAGATTTAAAACTTTAAAGAGAAAGAACGTCTCGGTTCCCACAACACGGAACCCAAACGATAAAAACCACAACTAACCACTAATCTGTCTAGCTGTTTAAACGGTGAACCACAATAAAAATAAAAGCAAAGAAAAGAAAACTCACTAAAATAGTGAAGTTTCTCTGGTTCCAGGGAACCAAGATGGAGTAGGAGAAACACTAAAATAAAACAGTAACTAATATTATAGAAAACTAAACCAAAACGCACAAAAGTAAGAAATATAAGGAAAATAAGTGATTTTTGTAAGAAACACTGAAATAAAAGACTTGCAGCTAAGTTACTGAGAGAGATCTTGCTATTGCAAGTGAAGAAATTAATCTGAGGGAAAGCTGCCATTGGCAGCAGCACCTAGAGACAGAGATTTGAACTATGTTCTAAGTTCCACTGTAACATTCCTTGATTTACATAAGTTTCAGCCTCCATGGCAGTTGAACCTACTGGTCTAACTGTATTAGTTAAGCATAATGAGGGATTCCTGGGGTTTGAAGTAAGACCACTCTTACAACAAAATATTAAAATTAAGAAAACAGCCTCGAACATGACATCTCCAGGGCAACTGCACATAATAATAATAAAATAATTTTATTTACATAGCGCCTTTCAATATATCAAGGCACTAAACAAGTTAAAATCATAAATTCAAATTTCAATACGAAACATCAAAACACTTAAAAATACGTTATAAAAATACATCATAAAAACATAATAAATTACAATAAAATTCCAATCATATTACAATTCACTTAACTATCCAAGAAGACCATTCTCCATAAATATGATTTCAATTCTTTCTTAAATATCTCCACGGAGGTGCAGTCCCGTAACCGGCATGGTAGAGAATTCCAAAGAGTGGGTGCAACATGAGAAAATGCTCTGCTGCCTGAAGATTTCAAACTCACTCTTGTAATCTCCAACAACCCCATATCGGCCGAGTGGAGTGATCGGCCAGGGCAGTAAGGAACCAGTAGGTCTTTCAGATAGGACGGACCCTGAGTGCGAAGGGCTTTAAAAGTCAATAAAATGACTTTAAAGGTGATCCGCCAACGTATAGGAAGCCAGTGCAGTTCGCGCAGCACTGAGGTGATATGACAGGACCTACTTGTCCCAGTCAAAACCCGGGCTGCCGCGTTCTGCACCAGCTGTAGGCGGCGGATTTCAACCCCAGAAAGCCCAAAGTAAAGGGCATTGCAGTAGTCTAGGCGCGAGGACACAAAGGCGTGGACCAACGTTGGCAAGGAGTCAGATGGAACAAGGTGCTTAACCCTGGTAATATTCCTAAGATGGTAGAAGGAAGTCCTGACGACGGCCGACACCTGAGATTGAAAAGCCAGTCTATCATCAAGGATCACCCCAAGGTTGCGCACCCGTTCAGAGGCCGGTAGTGACACGCCACCAAGAAAAATTCCAGAAGGCGCGCCAGTATGCAACCTCTCAATCTGACCACCCGGGTCCACCACCAAAACCTCAGTCTTCTCTGAGTTCAACTTTAACCAACTAGAATCCATCTAGTTTTAGATTTCCCCCAGACAGTTGTTAAACACTGAGAGAGCTCCATCCTGGTCGGGTGCGAAAGACAGGTATAGCTGGGTATCATCTGCATAGGAGTGAAACCTCAGCCCATACCGTCTTATAATGTTTCCGAGTGGCAGCATATACACTGCAAATAACATGGGTGACAGCACAGACCCTGAGGCACTCCACACAACAAAGAGACTGGGCCAGAGGAAAAAATTCCCGACACAACTCTTTGTGATCTCCCAGTAAGGAATGAAGTGAACCACTGAAGAACAGTTCCTGACATTCCACAGATTTGCCTCAGGCATGCTAACAACACAAGGTGATCCACAGTGTCGAAAGCTGAAGAGAGATCAAGGAGAACCAGAATGTAATGTCTCTTTTGATACCTCGCCCTCAGAAGATCATTAAGCACCCGAACCAGCGCAGTCTCGGTGTTATGTCTTTTACGGAAACCAGACTGGAAGGATTCGTAGATACTATGGATGGTTAAATGGTCATCCAATTGGGAAGCTACAACCTTTTCAATAACCTTCCCAATAAAGGGAAGGTTAGAGATAGGTCTGTAGTTTGAAAAACAGTCTGGGTCCAAGGAAGCTTTCTTCAAGAGAGGTGTCACCACTGACTCTTTCAGGGAGCTAGGAAACTCACCTGACTCCAAGGAGCACCAGACTATTTGTGCCAAAACTGGACCAATGATGTCTACACAACCCAAAATTAGGGTAGTCGGTCCAGGATCCAAGCCACAGCTTGTAGAGCGCATACTATGGATGATCCTTATAATATCCACGAACTCAGGTCGACAAAAGGAACTCCAAGAGAATCGAGGCACTGTGTTCTCGCACACTCCTACCACATCACCCTTAGAGGTTGTCGGACATAAATCTGCCCTGATGTCAGCCACCTTAGTTGCAAAGTATCGAGCGAGCTCATCGCATTCTATTTGCGAAAAGGCTTTCCGAACTTGCAGACAGGCTGGGTTGCACAGTCTATCTACAGTTCGGAACAGCTGAGCCGGTCGATTCTGAGAAACTGCAATCTCCCTGGACAGGAATTCTGCCTTCTTATGAGTGACTGTAGATTGATAGTTAGCATAATGTTCTATCAATCTAAGGCGGTCGGCATCAAGGGCGGACTTACGCCAACAACGCTCTAACCTTCGCGCTTGTCTCCGCATCTCCCTCATAGTCCCATCAAACCAAAGGGCCCTGGGGTGAAGGGATAGGGGGCGCTCACGAACAGGAGCAATAGAATCCAGGGCAACCATGATGGCCTCATTATAGGCCAACACCAGTGCATACAGGTTACTCACCTGTAACAGGAGTTCTAGGAGTGGTATACGTTGTTCATCCACACTTTCTGGCAGGTATCCTTGCCGTTTTAATTCTTGCTGGAAGGTCTTCAAGCTGGCTCCTCCCACCCACCCGGGTGGTAAAACTCTCGGCTCCGCCCCATGACGCCAGATCTGGCCCGCTGGAAGCTCAGGTTGTGCGTCGAAACCGGGGAGGCTGGGTGGGTCGTATGGATGAACAACATATACCATTCCTAGAACTCCTGTTACAGGTGAGTAACCTGTATTTCTAGGGACATGGATATGTTGTTCATCCACACTTTCTAGCAGACTCCTAGCAGTTCTCCGGGAGGAGGGAGGCAAGGCGCACACCCCCGATACTTACTTGGGAAAGAGGGACTGGAGAACCGAGGCCCCAAAACCAGCATCCCGGCGTGACTCGAGGTCGATGTGGTAGTGGGTAATAAAGGTATGTGCCGACTTCCAGGTAGCAGCCCTGCAGATATCCTAGATAGGGACATGCCTGGAAGCAGCTACCGATGCAGCGGTATGGTGGGTAAAATGAGCTCTTATCCCTCTGGGAGGCTCCATGCCCGCCAACCTGTAGCAGAGCTCTATGCAGGAGGTGATCCACCTGCCTATCGTCCGCTTTGCTGCAGGTCTGCCAGGTGCGGCTTCAGCGTAGGTGACAAACAGCTGGCGAACCTCTCCCCGAACTTCAGCCGTCTGCTCCTTATAGTAAAGCGAGCGCTCATCTAGGGTCCAAAGTATGGAGCCTATACTCGGCCTCCGAGGTGTGATTGGGGTAGAACACCGGCAGAGTCAACACCTGGTTAAGGTGAAACTCCGACACCACCTTCAGAAGGAATTTCGGGTTGGGGCGCAGGACAACCTTGTCCCTGTGGAAGACCAGGTAGGGAGACACGATGGAAAGCGCTTGGAGCTCTCCCATCCTTCTGGCTGACGTGATAGCCACCACGAAGGCGGTCTTCCACGACAGGTGTGAAAGATCACACCTGTGCATTGGTTCGAATGGCTTACCCATGAGCTTGGCCAATACCAGCAGTAGATCCCACGGAGGTGGAGGTTCTCGCACCGGAGGGGAAATGTGGTCAAGGCCTTTGAAAAAGTGCCCGACCACCTTCTCCTGTGCCACCGACTGCTTGCCAGCCCGCCCGGTAAGCAGAGATGGCTGCCAGGTGCACCTTAAGGGTCGTCGACCGAAGCCCTTGCTGAGAAAGGGACCACAGGTAGTCCAGAATGCTTGCAAGGGGCAGTCGGAAGGGTCCAAGCCCTTCCCCTGACACCAAATGGAAAATCTCTTCCATTTGAAGGCATAGCATTTCCTGGTTGACTCCTTACAGGATGCCTCAACGACGTTGAGGACCTCGTCGGAAAGACCCAAAGCCTGGAACTCTAGCCGCTCAGGAACCAGGCCGTCAGGTGCAGGGATTGAAGGTCCGGATGGAATACCTTCCCCTGATTGACTGAGATCAGGTCTGGGTGGGCTGGAAGCCGCCTCGGGAGCCTGGAGCTGAGGCTCAGGAGATCTGGATACCAGAACTGGCGGGGCCAGTCTGGGGCTACCAGAATCACCTGCGGCTTGTCCCTCCTCGCCTTGAGAAGCACCTTGTGGATCAAGGGAAACGGGGGAAAGGCGTAGAAGAGGCCCGGAGTCCACGGCCTCGAGAAGGCATCCCTCTGCAGCGAGCCCTACTGATGGGGGCCGGCAAGGAAAAGACTCAGCTTCGCATTCTCCCTGGAGGCAAACAGGTCCACCTGAGGTGTGCCCCAGTGGGAGAAGAGATCTTGTACTACCTCCGTCAGGAGAGACCACTCGTGAGACGCAGCCCCTATCTGGCTTAGGGCATCGGCCAGGGTGTTGGTGGCTCCTGCCACGTGAATGGCTAGGAGATCCGCCTCCAGGCTGCGCACTAGGGACCAAATGTGGAGAGTTTCCTTGCATAACAGCATGGAGCACGTCCCGCCCTGGCAGTTCAGATAGTACATGGTTGTGGTGTTGTCCGTCTGGACCTGAACCACTTGACCCCGTGAAACGGAGCGAAGGCGGTGAGAGCTAGACGGACCGCTCGGAGCTCCAGCAGGTTGATGTGGCATCGGGACTCCCGAGGAGACCAGAGGCTGTGCGCTCGGTGTTCCCCCAGATGGGCACCCCAACCCATCAGAGATGCATCGGTCGAGAGAGAGACCGTCAGCTCGGGGCCGACGAACGGGATACCATCCTTCAGATGTGCTGGAACGATCCACCATTGGAGAGCGTTCCACATCTCCTGGGTCACTGTCACAGGCCGGTCCAACGGATAGCGGAGTTGTGACCATTGGCTGGCCAGTCCCCACTGAAGGGGACGCATGTACCAATGGGCCCAACGGACCACGCTGGTGCAGGCCGCCATGAGGCCCAGGAGGCGCAGGAAGTCCTGGGCATGGCGTAATTGCCCAACCACAAATGATTGGGCAAAGGAGGAAAGAATCTTGGCCCTGTCCGCCGGGAGCCGTGCTCTGGCTCGCAGAGAGTCGAGCTCTGCCCCGATGAACAGAATCACCTGCTTTGGCACAAGTTCCGACTTGGCCTCATTGATGAGGAGGCCAATCTGAGAGCAGACCTGAGGGCCAGATCTTGGACCGCCTCCACCTCCAGCCTGGAGGGGGCTGCAATCAGCCAATCGTCCAGATAAGGGTACACCCGACCCCTCGGCCACGAGGGAATGCTGTCACCACTGCCATGCATTTGGTGAAGACCCTGGGAGCTAGGGAGAGGCCAAGAGCATGGACCTGAATCAGATAGGGATCCCTCCACCTGAAGCGGAGGAATCTCTGATGGGACGGACGGATTGGGATGTGAAAGAACGCGCCCTGGAGGTCCAGGAGCAGAACCACACACCTCGCTCCAGGATGGGATTATCTGAGCCACAGTGACCATCCTGAAGGTCCGAGACCTAGGAACTTGTTCAGGTCGCAGGTCGAGAATGGGTGCCAGCCCCGGTCCGCTTTGGGACCAGGAAGTACCTGGACACAAACCCCGCCTGGAGGAGGATCTGCTACTCTTGATTACCTCTTTTTCAAGGAGCAGGGCAATATCGGCCTGGTGGGCCGACAGCGAGGCTGCGGACCCCGTGGCCCCCCAAGGGGCAACGGCTCGAAAAGGTGGAGCCTGCTCGAACTCCAGAGGCAGGCCTTTTCCTACCACCTCCAACACCCAGCGGTCCGTGGTGATAGCGGACCAGGCGGAAAAGAAGTGGCGGAGTCGTCCCCCCACGGGGCGAAACCAGGGGGGAGTGACGAGGTTGTGGGCGGCACCCCTCAACCCGTCACTGGGCAGGCTTGGAGGAAGAACCGGCCGAGGGACCTCCCGGGCCTTTACATCCTTGCTTCCTGTTGGAGGAAGCCGTCGGCTTGGGCTTGGGACGCCAAGCGCGAGCCTGCTGGTACTGTTGGGCCGGTCGAGAGGCAGGGACCGAAGGACGAAAGGACTTCTGCTACTGATGGCGGCCTTTGTCCCTCTGGGCGGAGGTGACCGAGTCCAGAGTGGCACTGGACTTCTCGATCCGCTGGAGGTGTCCCTCCACTCCAGGGACAAAGAGGTCAGTCCCCAAGAAGCGGACGTTCGCCAACTTGTGCTGGGTATCCGCCGAGAAGGTGGATATCCTCAGCCACGCCCTGCGTCGCATGGCCACCGTGGCCGCTACTGACCTGACACGGGAATCACCTATGTCCAGAGCAGTCTGGAGCTGCTGCTTCGCCACCGCCCTACCCTGGTCCTGCACCTGGCAGACCGTGGTCTGCAGGTCAGGCGGGAGATGAGGATCAACCTCATCCAGGGAGCCCATAAGGGCGTGGGAGAAGTGTGCCATCAGCACAGCTGAGCTGGCCTGTAGGAGGCCGAGGGAGGACGCAGCGTGCAAAGTCCAGCTTTTTGGACTCTTTGTCGGGGGGCCTGTCCACAACCCGAGAAAGCTATCGAACGCTGAAAACGCTGTCGGTGACTAACCCCTCGGCAGAGGGGTGTTCCGAGAAACCGGGCAAAGAGCCGGTAGGGACCACATACTTCCTGGCCATCCTGGCCGAGGACGCAGGACAGGAAGGAGGCCACTGCCAAAGCTCCAAGGCTGGGCCGACAATGGCCTCAGCCACCGGAAAGGCCTCCGTGAGAGAATCCCCTCGGTCCAGAATCTCTATCAGGGGATACTTGGGCCGTCTGGACACGGGCTCAAGCTGCATCCCGGTGGACTCCGAGATGAGTCGAGGCAGACCCAAGAAGGACGATAGGCTATCGTCCACTGACTGGCCCCCGGAGGACTCCAGATCTCACTGCTTGGAGAACAGGGAGGAATCGTCGTCGGATTCCGAAGAGTCTGCGAAGAGCTGCCTCGGCCCTGGGCCATCCTCTACCTGCCGAGGACGGTCGGGAGTGAGGGTGACCGACAACCTGTGGGGCAGGCTGTGACCCGACCGAGAATTCTTGGTCGGTGCCCCCGACTTCGGTTGTGGAGGTGGAGGTTCCATCACAATCGGTGGACCAGCTGGTTTCGGCTTAGCAACCGGCCCTGGAGAGGGCAACTCGACTGGAACGAGTGGTTGCTTCGGGCGTTCTGGCGACAGCCACTTGATGGCCGGGGCCTTGGCCGGGGTCGGCTTAGACCCAGATAACAGCAACTGCTGCCACATAAGATCCTCGTAGCGCTGGCGCAACTTGCGCCGCAGCCTCTCCTCACCCGAGGAGGAGGAAGAGCGGCATCACCGCTTCCTTCGGTAATGAGACCGAGACCGCTGATGTCAGCGGGAATGGCTGGACCGAGAAGAGGTCCGAGACCGAGACCCTCGGGGGAGCGAGGGTGGGTCTGGGAAGGGGCAGGGGACACCCGCTCTTCCCTTGGCTCGGGAACTTTAACCGGGGACTGCGTTCCCGAAGGAGCAGGCAGATCCTCGGTATCCACCGGGGGAACCGGTGAAGTAGGGTTGTTGGCTTCTCCAGTCAACAGCCCGTCTAACGGATCGATAAAAATCTCGACTTCGTCGACGGGAGTCTCGGCAGGCTGGCCTGACGGGGGCACCGTGAAGCCAGCGGCCTCAGCCGCAACCACGACTGAAGTCGACGGTCGGCTGCCCGGGGAAGGGGACCTCTCCCGCTCCCACGAACGCCGACAGTGGGACTTACCTTTCGACTCCTTTTTCTTGGGCTGAGAAGAAAGTCCTGAAGGCCCCTCTCCTTTCGTGGAAAGGGACTGACAAAGCTCCTTGAACAAAGCCACATGCAAGGAACTCAGAGAGAGTGGGATAAATGCCGCGGCCGAGGAGGAGGAAGATGGGGCTTGGGCCACCTCCTCCTCGAGGGCGATCATCTGCTCGAGCTGCTCAGCCGAGCCAGCTGCCGCGGACACCGCCCAACGAGCCTCTTTGGATTTTACCGGCGGGAAACATTTCCCGGGGGGCCCAAGCTTCAAATGGGCAGCACGATTGTCCAGAACGTTGGCCGAGAAAGAGTGGCACAACTCGCAAGCCTGCGGGTCGTGATCTAGGCCTAAGCAGTAGACGCACGTGGAGTGCGGATCCGTCCTGGACATTTTCTGCCCACAAGGGCACCTCCGAAAGCCGGGAACAGATTTGTCCATCGCAGCCGTGAGGGAAGAAGAAGACCGATGTTTAGAAAACTTCAAAACCAATTTCGGACGAACCAAAGAGTTAGGATCCAGTCTAAAGCGCAGAGTGCTAAGGAGGGAACCTGAGCTTCCAAGTGGTAAGGAAGATCTGGCGTCATGGGGTGGAGCCGAGAGTTTTACCACCCGGGTGGGTGGGAGGAGCCAGCTTGAAGACCTTCCGGCAAGAATTAAAGCGGCAAGGATACCTGCCAGAAAGTGTGGATGAACAACATATCCATGTCCCTAGAACTCTAGTTTACTGCTCACCAACACGGGGGATGAAAGATCAAGGACCGCTGCTAGGCCTTGTGAAGTAACATTTAGTAACGGGTGGCACCTGACCATCTCCACAGGGGATGGCCTTCTAAGGGGAGTGCAGACCAAGCGACTGGTTCCACCCCCATGTCGGATGCATCAATCCCTAGAAGAAAGACTAAGTCCAGAGAGTGTCCAGATTTATGCGTAGCAGTGGAAACTACCTGTGTAAGGCCCAAAGAAGACATTAATTGGAGGAAGTAGTTACCAAATTGTGAGAGTTTGTCGTCGACCCAGGCGTTGAAGTCACCCAGAACCATCAATCTGGGTGACTCAAATGACACGTCGACGAGAAAGTCTGCTACTTCCTGTAGGAAGCGTTTCCCATCTCCGGGTGGACGGTAGATGAGAACGATTCGAATGCCTACACGTGCTACAACTGTACACTCAAATGACTCAGCCTCACCCACTACTACATTCGTGAGGCCCAATTCAGTCTTAAAACAGATTGCAACCCCCCCTTCCCTGCGGTCCAATCTCGGGCGGTGTATCACTGAGTACCCGGCCAGAGTCATGGCCTCCACTATAGGGCCAGAATTTTCATCCAGCCAGGTCTCGGTGATGCAAGCTAGGTTGGCTGAGCCAACAAGATCGGCAATAATGGCAGTCTTATTCCTAACAGACCTGGCATTGCATAACACCGCCTGAGTTGGACAAACCTCGGAGGTTGTCGGGCCTATCTGCCTACTGAAATCAGTAGTGCCCTTGGGTATGGATACCAGACAAGGCGGACCCCGATCTGGATTCCATTTCGCCATGAGACACTCCGCATAGAATAAGAATGTCTCATGTGCAGAGGAAAGGAGCGCGCCCACTGGATGGGTGTGCTCCCTCGATCTATAATAGACTTTTTGAGTTTTACTCAAACACTTAATTTGGTGAAAAACTGTCAAGCACTGGTAGACTGGAAGATAAGCTAACAGGTGAACCCTGCTGCTAAGTTAAACATAATGGCTAGCACAATCAACCTGTGCTCCGGGTTTCCCCAGCATCTATTACCTTACCCTGACAGCCACCAACCACAGGCCCCCTCCTGGTAATAAGAAAACAATGCCAAATCCCATGCCTACCACATTAGGTAGCTCAGCAATCGCCTTCTGACTTCAGTAGGCCATTCATGAAGAAGTAGTACAGTCCAAATTTGCAAAAGCATATGTTGTACAGGGTGTTTTGATTTGTCTGTGTACTCCTGGTGTGTCCTTCCCTTTGTTTGCTATTAAGAGGTTATTCTAAATTATCATTTAATTATCCTTTAAATCTAAATCTGTTGATATTTGGAATATGCTGCTGTTGAATTTACTGCATAGTGAGTGTTTAGGGCACTTTAAAAGTGACAAGATTGTACTTGAAGGATCTGGAGACATTCAATTGTTTTATTTATTTATGATGTGGTTTTATGTATGACAAGGTATTGCATACTGTATTTATTGTTGTTATATTTGTATTGTATTGTTTTTTGTAATCTTGACTGGATCACCTTTGAAAATACGCACTTGTGCTTAAAGGTTTTTCCCTATTAATAAATATTTAAAATTCAAATTCAGATTAAATTAGCCTGCTAGTTATATGGTAGCTTTATGGCCCTTGAGATTTTATTGCCCTTCTTTTTCCTACAATGCTTCCTGTCACGTGTGACAGTGATGTATCTGGGACCACTGATCCAGCAAGTACCAGAGATAGGAGCTTGATGTTCTGGCCTCCACTAAATAGCTCTAATTCTGTATTTTTGCTTTCTGTGTGTGTGACAGGTATAGCCAGCAGGAGTAAATGTTATGTTTTTAAAACTTTTCATTTCATTAAACTACACACAGCCATAAAATGCACACAGATCACCCCGGATCATCAATGCTATAACTAGTAAAGACTCTGCCTGTCTTCTTACAGCATAACCTACTCAATTAGCCCTCAAGTATTTGCTTAACAGTAAACGTAGCCATTAGTGCTCAAATGGATAAGGAAAGTTACTTAATATCACAGCTCTGCTTTTATAAATTGACTCAAAACCAGTGCTTGCTGAATCCATGGTCCCGGATACATCACTGTTGCATGGGACAGGAGGCACTGTAGGAACAAGAAGAGCAATAGACCATGCTCAGATAAGAGATCGTCGGAGGCCGTAAAACCAGCAGGCTAATTTAGAAAAACTAATAGCAGACAAAGGGAAGGATACACTAGGGCTACACACACAAATCAAAACATTCTGCACAACGTATGTTTTTGCAAATTCTGACTGTACTGTTCCTTTAAAGGTGATTATTAGGATAGTAAATATACACAAAAGAGAGTCAATCACAAAAGTGTATAGTATTTATTGTCCTGTGTTCCCTTCAGAAGTCGGAACAGGGGACACTTCTCAAGGACATTTTTAAGAATGAGTGAAAGAAAATTGGGGGTGAGGAACTGGCGAAACAGGACTTCTGAGAGACACATTTATGAATGAGTGAGAGGAAAAGGTGGGGAACAAACCTGCTGTGCTGCAATTGGTGCTGGAACTTGTAGTGCTTTACCATCTAGCAGGAACACTAGGGCTTGCAGTCACATGACTGCAGCTCCAGGGTGCAGCTGTTCCATATTAGTGTTATCTCCGAATGGGTGCTGCATATAGGTTTTGACCTCAGACTGTATACTGCACTGCTGATGTCCTGTGATTGGGCTGCTAATCATTCAGTTACATTTAAAGGTCTGCTTCTCCCCACCACCCAAACCTAATCCTTCTGCTTTTAGGCTTTGCCTGAGTGGAGGTATAAGTTTTGTTTTATTTATTTGAAAGTGTTGTACAGAAAAGGCACACTGTGTTGAGGCTCATTTCCAGGGGCAACCAGGGAGAAGGGTTACAGGGTTAAAAAAATCTGAAGTACGTACTAAAAGAGAGAAAGGTGCAACAAAACAAAATTAGTGCAACAGATCAAACAAGGCTAAACTATGTAGCAGCAAAACTAGCATGGTAAGTGCACAATGTATACTTTATTAAACTAAGGCATCTGCAGAGTGACTCGTTAGTATGTATTTATCATTTTGGATTTTGCACTAATGGAACTTTTTCGCATTTAATGGTCATTTAAAAGGAACCGTCCAGCTGTAATTGGCCAAGCTTTGGTGTAAGGTTTGGCCCGATTAGCTTTTCCATAAAGCGTAGTCATTTTTTTTTAACTTAACTTATGGTTATTGAAATAGTTCACTCATATCTGCTTGATCCTGCCCTCCCTCACGCCATTTTGAAGTGCACAGCTACCAATAACCACCCATGGCTGTCCCAGAAAGACGCCTGACATGGGGAGCAGCCAGGGTGTGCCAATAGATGGCCTGTGTAAATCGAGCTATTAACAGCTCCAGTTTCCAAAGTTCATGTCCCAGTGCTATACTGAGACCAGGTATAGTCTGGCAGTCGACTGCTGGACTGTATCTGGTCTTGGTATAGCACCAGGAAATGTACTTCGGAAACCGGAGCTGTTAATAGCTCCATTTACAAAGGGTGTCTATGGACACGCCCGCGGCTGCTCCCCATGTCAGATGTCATACTGGGACAGCCGCGGGTGGTTGAGGGTGCACTGTGCACTTCAAAATGCTGGTGGGAGGGAGGCAGGATCAACCAGATACGAGTGAAATATTTCAACAACCGCAAGTTAAAAAAATGACTACACTGTGAAAAAGCTAATCAGGCCACGCCTTACACTGAAGCATGGCCCAATTACACTGGACGTTTTCCTTTAAGCTCTTTTGTTATTTCCTACACATTAGCTGTTAGTGGTAAAATAGGTGGGCTTTAACCTATAGGAGCCTGGAGCTGGAATTCAATAAGATAATGATGTCATCACCTGGCACCTACAAATAAGCAGTGGATACAGTCCCCTGACAAAGTGCATTAGTGAGTGAAGCGCCAGGGCTATAGGAATGGGTACTGGTCATTCAAGCGTGGCCCTAACAACTTTCAGTTGTTCTGGACTTTGGATATACTGTGTGCAGTTTAGATGCAGTATTTGCACTATAGCACTTGTTATGCACCATGGAAGACATGATAAATTGGTGAATCAATTCCAGCAAAGAGTCTGGGGTGTCTCAGAGTGTAGACTTGCCTTTTTGTTTTGCTTTCAGGCTATGCCTGAGCAGAGGAAAATGTTCTATTTGATTTTTTTTTTTTAAATTGTTGCCCAGAAACAGGTGTCGCCTGGACCTAGGAGGGGTAGAAGACTGCACAAAGATGTAGGTAACTGACTTCAGGGGGCGGATTTTAAGGAAATGGGAAGGATCCTTAAGGAGCATTTGGATGTGATTGGGTCAGACATGGACGCTGATAGTAGGTGGGAAATCATCAGGAGAGGGGTGCAGGATGCTACCAGCACCTGTGCAAGAGTAAGACGAAAATGCGGTAGGGCCCGAAAACCCTGCTGGTGGACCAGGGAGGTCCAGGAGGTGGTGCAGGGAAAGAAGGCAGCCTATAGGCAATTCAAGTGCTCAAGGAGTGAAAGGGATCGAGGAGAGTACGAGCTGATGGCTAGAAGGGCCACTAGGGTGGTGAGGGCGGCTAAGGCAAGGAAAGAGCAGAACCTGGCCAGGGAAATTAGGAGAGGGAAAAAGAAAAGACTACTCACCTTAGTAATGTTGTTTCTTCTAATGGAGTCTTGCTATATTATGACAATTGCAGTATGACCGCAGGTTAGAACTGCTCCGGAGGTGAAACAGTTAACTTTCCATGCAAGCATGGAATCTTGAGCGCGAGCTCGGTTAAGGAAGCTCTGTCTGCTTTCTTTCAAACTCAAACCATCAGATCTTTACGAGCTAAACTCACTAAGGCTCTGTGTGGAAGCTGTAAACCTATACTAGCCAACAGGCTACTAACATAACAACCACACTTCTAGGTCTCGAACAAAGACTCAAGTCAAGAGACCCAAAAATGAAATAAAACACAAATTCACCCTAAGAAAGGGTGAAACAAAAACAACAAGGTGGCAAAAAATAGAGTGCCAACACTGTGATGCCCACCCACGGCACAAAACAAGGTTCTGAGAGGGCAGGCAGGGAGAGGAGGATATAATATAGAAGACTCCATTAGAAGAAACAACATTACTAAGGTGAGTAATTTTTCTTTCAAACAACATGAAGTCTTGCTATATTATGACAATTGCAGACTATACAGCAGTACCCCCATGGAGGGGGACAGAACCTACTTAGGAATAGGCTCGAAGGACAGCTGTGCCAAACCGAGCATCACTTCGAGCCTGGATGTCCAGGAATAATGCTTGCAAAAGCGTGAACTGTTTTCCAGGTAGCTGCTTGACATATCTCTAAATAGGGATGTCTCTGGCAGCAGCCAGAGAAGCAGCTGTACCTCTGGTAGAATGAGCCCTCAGGCCTGGGAACCTTACCCAGCTTTTTATAACAGAACTGGATACAAGAGACAATCCACCTGGCAATGGATCTTATAGTGGCAGGTTTCCCCTTACCAACCTCACCATAAGTGAGGAACAGTTGGAGGGAGTCAAACCTGTGACCCTTGGTACACTCTATGTAGTAACTAAGGGCCCTTTTCACATCTAAGCTGTGCAGCCTCCTCTCACCAGAGGAGGAATGGTCAGTGAAGTAAACTGGGAGAGAAATAGATTGATTGAGTGAAATCTGAAACCACCTTAGGCAGGAACTTTTATTAGTCCGAAGGACTACCTTATCTCTGTGAAAGGAGATAAAGTCTGGCTCCACTGACAATGCATGTAATTCACTTATGCGCCTGGCAGAGGTGATAGCTACCAGAAACACAGTTTTCCAAGTCAAGAACTTAAGCTCAGCTGAAGACAAGGGCTCAAAGGGAGGTTGCATGAGCTGAGCAATGCAAACATTGAGATCCCAGGCAGGGGCAGGATCCCTGAATGGAGGGTTGGTGTGAAGCAATCCCTTAAAAAACTTGGAAAATACAGGGTGAGATGAAATAGGAGAGGGTTTACCTGCTGAAATAAAGGCAGAGACAGCTGCCAAATGTACCTTCAGGGTAGCTGGTCTCAGCCCCAAAGTGTTTAGATGGACCATATAATCTAGAACTGTGGGTAAATCAGCAGAATCTGGGGAAATATTCTTTCCCGAGCACCATATGGAAAATCTTTTCCATTTGGAGTTGTAAGTAGCCCTGGTAGAAGGCTTCCTAGAAGCCTTGAGTATATCCATTACACCTTGAGAGAGGTGTAGGTCAGCAAACTCTAGCTCTTCAAGAACCAGGCCTTGAGATTGAGAGACTTGAGGTTCGGGTACCAAACCCTTCCCTGGGCACAGGTTAACAGACTGTGATTCCTGGGAAGGCACAGGGGAGGACGGACTGCTAAGGACAGGAGGAGAGGATACCAGGGTTGCCTGGCCCAATCCGGGGCAATCAGAATGATCCTGCAGGTTTGGGATCTGATTTTGACTAGCACTTTGAACAGGAGAGGGAAGGGGGGGGAAGGCATAGAGAAACTTCCCTTCCCAACTGAGGTCTAAGGCGTCCAGAGGGACTGAGCCCAACACTGGGGGCCTGCAGCAAAAGAGAGGAAGTTGATGATTGTCTGGAGCTGCAAAGAGATCTATTTGCGGGGTGCCCCATTTGGCAAATACCACTCCCAGAACCAGGGGATTCAGGGACCACTCGTGATGGCCCTGAGAGATCCTGCTGAGAGCATCCGCCAGGACATTGTCTTTGCCTGAGAGATGAACTGCCGTGAAGTGAGGTGTTCAGGAGTAAGCCAGAGACCACAACTTCATGGCTCGTGCACAAGGTCCGAGACCGAGTGCCCCCGCTTGTTGGGATGTACCACATTGTAGTGGTGTTGTCTGTTCTGACCTGTACAATTTTGTTCTGAACAGATCTGGAGAAGGCTTGAAGTGCTAGAAAAACTGCTCTGAGCTCCAACAAGTTGATGTGGAGCAGAGATTCCTGTGGGGACCACAGTCCCTGGATAGTGAGGTCGCCCATGTGGGCCCCCCACCCCAAGAGGGATGCATCTGTAGTAAGGATTAATGAGTGAGGCTGAGTGACGAAGGGAACTCCTTGTCTCAGGTTGCTCTGGTCCTGCCACCACTGTAGGGCTTGGATCAGGGTTCGAGTTACTGGGATCAACCTGGAAAGAGGATCCTTTCTTTGAGACCTAAAGGCCCTCAAATGGAATTGAATGTCCCTCATCTGAAATCTTGCTCCTTGCACTACTGCTGTGGAAGCAGCCATGTGTCCCAGGAGCTGCAAAAAATGCCTTGCTGGTCGAGAGACCTGCAGGGTGAATGAGGAGGCCAGGGAGACTAGGGTGTTTGCCCTGTCTAAGGGGAGGAAGGCCCTGGCTTCCTGTGTGTTCAGTTCTGCGCCTATGAAGGTTAGGAGCTGGACAGGCTCCAGCACTGACTTTGAGAGATTCAGAAGGAAACCTAGGGAAGTAAGCAGTTGCTGAGTTATCTGAAGATGTAGGTTGACCTGATCTGGTGATTGGCCTACTATGAGCCAATCGTCCAGGTAAGGAAAGATGGCAATCTTTTGCCTTCTTAGGCAAGCTACTGCTACTGCCAGGCATTTGGTGAATACCTTTGGAGCCGAGGTGAGACCAAAGGGCATTGCTCTGAACTGGTAATGGCCTGAGGTACTTTCGATGGGAGCTTCTGATGAGAATATGGAAGTAGGCATCCTTGAGGTCCAGGGACGCTAGCCAGTTCCCTGGCCTTAGGGAGGGTAAAATGACCCCCAGAGTCACCATTTTGAATTCTGGTTTTAAAAGGTACTTGTTTAGGTATCTGAGATCCAGGATGGGCCGCCATTCTCCTGTCTTTTTTGGGGTAAGGAAGTACCTGGAGTACAAGCCTTTGCTCTGGTGTAGGGGTGGAACCCTTTCCATGGCTCTGAGAGCAAGGAGGGTAGAGACCTCTGACTCTAAAGCGAGTGCCTCTGATGGAGATGCAGGAGGAAAAGGTCTGGTTCTCATCTTTGGAAATGTTTTGAAGCTGAGAACCAGTCCCTGGCTTACTACTTCCAGGACCCACTTGTCTGATGTGAGAGACTTCCAGTCCTGGACAAAGTAAGCCAGCCTGCCCCCTACAGGTAGAGGAGAAGCGGCCCTGGCTACCCCATCAGGGTGCCTGCTTGGCAGGGGCTTTGGGCTGAGGGGTGGAAGCAGGCCTGCTTGAATCCCGGCTGCCCCTCCCTCTAAAGAATCTCCTCTGGATAGGAGAAGAGGAGGCTTGAGCCTGGTAAAAGGCCTCATGAAAAGGCCTGCCCCTGCCCTTGGGAAGCTGCTTCTGAGGAGTGGCCTGCCTTTCCTTGGCCTGTGCACTCCTATAGGTGGTCCTGTATTCATCCATTTTCTTCATGTATTGCTCTGTTTGCTCCCCAAACAGAGAATTGCCAACCACAGGAAAATCCATGGTTTTAGACTGGGTATCCTGTGACAGGGTGGTACATCTGAGCCAAGCCATTCTACGAAGTGACAGAGATGTAGCCATGACTCTTGATGATACATCATTAGAGTCCACCGCAGCATGAAATTGCACCTTTGATGCCTCAATACCATAGCCACCTGCTCCAGCTCCCTGGTAAGCTGGTCAGGGACTTGTTTGGCTAGAGCCAGCACAGTATCCCATCTGGATTTCTGGTATCTAGCAGCGTAAGCCATATAATTTGCTTGTCTGAGTCCCAAGGATGCTGCCATGTACTGTTTCTTTGCCATAGCATCAATCTTCCTGGAGCCCTTCTCAGGAGGGTGTGGGTTAGGGAATATTTGTCTTGTCACAGGCTGCAGCCTGCACTACCCCACATGGCTGCATTGCTGTGTAAGGAATTCCGTGTCAGAACCTGATAAGGTATACCTTCTGTCCATCCTTTATCTACAGGAGGTATAGTATGAGGAGTTTTAAAACTTTTACTGTCTGTTTCCTAAAAGATTTATGAAGGGGAATAGACAGTCTCTTAGATTCTGGAATATCCATCATTTCTACATAATTAGGCTCTTCCTGGTCATCAACAGCTTCCTCAACAGGGAGCTGAAGAGTTTCAGCAACCTTTTTATAAAACAAAGTGAGAAGGGGACTCAGAAAGCCTTGGAGGAGAAACCCTTAAAGGTCTGTCTGGGGAGGTATCTGGTTCAATAGGAGCGTCCAGATCTTCCAGACCATATTCACTCTCCTCATACTCCCCTTCCCCCTCCCACGGTTCATAAAATTCCTCAAAATCATAATCCTGAACCGGTGGAACCGGTTGAACCGAACGTCTTCTAGATGGTGCCGGTTCAGGAACCAGGGAAAGAGACTGGACAATTTGGATTGCTTTAGCTATCTCTTCAGCTGCTGGGGAAAGAACTTTTTCCACAGCAGCAGACTTTCTAGTCCTTTTTGCAGGAACTGGCTCCTCTGAGCCAGCTCTTTGTTTGCCCGAGGAAGTATCGCCCTGGTCAGAGGGCACTCCCTCCGGTTCGGTTGGCACCGAACTGGGCCGGCCATCTGGGTCAGCGGACGTTTTGGCCTCCCTTTCCCTGAGCCTACCAACTCTCTTTTCAACGGTGGCAGCAGGGAAATTCTTGCAAATCTTGCAGTCTGCATCGAGGTGGTCAAACCCCAGGCAGTAAACACAGGTGGTGTGAGGGTCAGCCTTGGCAAAGGCTTCCCCACAGACACTACAGTGTTGAAACCCAGTGGGCCCAGTTTTTCTTTTGGGTTTCTCAGACATTATGCCAGCCTAACCAAACTTGCCCGTTTATGGCAATCTGCCAAGCAAAACTCTCCTATCGGTTCCCAACCGTGTCACGGGTCATGGAAAAAAACGTAATGAAATCCCTGTTTTTTAGAACCGATAAGAACCAGGAACCGCACTCTAAAAAAGGACTAGTAATTTAAAAACACAACCTGATCAGTTCAAACCGAACCGATAAATGTTTTACAAGTTCCACACAGAATTTCTTATGTAAAACTATCTATTACTTACGTTACCACAGACAGAGCTTGAACCGAACAGTTGCGGTTAATTTCGGAGTATTTTTATACTTTTAAAACGCGAAAATGAACCGAGCAAAAGGAGAAATCTCCGGAGCGACTGTTCAGTGAGGCGCAGTAAAGAATCTGACGGTTTGGGTTTGAAAGAAAGCAGACAGAGCTTCCTTAACCGAGCTCGCGCTCAATTTTCCATGCTTGCATGGAAAGTTAACTATTTCACTCGAGCAGTTCTAACCTGCGGTCATACTGCAATTGTCATAATATAGCAAGACTTCATGTTGTTTGAAGGGGATTTTTAGATACACTGGGGAAAAACGAAGGGTGAAGGGGCAGATTAGCAGGATTAAAACAGGGGAGAGATGGGCACAAGACCTGGGGGAGCAGGCTGAGGTACTAAATGAGTACTTCACCTCAGTTTTCACCAAGGAAAATGGGGGTGCTGCATCATACATGGCAGGAGACAGTGATACTGAGGAGGGGGACCCTTACCGATCGGTGGATCTGGGGAGAGGGGAGGCATCACTGGCAGGAGGGGGGAAGGCTAAGCAGGGAGAAGAGGTAGTAGAAGTGGAAATCACAGCAGAGAGTGAGGGAAGCCCTCAGGGGTCTTAAGACGGAGAAAGCACCAGGGCCGGATAAACTACATCCCAGAGTGCTGAAGGAACTTGCGGATGTCCTGGCGAAACCCTTGGCGGAGCTTTTCACCATCTCTGAGGACAGGTGGGTGCCTGGGACTGGAAGGTGGCGATATAGTGCCTATCCACAAGGGGGGTCAAGGGAGGTGGCAGGAACTACAGGCCTGTCAGCCTGATATCGGTGGTGGGCAAGGTGATGGAGGGCATTGTCAAGGAGAGGCTGGGGGGGACCTGGAAAAGTCAGGGTGCCTGGACGATAGACAGCACGGATTCATCCCGGGGAAATCGTGTCAGACAAACCTTGTGGAGTTCTATGACTGGGTGATGAGTGCCTTGGACCTGGGTAGACCAGTGGACGTCCTCTTCCTACACTTCAGCAAGGCATCTGACTCTGTTCCTCACGTGGGCCTGTTGGATAAGCTGGGAGAAATGGGAGTGGGGAACCAGATGATCAGATGGGTAGGCAATTAGTTGGTGGGATAGTCTCATCCCCAAGGAGGGTCATTAGTGGGGTCCCACAGGGATCAGTCCTTGGGCCCCTCCTGTTCAACAGCTACGTCTCTGACATAAGGACAGGTATCAGGAGTGAGATGAGTCTCTTTGCAGATGACTCAAAACTGGGGGCGGTGGTGGATGGGGAGGAGGGGAGGGTGGCCCTACAGGGGACCTGGAGGCTCTGGAAAGATGGTCTAGAAAGTGGAAGCTGAGGTTCAATGCAGGGAAATGCAAGGTACTGCACCTGGGGGCCAGAAACCTGGGCCAAGTGTACACCTTGGGGGGGGGAATGCTACAAGTCTCCATGGCTGAGAGGGACCTGGGGGTGGTGGTGGATGTCAAGATGAACAACTCGGAAACTTGTAGGAGGGCAGCAGCCAAGGCCAACGGGATGCTGGGATGCATCGCTAGGGGATCACCTCCAGAAGGAGAGAAGTGATACTCCCTCTGTATAACTGCTTGGTGAGGCCACACCTCGAGTACTGCGTGTAGTTTTGGAGGCCACACTTCAAGAGGGACATTAAACTCCTGGAGAGGGTCCAGAGGAGGGCAACCAAAATGATTTGGGGCTTGGGGGACAGGACCTATGAGGAGAGGCTTGAAGAGCTAAATATGTACACATTGGAAGAGAGAGAAGGGACCAGGGGGACATGATAAGAGGTCTTCAGGTACATGAAGGGGGTAAATAGGGAAGCAACAGTCAAGGTGCTTCGAAGGAAGGAGGAGGGGGACACTAGGGGGCATGGGTGGAAACTAGAGGGGGGAAGATTCAGGGGAGAAAGGAGGAGGTGCTACTTCACTGAGAGGGTGGTGGAGCCATGGAATGCGCTGCCTAAGGGGCTGGTGGAGGCAGAGACCGCGGAGGGGTTCAAGAGGGGGTGGGACAGGTACAGGGGAAGGGTTCTGGAAGCAAAATCCAATGCAGTAAGAATATCCGGAACTGGGAAGGGAGAAGCCAGAGAAGGTGAGGGGGGCAGCAAGGTCAGCTCCCAGGGTGGGGGCTGACCAAACGAGCAGACGCGAAAGACCGTTAGGCCTATTCTGCTGGCATTTTAGTATGTTAGAAAAGGCACACTGTACGGAGGCTCTTTTCCAGGTGTGACCTGGGGGAAGGGGTTACAGAGGATAAGAAAAAGAACATACGAAAACAGCGGAAGGTGCAATAAAACAATTATAGTGCAGCAGATCAAGCAAAGCTAAACTATACAGCAGCAAAACTAGCACAGGGATATATAGTAATAAAGTAGGACAAAATAAAAATATAGTACAATCTAGAAGTACAGTTGGCACAGAGAAGGGTTAGAGGAGTAAGGGGAAAGAAAGACAAAAATGAGAGGGTCTGGAGTAGGAGAGGCACACGACTGCTAGGGGGGAGGGAAGAAATTTTGGGGATGATGGGAACAGATGGAGGAAGAAAAGGAGAGTGAAAAAGAACTAGAAAATAACAGACATTTCTAAGGCTGTTGGACCAGCAGGAGTGGAAGAACACTGCTTCTCCCATGGGGGACAGGAAGATGAACTGAATATTATGTACTATGCTCAGGGTAATAACATAATCCAAAGATTCACTTTTTTTCCATGAACAGGACAATACCAAATGCCAGGCGGACATGGAATTAAATGTATTTTAATTTAGATGCCATCTGAGGCCAATTGTTCAACCAGCATTCCTCATTCTAGCAACAAAAATGTTTTAGTGGTATTGTACAAACTGCAGCATCTCATCCTTGAGGCGTTACCCAGGAGACTGAGCCTTAAAATGTTAAACTTCAAACTCTGCAGTGTGATCGCACTCCCCCTGGCATTCTAACTGTAGATTATTTATTTATTTTTGTCTTGGAATTACAATCTTTGAGCTACAACCTCATTTACAAAGGCTCCATGTCATAGATAGAGCAAAGCAGGAAGGTACAAGAATACAGAGCACAGAATAGAAGAAACATGTTGGACACTATATACAAGATTTTTTTACAAGATAAAAATAACAGAGTACATATACAGATGTCATATATATACATACATAGTACAATCAAGGCAAGATAACAGAACATATACAGATGGCATATATACATACATAGTACTGTTGAAGCACATATGGCAATAATATACATAAATTAAAGTGCAGGAGGGAGGGGGAAGAGGGCAGCAGAAAGGGAGTGGGTAAGGGGGGTGAATAAGTTGCTCGAGTGACTTTGTAAGAGAAGACCATTTGAAGGAGTGGAGCAAAAACCAGGGGGTGAAAGGATAGAGGTGGGAGGGGCTGGGTGCCACAGGGAGGATGAGATGCCAGGGAACAGCCCTTCCCTGCTGAGAGGAATGCAGAGACAGCCGCTAGATGAACCTTCAGAGTGGCCTGGCCTAAGGCCTAGACCATTCAAATGAACTAGATAGTCTAAGGTTGTGGAAATGTCTGAGGAATCAGGCAGGATGCCTTTCTGAGAGCACCAAATGCTGAACCTTTTCCATTTGGAGTTGTAAGTTTTTCTAGCGGAAGGTTTCCTGGGGATCTACAGAATATCCAGAACTCCCTGAGAGAGATGTAGTGCTGCATATTCCAACTCTTCAAGAGCCAGGTCTTGAGATTGAGAGACTGGAGATTGGGGTACCAGATCCGCCCCTGGGAGGAGGACAGGAGATTGCATGTCCTGGGCAGAGACAGGGGATGTGACACTGACAAGGACAGCAGTACAGGATACCAAGGCTATCTGGCCCAATCTGGAACCACCAGTATCACTGTGCAGGGTTGAGTCCTGATCTTGATCAGAACTCTGAACAGCAGAGGGAAGGGAGGGGAAGGAAGGCATAGAGAAACCTGCCCTTCCAGTCTAAAATGAGAGCATTCTGGGGAACTGTCCCCAGGACTGGAGGTCTGCAACAAAACAGAGGAAGTTGATGATTGTCTGGTGCTGCAAAGAGATCTATCTCTGGAGTGCCCCACCTGGAGAAGATGACCTTCAGGATGTGAGGATCCAGGGACCATTCGTGATGTCCCTGTGAAATTCTGCTCAGAGCATCTGCTAGTACATTGTCCTTCCCTGGAAGGTGAACTGCTACCAGAAAAGTCTGAAGAGAATGGGCCAGAGACCAGAGCTTCATGGCTTCTGTGCACAAGGCCGAGGACCGAGTGCCTCCCTGCTTGCTGATGTACCACATTGTGGTGGTGTTGTCCATCCTAACTTGGACCACCTTGCCCTTGACCGACTCCGAGAACCTCTGCAGGGCTAGGAAAACTGCGCTGAGTTCTAGGAGATTGATGTGAAAGAGAGACTCTTGTGGAGACCATACCCCTTGAGCCGTCAGGGCTCCCAGGTGGGCTCCCCACCCTAGGAGAGAAGCATCCATAGTTAGAACTACTGATGGGACTTGAGGAAGAAATGGAACCCCTTGTCTGAGGTTGTCCTGGTCCAGCCACCACTGGAGAGCTTGGACCAGAGTCTGAGTCACTGGAATCAGTTTGGTAAGTGAGTCCTTCTTTTGAGACCAAAAAGACCTTAGATGAAAGTGAATGTCCCTCTTCTGGAACCTTACTCCCTGCACCACTGCTGTGGAAGCTGCCGTGTGGCCCAGGAGCTGGAGGAACTGTCTTGCTGGGCGGGAGACCTGAGGTTGAAAGGAGGAAGCGAAATCCAATAGGGTTTTCACCCTTGCCAGGGGAAGGAAAGCTTTTGCTTGTAAAGTGTCCAAATCTATGCCTATAAAGGTGAGAAGTTGAACTGGTTTGAGGACAGACTTTGGAAGACTGAGAAGAAACCCCAGGGAACTGAGGAGGTCCTGGGTACTTTGAAGAGCTGACTTGACCTGTAAAGATGACTGACCCACTAAGAGCCAGTCGTCCAGAAACGGGAAGATGGTGATACCCTGTCTACTGAGGTAAGCCACCACTACTGCAAGGCACTTTGTGAACACCCGTGGAGCTGATGTTAGGTCGAATGGCATGGCTCTGAATTGGTAATGGCCTGAAGGCAACTCGAACCTGAGTTATTTTCTGTGGGAGCACCTGATAGGAATATGGAAGTAGGCATCCTTGAGGTCCAGAGATGCTAGCCAATCCCCGGGCTTTAGAGAGGGAAGGATTATTCCCAGAGTTACCATTTTGAATTTTGGCTTTACAGTGTTTTTGTTCAAATACCGTAAGTCTAGGATGAGTCGCCACTCTCTTGTTTTCTTTGGGGTAAGGAAGTACTTGGAGTACAGTCCTTTCCCCTTGTGCTGAGCAGGAACCCTTTCTACAGTTCTGAGAGCTAGAAGAGAGGAAACCTCTGCCTCCACAGCAATAGTCTCTGAGGCTGATGCAGGTGGAAAAGACTTGGCCCTCTTTTTTGGTAACTTTTTGAAGCTGAGGGCCAGTCCCTGGCTTACTACCTGTAGGACCCACCTGTCTGAAGTCACAGACTTCCAGGCCTTGAAGTAGTAGGTCAGCCTGCCTCCTACTGGAAATGGGGAGTTGACCCCGGGCTGACACAGCAGGGTGTCTGCTTGGCAGGAGCCTTAGACTGAGAGGAGGAGGGAGCCGCCCTGCTCATCCCCCTTCTGCCCCTCCCTCTGAAGAACCCCCTCTGTGGAAAGGGAAAGGAGGCCTGGGCTTGGTAAAAAGGCCTTTGAAAGGGCCTGCCCCTGCCCCTAGACTGCTACTTGTGCGGAGTGGCTTGCCTTTCCTTGGCCTGTGCACTCCTGTACGTGATCCTGTATTCATCCATTTTCTTCGTGTAAGCCTCTGTCTGCTCCCCAAACAGAGAGTTATCCATTACAGAAAAAATCCATAGCCTTAGTCTGGGTATCCTGTGAAAGGCTAGTACATCCGAGCCAAGAATGTCTTCTGATAGACACAGATGTAGCCATGAACTCTAGATGCCACATCTTTGGAGTCCACAGCAGCATGAAATTGCATTTTGGATGCCTCAGTTCCATCAGCAGCCACCTCCTCCAGCTCCTTGGCTAGCTGGGGAGAGGCCTGTTTAGTCAGTTCCAGAACCGTATCCCATCTGGATTTCTGGTACCTGGCTGTGTAGGCCATATAAGTAGCCTGCCTGAGTCCCAAAGAGGATGCCAAATACCGTTTTTTGGCCATGGCATCCACTTTTCTGGAGCCCTTATCTGGGGTGTGTGTGAAGCCAAAGGGATGTTAGCCCGGTCACAGGCTGCAGCCTGCACTACCCCAACATGGCTGCAATAACTATAAAGGAACTCCACAGCTGAGCCTGATAACAAATACCTCCTGTCCATTCTCTTATCCACAGGAGGTAATGAATTAGGAGTTTGTAAAATGTTGTGTCTCTCTTTACCCAAGGATTTATGAAGAGGGATAGACAGCCTTTTGGACTCTGGGATTCCCATCATTTCCACAAAATCAGGCTCTTCATCCTCCTCTGCGGCTTCAACCAAGGGAAGCTGTAGGGTTTCTGACACTTTTTTGTGGAACAAAAAATGTGAAGGGGACTGAGAGAGCCTGGGAGGAGAGACACCTGAGGTCCTGTCTGGGGAGATGTCTGGTTCAATGGGCACATCCAGACCCCCCCCCCACTCCTCCCTCATAATAAGCATCTGAATCGTAATCCGGAGGAGACGGATCCGAACGAACTCAACTGGCTAGAGCCGGGTTCGGACAGAACCGCCCGTTACTGAACATGCTAATTGCTTTGGTTATTTCGTCCGCAGTTGGAGAGTGCGATACAGGATCCGAATCGGCATACTTACGCTTCTTTTTTGATGGAACCGACCCACCGGGGTCAGCTCTCTTTTTGCCCGAGGAGGTATTGCCTTGGTCAGTAGGCACCTCCTCAAGTTCGGCCGCAACCGAACTGGGCTGGCCATCCGGATCTGCGGACTTCTTGGCCTCCCTTTCTTTCAGCCTACTCAGTCGTTTGTCTAGAGTGGATTTAAGAAAGTTTTTACAGATTTGGCAGTCTGACTTGAGGTGGTCAAACCCGAGACAAGAAACACAGATGAGGTGGGGGGTCAGCCTTAGCAAAGGCCTCCCCACACTCAGTACAGTGTTGAAACCCAGTGGGACTGGTTTTCTTCTTGGGTTTCTCAGACATGGTCAACCTAACAAATTACCCTATTGCAGCTTTCAAGCCAGGTAATACAATAACCGATCGGTTACAAACCATGTCATGGGCTTTTTAAAAGAACCAGCAAAAGGTCCGGATCTTTTGAAACCGATTGGTACCGGAACACCACTCTAATCCCAGAAATAAAATTAAACAGCATGAACAAGGTCGGTTCCAAACCGGACTGACCAGAAAGAAACCGAGGAAAAGAACAATTTCCAACTTTTCACAAAATAAAACACAGTCACTACCTATACACACTACCTGTACCATAGACAGAGGCTGGAAATCTGAAAATAACACAAAAATATACGGTTTAAACTGAATGCTTTACTTTTACCGAACCAAGCAGAGGAAATCTTCGGAGCAGCTTCACTGTTAGGTGGAGTAAAGAATCTGACGGTTACACTGGGAAGTACCACAGACAGAGGTTTGAAAACCGAGCTCGAGCTCAACGTTCTATACTTCTGCATAGAGTTAACTCCTTCCTCTCCGGGGCAGTTCAAGTGCTGGGGCTAACTGCATTATGTCTGAATACAGCAAGACCTCGTGTTGTTAGAAAGCCCACACTTTGTAAACTACACAACATAAGTGGGAATCAGAAATCGGAATAAAACTGAATGATAAAAAATGGCAACAGGTCTATCTTAGTTGTTGGAGAACTACATCCTCCCCAGTATGGCAAGAATCTGCATGGAAAATTAGGATTAGATACTTTTTTAACTCTGGTCAGGCAAGTCAGAATGGGACTGTTAACACAAAGCACATACTGGAGAGGATGAACTTGCACACAGGCAGACCTAGCTCATATTTTATGGCAGTGTCCCATACTGGTTAATTTCTGGCAGAAAATACATCATCATCTGGTGGAACTCTTTGGACTGAATACAAAAACAGGTTCAGACAACTTATTACTGGGAATTATTCCCCATGAAATCAAGGGGAGGGAGAGGCACTACTTATGGCTCATGTTGACAACAGCAGCCTTGAAGGCTCTTACTAAAAAGTGGCTCCAGACATAATGGAATGGGTTGGACTGACAGGGAAAATACAAACGATGGAAAGATTAACTTTTGCTGCGAACCACATAAAGGAGCAATATATGAATAGATGGAACAGGTGGGAACTATGAAAAGAAAAAATAAAATGACCCCCCCTTCATCCCCTCTCCCTCTTTGGATAAAAAAACAAATAAAATACAGTTTTAAATGTGATAAGCATTATACATAAATGAAATATTCTTCCTCTCTACTTCAGTATATGGCTTGGCTTTATTTATTTTTGTTTGTTATTTAATTTAATAATTTTATTAATCACATAGTTTTATGGTTCTTCAAAGTTTCAATTGTTGCAAAGCTGCTCAATATTAATAGGTTTGTTTATACAGATCCCTAACAACTGAAAAAGAACTCTGTATGAAACAATGAGCTCTAAGAAAGCAATACCAAAGCTGTTTCTTTTGATGTTCTAAAAGCTTGTAATCATCAGTTTATTACAATTGAAAGAAAAATGTATGATCTTCAAACTTTGTAAGATATGAATTGTTCCAATAAACAAGTATAAAAAAGAAATAATGGGTAAAAGCACCCTAAAAGCTCTCCACGGCCATTTCGGCTCTGACCCAAGTTTGTTTGTATGCCTACTGACAACTAATAAACAAAAAGTTAACAGAAAAAAAAAAAATGAAAGAAAAAAATGCCAGGGGGAGTGTGACCATACTGCAGACTGGACACCATGTAGAAGAAAAGTACAGTTACATAAAAACTTACCATAACAGTAAATCTTTGAGAGGAGCTTTACAGTAGGCAACACCGTTAGGACTAAGCTGCTAGGACCACATGGAAAATTTCTAGCTAAGTATGGCGGGGACTGGCATATGCGTCGCAATGTCGGTCTGTTCTGGCATAAAAGGGACAGTTCCCCACACCCACCTCAGTTCCCCCTGCTGGAAACCCTGAAGCAAGGACTGACAACAGAAAAAAGGAGGACTCCTGAGTCCTGGAAAGGCTGAGATGGAAAGAGAGCAGGGGGATGGAGGGAGGGAAAATAAGTGCCTACTGCAAGAGCGCCTCTCAATGATCTAATGTTACGATAAGTTTAAGTAACTGTACTATCTTACTTTGAGAGGGCTCTTACAGTAGGCAACACCATTAGGACAGAGTCCCAATCAGTATTGGAAGGAAAGATACCCGGGAAGAGGACGAGAGGAGATTATACATCCTTAGCCAGAAGGCTGACCTCCAGAAGAAGGCTGGCATCAGGGAAAGGACGCCCTGGCAGATACAAATAGAGTCCACCCAAAGAAGGTCATAAAGGGATCAACCCCAGTGGGTAACAGGAAACAAAAAGTCGGGACACATGTAAGTTCTCCTTCGACGAAAGAGAGCATGCCGTTTAAGTTCCCAAAGGAAGAACAGGTATCAGCAGCTGACTGCACCTGGGTCAGATAACACAGTCCGAATCCAGACCTCAACCAGAACTGGAAAGGGGAACTAGACAGGTGAAAAGAAGGCAAGCCAGAGTATGGTCAAAGAGACACCCCTACTGGCTCACACCCCGACATAAGGACTTAATCTCTAAGCAGAGAGAGATGATGAGACCATAGCTCCCTGACGTCCCTTGGGATAAGAAGGGAAGGACTGGAAAAAAAAACTCTGTACCTGGTGTCCTAAAGAGAAGAGACACCACAGCGGCCAAGAAAGACTCCCCGAGACCGAAGTAACCAGAGGGAGAAGAGCACAAAGACGATAGCCCGAGTAGGGAGGTACCTTCCAAGGGGAACATCAAGGACTGTCCCTGTCATATCCAGCAAACAACCAAAAGGGAAGAAAAAAGGGAGGTCCAGGGAATGGTAGGGACCAAAAGAGTACGACCGTATCCCCCTCAAGACAGAAAGGGGAGACCCATGCCTGAGTGGCGATGTCTGAATGCCGGTCGGGAAAGAGAAACTCTGTGGAAGCCCAGAAAAGCCTTGGCCAAAAAAAAAAAAAAAAAAAAAAAAAATGCCCCCTAGTAGGGCTAGCTATATCCCCACTACAAATTCCTCCTCTCCCTTCCACACTTGATGAAGTGGGGCAAAGGGCCCTTACAAACAGTGGAAAAGGAAGCCACATGGCTACCTGACAGAGTCTCACGGGTCTCCCTACGTCTGCCAGGGAAAAAAGGGTATATCACTCTAGTAAAGATAGCAGGGTAAACTGCATAAACCCCTTGATAATCTAGTGACCTACCTTCCCCAGGTAAGTTGCCCTCCTAAGAGACTCCAAAACACACAGACATCGTGAGGCGAATTGGGGGTGCCCTCAGAAAAGTAGGGAGGAGTGACCCCAAAAGCCCCTACAAAAACCAACCCTTGAAAAGGAAATCCAGGGATATCGCAGTAATGCAGAGAGGGATGGGAAACCATCCCAATCTCCAAAGGTAAAAAGGTAATGAAGTGATGAGCCCCAAGTGAGGGGATCTCCCAGAGGGATTAGTAGTGAGAACCGCTACCGGGGACCCCAGCTGTGTCGAGGTCATACGTAACACCTGATGTTAGGGATCAACTGACGCGATGTCCGAGGTGCCCGATGACAGAGGAGGCCTGACGAAGCCCTGGAGCCTTAAAGACAGCCACTGGGATAGGAAGACCTCCAAGGATTGCAAGCCCGACGAAGCCCTCTGTGGCATCACCATTGAGGCCCGCGAGTGGAAAGACTGTTCTAACTGAAGTTGAGGATCAGGCTCTCCAAAACAAACCGAGGGACCTAGGGAGACCCAAGTCTTGGCCAATGAACGAAAAGTGACCCAGGTTCTGGACGGAGGCCAGATACATCTCGAATCTAAAAAAGCCCTGGGGACAGCTGGGCTACAGCTCCGATCTTTAAGGGCCCAAGATCAGAAACCTGGAAAGAACTCCTGTGCCCCAAACCACCTGAAGCTGGGAATTTAGAGCAGCTCCTAGGATGGGTCCCCAAGAATTAGGGGCTTCAGGAAATGAAGAACCGACATTAGGACCTAACTTGTTACCTGAGGTATAACTGATATTAGAATCTAACTCGCTACCCGAGGGGTAATACCACCAGCATGTGGTCAAGAGGGACTGAGGACACCGCCCCAGAACAAACCAAGTTGGTTCCTGCCACCAAGAGAGGGATCCACGAAGGATCTGCCCACTGCCAGCAGGAGAAGATCCAGGCCAGTGTGAGCAGTATTGGGACAGAGCATGAGTCTCTGAAGCCCTAGAATAAGTCCTAGTTCTCAGTTTAAAAGGGAAACCAGCAGGGTTCAAGCCTGACATCTAGTCAAACCTGGGGCATCCCATGTGGAAGGGGAGCCCTGGGGAAGAGAAGAAGACTGCAAGAAAAACAACGGGAGGTGATAAAGCCTTCCCTGCGAATAGGTAGTCCCCCTCTCCTAGAATCCCTGATTCTTCTGTAGACGGGAGAGGAATGGAGTAACATGTAAGTTTAGGAAGATGGGTCTGACAATGCAGTGCCCTTTGCCCTACTGGCTTTAGCGGCCGAGGTAGTGGCCGTCGAAGGTGCCCTGCGTTTCTGCCCCTCATATTCGGACATCGTTGATGATGCCTTGAAGACTGACGGATTGCGTGAGTGAACTGCTCTGGTGCCCCTGAGATTCGGGTTGAAGGGGAACTCCCAGTTCCTGAAGGGAGGACAACAGTGCCTGATCTTCTTCCCCAAACAAGATAGGGTATCGAAAAGGTGCATCCAAGATGGAGGCCTGGATTGCTGAGCTAAAATCTGTCAGATGAAGTCAAGCATGACGTCTGAGGTAGACAGCAGAGGCTGCACTACGGGCCGTCGTGTCCACCATATCATAGGAGGCCCGTAAAGCGTTGAAACCGACGCTAGAGGCTGAGGCAAGAAGGTGTTCCAGCTGAGACAAAGTAGGGGAATCCGAAGTAGAACACAGCAAGTCCCCAATTTGCCCCCAAATGGACTGTTGATGCATGAGCATGTAGTCTAAATAGTTTTGAGCCCACAAGGCTAAGGTCAAGGAGGTGTAGGCCTTGCGTCCCAAAGAGTCCAAGAATTTAGATTCCTGGTTCGAAGGACAACCCTGAAGACCAGGGCCTTCACTAGCATCCAGTGATCCCTCGACCACTGAGGGGGTCGGCCTTAGGATGGGAAGCAAAGTGAACTTTGCCATCTGGGGCTTGATCTAGATGGTCAGCCTTCCTTGGAGTGGTAGGAACATACGCTGGCTGCTGCCAAACTGTGGAAGAGAAGTCACCGTTTGGAACCACCAATGGTGAGATCACGACTGAGTCCACCTCGGGAAAGCACAAATGTTGCGCTAGTCGCCGTCTTTGGTGAGTCTTGGTCCTCCGTGCACCATCCCTAGGATGCCCGGATAATTTTCAGAAATGATGGATTCTCTAGTGGGGATTTAAGCATATACCTAACCCATAAGTCCCTGGGGGGGGGGGTGAATGAGGAGGGGCTTCCAAAGAATCTGAGGCCACATGGAGGGACTTCGGGACGAAGGCCAAATCAGGTGGAGGAAACATACCAGAGGTTGTATCCGAGCCGGCCTCAAAGTGAAACCCCTGCCAGGAGGGTAGCCTCTGTTTCCAAAGGCTGAGCAGCCCTTCTTGGGGGAGAAGCCAGCATCAGTGATTGAAAGGCCATATTGGGCTTATCAGCCGATGCCCACCAGGCGTTCAAAAGGGCTCTGTGATCCACCGATGTCCAGCAGAGGAGCGTCGGCTGAAAAGCATGGTCTATCGCCAGGTAGAGTACCAAGATATTGTAAACTGGGCCTGATGTCACCCTGGATGAACCCATCGCATACCCAGTGGGTACTGTCTGAAGGGTTGAGTCAGTGACTTTGCTCAAAGAGGAACCAAAGGGACAGCACTGGTTGCCGTTCTGAGTCAGGAAGGACTCCCAATGGCTCCGATTTGGAGGACAGTTCCTGGTGAATCGTTAAGGGGTCCGGAAAAAACAGAGCTGGGCACATTTGGTCCAGAGTCAGAGAACATTCCGGCTGTGAATCACTGAACGTCGGATCCCTGGTCGGGAGCTTGGAAGAGGAAGGCCCTACCAGAGAGTGGTGGGGAGAAGCCTGAGAGGCGACCTCCAGCGGTGGCTGAAGAGCCTGGAGTCCCAAGGGTGGCAGCTCTGCAGAGGAAGGCTGGGGCCTAGAGGGCGACAGCGAGTGTCAGTCCAACAGATCGTCGTCAGACCCCAGAAGTGGGCCCAGGGAAGATGCCTAAGCCGGAAGGGTGGAATCAGCCGCAGCCTCACCCAAAGGACTGGTCTGGCCACCTGTGTCAGGACCTTTCAGGTGGACTGGCCTGAGCAACAGGGGCTGCAGGGTGGAGGAAGGATCCTCAGAGTCTGCGTCAGCACCACCCGCTACCATGAGAACGGCAGATGGAAGTTCCACTGGCAGCCCCGAAGGGAGGCGAGCTGGAGTGGAAGAGGAGATCGAACCCTTCTGCGGAAGACTCTGACTCTGTCGCGGCTCCACGAGGCAACTGCCTTGCTAAACTGGACCAATCCTTTTCCCAATGCTTTTTGTGTTTCTTATTTGCAGACAAAGGATCCCCAGAAGTCTTGGTTGTGGCCCAGGACTGCAGCTCTCTTTCCAGGGTGGGCAGTTTCTTCTGCAGGAGGTGTGTATCTGAGACTTTTTGCCATCTTTTCCACATGACCTGGTTAAATTTTTGGCAGGCCTGGCAGGCTTCGGTGTCATAGTCCAGGTCTAGTAATAATAATATCTTTATTTGTATAGCGCTTTTCGGATATCAATGCGCTGAACATTCAAATAAATAACACAATAAAATCACAATTCAGATACATAACTAAAAATCAGTTTGGGTAGGCTTGGCACTATAGGTGGGTCTTTAGGGCCTTCTTAAAGCCCTCCATGGTTGTGCACGCCCGTAACTGACGGGGTAGAGAATTCCACAGGGCTGGCGCCGCATATATACTGTAAATGCACGAGCCCCCGATGTCTTCAAAGTTACTCTGAGAATTTCTAGCAACTCCTCCACAGCTGAGTGGAGCGGTTGCCTGGGGCAGTAAGGGGACAGAAGCTCTTTCAGATAGCCTGGACCCTGTCCATGTAGGGCATATGACACACACAGAGTGGCTGTCCTTTTTGGGGAGCTTCTTCCTGCAGGCACACTTGGACTTGTGGTAGTCAGTTGAAGAATTCGGCGACGACATGAGCTCGAGAAGGAACAAAAACTGTTAAGCAGAACAAATAAAGGAAAATGGCGTGGCCGGCCCGGTGGTGTTAAGGGTTGAGGCGCTGGACACCACACCTCACGCCGCACCGGTGACCTGAGTTCAGAAATGGACTCGGGTGGCGCGGGTTGCCAGGGGAAGGGTTGAGGACTAAGTGCCCCAGTGGTACTTGCCTCCCTGGAATCAGCGGCTGGACTGGCCCGGCGAGCCAGGGACCCCCCGGTGGAGACCAGAGGTACTGCAGCAAACCAGGCAAAGCACGCATCAGCGAGGCCGACGCAGGCAGGGGTTACCATGTGCCAGTTGCGTCGGGACGTGCCCATGCACAGGAGAGGGGATCCACAGAACACAGGAAAAACTCAGTTCTGGGAGCTGGCAAAGGCATCATCCCCCTATGCCCACCACCAGGTTTGACCTGGCCGGTCTTCAAATTCCCTCCGCCTGGACAGACGTCTGTGGCTGGAGGCTAATTTTGCAAGTGCGCCCAATGTAACAGGGGGCAGCCCCACCTGGGAGGGGTCAAGCTGGGGAGTGCCAGCTACAGACGGGGTGGAGAAGGGGGAGAGCTGGTCAGGGGGACTTCAGGTGGGGCAGGATCGGGGTGGATACCCGAGAGAGGCCCCAGGATACCGTGATCAGGGCGAAATAGAACTGAAAAAAAAAAAAAAGGAAAATGGTCAACTTAGCACGCTTTTTCTGTGAAGTCCGGCCAGCGCAGGTTTAGCATGGAAAAGAACTGAGGTGGGTGTGGGGACCTCCCCATTTAGACCAGAACAGACGTCGACGTGCCTATGTCAGCGGGTGGTCCCCCTTCGTATACTGCTAGCTAGAAATTTTCTGTGTGGTCCTGGTGCCTGGTGGCTTAGTCCTAACGGTATTGCCTACTGCAACCACCCCCTTGAGGTAAGATCAATCATTACTATGGTAAATTTTTTCATCTGGACAACAAAGGACATATTGATAGCACAACATCAAAACAACCCTAGCTGTGCCCTACTGAAACCTCTGAACTGGTTAACCCTGGAGCATAGACACTAACTTTATATCTGGTGATTTATGTTTTGTAGCATTACTGGTGAACTGCATGCAGATCTGACCACTCAAGCCAATATTCAGAATGCAATCTGAGATCTTATGCTGCACTTCCAAGTTTACAAGGTCAAAAATAGCCATGGTAAGCTGTTTTACAAGGAGTGCCCTGGTGCATCAGCTATCTACAGTTACAAATCAACATCAATCACACAATTAAATTATACTAAAAGACTATTCTGCAGTAAGCCAGATAACATTCAGCTTAATTTAGCTGAGGAATAATTTGAATACCTGGCAGTCGGGTAAAGTGTTTCAAATATAAGAGAACTATAAGGGAAATGCTCTTATTTTTACCTGAATAAGTGTTGTTACCATTGCAATGAAGTTAAAGGGAAATGTCCCCCTAAAATCGGGACCCACCTTTGTGTGAGGCAGTGTCGATCAGCATTTTCACAATTTTTTTTTACTTACAGTGCCTTGTTTTACTTAGAATTTATCTGGTTGATCCTACTTCCCTCCATGCTGCCATGTTAAACCCAAGAGCCCATAGCAGCATACACACAACCTCCCACGACTGTCCCGAGAATGTCGTATGATGTGGAGAGCAGCTGTGAGAGCATCCATAGGGTTACTATAAAGTCGGAGTTTTTAATAGCTCCACTTTGGAATGTACATGTCCCAGTGCTATACCGAGACCAGGTATAGACTGACCAACAGTCTGTACCTGGTCTTGGTATAGCACTAAGATATGTACATTCCAAACCAGAGTTATTAAAAGCTCCTGCTATACCGTAACCCCAGAGATGCTCCTACCCGGCTGCTTCCCGCATCATACGCCATTCTTGGAACAGCCACAGGAGTTGTGGGTGTGCCTCTAGGGTGACTGGATTTAAAATGCTGGCAGGGAGGAAGGCAGGATCAACCCGACCAATTCTAAATCAAACAAGGCAGTGTAACTAACAAAAAATGAAGAAACAAAAAAAAAAATAAACAAAAAAAAAATAAAACTTTTTGTGTAAATGCTAATCAGGCCTTGCTTCACACTGAGATGAGGCCCGATTTTAGGTGGTCATTTCCCTTTAAATACAAGTCGTAATGGCTAAAATGTGTTAGATCACATGAAACAACAAGAAAGAAAATCAGTTACCTCCTTTTATGCACTTTGGATTTAAAGTGCTCTGTTAGACTTCTCTGATCAATGAAATATCGCCTATTTTAAAGAGAGAGACAGAGAGAGGAAAGTTAAATGACTGATGTGTAACAATCCCTGAGCTGTATCAAGTTGAAAAGCCTGCAATGACATGTATTAGACATCCCCTGAAAACTGACTTAATGTAACTTCACTGATGTTATTTCTCTTTCTTTTTTTTTTTTGGCAGCAATGTAAGAAAAAATTACTCACCACAGTAATCTTTCTTTCAAGGGGTCCTTTAGCATCAGTAACTTTAGCAGTTAGCTGGCTATGTGCAACTGCCCCAGAGGTATGTCTTTAAGAACATTTTATTTAAATGAACTTTGGGCAATAGCCAATCAAAAACAGGAGGGGGAGCCGGCCCGGTGGCGCGGAGGGTTGAGACGCTGGATGTCACACCTCGCTGCACGCCGGCGACCCGGATTTGGCGACGGACTCGGGCTGCTGGGGGTCAGCAGGGGGGAGAGAGGGATCGAGCACCCAGCGGCGTCTCTCTCTCTCTCTCTCTGGGGAGGGTTGTGTGCCGGTCCGACTGCTATACTGCCATCTCCCAGGTGAACCTGGGATTGGCAGTGCAGTCGAGACAAGCGATGGGAGGGACAGAGAAGCCTGGGAGGAGTTGTGTCTCGCCACATGCCTCCCAATTGGCTCTCCATGAGTGCAGGCGACTGCGGGGGTAGGGCTCACAGAACAAGGAAAATGGTCTCTGTCACTCCTAGGTGATGACCCCTCCAGTGCTGGGCACATGCCCTTCAGTCGACAACTGGAGCAGACTCCGCTCTGCACCGCCTGTGTAGGAGCAGACTCCTGAGGCACCACAGGGATGTGCATGGCATGAGGGGATCTCACTGAGTGGAGGGATGGGGAGTAAGGCAGAAAAGAAGGTGTTAAAAAAAAAAAAAAAAACAGGAGGGGGAGTGAGCTGAGTGAGAGCAGCCTGAAGGCTTCAGCATTTTTTAGAAGGAAAATGAGTGCACATGCCCCGAAAATGAATCACCAGGATTCAAAATACATGCAAATATCTACAAAAGTGGAACTAGAAACAACAACAACATGAGTTAGAAACTCATCAATAAAAAGTCCAAATTTGGTAAGAGATGTGATAAGTAACACAGCCCTTCTCCTGACAAGTGAACCGGGAAGGAAGGGTGGGAGCTTACTGATGCTAAAGGACCCCTTGGATGAAAGATTACTGCGGTGAGTAATTTTTTCCTTCTTACCCCAGGAGTCCTTTAGCATCAGTAATGTTATCAGACTACCGAGCAGTACGCAGTGGGAGGTGGGCAGAGAACCTACTTAGGAGGCTCTGCAGAACCACCCTGCCAAATTTGGCATCAGATCTAGTCTGCACATCCAAACTGTAAAGTTTCACAAAGGTGTGCACAGATTTCCAGGTAGCTGGTTTGCAGACATCCAGAAGGGGACTGTTTCTTGCGTCCCACTGCAGGTTGGTGACCAGCTTTTTTATAACAGAATCTGAAACGAGAGACCAATCAGCGGGAAATAATTCTCTTGGTAGCTGGTCTTCCTCTGCCTACATCCCCGCAGGTAAGGAGCAACTGAGTAGAAGAACCTCTGGACTGTCTAGTATGCTCTAAGTAGTGAAAGATGGCTCTTCTGACATCCAAGCTGTGGAGCTTTTGCTTGCCAGGAGTGGATTTCTCAGTAAAGACGACAGGCAGAGTAACAGACTGGTTTAAGTTGAACTCTGAAACCACCTTTGGCAAAAATTTCCTATTTGCCCTGAGCTCAGCTTTATCATTGTGATGGATGATGTAATTTGGCTCAGTGCACAGGGCCTGTAGTTCTGAAATCCTCCTGGCAGAGGTAATGGCCACCAGGAAAACAGTCTTCCAAGTCACAAACATGATATAAGCAGTGGACACAGACTCAAAGGGTGGATTCATGAGCCTGTCTATGCACAGGTTCAGGCACCAAGGAGGAACCGGCTCACTGACTGGAGGCTGAAGGTGCAAGAGGCCTTTAAAAAAAAAATGTAAATATGGTGTGGGAAAAAAATTGACTTTTTCTTTCCCACCGAAAGGTAGGCCAAAACTGCTGCCAGGTGTAGCTTGAGGGAAGATGGTTCAAGCCTGATGCCTGCAATTGTACCAGGTAATCCAGCAGCTGAGGGTCTGAAGCTGAAAGGGGGCCGACCTTTTTGCTTTTGCACCAGAGGGAAAACCTTTTCCATTTGGCTGCATAAGTCTTCTTACTGTTCATTTTTTAGCCATCCTCAGTATCTTAAGGATCTGCTCAGAGTACTGCGAGGATGAAAACTCTTAACTCCTCAAGAACCAGGCCTTGAGGTGAAGAGAGTGCATGTCTGGATACTGTACTCCTGTCTGAGGAAGGGTCAGCAGGGAGTGAGTTGGAGGCAGGCGAATGGGCCTGCTGCAGAACACAGAGAAGGAGAGGATACCAGGCTTGCCTGGGCCAATCCGGAGCCACCAGGATCACTGATACAGGCTGTTGTCCGAGTTTCAGCAATACCCTGAGTATCAGGCATCAGGGGAAAAGGAGGGAATGCGTATAGGAACCTCCCTGACCAGTCCAGGATCAAGGCATCTAGGGGACTGAGGGCCTGCGACAGTACTGAGGAAGCTGAAAATTGAGGGGAGAGGCAAACAGATCCACTTCTGATGTGCCCCACCACCTGAACACTGTGGCTAGTACTTGCTTGTTCAGAGTTCATTCGCTCTGGCCTTGATTGATGTGACTCAGAGCATCTGCCAGGGTATTATGTTTGCCTGGGAGGTGAATAGCTGAGAGGTTAACTCCAGGGAGAAGGCTAGAGACCAGAGCTTCCGAACAAAGTATTCCTGATCTGGTACCACCCTGCTTGTTTATGTAAAACAGTGCAGTGGTGTTGTCTGTCCGAATTTGAACCACCTGCTTTTTTATGTTGGGAGCAAAAGCTTTGAGAGCTAGAAAGATTGCACTGAGTTCCAAGAGATTTATGTCTAACTGATTCTTCAAGAGTCCAAGTGCCACTTACTCAGGCACTGTCCAGATGTGCCCCCCCCCCCCCAGGAGGGAGGCGTTTGTGGTGATCACCTTTGTGGGTAGCGGAGCTTGGAAGGGTACTCCTGCTTGCAAATTTGCAGGGTTCTTCCACCACAGCAGGATCTGGAGGAACTGCTCCATCACAGGTATCAGCTTTGAAAAGTTGCTGCTTCTCTGAGACCAGTGAGCTCTGATGTAGGCTTGCAGGAGTCGCATCCTGTACCGGACTCCTGGGACCACTGCAGTCATTGAAGCCATGTGTCCCAGGAGTCTGAGAAAATGTCTGGCTGGTCTTGGCTGTGCTCGGGCGAAAGAATCTGCCACTGAAAGAAAATTCTGAATTCTTTCCTGTGGGAGGAAGGCATATCCTTTCTGAGTGTCCAGCTGGGCCCCTATGAAGGTGAGCAGCTGTGTGGGTTCTGGGTGAGATTTCTTTAGATTTACCAGGAAACCCAGAGACTCCGGAGTGCATTCTATAAGGGAAAGGGACTCCTTGACTTAGCAAGGAGACTTTGCTCCTATGAGCCAGCCGTCCAGATAGGGATAGAGCGCGACACTCAGTCTTCTGATGTGTGCTGCTACCACCGAGAGGCACTTGGTAAAGACTCTTGGGGCCGAGGACAAGCTGAAGGGCACTGCGGCAAACTGATAGTGGCCAGAAGGAAGCTTGAATCTGAGAAACTTCCTGTGAGACCTCCTTATGGATATGTCGAAGTAAGCCTCCAGGGAGGCTAGCCAGTTTGTTTATTTATTTAAATGTTTCACCAGGAAGGCAAGCTGAGCAACAAGTTGCTTGTCTCCCAGTGTGACGGGAGGGGTGGGGGTGGGGAGAGTATGGAACAATGGGATAGAATACAGAGAAATGTTACAATGTTGGAATACAATTTGCTTACTTGCAAACAATGTGAGCAGAGGGCTTACAGGTGGATAACACTGGCTAACAATGCAACTGTTATGTATAGTAGATATGAAGACACATATAGCAAATCGGCAACAGTTGGTGACAGACGGTATCACTGGAACACATATAATAACTTGGCAACAGTATGTAGCAATAGATGGTAAGGTGACCCAATAGTAATTGGTAGCCATTAGTGTAACATAGATATTCAAGATTTACAATGACTGGAGTAAAGAGAGGAAGACTGGAAGGAGGGAACAAAAAATTGTGGAGGGTAGAATGGAGGAAGGGAAAGGAAATTTACAGAGCGATGTAGACAGAACACGATTTTTGAGGCGAACAGAGACGACAGTGTGGACTAAAGTGCATACAAGAGGGGTATGGGGTAGGTTATAAGTGCTTAATTGAGTGTAGGGATTGGCCAGTGTTAGGCTATGTTAACCTGAAGGGGAAAGGAGGGAAGGAGAGGAGAGGTAGAGTGTGGCAGGGTGATGAGAGAGAGGTATTGTAGGTGGGGGGTATCCAAGGAGGGGAAGGGGAGTTGAAATTCGACAGTGTCCTGTTATCTCTTTCTGGGCAGGGCGGTGGACAGCCCTATTGGTAGGACACAGGTTATAGGTGATGAGAGTTTTTATATATAGTGGTGCAAGAGAGAGGGGTGTTAGGGGAGGGATGTTGTGGGAGGGGGTAGCAGAGGTCAACTATAGTAGGGGGAGTAGTACCCCACCAGTGTGCTGGGTGACCCTGCCTGCACAAGGCAGTGATCTAGCAGTGACTGAGGGAGTACAGTAAAAGGAGAAATAGGGGAAATGGGGTAAAGTTGTTGCCACCGTGTGCTATGGATCCTGCCTGCACAAGACAGTGATCGAGCTCACAGGAGGGAGATAGATTAAGGGTACAGAAAGAAGGAGGAGGAACACTTTAAGAGGAGGGAGAGTAGGGGAAAAGGAGGAGCATGATCAGAGGGAAATAGGAGTGGTGGGGAGTAGGCATATGAGCCTGAGCAAAGGTCAACTATAGTGTGGGGGGGGTAGTACCCCACCAGTGTACTGGGTGATCATGCCTACACAAGGCAGTGATCTAGCAGTGACTGAGGGGGCGCAGTAAAAGGAGAAATAAGGGAAAGGGGGTAAAGTTGTTGCCCACCGTACACTATGGATCCTGCCTGCACAAGGCAGTGATCGAGCTCACAGGAGGGAGACAGATTAAGGGTAGAGAAAGAAGGGGGAGGAACACTTTAGGAGGAGGGAGGGTGGGGGACAAGGAGGAGGAGCACGATCAGAGGGAAATAGGAGTGGTGGGGAGCAGGCATATGATAGTATGAGCTTAGGGGAGATGGCTGGGTGGTTAGGGAGAGTCATGGCAAGCACAGGAGGGGCAAGGAAGTTCTTGAGGGCAGAGTTAATGGAGTAGGAAAAGGATGAGTGGTAAATTTGAGGCGGAAGTGAATTCAAGATATTTGGGAGGCGATAAGAATAACCAGATTGGCCAATAAGGGTGGAGCGGCGTTGGATCACCATGGTTCGTGAGTCGGTAGATCTTAGGGAGTGGGAAGCGGGGCGGTTGTAAAGGCAGGGAAGAGATAGGAGGGAAGTTCATCCAGCCAGTGCTTGGAGGTGAATTTTGCGCAGTAAGAGATGTCGGGTTTGTCAGCGAAGGGGAGGACAGGGCATGGTAGAGATCACGATGAGTGTGGAGGGAGATGTCAAGGGCAAAATGGCACAAGGAGTTGAAGAGAGTATCTAGTTTGGCCAGGGATGACTTAGGGGCAGCACCATAGACTACACCACAGTAGTCGAAGATAGGCAGGATCATTTTCTGGACAATCTCACGCCTAGCTATGGGTGGGATGCAGGCATGGTTCCTGAATAAGGCACCGAGCTTGGGATGCAATATTTTTCTGAATGGTGTCAATATGACCAGAGACGTTCAGGTGTTGGTCCTTCCAGACACCTGAATACCTGAAGGAGGATGTGTCCTTGAGTGAAGTCCCATCAAGGGTGTGGAAGGAGGGTAGAGAGTGAAACCTGGTAAGTCTCTGCCTGGTGCCGAAGGTCATAGAGACTGTTTTTTTGGCGTTGAGAGATAGTTGGTGGTTTGCAAACCAATGCTGAACTTTGTCGAAGTTGTGCTGCAAGTTGGATGCAACCTCGGTGGAGCAGGAGCCAGATGCATACAAGACTGTATCATCAGCGTACATGTGAATGGAGACGAATGGAGAGCTGGTGGACGTGAGATCATTTTGAAAAATAAAAAACAGTATGGGGCCTAACACTGACCCCTGGGGGCCGACAGTTCTTACTGGGAGGGAGCCAGACTCCCTGCTGTAAAGACTGTATGACTAGTGACAGGTGACCATTTTGAATTTTTTTTTTTCAGATGTTTGTTTAAATATCAGAGATCTAAGATAGGTCGCCACTCCCCAGTTTTCTTTTGCGTCAGAAAATACCTGGAATAGAGACCCTTGCCCTTATCGTGGGTTGGGACCCTCTCCACCACTCGTAGTGCTAAAAGGTTTTGTACCTCCAATTCCAACAGAGGAACTTGTGTTGGGGACAGAGGTCTTGACAGCTGGGTATGCTTGAGGTCTGGCATCTGCTTGAACTGTAGTGGCAGACCTTTCTCCATTATCACCAACATCCACTTGTCCAACATAATGAGGGACCAGTTCTGAAACAGTGGAGAATCTGCCTCCTACTGGAAGCGGGGAGGCGACCTGGACACTCACATCAGGACTTAGACTGCGAGGCTGCCAGCTGGGTAGAGGTGGCCCTTCTTTGTCCCCTTCTGCCCCTGTCTCTGAAGGGCCTCCTGTACTGGCCGAAGTCAGACTGGGGATAAGAACTGTAAAGCCTGGGAAAACACTTCTGCCCCTAGGTTGGGATCTCTGAGGGACAGTAGGCTCAGATGAGTTACTCTGCCAGGAGGCCTTGTACTCATTAACCTTTTTTATGTAGTCAGTCGCTCCATAATCAAACAACATGGTTTGATCACAGGGAAAATCCATGGCCTTAGGCTGAGTGTCTGTGGTTAGACTGGTAGTTCTAAGCCAGGTGAAGTGTCTCAGAGAGATGGCATGGGCCATCACCCTAGAGGCATCATCACTGTTGTTGTCTGCCATGCAGAATTGGTATTTGGTAGCTTCCGGGGCAGTTTCTGTCATATCCACCAGCTCCTGAACCACAGGATCTGACCCACCGTGGGCAATGGCCAGGACAGACTTCCACAGGGCTTTCAGACATTTGGCTGTGAAAACCATGTATGAAGACAGTCTGAGAAGCAGGGAAGCTGTGGCATACATTTTCTTTGCTATAAAGTCAATTTTATTGGAGTCCTGGTAAGGGGGACAAGGAAACTCTAGATTTCTCACAAGCTGTCTGTTGCACTACACTCTCGTGGCTAGGGTGTGCAGACAGTTACTCAATACCAGTTCTAGACAATCTGTATTTTTTCTCAATCCGCTTATCAACCCCTGCCACCGTAGTTGGGGTTTGAAGCACTTTCATGGTATTTCTTCTGAACGCATTATAGATAGAGACCACCAGGGTTTTGGGTGCTGAAAGACCTCTCATCTCTCTATAATCTACATCTTCGTTGACATCCAGGGTGGGCCCTGTGTAAGGAGTCCAGGGTGTCTAGCATATTTTGTAAAAATGTAAACAGAGAAGAAATCCTCCTGGTCACCCAGGGGGTCCCCGAATGGAGGGAATGGGGACTCATGGGGCTCAAGGCCTCAAAATCCATGTCAGGGGCATCATAAAAATGTTCTTCATCATCTGCATCACCCTCACAGTCTACAGAGGAGAGAACTGTGGAAGAGTGCTTGCCATCCCCCAGTAAATATAGGCCCCATCTTTTATAGGGTCTGAAACAATTGCCATGCTTTTGCCATGTCTTGCATAGAAGGAAGATCCTGCACAGACTTTGGTTGTATGTGTTTTTTTTGTTTATGCTTTAAGCTGCCTGTTGTCTCGCTATTGGCTTTCCCAGGAGCAGCAGGAGCATTTTTTCTTGACTTTCTTTTTGGCAACTTCATCAGAGGCTTGATTAAGCTTCCTTTTTTCATCACTTTTATTATTTTTTAATTTGTGAGGAACTTCATCTTTGGGAGCTTTATTTTTTGGCTGGGATCTGGAGGTTTCCTCAGCACCTCTCCTTACATTTTTATTGTTAGTACTTTTAGATGGTCCTCATTGGTAACCTTTAATTTATCCTCAGTCATAATAATTAAAGGTTTATTTGCTAAACCAATTTAACAAAGCAAACCCAAGATCCGGACCACCTATGAACCGAGTGCAGGTTTCTGTGAAATGCCACTGGCCAGTCCTGCCCCAGTTAAATAACTCTATTTTAAAACTTTTTTTTTGTAGTACTGGGATCTATACCAGTGTCAATCTAATAGAAACCCAGTAACACTGTTCAATGTCAACTGCACTCAGGTTTCTGTTGGTGCTGTGAAGCCAGTCCTGTGACAGCTGACACCTTAGGTCCAGTTATATATATATATATATATATATATATATATATATATATATACACAGTGTATACACACACATATATATATATATATATCTTGGTTTCTCTGATGATCCAATCCTCAGAGAACTCACAGGCAACTGCAGAAGGTCAAAATCCAAATGGTTGCCTCGCGGTAAAGCCCGCGAGGTCTGAGGTAAAACACAAGGCAACTGACACTAATTCAACGGTTCCTTCATGAATTAAGTTACAAAATGAAGGAACCGTCAAAATTACGCATCCACAGTAAAAATAACATAAAAATAGCACGATTGCGCTAAAAATACAAAATTAGCATGGTGCTAACCAAAGCGCAAAACTTTCACTCAGCACACTATAGAAATAATTTTCTGAGGAAAACTTTACCCAGATAATTGCTAGGAGGCTGTCAACGAAGCAAGTTGAGAGGCACCTCAGGAGCAATCTTGCTCAGTCCAGCTGAGAAAAAATTCTGAAGCCTTCAGACTGCTCTCACTCAGCTCACTCCCCCTCCTGTTTTTGATTGGCTATTGTCCAAAGCTCATTTAAATAAAATTCTCTTAAAGGCATACCTCCGGGGCAGTTGCACCTAGCCAGCTAAATGCTAAAGTTACTGATGTTAAAGGACTCCTGCGGTAAGAATGTCTTGTTAATTTCTCTCAAACTTCACTTTATCTCATTATCATACTGCAGGAATTTTCATGTTTACCTTTCCATGTGTAATCTTCTGGGTCCTGCCTGAAAATAGGCATCTGTTTGCCTAGTGTACTTACCTGGTTAAAAAACCTAAATAAATTAGTGGAACAGAAGAAACAAATGTGCCCTTCACTGCCTTGCAGTGCTTCACAACTACGGAATGCAATATTGTATAATTTATCAGTGCTAAGTATAGGAAGGAAGAAAATATTACATACCACAGTAATGTTGTTTTTTCTAAAGGAGTCCTAATATATTCTGACATATGCAGTAAGACCTTCCTGTTGTAGTGCCCTGGAGATGAAAGAGTTAAAGCCTACATTCTAACTAGGCACGTGCTCGGTTTCAAACCACTGTCCACTGGTACATTCTATTCAACCGTCAGATTCTTACAAATAATTAAAAAGAAAGACTCGACTATCTGATTGATTGAAAATCAAAAGGGAGATCTCCATTAATCTCTAGGATGCCCCACCAACCCTAGTGAGGGGATAAAGACTCAAGTCACAGATGCCCAACAGAGAATCAACTTAAAGGATCAACAACAACATGTAACAGCTGGAGTGCAGGGACTCCAGGTTCTGGTAGGGGAGGCAGGGTGGGAGGTCAGAATTAATTAGGGCTCCTTTAGAAGAAACAACATTACTGTGGTAATTTTTTCTTTAAACTACAAGAAGTCCTAATGTATTCTGACATATGCAGACTACCAAGCAGTTTATTTTATTTTGTTATTGGTATCGGAATTACAAACCTTTGAGTCAGAGACTCATTTCCAAAGGCTCCATGTCAAGAGACACATATACATACAATGTAGTAGTATATCACAACACATTACAGCACAAACATGACAGTTTTGATGTGTACAGAGAGCAAAAAACAACAGCCAGGCGTGGGGGCCTAGGCGGTCTTACAGTGGGTTTTTGTATATTTCAGAAGGAATATATGCATTTTACAAGTATACAGCTATCCTATACAGAGTAGTAGCTAAATTATTGGTACGCTAAGGCAAATCTATACAGAGCAAAAGGCAGTCTGTGGGGAGACTTAATCAGTACCTAAGGACCCATTGGTGGGGCTCTGTTCAAGTGCTGGCCAGCAGAAACGAGGTCACCTAATTGCCTGCCACAGCAGAAGTGAGGGATCTACTGTGGGCAGGAACAGGTGCAGGAGACCAGGAGGTGGTTCTTTAGGGCTACTTTGAAAGGACCAAGTTTAACATGGCAGGAGACATGGGTGGGCAGGGAGTTGAAACAGGTGGGGGCCCGGACCAGAAAGGATCTCTGGGCTAGGGTAGTTCTGGCTCTAGGAACAACTATTGCGTTTTTTAGCAATGTGTGAACACTGAGTGGGTGGAGGGTGTGGGCAGATGATAGTCCGGGGGGGGGGGGAGTGGTCACGTCAAGCAGTGATTTTTTGGCCATCAGGCAGGACTGGCACTGTACCCTTTCGTCGAAGTTCAGAACCTGGGCGAGGGAGTACAGGCTGCCAAACATGGGTCATACGGTCTGCGCCAGTTAGTAGTCTACAGGCTTTATTGATCACTATTTTTAGATTACCAGTGGCTGTGGCATCTGCTGCAGAGTAGACCAGCAAGCCATAGTTGATTAGGGACAAGACAGAGGAGGTGATTGCTAACCTTAGGACTTCGGGGGGAGGCAGGCTTTGTGGCAAGAAAGAAGACCGATGCGTGTGCTGGTTGCAGACGTGAGGGTGCTGGTGTGTGTGTGGAATGTGAAAACTGAGTCAAACATGACACCCAGATACTTGTAGGATGAGACCTGTTTGAAGGCGTAGAGTGAGTTGGATTGAATAGACTGCTGGGCATTTTTTAGTTTGCTTTGGTGGTGAGCAAATAACAGAGTTTTAGTTTTTTTAAGTTCAAGATCAGCCTATGCTTAGTGAACCAGTGCTCAGCTTGATTGAAGGCAGTTTGGAGTGAGTTCTGCAGGTTGGTCAGGCTGGTGTGGGAGGCAGAGATGATGATGTCGTCCACATATAAGAGGATCTTCTTGGTACACTCGCTGGGGAAAGCATTTAAAAACAAGTTGAAGAGCAGAGGCCCCAGGATGGAGCCCTGTGGGACTCCAGAGAGGATGGGGCATGTGCCAGAGACAGTGTTGACCTAGAAGACAGGTGACTGGTGAACCAATCACACGGTCCTTGAGAGAACCCCATTTGGGTGAGGGAGTTGAGCAGGAGGGGGTGGCTGACCATGTCAAAAGACTTGGATAGGTCAATGAACCAATTTAGGAAGTTTGGGAGGACTTTAACATCCCTTATTTTGTTGGGCCTGTTGGTGAGAATGACATCCAGGAGGGTGTGGGTGCCAGTGGAGGGGTTACACTTAGTGGACTGGGTCACCATCTGGTGAAAGTCAAGGGCTGTGAACTCCCCAACGGATGAGGAGGCCGCATTACCCAGCCAGTTCAAATTAAGGTCTCCTAGAAGAATATGCTCGGACTTGTGGTGGAGGCTGGAGATATACTCAGTTAGTGAGTGGAGGGCATGGGCCTGTTTTTGAGGGGGAATGTAGGCCGTGGTGATTATAAGGGGGGCCTTGGATGCATTGGGGGTGATTTTTAGTGACAGAGCCTGAGCTCTGTGGTCTAAGTTGGGTGGGGACATGCCTTGAGCCAACAGGCTGTGCCTAGTGTAGATAGAGCAGCTGCCAACCTGCTTTCCCACTCTGTCTAGTTGGAAAAGAGAGTAGCCAGGGAAGGAAACTGCAGCATCGGGAGTGGACTTAGACAGCCAGGTTTCAACTAATGTGACGTCAGGTTGGTAATTTGTGATCCAGCATTGGAGTTTGGCTGTTTATTTTAGGATGCTGCAAATGTTCATAGACCCTATGCAGAGGCCAGCGATTGGGGTAGTTGCTGTGAGATAGTGGACCCTGGGCCTGGTTGGGGTGTATGTTTCAGGATAGGAGGAGGGGCAGGGAGATAATCCTGAGAATGGGCCTGTGTTTGTTTACTCATCTGGTCATGAGGCTATAGTGTCTGAGTACACCCCCTACGCATCGGGTACCAAGGGATCGCAGGGTAGGGATGGCAGGGCCTATCGACAGCCCAGGTAAATTAGCTTTGAACAGCAGTATTGGTCTATGTGTGGGTGGCTGGGGGGGTGCTGATACCTAGGAGGGCAGTGTGGGCGAGCCTTGGCATTGTGGATGTGCTTGGGGGCAGAGGTGGTTCTGGGTCCAGGGCGCGGGGTATGTGTGAGTAGTATACAGTGAGGGGCCGGGGAGGTGAGGCCGTATGCCTATGGGTGGTATGGGGATTTTGTCCAGAAACGAATAAGAGGAAGTCTGTTGCTTACCCTGTGAGAGGAAGTCTCTGTGGCGCAGGTGGGTATAGAACCTACTTAGGAAATAGGCTCTGCAATACTGCTGTACTAAACTTAGCATCACTTCTGGCTTGCACATCCAGACTGTAATGCCTGGTAAATGTGTGTACAGTTTTCCAGATAGCTGCTTTACAAATCTCCAACAAGAGAATGTCCCTTGCAGCTGCTGCAGTAGCAGCTGTACCCCGGTGGAGTGAGTTCTCAGGCCCACAGGGGGTTCTTTTCCCAGTTTTGCATAACAAAATTGGATGCATGACACTATCCATTTCGCAATGGTTCTCTTAGTGGCAGGCTTACCCTTACCCACTTCTCCACAGGTAAGAAACAACTGATTGGTTCGACCCCTATGGTCCCTGGTATGAGCCAAGTAATAGCTGATAGCCCTTTTTACACCCAGGCTATGCAGCCTACGTTCCCCTGAACTAGTGTGTTCAGTGAAGAAGACAGGCAAGTTCATAGACTGGTTAAGGTGAAAATCAGAAACCACCTTGGTGAGGAATTTCCTGTTTGTTTGAAGAACCACCTTGTCGTTGTGGAATGAGAAATAATTTGGTTCCACTGACAAGGCCTGTAACTCACTGATTCGTCTTGCTGAGGTGATGACCATGAGAAAATGAAAATTACGTACCTACCGTAATTCTTGATCTTCTTGGACGAGTCTCCACCACTCATTCATTCATTCACACTATTGGGATCTGCGCCAGAGGCACTAGGACCCATCGGGAGCAAACTTTTGCTGGGGAGTTCATGCCAGAGATGGTTTCACGAACGGGCGCCCACGAGCCTAGCTCGCTGCTGGGCAACACCATCTCGGCCGACTCCCAACCGCCCCAGTACCTTTTTACCAAGGAGGTGCAGCGTAACTAACCTAGAAGGGTAGCCTAACCTAAAAACTGGACATAAGATAGTCCGGACGACCCATGTAAGAAGGGTCAACAAAGAAGTCTTCAAGGCCTAAAGATTTGAGGGAGTGAAGACCAACAAGAGAGGTGAGCTCGGGGGATAGGAGGGTGGGCGTGTGAATGAGTGGTGGAGACTCGATCAAGAATTACGGTAGGTATGTAATTTTCATATCTTCCTGGACATAAGTCTCCACCACTCAGTCACACTATTGGGAGAGTACCGAGCTAATAATCCCCCCGAGAGGGCGGCAGGAGAAACCAAGAGCTCACGTTTCTTAAGACAGAAGTCCATTAGGATGGCTCTGCCAAAGGAAGAATATCGTCTGGCATGGACATAGTGCATAATGTAAGAGTATGCACTGACTCCAGGTGGCTGCATTGCAGATGTCCGCAATGGGACGCTATGGATTTCCGCTAGGGATGTCGCTACCATTTGGTAGAGTGAGCGATACCTACCTCTCCAACTTAACCTGCACCATGGAATAGCAGTGACGAAGGCACGCCACTAGCCATGCTGAGATACATCTAATAGCGACAGGTTGACCCAGCCGGGCCTCACTGAAGGAAACAAACAGTTGCTGGGCTTTACGAAAATCCTTGGTTCTATGTAAGTAGAAATGCAAGGCCCTCTTAACATCCAGGGAATGAAGAGAGCGTTCCCCTTCATTTTGGAAGTTCGCAAAATAAGAGGGAAGGACCAAAGGTTGGTTAAGATGAAATTCTGACACATCCTTAGGAAGACATTTAGGATGAGTACGAAGAACTATTTTGTCCTTATGGAACACAGTATACGGAGGGTCTGTGACCAGGGCATGTATCTCAGAGACCCTATGGGCTGAGGTAATGGCCACTAGGAAGGCAGTCTTCCAGGTGAGGAACTTTAGTTCACAGGTAGCTAGAGGCTCAAAAGGATTCTGAGTGAGCATGTCTAGCACAAGATTAATGTCCCAGGCTGCAACAGGATGTCTTGTAGGGGGTCTGGTGCACAGAATGCCCTTAAGAAATCTCTTAACCATAGGTAACTGAGCCAGTGAAAGAGAAAAAACCGGCTCATGATACGCTGAAATGGCACTAAGGTGAACTTTAACTGTAGAGTACTGGAGACCTGAATTTGAGAGGTCCAAAAGGTACTCTAAAACTTTATCTGGAGGGCAGGAAAAGGGATTCAAAGAGGACTTTGCACACCAGAGGGAAAAACGCCCACTTAGCCGTGTAAGTTTCGAGGTGGCTGGCTCAGCGCAGCCAGAGGATATCAGAAACTCTTCGAGAACATTGAACCGATTTTACTTCTACCTCTTCAGGACCAAGCGTGAAGGTGAAGAGATCTCAGATTGGGATGGACCACCGGTCCCTGAGTTAAAAGGTTCATCTGCAGGGGAAGTGGTCTCGGAGGAACTGCCAACATACTGTTGAGAAGTGGAAACCACAGTTGTCGAGGCCAAAAGGGAGCAATGAGAATCATCTTGTCTCCCTGAGACTCGAACTTGAGGAGTACTCTCTGAATTAGAGGAAGAGGCGGAAAGGCGGAAAGAAAGCGTTTTGTCCACCGCAGCCTGAACGCATCCTGACAAAAACTGCCAGGCCCTGGATTTCTGGAGCAGAAGAGAGGTAGTTTTGCGTTGAGTGGGGACGCAAAAAGGTTCAGGTCCGGAGTTTCCCACTCTTCGAATAGTGACTGAACTATGGTTGAGTCGAGAGACCACTCGTAAGGATCTGTCTCTGTTCAGCTGAGACGGTCTGCCAAGTCGTCTTGTACACCTGGCAGGTAGATTGCTTGAATTAGAGCCTTGTGCTCCAAGCACCATTCCCAGACCCTCATCGCTTCTCTGCATAAGGGGTAAGAATGAGCACCACCTGCTTGTTGATGTAATACATCACTGCTTTGTTGTCCGTTTGGGAGAATATTCTTGTGACAGAGAATGTCCTTCAAAGCTCGGACCGCATAAAGGACGGCTCTCCTTTCTAGGACATTTATGTGAACTGGGACTTGAGTTGAGTCCACACACCCTGAGTGTGGAGAGCTCTGATGTGAGCTCCCACCCCATTAGTGAGGCGTCTGTGGTAATGGAGATCTGATGGTCCAGAGGGGCAAAGGGAAATCCTTGCGGAGATTGTCCTCTTGAGACTACCAGGTGAGAACCTCTTTAGGGTTCTGTCACCTTGATGAGATAGGACTGCTGGTGAGTGGTTGGAGACCACTGAGTACTGAGCATCCACTGGGTGGTTCTCATGTGCAGACGGGCCAGAGGTACAGTGAACACTGAGGATGCCATGAGGCCCAGCATCCGTTGCATCGAGAGCGCTGTAACTGACCTGTTCTCTCCAATGTAACGGGCCATCTGAAGGATATCGTTCCTTCTGTCCTCTGGGAGAAAAGCCTTCGCACAGGATGTGTCCAGCAGGGTCCCTATGAAAAGGAGCCTCTGGGAGGCTGCAGCTAGTTATTGAGGTTTAGCAGGACTACCATGGACGTAAGGAGGCGAGAGGCCGCTCTCACGGCATCCAGAGTCCTTGCCTGGAAGGACTTGCCAGAAGCCAATCGTCCAGATAAGGGAACACCTGTATTCTGAGTTTTCTGAGGTGAGCCTGAGAACTGCACAACACTTTGTAAAAACTCGCGGCGCCGAGGATAGCCCAAAAGGCAGGACTCTGAACTGATAATGTTGTCCCAGAACCACAAACCTCAGGAATTTGTGATGCCTCGGTTGAATGGGAATGTGCTGGTAAGCATCCTGCATGTCTAGGGAGGCTAACCAGTCGTGCTCATGAAGCAAGGGTAACAGGGTTCCTAGAGAAATAATTTTGAATTTCTCCTTGGGGAGAAATTTGTTTAGCTTTCTGAGATCTAGAATGGGGTGCATTCCCCCAGACTTCTTTGGAACCAGAAAGTAATGAGAGTAGAACCCCATGTTTCGTTGATGCAGCGGCACAAGTTCTACTGCCCTGTTGTTTAGAAGGCCCTGAATCTAGCGGTGAAGGTCTGACTGAAGGTCTGAGGTTAGTGACTTCACTGGCTGTAGAAGTGCATCAGCCGACCTCCCACCAGAGGAGGAAAAGTCCACCTCGGCAGTTGAGGTGGGACTTGGGCCAGCAATTCATAAGGCGCAGCTTTGGGCCCTTGCACTGCCGCGCCTTCTTTGAGGTTGGGCAGGTTGGTTCTATGGAAACTTCCTCTGCCTCTGCCTTGAAAGGACTGACTGTTATGAAACTGACGTTTACTGGCATGCCCTCGAGAGGGGGCAGGAGGGGGTCTAGCCAACTTAATGGCTGACCTAGTCTTTTGTGTAGCTTCTAGAGCTTGCTCGACCTGAGGACCAAAAAGATATGCACCATCAAAGGGCAATGCCATTACCTGTTGCTGCGCATCATTGGTGAAGCCTGAAGTGCGCAGCCAGGAATGGCGGCGGGTGCAAATACCAGCAGCTGCTGAACGGGAAGTGGAGTCGAAAGCGTCCATGGCTGCTTTAACCTGTTGGTTGTTAGATTCAATACCCCTGGTAATGGTTTGGAGAAGCTCTGGTTTTGAATCCAACTCCGGAAGAGATTCAACCATTTGCTTGAGAGAGTGCCACAGGATATACTCGTACTGAGAAAAATAGCCCTGGTAACTGGAAATACGCATACTTAGGGTAGAAGCAGCAAAGACTCTCTTACCTAAGGTGTCTATCTTACGAGATTCCTTGCTAATAGGTTGAGCTGTAGTGGTTTGAGGAAGGACGACCTTATCATTCTCTGCCAGGACTACAATAGGATCCGAAAAGGCCTGGGATGCCAAATGGACGATCCTGGGGCTGAATATTTTCTATCAATGGATTTAGCCACCGATGAAGAAAGAGCAGGATTATTCCATACCATTTGAGACAGCTCTCGAAGGAAGGCTGAATCGAGGTCAAATCTGTAGGGATCTCCGAGGCGTGAAGGTATTGGAGTCTTAGCAATTTCCCAGGATCGATGTCTGTAGTCTGGAGAAAGTGTGGAAATCATATTCTTCAGCAGAGACTTAAATGACAGGTCCTCGACCACAGGCTCTGCAGCAGTAAAAGATCCTGACGTCACCTCATTGCCCAGCCGAAGGTCTGGGTCAGGCTCAACGTCATCTCCTGACAGTCCAGGAGGGACTGTATGGACAGGAAAGGGATGAAAGACAGAAGAGGAAGGAGGAAAAGAGACAAAAGGGAAGTCCCCGAGAGCCCCCGGCGCCGAGAGCGACGCCGAAGAACCACGCAGCGCTGAAAACGGCGCCGAGAGCCGCACGGCGCTGAAGATGGTGCCGACGGCCGCACACGCCAAGACATGCCGCTGCGGCCGACACGCCTCGCGGGCGCCATCTCTGGCGTCGACTCTCCAGCAGAAAGTTTGCTCCCGATGGGTCCTAGTGCCTACGGCGCAGATCCCAATGGTGTGAATGAGTGGTGGAGACTTATGTCCAGGAAGATCACAGTCTTCCATGTTACATACTTCAGTTCTGCTGAGAACATTGGTTCAAAGGTGGGTTGCATCAGCTGTGCTATGCAGATGTTGAGGTTCCAAGATGGGGTAGGTTCCCTATGGGAGAGATGCATATGCAGCAAGCCCTTGAAAACCTTTTTGATTATAGGGTTAGAAGCTAGGGAAGTGCTCTTCCCCGCTGATAAATAAGCAGAAACGTCTGCCAAATGCACCCTCAGGGTAGAGGGCTGAAGGCACAAGGAGTGTAAATGGGCCAGATAGTCCAGCATGACTGGAATGCCCGCTCTTTGTGGGTCAACATCTGTATGAGAACACCATATGGTGAACCTTTTCCATTTGGAGGTATAGGTTTTCCTGGTAGATGGCTTTCTAGAAACCTTCAGAATGTCCAGAACCCCCTAAGAGAGTTGTAAGCCAACATACACTAAGTTCTCAAGGACCAAGCCTTTAGTTTGAGGGACCCCAGGTTGGGGTACATAATCCTCCCCAGGGAGGAGGTCAGCAGGTTGTGTCTCTTGGGGAGACAAATTGGGCTGGTTGACGACAGGGTAAGTAGCATGGAGTACCAGGGTTGTCTGGCCCAGTCTGGAGCTATCAGAATCATTGCTACAGGTTGACACCCGAGTTTGTTCAGCACCCTGAGCAGCAAGGGGAATGGAGAGAAAGCATACACAAATTTCCCTGACCAGTCCAGAAGGAGTGCATCCAAGGGTATTGTGCCCAGTGCTGGAGGCCTGCAACAGAACAGAGGCAACTGATGATTGCCTGGGGCTGTAAACAGATCTATCTCTGGGGTGCCCCTCTCCTGAAGACGGTTTGTAAAACCTGTCTGTTCAGTGACCATTCGTGGTGGTTCTGATTGATCCTGCTGGGAGCATCCGCTAGAACACTGTCCTTCCCTGGGAGGTGGACTGCTGACAGGGATACCTCGAGGGAGTAACCCAGACTACAAATCTTCATGGCCTCCATGCAAAGTGGAGTGGACCTTGTTCTCCCCTGCTTGGTGATGTAATACATGGTGGTGGTGGTGTTGTCTGTCCTGATCTACACCACCTTCCCCTGAATCATGGCAGAGAATGACTGAAGAGCCAGTAACCCTGCTCTGAGTTCCAACTGATTTATATGCAAAAGGGACTCTTGGGAAGGACCAAGTGCCGTGTGCTGCATGCTCCCCAAGGTGGGCACCCAAACCCAAGAGGGATGCATCTGTGTAAGTACCTCTCGGGGATTCTGCTGCAGGAATGGGACACCCACCCTGAGGTTTCCCCTGTCCTGCCACCACTTTAAGGCCTGTAGCAGTGTGGAAGTTACTGGTACCAGCTTTGACAATGAGTCTCTTCTCTGGGATCAGAATGACCTCAGATGGAACTGAATGTCCCTCATCTGAAACCCTGCCCCTGAAACTACAGCTGTTGAAGCAGCCATATGCCCTAATAGCTGTAGGAAATGCCTGGCTGGCCTTGGTGAGTGGAGCTTAAAGGAATCTGCTAGCTGGACCAGACTGTCCACTCTGTCTGGTGAAAGCACTGCCCTTCCCCTCACTGTGTCCAGTTCTGCCCCTATGAACTCCAGGCACTGGACTGGTTCCAGGACTGCCTTTTTGCTATTTACTATGAATCCCAGTGAGAGTACGTTATTCCAAGTGAGGGTTAAAGCCTCTGCTACCTGCTGCTGAGAATGTACTACGACTAACCAGTCATCCATGATTCATGAATCATGACATGGGAAATCATCACAGAGTTTGGAACTGTCTGATTTTGTAAGCAGCACAAGGGAAGTCCCAGAGTTTGGAACTGTTTGATTTTGAAAGCAGCACAAGGGAAGTCACAGAGTTTTAATTTAAACCTTATACCTCAGCAGGAGTCACTGTCTGTTAAGATTAAGTAGACAAATAACTTTATTAGAAGTAGAAGGGGTCTTATTTAGGGTTGAAAAGAAGAAAGAAAAGAAAAAAAGTCAGTGTGTGTTCTGTGCAGGGAAGGGTACTGTATCAGCTGACTTTGCTAAACCAGTAGGAGGAAAGAGAGCTTACCTGAGGGTGTGGTTTAGACACTATAAAAGCAGGAGAGTCAAATTACAACTTCCTGTTGCTATCCTTTTTTCTTACTAATTGCCCTCCAACCCACCCAAAGCCAGTTCTACTTTTATAGCCACTAGATTTGACTGTCAACAGGAACTTCCTGTTTGGCAGTAGGAAGGAAAGGATCATAGAGAGACATTGGTTTTGTCAACCCTAAAGGAAAAAATAGCTCACTCTCCCCCCCCAGCTGCTGGTGGTCTAATATTAAGCAAGGAAAAAGGAGGCTACTGAAGAAGATAGGAAGTTGCTGTCCCAGAACAGGAAGGGTGAGAGTTGTAAGGAGAGGAGAGAGTAATCATCCAGAGAAACAGTAGAGGGGACACAAAATAAGACATGATAGGAGTGGTGCAGTGCAATGGCTGTGGGGCGGCAGTGTTCCGGGAGACATTCTGGAGGCTGCGATGCTGCCCTATTTGCAGGCACCTCTCTGGTCTGAGAGAGGAGGTTGCCTGTCTCCAGGCTGACCTGGCTAGGATTCGTGAAACCTCCTCCCACACCCAGGGACCACCAGGGCCAATGCCACTACCTCAGAGGTTGCCAAGAAAGAGGAAAGGCTGGACCAGGGTGGGCTCAAGGAGGGAGAGGGTGGTAGAACAGAGTTGCATCCCTCCAGCTATACCTCTCCACAATTCATTCGCTCTTCTGGTGGATACTGGTTCCTCTATGGAAGCACCTGCAGTGGAGACCAAGAAGAATGCTGGGAACCTTCACAAAGGAGACCCACAGGAGGGTGGCATGGGACCCCACAGGGGAAGGAAACAACTCCTGGTGGGGGACTCAATCATTAGGGGGTAGAAATGGGGAGGAAGGGGAGAGGGAGGTAAGGTGCCTTCCTGGCACACAGCTTGGAGGGACAGGAAGCGAATCCTCAGGATCGTGGGAGGAGCTGCACGAGGGAGGGAGCTGGATGTCATTGTCCACCTAGGGACAAATGACCTGGCTAGGAATGGGATCAGAGCAGTGCAAGAGGAGTTTGTAGAGTTGGGAAGGGCCTTAGACAAGTAGCGCATCACGGTAACCTTCTGGAGGTGCTGCCTGTCTATGGCTAAGGGAGATGCTAGGGCACTTCTCACCAGGGAATTCAATGAGTGGTTGAAAACTGGTGGAGTTCAGGGTTTTGGCTTCATTGGGGACTGGGGGCCACCTGGAGGGATGCAGACCTATACTGGTGTGATGGTCTGCATCTGTCCAGGGGAACCAAGATCCTAGGTGAGAGGTTTAAATGCTCATTGGCAAGCATTTAAACCAGCCAAGGGAAGCACTGAAAAGGAGCAGGGAACTGAGCCTCCCCACAAAACATGGTGATTAGTGAGGTAAACACCAAGGTACAGAAGTTATTAGGAAGTAGAACAGATTTAAATGTAAAAAAGGCAAAAGGCATTAAGGACAAAAATGGGGCTAAAAGGGGTAAGGCTATCAAAAAGTGGAGGGTGATGAGTACCAATGCCCAAAGTCTGTGTAACAAGCTCCCTGAACTAGTGGCCTTGATGGAAGAGGGTTGCGTGGATATTGTGGCAGTTACAGAAACATGGTACACAGAGAACCATGACTGGGATGTCAACATACCAGGATACACAATCTACAGGAGGGACAGGGAGGGTAAAAGAGGAGGAGGAGTAGCTCTCTATGTAAAGGAAGGGATCAAAGCAACAGAACTAAAGAGTAAACAGGGAGCAGATGAGGCACTTTGGGTCACCCTGGAGACAGGAAATGGCACCACAATCCGCATGGGGGTTGTATACAGACCCCCATCTCAGGGGGAGGGAATGGACAAGGAAATGATAGAAGGCTTTCTTAGAATGGCAGAAAAAGGGGAGATATTGTTGATGGGGGACCTGAATATGCCAGATGTTAACTGGATCACCTTTGCTGCAGGCACATCCAAGAGCAGGGTCATTCTTGATGCCCTACAGGGGGCATGCCTCAGACAGCTAGTATTGGAACACCGGGAGGGAGCAATCTTAGACCTGGTACTCTCAAATGGGGATGGAGAAAGATCTCAGATTTAGAAGTGGGTAGCCATCTGGGGAACAAGCGACCACCAAACAGTGTGGTTCACGATAAACACAGCCATACAATCAAGCCTACAAAGCAAGAGTACTGGACTTTAGGAGGGCTGACTTTGGGAAAATGAGAGTGCCTCAGAAAAGCACTAGCAAACAGGCAAGAAGGAGGGGTGGAGGAACAATGGGGAGTGATCAAACAGCCATCACAGAAGCAACAAGCCTTTGTATAAAACAAATCAATAAAACACAACAAAGGAAAAAACAAATACGGTTCTCAAAAGAAGGTGAGGGAAGGTTAAGGAGAAAAGGACAGCATTCAGGAAATATAAGGAAACACAGAAGGAGCAGGACAGAGAACTTTATCAGTTAAAGCAGAAAGAGGCTGGGAAGGCAGTCAGAATAGCAAAGGCCCAAACCGAGGAAAGGATAGCCAATTCTGTTAAGAAGGGGGATAAGACCTTTTATAGGTACATTAGGGAGCAAAGAAAGACCAAAGAAGGGATACTGAAGCTTAATAAAGGGGACGGAATGTGGGTAGAGGGTGACAGTGAAAAAGCAGGGATACTGAGCGAATATTTCTGCTCAGTATTCACAAAGGAAGAGGAGGGGGAGTTACTAAACCAAACAAGAAAACACTCTGAAGAGCGGGGCTCGATAACAGTCCATTCACAGAAGAAAGGGTTCTGAAAGAACTAATAAAATTGAAGGTGGACAAAGCAATGGGGCCTGATGGGGTTCACTCAAGAATTCTAAAAGAACTAAGGGTAGAACTAGTGACACCGCTGACTACTCTCTTTAACAAATCATGGGAGGATGGGGTGGTACCCGAGGACTGGAGGAGGGCAGATGTGATTCCTCTTCACAAAAGTGGGAGCAAGACAGAGGCAGGAAACTACAGACCAGTTAGTTTGACCTCAATGGTAGGTAAAATGATGGAATCACTTCTGAAGGAAAGAACTGTTGAGTACCTAGAGGCCAGTGGGGCACAGGACCCAAGGCAGCATGGATTCACGATGGGAAGGTCGTGTCAGATGAATCTAATAGATTTCTTTGACTGGTTACCAAAGTAGTAGACCAGGGAGGGGCTGTGGACATGGCCTACCTAGATTTTAGCAAGGCATTTGATACAGTCCCACACAAGAGATTAATACACAAGATGGCCAGCCTTGGGTGGGTCCCAAGGTGGTAGCCTGGATAAAAATTGGCTGAGACAACAGGACTCAAAGGGTAGTAGTAAAATGGGTACACAGTGACGAAAGGAGGGTTACTAGCGGGTACATGAGGTTCAGTACTGGGACTGGTCCTTTTTAATGTCTTTATAAGTGACATTGCAGAGGAACTGGAAGGAAAAGTATGTCTCTTTGCAGATGACACAAAGATCTGCAACAGGGTTGATACACAAGATGGAGTGGAAAGGATGAGAAGGGACTTGGCAAGGTTGGAGGAATGGTCAAATGTATGGCAGCTCAGATTCAATGCAAAGAAGTGCAAGGTAATGCACATGGGGAACAAAAACTCTGGGGAAGCGTACACAATGGGGGGTGAGATACTGACAACAGTAAAAATAGAAAGGGACCTGGGGGTAATTATATCAGATGACCTAAAGGTGGGCAAGCAATGTGAGAAGGCAGTAAGGAAGGCTGGGGGGATACTGGGATGTATAGGAAGAGGCATCAATAGTAGAAAACAGGAAGTTGTTATCCCTCTGTACAGAAAGTTGGTGAGACCCCATCTGAGTACTGTGTGCAGTTCTGGAGACCCCATCACATAAAGACATAGACAGAGTGGAGGCTGTCCAGAGGAGGGCAACCAAAATGGTGCAGGTCTGCACCAGAAGACATATGAAGAAAGACTAAAGGAGCTTAATATGTATACCCTTGAGGAACGAAGGGAGAGAGGGGACATGATAGAAACTTTCAAGTACCTCAAGGGAATTAACAAAGTCCAAGAGGGTAGCATCTTCCAGAAAAAGAAATGTGCAAGAACAAGGGCACAATTTGAAGATAGAAGGGGATGGCTCCAGAGGTAATGTGAGAGTATTTTTTCACTGAGAGGGTTGTGGATGATGGAACAGCCTCCCTGAAGAGGTCCGGGGTCAAGAACAGTGGGGACTTCAAGAATGCATGGGACAGGCATAGGGCAGTCCTAGTGGGGGTAGGAGGAATTAAGCTGTTGGTTAACTAGGATCTGCAGCTTATCTGTTAGGTAGGAAAATGGGCAGACTAGGTGGGCCAAGCGGTCCTTATCTGCCGTCAAATTCTATGTTTCTATGTTTCTATCCAGGTAAGGGAACACCGAGACCCTCAGATGCCTTACATGTGCCACAACCACTGCCAGGCACTCTGAGAACACCTTGGGAGCTGAGGTCAAGACAAAGGGTAGGGCCCTGAGCTGATAATGGCCTGATGGCAGTCTGAACCTTAGGTACTTCCTGTGGGATTAGCTGATGGGAATGTGAAACTAAGGATGAGGACTAAGGATGCCAACCAGTCCCCCTGCCTCAAAGTGGGTAAGATCATAGCCAGAGTGACCATCTTGAACTTTGGTTTTGTTAGATGTTTGTTCAGAAATCTTAACTCTAGAATGGGCTGCCAGTCCCCATTTTTCATCAAGGTCAGGAAGTATCTTCAGTACAACCCTTTTCCTTTTTGGGAAGGAGGGACAGCTTCCACTGCCCTGTCCTGAAGAAGAGTTGCTACCCCTGCTTCCAGTAGGATTGTTTCTACTTGGTTGGCAGGCTTGAACAGCCCTGCTCTTAGCCTGGGAAAAACTTTGAAGCTCAGAGCAAGGCCCTGGCCCACTACAGAACCCACTTGTCCGTGGTTATGGACTGCCAGTTCTGTAGGTAGTAGGCCAGCCTGCCCCCAACTGGAACTGGGGAGGCGACCCATGACTCTTTAGGGAGTCTGCTTAGCTGGTGTCCTGGGCTGGGGAGAAGGGCCAGAATGAGTGGCACCTCTCCTGCCCCTTCCCCTAAAGTAGCCATGCTGCTACTGGTAAGCAGGGAAAGCCTGGACCTCTTAGAAAGGTCTCTGATATGGCCTGCCTCTGCCTCCTCTACCTTGTTGTTTCTGAGGAGTGGCAGCCTTTTCCTTAGCTGCAGCACTCCTATAGGAAGTTCTATACTCATCCATTTTCCTCATATAGGCCTCTGTTTGGTCCCCAAAAAGGGAATTCTGTGCCAGAAGAAAATCCAGGGCCTTGATCTGGGTATCCTGAGAAAGACTAGTGGCTCTGAGCCAAGAAAATCTTTTCAAGGATACAGAGGTGGCCATAACTCTGGATGCCATATAATTGGCATCCACAGCCATGTGGAATTGTTGCTTGGAAGCCTCTATTCCATTCCTAGCCATCTTCCCTAAATCTGCAGCCAGGTCAGCTGGAGCCCTCGCAGCCAGTGAGGATACCAACTCCCAGAGCTTCTTCTGGTATCTTGCTACATGTGCCATGTAAGAAGCCTGTCTGACACCCAGAGATGACCCCAAGTATGCTTTCTTAGCCATGGAATCGGTTCTCCTGGAGTCCTTCTCAAGAGGATGGGAAACCAAAGGTATACCTGCCTTTTCACAGGCAGCAGCCTGAACCACACCTTCATGGCTGGGATGACCAGACAAAAATTTGGTGCCATTCCTGGCAACTGGGTATTTCCTATCTGTCCTCTTATCTATAGGAGGGACAGAAGTAGGAGTACCTAAAATTTTTAGGGTCTGTCTATTCAGAGATTTATGGATGGGTATCACCAACCTCTTTGAGGCAGATACATCCATCATCTCCACGTAATCCAGCTCTTCTTCCTCTTCTAAGGACTCATGAACTGGTAACTGGAGAGTTTCAGCCACTTTTTTCATGTAGGAGAAGTGGGCGAGAGCATCCTCTGGCTGTGTAGGTGGTGAGCTACCTCCCTCATGCTCAGGGGCGACTTCAAGTTCAATGGGACCAAAACAGTCCTCCTCCTCACATTCCTGCACCCAAGAATAATCAATATCAAAGGAGTCAGGTTGGGGCTGAGAACCAGGAGTTTGACCTGGTTGAGGAGTAACCGGATGCTGCACCGGTTCAGCCAGACTGGTTTGCAGAGACTGAATAATGCGTACAGCATTAGCGATTTCTTCAGCGGTCGGAACCGCAACCGACTGAAGCCTAGCAGCCAGTTCGGTAGGTTTTTCCTTTCTTTTTCGTGGCAGTCATTTCAAAGGTTGTCTCCACGGTTTTCTCGGTTGAGGGAGTATCGCCCTGGGCAGGGTGCACTCCCTCTGGTTCCTCTGAACCAGAATCAGACCAGCCATCCATGTTAGCAGACTTTTCTACCATTTTCTCATTCAGTCGGTTAAGTCGCTGTCCAGCATCAACTGAGGAAAATTCTTACAACTCTTGCAATCTGCTTGTAAGTGGTCAAACCCCAAACAGAAAACACAAGTAGTGTGTGGATCAGCCTTGGCAAACGTCTCACCACACTCAACACACTGCTGAAACCCAGTAGGGCCGGTTTTCTTTTTGGGTTTCTGTGACTCCATGGTAAACCTGAACACTTATCCCCAGTGGCGGTTAGGCCAGATAAGCTTTATTTAAATATGTAAGTCCTGGTTAACAGACTAGTATTAGCGATCAGGGAAGAAAAAAAATCAACAAACTTTTTTTTTTTTTTTTTTTTTTTATTAACCAGGGCTAACTGGGCCCAAAGCTCAAACACAGAAAAACTACTTTACATCAGAAAAGAGTAAATTAAATTGATTCCCTTATGGTTCACGGCAACCACTAAAGGACTGAGACCTTACCCTGTTTGTGGAAAAAAATTACAGACTATTCTACCTGTACTGAAGGACAGTAGTTAGACACTGTTTTAAATTATCGGTAGTTGAAAACTCGCAACAAGAATAACCCGAATCGACAAGATTCTGAGGAGATTTCTCAGAGACGTCTTCACAGTAAGGCGGAGTAAAGAATCTGACAGTTGAACAGAATGTACCAGTGGACAGTGGTTTGAAACCGAGCGTGTGCCTACTTAGAATGTAGGCTTTAATCCTTTCATCTCTGGGGCAGTACAACAGGAAGGTCTTACTGCATATGTTAGAACACATCAGGACTTCTTGTAGTTTGAATAGCTTCATATCACACCTTTCATGCAAAGTACACTGTATTTTAAAGCACTTTACAAGCCCCGAAACATTACGCAAGTCATTCAGCGAACCCAAGGAGGCTGAGATAGACAGAATGAAGTTAAATAAAGCTCAGGAGAGTTAAGCATAGGGAGGTTAAGTTATTTACTAAAGGTCACACTGAGTGAGTGAGTGGCAGTAATGGGATTAAAACCTGGGTCTCTGCCAGCCCAGCGGTAGTGCTACAGTTCAAAACACCGGCAACCTGCATTCAGGAACAAGAGCTGGTCATTGGGGGCTGGCTGGGGACAGGATAACTAAGTTTCCCAATGGAAATTCTCCACTCTGCAACTGCCACCTAGGTATTTTTAATTTATTTTATTTAGTTTTTGTTGACCGGGTAAGTGCACTAGACAAATCCTGCCTATTTTCAGGCACGACCCGGGGGAGGGGGATACAGATGAATGCCAACTGACCTTGAACAAGATGAAGTTGTTCGTGGAATTTTTAGTGAATGAGGGAAATTTGGTCAGGACACTGGGGGAAATTCCCCTACTCTTTTCGATAAGTGCCATGGGATCTTTAATATCCATCTGAACTACCACCAATCCAGGCAGATGGGAACTCGGTTTAACGTCTCATCCGAAAGGCGGCACTTCAGAAATGCAGCACCCCTCTCGTGCTGCACTACAGTGTCAGTACTGGGATATTAACCCAAGTGCCAGATGTAGGAACTGAACCCACAGCCCTCTGATCTCCTGGCCTCAGAGGCGAGTGTGCTACCTACTGAGCCACTGACATTAACTGACATTTTGGAGTGCTGGTGAAGATGGGAGTGGCTCAGAGAGGAGGATGTCTCCTGATGTTCACAGGCTGCTTGCTCCAGCATGTGCTTGTGCTATGTCAGGTTCTGCAAGGTGTCCCACAGGATGGAGGACAGAAAAAGAGAAAAAGCACCCTGGGTGCAGAATGAAGCTAGGAGTGTCTCACAGGACCCACACCACCCACTGGACTCGCTCCTCAACACAACGTAGCTCCCAAAGACAGGAGTACAAGGCCCGTGGGGCAATCCATGGGGCACTGAGAAAGGGATAAGTAACAGAGACAGAGGGTGACAGGGCTGGAGGGGGTGCCTGGCAGAAAATAGGCAGGTCAGAGTGAGAAGGGGGTAGAAAGGAACAAAAACAAACAAAAAAACAACACCAGGGTGTCTCAGACTCACAACTCTATGCTCTAATCACTAAGCTACACAGCCAGTAGAAGTCAAATTTTTTTTTAATTTTTGCCAGAGCCTCTTCTCCCCTCCAGACTCATGTCTACTTCCAGGACATAACTGGAAACCACCCAGCCCCATCAACCCCTAAGCTCGCTGATGCTGCAGTTCCTCACAACTTCCCCTCTGTGGCGGGTGGTCGGGGGGCGCCTCCCCTTGGCCCAGCCAGGATCCAATAGCAAGTAGCAGGCTGCAGGGCCCAGGTGTACAAGCAGCCCTCATCCTCACAAACTGGGATCCCCCCCTCCCCCCAGTTCTCTCCATCTGGGACCTTCCATTTCCCACCATATAGCGGACACCCTGCTGGGGAAAACCTCCTCGCCCCCAGGGGTTGATGTGGTGCCCAAACCTGCCACAAGGCCCCCCACTCCAGCTGAGATGTACTGCTTCAGCCATGGCCTGCCTCCTAACCTGAGTGACCCAGGTCTGCTCCTGGAACAGGTCACTTGCATGGCAATGCAACGCACTACTGCTGGGCTATCAGGGCAGCCAGATGCCAAATGGCTTCAAATCTAAATCACAGCAGCAGCCTGATGGCCCAGTGAACCTGAGATGCTTGCATCTGGGTGACAGGCTGGGATGGAGCACTGCCGCTGAAAGGACAGCATCATTCTTCATGACGACAGCGACCCCCTCGTGCAGGGTTGTACAAATCACAACTTTAAGGACTGTCTAAGCACTAAAGTATATGAATCTGCACTTGCATCTCATCCTTTACAGTGAAATCAGTCCCATTTTTCCATTTGCCTTTCAAGAAATATTACTTTTTTTTAATTTTTTTATTTAGTTGTTTAACCAGGTATAGCACACTAAGCTGAAAGCTTTTTTACAGGAGCGACCTGGGACCACAAGGAGGTTAAGTGATTTGCTCAGGGTCACACAGTATGCAAGTGGAAGCTGTGGGATTCAAACCCAGGTCTGGTCTGCTGGATGTCACCAAATTTGCAGCTCAGAGCCTTAGACCACTGCGCTATACTGCCTCCAAAACTTTGTCACTTTGACTTTGTCACAGGTAGAGGGCAAAAGGAATTGTGCAGCACTGCCATGGTGGAGTGAGAAGGAGCTTACTCCCCCACTGGGGGCATGCTGTTCACAGGCAATGCGGACAGTGGGCTAGCGTGGCACCAGTGGAGCGATGTCCGGGGGTGGAAAATGGCAGCTGCCAGTGTGAATGATATGGTGCTCTTGGGTCTCGTACTCTCTCTGCTGCTATCACACTGTAGTATACTTTTTTTTTTTCAGGGAGGGAAACCTCCCCAGAGACCCTGCCATGGGCCCATCAAGGCTGCCACTCTGTTATCCTATCCAAGTGGTGGGTTAGAGTCCGGAGCCCGAAGGGCGAGGAACTTCAGGATTCCAACCAACACGAGGTACACTGGCATAGCATAACCCCTCCTATGGAAATGCCTTATTCCACTTATAAAATGTTAATGTCAGTTTTTTTAGCAGTGTAGTAGTGTTGTAGTTTGGTGTTGTATCTTTAAAGAGACAATGTCAACCGTTTTTGCATCATACTGTTTCAAGATGGAAACCTACATGTTATGAATTCCTACCTTCTCTAGCATTCACTGTTGTTGTTGGTAGTTTAATGTGCCTTTTCTCTTAGTAGAGCTGAAATGCACTGTAATTGTGCAATTATACCCAACCTTGTTTTGTCTCATATCCTTGATCTGCTCTTATTGCTCACTTCGTGAACATTAGGAACACCCCAAGCAGTGCAGCCACTCATGATGCAAGAGTCGTCTCTGCCCCTACTGCATCTTCAGTGGGTAGACTGTTTTGGGGGTGTTCTCAAGTCCAGGAAAGATGCAATGGGCGTTGATTAAGGAACGTAAACAAACCTATGGTTGGCAGTCCGTTTTTCAGTTTTAAAAAGAAAAAAAAATCAGAATCAAACTACCAGCCACATCTGCACATCCTACAGAAAATGAACATTCATAAAATATGTTTTTTAAACTAGGGACAGTTTGAGGGCCCAAAGGGGTTGACAGTGTCTCTTTAAATGGCTGCCTTTACAGCATTAGCATAATTAGATATATGGCAGGTATTAGGTTGCAGCTGGTATGCTGCACTAGTTGGGTTTGGTTGCACTGCAAGGGAGTGGGGGTTATTTTGTTGCTTTAAATAGGTATTCCTGAATTTTAACTTCCCATGTGATCAGTGAGGCTACGCTGGAAGCTTGGGCTGTGCTTCCTGCTCTTTTCATGTGATCCGAGTCAGACCTGGTAGCCTAGCCAATTGATTAGATGTCATGTGACCTCACTCAGGTTCACTGCTAGGCAGCTGAGGTTCAAGCAAAATGTTTAAGCTGTGCTTTGTTCTAGGTACATATATATTTTATTAGCTTTTATAGTAAACATTAGCAGAAGTTCTGCTGATGGTTTAGTGATATGCATGCTTCTGTTGTGTAGAATCATAGTTTTGAAATATATATTTGTGTTCTTATTAGGTGTTTAGAATGTTTTAAACGTTTTTGCTTGTGTGAGCAGCACTAAGTCTTTTTGGGTTTGGATTTGTGAGATTGAAGTACTGTATGTTTTTCACAGTTTTTGGATGGATTTCCTTTACAGATTTTGATTCTAGAGCAAGACAGAGGGGATGAGTTTTTTCTTTTTTTTTTGGGTACTCTTTATTTATTCACCATCCATCGGGGAACTCTCTCCGGCAGCCTCCACTACCTCAGGCTCTACTTCCCACCTGAAACACCTCCTTTCCCTTCAGCCCAGCACCCCCATGGCTGTGAACCCCAGTGGGCCGCCCCTATCTGCCCAGGGTGCTCTATCTGAAATCTAGTATGCTGGGCTGGGCGCCGGCCCAGGAGAGGAGAGCGCCTAGTATTGGAAGTGTGGCTTGGGGGCAGAGGTGCCATCAACTATCCCCTAGGAGAGTTTTTCCTCTGGAGTGTGGATGTGCAATGATGTCTGCGTGATCCTGGTCGCTGCCGACTGCTGTCACTCCATCCCTCTTATGTGGCTCAGCGCTCAAGGAACCTCTGGTCTCCACCAGAGGTCTCTGCTGCGAGTGTGCCCTGGATCCCACCCCAAGGGAGGAGAGAAGTCCATCGGATGCTCAATCCTCTCCTTCCCCTGCCAGCCCACGGCGACCTAGGCTCGTTCCCGAACTCAGGTTGCTGGCGTGGCATGAGGTGTGGCATCCAATGCCTCAACCCTCAGCTCCAACAGGCCGCAATGTGTTCTTTTTAATTGCCATTTTTTTATGTTACTGTGATATTTCATTTGCATTGTGACCTTTCTGATCCTGAGGATTTGTAATTAGCATACTGACTGTTCTGACCCCAACTGGTTGTGCTCTCGATTAATGTACCCCTATCATATCTTCTGCTAGGTTAATGCCGTACCATGTGATGGAGTCCTGACCAATGAGGAGTCAGAAATGACCAGACACCATTTTAGAACTCAGCATAATCCCCCCTCTGTCATGCCTTACTCCTTACTTAAAGCACCTTGTGCGTTGTGCTGGTTTAAGTCTCTCGCCCTTAGGGCTCGAAACGTCAACCCGCCACTCAGTATATTATCACAGCATAATCCCACCTCAGTTGTGCCTTATTCCTTAGGTAACATTCAGAACTATTAGTTAAACAAGGTCAGACATTAGTTATGCAAACAGTTTTATAGCATAGAAACACCCCTATAAAATTTTATTTCATTTTTTCATATACAACCATTGAGTATAGTTCATTTACAGTGGTGACCCATGGGAAGCAATAACCTACAATATACAAACAAAACAGGTACAAAATTTAAATTACACACATAATTTAAAGAGACACTGTTAGCTTTGCCCTTTGTTTTTTCTGTCAGATTTTATCAGTGTGTTTCTAGGTACATACTTGTAAAAAGGGTACTGCAGCATGCCCCTGCATAACATAAAAGTAATCAGTTGACCTATTTTTGTAAATTTTTCATTATTTTCTTTAGGTGCGGTCCGCACTTAAATCCACTGCCCACGGGAAGCATATCTGTGCCAAGAATGCATGTCTACTGGGGAGCGCTGCACCTTTTTACATTCCCATCACAAAAAACATTTAATCCAGTACATTGTATCATACTGAAGCATTCCTGGCATTTTTAAAGAAAAAATGAGCACTTGTTGAGCCACAAAATACATTTAAACCTGGTGCCGAAAACCAGTGCATGCACAATAGCGTCTGGAGAAAAAAAAAAAAAACACGTATGCGTGAGAATGTGCCACTATTGCGCATGTGCGAGATTTCGGCACCAGGTTTAAATGTATTCTGCGGCTCAACGAGTGCTCTGTTTATCACACAAATTCTACACAGCAGAGACAAATGTCTTGTACAGAGATATAGTGCAAAAGCCAATGTTTCGGAGTAACAACTGAAGGAGGTTTCAAATCCAGTAGTCCCAATTCAGATGGAAGTTGGTTCCATAACATGGGCACAAGCTGGCTAACAAAATACACAGATCTGCTACTACCATTTCCCGTAAACATGAGTTCCTCAGAGAGGGATCAATTCTCCTCTGGGGCAACCATTTACTTAAATAATTTGGTACTAAGCCAGGACACTTTGGTAAGCTAACAAAAACTTACGTAGTTTCCATCTGCTAGGCATGGAAATCCAACCCAGCCTAGAATAAAGCTCACAGTGTTGAGTGTCCCTAGGGCACCTAAGGATCAGTCTAACAAGATGGTTGTACAGTGCCTAACTTATGTAGCCTATTATGTGAAGCGTAATCATAGAGAACATCTACACAGTCAAATAGTGGGAAAATCTGGACCTGAACCGTTGACAGGTTTAAAGGTTATACCAACACTGTCACAGTATTCAGGGATTGCAGTTGCACTGGGTGAAAGTAGGGTCGCAAGTGATACTGTAGGTAGGGAAAAATGGGCAGACTGGGTGGGCCAAGTGGTCCTCGTCTGCCATCAAATTCTAATTCAGAGGTGGGCAACCAAAATGGTGCATGGCCTTCATCAGAAGCCCTATGAGGAAAGACTCAAAGAATTAAATACGTACTCTCTAGGGGATAAGAGAGAAAGGTGAGACTTGACAGAAACATTCAAAAACCTCAAGGGTATTAATATGGTACAGAAGGCAGCATTTTACATAGAGAAGCTTAAAGGAGAAGTCCACCCAGAATGTGCAAAAACATGTGTTACATAGAGTGTTTTGATATGTATGTTAAGTCCTAGTGTGTCCTTCCCTCTGTCTGTTATTAAGAGTTTTTCCTAAATTAGCCTGCTAGCTGTATGGTAGTTTTACGACCCCTGGGGATCTCCATCACAAATAGGTTTATTGGCTTTCTTTCTCCTACGATGCACCCTGGTTCATGTGACAGTGATGTAGCTATGCCCCTAGATTTAGCAGGGTCTGTCACAGCTCAGCCACAAAGATAACACTTCTTTCAGAAAAGAAGTCACTTTGCTACATTTTGGGTAAGTGTAATCATTATTTTTTGATATTAGTACCTTGTCCTGCTATGTTACAACCTATAGGGTGATGTTCAATTTTTGCTACTTAGTACTGGTGCAAAAACTGAAAGTGACAGAGGAATAAACAGTGACATGATTCTCACACACACACACACACACACACACACACACAGAGCATAGCAGGACAAGGTACTGATATCAAAAAATAATAATGATTAAACTCACCCAAAATCTAGCAGTTTGTCTTCTCTGGAAGAAGTATTTTCTCTGTGGCTGAGCTGTGACAGACTGTAACAAGACACTGGCTTACTGCAGGGGCAATTAGACATCACACCAAAGAGCACTCTGGGAAGACTAGAGGCCATAAAAGGAACCAGAATGGCAACCTCTAAGGGCAATAAAACAGTTAGGGAAAGTTAGAAAAAACATCTCTCACAGCCAGACGAAAAGAAAATGCAGGGAACTGGTTAGAACACAGAAAAAAACACTACTACATACCTTTTTCTGATTTTAGCATGGAGTTTTCAAAGGGGACATGACATGAAGCTAGAAAGGGGGAGGCTCAGAGGGGATGTCAGGAAGTACTTCTTCATGGAACAGGTGGTGGACATGTGGAACAGGCTCCCAGCAGAAGTGGCGGCTTTCTGACTGGGTGACTAGGGAGGTGGATCAGGGGAGGGCAGTGGACATGGCCTATCTGGACTTCAGCAAGGCCTTTGACACTGTGCCACATAGAAGACTATTACACAAACTGGGGAATATGGGTGTGGGCAGGACAGTAGTGTGGTGGGTAGGTAACTGGCTGGTGGCAGGACACAGAGGGTGGTGGTAAATGGCTGTCACTCCACAGAGGGAAGAGTGACCAGTGGGTACCACAGGGATCAGTGCTGGGACCGGTCCTATTCAACATCTTCATCAGTGACATTGCATAGGATATAGAAGGCAGAATTTCACTGTTCGCTGATGACACAAAGCTCTGTAACAGAGTAGACACACCAGAGGGTGTAGCCAGAATGAGAAGGACCTGCAGAAACTTGAAGAATGGTCAAGGGTTTGGCAGTTGAAATTCAATGCAAAGAAGTGCAAGATAATGCATATGGGCACAAAAACCCTGGCACAATATATCAGTTGGGGGTGAGGATATAGCATGCACCAAGCAGGAAAGGGATCTTGGGGTTGTCATCTCTGATGACCTCAAGGTAGAAACAGTGTGACAAGGCATCAGGTAAAGCAAATAGGATGCTGGGATGTATAGGCAGGGGCATCACCAGCAGGAAAAGGGAGGTCATAATTCCGCTATACAAGACACTAGTGAGGCCCCACCTGGAGTACAGTGTACAGTTCTGGAGACCACACCTACGTAAGGACATAGACAGGGTAGAGAAGGTTCAGAGGAGGGCAACAAAGATGGTGCATGGGTTGCATCACAAATCCTATGAAGACAGGTTGAAGGAACTGAACATGTACTCCCTGGAGGAGAGGAGGAGAGAGGGATATGATAGAGACATACAAGTATCTTACAGGGAGGAACAGGGTGCAGGAAAACACTATTTTTAAGCGAAAAAGATGTTTCAGGACTAGAGGGCATGGGATGAAGTTGGAGGGAGGACGATTCAGAGGAAACATGAGAAAGAATTTCTTCACAGAACGGGTGGTGGACAAGTGGAACACCCTGCCAGAGGAAGTGGTGGGGGCTGAAACAATCACGGGATTCAAGAATGCATGGGATAGACATAAAGGAATTCTAGAGGTCAGGGGTAAGGGGAAATTGACTTCTAGGAAAACAAACTGAACTTACAAGCTCAAATGGGCAGACTAGGTGGGCCATAGGCCCTTATCTGCCGACACTGTCTATGTATGTATCTATGTATGTAACAAAACAGTAGCAGGATTCAATCATACATGGGCTAGACACAAGGGGACCTTAGTAAGGGGGAGACAACTGTGGTTACACAGTAGGTAGGAAACTTTCCGGGCAGACTAGGTGGGCCAAGAGGTCCTTTTCTGCCAACAACTATTTTATTTATTTAGTTTTTGTTTACCGGGTTTGTGCACTAGGCAGAAAGACTATTTTCAGGCACGACCCGGGAGAGTACAGAGACAAACTTACAAGAACAATGATACACAGTGCAAAGTACAGGAACAACATGATAAATAGTGCAATTACAATCAGCGGCAATGTGACGAACTATTGGGGCTGTTAGGCCAGAAGGAAGCATTTAAGCATTTTTAGTTAATGTGAGACAGGATACAATCGGGTCAAATAGGAGATTGAGGTAGGAAGACAAAGTGCAGAATTAATATTTACACAAGATAATACATTAAGGTACATTTTCCGACTAGGTAACCGTGCAGGTAAGTAAGGAGATGGGGAGCAGTGGGTGCGATAGCTACCAGGCAAAAGTTGAGAAGGAGAGTTTCACTGAACAGGGGTAGGCCCTAGGCTCCTTAATTACAACAAGTGGAGGGCGGGATTAGAGGGTGTGGGCTAGGGTGGTTTGAAGCAGGAGCATGTGTTGGAGGACAGGAGATAATGTTGAAGCTCTTTCTTAAAGGAGTTGTGAGATACAGATTGGCGTAGGGTTACAGGAAGCGAGTTCCAGAAATTTGGAGCATAGCAGGCAAAGGCACGGCCACCTTTATTTGTGCGATGTCTTGGGATGATGACGGGGATATTTACCATGGAGCGCAACACAGTTTTTTTTCTGATAAAGAAGGAGACAGGCAAGTGAGTTTGGGATATGGGATCGGATAATGTTATCGGTAATGGTCCCAAGCGCGGAGGACCTTTGTTCCCGTGGTGAAAGCCATCCTAGATCCGAGTATAGGAAACAGTGATGTTTGAGCCGGGGGGAGCTAGATGCAAAGTGGCAGATGTTATTGTAAGTAACATCCCACTTTTGGGAACTCGAATTGCTGGCAGAGGCATATGTAGCAACCCCCTGAGAGAGGGAAGTAGTATTCCACGGGCTATAGCAAGTCTAGCAGAAGGTGTGAGCGCATAACTTGTTCGGTAAGCAATCCCTAGTTTGGAGTGTACCTGCTTACAAACAGTATGAACGTGAAGGTCGAAACTCAGGGATGGGTCAAGGGTGACCCCAAGATACTTGAAAGAGTTTACCACCCCGACAGAGGAGCCGTCAAGGGAGGAGACATTAAAGTGTATTTGGGAGTGTTTCAGCTTGAATCAGGAGCCAAATAACATAGATTGGGTCTTGGCTGTGTTTAGTACTAGTTTGTGATTTACAAGCCACTGTTGTAAGCGCTGATAATCACTGGAGAGTTTAGTTTTTATGTCCTTGATGTTATTTGAACTGCAGTACAGGACAATGTATTCAGCATATAGTAGGGAGGAGGTGCTGAGGAGATTTGTGGTAATACTATTTATGAAGATAGTAAAAAGCAGGGGACCTAAGATTGACCCTTGAGGTACGCCAGTGCTGAATGTAGCCTTGTCGGAGAGGATGGAGTTGAATTTCACGTAGTGAGACCTATCAGATAGGTAGCTATCAAACCAGCTTACAACATTTAGCGAGAAACCTAGGGAGTTTAGAGTAGCAATGAGGATGGGGTGGTCGAGCAGGTCAAAGCCTTTGTCATGTCAATAAAAATGGCCAGTGAGCCTGCCAGAGTCAATAGCCCCTAAGGTGTCAGATGTGAGTTTGAGTAGTGCGGTGGTGGTACTATGACCCTTGCGGAAACCATGTTGTGCTCCAGTTAGGAGGCCATGTTTCAGCAGGAAGTCAGTGGTCCGGGTAGCACCTGTTTTCTCAAGTATTTTACTGAGAACAGATAGAATGGCAATGGGGCAGTAATTCATTGGGTCAAGTGGGTTACCTTTTTTGAAAACGGGGGTAATTCTTGCCAACTTCCAAATATCTGGGACAGAACTTTGACATAGAGAGAGGGTAAAGATTTTGGCAAGGGGAGCTGCTATGTGGGTCGCAGTCATTTTTAGGAGCTTCAGTTCAAAGTTATCAGATCAAACAGCTGTATGCTCCGAGATGTTTTCTTAGGTGCTGGAGAACCACACTAGTTGAGACGGACTTGAAGTGGAAAGTTGGCGTGGTGGAGTTTGTCGGTGAGATGGGGTAAGACAACGTAGGGAAAGTGGAGGTATATTGGGTGAGGTCAGCAAATTGCCTGTTAAAGAAGTTAGCAATAGTGAGGGGATTGTTGCAGTGGGTGCCATTTAGGGTCATATCATTTGGAGTGGATGACTGGTTTGTTCCCAGGAAAAACTTAATATGGAACAAGAATTTTTTTGGGTCCCCCTGGGAGTCTGTTAGCAGGTTATTACAGTATGTACTTTTTGCTTGTTTGATGTCTTTCTTACAAGCATTTTTTTTTTTTTAACATTTTTATTAGGTTTTACCCAGATACAAACATTTATACACATGACATTTACCAAAAGCAGAACCAAGACATATATTGTAAAGACAACATCTCCTCAAGATTACACATCTACAATACATCGTACAAGACATGAAGCCACAACAAAGCACACACACACAAAAAAAAAAAAACCCAAGGGAGGAAATAACTCTAACTATTTACATATGTCCACACATCTCACCAACATTTCATATATATTTTTTCTTGTGAATCTCATCCAATTTTACAATCAACTTCTGTAGCCTTATTCGGGTTCCAGATTACATTTCATTTATACCACACAACTCTACTGGCCTATTATTCTGGAGTGAAGTCACCTGTTTCCCCCGGCCCCGTTCCTCCTTAAGCCTCCCTCTGCATAATCATTGCTTCTTCCATGGAAAGTGCTGACAATAGGGGGTTCCACATAGATATGAAGGAATCTAGTCTCCCCTGTACCAGATGTGCCCTTCTCTCCATTGCCAGGGCACCAATGATCGTAGCACACCATTGCTCAATAGAGGGGTCCTTCGCCGATATCCATGTATTTAAAATGGCTTGTCTAGCCTGCCTGTGAAACCACAATCCTGATCCATTTCTTATGTGGGGCCCATTCCTCTCCCTCCCTCGTTTCTGTGCCAAACAGGAGGTCTATCGAATGCAGAGGGACATCCACCCCCATCGTCTCCTTCATATTCTGCACCACTCTTTTCCAGAAGACCTGCAACTGAGGACAGGTCCAGAAACAGTGCAGGTATGTGCCTCTGCTCTTGGCATCTGTTGCACATATCTGATACTTCTGGTTGATATCTATGTACTACCACCCGGGGGGTAGAACAATCTATGAATAAATTTATAGGCCGATTCCTTGTATTTATTTGACATTAAAAGGCCCATATGCGTCTCTAGCATGATTCCCCAGTTATGATCAGTGATCAAGAGCCCCAAGTCCTTTTCCCACAGCCCCTTCGTGCTCTTCGTCTTATCTCGGAGGTTGTCTCGTAGTATACGGGCCACATCCCCGATCATACCTTTAGGGTGTTTCCTGGCTCTACGAACCAAGGCCTCTATCTGTTGTAATGGGAGTGACTGGGGCCCCCGCCTTCTCAACCTCTTATTGTAATCCCTGGCCTGAAAAAATCTAAACATATGGCTATTTGGTATCCCCTGCTCTTCTTTAGCTCTTGGAAGGAGCTTAAGTTTGACCCCTCTAAAAGGTCCCCCACACTATGTATCCCCCTATTATTCCATTCCTCGAAGCCTTGGTCTTCCAACCCAGGACAAAAAAAGGGTTTTTATTTAAAGGTAGAAGCATCGTTTCTGCCTCCATACTCCCTACAAGCTTCTTAATCTGTTCCCAGCTATGCAGTGTCATGACCACCATCGGGTTTGTTCGCTTCTGCGCTATGTAGGCTTTCTTCCCCTTCCTGGCTAGATAAGCTGATAACCTGCCCAGCCCCACAATCATTTCTTAATGCTCTGTATGTATTAAAGTCTGCAGGAAGACCTGTTTTCTTGTAGCAAAGCCAGATTTTGTCCCTCTGTCTTAGTTTAGCTAATAGGTCAGATTTTAGCCATCGCGTCTGACTGTTTCTAATCCGCCGTGTAACGAATTTACAGTGGATTTCTTGTAGTTCTAAGAATCTTTCCAGGAAGATGTTTAGCTCTGTCTGGACATCTGGTGAGCAGAAGAGAAGGGACCAGTCAATGCAAGCTACATCTAATAAGAAAGTTTGGGAGTCGAAGTTTGCAAAATTCGGAAAGTAATGAAACGTGTTTTCATAGGTTCAGGTCTTCTTTTGCCCCATACACAGAAAATGGGGGAGTGGTCTGTGATGGCGTCAGATAGGATACCTATGTCTAAGATATTCTCAGGTCGGTTTGTCATGATCCAGTCTAGCAGGGTGCTAGTGTTGGAGTGAGGAGCAGTTCTGGTAGGCGAGGCGATAAGTTGATGTAGGTTACGTAGAAACATAGAATTTGACGGCAGATAAGGACCGCTTGGCCCACCTAGTCTGCCCATTTTCCTACCTAACAGATAAGCTGCAGATCCTAGTTAACCAACAGCTTACTTCCTCCTACCCCCCACTAGGACTGCCTTATGCCTGTCCCATGCATTCTTGAAGTCCCCCACTGTTCTTGACTCCCGACCTCCTCAGGGAGGCTGTTCCCATACATCCACAACCCTCTCAGTGAAAAATGCTTCCCTCACATTACCTCTGAGCACGCCCCCATCTTCAAATTGTGCCCCCTTGTTCTTGCACATCTCTTTTTCTGGAAGATGCTACCCTCTTGGACTTTGTTAATTCCCTTGAGGTACTTGAAAGTTTCTATCATGTCCCCTCTCTCCCTTCTTTCCTCAAGGGTATACATATTAAGCTCCTTTAGTCTTTCTTCGTATGTCTTCTGGTGTAGACCGTGCACCATTTTGGTTGCCCTCCTCTGGACTGCCTCCACTCTGTCTATGTCTTTGCGGAGATGGGGTCTCCAGAACTGCACACAGTACTCCAGATGGGGTCTCACCAACTGTCTGTACAGAGGGATAACAACTTCCTGTTTTCTACTATTGATGCCTCTTCCTATGCATCCCAGTATCCCCCCAGCCTTCCTTACTGCCTTCTCACATTGCTTGCCCACCTTTAGGTCATCTGATATAATTACCCCCAGGTCCCTTTCTATTTTTACTGTTGTCAGTATCTCACCCCCATTGTGTACGCTTCCCCTGGGTTTTTGTTTCCCATGTGCATTACCTTGCACTTCTTTGCATTGAATCTGTGCTGCCATACATTTGACCATTCCTCCAACCTTGCCAAGTCCCTTCTCATCCTTTCCACTCCATCTTGTGTATCAACCCTGTTGCAGATCTTTGTGTCATCTGCAAAGAGACATACTTTTCCTTCCAGTTCCTCTGCAATGTCACTTATAAAGACATTAAAAAGGACCGGTCCCAGTACTGAACCCTGCGGTACCCCGCTAGTAACCCTCCTTTCTTCACTGTGTACTCCATTTACTACTACCCTTTGCGTCCTGTTGTCTAGCCAATTTTTTATCCAGGCTACCACCTTGGGACCCACTCCAAGGCTGGCTATCTTGTGTATTAATCTTTTGTGTGGGACTGTATCAAATGCCTTGCTAAAATCTAGGTAGGCCATGTCCACAGTCCCTCCCTGGTCTACTACTTTGGTCACCCAGTCAAAGAAATCTATTAGATTCGTCTGACACAACCTTCCCATCGTGAATCCATACTGCCTTGGGTCCTGTGCCCCACTGGCCTCTAGGTACTCAACAATTCTTTCCTTCAGAAGTGATTCCATCAAATTACCTACCACTGAGGTCAAACTAACTGGTCTGTAGTTTCCTGCCTCTGTCCTGCTCCCACTTTTGTGAAGAGGAATCACATCTGCCCTCCTCCAGTCCTCAGGTATCACCCCATCCTCCCATGATTTGTTAAAGAGAGAAGTCAGCGGTGTCACTAGTTCTACCCTTAATTCTTTTAGAATTCTTGGGTGAATCCCATCAGGCCCCATTGCTTTGTCCACCTTCAATTTTATTAGTTCTTTCAGAACCCTTTCTTCTGTAAATGGACTGGTATCGACCCCGTCTTCAGTGTTTTTCTTGTTTGGTTTAGGTAACTCACCCTCCTCTTCCTTTGTGAATACTGAGCAGAAATATCGTTCAGTATCCTGCTTTTTCACTGTCACCCTCTACCACATTCCCTCCCTTTATTAAGCTTCAGTATCCCTCCTTTGGTCTTTCTTCGCTCCCTAATGTACCTATAAAAGGTCTTATCCCTCTTCTTAACAGAACTGGCTATCCTTTCCGCGGTTTGGGCCTTTGCTATTCTGACTGCCTTCCCAGTCTCTTTCTGCTTTAACTGATAAAGTTCTCTGTCCTGCTCCTTCTGTGTTTCCTTATATTTCCTGAATGCTGTCCTTTTCTCCTTAACCTTCCCTGCCACCTCTTTTGAGAACCATAGCGTTTTTTTCCTTTGTTGTGTTTTATTGATTTGCTTTACACAAAGGCTTGTTGCCTCTGTGATGGCTGTTTTGATCACTCCCCATTGTTCCTCCACCCCTCCTTCCTGCCTGTTTGCTAGTGCTTTTCTGAGGCACACTCTCATTTTCCCAAAGTCAGCCCTCCTAAAGTCCAGTACTCTTGCTTTTGTATGGCTGTGTTTATCGTGAACCACACTGTTTGGTGGTCGCTTGTTCTCAGATGGCTACCCACTTCTAAATCTGAGATTCCTTCTCAATCCCCATTTGAGAGTACCAGGTCTAAGATTGCTCCCTCGAGTGGGTTCCAGTACTAGCTGTCTGAGGCATGCCCCCTGTAGGGCATCAAGAATGACTCTGCTCTTGGATGTGCCTGCAGCAAAGGTGCTCCAGTTAACATCTGGCATATTGAGGTCCCCCATCAACAATATCTCCCCTTTTTCTGCCATTCTAAGAAAGCCTTCTATAATTTCCTTGTCCATTCCCTCCCCCTGAGATGGGGGTCTGTATACAACCCTCATGTGGATTGTGGTGCCATTTCCTGTCTCCAGGGTGACCCAAAGTGCCTCATCTGCTCCATGTTTACTCTTTAGTTCTGTTGCTTTGATCCTTCCTTTACATAGAGAGCTACTCCTCCTCCTCTTTTACCCTCCCTGTCCCTCCTGTAGATTGTGTATCCTGGTATGTTGACATCCCAGTCATGGTTCTCTGTGTACCATGTTTCTGTGACTGCCACAATATCCAGGCAACCCTCTTCCATCAAGGCCACTAGTTCAGGGAGCTTGTTACACAGACTACGGCATTGGTACTCATCACCCTCCACTTTTTGATAGCCTTACCCCTTTTAGCCCCATTTCTGTCCTTACTGTCTTTGCCTTTTTTTTACATTTAAATCTATTCTACTCCCTAATAACTTCTGTACCTTGGTGTTTACCTCACTAATCACCATGTTTTGTGGGGGGAGGCTCAGATTCCCCTGCTCCTTTTCAGTGCCTCCCCCCTTGGCTAGTTTAAATGCTTGCCAATGAAGCAGTGTTGTGCAATGACAGGTCCATCAGGAATAAGACCGCTATTATGGCTGATCTTGTTAGGTCGGTGGACCTGGGCTGCATCATCGAGACCTGGCTGGACAAAAATCCAGGCCCCGTATTGGAGGCTATGACTCCAGCTGGGTACTCGGTGATACACCGCCAGAGACTGGATCGGTGGGGGGGGTTGGAGTCTGTTTTAAGACCGAACTAGGCCTTAGAACTGTAGCAGCTGAGGAGGTCGAGTCCACAGTGGTAGCAGGTGTAGACGTTCAAATCGTCCTTGTCTACCATCCACCCGGGGATGAGAAGCAATTCCTTCAGGAAGTGGCGGACTTCACCGTCGACATGGTGTTTGAATCGCCCAGACTGATGGTTTTTTGGGAGATTTCAGCGCCTGGGTCAACAACGAACTCTTGCAATTTGGCCAGCACTTCCTCCAGTTAATGAAATCTCCGGGCCTTACACAGGTAGTTTCCACTGCTACACATAAACTTGGACACTCCTTGGACTTCATCTTCTTGCTAGGGATTGAAACCTCCGATGTGGGGGTGGAACCAGTCGCATGGTCAGATCACTACACTGTGAGGTTTCGTTTTTGCACCCCCTTCAGAAGGCCTACCCCTGTGGAGATGGTTAGGTACTGCCCATTATGTGATATAAATTCCCAAGGACTTGCGGCGGTGCTTGACCTATCGTCCCCCGCGTTGGCGAGCAGTGATCCAGAGACCCTCGTTTCAGCTTATAATACAGCTATTGCAGGGGCCCTGGATTCTATTGCTCCAGTCCGTGTGCGCCCCCTCTCCCTTTGCCCCAAGTCCCCTTGGTTTAATGGGACATTGAGGGAGATCCGGAGACAGGGGTGAAGGTTAGAGCGTTGCTGGTGTAGATATGCCCTTGATGCTGACCACCTTAGACTTGATGGACCATTATTTAGTCTATCAATCAGCAATCACCTGTAAGAAGGCAGAGTTCCTGTCCAGGGAGATTGCTGTTGCTCGGAACCGACCAGCTCAGCTATTTCGAACTGTAGACAGACTGTGCAACCCAGCCTGTATGCAAGTTCGAAAAGTTTTTTCACAATTCGAATGCGATGAGATTGCTCAATTTTTTGCAAAAAAGGTGGCCAACATAGGGCAGATTTGCAGCCAGCACTCCCTAAGGGAGTTGTTGGTGGACAGTGCGAGTTTACTGTACCTCAATTTTCTTGGGAGTTCCTTCAGTCGACTGGACTTCATGGATGTCATGAGGATTATCCAGCATGTGGGCCCTAAGTGCTGTAGTTTGGACCCTGGACCAACTTCCCTAATTTTGGGTTGTAGTGGTATCATTGGTCCAATCCTTGTGCGAATAGTCTGGTGCTCCCTGGAATCAGGTGAGTTTCCTAGCTCCCTGAAAGAGGCGGTGGTGACACCACTCTTGAAGAAAGCTACCTTGGACCCAGACTGTTTCACAAACTACAGACCTATCTCTAACCTTCCCTTTGTTGGGAAGGTGATTGAAAAAGTAGTGGAGGCCCACCTGGAGGACCATTTAACCATCCATGACATCTATGAACCCCTCCAGTCCGGTTTTCGTAAAAGATACAGTACCGAGACACCGTTGGTTCGGGTGCTCAATGATCTCTTGAGGGAAGGAGAAAGATCAGAAGAAACGTTCCATCTTGGTTCTCCTAGATCTCTCTTCAGCTTTTGACACTGTGGATCACATGGTGTTGACAGGACGCCTGAGGCATATATGTGGAATATTGGGAACCGTCCTTAGATGGTTCACCTTTTTCCTCATGGGGAGATCACAAAGAGTTGTATCCAGGGTTTTTTCCTCGGGCTCAATGGCTTTGTTGTGTGGGGTGCCTCAGGGTTCAGTACTTTCGCCCATGTTATTCGCAGTGTATATGCTACCCCTAGGAGACACTGTAAGGAGGTATGGGTTGAGGTTTCACTGTTATGCAGATGACGCCCAGCTATACCTGTCTTTTGCACACGACCAGGATGGAGCTCTCTCGGTCTTTAACAACTGTCTGAAAGAAATCCAGGAGTGGATGGATTCTAGCTGGCTGAAATTGAACTCAGAAAAGACAGAGGTATTGGTTGTGGACCCGGGTCGACAGATAGAGGGGTCAGATGTTGGTTCGTCATCAGGAATATTTCTTGGCGGCATCTCTCTCCTGACCTCTGAACGGGTGCATAACCTGGGGGTGATCTTTGATGATAGACTGACACTGCAGTCGCAGGTGTCGGCTGTCGTCAAGACCTCCCTTTTACCATATTAGGAACATCGCCAGAGTCAGGCATCTGGTTCTGTCTGACGACCTTCCAACTTTGGTCCACGCCTTTGTGTCCTCGCGCTTGGACTACTACAACTCCTTCATCTTTGGGCTTTCAGGGGTTGAAATTTGCCGCCTGCAGCTGGTGCAGAACGCATCAACCCGGATTTTGATGGGCTCTAGTAGATCTTGTCATATTACCCTGGTGCTGCGCAAACTGCACTGGCTGCCTATACGGTGGCGGATCACCTTTAAAGTCGGTTTACTGACTTTTAAAGCCTTTCACGGTCAGGGTCCGGCCCATCTGAAAGAACTTCTGTTTCCTTACTGCCCTGGTCGATCGCTCCGCTCAGCCGACGAGGGGTTGCTAGAGATTTCAAAGGTGAACCTGAAATCATCTGGTTCTAGAGCTTTTTCTTATATGGCGCCTGCCCTTTGGAATTCTCTACCCCGCCGGTTAAGAGAGTGCACCTCCGTGGAGGAATTTAAGAGAGGATTAAAAACCTATCTTTGGCATGAGGCATTTGTGGAAAATTGAATTGTATTCTGATTAAGTCTCTTTATCTATGTTAAGATTTCGGATTTTAAAGTCTGTTTTAAAGTGTTTTAAATTGTAAGGTGCCTTGAAAATGGAAAGCCGCGGTATAAATAAAAGTATTAATATTGTTTATTATAGGTAGATCTGGTAGAAGGTTTTCTGGCTTCTGTCAGGACTTAAGCAACCTGGGAAGCGTAACGGGAAACCGCTGTGTCCACAGGTGCCACGCATGGAGGTGGAGAGACTGAAGGCTCAGATGTACCAGGGTGCCTTGCTCCTGAGAAAGAAGGTCATGAGATAACGGCAGAAGGACCAGAGGTTCTACAGCCAGCTGTTGTAACAGTGGGAACCAAATCTGCCGAGGCCACAGCGGGGTGATCAGGATTAAGTGGGCCCCTTCCACCTGAAGTTTCAACAGAACCTTCTGGATAAGAGGAAGGGGAGGAAACGCGTATGGAAACCTCCCTGTCCTAGAGAGAGACAGTGCGTCTCACCAAAAAACACCATGCCCGGGAACGAGCGAGCAAAAGCTGGGTAATTTTGCATTGAATGGGGAGGCGAACAGATCTAGGTCTGGCCAGCCCCATCGAAGAAACAGGTCTTCGACTACAGCCTGCTTCAATTTCCACTTGTGTGCCCTGGCTACTGATCGTCTGAGACTGTCTGCCAGAACATTGTGCACGCCTGGGATGTGGACTGCTGTCTGAAACAGACCGTGCTGACTTGCCCAGTACCATACTCTCATTGCTTCCCTGCAAAGAGGGTACAACTGGGTTCCTCCCTGATGTTGAGATACCAGACAGTTGCCATGTTGTCTGTCTGTATCAGAAGTGTTCCTGGGAGGAGTAACAACTGGAAGGTCTGAAGAGCACAGAGTACAGCTCTAGTCTCCAGGACACTGATATGGAGCTGCTGCTCCCGGGGTCCATGAACCTTGGGTTTTGTGGTCCCCCAAATGGGCTCCCCAATCCATATCAGAGGCGTCTGATGCGAGGGTCTGGGTAGGGGACCATGAGTGGAAAGGAGCTCACACCAACAGGTTGGTGAGATCCTGCCACCAAAGAAGATCCTTCTGCAGGCTGTTGGAGATCATGACCAATTGGTTCATGTCGTCCGACCGTTGGTCCCACTGGACTCGAACAGAAAACTGGGTGACTCTCATGTGCAGTCTGGCCATGGGGACAGTAGGAATGGCCGCTGCCAAGAGCCCCAAGAGATCGAGCACCAAGTGTGCTACGGTCCATCGAGCCTTGGCCACCAGAGTGGCCTGGGAAGCTAAGGTCTCGGCCCGATCCAGTGGCAAAATGGCCTTTCTCTGGACTGTGTCCAGTACCGCCCCAATAAATTGGAGGCACTGAGAGGGTACTAGCTGGGACTTGGGGAGGTTGACCGAGATGCCCAGCTTGACAAACAAGTCCAGAGTGAAAGAGAGAGACTCCTTCAGACTGTCTGGGGAGGGGGCTGAAAAAAGCCAGTCGTCTAGGTACGGGAAGACATATGCCCATGCGGCAGAGATACACTGCTACTACTACTGCTAGGCACTTAGTGAAAACCTGGGGAGTTGAGGACAGGCCAAAAGGAAGTGCCCTGAACTGGAAATGGTTCTCCTGAAAGGAGAACCGGAGGAAGCGGCGGTGGGCCGGGAGGATGGGGATATGTAGGAAAGCATCCTGCATATCCGGGGAGCATAGCCATGTGTTTGACTGGAGCAGGGGTAGGAGTCCCTGAACGGTCAGCATGCAGAATCTCTTGTATTCCACAAAGAGGTTTAGTGTGCTGAGATCCAGGATAGGTCGCAGATCCCCCTTCTTATTTGGTACCAGGAAGAAATGGGAGTAGAATCCCCTTCCTAGTTGGTTTGGAGGGGCAGGTTCTATGGCCACTTTTTGCAGCAGGGCCTGGATTTCCTGATGGACGATGGGGATCTGACCCGGCGGGTAAAAGGACCTTCCCGGAAGGTGTGGAGGTGGAATCTCCAGGAACTCGATAGAGTGACCTCGTTGTAGGAGCTGAAGAACCCATACGTTTGCGGTGACGGACTTCCACCCTGCCAGGTGGAGGCCGAACCTCCCTCCTACCGGTTCCTTCGAGGGGAATGGAGGTAGTGAAAAGAGGGGGAGTGAGCCAGGACGCCAAGGGGAAGAGAGCTTTGGCCCCCTGAGGCCATTTTGGCAAACTCTGCTTGAGGGGTTTGAGCTCCAGAGCCAGTGGCACGTCTTTTGCCTTGACACTTGTTCTGGGTCTTCTTCCATCATCTCTGGTGACGAAATGGCTGCTTCTTTGACCTGTCCGATACATCGAGCGTACATCCCTAAGAGATTGTCCACTCTCCTGCAGCCCTGTTATAATATCATTCATTTCACCGTCAAAGAAGATGGAACCCCTGAAGGGTGCATCCAAAAGGGATGACTGGATGTCCTGTGCCAGACCTGCAATACGAAGCCATGACAGGTGACAAAGGCAGATCCCAGTGGCCGCAGCCCGAGCTACTGAGTCTACGGAATCATACGTGGCTCAGAAAGCGTGATGGCAAGAGGATTTGTTCATACGGACTTTGTCCAACAACTTGGCCCTGAGGTTTTTGTCAGGGATAGCCTGAAGGTCCCTCTCCAGCTCAGCAAGGGATGCCTTCTGGAAGGCCACCATATGGGACACATAATTTAGTGACCATATGGCACAAGAAGTGGATGAGTAGATCTTTCTGCCAAATTGGTCCAGTTGCTGGGAGTCCTTGTCTGGTGGAGATTAACTCAGGTGCTTGGGATGAGCCGACTGGTCATGCGCAGCCATGATGACCATGCAGTCGGCTTCCGGGTGCGTCATCAAATGAGAAATCCCTTCCTGAGGGAAGTAAGCTCTATCGGCTTATCTGGAAACAGCTGGGATGGAGGAGGGCTGTTGCCAAAACGGTAGTGACCAGGTCCTCATGAGGGCCCATCCAAGGGGGGAATGGGTAGAGGATCTGTAGTCGCTACATCAAGGTGCTCAGCCAATCTTCTGTGCTGAGGATCTATCTTCTTGCAAGGCCAGCCTCCCGCTGCCTGGTTAGTTCTCAACAAATCCCTGAACGAAGGGTCCTCTGGAGGGGATTTAGGAGATTCTTTTGGAGGAACTTCAACCGGAGATCGCAGGTCAGAACGGTCGATGTCCGAATCTATGTTTGAATGAGAGGGCTCGGAGCCACTGGGAGAGAAGGGTCCTGCCCAGCGCCTCCCACAGGAAGTGAACCCGCACCTCGGCCCAGAGGGACCGAAGGCAGGGGGTCTCTAGGTAGAAGAATAGCCCCCAACGGTTGGGACTGTCTGTTCTCAGTGATGAGCTGGGTCCTGACATCCTGCCACCACACTGGAACTGACTCTCGATCAGGCAGTGGTGGTGGAGGAGGAGGTGGAGCAGGCTGCTACCCTGGATACCCCTGGTAAGTTGGGTGGTGCCAATAAGGGTATTAATACCCAGGCAGCCCTGGTGGATAGCCTAAAGGTGGATATCTGGGTGTAGGGTACCCCAGTGTTGGATATCCAGATGTCAGGTATCCAGGAGTCGGATACCCCGGCGTAGGGTAACCTGGCGTCTGGTATCCTAGCATCGGGTTTGCCTGGCTAGTTCTCAACAAATCCCTGAACGAAGGGTCCTCTGGAGGGGATTTAGGAGATTCTTTTGGAGGAACTTCGACCAGAGATCGAGGGTCAGAACGGTCGATGTCCGAATCTATGTCTGAATGAGAGGGCTCGGAGCCACTGGGAAGAGAAGGGTCCCGCCCAGCACCTCCCACAGGAAGTGAACCCTCAGCTCGGCCCAGAGGGACCGAAGGCGGGGGGTCTCTAGGTAGAGGAATAGCCCCCCAACGGTTGGGACTGTCTGTTCTCAGTGATGAGCTGGGTCCTGACATCCTGCCACCACACTGGAACTGACTCTCGATCAGGCAGTGGCGGTGGAGGAGGAGGTGGAGCAGGCTGCTACCCTGGATACCCCTGGTAAGTTGGGTGGTGCCAATAAGGGTATTAATACCCAGGCAGCCCCGGTGGATAGCCTAAAGGTGGATATCTGGGTGTAGGGTACCCCAGTGTTGGATATCCAAATGTCAGGTATCCAGGAGTCGGATACCCCAGCGTAGGGTAACCTGGCATCTGGTATCCTAGCATCGGGTTTGCGGCGTCGGTGGCACATTGCCCGGTGGGGGATATGAAAGATCCGTCCGAGGGATGCCCAGTGGTGGAATGTGGGGTCAGGCCCTGGAAAACCACCAGAGGGTCCCGCAGGACCGGCCGGAGGTGGTGCCGCAGGTCCACTGGGAAGTGGTAGGCGATCAGGAATGGCGCCCAAGGGTCCTGAAGGAGGGAGCTCCATGCCTGACAGATCCCGGTCAGGTGATGGGCCTTGTGGAGGAGGGAGGTCTGGGGTCGGAGTAAAGCCTGGTGAAGGGGGGAGTTCTGGGGAGACCCCAACGACAGGTCGGGTAATGATCCCGAAGGCAGGGACAAGTTGGGACCAGGTGGCAAATCCCTTGGAGAAGAAATCAGCACGGATAAAGGATCTCCAGCAAGCACAATCGTGCTGCCGTCGGGGGGCCTCAAGGGAGCCTGACGGGTGAGTAGAAACAACTGTGCGGTCGACGGGTAGTCATCGTCCGACTTGTCAATTGTGACCGGGCTGTCTGCGGCAGATGAACCATGAACAGGCTGATTGGTCTGGGCTGGGTGCCCAGCGGCAAGGCATGAGGGCAACTTAGTGGCAGTGCTACGCGAAGGAGAAGAAACAGCGACCTCAAGAGAGGCCAGCCCTGTCTGCCCACTCACCTCGGCAGGAGGGGGAGAAGGCACCCGGCTTGCAGAAGTGGACGGAGTGCTCGGAAGAGTACTCACAGTCTTGGAGGCAGAAGGCCTTCCTCGTGGCGATGGGTTCCTCCCCTGGTGCTTCTCCTTGTCCTTCTTTTTCTTCTTCCTAGGGGCCGGTGACGTTGACCTCTCCCTAAGCTCCTGGAGTTTCTTTTCCATAGAAGCTAGCCAACGGGTGAGAAGGTGGGCCTCGAGAGTCCGCTTGCGTCGGGTCTGGGTGGCCTGGTTGAATCCCTGGCAGATGGCATATTTGACCAAGTTGTGCTTAGGCCCCAGGCAAAGGAGGCAACAGGAGTGGTCGTCCCTGTGCAGGATTTGAGTGCTGCACTTGGTGCACTTTACTTTTTGGATGAGCCGACATGCACTTGTTTGAAATTTGCTGAAAAAGTGATTGAGAAAAAAGACTAAACGTCGAATATAAAGTGGGCGACTGATCGCTGTTCTAACACGTCTGCCAAATGAACTGAGGAGATGGCGGGAAAGAACTGGAAGGCGGGCGCGGGACCACCTCCTCTTACAGTCAGGCTGACGTTGCATCACCTGACGTCTGGGGCGGTCCCCGCTGATGATTGCTAGTTACAAGCTTGGTGTTGGAACCTGACGCCAGGGGGCACAGTCCTATATGTGAAGACCTACTGCAGGATCTCTCTCGGAAGTAAGATTCATTTTTCCAGCAGTTTGAAATCCTCCTCGAGATAGGAGTTAAGCAATGTTATGTGGGAGTGGCTTCAGAAGAGCACCATGTAATTTGTATGCAGACATAACTTAGATTCACCACAGTTTCTAAGCATATCATTTACGAATAAAGAAAAGAGCACAGTACCCAGTATCGACCCTTGGGAGACAACGTCCATAATATGCCTGAGAAGGCACTCGACAGTTTAAGAACTTGGTGACAAAAAGAGTTAGGCTAAGTATTTGTGCCTGTTGATCTTGGGGCTACTGTTCAATGAGAATGCTCAATATTTAGGGTCAAATCCTTGGACAAGTCCAACAGCTCCTTTAGAAATTAATCTAAAAAGATCACTGGGTCCCCTATCTCCATTCCTTCCAGGACCCCATAGATTCTTACGTTACTTCACCAGGAATGGAACTGCCTCTAGGTCGCTTCCCACTCTGCCACTCCATTTTACATTCTGTTTTCTGCCAGACATGTACTCTTAACTCAATAACAAGCAAGCTTGTCAAGGCCTAGTAGCTGTAACTTTGAAAACAGGCGCTCATGGTTGGCCAATACAAACGTTTTGGTCAAATCTATAAATATGGCACCAACTGTAAGCCCAGAGTCCATGGCATGGAAAATGTCTGTGGTCAGCCTAACCAGAGCAGTGGCAGTGCCATGGTTTTTCCTAAAGCTGGGTTGAACATCAGTTTTAACAACTTATGCTTAAAAGACTCCTGAAGTTGACAGTATACCAGGGTCTGTTCATGAAAAGGGGTTACCAATGCCCACCATACAGTACATGCCACATTTTTAAAAATCAAGAACAGTCAAGCATATGTTTTTGACTAAATCTGAATGCTGGCTATATGTGCAGACAAATAACATAACTATAGAATTCTATCGTATCCATATTTTTTTTGATGGGGTGTCCCACTCCATTTTGCTGCTTTTTTCCTGAAAAAGTGCGACATGCAAAAACACGTTTTACTAATTGTTTTTGCAAGCTTTATTTACTGTTTTCCCTTAATAAAGTAACTCTGCTTACTAATTTGGAGGTTTTTTATCTGTACTCTTTAGCCCATTGTAATGCTCCATTTTTAATTTGTGCAGCTTTGTATTTAGTGTGATGAATGTAACTGTTGGTGTCACAGCATGATACATTCACCTGCATGGTTCCCAAATCTGTAATTGTGCTATTAGCACTTTAAAAGATTTTCTGGCTTCTCCCCTAGTTTGCCTCCTTGTGATAACTGACTGTGTTACTGCTTGATCTAGCTTTCCCACAGAAGGGAGAGCAACCTCTGACCCTCACTCTACTTGTAGTCACATCAGGCCCAATGTTCACCCATCAATCTGTGACAGTTGCAAAGTCATAACCTGCCCATCAGAACCAAGGAGCAACCACAGAGGGAGGAGCCGAGTTGTGGTTTAAAACCCATTGTTTGCAAGTGGCTCCTCCATTTTGTAGGGCTACATTCCATGAAGATAAGCACTGCATGTAATAATGAGGGCTGCTGTTACCTCCACCACAGGTACTGTAGGCTTTGGTTACCATCATTCACTGATTTTGGGGTAAATTTTCAGGGAGCATATTTCAGTGACAACTGCATGTCTAGGGAAAGTGCTGGGCATCAGCTTTAATAGCGATTATACTGTGTATATGGGATGGAGGGTTAAAATGGATTTTCTGTGTGGTGTCACTCGTTACATTCACCGCGATATGTGGTGTCAACCATCATACCTGCCAGTATTGTTATTACTGTCAAATTTCGCCAGGTGTTGTAACACTATGTCAGTTATTAGTAGTAGCATGATAGCCATCAGGCATGTTCAGTAAACTTTTTAAAACTGAAACAAATGTGTGGCGTCACTTGTTACATTCATCACGTTATGTGGTGTTAAGCGTCACACTTGCCAGTAATGTAACTGTTTAATTTTTTCATGTATTACAGCAGTATGTCAATCAGTAATAGTAGCATGTTAGTTGTTAGGCAAGTTTAGTACAGTTTTAGTAAACCAAACATAAGGGTGGTGTCACTTGTTACATTCGCCACGGTATGCAGAGTCAGACATCACACCCATCAGTATCATTAACGTTGTCAAATTTCTCCAGGCTTTGTAGCACTATGTCAGTCATTAGCAGTAGCATGTTAGTCATTAGGCATGTTCAGTAAACTTTGTTCTACTGAAACAAATATGTAGTGTCACTTGTTACATTCATAACGGTACGTGGTGTCAAACATCTCACCTGTCAGTACTGTTATTATTGTCAGATTTCTCCAGGTTTTGTAGCACTGTGTCAGTTATTACTAGTAGCATGTTAGCCATTAGGCATGTCCACAAAACTCTGTAAAACAAACAAATGTGTGGTGTCACGTGTTTCATTCACCACGGTATGTGATGTTAAGCATCACACTTGCCAGTAATGTAACTGTCACATTTTTCATGTTTTATAGCAGTATGTCAGTCAGTAGCAGTTGTACGTTAATTGTTAGGTATGTTTAGTACAGTTTTAGTAAGTGTGGTGTCACTTTTTACAGTCACCATGGTACGTGGTGCAAAACATCAAATTTGTAAATAATGTAATTCTTATAAATATTTCTCATGTTTTAAAATAACTCATTACATATGTTCATTAAAGTTTTTACTACTAAAACAGATGTCTCGTGTCAGGTGTTACACTCACCACGGTGTGTGGTGTCACTTGTTACACTCACCACAATACAGTTCTTTTATCTCAGGAACCTGTGAGACTTTTATCTCCCAATATGTTTCTTTTTTCATACTTGGGCCATAATATCTTGAAATGCATCACAAACATAATCCAGAAATAATTTGAAAAGTTGACCCTGATGTCACACTTTGGTAACCCTTTTTCATGAAGAGTCCCACCAGCTCCGCCTGCATTTTAGCCAGTGGACTAAATTACTGAGGAAGAAATCCGGCAAGATCAACAGTCATCATTTGTCTTCGGCCCCAGTGGACTGCTGTACGACTATAAAGAAAAACAGACTAATTAAAACTGGTATATTCCCGAGCTGGGAGGTTTGGTCTCTGTATTATTCGTCCAAGGAGTGAAAAAGCTTTGGTTCTGCCTGGGTGAATAGTTTTTATTTACTTTATTGCTTTTGTTTTTATGCAAGTGTAAGCCCCCCTCATTTGGGAGGGCTTACTGCTCACCTTTAGGGACCCCCCCAAAGTCTGTAGGAGATTCTGGTGTACTGGGGGTCTATATTCTGCTTGCCATCCTTGGGAGCAGCAGAGAGTAGTGTGTATATATATATCTTGGGAGTTTGGGAGAAAAAGGCAGGCACTGCATCAGGGCAGTCTGCAGCCTCCCCCCCCATTTCGGTGGTGGAGTGCCAGGTCCCTGGATGGGGCATCTGAGGGAGGTGAGCAGCAAGGCAGTTTGTGGTTGTTCTGGGTCCCTTGGGACTGGGTGGTTAGAGCATCCAGGGAGCATTCGTAGAGCTGGTAGTGAAGGACCCCAGGGACATTCTGGGCCCAGCTTTAGGAGTGGATTCTTGAGCCGTCTGGGCTGTGGAGGTTGTGGCAGGGCCACTGCAGGGGGATCGGGTCCGGGGGCAGTCATCCTGATTTCTTTCCCCGCATGACAGGGTGGCTCATCGGATAGCAACTGGGAGTGGGTGTCGACCTTTACTTGCATGGGGCCTGCTGGGAGGGGCAGGTCCTGAGGCCTTGGGTTAGAGCCCCAGGGCGGGCTTTCTTGCTTTGGGTTAGAGTCTCATGTTTATGCCCAAGGCCTTTTAGGCCATGGCTCATCTTGGGCAAAGAAACTGGAAGTAATGGAGCCACTGTGATTGCTCGAGAGGTTCAGCTCCATAGAGAGTATCGTGAGCCACATTAGAGAGACAGAAGCTTCAGGGACCAGGCCAGTCCAGGACAAGGGCTAAGTTGAGAAAGTGAGCCATGTTTGTGAAGGGGCAGCCGTGGAATTAGCAGACTGTAGATCTTTTGCCCTGGGAATGAAATAGCTCAGCGGCATCAGAGGAGCACATCACTCCCCTGGTAGAAGTTTTGAGTAGAAGAAGTGAATGTCTGGGGAAGATCCCCGTTTCTCAGGTGAATCCCTAATCCGTCACCAACCACCACCTCTTCCACACTCTCCCCATTTGTGAGGACCATGTCCAGTAGGTTATCACCTCTAGTGGATTCCCTGACCAGATGTCGCATGAATACCCCTTGTAGTACCTCTAGGATCCCCCTGCTCCTAGCTGATACTGCAGTCTGTATCTCATAGTCCACGTCAGGGAGGGTTAGGTCCCCCATTAGCAGAAGCTCCCCCTTGAAAGCCATCTTTGTAACTGCCTGTATCAGCCGTCTGGCCCCTTCCTCCCCCTGCGTCGGAGGTCTGTAAACCACCCCCTTCCTGAAAGGTTCACCAGTCCATTTGTCTAGCATGACCAACATGAGCTCTGTCTCCCCTGCCTTCTCCTGCCCTTCTGTTGCCCCAATGTCATCTTTGATGTATAATCCCCCCCCTTCCTAAACAGTCTGTATCCTGGGATAACTCTCCCAGGCATGATGCTCTGTCCACCATGTCTCACTTACCGCTACTATGTCCAGTCCCTCGTCCACCATGATGGCCTCCAAGTCCACCATTTTGTTCCCCAAACTTCTGGCATTGGCTGATAATCCCTTCCACCATGACCCCCCATTCTCTCCCCTACTAACCTTCTTTTGTTCTTGCTTTTTTCCAGCACTTTATCTCCATCCTGGGGGGGGGGGGAGATGATAGCCTCCCATCTCTCCTGCCTCACTGAGTGGCCCCTTCCTTAACCCCCCCCAAAATCAGTTTAAATTATACTTCCTTTCGATAAAGTCCCCTAACTTTCTTGTTAGTACTGCTGATCCCTCCCTGCTCAGGTGCAGTCTGTCTGGGCAAATAGGCTTGCGTTCTCCCATGTTGATCCACGGTCCCCCACTAACCCAAACCCCACCTGCCTGCACCAACCCTCCAGCCATTGTTTAAATTCCTCAATCCTCTGCTTCCTTAATGTGCCTGCTCTTGGCACAGGCAGTACCTCCGAGAAAGCAATAGAATGGAACTGCATACTACTGCAGAACCTAGCCAGCTCCCCGAACCTTGCCTGCACCTTCTTTAGACTATTCCCCTTCAGGTCACTGGTGCCTAGGTGGAGCACCAAGTGTGGCATCTCATCTTGTTGCTTGCCCCATGAGGGTATATTGTGCCTCACCTCTAGCATGTCATTACTGGCATACACTCAACCCAAATGGCACTGGCTCCTGCCTCCTTTTCTCCCCCATCTGATTCCCTTTAGTACCGAGTCACCTATGAGCACAACCCTGCTACTCCCTTGTTTTTGCTTGTACTTTTGATTTTCTAGCTCACACCCCTTTGCTGGCATCCCATTTCCCTCCCTGTTCCCATTTCCCCCTTCCCAAGTTTGCTCTCCCGTTGGACTACATCACTCATCTCCCCCAGTGCTAACCATTCCCCTCATCCTAGCCTCCTTTTTCGCGGGCTCTGATCCCTCCCTTGACTCTTTTCCTTCCTTTCTACTGCCAGAATCCCTGTGTGTCTGGGTACCCTCCCCCCTTTTTGATCCTCTCCCATCCTAAGCTTAATGTAGGCTCCCTCCCTGTCTCTTCTATGCGTTGTGTCCCCATTGAGATTGTTTCCCCTCCTGGCTTGTTCTTTTCAGCTACTTCCCTCCAGGTTCCCTCCCAAAGGTGCATCCCCCATTTCCCAACATTCTATCACCTTAGCCCCTCCTCTGTCTACTATGAATTCCTCACAGCTGCACTCCTTGCTGTCATCCTCCCCCAGTGACCCCAGGGATGCAAATCCATTTTCCTGCTCTGCACCACTGTTTCTCAGCTTGCTATCTGATGCGCACCCTTCTCCTTCCTGCTTCCCTGTTGGTGCTTTCTGTGCTTTTTTTGATACTACCACCTGCCACTCCCCTGACCCCTCTCATCCTGTACTGCTCCTGTACCTAAGTCACCTACAGCCCCCCTTGTGCTTCCCCTTTCTCCTGTCACCCCAATGCCCCATCCTCTGGACCTATTCCAGTCCTCTCCCTTTCTTCTCGTGTCTTCCTCTATACCTGTTCCTAATACCCCTGCAGCCCCCACCTATGTTCTCTCTTTCACCTTCTGCCCAGCTGGTGTTCTCTTTGGACCTCTTCCAATCACCTCCCCTTCCCTTCCCCCTACCCTGCTTAGTGCCCACCTCAACTACCCCACCCCCTCTCTTAGCTGTGTAAGCTGCCTGCACACCATGCAGCCCCCCAGCCTTCATGTTACATCCAACACCATGGCCGTCCCGCACCTACTGCACCCTATCACCCTCCCAAAGATTCCCTGTGCACTAGTGGCCCAGACACCATACTCAAGACCTGCCTGATCCCATTTCAGGCTACGTCTCCAACTTCTCTACCCGTCCATTTGATCACCTTAGTCTTAATAGTACTGCAAAGAATACCCCCTTAAATAATAACAGACACAGAAACAGCTATTACTGTACCCTTCAGTTTCCCTTACTACAGCTCTGTGAAACCCCTTCCCTTTTGAGTATGTACCAAGTTCTTTATCCCCTTCAGATCACACAACACAGTCTACCTTGCAAATGTTATCACCCTTAAATCAATTCAATTTGTTATAAAATAACTTGATAGAAACATAAACAAGGAAATATAACAACAAAGCATCTAGTCAGTAAAAAGTCACTTGGAAATATAACAAGACACCTAGTCACTATAAAGTCACTTAGAAATATAAAAAGTCACTTTTTCTTTGCTTCACCCCTCCTGTAGCTAAAAGTACATGTGGAGTAACCTGCTAAGGTTTTTCCCTAGGCAGATTCCTTCCAGTGGTCACACCCCTTTGTATGAAAAAACACTCCCCTCCTCCCCCCCCCGATGTTGGTAGCCTCCTCCGAGAGGAGCACAGGGAGCCTATTTAATTAATGGAGGAGGTGCAGGTGGGTGGGAATTTTTCTTATGTATATAGATGTTTAATCAAAAATGTTTCAAGGTTTTGAAAACGCTTGCAATGTTTTGAAAATGTTCTATGTTTTTCCCAATTTTGGGTAGTTTAAATCTTAGGACCTCCTGGCACAGGTAAGGCAAGGTATTTATGTTAGGGTGATAATGGTGTCAGGGAGGGTTTCCCTTTGGGTTAATTTTCTGTAGGTACCCCCTCTAGCAGGCTAGGGAGTGCATATTTGGCTTGTTGGTTGTGGGGCCTACTTGGCCCTCTGCCTCCATTCTTGGATGGGGGTTAGTATAAGCCCCCCTCATCTGGGAGGGCTTATTGCTCACCCTTAGGGACCTCCCCCCAGTGTAGGGGATTCTGGTGCACTGGGGAGTCTATATTCTGCTTGCTGCCACTTGGGGCAGCAGACAGTAGTGTGTGTGTGTGTGTGTGTATATATGAGTTTGGAAGAGAAAGGGAGAGATTAGCGGGTTCTGCATCAGGGCAGCCTGGTGGCCCCGGCAGGTTGGCAGTTTCGCAGCAGTGCGAGGGTCCCTGGGTAGAGCATCTGAGGGAGGTGAGCAACATGGCAGTTTGCAGTCGTTCTGGGTCCTGGGTCCGTTGGGACAAGGTGGTTAGAGCATCCAGGGAGCATTTGTAGGACTGGTAGTGATGGACCCTGGGGATGTTTTGGGCCCAGCTTCAGGAGTGGATTCTTGAGTCGTCAGGGCTATGGAGGTTGTAGCAGGGCCTCTGCAGGGGGGTCGGGTCCGGTGGCAGCGGTCCTGATTTTTTTCTACATGTGGCAGGGCGGCTCGTCGGCTAGTAGCTGGGAGTGGGTGGCTGCCTTTATTCATATGGGGCCTGCTAGGAGTAGCAGGTCCTGAGGCCTTGAGTTAGAGCCCCAGGGTGGGCTTTCTGGCTTTGGTTTAGAGTACAGTCCCATGTTTATGCCTGAGACCTTTTAGTCCGTGACTCATTTCGGGACAAAAAATGGAAGTAGTGGAGCCACTGTGACTGCATAGGAGGTTCAGCTCCATAGAGTATTGGAAGCCACGTTAGAGAGAGAGAGAGAAGCTTCAGGGACCCGGCCGATCCAGGACAAAGGCTAAGTTGAGAAAGTGAGCCATATCTGTGAAGAGGCAGCCATGGAATTAGCAGACTGTGGATCTTTTTCCCCCAAGAATGAAATAGCTCGGCAGCATCACAGGAGCACATCGCTCCCCTTGTAGAGGTTTTGAGTAGAAGTGAACATTTGGGGAAGATCCCCGTTTCTTAAGTGAAGCTCAGTGGAAAATGAAACAGCGACAAAGTTTTAGTTACTTGCCAGTGCCAGTTGCTTGTTTTGGGAGCTTCACACTTCTGGCAGAGGAAAAAACAGTTCTAGTCCTGAATAAAAGATTTGCTGTTTATTCTGTTTAATTGGAAAAGCTAAGCCTAAGAAAGCCCACACACTCTCTTGTTGAAATAGTTCTGTGTAAAAAAGTTAGCCCCATGGAGCTGTGTAAATTTTTTAAAGCCTCAAAGAAACTGAGTCCCTGTACTCCTGCAATCTTTAGGAGTTCAGGAGAATAAATTTGATTTGTTTGTGGGAGAAACCGGAGTCCAGAGTGATTAATTCTAATGAAGGATTTAAATGAAATAAGCAGTACTTTAGTTTTTAGGGGTTCCGTGGTTTCCCTGGGGTCCTGAAGCATTCCAGTTTTTCCTTATCCCTCTTGCTCTGGGACCGGTGGGTGGAAGGCCAAAAATACAGAAGATGAACGGTTTTTGAGGTCTGCTCGTTGGTCCAACCTGCTGGGGAGATGAAATGTTGTCCTGGGACAGTGAGCTAGAAGACATTTCAAGGTAAGAAAATACAGGTTACTCACCTGTAACAGGAGTTCTAGGAATGGTATATGTTGTTCATCCACACTCATTGGCAGTATCCTTGCCGCTTTAAATCTTGCCGGAAGGTCTTCAAGCTTGCTCCTCCCACCCACCCGGGTGGTATAACTCTCGGCTCCGCCCCATGGCTTGAGATCTGGCCGCTGGAAGCTCAGGTTGTGCGTCGAGCCGAGGAATGGGTGGAGCGGTGGATGAACAACATATACCATTCCTAGAACTCCTGTTACAGGTGAGTAACCTGTATTTCTAGGGACATGGATATGTTGTTCATCCACACTCATTGGCAGACTCCTAGCAGTTCTCCGGGAGGAGGGAGGCAAGACGCACACCCCACATACTTACTTGGGAAAGAGAGACTGAGAACCGAGGCCCCAAAACCAGCATCCCGGCGTGACTCAAGGCTCGATGTGGTAGTGGGTAATGAAGGTGTTTGCTGACTTCCAGGTAGCAGCCCTGCAGATTTCCTGGATAGGACGTCCCCTGGAAGCAGCCACCGCTGCAGCAGTATGGCGGGTAGAATGAGCTCTTATCCCTCTGGGAGGCTCCATGCCCGCCAACTTATAGCAGAGATCTATGCAGGAGGTTACCCACCTGCTTATCGTCCGCTTGGCTGCAGGTCTGCCAGATGCGGCTTCAAGTAGGTGACAAACAGCTGGCGAACCTCTCCCAATTTCAGCCGTCGCTCCTTATAATAAGCGAGCGCCTTCTAGGATCCAGAGTATGGAGCCTATATTCGCCTCCGAGTGTGATTGGGGTAGAACACGGCAGAGTCAACACCTGGTTAGGTGAAACTCCGACACCACCTTGGAAGGAATTGGTGGGGCGCAGGACAACTCTGTCCCTGTGGAAGACCAGGTAAGGAGACTGATGAAAGCGCCTGGAGCTCTCCCATCCTTCTGGCTGGACGGATAGCCACCAAGAAGGCGGTCTTCCACGACAGGTGAGAGAGAGCACACCTGTGCATAGGTTGAATGGCTTGCCCATGAGCTTTGCCAGTACCAGCAGTAGATCCCAGGAGGTGGGGGTTCCCGCACTGGAGGAAATGTGATCAAGGCCTTTGAAAAGCGCCAGACCACCTTCTCCTGCGCCACCGACTGCTTCCCGGCCCGCGCCCGGTAAGCAGAGATGGCTGCCAGGTGCACCCTTAGGTCAGCGACCTAAGCCCTTGACTAGAAAGGGACCATAAATAGTCCAAGATGCTTGCCAAGGAACAGGAGGAAGGTCCAAGCCCTTGTTCTGACACCAAATGGAAAACCTTTTCCATTTGAAGGCATAGCATTTTCTGGTCGACTATACAGGACGCCTCAACTACATTGAGGACCTCGTCGGAAAGACCCAAAGCCTGGAACTCTAGCCGCCAGGAACCAGGCCGTCAGGTGCAGGGATTGAAGGTCCGGATGGAACACCTTCCCTGATTGACTGAGAGCAGGTCACGGCGAGCTGGGAAGCTGCCCTTGAGTCCTGGAGCTGAGACTGAGGAGATCTGGGTACCAGAACTGGCGAGGCCAGTCTGGGGCTATCAGAATCACCTGCGCCTTGTCCCTCCTCGCCTTGAGAAGCACCTTGTGGATCAAGGGAAATGGGGAAAGGCGTAAAGAGGCCGGGGTCCATTGCCTCGAGAAGGCATCCCCTGCAGCGAGCCCCGCTGAGGGGGGGGGCATGGAACAGACTCAGCTCGCTCTCCATGGAGGCAAACAGGTCCACCTGAGGTGTGCCCCAAAGGGAGAACAGATGCTGTACTACCTCCGGCAGGAGAGACCACTCGTGGGATGCAGCCCCTATCCGGCTCAGGGCATCGGCCAGGGTGTTGGAGGCTCCTGCCACGTGAATGGCTAGGAGATCCGCCTCCAGGCTGCGCACGAGTGACCAAATGCGGAGAGCTTCCTTGCATAGAAGCATGGAGCGCGTCCCGCCCTGGCGGTTTAGATAGTACATGGTCGTGGTATTGTCCGTCTGGACTCGGACCACTTGACCCCGGAGGAACGGAGCAAAAGCGGTGAGAGCTAGGCGGACCGCTCGGAGCTCCAGCAGGTTGATGTGGCATCGGGACTCCCGCGGGGACCAGAGGCCATGAGCCCGGTGTTCCCCAGATGGGCACCCCCAACCCATCAGAGAGCATCGGTCGACAGAGAGACCGGCTGGCTCGGGCGAGACGAACGGATGCCCTCCTGCAAATGATCTGGAACGGTCCACCACTGGAGAGCATTCCACATCCCTGTGTCACCGGCTAAGCTGGTCCAAGGGATCGCAGCGTTGTGACCACTGGCTGGCCAGTCCCCACTGAAGGGGACGCATGTTCCAGCGGGCCCAACGGACCACGCTGGTACAGGCCGCCATGAGACCCAGGAGGCGCAGGAAGTCCCGGGCAGGGCGCAATTGCCCAACCAGAAATGATCGGGCAAAGGAGGAAAGAACCTCGGCCCTGTCCGCGGGAGCCGCTCTGGCTCAAGAGAGTCGAGCTGCGCCCGATGAATAAAATCACCTGCTTGGCTCGAGTTCCGACTTGGCCTCGCTGATAAGGAGGCCCAGTTGAGAGCAGACCTGGAGGCCAGATCTCTGGACCACTCCGCCTCCTTCCTGGAGGAGCTGCTATCAGCCAGTCGTCCAGGTAAGGGTACACCCGGACCCTCGGCGCCGCAGGAATGCTGTCACCACTGCCATGCATTTGGTGAAGACCCTGGGAGCTGGAGACAACCGAAGGGCATGGCTTGGAACTCGAAGAGATCCTTCCTTTCAGGCGAAGGAATCTCTGGTGAGGCAGGACGGATAGGGACGTGAAAAACGCGTCCTGCAAGTCCAGAGAGCAGAACTTACCTCGCGTCCAAGGATGGTATTATCTGAGCCAGAGTGACCATCCTGAAGGTTCGAGACCTTAGGAACTTGTTTAGTCGGGTAGGTCGAGAATGGGGCGCCCAGCCTCACCGCTTCGGAACCAGGAAGTACCTGGACACAAACCCTGGGTCTGAAGGAGGTCCACCACCTCTCTACCACCTCCTTCTGGAGGAGGAGAGTGATGTCGGCTCGATGAGCAGCCAGTGAGAGGTTAGGATCCAGGTTCCCCGAGGGCGACGGCTCTGAAGGGTGGTGCCTGCTCAATTCCAGAGGCAGGCCTCTTCCCACCACCTCCAAGACCCACCTGTCCGTGGTAACAGCGGACCAGGCGAACGGAAGTGCGGAGCCGTCCCCACGGGGGACCCAGGGGTAAGGTGGACGGGATGGGGCGACACCCTCAGCCCGTCACTGGGCAGGCTTGGAGGAGGGACCGCCGAGGGACCTCCTGGGCCCTTTCCTCCCTGCCTCCTGTTAGAGGAAGCCGGCGGCTTGGGTTTGGGATGCCAAGGCCGAGCCTGCTGGCCCTGACGTTGCTGGGCCGGGCGCGCCGGGGGCACAGAAGGACGAAAGGGCTTAGGCTGTGGTTTGCGGCCTTTGTCCTTCTGAGCGGAAGAGACCGAGTCCAAGGTGGCATTGGACTTCTCGATCCTCTGCAGGTGACCTTCCACCCCAGGGCCGAAGAGGTCAGTCCCCAAAAAAGGAACATCCGCCAACTTGTGCTGGGTATCCGAAGTAAAGGTGGATATCCTCAGCCAAGCCCGCCGACGCATAGCCACTGCGGCCGCCACCGATCTGGCACATGAGTCCCCTACATCCAAAGCAGTCTGGAGCTGCTGTTTGGCCACTGCCCTGCCCTGGTCCCGCACCTGCTTAACCGTAGTCTGCAGATCGGCGGGAAGATGAGGGATGACCTCATCCAGGGAGCCCAACAGGGCATGAGAAAAATGTGCCATGAGGACGGCCGAACTGGCCTGAAGGCGAGAGAGGGCCTCAGCGTAGACTTTTCGCCCGACATAGTCCAATTTCTTGGACTCCTTGTCAGGAGGTTTGTCCACATCCCTGGCGCACGGGGCCTGAAAACGCTGTCGGTAAACCAACCCCTCAGCAGAGGGTGTTCCCAAAACCGGACAAGGAACCGGTAGGGACCGCATACTTCCTGGCCATCCTGGCCGAAGGCGCAGGGCAGGAAGCAGGGCGCTGCCAAAGTTCCAGTGCTGGACCCACTATGGCCTCGGCCACCGGAAAGGCCTCCGTCGGAGAATCCCCTCGGTCCAGAATCTCCGTGAGGGGATACCTGGCCCGTTTGGAAACGGGTTCGAGCTCCATCCCGGTAGACTCCGAGATGAGCCGAAGCAGTCCTAGGAAGGACGACGGGCTATCGCCCATTGGCTGACCTCCTGAAGACTCCAAGTCCAGTCGCTTGAGAAGAAGGAGGAATCATCTTCGACTCGGAAGAGTCCTCGAAGAGCTGCCTCTGGCCTGAGCCACCCTTCACCTGCCGAGGTCGGTCGGGGCGAGGGTAACTGACAGCCGATGGGTAAACCTCAGCCGACCGAGAATCCTTGGTCGGAGCCCCAGTGGTGGCTGTGGGCGGAGGTTCCACGGGAATCGGTGGAGCAGCTGGTTTGGCGAACAACCGGCCTGGGTATAGGCTCCTCGGACAAAGTCGAGGAGTTGTCGACCGTTCGGTGACAGCACTTAATGGCGGGGAAGGCGCGGAGTCGCTTATTCCCGGCCAGGAGAGCTGTTGCAACATAAGGTCCTACGCCGTCGGCGAATTTCGCCGAAGCCTCCCTCATCCGAGGAGGAGGACGAGGACGAGCGGCGACGCCAGCTTACCAGCGTGCAAGCCCGAGACCGCCTATGACGGGGAACGGCTGGACCCGCTGAAGAGGTCCGAGACCGAGACGAGAGTCCCGGAATTTCCGGGTCGGTGCGGGAGGTGTCGGCGGAACCGGCACTCCCGTCCGGCTCGGAAGGTCCATCCGAGGGCTCCGGAACCAGAGGCACAGGCGAGCCCACGGGATCCTCAACTCCTCCGGGAACGGAGAGGAATCTCGGCTGCTAAAGGCGACAGCCCGTCCAATGGGTGAGAAAATCTCGACTTCATCGAGTGAGTCTCGGTCAACTGACCTGGCAGGGGACACCGTGAGGCCAGTGGCGAAGCCGGCGGATCGCCGAAGCCGACCAGTCGGCCCGGAGAGGACCTTTCCCCGCTCCCAAGAGCGTCAACGAGGGACTTACCCTTGTCCCTCTTTTTGGACCGAAAAAAGGTCCAGCAGGCGCGAGCCCTTCTCCTTTAGTGGAAGGGACAGACAAAGCTCCTTAAAGGAAGCCGTGTAGGAAGAACCCAGAAGCGGGATAAATGCGCGGCCGAGGAAAATCTGACCCGCGCCGCCTCCTCGCCGAAGGCGACCATCCGCTCGAGCTGATCCCGCCCGAAACCCGCCGCGGGACACCGCCAACCGGGCCTCCTTGGACTTCACCGAGAAAGCGCTTTCGGGACGGCCCAGTTGCAATCGGGCAGCACGCGGTCTTCGAGGCGTGGGCGAGAAAGATGAGCACAGGTCAGCAAGCCTGCGGGTCGTGCCAAGGCTAAGCAGTAGACACACGTGGAGTGTGGATCCGTCCGAGACATCTTCTGCCGCATGGGCATCTCGAAATCCGAGTCGATTTATCCATCGCGGCGCGAGGGATGAAGACTGAAGTCTTTTTGCAAAATATTATTTTCAAATCCATAAGCGAAGAAATAGGAACCAGTCGCCAACGGGCGTTAAGGAGGAACCTGAGCTTCCAAGCGGTAAGGAAGATCTGGCGTCATGGGGCGGAGCCGAGAGTTATACCACCCGGGTGGGTGGGAGGAGCAAGCTTGAAGACCTTCCGGCAAGATTTAAAGCGGCAAGGATACTGCCAATGAGTGTGGATGAACAACATATCCATGTCCCTAGAAATGTATTTCCAGTGCTGTATCTGCTCAGGGAAATGCTTGGTGAGGTTCTGAGTCTTAGACCCCCTTCCCTGGAACACTCTGGCCCCTAGACATTTTTTTTGGGGGGGGGGCACTACACAAGTGCTGGCCATTTTGTTCATCAGTGCTCTAGCTTGGCTACTAATTTACACCTTTTCTCCACTGTGGCCGGTGTAAATTCATTGTCATAGTACAGCCTTTTATCTCCCAGTTTTACCTCCTTTTTGCCCTACGTTGCACTCAAAACACACAGCACGAATACTCATAACTCAAGGACTTCTGCGATGAGGCTGGCTTCACTCAACTGGTATCAGAGTACACTCGTCCGAACCCCAAAACACCCTCTAATGGGTCGCTGATTGACCTCATTCTTACAAACAGACCCCATAAGTTTGCACACTTAGCAGTGTTCCACATTGATGTCAGTGACCACTGTGCTGTGGCCTGTGTCGGAGGGAAGCAACCACTCAAGTCAGTAAACAGATTCATTTGGAAAAGGGGCTTCTGCAAGTTCAGTCTACCTCATTACTTAGCGGACCTCAGAGACATAGACTGGACCAACTTTTATCTTGCCACAAACATCAATGATGCGACCACCCTCTCCAACAACACACTAGGCGCTATCATAAACATGCCCCTATATTAAAATGTAGAACCCAGAAGCACTCTTGCCCATGGTTCACCACTGTCCTAAAGGCTGCATTAAATGCAAGGGATCTTCTCTGGGTTAGAGACAGAAAGACCAAACTTCCAGTGGACTGGGTGGCCTTCAGAGACTGCCAAAATGAGTGCAAAAAAACAGATCAGGGCCACAAAAGCTTCCTACTTCCTCACTGCTTTTGACGCTGCAAAGGGAAACTCAATCAAATTCTGGAGTATCATTAAAACAGTGTGCACTGCTGATTCGCATTTTTCTCCCCTAGCTTGCTACTCAACTGTTATTAGCATATTATGTCTTAACTTGTTACGACTCTAACTTGTGTTCATAGGTTCATAGATCTGGGTATCAGGTCCAGTAGCTACTAGCTCTTAATATTATCCCTGCTCGTATTAATTGGTTGTGATCACTACTGCTGTCTTATTGTACCCACTGTTATCTTCATTATGTTCCTTCTGTTGTTGTTGGTGTACCTTAATGTTATTAATGTTGTATATACAATTTGTACTCTCCCGGGTCATGCCTGAAAATACGCAGGTTTTCTTTGCCTAGTGCATTTACCCAGTTACCAAAAGCTAATAAATAAATAAGGCAATAAACCTTCATCCACACTACCTAGTAAGTTCTCCCTTAATGGTCTGACCCTTTCTGATAAATCTAGCATACTACGCAGTTTTAACGATCACTTCTCCACTGCCAACCTTGCTTTTGATACTTCAAAAGCAGTCGCTCTAGCATCCAATGTACACAGACATTCACCTCCACTGGCAAGCGGCATCTTCCACTTCACTCCCCTCCAGTTCAAAGAAGTAGAAGACCTCTTATTTCAGCTAGATATTAACAAAGGTGCTGGTGCTGACGGTATAGGCCCTTACTTTATCAAAGCTAGCATCCATTTCCTAACACCCCCTATATTGCACTTGCTTAATATGTCCATCTGCTCTAGCACCGTGCCAGACCTATGGAAAACTGCCCAGGTACTTCCTCTATTAAGTCAGGCAATCCCACATACCTAAATAACTATCGCGCTATATCCATTCATCCCCTGCTATCTAAACTACTTGAGAAGTTGGCAAATGTCCAAATAGGAGACTATCTTGACAAAAACAACTTAATAACTCCATACTAATCAGGTTTCAGACCAACCCACAGCACCACATCAGCCCTAGCCTCAGTTACTAATGACTAGCTCATGGCCATGGATAAAAAACAAGTCACAGGAACTTTTTTTTTAACCTTAGCAAAGCATTCGATACTGTCGATCATGCTATACTCCTAGACACGCTCCAAAGGCATGGCATCTCTGGACTTGTACTAGCATGGTTCAACACCTACTTGACAAACAGAATGCAACAAGTGAAGCAGGTGGTTCCCTCTCCCCACTCCTTCCTTTCTTGAGAGGTGTACCACAATGCTCGATCCTTGGTCCCCTCCTGTTTATGCTATACATCAACACCATTGGTAACAACATAAACAAAGCAAAGCTGCACCTTTTCGCGGATTGCACGGTAATATGTATATATCCAAACCTTAGGCAGACGAAGCTCACTTGGAGCTCCAGTCAGAATCTGACCATCTCCAGCTCAGCCTTGATCAGTCTAAAGTTTTTTTAAATGCAAAAAAATGAAGGTCATGTATTTCCATTCCAACCTTCAAACTGCCATTCAAAGGGATCTCTTACCCCCGCCCCTATAAAGACCCTTCTTGAAGACAACCTCGGGGTAGTTAGCTATTTCAAATATTTAGGCTGCAATCTAGACCAACATCTAACATTCTCTGCACATATCACCTCCCTTGCTAAGAAATTATGGCAGACACTTGGATTTTTCTATAGGAATAAATCTCTGTTTATCATTGATGCCAGACTTCGACTGGTCCAGACAACCTTTGTGCCGCTCCTCGACTACGCGGACATCCTTTATGGCCGTTGTTCAGGCTATCTCTTTCACCAATTGGATACACTATACCATAGAGCAATACGTTTAATTTCAAATGCTCATCGTTGCACTCACCACTGCGACCTTTATGCCTCACTGGGCTGGACTTCATTAGCTACTAGACGGCTCTCTCACTCCCTCACCAGGCTATATAAAACCCTTTTGCTAAAGCTCCCCCTATACGTAAACAAACTCTTCCGGTGAACTACCTCCTTATACACACTTCGTAGTATCGCTTGCATTATGCTGGAGGTCCCTAGAATCCAAACCCGCGTTGGGGGCTCAGCCATAAGTCATGCCCTACCAGTGGCCTGGAACAAAGCCCAGTCTATCCTCAAGCTGCATCAGCTACTCCCCCTGAGCAGTTTCAAAAAACTACTTGTTACCAAGTTACGTGACTCCTGTCAATGCTACTGATCACTATGCTCTACACTGTCAGTTTACCATCACCCTTTCTCATCATCGTCATGGGTTACCTCACTTAAGGTTCCTTCCCCATATACTTACCTTGACTCACCTACCCTCCCCCTCTCCGCATCTTACTAGAACTACACCCCCACACCTTGATTTCTACTTATCTGACCACTACCCTACTTGCCTTCCACACTATTCTTCCCTATCCACCCTACCTACCCACTCCACTTCCTCTCCACCATTCAGGGCCACCCCCCCAATCTTCTTGACAACACAGGCTCCCCCTCTCTCTACTATTATCCCTATCTGGCCTACCTTCCTTCCTCTCCACCTCCTCCCCGTTACTCATGGCTGACTCCTTCTTCTCTTCTCTCTCCTGTAATCCCATACCCTCATTTCCAGGTTTTCTCATTGCTACTTTTATCACTGGAAGTTTTAATTACTGTCTACTGCTAACCGTGCCATATGCCTGACTGTGTACCGCAATGTCTTAACCTTGTAAATTACCCTGCTCCATGTGTATATTTTCTCTTGTGAAGCTGTGTTTTTATTTATTTAGGAAATCAGAATTACACCCCTTTGAGTCATAGACTTGTTTCCAAAGGCTCGTCGAATAAAACACAGACATTCATACAGTACATACATAGAATAAATGTGGGTGAGCAATCATACAGAGTATAAGTACAATGAGCACGGGTTAATGCCTATATATTTGGTAGCTAAAACAGGGCAGAGCTATCGACATATTTACCTAATGAACGGTTAAGACCTATACGATTGGTAGCTAAAGCAATGCATGATATGAGTTGGTAATAAGCTGCCTCAGGGAGGCCTTGTCTTATACATAATACAATGCATTCATAGTCCAGTGCAACTATATGTTATGCCTGACTGTTGCTCCACAATGTCTTAACCTTGTAAATTATCCTACTCCATGTATATATTTCCCTTAGAAAACTGTATGTTAATGTATATTTGACCTGTGTATTCCTGTTATATGTTTGGCCTTGGCTTATTGTACATGCATTGAACATTACTTGTCTCTTAGGACCTCCTTGTAAATGAGCTTGCTCAATGGAGTTTCTTTCCTGCCAATAAACTTTGACTTTGACACTGTTTTACTCAACAGTCTAAGAAAGTAACAACTAAAAAGCTAGGCCCAGCATTCGGGTCTCCTGACCTCGGGGCTACTGTTTGATGAGCACGCTCAATATTTAGGAGCAAATCCTTGGACAAGTCCAACAGTTACTTTAGAAACAAATTTTAAAAGATCACTGGGTTCCCTATCTCCATTCCTTCCAGGATCCCATAGATTCTTATGTTGATTCACCAGAAATGGAATTCCGTATCTTCCAGCCTCTGGCTTGCTTCGCTTTCTTTGCCATAAAGGTAAAGCCGGGCTGCACTGTGGTGGTCTAAGAGGTCTGTAGTAGATGAGATGCCTTTCTCCAGAACTGCTGTATGGGCTGTAACTTTTAAAATATCTTTTTCGGTTTTGCCAAACTGTCCTCAATCTTCTTCATCATAGAGCTGAATCTATGTAATTCCATGCACAGCTGTTTTGAAGTTATAGTCACATTGTCGTCCTACTCTTCATATGTTTATATGCAGTCGGGGGAGTTGCCTGCGCAGCAGGAGGAATGGCTTTGGCTCTGTTCATGCTGCTGAAGTAACCCTTGCTGTTGTGAGGCAGCTATAGGAAAAGTCCTTTAGCTTTTTTTTTTTTTGCCATTTCTGAGCTGCACGATTCTGGTCAAACAACTCAGTTTTCCACCTGGTCCGGTGGTGCAGAAGGCTGAAACACTGTAGCACCTTATCTTTTACCATGCCGGCAATCTGAGTTCAGGTAGAGCTTGGGCCGCCAGGGGTCTGCAGGAGGGAAGGTCTGGGCTGGTAGCTCCCTTGCCTGGACTTAGAAGGTGTGTTATCCTAGCTCTTGGCTGCCACCAGGTGGAGGCTGGTGTTAGTATCAGGCTTTGGGAGGCAAACTTGTGTCATGGAGGGGGTTGGATGGAACTGGCATTCCAGAACGCAAGCGCGGCTCCACAGACGTGTCTTCCGTGCCACCTTGGGTCCAGAAACCAGGGAGAAAACAGAAAATGGTCTGCTCAGGCTCCATGATGCCGCACCTGCTGATCGTCTGCTCCGCACTGCCGCCTGGTTGTGCCCAGCAACTGGACGTGGGTCTCCGGGTGGGACGAGCAACGACCCTCTCCCACCTGGCCCTGCCATGGAGGGGGGGCAATCTGTGGGGGTCAAAGGGCACTGGCTGGGTTGAAGAAAGAAGCAGAGCAGAAGGGGACAGGGATGGGACCAATAAGCCTGCCTGGGTAGACTGCAGAGAAAAAGCTTGATGGAAAAAACAAAAAAACTTCGGTTTTCCTTCGCTCAGGGGGTTCAGGTGGGATGGAGTTCTCTCCCTCTGCTTCCACTATTATTTCTTTTATTATTTATTTATTAATAATACAACAGTTTATTGATCAGCTATATAGACATTACAATATCAATTAATATCATAATAAAGTTTAAAAAAAAAAAAAAAACACCATACAATAAATATTTCTCAAGGTGCTTGATAAAATATACAATCTAAAATAGACAAATACATAACCATACAAATCTTATATATTCCTTTCCAAATTCATCAAAATGGGACTAATCATTCCTACGTGTCTTTACTTCGCCTTTAATCTTTCTTTAGCTTTAGTAACTGCCAAAAAGTACTTTGCTAATCTCTCCAAAGTCCATTGATCTGCTGTATGCATTAATATCGATGTTAGAAAAGATTCCTCTATATTATAGCCGGTGTTTATAGAAGCACCCAGGCAATATTTCCTTTCTATAGCATACCATGGGCAAACCCAAAGGACATGGGGGAAATTCTCCTTACCACCTACTGAACAATCACATTTATCTGAAAAAAACTTTACTTTTGTCATATTGTGCTTTTAAAACATTGCTTTCAAAATGCTCAAACTGATAAGCAATAAAAATATTGCGTAATATTGGACTCTCCAAAATTTCTAGGTACTGCTTGAAGCCAAAATCCTGATTATTTTCTGCAAACCAAATTCAGTAATGTGATTTTTAATGGTTTCTAGGTCAATATTGTTCCAGTAATTATTTATTTTCTTTGAACTATATTTCCTATGTTGTTTATGTAATCCAATACATTTTCCTACTGATATCTTCAATGATATCAGCTTATATTTAATCATTAATTCATTAAGCAGTGTAATCCATAGATTTTTCTTAAGACCCAATTCAAACCAAAAATCATTTTCCGTCATGCAGGACTTAGCAAGAGAGGAGTCTGGTAAATTAATTAATCACAACCAAAAGTTTACCTTCCGGGCATCTATCGATGCAGAGATATTATTTAATCCTGGTTCTGCTCTAATATAGGCAGCAGGACATGAATGTTCGAGTCTAAAAATATTCCTTAACATTTTGAAAAGAAGGCTAACTAAGATGTTACTATTACTCAGTTCCCATATTTCAGACCCATTCAATAACTGCAAATTGAATTTGGCTTTTATTACATCTACAAGCCCTTTGACAGAGTTTACTTCGTATCTATAATCAAATCTTAACAGTCCCCCAATAGTTTTAATAAGTTTTTCTTTAACATGATACTATGTGCCTTCCATAGACAATTAGCTGTTACCCTTATACCCAGATAAGTATATGCTGAAACAACTTCAACCAATTCATTCCCCATTCTCCACTGTCCCTTAGGATTCTTACTACCAAATATTATTATTTTGATTTATTAAAATTCAATGTAAGATTCAGTTTTTTTTTTGAGTGGTTACTAAGTTGGTCCATTTTCTTTTGCAGTCTACTTTTAGATAAAGAAAAAAGCACAATATCATCAGCGTATGCTAACGTTGGACAAATGACATGAATTTTGGGGGAATCAGATTGTAGCTCTACCATATCCCTCAGTAATTTAAGTATAAGGAAAATCACATGGGGGCTAAAACGCACCCCTGGCAAACCTCTTTGTGTCAAATAAAGAAGAGAGTTCACCACTATTCCCAAGTTTAATTTGGGCTCATGTATCAGAATAAAGGGAGGAAATTACTGTTACCAAATTTCTGTCAATTCCCCTTTCTAGTAGTTGCATCCAAAGAAGGTTTCTCGACAATGAGTCGAAAGCTGATGAATAATCGACAAACAATGTATATAACTTTTGTTTACGGACAAATACATACTTTTCTACGAGATGTCTTAGTACGAAGATATTATCTAGTGTGGAATATTGTGATCTTAATCCAGCCTGGAGATACGATAGTCCCCCTGTGTAAGTGACTTGTTCTTTTAGTCGTTTCAGAAGGATTTTTGAGAAAATTTTCAAATTTATATCCAGCAGGCTTGTTGGCCTATACATTGCAGGGTCCATACGACTTCCTTTCTTATGAATTGGAATAATTATTGAACTGTGCCATGTACTTGGAAATGTATTTAAGGCAACAGCTTTGAAGTAGAACACTGTTAAAACCCCACACCATATCCCAGTTTCGCATAGATAAACTTCAGCAGGTATCCCATCTGATCCTGGGGCTTTGTTCTTTTTTAAGGTATTAATAGCCATATATACTTTCTCAAATGAGATATGTTTAAAGGTGTTCATGTCAACCTTCAATAACATATCTGATTCTTTAATATTTGGGTCAAAAAATATTCCCCTAAAGAAGTTCACCCAAATACTTTCTGGGATATAGGTATCTATAGGTGATTCATTGGGGACTGGGGAGCCACCTGGAGGGATGCAGACCTATACTGGTGCGATGGTCTGCATCTGTCCAGGGGGAACCAGGATCCTAGGTGAGAGGTTTGAATGCTTCATTGGCAAGCATTTAAACTAGCCAAGGGGGAGGCACTGAAAAGAAGCAGGGAAATCCAAGCCTCCCCCACAAAACATGGTGATTAGGAGGTAAACACCAAGGTACAGAAGTTATTAGGGAGCAGAACAGATTTAAATGTAAAAAAGGCAAAGGCAGTAAGGACAGAAATGGGGCTAAAAGGGTAAGGCTATCAAAAGTGGAGGTGATGAGTACCAATGCCCGTAGTCTGTGTAACAAGCTCCCTGAACTAGTGGCCTTGATGGAAGAGAGTTGCCGGATATTGTGGCAGTCACAGAAACATGGTACACAGAGAACCATGACTGGGATGTCAACATACCAGGATACACAATCTACAGGAGGGACAGGAGGGTAAAAGAGGAGGAGTAGCTCTCTATGTAAAGGAAGGATCAAAGCAACAGAACTAAAGAGTAAACAGGGAGCAGATGAGGCACTTTGGGTCACCCTGGAGACAGGAAATGGTACCACAATCCGCATGGGGGTTGTATACAGACCCCCATCTCAGGGGAGGAATGGACAAAGAAATGATAGAAGGCTTTCTTAGAATGGCAGAAAAAGGGGAGATATTGTTGATGGGGGACCTGAATATGCCAGATGTTACCTGGAGCACCTTTGCTGCAGGCACATCCAAGAGCAGGGTCATTCTTGATGCCCTACAGGGGGCATGCCTCAGACAGCTAGTATCAGAACCCACTCGGGAGGGAGCAATCTTAGACGTGGTACTTTCAAATGGGGATGGAGAAAGAATCTCAGATTTAGAAGTGGGTGGCCATCTGGGAACAAGCGACCACCAAACAGTGTGGTTCACGATAAACACAGCCATACAATCAAGCCATACAAAAGCAAGAGTACTAGACTTTAGGAGGGCTGACTTTGGGAAAATGAGAGAGTGCCTCAGAAAAGCACTAGCAAACAGGCAAGAAGGAGGGGTGGAGGAACAATGGGGAGTGATCAAAACAGCCATCACAGAGGCAACAAGCCTTTGTGTAAAGCAAATCAATAAAACACAACGAAGGAAAAAACCGCTATGGTTCACAAAAGAGGTGGCAGGGAAGGTTAAGGAGAAAAGGACAGCATTCAGGAAATATAAGGAAAGCATGAAGGAGCAGGACAGAGAACTTTATCAGTTAAAGCAGAAAGAGGCTGGGAAGGCAGTCAGAATAACAAAGGCCCAAACCGAGGAAAGGATAGCCAATTCTGTTAAGAAGGGATAAGACCTTTATAGGTACATTAGGGAGCGAAGAAAGACCAAAGGAGGGATACTGAAGCTTAGTAAAGGGGAGAGAATGTGGGTAGAGGGTGACAGTGAAAAAGCAGGGATACTGAACGAATATTTCTGCTCAGTATTCACAAAGGAAGAGGAGGGGGAGTTGCCTAAACCAAACAAGAGAAACACTCTGAAGACGGGGGTCGATACCAGTCCATTTACAGAAGAAAGGGTTCTGAAAGAGCTAATAAAATTGAAGGTGGACAAAGCAATGGGGCCTGATGGGATTCACCCAAGAATTCTAAAAGAACTAAGGGTAGAACTAGTGACATCGCTGACTACTCTCTTTAACAAATCATGGGAAGATGGGGTGGTACCCGAGGACTGGAGGAGGGCAGATGTGATTCCTCTTCACAAAAGTGGGAGCAGGACAGAGGCAGGAAACTACAGACCAGTTAGTTTGACCTCAGTGGTAGGGAAAATGATGGAATCACTTCTGAAGGAAAGAATTGTTGAGTACCTAGAGGCCAGTGGGGCTACAGGACCCAAGGCAGCATGGATTCACGATGGAAGGTCGTGTCAGATGAATCTAATAGATTTCTTTGACTGGGTGACCAAAGTAGTAGACCAGGAGGGGCTGTGGACATGGCCTACCTAGATTTTAGCAAGGCATTTGATACAGTCCCACACAAAGATTAATACACAAGATAGCCAGCCTTGGAATGGGTCCCAAGGTGGTAGCCTGGATAAAAATTGGCTAGACAACAGGGACTAAAGGGTAGTAGTAAATGGAGTACACAGTGAAGAAAGGAGGGTTACTAGTGGGGTACGAGGGTTCAGTACTGGGACCGGTCCTTTTAATGCCTTTATAAGTGACATTGCAGAGGAACTGGAAGGAAAAGTATGTCTCTTTGCAGATGACACAAAGATCTGCAACACGGTTGATACACAAGATGGAGCGGAAAGGATGAGAAGGGACTTGGCAAGGTTGGAGGAATGGTCAAATGTATGGCAGCTCAGATTCAATGCAAAGAAGTGCAAGGTAATGCACATGGGAAACAAAAACCCAGAGGAAGCGTACACAATGGGGGGTGAGATACTGACAATAGTAAAAATAGAAAGGGACCTGGGGGTAATTATATCAGATGACCTAAAGGTGGGCAAGCAATGTGAGAAGGCAGTAAGGAAGGCTGGGGGGATACTGGGATGCATAGGAAGAGGCATCAATAGTAGAAAACAGGAAGTTGTTATCCCTCTGTACAGACAGCTGGTGAGACCCCATCTGGAGTACTGTGTGCAGTTTGGAGACCCCATCTCCAAAAGACATAGACAGAGTGGAGGCTGTCCAGAGGAGGGCACCAAAATGGTGCAGGGTCTGCACCAGAAGACACACGAAGAAAGACTAAAGGAACTTAATATGTATACTCTTGAGGAAAGAAGGGAGAGGGACATGACAGAAACTTTCAAGTACCTCAAGGAATTAACAGTCCAAGAGGTAGCATCTTCCAGAAAAGAGATGTGCAAGAACAAGGGAGCACAATTTGAAGATAGAGGGGGGACGGCTCAGGGGTAATGTGAGGAAGTATTTTTTCACTGAGAGGGTTGTGGATGCATGGAACAGCCTCCTTGAGGAGGTCGTGGAGTCAAGAACAGTGGGGGACTTCAAGAATGCATGGGACAGGCATAAGGCAGTCCTAGGGGCGGGTAAGAGGAAGTAAGCTGTTGGTTAACTAGGATCTGCAGCTTATCTGTTAGGTAGGAAAATGGGCAGACTAGGTGGGCCAAGCGGTCCTTATCTACCGTCAAATTCTATGTTTCTATTTATAGTTATTTGTATCCCTTGCCACCAATGCCCAAAAACCTTTTGTGTTTTTTGTTGTCATAGTTTCCAACAGGCTTGCCCACTGTTTCAAATGATAGGCTGCTTTTTTCTCCTTAACCCTTAATTTATATTCATTTCTTTTGTTCTTTAATTCTGATATAGTATCCTTATTTTTTCCTTTTCTTAACTGCCTTAATAGATTATTTACTCCTGCTTTTACGCAATTTACATCTCTATCAAACCAGTCATTATCTCCTCCACCCTGTTCATTTCTTACAGGAGGAGTCAACTTCTCCCTTATCTTAAGGAATACATTACTAAGTTCCATCAGAAATTTATGATACTCTATTGTTAGCAGAATTGTTACTTTACTATTTAGAAATGAACTACATATCAAGGGAGTAATTCTTATTTCTGAATTTTGTTTCCAAATAATTTGTTGAAGATCTGATTTCTGTAAAAGTAAATCTTCTATCATAATTAATAATCAATTCATTTGGCAATTTTAATTCTAATATTAGTGGTAAATGGTCACTATCAGGCCTGGTAGTAATTTGAAGCTTATCCCAAAAGTTAATATCACCTGACCAGATTGCAAGATCTATTATCGAAGCTCCTCTCATTGAGAAATAAGTAAAGTCTCCCTCTTGATCTCCTTGTACTGTCCCATTTAAAAGAAAAACATTAAACTGTATCAAGATTTCCATTAATATTTTCCCTGAACAATTCAATGTACTATCTCTTGTTTTCCTTTCTGGCAAAATCTCTAAGACACCTGTTGCACAATGTACCTCATTGTCAGATAAACCATCAAAATTACCCACACATGCATTGAAATCTCCTTGCAATAAAATGTCAGTTCTTGGATACGTAACACTTAGCTCATACATGAGCAATCTTAAATTATCCCAGACCTGATGTTCATAGAACTTAGAATTTCTCGGGGGAATATAACAATTAATTAATATAAATTCCACTGATGCAAAAACCAAAAGGAGTACTAAATAGTTATCACTTTTTCCAAGAATTTGAACTCTGTCACAGACCCCTATTTTAACAAAAACAGCGAGCCCTCCTGAATATCTCCCAGAGTTACAAATCTTCTTCCCTTTGGCATGGTAGCATTTTAACCATTAAACAAATAAAATCATCTAAATAATGCGAAGTTTCTTGCACACAGAGCACATCAAATTGTTCCAGAAAATTAGTTAATTTTTTATTGTGACAAACTTTGTTCCAACCAGCAATGTTCCACGAGAGAATCCAGGGGTCGCGTTAACGCACTAGTGACGTCCTCATCGGAGAAATTTTATCTTTTTGACGCACTGATTAGGATTCAGTGCATCTTGATTGATGCAGCACTCCCTAGCTTTTAATCGCAGCTGGAAGGGGAAAAAAACAATTTATTTTGCTTGCCTGTGAGCTGCAATACAAAAAGCCACCACACAAAGTGCACAGCTAGCCGTAACCCTTTTAATTACACTGCTGAGCTGGGATCGCGAGTCAGCCCTCATCATTACAATACAGGGGTTGAAAGAGGCAGCATGTTAAGGGTGCTTCCAAAAGCTCCTTGTGTGTCTGCAGTGTCAGGAGGGGCAAAACGGCACATTGAGCTGAAATCGGATGCGGAGAGTTGCAAGCAGAAAAGGAAAGGGGCGTGACATATTTAAATATGTTTCCAGAAAACTGAAATTCCCAGGGCTGAAACTGCATGCAGACTAGTCAGTGAGCACAAAACGGAAGGGGCGTGATATATGCAAATGATGTTGCTGGATAGCTGAAAGTGGATACGGACGACGAGTCAGCCGGCTGAAAACTGAAGGGGAGTGAAGTATGCAAAACGTGCTGGAGAACTGAAATTCCTTTGCAAAGCCAGAAGAAAGAAATGATTAGAGGAGTGCATGTGAAAAGAGGTAGGGACTGGAAAGTATGTAAACAGATGGAACACAAGACTGGGATAGAGAATGGGAAGTAGTCAAATAGTGATGAGCTGCAATTTGGAAATGTCATGGGAGGAAGTCAGTTCAAATATGAACAGTCTAAGCTAAGTAGCATACGGGGAGCAGCACTGGCTAATGGACCTGTACCCTACCAGGCTCTTGTGCCCTTACCACAGTTTCAGTTTTGCTGGTATAGGTACAGAGGTGCTGTGTGTACACTTTGTGTAATAGCCTGAGAATGTAATGTACTTTTACAGTCTGAGAAAGAAATCATAATGTGGCAGGTTACAGGTATTGTGTAAGTGTTTACCACTGCCAAATATCCTTGAATACTACAGCAGGGAAGGATATATTTCACCCACACACACACACACACACACACCCCAAACCCTATAAAATGCACAGAAGCGTTGGTACAGAAGAGGAAACAGATAAGCTGGTAGACACACCCTCCCCATGGCAGCCAGGTTATTGTGAAAAATAGAATTATGATAAACAGCACAACTGTGTCAGAGAGCTTAAAAAAAGGTTCTATATTTTTCTTTTTTATCCTGGAAAGCCCAGCCTGGATTCAACATCTTGTTTCTTGTGTGGTCCTGCTTCTTTCAATTCCTGCAGCTTGGTGGACGGGAGCACTGAGAAGTTAAATGGAGGCAGGTTTGAGGCAGTATAACACAGTGGTTTAAGGCTCTGAACTACAAATCTGGAGCCCTGGGTTTGAATCCCGTAGCCCCTACTTGCATATTGTGTGATCCTGAACAAGTCCCTTCACTGTGCTCCCAGGTCACACCTGTAAACAAGCTTTCAGCTTAGTCTGTCTCTTCTGGTTAAACAATTGGAAATTGCTTGCCCAAACTTAAAGTCACATAGTCTGTATTTGGCTTCAGTGGGGTTTGAGCCTGTGGTCTCCCAATTCCCAGACCAGTGTTACCATTATAACCCACAGACTTAACCTTAAGATACCCACAAGTCTCCTAACAGACCTCACTGCCTCAATGCATACATTTTGTAAGGGAAGAAGGTGATTCTGCCAACACAGATCACTGGTCAGACCCCACCTGGAGTACTGCATTCAGTTTTGGCATCCTTATCTAAAGAGGAACATTAGATTTCTAGAAGGGGTGCAGTGCCAAACAACATATGATCCTGGGTCTGTGGGAGTTACCATATGAGGTTAGACTGAGGAAGTTGAACATGTATTCTCTGGAGGAGAGAAGGGGCAGGGGGATATGACTGAGAACCTTTAAGTACATGAGAGGAATAAACAGGACAGGCACAGAGGGACTGTTCAAGGGGAGAATGGGGGAGACAATCGTCATGATTTGAGATTGGACAGTGGAAGGTTTAGGAGGGAAATCTGGGGGCATTTCATTATAGAAAGGGTGGTAACAGAATGGAACACACTACCAGCAGAGGTGGTGGCCTATAAAACAGTGGGATGCTTCAAGAGGGGCTGGGATAGGGGAAAAGGGAGGGTCATGGGAGAGGCAGCTGCAGAGTAAGGGTGCTAGCTGCAAAATCTAGCAGACTCGACGGACCAAATGGCCTTTTTATGCTGGCAGTTTCGTATATTTCGTATTTAAAAGTCAGCTCCTAGTTTTCAAAGTAGCTCCTGGTTGGCTAGAAAGTGCCGATACCCAGGAGCTATTCCAGGCACCTGGCCATTAAATCCTTATTTCGACCTCTGCAATACCTCCTCTCCCCGATGTGCCTTCTGTTGGATGGTAAATGCTTTGGTGTATGCGGTGGTGTCCAGTGATGCTGCACCTGCTAAGTCTGTTTTGGGAGTCTGGCAGGAGGAGTACCGAAGAAGAGAGCGACTGTCAGCCCACTAATTTTCTGAGTGCACACGGGTAAATGGGTGCTTTTTGGGTTGGGTTCTGCTGGTGTGTGTTTTTTGGGGGGGGGTCCTCATTTACTCAGGACCGCGGCAAGGCTCATGATGGATCGGATGGCCAATGCAGAGAGCAGAGGTTGAGCAGCATGAAGGAGGGTTCCGCAAGCTGTGCTGAGTCAGACATAGAAAGGTGTTCTACTTGCCCAATGCCGTAACTACAGAAAAAATTCCAGGCTAGCTTATTTAAATGGCAAGTCGTCAATGGCGCTGCTAATGCTGCACCTTCAGTGTAATGTAAAGAGAACAGCAAAAACACACCAGCGCCTGATGTATTACACAACATAGATGGGTTCATTATTAACCCTTCTGTGTTTTGTACTGCATCAGGGGCTGGTGTTTTCTGTTCTCTTGACAGTTCACTGAAGGTGCGGTAATTGCGCTGCTGACGATTTGCCATTTAAAATCAGCCAGCCCCAGATTTTTTCTTGTTTCACGGCCAGCAGAGCAGCTTTTACTGTGGTCTGATTTGCACATCAGCTGCCTGCATCCTCCGATCTTCACGCTGCTTACTGTGCTGACCCAACTAGGGAGGACTTAAGTTGAACTTGCTGTAACAGATTGACGGAACTTGGGCTAAAACGTTTTCTCTTACTGGGAGGCAGTGAGTGTAATGAGACCTACCTGGAGGGGTGGCAATGCTGGAGTTGGGGGAATGAGTGATGCACTATGCAGGCTCTAGTCACGGCATTATTTACACAGCATCATGCAATAATTTAGCCATATTCAGTGAAGTGCTGTGACTCGGATATGAGAGGCAGGGGTTCCAGTAAGTGTCCGCCCAACATGCATGCTCATGAACAGAAAGCCTGTATCACGTGGTGCCTCTTTCAGTCTTCCATACGCACACGTGGTACACAGATTGTGTTAACTACGACTATGCATTAACACGCAGTTACTTTAAGCTACTCAGCCATTGGAGAAGGATCTCCTTTAGCAGTGCAGGGCAGTTGAACTATTTGGCGCGTTAAAAACATTAAAACTTTCTCCTCCTGAGAAGAACTCATTCTAAATATTATTTCTTCTGTCGGAGTTTTTTTGAGAAAAAGAATTACTCTGGACAACAGCTTTTTGAGACAGATCGAAGGCTAACGGCATGACTGTAGTGTAGGAGAGTCTGAGGAATAGGGCCTCAGTGAAACGGATCAGAAACCAGATTTTTATTTTCATTTTTTTATACATTATTTCTGACTTTGGATGTAACTTGCACAAAAAAAACAAACAAAGGAGGCAGAGAAAAGTGACTCTTAAAAACAGCTTGCTTTTGGCAAAGCACTCAGGATTGAAGAAGACAGTCTGTATAACTCAGACTTTAGTCTTGGGGCTGGATGTTGAATTTCTGAGTAACCGTTGCATTTCTTTGATTGATTAGTCAGCACAATCTGGCTAAAGTGGTACACTGCCTCTCTCTACTGTCTTTAATATTCTTTCTAGATTTTTTTTTTTTGTCTTTGGTAACTGGGTAAGGCCCACTAGGCACAAGTGCCTGTCTTCGGGGCAACCTGGGAGCACTGGGTGGTTAAGTGACTTGCTTAGAGTCGCAGAGTATATAAGTGGAGGTTGTAAGAATCAAGCCAAATTAATAAAAGCCATTTATTTTGGTGTTCACGAAAATGTATAATTTCAGTGCATTGACCCTCAACTTTTGGCTTCTGACCCCCTACTTTGGAAGCAGGGGGTCAGACTGACCCCCCGATTTCCAACCCTAACGCAAGGCCTGGAGAATCTGTATACTACCCTTATTTTTACTGACTGTTAAGTCAGTTTGTTCCAAATGCTTTGCTTGTCAATTATTATAACCCGCAGTTGCCTTAAATCTATTTTCAACAGAGATAGCAAATTGCCCATGAACAATTGAGGGAGTCTGTGACACTATAACAGCCTCCTAAAATTTGTGAATCAAAGATATTTGATCCAAGACTATCCAATATTGCACTTTTCTCTAAAATTAAGTCCTCTAAAGCCTGATTGTTAACTTGGATGTCTACCTGACTTGCATATTCTGATCTCCTTGCTAGTATTTCATTACCATATCTAAATGGAAAATGAAGAAAAATTTCCAGCAAACCTTGGATGGTGTTCGTTAGAACATCATCATCCTCATTTTCCATCATTTTTAACCCAAACATGCTAATAAAGATATTGTTTTATTTTCGCACAACCGCCTGTTTGTTGAACAGGTGTCTATTATGAAATGTTATTATTAATTCTCCATTTTGAATGGGTAAACAATTTAGCCAAACATAATTTGCTAATCTGGGAAAACAAAAGAGGACATCAATCATAGTAGCAGCTTCCACCAAGATGTTCCTAATTTCCACAATTTCTCCCACGTCCAGGTCAAAATCTAATTCCTGCTTCAGCTTTTGTACAAGGGCTATACTAATATCACTGACATTTTCACCCAACCAGTCAATTGGTCCAAGGAACCGTAAAACTGGCAAAGAAGTCTGATCATATTCCACTTGTGTCTTATGCACCATCTCAATGTTTTCTTCCCCCCTTATAGTTCTTATGTTCACTCTGCCTGTTATCCCTTTTCAATCCTACTATTTTATTGTTTGATGTAGCCGTGCTTTCAATGTTCATTTTATCTTTAGGATGAAATGGGAATCTATCCTTATTATATAATAATTTTCCCTCTCTTTGGATAGTCTCATTGGGTATTGTCATGTGTAATTCTGTTTGTTGTGTAATTAAATCAATTATTTCTGTACTAGGATTATAATTTTGTCGCTCAGGAGAATCTTCGTGATCCTATAAGATAACCTGCATTTCTTTATTACAGATCTATTTGGTGCTGTTTTTTCCCCCAATATTTCTCCCTTTGCTTCCACTACATAAGGTCAGAAAGTACAATTTCAACTTGACTTTGGTGCAAAGGCACTGGGTGCCATCATGACTTACAGAGTCATGATGTCCAGCAGGTCAAAGGGTAGGGGCCTGATAAATAGATGTCCTGCTTGGGAGAGCTGGAAAGGATGACATCCAAAAGTTGTTTCTAGAGCTTTTGATCCCATGGATTCAAACAGAATCAAATGGTCAAGTCAAACTCTCTCATACTTGATAAGAGACTTGTGGAACTTTCTTTCTTTTTTTTTTAAACAGCTGTTTGCACCATATCACCAGTTTTGCCTTCATTCTGGCCCTTGTGCTGGAAAACCTCCATGCCCCATTTGCTACTCCCTTCACTGTCAGAGCCAGTGGGGATTCACAACGGTGTGTGGGGCCCTGAAGTACCTGCAGCAGTCATACAGGTGGCCTGGGAGATGGTATTTTTCATGGTTTTCTCCCATTTTCCCCAAGTCCACTCACTTCAACACTTGGTAGTGCCCTGTCAGGCCCTGCACCCATATAGCAATGTCCCTGCAGAGGAGGCAAGCTCCTTGGCCACCACAGCTGCAGCTGCAGTGGCAGAAGTACAATGCCATCACTCCCCGGCTAGAACTGCTGCCACCGCAGACCACTCAGCTGCTGACTCAGCTCTTGTGTTTGCTCCTGCATCTGGCTCACCGGCATGGAAGCATGGCACGCTACCTGCTGGGCCATCAGGCAGCAATTCTCCCTGATGTTTACTGTTTTTAAATTATGTTTATTATTCTGTGTTTTGACCATTTATTCACTTGCCCTGACAATCAGGGCTGCCCCAACTGCACCTTTCCTCCAGCCAAGAGATGGGTGAGTAACTGCCCTCATCAGTTCAATCTAGGATCATGCTGCAACAGATATATGAATACCTGGTGGTCAACACCATCCTGGAGAGCCGAAAACCTCACCTCTGTGACGTGCTTAGTCCTCAGCGTAGCATTCCAGAGATTCCGAGTCACTGGGTCAACCCACTTCTGACTTTCATTGAAGCGTCTGTGGACCTCCTCCTTTACAGATTTTCAAGGGTCCCACCAAAAATACTAAAGGTGTAAATAAGCCCTATCCTGGCAAAATATTTTATTTATATAACAACGACAGATAAGAAAGGAACTTTTATACAAGTCGGTGGGAAAGGAATGGTGCAGCACTGGCCCCACTGCTGTTGCGATTAAGAGTCTCAAGCATGGAGGCTAGCCAGGGAGGAAAAGATTGAGTGCCTCACAGGATGCTCTACTCCTTTGAGGAGCCAAGGGCAGCATTCTCCACTACTATAATGCCACCTGGATGACCATACAGGTTAGCGGTGTTGACAAAGGACCTTGAGGGATGGAGTATGCATTTGCTCTGGAATGCAGCCATGCAACTGTGTGCATATGTGCACCATGGAGGCCTTGCCAAGTGGGTCCATGGATTTGGGAGAAACAAAGTGAAATACCCTAGAGTGCGGCAGCATGACGCTGACACACATGGACCTCACCACTCTGACTAGCCTCTGTCCTCCACACTTACGGATCAGAAGCTAAGCCCCCAATGCAACCCACCATAGAATGGAATGCCCTGAGTACCCCATGTGGACAAGTAAATGTAAGAGAAGGAGTTGGATGTGGCTGGGTAGTCACCAGGCAAAGGTGGGTAGTGCTAGTGATCAGGGATGATTAAAAAAAAGTCTCAAGCAAATTTCAGTTGTTCTGGGACCCTATGAATCATAGTACAGTACTGGAACTTGTGTGAAAAACAAAGACTGCAGCCGCTGAGATAAAACTATTTATTAGGAAAGTCTGAAATCAGCAGCAATTTCCACTGATGTCTTGGGACTGTGGGTGAATCTCTAACTGCACATTGATATTTTTCTTAGCCAATGAAAAGCTGAGTACTTACGCGCAGTGCAGACAGTAGTGCTGGGCATTCCCAGGGATGTCATAATCCACTTCCTGTTGCAGGAGCTTCAATGCGTTTTCAGGTTTCATGTCTTCATGTATCTCATCCATATCTTTGGTTCTTCTTTTTGTTTTCCACAGCTTGGATACATTTTTCTTCCTGCCATTTTTGTGATTACCCACCTTCTTTGATCGAGTCATGAGTGCCTTAAAAAAATACAGAAAATATATAATAGAATGTCCTTAACGTATGGTTTTGATAACGGCACAGAAACATATCGTTTTAGCCTCATTTGTATAATCTGAAAGCATACTATGTGCAACATTAATGTATTTCTGCATTTCACATTACAGGTCACTTTGATGGTCCAACAGTAAGCATCGTTCTACCACATAGGTGACCCAGGTTTGGGAGCAGGCATAGGATGCTAAGTGCCAGTCAGCCCACAGAAGGAAATGCTGGGAAATGGCAGTCTGTGCAAAGCATAGCTATTTAGCAGCAAAAGTTGGAAATAGCAGCCAAAAGCAACACAGTCATCTAGCAGTGGTCTATGGTATAGCAAGCATGACAGTCAAAGAAGCCTTGTAACTTCCCAACTAGTGGGAATTCCCCTTAAAGGGACACTGTCAGCTTTCCCCCCTTCATTTTCTGAGTAAAGTGGGCAGTGTGCCTCTTGGCACCCATCTATCCTAGATGCACCCCACAATGCACCTACATGTACAAACTTACAGCCTTTTGGCCAGTTTTTAAGATTTGTGCACAAATATTTGTACACTCGGGTCGACTAAAACTCACCCGCATCCTGGAAGCACAATGTGGTTGAGAACGCGCCTCTGTCATGAGCGCTGTCCCAAACAGTGATTTTTTCAGAACGAAACCCAGACAGAATAATAAGCCAGCTCCTCGTATAGAAATAAAATATTGCTGGTACCTCCATGGACAAACCAAGCACTCTACAGTGCACAATCTTGAATTTCTAGTACTTGCCAAAATCTTGCACCTGCGCTTCAGAGGCGCGTTCTTGCGCATGCGCAGGATCTCTATTCGTACCTCTGAAGCGCAGGTGCGAGATTTCGGCAACTACAAGAAATTCAAGATTGTGCATTGTACAGTGCTCGGATTTTGCATGGAGATACCAGCAACGCTTATTTCTAACACAAGGAGCAGGCTTATTATTCTATCTCGTTCGCTCTGAAAAATCAGTTTGGGACGGCGCTTATAGCCGGAGGCTCTGACCCTCACCACTGTGCTTCTGGGACATGGGTGAGTTTTTCTCGCCCAAGTGTGCGAATATTTTTGCACATATTTCAAAAACCAGCCAAAAGGCTGTAACTTTATACATGTAGGGGCATTCTGGGATGCATCTAGGATGCATGGGTGCCAAGAGGCACACTGCCCACTGTATTCAGAAAACGAAGGGGGAAAGCTGACAGTGCCCCTTTAAAGGGCTGCTTTGCACTTTAGCATGCCCTTTCATAAACAATGTTTCAGCTCTTACAGTTTACTAGAGAATACATTTTTTAGTTCTAAGTTTTCTTTTTCAGGGGTTATACCACATCATGGTAGCCTTAGTAAAAAGTATCTGACTGCCCTCTCCTGATCTCATAGTTCTTTGTTTATAGTACTCACTATGGAACAGACTGTGATGTCACAAAATTCAATTTCCTGAAATATTTGATAGACACATAACAGGAATAAGTATATAAAAAAAACACCACTAAAAGTGAAAGATAATTGTTGTGAAGTAATAGTTTTTGTTTTATACAGAGGTTTTTCTCCCTAGCCATGTTATGTTCTTTCAGGGATATATATACCCTGTTACCAGGGATATGCGTGCTTAGGCCTATGCCCCATAGTCCTCCTTGGCTCCCAGCACCCAACAGTTAACCCCCATAGCTTTGCCCTTTGTGGCAGGGGCTCCAGGAGGAGGGCCACCCCCCCCCATGGCAGTCCACTATGTGGACTACAATCCAGTGCTGAAAGGGACTAGGAGCCAGGGGAATACAGGATCCAGACTGTCATTTAGACGGCTATGGGTTTTCTCTCTTTTCATGACCATTTAACCTCCCCTGACATGAGCACAGCCTATGACAGCCTCACTTGCATGCAACATGTCCACTGCAGCAGGACCTGGCTCCCTGGCTCAGTGACAGGGTGGCTGAGGCATCGGAGGTCGCTTCTGATCTGACCAGCTGAAGGATGCTGCTGCGCGACAGCTACCTCAGCCTGGCCTGCCTCTGATGTGGTGACTTGGGTTTGCTCATGAAACCAGGTTGCTTGCATGGCAGCTCCATGCGCTGCCAATGGGCCACTGGAACGACATGTACATATAATAGTTTTAATTTACATTTTATTTTAGTAGAGACTTGTTCTTTAAGTTGTATAGTCAGAGCTGATATCTTTGGGATACATGGTCTCCTGTTTGATTCCGAAAATGAGCTAGAGGTGTGTCTGCACAAGTACAGGGGATAAGCAGAACAGTGGTGGCAAAACTATGGGATGCTTCACCTGCATAAAAATAAAGAAGAATGTCGGTATATGAGAGCAGGCATTCTCTGCAAAGCAGTGCCATCTAACAGTGATAACTGAATTAAGCAATAAGGCATGACAGGGTGTTCGTTATTGTGGGATAATGGAATGCCTCAGGCATGACATGGTGTTCATTATTGTGGGATAATGGCACGCCTCAGGCATGACATGGTGCTCATTACTGCAGAATAATGGCACGCCTCAAGAAGTAAAGCTGCTTTTTCATTCAGATTCCCTGAAGTCTGGTCTTCTCTGCCTCGTCCCTCTATTCTTCCTTTTTTTTTTTAAACTCAGTTTTATTGTTGGTAGGCAGTATTTTTTTTTTTTTTTTTAATCATGATATTCTTTCTCCTACATCTGCGGAATGGGCGGCAAGTCATCCTGCCGTTGGCAACCGCACCCCCCGGACCTGGTCTGGCCAGTGACACTTTCTACTACGCGGCCTGGCACATAGAGTCACCCCCAAGGGACCTGCATCCTGATATGCGGGGGCATCTCTCATGTCCGGGGTGCGGTGCTGCTCATCAGCCACCATGACCACCCCGCAATTTTCCACCTGGATTTTTCTCCCTTGGAGCTGGACGTGCAATGGCATCCACGCCGATGCCCGACGCGCTCCAACCCTCAACTGTGCATGCTACTGCCAGTTGCTGCTGCAGAGCGACATGACCCCCTTCCCCACCCCAGAGAGAGGACAGCTATCGCAGGACACTGGATCCTCCCTCTCCCCTGCCAACCCCCGACGGCCAGAGTCCACTCCCAACCTGGGTCGCCAGTGTGCTGTGAGGTGTGGCATCCAGTGCCTCAACCCTCCGCGCCAGCGGGCCAGCCTGGTTAGCAGTATTAATATAGAGATCAGTTTCATCAAGTTTGTCTGTTACATGCAAAAAAAAAAAAAAGAAAAAATCACTGGGTTATAGCAGCAAACAGTTCAAGAATATCTTTTGCGACCCTAAACACATGCAATATTTGTAAAGGGTCATAACTGGAGTTTTTGTGGACTGAGGATTTGCTACTGTTCCATCTGTACCTCTGCCTTCACCAACAATGACACATTCAAACCAGTTTAACAAGCCAACTTTGGCTATTAAAATAAGTTGCACAAAACCAAAAAACATTTTTTTTTTGTTTTTGTTTGTTTGTTCTAGGATTACAAATACCTTTGAGCCAAGGCTCTTTTACAAATGTCCCACGTCATTGGTACAATTGAGACAAACATAAGCAAAGATAACTGTTTATAAATTAAAAAAAAAAAACACAGACTTGTAGAGGAAAAAAGAACAATAAAGTGAAACTTTGGGGAGGGGAAGGGAAAGGAGCAGGGTGAAATCAGGGAGACTAAGTGGATGGGAGAAAAGGGGAGGTAGGTGGGGGGTGGAACAGAAAGAGGAGAGGTGGAAGGCGGGTAAGAACAGAGGTAGTGCAGACAGGTGGCATTTGTCATGGGCCAGCAGGGGAGGTGAAGATGGGGGGGTGGGGTGCTGGTAAAGAGCAGGAGTAGATGTGGATCCAAAAGGGCATCTTCAGCTATGGAACCAAAAGACATATTTAGCCACAACAGTCACAGAGGTTGGAGGCAGTGAGAGTTAGGCAGAGCAGAGTCTTAAAAGTGCTGATCGATAGCGAGGATGAGTTGTCGCTGGGAAGACCGTTGTACAAACTAATGGCCTGGTAAGCAAAAGATCTTTGGCCTTGTGTTGTGCGGCAATGCGGGATTTGCAGAAGCTGCGGTTTCAATCCCCTGGTATGGCAGATGTGGATTCTCGGTTGTATGAGGGCACAGACTCCAGGGGGGGCAAGGCCCAGCAAGATTTTCTTAGTAGTAATACAAATTTGGTGTTTTATTCGATTAGCAAGATTCAACCATCCAGCTTGAGAATAGAGGTCACAGGTGTGAGTTAGGCGTTGGGAGCCAGGGACAAGTTGACAGGCCTTGTTGAGGGTAGTGGATACACATTTGAGTGTGGTGGCTGTAGCAGAGCCGTAAATGATAATGCCATAATCAATGATGGATGTGATGGAGCTCTGGACAGCAACAGTGAAGGCTTTGAGTGTCAGGTGTTTCCTATGACAGAATAGCAGACCTAGCGGCTTTGGCGACATGGTCGATGTGGGCAGTGTAGGAGAGGTGAGGGTCAAGGGTGATTCCAAGGTATTTAAAGTTTTTGACCTGTTCCAGTGCGGCACCTTGTCTGGTGAGAACAGAGAGTTGGAAGTGCTTCTGTTTATTATGGGAGCTGCTGAAGATCATGGCCTTGTTTTTTTTTTTTTTTTTTTATTAAGGATCAGTTTGTGCTTTGTGAACCAATTCTCAACCGAGGAGAAGCCAAGTTGGAGATTTTCTTGCAATTTTTTGGGGTCCTGGTGTGTGGCAAGGATTACTGCATCATCGGCATACAGGGTGATATGTTCAGTGCAGGAGTCTGGTAGGGTGTTAAGGAACAGGCTGAAGAGTAGGGGGCCCAGTATTGAACCCTGGGGGACTCCAGAGAGGACAGGTTTGGAATCAGAGTGCACATCCCCGGTTTTTACACGCTGGGAGCGGTTTTCAAGATAGCTTTTGAACCAAGAGATTGAATCATTGGAGAGACCAGCATTTTTTAGTTGGCTCGGCAGGAGGGAGTGGTGGACAGTATTGAAGGCTTTGGTCAGGTCGATGAAAATAGCACCAGTTAGTTGTCCATTGTCGAGGGAGCTGTGAATGGAGTAGGTGAATTCCAGTAAGGCAGAGGATGTACTATGACCTTTTCTAAAGCCATGTTGCTGTTTACAGAGAATATTATAATTGTCCAGATGCTCGGTAAGTTGGTCCGCTACTATACGTTCCAGTGCCTTCGATAGGGGAGGCAGAATGGAGATAGGGCGGAAGTTCGCATGGTCAGTCTTATCACCACTTTTGTGAATCGGGGTAACAGTGACCATTTCCATTTGTCCGGGAATTGTCTAAAGGAAAGACAGAGAGAGATTAAAGATCTTGGTGAGGGGCCCAAGTACCTTGTCAAGCGTTAGGGCCAGTAGCCTGAGGTCAAGTGTGTCATTACTTGTTCTAGATTTGCTGATGGCTTTGGCAATGTAGTTTCAGACTTGATGTTTCTTTAGTGCTTTAAAGCAGAAAGGTGGGCGACTGGCATGGGTGGAGGAGTTGGGGGGTGGGAGTTGACGCATCTTGGAAGAAGTCAGAGGGGAGAACACTGCTAAGGTCAGTGAAAGCGATGTTAAAAGTGTTTGCAATAGTTTTAGGGTCGAGTGTAGTGTGTCCATTTATGTTGAGTATGTTCGACGAGGATTTTGACTGCTTCCCAGTGACATCTTTAATGTTTTTCCAGAAATCCCTCCAATTTTCCCAGGAGTTGGTGAGGATTTTTTATAGTAGTCAGATTTCTGTTGCTGAATGGATTTGGTGCAGTCGTTCCGTGCCCATTTATAATTCTGGATGTAGAGTTGCTTATTGGAATTTCTAGCCAGTTCCCAGAGGCGGTCCCTGGATTTAAGTTTTTTAAGGAGGTCTCCTGACAGCCAAGGGTTACTGAGCAATTTAACTTTATGCTTTTTGAGGGGAGCAAATGTATTACAGGCTTCATTGAAAATGTGAATAAATTGCTCCAGTGCAGTATTAGTTTCTGTTTCCTTGAAGATGGGGGACCAGTCCTGCAGACGCAGGTGTGATCTGAGGTGGGGTAGCTGACCACGGAGTAGGACTCCTGCTGGTGATGATTTTTGGAGGGGGCTTATAGAATTTGTTTGACAAAGTACAGCTGATGGGAGAGTGGTCACTGAGTGAGTCAGGGAGGACTGAGGTTTTCGTGATCCGAGAGGGGTGGTTGGTTAGGATCCAGTCGAGTAGGGTGCAGGTCCCAGTTCTGTAGTTCTTTCTGGTTGTGTAGTCAACCATTTGAGTCAGGTTAGCTGATATAACAGTCCTTAAACGATCCACCTTCAGCTGAGAGCCAATTAATGTTAAAGTCACCAAGAAGGATGATTTCGGAGTCCGATGGGTGGGATTTGACAAAGTCAAGGACAGTGGTTAGACCAGGTCCCTGTTCCTTAGGAGGTATGTAAACAGTGACAACTGTGAGGGCCTTATTGTGGGCGCCTAATAGGAGTCTGATGGGAAGAATCTGAGCAGGAGCTGCTGGAAGATTGGGATCAATGGGGTGTCCTCGGAGAGTGTCTTTCACATATAAGGCACACCCGACACCTCTTTTGGACTTCCAATCAACCCGGAAGACACTGAAGCCAGGAAGGGTGATTGCCTGGTCAGGAACCTTTGGGGTGAGCCAAGTTTCAACTACTGACAGAATATCCAGGTCGTGTTGGGTGGTAAAGACTTACACTGCATCAAGCTTAGGAAGTAAACTGCAGATGTTCAGGCACATGATTGAGAGAGTGCCTGTTGGTTTGTTTTGGCTGGAGGTGTTTGGCCCGGGGTTAGGGTGAACAGTCCCTGATAGCAGCAGGAGGAGAAGCACAAGTTTCAGGGTGCATAGGCGGAGTTCAGTCAGAGAGAGGTTGTGTTTCTTTTTTCAACAGTAGCATGCCAGGTGGTAATGTCGAAAATACAACATTGGAATAGTTGTATACAATGTGGCTAGATGAGCCCTAGGCTCACACATGAGCAGGGACAGATCAATTTCGGTGGTGTGCCTCCAGGGGGGAGGATTTGGCCCACTGCCAAATGTTGTAACATAATTAAATCCACAGGAAAAGGACCAGTAAACTGTTTGATCTACAGTAACAAGACAAAGGATGTGTTAAATTCCTGGAACACTGGCCTGGGGCATATACAGTAAGTTAAAACCCTTTGTTTAAATAGTTGTGAATGGTTTTCAAAGACATGCAGATCCCTTTAGCAACAAGGTAGATGGAAATGTGGATTCAGTTTACACTCCCCATGTCAGAGCATGTAGAATTTCTTAGCCGTACTTACTCTGATTGTGATGGCTTCCAAAAAAGTTGATTTATAATGAGAACCCAATATCTGCTGGTGATGTTTTCCAGTTTCTTAGTCCAGGAAACTTTCATAGATCTCATATCAAAGAATGGTCTAGTTCCTCCAAGCCGAAACACATGAAAATCCACAAAACTCAACTACTGACAGAGACAAACACAAACACCCAGCCACACAGCCCAAGTAACTTAGCGCTGTAAATTGCCTATATAGGTTAATACTGTTAGAAATGACATAGGAACAGCAATTGGCAATCACCTAACTTGAGCTGGGGGAATCATGGGCAGAACTGGAAAAAGTGGATGGGAGGGGTCACAAGGGTGGTATGCTGTTGCTAGCCTTGCTTGTAGAGCAGAAAGCAGCTAACTAAAAGAAGCTACATTTTCTTATTAATTTAAAACTTGTATCTCAGCAAGAGTCAGTGTCTGTTGAGATTAAGTAGACAGATACTTTATTAGAAGTAGAAGGGGTCTTATTTAGGGTTAAAAAAAAGAAAATAAAAGAAAGAAAGTCAGTGTGTGTTCTGTGCTGGGAAGGGTACTGTATCAGCTGACTTTGCTAAACCTGTAGGAGGAGAGAGAGCTTAATTAGGGGTGTAGCTTAGACACTATAAGAGCAGGTGACTCAAATTACAACTTCATTTTGCTAGCCTTTTTTCTTACTAATTGCCCTCCACCCCACCCACCCTAAGCCAGATCTACTTTTATAGCCACTGGATCTGTCAACAGGAACTTCCTGTTTGGCAGTAGGAAGGGAAGGATCATAGAGAAACATTGGTTTTGTCAACCCTAAAGGAAAAAAGTAGCTCACTCTCCCCCCGCTAGCTGGTGGTGGTCTGACATTGAGCAAGGAAGAAGGAGGCTACTAAAGAAGATAGGAAGTTGCTGTCCCAGAACAGGAAGGGTGAGAGTTGTAAGGAGAGGAGAGAGTAAGCATACAGAGAAACAGGAGAGGGGACACAAAATAAGACATGATAGGAGTGGTGCAGTGCAATGGCTGTGGGGCGGCAGTGTTCCGGGAGACATTCTGGAGGCTGCGATGCTGCCCTTTTGCAGGCACCTCTCTGGTCTGAGACAGGAGGTTGCCCATCTCCAGGCTGACCTGGCTAGGATTAGTGAAACCTCCTCCCCTCCCAGGGACCACCAGGGCGATGCCACTACCTCAGAGGCTGCCAAGAAGAGGAGGCTGGACCAGGGTGGGCTCAGGGAGGCTGAGGTGTATAACAGAGTTGCATCCCTCCAGCTGTACCTCTCCACAATTCATTCGCTCTTCTGGTGGATAGTGGTTCCTCTATGGAGGCACCTGCAGTGGAGACCAAGGAGGATGCTGGGAACCTTCAAAAGGAGACCCACAGGAGGTGGTATGGGACCCCACAGGAAGGAAACAACTCCTGGTGGGGACTCGATCATTAGGGGGTAGAAATGGGGAGGAAGAGACAGGAGGTAAGGTGCCTTCCTGGTGCCATGAGCTTGGAGGGACAGAGGCGAATCCTCAGGATAGTGGGAGGAGCTGCATGAGGGAGGGAGCTGGATGTCATTGTCCACCTGGGACAAATGACCTGGCTAGAATGGGATCAGAGCAGTGCAAGAGGAGTTTGTAGAGTTGAGGAGGGGCCTTAGACAGTGGCGCACACAGTAACCTTCTCGGAGGTGCTGCCTGTCTATGGCAAGAGGTGATGCTGGGCACTCCTCACCAGGGAATTCAATGAGTGGTTGAAAACTGGTGTGGAGCTCAGGGGTTTAGCTTCATTGGAGACTGGGAGCCACCTGGAGGATGCAGACCCTATACTGGTGCGATGGTCTGCATCTGTCCGAGGGGACCAGGATCCTAGGTGAGAGGTTTAAATGCTTCATTGGCAAGCATTTAAACTAGCCAAGGGGGGAGGCACTGAAAAGGAGCAGGGAAATCCCAGCCTCCCCCCACAAAACATGGTAATTAGTGAGGTAAACACCAAGGTAGAGAAGTTATTAGGGAGCAGGACAGAGGTAAATGTAAAAAAAGGCAAAGGCAGTAAGGACAGGAATAGGGCTAAAAGGGGTAAGGCTATCAAAAAGTGGAGGGTGATGAGTACCAATGCCCGTAGTCTGTGTAACAAGCTCCCTGAACTAGTGGCCTTGATGGAGGAGGGTTGCCTGGATATTGTGGCAGTCACAGAAACATGGTACACTGAGAACCATGACTGGGATGTCAACATACCAGGATACACAATCTACAGGAGGGACAGGGAGGGTAAAGGAGGAGGGTAGCTCTCTATGTAAAGGAAGGGATCAAAGCAACAGAACTAAAGAGTAAACAGGGGAGCAGATGAGGCACTTTGGGTCACCCTGGAGACAGGAAATGGCACCATAATCTGTCTAGGGGTTGTATACAGACCCCATCTCAGGGGGAAGGAATGGACAAGGAAATGATAGAAGGCTTTCTTAGAATGGCAGAAAAGAAAAAATTACTCACCTTAGTAATTGCTTTTCTTCTCATGGAGTCTTGCTATATTAGGACTTATTGCAGTTAGCCACTGCACTTGAACTGCCCGGAGAGGAAGAGTTAACTCAGAGAATCAGAAGTTCTAAAGCGAGGCGCTATGCAAAGCTCTATCTGGGCAGTTTCAAATGAAACTGTCAGATCTTCTAAAACTAACACTAAACAACAAGTCTGTGTGGAAACTCTACACTAGCCAAATGGCTACCTACTAGTAGTAATAACAACAATATAAACAACAATAGGAACAACAATAACAATAATAAGAATGAATAATGGTATTATTAGTTTTCCCCTGACAAGCACTATTAGGACCCCCTTCCCCAAAGACTCAAGTCCAGGAAGGGGCCAACAAATCACTCAACACAGAAAACCCTAGTTCCCTAACCCTAAATAAAGGAGGTGAAGGGAAGAACTACAATGGCATGACACAGTGCTTGCACTAATTTGCCACCCCACCCCAGTAGAAGTTCTGAGAGGGGCAGGTTGGAAATTGGTCCTAATATAGCAAGACTCCACGAGAAGAAAAGCAATTACTAAGGTGAGTAACTTTTCTTCAAACAGCATGAAGTCTTGCTATATTAGGACTATTACAGAATACACAGCAGTACCTCCATGGAGGAGGGTCAGAACCTACTTAGGAAATGACTCTGAGCACAGCTGTGCCAAAACAGAGCATCTCTCCTGGACAGAAATCCAGGAATAATACTTGGTAAAAGTATGAACTGTCTTCCAAGTAACAGCTCGACAGATTTCCAGAATAGAATATCTCTAGCAACCGCTAGAGATGCAGCTGTACACCTGGTGGAGTGAGCCCTCAGTCCTGAGGGGCTCTCCTACCTAGTCTTTGATAACAAAAATGGATACAAGAGACAATCCACCTTGCAATTGTCCTCTTAGTGGCAGGTTCCCTTTGCCAACCTCGCCCTAGGTAAGGAAGAGTTGGAGGGATTCGAACCTGTGACCCTTGGTGTGTTACAAATACTAGCATAAGGCTCTTTTGACGTCCAAGCTGTGCAGTCTCCTCTCACCTGAGGAACAATGCTCAGTGAAAAATCCTGGGAGAGAGAGAGATGGGTTGGTTCAGGTGGAAACCTGAAACCACTTAGGGACAAACCCTGTGTTAGTCCTAGGGACTGTCTTATCCTGTGGAGAGAAAATCTTCTTCACTGCCAGGGCCTGTGGTTCACTTGTCGTCTGGCAGAAGTGAAACCACCAGAAAAAACATTTTCCAAGTGAGGAAGCTTGAGGCTCTGCTGGGACAGAGGTCCAAGGGGTTTGCATTAACTGAGCAATGCAAACATTCAGGCTCCATGCAGGAGCTGGTTCCCGAAAAAGGAGGGTTGGTGTGAAGCAACCCCTTAAAAACCTGGAAAACACAGGTTGAGAAGAAAAGGAAGCAGGCTTCCCTGCTTGCAGAAAAAACAGAGACAGCTGCCAGAGGAACCCTTAAGGTAGCTGGCCCAAGACCTAAGGAATTTAAAATGGACCAAAAAGTCCAGAAAATGGGCAGATAAGCAGACTGTGGTATAATCTGCTTCTCAGCGCACCAGACTGAAAACCTGTTCCGCTTAGAATTGTAAGTGGCCCCAGTGAAAAAGCTTCCTTGAAGCCTTTAAAATATTCGCGACACCTTGAAAAAGGTGTAAATCAGCAAATTCTAACTCCTCAAGGCTGCCTTGGAAGGAGGAATTTGAGGTTGAGACTACACTCTCCCTTGTGCAAAGGCCAGTAAGTCGTGGACTCTGGGCAAGCTCAGGAGTGGAGTGGACTGTCAGGACAGAGACAATGGGTACCAGGGCTGTCTGGCCCAGTTTGGAACAATCAGAATCGCTTTGCAGGGCTGAGATCTGATTTTACTAGTATCCTGAAAGAAAGGGAAAAAGGAGGAAGGTGTACAGAAACTTCCTTTCCAATCCAAGTGAAAAGCGTCAGGGGCTGATCCCAGCACTGGAGGCCTCAACAAAACAGAGAAAGTTAGTGGTTATCTGGGGCTGCGAAAGATCTATCTGAAAATGAGCCCCATCTGGCAAGGACTGAACCCAGCACCTGAGGTTCAGAGCCCAATCGTGATGGCCCTGAGAATCCTGCTGAGGCATCTGCCAGGGCATTGTCCTTCCTGGGAGGTGAACTGCTATCAGGGAGGTGTTCAGGGAGTAAGCCAGAGACCACCACTTCATTGCTTCTGTGCACAAGGCTGATGACCGAGTGCCCCCCTGCCTGTTGATGTACCACATTATTGTGGTGTTGTCTGTCTGACTTGAACTACCTTGTTCTGGACAGAAGCTGAAAACTCTAAAAGCTAGAAGACAGCTCTGAGTTCCAAAATTGATGTGGAGCAGAGATTCCTAGGAGACCACACTCCCTCGTGGACAGGTCGCTAAAGCGAGCTCCTCACCTAACACAGGAGCATCCGTGGTGAGGAATGAGGAGGACCCTAGTTTTAGATTGCTTTGATCCTGCCACCAGTGTAAGGCCAGGATCAGGTTGGGTCACTAGAACCAATTTGGAAGGAATCCTCCTTTGGGACCAATAGGCCCTCAGATGGAACTAAATGTCCCTCATCTGGAATCTTGCTCCCTGCACTACAGCTGTGGAAGCAGCCATGTGCCCTAGTAGTTGTAGCAAATGCTATGCTGGCCAAGAGACGCATGAGTAATGGAAGATGCCAGGGCAAGAGACTGCCTACCCTTTCAGAGGGAGAAATGCCTGGCTAACTGTTCAACTCTGCCCCTCAAAGTTAGTACCTATGCTGGTTGAGAACTGACTTTGGTAAATTCAGCAAGAATCCCAGAAGGTGAGAAGCATGCTGGGTGACTTGCAAGTGGGATTTTAGCGATCTGGAGACTGACCCACTAAGAGCCAGTCATCCAGGAAAGAAAAACAATCCTTGCCTTCTTAAAAGCCACTACCACAGCTAGAATTTCAATACCCTTGGGCAGAGGAGGCCGAAGGGCATTGCCCTGAACTGGTAGTGGCCTGAGGGTAACCTGAGGTACTTTCGGTGAGAAGGCCTGATCAAAACATGAAAAAATAGGCATCCTTGAGGTCCAGGAAAGCTAGCCAGTCCCCTGGCCTCAGCCAGAGTTAACATTTTAACTTTGTTTTCAAAGATGCTTGTTCAGGTACCTTAAATCTGAGATGGGCATAATCTCCTGCCTTCTATAGGGTAAGAAAGTATCATAGTATAGCCCCTTGCCCCAGTGGCAAGGAGGACCCTTCTACTGCTTTGCAGTTCAGAGGAGAAAAACCTCTGCTCCCAAAGCAAAGGATTCAGGAAGGATTTGCAGGTGGACCTGTCTGGCTCTCATCTTTGGAAACTGTTTGAAGCTGAGAACCAGACCTATTACTTCCAGAACCACTTGTCCGAGTTAGGGACACCCAATTCTGGCTGAAATAAAACCAACCTGCCCACTGGTATGGGAGAATCGGCCCTGGGCACCCCATCAGGAGTGCCTGCTTGGCAATAGTCTTAGGCTAAGGGGAGGGGACGGTTGCTTGTGCCCGTCTATCTCTGCCTCTGGAGAGAGACCCCTCTGGCGAGAAGCAGAGGAGGCCTGAGCCTCTACCTGGGCACTTTTGTAGTAATCATCCCTGTTTTCATATAGCTTTCTGTTTGTTCCTCAAACAGAGAATTACCCACAACAAGAAACAAATCCATAGACTTTGACAGAGTATCTTGGGACAGATTAGTGCATCTGAGCCATGCCAACCCACGGAAAGCTACAGAAGTGGTCATGACCCTAGAGAAAACAAGATTAACACCAACAGCAGTATGAACTTGAACTTAGAGGCTTCAGGTGCCATTAGCAGCCACCTGTTCCAACCGCTAGCCAGCTGGCCATGGGCCTCTTGGCTAACTGCAATACTAAGGTCCCACCTAGATTTCGAAATCTAGCCACATAAGCCATACAACTTGCCTGTCTGAGTCCCACAGAAGCTGCCATATACTGTTTTCTTGTGGCATCAATCCTCCTGGAATCCTATTCAGGAGAATGTGAGGCCAGAGAACTAACCTTGACACAGGCTGCAGCTTGTACCACACCTACATGACTACACTGCTCAGTGAGGAAGTCTGTAACAGAGCCTGACGAAATACACCTTCTGTCCATTTTTTATCTTACAGGAGGGACAGAAGAGAATCTTATAAAATCTTTGTTGTTTACTTCCTAAATGACTTATGCAAAGGAAAGACAACCTCCAGCCCATCATTCCACATAATCAGGCTCCCTTTACTCATCCATAGCCTCCTCTAAAGGAAGCTGGGGGATTCTGCAAGCTTTTGTAAAACATAAACTGAGAAAGAGACTCAGACAGAAAAGGAGGAGATTGTAAAAGTCTGTCTGGAGAAAATGTCCGCTTAAGTGGGCATGTCCAGACCTACCAACCACACATGTATTGATCAAATTTCCTCCTCCCACTCCTGTGGTTCATAACAATTCCTCAACATCATAAACCTGAACCACTGGAACTGAGCGAGCCACCTTTTACCAACTGTAGATGGTTCGACAGGACCTAGAAACAGTGACTGGACAATCTGTATAAGCAACTACTTCTGCAGCAGTTGGAGAGACAATCTTGGACTCCAAACCTACTGATTTCTCGTCATATTCATTTTTTTTTTTTTTTTTAAACTGTTTCCTCTGAACCATCCTTTTGCCGAGGAAGTCTAGCCTGGTCAGAGGGCACTCCCTCTGGTCCAGTGGGTACTGGACCGGGCTGGCCATCGGGTCAGCGGACTTTTGCCAATAGTTCCTGAGCCGCCCTATCTCTTTCAGGGTGGCTGCAGGAAATTTTAAACACCTGGCAGTCTGACAGAGGTGGTCAGCCCAGACAATAAACACAAGTGGTGTGTGGGTCAGCCTTGGCAAGGCTTCCCCACAGCATCTAAGTGTTGAAACCAGTGGGCCAGTTTTTCTTTTGGGTTTCTCAGACATAATGCCAGCCTAACAAAAACTTGCCCTTTTATGGCATCAGAGCAAGACACCCTTATCGGTTCCTAACCATTTCACGGGTATTTGAAAAACCTTATTTAAAATCAAGGTTTTTAGAACCAATAAGAACGGGTACTGCACTCTAAAAGCCCCAAACTTTAAAACGTTAAAATAAGCAAACCGATCGGTTCAAAACCGAACCGATAACTAAATTTCACACAGACTTTACATTTTGTACTTACGGTTTACCAGATAGAGCTTTACTAACGAAATGCGGTAAAATAATTACTTTTGCGGTTCAAATGAACCGAAAATACCGCTTGACCCGAAATGAACCCGAGCTAAGAAGGAGCTGATCTCAGGCGACTGTTCAGTGAAGCGGAGTAAAAATCTGACAGTTTCATTTGAAACTGCCAGATAGAAACTTTGGTATAGCGCCCTCGCTTTAGAACTCTGATTCTCTGGAGTTAACTCTTTCCTCTCGGGGCAGTTCAAGTGCAGTGGCTAACTGCAATAAGTCCTAATATAGCAAAGACTTCATGGCGTTTGAAAGGGAGATATTGTTGATGAGGGACCTGAATATGCCAGATGTTAACTGGAGCACCTTTGCTGCAGGCACATCTAAAACGAGGTCATTCTTGATGCCCTACAGGGGGCATGCCTCACACAGCTAGTATTGGAACCCACTCGGGAGGGAGCAATCTTAGACCTGATACTCTCAAATGGGGACGGAGAAAGAATCTCAGATTTAGAGGTGGGTAGCCATCTGGGAACAAGTGACCACCAAACAGTGTGGTTCACGATAAACACAGCCATACAATCAAGCCACACAAAAGCAAGAGTATTGGACTTTAGGAGGGCTGACTTTGGGAAAATGAGAGAGTGCCTTAGAAAAGCACTAGCAAACAGGCAAGAAGGAGGGGTGGAGGAACAACGGGGAGTAATCAAAACAGCCATCACAGAGGCAACAAGCCTTTGTGTAAAGCAAATCAATAAAACACAATGAAGGAAAAAACTGCTACGGTTCTCAAAAGAGGTGGCAGGGAAGGTTAAGGAGAAAAGGATAGCATTCAGGAAATATAAGAAAAAAAAACAGAAGGAGCAGGACAGAGAACTTTATCAGTTAAAGCAGAAAGAGGCTGGGAAGGCAGTCAGAATAGCAAAGGCCCAAACTGAGGAAAGGATAGCCAATTCTGTTAAGAAGGGGGATAAAATCTTTTATAGGTACATTAGGGAGCGAAGACCAAAGGAGGGATACTGAGGCTTAATAAAGGAGATGGAATGTGGGTAGAGGGTGACAGTGAAAAAGCAGGGATACTGAACGAATATTTCTGCTCAGTATTCACAAAGGAAGGAAGAGAGAGAGGTACCTAAACCAAACAGAAACACTCTGAAGGCGGGTTGATACCAGTCCATTTACAGAAGAAAGGGTTCTGAAAGAACTAATAAAATTGAAGGTGGACAAAGCAATGGGGCCTGATGGGATTCACCCAAGAATTCTAAAAGAACTAAGGGTAGAACTAGTGACACTGCTGACTACTCTCTCTAACAAATCATGGGAGGATGGGGTGGTACCTGAGGACTGGAGGAGGCAGATGTGATTCCTCTTCACAAAAGTGGGAGCACGACAGAGGCAGGAAACTACAGACCAGTTAGTTTGACCTCAGTGGTAGGAAAATGATGGAATCACTTCTGAAGGAAAGAACTGTTGAGTACCTAGAGGCCAGTGGGGACTGGGACCCAAAACGACACGGAGTTCATGATGGGAAGGTCGTGTCAGAGCAGATCTGATAGATTTCTTTGACTGGGTGACCAAAGTAGTAGACCAGGGAGGGCTGTGGACATGGCCTACCTAGATTTTAGCAAGGCATTTGATACAGTCCACACAAAGATTAATACACAAGTTAGCCAGCCTTGGAGTGGCTCCAAGGTGGTAGCCTGGATAAAATTGGCTAGACAACAGGATGCAAGGGTAGTAGTAAATGGAGCACACAGTGAAGAAAGGAGGGTTACTAGCGAAGTACCGCGGGGTTCAGTACTGGGACGGTCTTTTAATGTCTTTATAAGTGACATTGCAGAGGAACTGGAAGGAAAAGTATGTCTCTTTGCAGATGACAGAAAGATCTGCAACAGGTTGATACACAAGATGGAGTGGAAAGGATGAGAAGGGACTTGGCAGAGGTTGGAGGAATGGTCAAATGTATGGCAGCTCAGATTCAATGCAAAAAGTGCAAGGTAATGCACATGGGAAACAAAAACCCAGGGGAAGAGTACACAATGGGGGTGAGATACTGACAACAGTAAAAATGGAAAGAGACCTGGGGGGTAATTATATCAGATGACCTAAAGGTGGGCAAGCAATGGGAGAAAGCAGTAAGGAAGGCTGGGAGGATACTGGGATGCACAGGGAGAGGCATCAATAGTAGAAAACAGGAAGTTGTTATCCCTTTGTACAGACAGTTGGTGAGACCATATCTGGAGTACTGTGTGCAGTTTTGGAGACCCCATCTCCGCAAAGACATTGACAGAGTGGAGGCTGTCCAGAGGAGGGCAACAAAATGGTGCAGGGTCTGCACCAGAAGACATCTGAAGAAAGACTAAAGGAGCTTAATATGTATACCCTTGAGGAAAGAAGGGAGAGGGACATGATAGAAACTTTCAAGTACCTCAAGGGAATCAACAAAGTCCAAGAGGGTAGCATCTTTCAGAAAAAGAGATGTGCAAGAACAAGGGGGCACAATTTGAAGATAGAGGGGGGACGGCTCAGAGGTAATGTGAGAAAATATTTTTTCACGGAGAGGGTTGTGGATGCATGGAACAGCCTCCCTGAGGAGGTTGTGGAGTCAAGAACAGTGGTGGAATTCAAGAATGCATGGGACAGACATAAGGCAGTCCTAGTGGGGGGGTAGGAGGAAGTAAGCTGTTGGTTAACTAGGATCTGCAGCTTATCTGTTAGGTAGGAAAATGGGCAGATTAGGTGGGCCAAGCGGTCTATGTCAAATTCTGTTTCTGTGCACATCCTTCTACTGAAATGAGGGGGGACGCTGGTGGGCAAATAGTGAGACAGGAAGGGTGGTAGGCTGCAACAACTGTGGAGCGGCAATCTTTCTGAAAATTGCATGGAGAGTGTGAGAGTGTTTGGTGCACAGGGAAATAAGGCAGCTTAGGAATGAGATCAGCTGTTTACAAACAGAACTTAGGAGGGCTGCAATGGAGGACAACTCAGCGGCTGGGGAAGGAAGAAGGGTAACTGAGTTGGGGGGAGGAAAGATCAAAGAGAGAGGAGGTTGGAGCAGGAAGAAGGTGGCAGAGGGGGGAAGGAGACAGAGGGTCCCAGCTCAGAGGACAAACGAGGGTGGGAAAGGGGAGGAATGGAGGACAGTAGGGAAGGAGGAATCTAACAGTCGCAGAGTCAGCAGCGGTGGGGTAGTAAGCAGAAGGAAGGAGGAAATAGGTGGCAGTGAAGGGACATCGAAATATCGGTTCACAGTACTGGCAGGATTGGAGGATGTTTTAGGGGGAGTGCTGGGTGGAGGAGCTGATGACAGACCAGGTGAGAAGGGAATGGGAGAAGGGGCCAAGGGCTATGGTATGGGGTAGTTGAGTGGGGGCTGTGGGAGGGTTAGTATGAGAAGAAAAGGTTAGGGATGCATTGGGGGAGGCAGGGAGCCCACTGGAGAGGAGGTAAAATCAGAGGAGAAAGGGAAGGAGGGCAGAGCAGAGACAGGGAACATTACAACAGGAGTGGAAGGGGAAAAAACTGCACTGGAGGAGGAGGAGTGGAGAGGAAAGGGACAGGATCAAGGAAGGACAAGGCAAGTAGAACATGAAAACGGGGGTGGGATCCTAGTGCAGGGAGACTCGGTTCTGAGATGGGGAAGCACAAGGGAGAGGCATAGTCACATATGGGTGGAGGCAATGCCAGGCATGACAGTGGAAAGGGTGGGTCAGTCTGTTCTGAAGTATGCTAGGAGGGGTTGGGAGAAATCTCACATAGTTCTGCATTTGGGAACAAATGACCTGGTGGGAAATATGGTAGATATAGTCCACAGGAGGTCTGAGGAACAGGGGCTGATTTTTGAGGAGGCAGGAAGATCAGTAACTTTTTTGAAGGTGCTTCCAGTACCCAGGGCAAGCACGGCAAGGAAGCTGAGGATAGAGGAATTTAACACATGGCTAACGGAATGGTGTCAGTCCAAATGATATGGGTTGGTGGGAGTGGGGTTGGGAAAGACCTGGGAGGGCAGTGATCGCTACGCTAAGGACAGGCTGCACTTAAGTGAGGAGGGAAGGAGGGTACTGAAACAGAAACTGGGGGAATACTTAGCAAAGAATGAGAATTTAAACTAGAAGAGGGGGGTGGCAAGTGGGCAGGAGTCAGGCAGGATCCACAAGTAGGGAAGCCGAACAAGCTTAACCCCCATACCAGCAGCAAGGGACTTAGGGGGAGGTCAGGAGGGGATGCTAGAATGGGAGAGCAAGTAGGGAGAGAGGGGAAAGAAGTGGGGTGGAGGGTGGTAACCTTGAATGATAGGAGTCTAGGGAACAAAACAGCAGAGCTACAGGCTCTCATGGCAGATGGGGAGGTGGACATGGCAGCCATCACTGAGACATGGGCCACCAATTAGCATGACTGGGATCTGGTAGTACCAGGGTAGAGGATATTTCAGAGGGACAGGGTAAAAGGGAAAGGGGGGGTGGTGCTGTACGTGAGGGAAGGACTGAAATGTGTCGGGGAGGAAGGGGAGGAGGGCAGCATGGAGTCATTATGGGTGCAGCTCCAGGACTCCAAAAATAGGACCCTCAGGATGGGAGTGGTGTACAGGCCACCCTCTCAGATTGAAGAGTTAGGAAACTAGCGGGACAGATCAGAAGGACCTTTGGAGGGGCAGTATGGTTTCAACCTGCCAGGAGCGGACTGCAGTACCCCAGCTACCATGAACAGGAGGGAGCAGGTACTTCTGGATGCCTTCCAGGGCAGCTTACTATTGCAGATGGTCAATGAGCAAACCAAGTTAGGGAACACCCTAGACCTTGTGCTGGCAAATGGTGAGTCTGTGAGGGAGCTGGGGGTGGAGAAACCACTGGCGGGGAGTGACCACCATTCAGTGTGGTTCTCAATAAACATGGGGAAAGGGGGAGTAGGAATGGGCACAAGTGTGTCAGACTTCAGGAGTATGAGGGAAGTAGTATAGGGGTATCTGGCCAAGATCCATCCAAATATGGACCTAATCAGAAGTGGGAGGTCATCAAACCGGGAATTGAGGAGGCAACTGTAACATGTACAAGGGTCCACAGTAAGAGGCTAGGGCCAAGAAACCTAGCTGGGTGAGGCGGGGGTCATGGAAAAAAAAAAACAGGAAGGGGAGGACAGAGAGAATACCAGAAGGAGTCGAGGGAGGTGACAGGGCAGTCAGGTCAGCCAAGGTGTCCAGGGAACTCAGGCTAACACAGGGCATCCGGGGGGGGGGAGAAGGACTTCTTCAAGTACAACAGGGAGAAAAGGAGTTGTAAGGACCAGATAGTAAGGATAAAGAGGGATGGGGGTGGGTGGAAACAGGGGCAGAACAGGCAGAAGCATTAAACGAGTACTTCTGCTCAGTATTTACTAAAGAGAAAGGGAGAGCTGTACCCAAGGGGGGAGGGAAGATGGGCACAGGAGGGGAGGTGACAGATAGGAAAATGTCAGTGGGCAGAGTACTGGAGGGCCCTCAGGGTGGACAAGGTGCTTGGGCCAGATGGCATACACCCCAGGATGCTGAAGGAACTGTCAGAAGTCCTGGCAGAACCCTTGGCAGACCTAGTCAATTCCTCCCTGGACTTGGGGGGGTGTAGCTCAGGACTGGAGGATGGTGCACGTGGTACCCCTCCACAAGAGCAGCCCCAAGGATGAGCCAGGGAACTACAGACCGGTAAGCCTCACATCCATCGTGGGAAATTTGATGGAGACAATCCTGAAGGAGAGGCTTGTTTCCCTCCTAGAGGCTAATGGGCTGCAGGACAGTAGACAGCATGGGTTTGTCTCAGGCAGATCCTGTCAGACCAACCTGGTGGAGTACTATGACTGAGTAACCAGGAACTTAGGTGCCATGCAGTGGATGTCCTGTACCTGGACTTCAGTAAGGCATTCAAAGCCAGACCGGTGGTGCTGAGGGTTGAAGTGCTGGATGCCACACCTCGCGCCATGCCAGCGACCTATGTTTTGAAACAAGCATGGGCTGTCGGGGATCGGCAAGGGAGGAGAAGGCTGAAGTGTCCACTGACAGCTTGCCTTCTCCTGGGGAGGGAGGGAGGGTTGCAGGGTTCAACACTCAGGTGCCTTCCAATGGCAGATAACAGGTACAGTACCAGCAGCCTTCACGCAAGAGGGGAGGTGGAGCACGGCAGACGTTGGCAGAAACACGCTCAGGAGCGAGTGCGCCTCCTCCACTGGATGTCATTGCACGTTCATGCTCGCCTAGGGGAGGGCTGTGGGGCAGAACCACCAGAACAAGGAAAATGCCCTGGAGTACTGATAGGCAACGGCGCGCCCTGAACCCGTATCCACTGCTGGACCCGGCCCACCTGGGTCCTGATCCTCCACATACCACAAATGCCTGGATGATATCAGGGTGTCTGTAAGCGTGGTGGCCCCGCCCTGGGGGATAAGCCAGGGGTCCCTCGCCAGGCAGAGGTAAGGTATCAGCGGAGCTCCGGGAGGGGACCCTGGGGTGGATATTTTTTCAGGCTGGACGGGACAGAACCGGGACGTCGCCTGAGAGAAGCCACCGCTCCGATGATGGGAGGGAAAAAGAAGTTAAAAAAAAAAAAGTAAGGCATTTGATTCGGTGCCACATGGGAAGCTAGAAAGTAAGTTGGAAGGCACAGGGACGGGGTGAATGGGATGGGTAGCAAACTGGCTGCAAGGGAGACAGCAAAGGGTGGTGGTGGGAGGGGATATCTCTTCTTCCAGGCCGGTGACAAGTGGGGTGCCACTGGGACTGGTGTTTGGGATCTTCATAGTAGACATCTCAACGGGCATCAAGAGCAAGATCTGTTTGCAGATGACACCAAGATGGGAGCAGTAGTGGATGACTTAGAAGGGTGGCAGCGGTTGCAAGATGATCTTGCAAGATTGGAGGCCTAGTCGGACACTTGGCAGCTGGGGTTGAATGCCAAGAAATGCGAGGTGCTACATTCTGGTGCAAAAAAATCCAAGGAGGAGCTACCAGCTAGGGGGGATTCAACTAGTCAAGACAGAGGAAGAGAAGGATCTGGGGGTGGTCATAACGGGAACAATAAACAACTCAGAACAGTGTAGAAAGGCAGCTGCAAAGGCCAACAGGATGCTGGGTTGTACTGCCAGAGGCATATCATCCAGGAGATGGGGAGGTGATCCTGCTGCTATACAGGTCGCTGGTTAGACCACACCTGGAGTACTGCTTGCAGTTCTGGTGACCGTACCTCAAGAAGGACATTAGGTTACTGAAGTGGGTGCAGCGCAGGGCAACAAAAATTATCCAGGGGCTAGGGGACTTACCCTATGAGAGCAGGCTGAGGGAGTTGAACGCGTACTCCCTGGAGGAGAGGAAGGATGGGGGGACATGACTGAAACCTTCAAGTACATGAAGGGAATAAATAAGACGGGCAAAGAGGTACTTTTCAAATTAATGAGGGGAAGGGACACTCGAGGGCACGATCTGAGACTGGAAGGGGGCAGGTTCAGGAGGGAAATGAAGAGACACTTCTTTATGGAGATGGTGGTATCTGGGTGGAACGCATTGCCAGAAAACGTGGTATCCTGTAGAACAGTGGGATGCTTAAAAGGGGATAGGGTGGGGGAGGGAGAGGCAGCTGCAGTATAAGGGCTGCTAGCTGCACAATCGAGCAGACTTGATAGACCATAAGATCTTTATGTGCTGGCAATTTCATATGTATGTTCATATGTGACGTGGCCATGGTGTGGGGAGCACAACACCCCTGCAACCCTTTAACCTTATCCGCTTTCCAATTCATTTCCATATGAATGTCTCTCTGTCCACCTAGCCCAGAGATTGAGGTGTTTGTCCAGACTCAGTCTAAGTTTGGCTGTAAGTTTCTCCATCCGCATTGTGTTTTCCACCCTCCTGACCCATGAATCAAAGGATGGTGGGGGTCACCCGGAGCCAGTTCACCGTGATTTCCTTCTGGGTTGCCAAGCACAGTGTCCTAGGAAGCCCTTATTGTTTGGAATTACCAAGCCCAGGGATCTCTAGGCCCAGAAACAGATATCTGAAGTCCTGTGAGACTGGAGTTTCCCACATTTTTGATAATTCTTCACATACTGTAGACCAAAAGTCTGTGAGCACTGGACACGCCCATAATATATGGTAGCGTGACCCGAACTGACAACAGCCCCACCAAAAGAGAGGGGACTTTCCAACCACGAGGTACCTAGTAATCGTCGGGGTGTGAGAAAACCGGGACATGTACTTCCATTTAAATTCTTTCCAGACTGGTGAGGCAGTCGCCCTCCAGTCCCTCGCCCATGCCCCAGTCCAGTCCCCTTCTGGAACAGAAATACCAGCATCCTCCTCCCACTTTATGCTCAGGTCATCCACTACTTGTTTGCTGGCACTCAGAAGGGCTTTACAGGCATCTGATATCGAGCCCATTTTACCCCCGAGCACAGCTGCCCAGTAGAGGAAGTTCTCCAAGAGCGTCAACTCCCATTCCACTTTCGGGACTATGTGAATAGTGTCTGATCTGTAGGTAGCAGTGAAAATCAGCGTGGGGGAGGCCATACCTAGTTTGCAAATCACTGAATGATGGGATCACAGTACTGTGAACCAAAGAATGGTATCTGGCCAGGGATAGTCTGTTCCTCCTGGAGAAGGCTGAATCAGGCCTAGGGAGGCGAAATTCAGGATCTCCAATTACAGCAGTAAGGGGGCCCACCTAATTTGGCATCTGCGTGAGTTTGCGAGCTTTGGCAAGCCTTTTTAAGGTGTACTTGGTCCATGGATTCTCGACCTCCTTCCAGACCTCAGGCATGAGGGGGGCATGGGGGAGGGTGAACAGAGGGTGGCCTGTAAATTGCTGTGCCTCAGTTTCTCTCCACCCAGGCTGTCCACTCTGTTTAATCCAAGTCCCATCTGGGGCTATCTGTGCTGCATAATATAATTTCATATTGGGCATTGCCAAGCCTCCCCTGTCCCTATGAGAAGGAAAGCACCCTGCTCGTAGTTCTGCGTCTACCATTCCCCCAGACAAAACCCATGATTACTTTGTTTCCAGAATGATCCAGGTTACCTGTCAATTTCTGTGAGGATATCTGCTGAAAATGTTATAAGATTGTATTTATGTACCTGGATTGTTTGTTATTCCTGTATTTTGTACTCTCCTGGGTCGTGTCTGAAAATAGGCAGGTCTATTGCCCAATGCACTTACCTGGTCATCAAAAGCTAATAAATAAATAAATATTGAAAGGTTAAGACCTGAAAAAGGACCAAGAACCATGGTAATATGTTAATTTTAAAGGTGGTGATTCTGCCCCCCAAGGAGAATGGAAGGACCTCCCACCTGGCCAGATTTGTCCTTATTTCTCCCCAGAGTTTGTGGTAATTAAGCTTAAAAGGTGAATAGATGTGGGGGTTATTCTAACTCCTACATATCATACAATGTTATTTGTGGCCCATTTAAACGGGAAATTTGTTAGGGAGTTCTTTGGGAAGAGCTCCCCCCAGTTTAATCGCTTCCGATTTCCCAATATTTATCTTATAGCCCAAAACACACCCACGACTATCTAATTCCCGTAGCAACCCAGGTACTGATGTTTGGGGTGAGGTAAGAAAAAAGGAGTCATCAGTGTAGAGGGACGCTATGTGTCCTCTATCCCCTCAACATCTCCCTTATGTCGTCGTTATTTCTGATGGCTATTGCTAGGGGCTCAATACAAAGGGCAAAAAGTAAAGGGGAGAGGGGGCAGCCCAGTCTTGTTCAACGATGTAAACTGAATCGTGAGGTCATAACGCCATTCCTTTATTCTGTCTAATCCCTCCTTTGTGACTTCTCTACTCACACCTGCAAATGCCCCATTCCCCTTTTGCATTAAATGCAGCACTATGGCTCGGCCTTGGCATTACACCTAGACAGCAGTGTTGCTGCTATGTATTATGGTGTACTAGTGCTGATTCTATTAAACTGTTCTTGTAACTGTACTTTTATCCATATTTTACTTTTTTAAATTTAATTTTAAATGAACCTTACAGTACTTTTCTGTTTTGAATTGTATTCCTCCTCCACCCCCGAGGACGCATCTAGAAATTAACTGTTACCAGCTTAGTATGCTTTTCCTAGTTAAACTTCTGAAATAAATAAGTAAGGCATGAGACAAAATAAAGTGCGTGACATACCCAGGAGGTGCTGTTATACCACAATTGTGTACACCTTGGAATCTCTTATTGCGATTATAAAATGCTTCCACCGATTTTTATTTTAAAAACTGACTAATGTGGTTCATAAGGGTAACTATTTCTAACCTGTGCTGCTGTGCTGGAATAACGCACTCGTGATCACGTCTAACCAATCACAGGTCTTGGTTTCTCTTACCCATTTCATAACAACAGTCAAAGGCAGTACAGACATTCAATGAAACAGTATTTGTCAGCAGAAAAGTATTGCTTGGCTCACCCAGTCTGCCTAGATGCCCCCTTCCTAATCTGTCTCCGCAGACCCTAACTGGTAGCCAACAACCCTCCCTCCTCACTATGTTCTAATATACCCCTCTATCTGTCCCACACACACTTGAAGCCCCCCGCTATTTTCGCCTCCACCACTTATGCTGGCAGTCTGTTTCAGATGTCTACTACTCCTTCAGTGAAGAAGTATTTCTCCACATCTCTTAACCCCCCACCTCACTGCATGCTCCCTGGTCCTGGTACTTTTCCTCATTTTAAAGATATTCCCCTCCTGGACCCTGTTTACCCTTTTGAGGTACTTGTAATTCTCCATTATGTCACCTCTCGTCCTCCACTCTTCCAGGGTGTTCATGTTGAGACCCTCTATGTGCTTTCTGAGGTGTGGCCTCCAAAACTGGAGACAATACTCCAAGTGGACACTACTTCTCTCCTCCTGCTGGAGATCACCTCCTTATACACCCAAGCATCCCACTAGCCCTATCCCTGCTTTGTTACACTGCCCTGCCACAATGAGGTCAACAGATATAACACCAAGGTCCCTTTCCTGTTTAGTGAATGTCAGTAACCCACCATTCTACAATAAGCTCCTGGGTTCCTACGCCCTAGGTGCATGATTTTGCACTTTTTGGCACTGAACCCCCAACTGCCACATAACTGACCATTCCTCGAGTTTCCCAAGATTCCCATGCATTCTATCTACTCCCTCCCGAGTGTCTACCCTATTGCAGGTTTTGGTATCATGTGCAAAAAGGCATAATGTACAGTTACATAAGAACTTACCGTAACAGAGCTTCGAGAAGAGCTCCTGCAGCAGGCTACACCATAAGGACTATGCCGCCAGGTACTAGGACTCCGTGGAAAATTACTAGCCAGCAGTACCCAGCGGGGGCCTATCCCTTATGTTGGTCCGCCCCCTCGACATCACCCTCTGTATAAAGGGGGTATTCCCCAGCCCCACCTCAGTCCACCCGCCAGAGACCCAAATGTTACTTAGCAGGAGAGATCTGAAGCAGGTGCCGAAAATAATCTCAAAAGGAGAAACATAATAGGGGATGGAGGGAAAATAACACCTGCTGCAGGAGCTCTTCTTGAAGATCTACTGTTACGGTAAGTTCTTACTTAACTGTACTATCTTACTTCGAGTATGAGCTCCTGCAGCAGGCTACAGCATAAGGACCGAGTCCCAAGCAGTGTCCCCAAAGGGAAGAAAAATGAAGGCTGGGTTATAAACTCCTTAAATATTGAATTTAGTTATGTATGAAATTAGGCCTTGGAGCACAGCGAGGCCGGATCCTGCTCTCTTTCTGGAAGCAATATCCAGGGTGTAGTGCTTAACAAAAGTATGCACAGAATTCCCTGCTGCAGCACCGCATATATCTGCCATTGAAACATTTTTCATGGCTGCAAAGAATGCAACCATCCCCCTTGTTGAATGTCCCTTAAACGGTCCTGGTAAGGGTTTCCCGTACTTGTAGATGAAGGAAATGCAGTTTGTTAACCAATCGTATATGATTTGCCTTGCGAATGGTTTCCCCAGAACTCTGGGGGCAGAGGACACAAATAAATGATCCGACTGCCGGATCGATTTTGTACTGCTTAAATGGTAACGGAGGATCCTGTGTACATCTAGAGTGTGAAGAAGGGCCTCCCCCCTGATTTGAACGTTCGGGATAATACACTGGAAGGGAGATGTCTTGATTCAAATTTAATTCAGACACCACCTTTGGAAGAAACTTAGGATTAGTGCGCAGAGACACCCTGTCTCTGTGAAAAATTAAATAAGGTTCTCTATACATCAAAGCTTGCAGCTCGGAAACCCTTCAAACTGAAGTGATGGCAACTAAAAATAACGTTTTCCAAGACAGAAAATGCAGGTCGCAATCTGCGACCGGTTTGAAGGGAGGTAATGTCAATTTCTCTAGAACAAAAAGGAGGTCCCATGGGGGGACAGGATCCGTAATGGGAGGCTTCATATGAAGCATGCCCCGAAGGCATGTATGGGAAAGGTACAGTTGAGCAATATTCCTACCCTCCACAGGTGCATGATAAGCAGAAATGGCACAGACATGCACCTTTATGGAAGAGTATTACAAACCCGCATCGGAAAGCGACAGGAGGTATTCCAGGACTGACTTCACCAAGCAGGACAGTGGGTACAGGGAGCGTGCCACTGCCCAAATGCAGAAACTTTTCCATTTCACAGCATGCGTGGCCCTTGTAGAAGGTTTTCTTGCTTCTACTGGGACCTCTGCCACCCTTTGTGAAACTCCATGCCTGGAGATGGCCGAGTCTGCAGGAGCCATGCATGAAGGTGTACGGACCAATGGTCTGGGTGGAATAATGTTCCCATTTCTTGAGATAGCAAGCTGGGTACAGTTGGTAGCTGAAACGGAGGTTCCACTGCTAACTGTTGTAAGAGAGGGAACCATATCTGACGTGGCCAGAAAGGAGCTGCCAGGATCATTGTTGCACAATCCGCCTGTAGTTTGTGAAATATCCTCTGTAGAAGGGGAAAGGAGGAAGGCATACAGGAACCTCCCTGTCCAGCAAAGGGACAATGCGTCTCGCCGGAAAACACCATGCCTAGGATCTAGTGAGCAGCAATTGGGCAGTTCTGCATTGCACGGGGATGTGAAAAGGTCAAGCTCTGGATGACCCCATCTTTCGAAGAGGTCGTCCACCATTTCTTAAAGCAGTTCCCACTCATGGTTTCTGGATCGCAAGCAGCTGAACTCGTCTGCCAGGACATTTTGGACTCCTGGAACATGAACCACTATCAGTGTGAGTCCATGTTCTAGGGCCCAGTACCACACTCTCATGGCTTCTCTGCAAAAGAGGGCAGGAGTGTGTCCCTCTCTGCTTGTTGACATAAAAGAACACCGACATGCTGTCAGTCTGGAGAAGCAGGGGACGCTGGGATAGGTGAGTCTGAAAGGCCTGCATGGCATACAGAATCACCCTCATCTCTAAGATGTTGATGTGCAGGGACATGTCTGTGTCTGACCATGTGCCGTGAGTACGGTGATTCTGAAAATGAGCTCCCCATCCTAGGCCTGATGCATCTATGGTGAGGATCTGGCTTGGTGAGTCTGTTTGGAATGGAACTCCTAAATCCAATCTGGGTGAAGTCAGCCACCATGACAGCGTTTGGAGAACAGCCCTTGATACCCTTATCGGGTGCTAGAGATTGTCAGACGTCTGATCCCACTGCACCCTTAGGTTCCATTGAGGAACTCTCACATGCAAGCGTGCCAGTGGTACCATGGGTATGGCCGCAGCCATGTGTCCTAGAAGCTGTAACATGGTTCTTGCTGTGACTAGACTGGCGGCCTGGTCCCTCAGATTAGTAGTCCTGTTGGGTGGGAGAAAGGCTCTTCCCTGTTGAGTATCCAGGATGGTCACTATGTACTGTAGACACTGGCAGGGCCAAGGACAGGACTTCAGGAGACTGAGAGTTACCCCCAAGCTGTTGGAACATCTGAAATGTGTCCGAGAAGGTGTGGACTAACTGCAACCTGGTGGTGGCAGTTAGGAGCCAATTGTCTAGATAAGGGTAGACAAAATGACCCTGTCTGTGAAGAGCAGCTGCCACTACTGCTAGGCATTTGGTGAACACCACTGAAGCCAAAGAGAGACTGAAAGGCTAAGCCTGTAATTGATAATGGTTCCCTTGAAAGGCGAACTGAAGATACCTCTTGTGAGCTGGAAACACCGGTATGTGCAAGTATACATCTTGCATGTCCAGAAAGCATAGCCAGTCCCCTTGGCACAGCGCAGGTATCAGCCCTGTTAAGGTTACCATTCTGAACCCTTTGTATTTGATGTACTGGTTCAGGTGACTCGCGTATAATATGGGCCTTAAGTCCCCTGTCTTCTTGGGAACCAAGAAGAAATGGGAGTAATACCCGGTTCCTAGCTGGGATGGAGGAACAGGCTCTATTGCTCTTTTTGAGAGCAAGGTCTGGATTTCTTCTCTGGTGAGAGCTTTGTAGGTGTGAGGGTATCGAGAGGGGGCTGGAGGTTTGTCTGGAGGAACTGCGGTAAACTCCAGCATGTAACCCTTTCTGATAATATCCTGCACCCATAAGTCTGTTGTGATTTTGGTTCACCCATCCAGGTGGAGGGAGAATCGACACCCTACTGCTTCCCGACTCTGCTGGAGGAGGGAGGGGCTGGCAGGGAGTCATGCGTCTGCGCCTGGGGTGAGCAGAGAAGGCTGGGAGAGTTTTGGATTCCTAGGTCCGCTGTTCCTTGCTGGTTGAGCAGGAGCCTTTCTACTGAAAGGGCCTCGGGGCTGTTGGTTTTTATGCCGGTTGGCACCCTGACACCAAAAGACTTGCGCTTAGGTTGCTGAAGGGTCCGACCGGTACATGTGGTGAACGGACTGGACCATTTTGCTGGAGTCTTGCAGTTCTGTTATTATCTTTTGTACCTCCGACCTGAAAAGGACAGATCCGTGAAAAGGGGCATTTAGGACAGAATCCTGGAGATCTTTGCCAAAAACCAGATACTCTCAACCAGGAGTGACGATGGAGACACACCCCAGTGGCCGCTGCTCTGGCTGCTGTGTCTGCTGAGCCGTAGGATGCCCTCAATATGTGCTTTCCTACATCCAGGCTAGACTGAAGTATGTCCAAAAGCTCAGTACATGATGGGTTATCTGGCTGCTTTTGGGCCAACTTGATGGCTTTCTTCCATGAAGATTTCTGATATAGCACCATATGGGCAAAAAAATGGACCATGTGGAAGACGCATAGACTCTTCTACCAAACTGGTCTAATTTCTTACATTCCTTGTCAGAAGGCTGTGAGCTCATATGTTTGGGTTGTTTTGTCCTGCCTGGAGCTGCGGTTAGGACCATGGAGTCTGCTCTCAGATTTTCTCCCAAAAAGGGCTCTGCCTTGGGAGGCTTGTACGGTCTGTCTGCCTTCTTAGGGACAGCTGAAAATGAAGAAGGATGATCCCATGCCAGCCTGATTAAGTCCTGAAAGGAGGGACCAGAGGGAGACTGACTAAGGGTCTCGGGTCACTCATTCCCAAAAAGGTATGAAGCCTTTTCCTCTCCGGGTCCAATTCCACAGTGTCCCATTGATTTAGGAATTGTATGTGGCACATCACATTCATAAATGTTGGATCATCTGGGGGGGTACCTGAGTGAGTTGCGGGGGACCCTCTGGCTCAGGAGAGTAAACTCTGTAAGAGGAGTCTGAAGAATGAGGGTAGCTTCTTGAGGAGGTAGATGAGGCTGACCTTGAGCCTTTACACTCATGCCGGGCATCTGCTTCCTGTTGTCCGAGGATGATGACCTGGAGGAGGAGTGGTGGCGTCTGCCCCTACGCCTGGTATGCTCGGAGTCTGATCTTTTTGAAGTCCGGCTCCTAGGTGTGTGTGGAGACTGTGGCTGGGAGTTTGGGACTGCTGCTTTGTCTGGGATTGTTGTAGGGGGTTGCAGAGGCAGTGGAGGAGGGAGGTCATCCTTTTTTTTTTAACAAATCTCCCTTTACCATGTTCCACCACGAAATGAAGAGTTTCCCAACGTCTGCCAGGGGAATCATCGACACCTGCGGTGGCAGCACACCACAGGGTTCCACGGGAGTAAAGTTAGGGTTGCTTGGCCCTGGAATCTTACTGTGGTGTAGGTGAGGACTCAGTGGAGTAACACAGTCTGTCTGGTCGCCTGTCGTTGGGTACCCTGACATCAGGTCGTCGGGTACCGAGGGGGTTTGATCTGGCAACTTGTCGACAGGTGGCCTGTCATCAGGCTGTCGAATGGTCAGAGCTGATGTCAGCTTCTGAGGCGGCTGCTCCAAAGGCATCCGACTTGCAGTGGTCGTGGCAGACGTCTTGGTGTTTGACGCCTTGCTCTGTGGCATCTGCTACTGGTCCTTCCGTTTGTCAGAAGACCATTCGTCCGGGACATGCATCGGGGTTTTAGATTTCTCAGTTGACCTGCCCTGGGGGAGCACCCCTAGAGTGGGAATGCTCCCAACGTCTGTGTCTGTTGTCTGAGGCCGACGACGAGCTGGAGGACGAAGACGCCTGAACCTTATCAGCTGAGGTTCCCGTCTTAGGCCCTGAGGATTGCTGGAAGGGCCTAAGACTGAGGGAAGGACCTGAAGGTCCTTGCCCTGAAGAGCTGCCGCCCGCTGAGAGGGTAAGGGTGGAAGCTTTTGTCAATGGCAGGCCGGAGGAAGTTAGGCCTGACGGAGGGGCTGAGTCTGCTCTCTCTCTCTCTCTCTCCAGAGCGTGAACTAGAGTGCTTTTCCTTGCGAGGAGACTTAGATCTGGACTCTGACCTACTCTGCTGCTTGTCCCGCGGTTACTGCTTCCCTCCTCAGTGTTTCTCCTTGTGGGGAGTCGGTGACGGGGAGGCTGAGCAGCTGGCCTTCAACGGGTGTTGAAGGGCAGCAAGCTGCTGCTCCATGATGTAGGCCTGGAGAGTCTTGCAGTGGAAGGTCCGGGTTCGCTGGCTGAACTTGCCGCAGTCCGGGCAGGGTCGAATGTTGTGATCAGGCCCCAAACAGAAGAGGCACTGAGAATGACTGTCTTTAGCAGGAATCTGCCACCCGTACGGACACTTGGATTTCCGTTGTGAAGATGAAGACGACATAAACTAGTGTGTTATCGATACTTTTGCAGAAAAATGAAGAAAAAAATGGGTACTTCTGACAGTAGAAAATGGCGGTTGACAGATGCAACGAGGTGTCTGAGGAGCCGAAGTGCACGGGTCGACAGCGGGAAAAGAACTGAGGTGGGGCTGGGGATCACCCCCTTTACACAGAGGGTGACGTCGGTGGGTGGACCAACGTTAGGGGCGGCCCCCAACTGGGTTCTGTTGGCTAGAAATTTTCCATGGAGTCCTAGTACCTGGCGGCATAGTCCTTTTGGTGTAGCCTGCTGCAGGAGCTCATACTTGAAGTAAGATCTTCCCTTCCAGTTCTTTTGCAATGTCACCTACAAAGACACTGAAGAGGACCGGTCCCAGCACTGAACCCTGAGGCTTCCTGCTGGTCACTGTCCCATCACTGGAGTGAGTTCCACTCAACACCAACCTCTGTCTCCTATTCATTAACCAGTTTCCAACCCAATTAACCACTTTGGATACCACCACTAGGCCACTCAGTTTATCAGCCTCTTGTGCGTCAGTGTCGATGGCCTTGCTGAAGTCCAGTTCTGGGTTTGGAAAGAAACCTGGATTGTCGGGGTTCAGCTACGGAGAGGAGGATCAAGTGTTCCACAGGTCTCTCTCCTCTTCTGGGGAGGGAGGAGGGTTCTACTCATTCATGTGCCTGCCACCTATAAGACTGTGGTGGCAGTGCAGGCTGAACAAGTCTAGGGCAGGGGAGAGACGTAGACTGGTTGGGGTGGCTGCAGACACTCTGCATCATGCCACTCAGTGGTGTCTCTCAGGGAGTAGAGTGAAAAGTGGAAAACCCAGCCATGACGGTATGATGACCACTGCTCTGCCCATAAACCCTGTACCTACCGACCCAATCAGCCACTCTGTGCACAAGCGAGACGGACATTTGTGGCAGGGTCCTGGTCCACCCTGCTGTCCTATACCGTGGGGGAGCGGATACCACAGGTGACTACTGGGAGGTCAGAAGCCCCGGGAGAAGGCGGGGTGACAGGGTTGGGGCTGAAGCAGCAACCTGAGTGGGGACCAGCTGGAGACCCAGGAGGGTACACTATAAATAAATAAATGATACTCTACCAGTTCCTAGTAGCAGGGTTTCTATTAATTTACCCACCACTGAAGAAAGGCTGACTAGCCTATAGTTTCTAGCCTCCTACCTGTTACTGCTCTTACGGAGAGAGACCATGCTCTTCTCCAGGCCTCTGGAACCATGCCTGTTTCCAGTGAGCTGTTGAATAAGACTGGCAGTGGGTAGCCAGCACCTCCATGAGTTCTTTTAGAACTCCTAGGTGTATCCTGTTTGGTCCACGTTCAGAACTGGAAGTCCCTTCCAGACTTCTTCCTCTGAAAATGGACTTGTCTCCACCTTCTCTCCACTGTGAAGACTGAGCAGAAGTTACCTATAGAAACATAGACGCTGACGGCAGATAAGGACCGCAAGGCCCATCCAGTCTGTCCATTTTTTCTACATTATGAATGTGCCATAGGCCTTTACTCTGTCAATGGTCTTTCTAGTCATACTCATCCGTATTGCTCCCTTATGCCTATCCCATGCCTGTTTGAAGCACTGCACCGTATTCATATCCACCACTTCCTGAGGCAAGCCGTTCCATGCATCCACCACCCTTTCGGTGAAAAATAACTTTCTCACATTACCCCTTAATTGGCCTCCCTCTAATGTCATGCTGTGTCCTCTTGTCCTGCTATTTTTCTTGTATTGAAACGTGTTAGACTCTTTCACCTTGTTAATGCCCTTAAGATGTCTGAATATTTTGATCATATCACCTCTCTCCCTCCTTTGCTCCAGGGTATACATACTGAGCGCCATTAATCTGTCCTCATATGTTTTCTGATGCAGTCCCTGCACCATTTTGGTTGCCTTTCCCAGGACTGTCTCCATTTTGTTAATGTCCTTGTGCAGGTGCGGCCTCCAGTACTGCACACAGTACTCCAGATGGGGCCTAGCCAGTGCCTTATAAAGAGGGATTATTAACTCCCTCTTACGACTTGCGCTGCCTCTACTAATACACCCCAACATCCCTCTGACCTTATCTACTGCTTTAGCCTATGTAGGGATGTCAGGTTTTTCTTAGTCCTCTTCTATGTAGTTTCACCCCTTAGTCTTTTTAACCCTCACTATCCCTCCCCTTGCTTTCCTCTTTTTAACCCTCACTATCCCTCTCCTTGCTTTCCTCTTTCAACTTATGTATCTAAAGAAAATCTTACTCCCCTTAGTGACCCCTTTGGCCAGCCTTTCCTCTGTCTGCTTGTTGACTCCACTTACTGCCTCACCTGCTTCCTTCTGCTGTACTGGGTACATCACCTTTTCCTCCTTCCAGTGTTTCTTTATGCCACCTGAAAGTCACCCTTTTTTTTCTTCACCACCTTTGCCACTTCCATAAAGAATCATAATGGTCTCTTTTTCCTTCTGCTTTTACTCACTTCCTTCGTGAAGATGCTGGTTGCTTTAATTATGCCTTCCCTTATTTTTCTCCACATTGCCTCTACCTCTCCCTGGCAATCCCCTCCTTCAATGCAGTTTCCGAGGTGGTCCCCCATTTCTTTAAAATTTGCCCTCCAAAAGACAAGGATCCTTGTCCTCGTGGGGTTAGCCTCTGTTCCTACCTTTATGTTACACCACACTGTACAGTGATCACTGGTACTTAGGGGACGGCCTACTGTGATATCTGCAATGCCTTCCCTGTTTGTATGCACCAGGTCCAGCACTGCCACATCCCGTCTAATGGTGGTCTGTAATTAAGCAAGAAGCATCTACAAACTGGCCCACTGGGTGGCCTAAATCAAAGGTGCTTTCCAACATCTCAGCTACTAGGAAATGCCCTTTAGCTCACTGGTTAGAACTACTGTGTGCAGGACTCAGGATTCCTGGTTTGATTCTCAGCAAGGGCTGGAGGTGCATCTGCCCTAGTAAAGGGGAAACACATATACCTGCGCCATCAGCGATTCTCTTGGCCTTGGGCGAGTTGGTGCCATTGTGAATATTTCATATATTCTCTTGTATTCTACTTACTCTTTTTCATAATAACTATGCATATTAACATGAAAAAATTATCACTTGTTCCTTCGACTTAATCTGCTCTGGCTACTTGTCTATACACGACATCTCAGTCCTCTTCATGGCAACTTAATCATTTCTACAGCAACAGATTGTGATGCCACAAGGAGGATTAGGATGGATGTAGACAGGAAACAAGGGCAGTTAAAGTCTAGGAGCAGTGATCCTGTTTTCATGTTATTGTACATATTATAAAAAAAAAAAGGGGGGGGCAAAACACAACAGAGTTCCACTCTTCTCACTAGCCTCTGCCTTTTCTTTCCATATTTCTGAGACACTCTATGACATTAATTACACCAGCCCACACTACTGATCTGAATGGCCTGGAATGGTGTTACTGATGTCACAGAATGTCCAGGCAGTATGAAAAGAAAGCACAGCAACTGCTGAGGAGAAACGGATTCAGTGTAGTTACAAAGGCAAAAAAAATGTTATTATTAACGTAAGAATAAAGGTCAAAACATATCTGAAAATTGGACAGACACAAAAAGGAAAGGCCTGGCCAAAATGTGTTTTCGTTCGTACCTGTGGCGCAGAATGACGTTTCAGTGGCGCAGAATGACATTTTGGCAGGGATTTGATCATTTTCACCTAATGTGTTCATTAGATGGAGTAATAAGAAGGCTATGCTGAAAGTTTTGTGTATGAATACGTTAAAATGGCCAGGTTAAGACTGAACGTTACACTACTTCAAAGTTCACTCATAACTTCATTTATTTTCAATATTTTGACTCCAACCTTTCAACAACCACCCTTGGTCGGCACTCTCTTTTATACTAGTAGTCACGTGAGGTGCCAGAACCTAGTCACGTGAGGTGCCAGAACCAATCAGCCCACTTTTCCATCTGCAGGTTATATTTCATCAACACTAGGGAGACCCTGCATTCAAACTCTATTTCTCCCTGCACAAAATGCCACACAAACATGACTCTGATCATACTCTGGACAACTGCATCACTCTTCCTGATACTATACCCATCCACCGCTGTGGATCCCTACAGGTCTCCTATAAATGTACCCCTGCCTGAATCCCAGCCCCTTCAGACAGATTGCCACTGTTTTCACAGCCCAACCACCTTACTGTCTTTCCCCACTAATCTACCTCGCACGCTGGACCACCCCATTGCCACCCCACCCACCGCCAATGCCCACCCCCGTCCCTGAACACTGTAATCGATGGTCCTCTCTTCACTAGCTATACCTGCCCTCATCTCACTCCCCATCCCCTGCACTACCCCAAGATCATGGCATCTCCAAAGCTCTTTCCACACGAACCGCAGGCATTCCCTCACGCTTATTACCCTACTCCTCATGCTCTCCGGAATGTCCACCTAACCCCTGGGCCGGGCATCGCCTCAATATCACCACCCCGCCCTGGTAATGGTCTCTACATTGCATTTATGAATATATGCAGTCTCCCTAAGAAAACCGCAGCACTCCAATGCTGGGTAGCACAGCACACACCTGACATTCTTACGATAGTAGAAACCTAGCTCTCCAAATCTACCCCAGACTCAGCAGTCTCCCTCCCTGGTTTTACTCTGTTCAGGGCAGATCAGTGGAGTAGCGTGGAGGTGGTTGTGCCATCTACCTCACCATGACTCGTCTAGGTCATGCTTTACCAGCCTGGAGCTTGGCCACGGGGCACAGCCATCACCCTGAAAATTACTCCGCACCCTGGTCGTGGCCAGCTTTACCTGACTACCACTTACATACCCCCATGAGCGCAAAGCCTAGCTATCCACTCCCTCACAGACTATGTCTCTACCCTGCCACACAAGGCTGAACAGCTTATTCTAGGAGATCTTAACACCAACTGGCTCAGCCCCACCTCAGGAAACATTAAGGACGACTTAGCGGCCCTTGACCTGTCACAATTAGTCACCCAGCCCACTAGACTCAACCAAGCTAGGGGGAACAGCTCCCTCTTAGACATAGTACTCACTAACCGACCACACAAAATAAAGTCTGTTAACATCCTAGCAGACTCCCTCAGTGACCACTCTCCTGTTCTATGTTTTTGGTCCTCCCCCACACTCAGTCCTGAGTATACTACCACCCCCTGTCACCGTTTTCACCCTAGGGGCCTGGACAATCTTAAGCGGCACCTTGCCCAGTTTGACTGGTCCCCAATCATTCTTGCAACAGACATAGATACTGCCTTAGCCTACCTCACCAGTGCCTTCAGCAAGGCCTGTGACATATTTGCCCCCATCACCAAATCTCGTCCAAGGAGGCAGAGTGCTGCCTGGATTTCCCCCGCACTGATCCAGCAACTAAAACATAGGGACATCTTATGGCACATTGCAGTTGATTCCGGCAGGACAGAGGATAGGCAAGCCTATAAAACAGCCCATAACCAGTGCACCTGGGCCATTAAACAAGCAAAAGCCAGCTACTACCAAGCAGTCCTGACCTCATCCTGGGGCTCCAGCCGAGCCTTTTGGGATAACATGAAAGAACTTAATGGGAATACCCGCTCCCCGATCGTTATCAATGGCACTGTTAGATGGACCAAACATGCATTGCAGACTGCCTATACAACTTTCTCTGACCTAAGTGCGGTTCTTCCTGCCCATTTCTTTGACCCTATTCTCCCATCCAACCACCCTACCTCTCGGCCCCCTTTCCACTTCAGGACGATCTCACCCCGCGACACCAAACCTTTCCTCTCACAACCCGAGCGGTGACCCCCTTGACTCCAGGATACTCCGTCTCACACTGGAGGTCATGTTAGCCCCCCTCACGGATCTCCTCAACGGATCCCTATGCCTTGGCCAATTCCCAAGTGTGTGGAAACAGGCTGAAATCACCCCCATCCATAAGACCGGAGACCGAATATTACCAAACAACTACAGGCCATCTCCATCCTCCCTCCCTCTCAAAAGCCCTGGAGAAGATGGTATCCATGCAACTCATGGACTACCTATCTAAATACAACATACTATGCCCAGAACAACATGGTTTCCGCCCAGGTCACAGCACCTCAACAGCCCTTTTGGAGTTCTCCCACCAAATACACACTGCACTTGATGTTGGTAAAATTGCTGGTGCAGTATTCCTCGACCTATCTAAGACCTTTGATACTGTGCGTCACCCACTAATGCTAGACTCCCTTAGCCAACTGGGATTCTCACCAGGCCCCCTGAATTGGTTCTCAAGCTACCTCTAGAATAGATCCCAAAGGGTCAAATTGAATGGGACCCTGTCAACAAAGCTACCAGTATGCTCAGGGGTCCCCCAAGGCTCCATCCTTGGACCTACCCTTTTCAGCCTCTTCCTAAACACCCTCCCTAGCTCCTGCACAGGCAAAATGCTTCTACACACCGATGATGCTGTCCTCATTGTCTCACACACCGACCCACTCTCGCTCCAAAGCACCCTGCAACGCACCTTCAGCCAAGCAGAAAAATGGTTCCTCAACCACCGTCTAGTCCTAAACCTGAAAAAAACAAAATCTATGCTTTCTGCACATCGCCAAAATAACTCCAGTGATGCTCTCCTACACATCACCCTCAGCACACTCCATCCCCTTGAACAGGTATCAACCTACAAGTATCTGGGCATCACATTCGACTCGGCATTTACCTTCCATACCCATCTTAACGCTCAGTCGTCGGCCATGAACTCCCAGATTGGTCTCCTCTATCGCCACAAAGACTGTCTTCCTGAGTTCGCCCTAAAACTTGCCATCACCTCGTCCATTTTGTCCTTGGCAGACTATGGACTCCCTACCTATGCAGCTGCCGACCCTACTGCCCTCACTAAAGTCCAGACCTCTATCAACAAAGCCTGCAGGCTCCTGACCGGTGCCCACAGCAGAACTCATACATGCCTACTCTGTTCTGCCTCTAACATACTCACCTTTGATGAACGGCTGCAATATCACACCTGCTTACTGGTAAAAAAGGCTCTGTCTGGGCTATGCCCTCCAGGGGTCACTACACCCCTGCAACCGGCCTCCCGCCCGGCACTCCCCTGTAATGCCACCAAAGCCACCTTCCAGGTACCTAGAGCCAGGACTTCCCTCTGCCAAAGATCCTTTCACCATAGAGCACCTGCCTGGTATAACTCACTCCCTGCGCACATCACAAACATCTCCAGAACTGGCCCGTTCAAAATAGCCCTACGCAAATACCTTGTTGATAAACGGAGCTGTACTTGTCCCTAATAGTACCTCCCAGAGTACCCCTGAACATCCCAGCTTAGTAAGCACTGGTCTCTGTCTCAGGGTATGAATAAGCCTTCTATAGTTAGTGCACCTTGTGTTTGATTTATTGTTTTACACCATGTATCTCACCTGTATTGTTACCAATGTCTCACCTCACATTTTGTTTGTCCACCCTCCCTGCGACAAGGTACCTTTGCAAACGAGTCTCTGACTCAAAGGTTGTAAATCTGATTTTATGAAATAAAAAAATTAAAAATAAAAACAGACACATTTTCCACACCACCTCATAAACGTGACATGTCATTTTTAAAATCCTGGACGAGACATGTTTTCATACCTCTGTTGCGAAATGACATTTCAGCCAGTATACAGTACTATAAATGGTACATGTCATGTCTATAAAGTGAATCCTAAAACAAGTACCTTCAAAATTTGTGGTCAGGATTGAAAAAAAAAAACTAATTTTTTAACATGCAGACAATGTTTGGCATTGACAAATACTTGTTTTGTTAGACAAGCTTTCCTTCTGGAATGTGCTCAGTCGCCTTCTTACTTAATTGTAACATCTACTGTATCATCTGTTTTAAAACTTGTAACTCTGACGTGGAACCTTTGTAAAAGAGCACTTGTGCCCAAAGGTGTCATCTGAATCTTCATAAATAAATATATAAATAACTGTATTTATTTGAATTTTGATAACCGGGTAGGCCCACTGAGACATGACAGTCCCCTTTTCAGGGACAACCCAGAATAAGTTACATACATTAGGTGAGGGAAAAAAATAAATAAATTTAGTAACAAGGAAAAGGCTCAGAATTGCCAACATGTCCCTGTAAGAAGGGAAGCAAAACACAACTTGTCTTCGCAGGCCATAAACCTGTTTGGGGGTGGGGAGAGTAACAATCACACACAGTGATAGCAGTGAGTTAGAGGATGGTGGGTGGGTGGGTGAATGCGACTCTCATGAAAGAGACTCTAAAGATTATGCCTTAGGGCAAGTAACTTTCCTGTCTTTCTGGGGTCACTTCTATGTAGAGCCACACTATTTGGTTGAGTGATAAATAGTATCACATCTCCTGACTGGCTAGAAGAGCGTAAACCATGTAGTACAGTTAACTCAAAGCCTGTGTGTTTCCTAAACTGAACATTTAGGGTCTAGTGTTTCATCAGCATGTAAACATTACTCCAGGTTATGGCCCAACATTTTTTTTTGTTTAGTTTATTATACTTTGTACTCCTGCTGCTGACCAGTCCACCATAGGCGTAGGAACCCGGGGGGCGGGGTGAGAGGGGCGGCAGCCCCCCCACACTTATTTTTTGTACGGCAAAAACTAGTTTAGAAGAAGTTTCCTTTGTACCCTCATAGGTGCCCTTCCAATCCTCCGCCCCTTCAGCCTTTACTATCTTCTGGCTCCCTTGCAGCCCACATCAGTTCCGCTGTCCTGCCCGGCCCAGTCACCTGCCATCTCTGGGACTTACTTTCTCCTTGTAGTTCCACCATGAATAAACCCTCATGGGAAGGGCTGCTGGGGTGGTGAGGGATCTGTGGTGGGTGGCGGATGACATCCTGCTTCAGCCGGGTTGTTTTCCTGTTTTCTGCCCCACTGCTGACATCAGGAAGGCCTTGCTGACGCATCACGTCATGCTGCCAACATCCCTCTCCTTCAGTCCATGGCTACAGCTGCACCACCAACCGTGGTAACCCTGGTGGTGTTACAGTGAAGACCATACTCCCTCCATCCCCGGAGGAGGTGAGAATCCATGGGACACTAAACCATCTTCTCTCTGGCCAGCCCTTCGATGATCCAGGCTCATTCCGAAACCAGGGTCATTGGCGTCACATGTGGCAGTGTTATGGCTGCGCTGGTGGGCACCTCCATACGCATCTTTTTAAGAGGGACTGATCTGAGATAAGCCAACGATGTGGCTATGGTTCATGTGGAATAAGAAAAAAAATTACTCACCATAGTAATCTTGTTTCTTCCAGGGGACCACACAGTGTGATTAAACTAATGCAGTCAGCCTTCAGTGTTGAACTGCTCCAAAGAGAATGGAATTTATGCAAATGATGGCACTCGACTTGTGCCAATTCCACACTGCTGCACTCTGAAGTGCTTCAGATTCATTGCACAGCCTAACAGGGTGAAGACCCTCTAGCTATCTAAAACAATGTAGATTAAGCCCCCCTTAATCACTTCCCCCCAACACAACTGTCCCTAAGAAGGGGACAACAACATGCCCAACTGGGTAAAAAAGACTTGAACATTAACCAGGCTTATAAAATGGGTCAGGAATTTTCTGTATCCTGATTGGCTAAGAGGTACCTATGGCCATGTCCTTATCAGGGCACATTGTGCCAACCGGCACCTCTTCAGCTAGTCAGGACTCACCACTAAAGAAATCATGGTGTCCTCATTGTAGATCTCCGTGGCCAATTTGCCCCCCCCCCCCCCAACACCCAAGCAACACAACGTCCGTTACTGCAGCTAAGTTTTACGCTATACAACAGCACCACAATATGGGAATCAATGCACAAAAAGTTTGTGTATGCCTTTTCCCTTAATTTAAAAATAAAAATATCACCTCTGCTGCTTTAGTACATAAAGCTGCCCTGCTCCTGTGAGCACTGCGACTGCCATCACGACCTGACTTTCAAGTCACAACATGACAGCACTAGTATTTGTGAGTCAGATGCTATCAACTGGAAAAATTAATGTCCAGCTTAACATTTTTAATGAAGATCTACTAAACAGCCTGTTTGCCTTTCAAAACGGAGCGGTCGCTCATTCAGCAGCAGTTTGGGAAAGCAGCAGTAAAGCAAACCGCTAACTACTATGGCACCCAATGTGAGACACGCTTGCTGCCATTTGGTCCCATCGAAACTGGCAAGTGCAGCATGAAATGTTGACTTGTAAGAGGGGGTACTACTGATCAGTTTTTACTTAATAAAATACTTTTAATGTCTCCTAACGATGGAGTGTGGTGAGAGTTTAGACGTGCAGGTGTGCAGCCCTGTCCTCCTTTTGTTTTAGGAATGCTCGTTTTGCACTAGGATCCATCCTACAGATCCCAAGTCACCAGTTTGTTCTGATCTAGTAAGCACGCAGCCTGTTCTCTTTTCAAAATGAAGCGATCGCTCATACAGCAGCACGTTTGGGAAAACGGTAGTAAAGCAAACCTATGACACCCAATATGAGAAAGGCTTGCTGCCACTTGGTCCCATTGAAATTGACTGGGCACTCTGACACCTGTCACTTAAAACTGGTATAGTGAAAAAAGTCATTAAAAAGGACAAAAACAAGAACCACTATTGTGCAGCATTATGTGTATATGGGGTAGGGGGCCAGAAACACTCACTCTTTCTGAAATGTCAAGAAAACAGAATCAGAAAACATGGGGAACAAAACACTGCCAAACTAAGAAATATTACAAAAAAATAAACAGAAAGCATACTGTGCAGCGTTGACACCACTGCCCTCTAGTGACTATTAATTAAACATCACCATTGCAATACAAGAACTGGGACTACTTTTTGGTTTTTGCTGTAGATATCATATTTTTACTCTTTATTTACAGTTATGTGCTTTTTTAAATGTAACTTTTTTAACGGGGAGCCCATTTTATAAGCAGAATAAGATACTCTGAGGTGTGGTTTGTGGCCTGATAAGAGCACTTCCCGGGTGTTAAAGGCACTGGGCGCAAGCGCCTCGTGCCTCATTACGCACCTGGGGCATGCTCTTATCAGGCCATAAATCATACCTCGTTGCGTCTTAGTCCTTACATAAAATATGTAGCATGTGACAGCAGGGATGCAGAATTAGAATCTGTCCCTTGTTTTCCTGGGTTCAGGTAGAGGAGGCAGGGTGGGAGCTTTAATCATACTGTGTGATCCCCTTGAACAACCAAGATTACTACGGTAAGTAATTTTTTCTTCTAACCCCAGGAATCACACAGTATGATTAAACTAATGCAGATTATCAAATAGTACCTTTGGAAGTTGGGCAGAGAACATATTTAAGAAACAGGTTCTGCAGAATTGTTTTGGCAAATCTGGCATCACTTCTGGACTATAAGTCCAGGGAATAATGCTTGGTGAAAATGTAAATGGTTTTCCATGTGGTTGCCTTGCAGATTTCCAATAAAAGAATGTCTCTTGCCGCAGGCACTAAAGCAGCCATGCCCCTAGTGGAGTGTGCCTTGAGGCCCAGGGGAGCCTGCTTACCAATTTTACTGTAACAGAACTGTACGCAGGCCACTATTCAGCGTGCAATGGTTCATTTGGAAGCAGGTTTACCCTTACCCACCTCATGGCTGGGTATGCTCTGGTTTATGGGCTTTGGTTCTGTCAAGATAGTGACTTAGTGCCCTCTTGACGTCCAGACCATGTAGTTTTCGCTCAGGTGAGCTTGAGGTATCAGTAAAGAAGACGGGTAATGTAACGGACTGATTCAGAAGAAAATCTGAGACCACCTGAGGAAGGAATTTCCTATTGATTCTGAGTACCACTTTATCCCTATGGAAGGAAATGAAGTTTAGGTCTGTGCACAGGGCCTGTATCTCACTTATTCGCCTGGCTAAAGTTATGGCCACCAGAAAAAATGTTTTTCACGTGACATACCTCAGATCTGCAGTTGCCATTGGCTCAAAAGGGGGTTTTATGAGCTTGGCAATATAGATGTTGAGATTCCAGGCCGGAAATGGCTCCCTAAGAGGAGGGTAGAGGTGGTTAACTCATTTTTACCCTGGGAGGCCATTTTGTATCAGGAGAATCAATGGATAGTTCGGACTTCATACGGAGCTATTGGATACCACGAGTTAAGGCCTTTGAAAAACTTTTTAAAAACAAGGTGAGAGGCCATGGGCCTGTCTTTACCCACAGAGATATAGGCTGATGTTGCAGCCAGATGGACTTTCAGAGTAGAAGGTCCAAGTTCCAGAGTATGTAGGTGGCTCAAATAGTCCAATAGGACAGAGAGACCAGCCCTGAAGGGATTAATATCCCTTCCTGAACACCAGCTTGAGAACCTTTTCCACTTTAAAGTGCAAGTTTTCTTGGTGGATCGTTTCTTGACCCCCTAAGCACAGTCAGAAACTCTTCAGAAAGGTTTAAACTGGCAAATTCTAAGTCTTCAAGAGCCAAGCCTTCAGCTACAAGGACCTGAGTTTGGGGTACAGGCTCTTGCCCTGAAAGGATGTCAGCAGGTTGTGCCTCTGGGGCAGGTGGATGGGCTGTGAGGCAGACAAGGTCAGTAGGAGTGAATAAGATGGTTGCCTTGTCAAATCTGGTGCTACCAGAATCATTGTTGCTGGTTGGGACCTGAGCTTTATCAGGGTCCTGAGCAACACAGGAACATGAGGGAATGTATACAGGAATCTGCCCGACCAATCCAGTGTCAGGGTGTCTACTGGAACAGTGCACCTGCTTGCAGGCCTACAACAGTACTGTGGCAGCTGATGGTTGTCTGTGGAGGCAAAGAGAGCCATCTCTGGGGTGTCCCACCATCTGAATACTGCCTGGAGTACCTGTGTATTCAGGGACCACTTGTGGTGATTCTGGCTGATCCTGCTGAGGGAATCTGCCAGGATGTTGTCCTTCCCTGGCCGGTGGACGGCAGACAGAGCCACCTGTAGGGAACAGTCCAGGCTCCATATCTCATGGTCTCTGTGCATAGTGAGGTGGACCCGGTGCCCCCTTGTTTGCTGATGTAGTACATGGTGGTAGTGTTGTCTGTTCTGACCTGCACTACCTTGCTTTTCAGGTGCGGGCCAAATGCCTGTAGTCTGGTAAACTGCCCTGAACTCTAACAGGTTTATGAGCAGGAGTGATTCCTACGGTGAATAAGTGCCACTGGCTGTTAGGTCGAGCATGTGCGCTCCCCAGCCCAGGAGGAAGGCATTCGTGGTGAGCACCACTGATGGGTACTCCTTTGGAAGGGAGTCCCTTCTCCGAGGTTCTCCCTGTCTGACCACAGCTGCAGGGCCTGTAACATGGTTTTCGTAACTGGCACTAGTTTGGTCACGGGATGCCTTCTCTGAGACCAGTGATCTCGCAAGTGGAACTGTATGTCTCTCATTTGAAACCTGGATCCTGGCACTATTGCTGTGCCATGTGGCCCAGTAGCCACTAGAAAGGTCTTGCTGGCCTGGGTCTGTTTAGTTGGAATGACTGTACCAGCTGCAAGATACTGCTTATTCTGTCCTGGGGAAGAAAGGCTCTTCCCTGGGTGGTATCCAGTTCTGCTGCTATGAAGTCAAGGACCTGGAATGGCTCCAGCTGAGACTTCTAGGCATTTACGAGGAAGCCCAAAGACTCCAAAGTGGCTCTGATGAGAGCCAGAGAGTCTCTGCTTTGTTGCAAGGACTGTCCTATGACTAGCCAGTCATCCAAGTATGGATACAAAGTCACTCCCTGCCTTCTCAAGTGCACCACTACTATAGCCAGGCACTTTGTGAATGCCCTGGGGGCTGAAGTTAAGCTGAATGGCATGGCTGCAAACTGGTAGTGGCCTGATGGAAATCTGAACCTCAGGTATTTTTCATGGCTGGGTCGGACTGGGATGTGAAAGTAGTCGTTCTTGAGATCCAAGGATGCCAACCAGTCTCCTTTTTGCAGTGAAGGAATAATCATGGCGAAAGTGACCATCCTGAACTCTAGTTTTGACACTTTTTTTTTAGAAGTCTTAGGTCCAGAATAGATTGCCAGTCCCCATTTTTCTTTTGAGTTAGGAATTATCAGGAGTAGAATCCCTTTCCCCTCTGCAGTAGGGAACAGGTTCTATAGCCCAGATGGATAACAGATTTGTTACCTCTGACTCCAACAGAGCTCTTTCTGCAGGAGGAGCCAGGGCAAAATTTCTGGCTTTGAGTCTGAGAAAGGAATTGAAGCTTAGAGGCAGTCCCTGGCTCACTACCTCCAAGACCCACTTGTCTGTGATGATGGAATACCAAGCTTGGAGGATGTGAGCCAGCCTGCCTCCTACCGGTAGGGGGGAGGTGACCTGTGCTAGACTGTCAGGGGTTCTGCTTGGGTTGGGTCTGTGTTTGAGGAACCTGGTCAGACTTCCTCGTGGTCCTTCTGTCCCTTCCTCTAGAGAACCCCCTGGTTTGTTGGTAGTCCAGCATCACTTGGGCCTGGAAAAAAGACCTGTAGTAGGAACCCTTACCCCTGCCTTCCCCGTACTGGGACCTGTAGAAGGTGGATGGCTTATCCCTTGCAGAATTGCTTCTGTAAGTAGATGTGTATTCCTCCACCTTTTTCATGCATGCCTCTGTTTTATTTCCAAAAAGGGAATCACCTTCACAGGGGAAATCCATTGCCTTAGTCTGCGTGTCCTGGGACAGGTTTGTGGCCCCGAGCCAAGCAAACTGTCTCACTGATACTGTGAGTGTCATAAGTCCGGCTGCAGTGTCACTGGCATCCACAGCCGTATGGAACTGGTACTTGGTGGCATCCAATGCTGTCCTGGTAGTTTCTGCCAGGTCCACAGCCACGTCTCCAGGAATTTTGTCTGTTAAGGCCAATTCCGAATTCCATAAGGATTTCTGATACTGGGCTGCATAAGCTACGTAGTTAGCCTGCCTCACTAAAAGTGAGGCTACCATGTACCCCTTTTTACCCATCCCATCCAATTTCCTGGAATTTTTGTCAGGAGGGTGGGATGACAAAGGTATCCTGGCCTTGTCACATGCTGCAGCCTGAACCTTCATGGTCAGGATGGTTAAACAGAAAAGCTGAATTTGCTCTGTGGAGCTGATATTTCTTGTTTATTTTCTTACTTACCCCCGGGACAGAAGTAGGGGTTTGTAAGATTTTTAGAACAGCTTTCCTTAAGGATTTATGTATTGGAAGCAGGAGCCTTTTTGTGGGGGCTAACCCCATCATGTCAAGGAAAGCTGCTTCCTCTTCATCCTCCACTGTCTCCTGAATGGAGAGGTTGAGGGTGTTCGCCATTTGTCTGACAAATGAATAATGTGAGGTATAATCCTCTGGTCCCCTAGGGGGAAACCTAAGTCTTGCTCTGGGGACACCTCCGTTTCAATGGGTTCACCTTCCTCTTCCTCCTCTTCTACCTCTTCAAAGACATACACTGGTTCCTGAGCCACAGGATCTGTAAGGCTTTCGCAATGCCCTCAGCTGAGGGCAATGCAGGTCTGTCAGCTGAGAGCTCCTTTGGCTTTTCAGCATGAGGAGCAGCGACGTGCTTCTCTTTATGTTTTTGTTTTGCTAGAACTGATTCATTAGCAGGTTCCACTGGCCTTTTTGTTTTTGAAGAGTCAGCTTTCTTCATGGATTTTGGATCCCATGACTCTTCAGGACGTTCTTTCTTTGAGGAGGAGGAAGGTGCCTCATCAGAAGACTTAGTAGAAAGGATGGAGTGGCCATTTTCTCTAATTTCTTAGCCCTTTTCTTTAGTGTTTCAGGGCAAAACGTACTGCAAATATCACAACTGGCAAAAATGTGGCTGGGTCCAAAACAAAAACACACAGTTTGTGCCTATCTGCCTTAGCTACAATCTGGCCACAGCTAATGCAGTTTTTGAACCCAGTCGGTCCTGTCTTTTTCTTACTTTTGGGTACTTCTGACATGGATGTCAGACAAGGTAAAGAAATAAAACCCAAACGGAACTGTCGGTTCTGTAACTGACTCAGATATAAATATGTGTAATATAAGTGCTCGATTCCCTAAATAATATGGGAACCGCAAGTCACTCGGTTCCTGACAGGAAAAACGAACAGCGGTTTAAATAAAAATACAATAAAATAAATAACGTTACGGATCCCAGTAGGAACCAGAACATTAGAGAAATAGAAGTATTTTTTCTGAGGTAAAAGAAACTCTCAAACAGCAGTTCCCCATGGCTCCGCGGAACCGATGAGGAACCGAAAAAAGAAATAAAACCCAAATTACTAACTAACTAACCTGAATGGGGAAGCAATATAAAATAAATACTAAATAAACGTTACTTATCAACAAATAAAATGTAACAAGTAAGTTGAGGAGAGCTCTCAGACATGTCTGAACTGGCAGACGGAGAAATGAATCTGAAGCATTTCAGAGTGCAGCAGTTACTAGGTGAAGCAGTTTGAAATTGGCACGAGCCAATTAGAGTTCCATCATTTGCATAAATTCCATTCTCTCTGGAACAGTTCAACACTGTAGGCTGACTGCATTAGTTTAATCATATTGTGTCATTCTTGGGGTTAGAAGCTCTAACAGAACCTTTAAATGGTTCGCTGCTAAGGAGCAGCAGTGCTGACTGCATTTGACAATCCCATCAGACAGACAAATTTTGGAAATTGGGACTCCTTTACAATTTTGACTGAAAGAGACAATCAGCTGGGATGGCTGAGAATTCTGGACATCAAGAGAATGGAGCACCACTTCAAAGGGATGCTCTGGTTTGGGAAAGAATGATGACCATACCAAAGATTGGTTAATAAGAAATTCCGACACCACGTCTGGCAGAAATGTAGGGTGTGTATGGAGAACATCCTTTTGTTTTGTTTTTTAAGTTACTCTTTTATTTCATGTACCAACCGGCCCTGATCTTCCAGTCTCCCCATCCCTGTCACTCCACTGTCCTCCAGGACTTAACTTTGTTTGGCTTGTTCCCTCAGGGCCAATCCCTCTGACAGGGTCAGCAGGGTCCCTCAAACCCCACTGGATACAGGATCTGGTTAGCTCGAATGGTGCCTGGCTAGCCAGGTGCAGGGCCTGCGGGAGACCAGATTCATCCTACTGGTCACTGCTGTGCTTTTCTCTGTTCTGCGATATTCAGGAGGTGCGGACCTGCAATGCTGTCACGACGCACGCCACACACTCCCGTGCATCCCAACACCTGGGGTCCACCAGGTGTCAGTCGATGGCTGGGATCAAAGTCCCCCACCACCACCACCGAGGACAGCAGTCCATCGAATGCATGATCCTCCTCCCCTGGCTGGCCCTCCAACCCCTGAGCTTAATACCGAACTCAGGTCAAAGGTGCAGACGGCAGTAGTGCTACTGCTGCACCGGCGGGCTAGCAGAACATCCTTTTCCTTATAGAATACTGCGTAAGGAGGCTCAGTCAGAAATGTTTGTAGCTGTGACACTCTGTGCACCAAAGTGATGGTCACCTGAAAATGTTTTTCCATGTAAGGAATACCAGTTGAGAAGTAAGGAATTCCAGTTTAGATATGGCAACATGCTCGAAAGGTTTACAGGTGAGCCTTTCTAGTACCAAACTGATATACTAGCTGGCAACTGGCTTCTTTACTGCTGGTCTCAAGTGAAGTACTCCTACGAGGAACCTCCTGAAGAGAGGCTGCTATGCCACTGGAAGTCCACTGATTAATTAAACTAACTTATTAACTGCCTGCTAGCAGAACATGAGAGATTTGTTTGGAAAAAAATAAATCTATTATCTTCTACATCCTCAGGAGCTTAGCTTGTAGGTGAAGAGATCAAAGATTCGGATGTACTAGCTGACCCTGGAACTAGTTCATCAGGCTGAATTGCAATGAAATGTCCGGTGAACCTTGGATTGCTATCTGATGAATCAGTGGGTACTACATCTGCTAAGACCAGCATGATACCACAAGAATGTTGACTACTGCCTGCCTCCAGTTTACAGAGGACCTTCTAAATTAGTGGACTGGGGGGACTACAACCTGAAAGCATCAGAATGGTCCCTGCTCTAGATTTCTGGAGCAACAGAGCAGTAGTTTAGTTAGCAGTGTGGTGGGATGCAAAAACATCCAGTTCCAGCTTGCCAAACAGGGACTGTACCACATGCTCTGCGAGAGACCACCTGTGTGTTTCCTACTGTTTGACTGAGACAGTCTGCCAGGACATTTTCTATTCCCAGAAGACGAAAAACCTATATTAGAACACTGCATTTGCACTCCAAACTGTCATTGCTTCCCTGCACAAAGGATAGGAGTTGAAGCCACCCTACTTCTTTTTTTTTATTCTACTTATGCACACAGGCACATGTGAGGATATACCCCTTATCAACCCTCTAGATATCCCCACCTGGCATTCCCCCCCAAGCCGCCCAGTCTGGGAGGCCTGCAGCTTATCTCCTTAAGGCAGTGCTTCCAAAAGGGAGAGACTGAGATATACCTAGATCTCCAGATAAGGACGAAGATGTCATTCAGGTGAAGTCTTGGAGCTTCGTTTAGCTCTGTTTCGAAGGGTGTTTCAGTGTGATTTTCTCTATGGAAGTGAGTCAGTGCAAACATGCCGAAGATGTATCCATGAGTGATCCCATGCATGCTGCATCTGCCTCTGGCATTACTTTCAGACTAACCTGAATGGTCCCTAGCCGCTGTACACCAGGCGTTGTTTCCCACCCACCCTTGAGAGCAGTCCAACGGATGTTCATCCTTGCTCCTCCCAGCCAACCCTCTGGTGCTCCGTGCTCAGTCCTGAACCTGGGTCACCCGTGTTGCAAGCAGTAGTACTACCACTATGCTAGGGGGCCCGGCTCCACCCTACCTGTTTGAGACAGAACACAATACACCGGTTTTCCATCTGGAGATGTACTACCTTGTCCTGGACTGCATCTAACAGGGCTTGCAACCCGCAAAGGACTGCTGTCATCTCCAACACATTTGTGTGAAGATGCTGTTTTTGGATAGACCAAGTAACCTGGGTTTGGAGACCTTGGCAGTGTGTTCCCCAACTCAGATAGGATGCATCCGTTGTTACTGTCATTTGGGGTTCCAGAGAGGAGAAAGGAAACCCCTCGAGGAGATTCTTTTTCTTGGTGCACCACAGAAGAGACAGAATCAGAGGACTCATCACACGCATGGAGGACTCATCACACGCATGGAGTGATCCAAAAGCTGGGAAGCTTGGGCCATCTGCTGCTGAGCATCCACTGTGATGTTGTCATTTGGAACCTTATGAAGGGTACTGAAAAGACTGTGGCTGCTTTGAGACTCAGTAATTTCTGCATAATGTGCAATGCTGCGTGATTCTTTGTTCTGATGTAGCAAGCCACCTGCACAACATAGTCCGTTCTGTCCTCTGCAAAGAAGGACCTGACTTAAATCCAGGATAGCTCCTAAGAACAGAAGCCTCTGAGTCAGAACTCCTGGAAACTTGGGCAAGTTCGGTAGGATGACCATTGTAACTGGACTGCTGCTTTCACCTGATCCTTGGTAGGACTTTTTATCTCCTGTTTCACTCCAAGCTGCCCCCATCCATACCATTCCCTTCAGCCTCATCTCCCAGCATCTCTGGGTCTCACCTCTGTGCTCCAGTCAGTCCTCTGCTACAAGATGTTTGGAGGTACCCAGTGTGGCAAGATAAGCCTATATCCTTTATTAATGTTCCTATTGTATGTGCTGTAATGTAGAGTTAAGACACTGCCTCTTTAAAAAGCCAGAAAGAGCTAAACAAAATAGAACAGAATTACCAAACGATAGTTTGGGTCTGGTACTCATCTAGATAAAAAACACACAAGTTTATGACCATAAAAGTCATAACTCTTGGATCAAATGATCAAACTAGACATTTAGCCTCCACTAGCAGGAAAGGGCCGGCAGGAGGCCAGCTGAAGGTCAACCAGAACCAGATTGTGCAGAAACCAGATGTTACAGGAGTTAGACATGGAACCACAGTGACACCTGCAGAATGAGGTGAAACTGTTGCACCCCAAACTATATATTCCAAAAGGGGTGGGTGTGGCTTGGAAATGACCATTCAGACTGTATTGATCAGGCACACATTTTGAACATCATTGCAGTTTAGCTTGGAGTCAAAAGCCTGAGGACTTGGAGCATGTCAGAGCTTAGAGAACGTAAGCTGTTATATACTTTGGTTAATGTTTATGTGGGTCTCTTGGATTACTTTTAGAACAAGACCTATGTTTTTGTGGAAATCTGATTTTTGACAGGCAAAACAGAAATTTTGATTTTAAGTCGGAATTTGGGAACAAGGACTTCACTCTAAGATAAACTCTATGGGCGGGATATTCAGACTGCGCCAGGCTGTGGCGCAAGCCTGGGCGCAGCGCAACTGGGATGCGTCAGGGCGTTGACAGGGTGATATTCAATGGTGCTGTGCCATGGCTCAGCACCGTTGAATATGACACTGTGGCCACTCGCATTGCACATAAGGCAGTGGCACTGCGCCAGCGCAAGTGGCCAGAGAGGAGCAGGGGGATGCGCCAGTGCAAGTGCCATTGCACTAGGTGCAGCAACCATGATATTCAGCGGTGGATATGCAAATGGAGCCATAATGCATGCAAGGTGCAAATGGGTCCATTTGCTTGTCATTATGGCCCTATTTGCATGCAGGTGCACTGACCCCCGGCAACTTGTGCCTGGCGCCCTGCCAGGCTGCAGCCGTCGGGGACCGATGCCCCCTGCCTCTCGCCGGTCAATGCACCCCAATGCCCGATCGCGGGCATTCAATGAATTAAAATCTCTGGTGGTCCAGTGGACCCGATCCCACAGCCCAATCGTGGGAACACGGTACATGAAATAACCCTGGTGGTCAGTGGTACCCCACTCCCAACCTGCCCTACTAGTCCCGCCACCCGCTCCCCAGTCAGCAGCGGGTGGCAGCACTCATCCGTAGCTGCCCGCTGATCGAAGCGTGCGGTATGGTGCCGACGTTACCAGCTTGGTTGTCGGCGCAGTGATCAGCCAGTACTCACACAGTCTCTAATATGTGAATGAATGGATTCATTGCTGATTTTTGGGATCAGGTAGTACAGTACGGTTTGCATCGCCCATTGCCCACGCCGAGGACCAATGGGTGTACGACCATACCGTATGCTTCCAGTCAGCGGGTGTCTGGCTTGTGGGTGGGCTGCTGCTGCCCGCCACTGACTGGGGGAGCGGAGCGGGGTGGCGGGACTGAGTGGCCAGGTTGGGAGGAGGGGTACTGCTGGACCACCAGGGTTATTTCACGTACCGTAAGCCCGCAATCGGGCTGTGGGTTTGGGTCCACTGGACCACCAGGGATTTATTTAATGAAAGCCCACGATCGGACTGTGGGTTTGGGTCCACTGGACCACCAGGGATATTAACATATTGAAAGCCCGCGATCGGGCTGGGGGGGGCGACCGCGACGGATGGTGCCGCCAGAGCTCGGGTGGCCACCCACAGCTGGAAGCTGCCGTGTTGCGCCCTGCAGTACGGCAGCTCACCTGTGGGTGGCCAGCTGTTGCTCCCTTTCCTTTTGGCACAGCTGTGTGCGGCGCACGTAGGGGTTGCACCTGCCTACGCTTAGCACATCCCGGGCTGAATATCGGGATGTGCGGGGTATGCATGGGCACGCCCCCCCACTTGTGACGCATACATTTCTGATGCGCCCTGACACATCGGGATTTGTACCGGGCACTTTCCCCGTCTGAATATCACGCCGGGGCGCATCAGTGAGTTGCGCATGGTGCAACCCTTTTGAATATCCCGGCCTGAGTTTTGAAAAGACACTCAGAGACTGATTTTTAATTCCAACAAATCTTGTGTTTCCAAAGAAATTTTCTTCACCTACACAGAGAGAAGGTTATTCTCAAAAAGGACACATCTCTGGACTTTGAAACCTCAGAATAAGATATAGTTTAGAACAACAGTATATAGTGTTTTCTGTAAACCATCCAGTGTTATTTTTTGGTATGGTCTGCAATTCAAAGATCTTCCAAATTGTAGAATTTACTGCGTTGTTTTTATTTAAGTAAACCTGTATGATTTTCTTATCAACTCTGCCTGGGGTCTGATTGTGTGAGCTAAAATTTTAACAGAAGGGTTTTGTAAAAGACTGTACGCCTTGATAATGTAGATTGTGACTGCTCGGCTATCCTATAGAACTACTTGGGCAAGAGGCTGCAAGTGGCAGTGGTGGCATTCAAACTCGAATGTAGTACAGAGTCAAGGGGACTCAAAACTACTGTTTCCACCCTCCCACTGGGAAAAAGGAAGGTGGGTAACGCTTTCTGAACCCTACAACTGCTCACAAGTTCTGTAAAAAGCGGGAATCCTCCCTGCAAACAGGAGGTCCTACCATGCCCCTGAGGTTGGGCTCGTGCCACCCAGTCACCACTGTCGGGACCCTGGGGGGGACTTGGCCATCATACAGCCATGGTGGTGGGGCAAACATGCAGTTTCCCCCTAGGATACTCCACTTCTGTGAATAACGCCCCCTACCAGTGTCCTGGGGATGGGATCCCTTTTTCTTGCATCCTGCTGCACTGCCACCCAGATTCCTCTAGGGGCAGCCGCTGCATGGAACATGTTAACCACCCTCCAAGACAGAGGAAAGCTGTCCTTGGGACGCTCAATCCTAACTTCCTTCCAGCCAGCTCCCGAGTGACCGGTGTCTGTTCCCAAACCTGGGCGGCTGGTGTGGTAGATGGTGTGACACTCAGTACCTCAGCCCACTGCGCCACTGGGTCAGGTTCCTGGTCAGGTGTTTTATGAGCCAATCATCTACGCAGTGAAATATCTGTATCCTTGGCTTCCTGAGGCATTCAGCTAGAACTGCTACTCTCTTGCTAAAGACATGCAGCACCAACGCTAATCCAATGGGCAGGACCCTGAACTGATGATATTTGAGACCAAGACAGAACCTGAGATATGAGTGGAGGCTTAGACCAACAGGAATGTGCCATCAGCATCCTTCATGTCCAGTGATGCCAACCAATTTTGCTGTTCGAGGCTTCACAGCAGGGAACCCAGGGATACCATTCTGAACTTTTTGTGCTTTCCGTAGATATTCAGGTATCTGAGGTCTAGTATTTGATGCAATCCATATGTTTTCCTGGGAACAAGAAAGCATCTAGACTCGAGAATTTTTTTCTTGGACTCTGGTACTTTCTTCACTGCTCTGTTCTGCAACAGCTCTGCCATTTCCAAAGAAAGTTTCTCGACTACGGAAACCCAAAGGTGTGTCAATTTTTCTGGCGAATGCTCAAGCGACTGCTCTACTAATTTCAAAGAGTAACCATCTTGTTGTAAAGTCCTTAAGATCCACTTGTCTGTGGTAATGATACGCCATTGCTGATAGAACAGGCCTAATCATCCCCCCACTGGCACTAAAATGCCCACCTCGGACAACTTGAGATGGAACCATGGCTGGCAACCTATCACAGGGTTATGCTTGTGGCATGCACCTGCTGTAACTCTTCTTGCTGTGGCTTTTGAAGTGTTAAATTGGCCTGGGTTTGGGGACTGGAGCACTAGCATGACCAAAATGGAGGGAGTGGATTGGGGGAGATAGACTGGAAGCAAGATATACTTCTTCTAAGACACACTTGGCTGAATGACTACTAATCATATTAAGGAGGCAGTATAGCGCAGTGGTTTAAGGCTCTGGGCTACAATCCTGGAGACCAGGGTTTGAATCCCACAGCCCCCACTTGTATACTGTGTGACCCTGAGCAAGTCACTTAACTTCCTTGTGCTCACAGGTCGCACCTTTGCTTTATGTGTGCCTTTTCTGGTTAAATAATTTCCCCTTTTCCTTTCATATTCAATGGAACATCTGATTGTTGTTGCTGTTAATGTGAGGACATTTGAACTTTACTAGTTTACTTTAACATACTATCCTACCCGAATGTATCTTTAAAAATAGTTGTTGCAAAATTACAACAAAAACAATCCAAACATTTAAGAGTTTCTACTTCAGGTATGTAGGGTATTCAGTTCCAGGGATGTTGACACTTCTCAATTCCGAAGTGAAAGCTTCTATCTTATATGCTTCTGAATATGGGTATTTGGCAATTTCTCGCCCCTTGAGATTCCATAAATTAAAATACAGAGATACAGTCTAAAAGTTCCTCTGTATGTCAGTATCCATGCTTTGTGTGCAGAATTAGGTCAATTCATGTTAAGGAAAGAATCACCGTACTTCATCCAGATTTAAAGTGATTTTGTCATGTTTGCCATAGCAAATGAGTAGTAACCTATATGAGTTGTGAATCAATCTCCTACCATTCAAACTGCCAAAAAGTGTTGTTTTCCATGCAAAAAATGCTTTTATTTCTGTGCTCTACCTCATTTGCATAACCATGCCCATTTTTTTCTTAGTGCCGCAAGCCCCAACCGTGACATCATGCAAGAGAAACAAAGTTTTAAGCACTGTGTTGAAACAGAGACCTCTGTTGGTCAGTCTTAGTATTGCAGACATCCTTTTTCTTTCACAATTTTGGATTCATAGCAGAAGCTGGGCACCAAAGAAAAAGAAAAGCAGTCTGACCCATAATTACATTCCTGAACTACTTATAGTAATTCAGGCCCTATAACATAAACATAGAAAAGTATCCTCACCCTCCCACATTCTGACTGGAGTTGCCACTTCAGACCTCTCACTTCACCAGCAGGCAGTAAAAGTCAAACATCTACACAGACTGACAAATTATCTTTTTGGCCTAGCTGCATCACAAAAACAGTTTTCCAGAAACTTTTCTACAGACTGCACATTACTGTAAACACTACTGACATACTGTGGGAGACTGCCCTTTGATAAGGGAGACAGAGAAATCAGCTATGTACTGTACCCATAATGCCTTGCTATATATTTACTTATTTACACATACACACACACATATATATATATATATATATACACACACACATAAACAGATGCTGACACAGCAGATAAGGGCCTACGGCCCACCTAGTCTCCCCATGTGCGCACGTACTTAGCTTCTTCAAGCTTCTCTAGAACTAAGTTATATGTCTACATATTAGGTGCCATTCTGCAGTCTCCACTACCAAAATAAAGGATTGCACCTCTAAATAATGAACATTTAAATCAACTTTATAATTTACCCAGAATTCCTTGTAGCTATATGTAAAACACTGGCAATTTCCTTGCATGACATAATTTTTTATTTATTTATTTAAGATCTTGGATTAACACCTTTGAGAATAAGCTCATTAAACAGGCTCCACATCAGAGCTGAGACAAAAAAATAAACATGTTACTGGAATGCAGTAATAAAACAATATACATGGTTAGCATAGACAATGCATAATAACAATGTGTAAATGTCCGTATTGTACATATCAGCAGTGCAGAAGGACTTTGTAGAGTTGGGGAGGGGCTTAAGACAAGTAGCACACACAGTATCCTTCTCAGAGGTGCTGCCTGTCAGTGGCGCGGGTGAGGCGAGGGTACTTTGGACCATGCAGTTTAACAAAAGGTTGAAAAAATGGTGTGGAGCACAGGGGTTTGGCTTCATTGGGGACTGGGGTTTCACCTGGAGGGACACCAGCCTATACTGGCAGGATGGTCTGCATCTGTCCAGGAAGGGAACAAGTTTTTTGGGCAATCGGTAGGCCATGCCCACCTTTAAGTCATATCAGATGACTTAAAGGTGGGCAAGCAATGTGAGAAGGCAGTAAGGAGGGCTGGGGGGATACTGGGATGCATAGGGAGAGGCATCACCGGTAGAAAACAGGAAGTTGTTATCCCTCTGTACAGACAGCTGGTGAGACACCATCTGGAGTACTGTGTGCAGTTCTGGAGACCCAATCTCTGCAAGGACATAGACAAGATGGAAGCTGTCCAGAGCAGGGCTTCTGAAATGGTGCAGGGTCTGCACCAGGAAGACATATGAAGAGAGACTAAAGGAGCTTAATATGTATAGCCTCAAGGAAAGGAGGAGAGGGGGACATGATAGAAACGTTCAAGTACCTCAAGGGAATCAACAAAGTCCAAGAGAGTAGCATCTTTCAAAAAAAGAGGTGTGCAAGAACAAGGGGGCACAATTTGAAGATGGGGGGGTGGCTCAGAGGTAATGTAAGGAAGTATTTTTTCACAGAGAGGGTTGTGGATGCATGGAACGGCCTTCCGGAGGAAGTTGTGGAGTCAAAAAACAGTGATTGAATTCCAGCATGCATGGGACAGCCATAAGGCAATTCTAGGGGGTGGGGGTAGAAAGAAGTAGGCTGCTGGTTAACTAGGATCTGCAGCTTATCCATTAGGTAGGGAAATGGGCAGACTTGGTGGGCCAAGCGGTCCTTATCTGCCATCAAATTCTATGTTTCTATGTACAATGTATACCAACTTTAACATCATCAACACAGGGCTAATGAAAGGAAATTACAGGGCATGAGAGAAGAACGTCATCCAGAAGGCGTAGTCAGAAGTAAGCAAGAGGTGAAGGAAGACAAAAATTAAATCAGTAAAAAGGCAGGCATCCAAGTCTAACCAGCCATCAGGGGAAGGGAGGGAGGGGGGAGGTGGGAAAAAAGATGGGAGTGGAGGTGGGATTGTGGCCACACATAGAAAACTGGAGGGTGGGCAGAAACAAAAACATACGAAAAAATGACTATGACAGATTTTTTTTTTACAAAACAAATTGCAGCTTCAATATCTGAAACATGGGTGGAATTGGCATACTATGTGAAACAGGCATCTGCAGAATGTGACTAAATAACTTTAAACTTCTAGAATCTCGATTTGTTGCTAAAGTCTTGAAGAACATTACAGTACTCGGATTGCATCTTCTCCCCCCACCAATCTTTCCTATTTGAAATTAGCTATGTTCCCCGCAGGGCTAGCCTCCCTTATGACTGATGTATGGTTTAAACCAAAGGACACTGTAATCAGTAAAATTAAACAAAGATACAGGGGTACTGAAAAACAGAAATTAAGGTACTTAGAGACCCATTTTCAAAAGATTAGCACGGCACAAACAAAGTGTGCACCGCGCTAACCAGGAATAGCGCCGTCCATCAGGGGTGTAGCCATATTCAAAGGCCACCTATATGAGGCGCACCCCAACAGAGCTGTGACGCACAATATCGCACTATGCATATGCAAATGAGGGATCCCCAACGCACACGCAGTGCAGCACGATACTGCTGGTTTTCAGAAGTGCTAAACAGCCAAAAGAGTGGCACAGTTTAATGTTTCTAAAACGGCAACAGGAACATTGTTTAACCAGGAGTAGCACATTAAGCCGGAGCTTGTTTCCAGATGTGACCTGGGAGCACAAGGAAGTTTAATAACTTGCTCCTGATCACACAGTATGCACCTAGGCAGCTGTGGGATTCAAACCCACGTCTCCAGATCTGTAGCGCAGAGCCATAACCCACTGCACTACACTTCCTACTACTGAAACCCAGCCCTTAACTGTGTGCAGAGGGGGTGGGTGCCCCACACCCCTTCCATGCACCGTTAAGGGCTGGTACCCCTTTGGTCCAGTGATCCCCCCATGCCCCCATATCCACTAAGTAATAAAAATGACATCTCTGGTAGTCCAGCCATCCCACCCATGCCTGATCCCAATATACATAATAAAACAGAAATCCCTGATAGTCTAGCAGTCCCTCCCCAGCCCAGATTCCCTGTGCTACAACAGTAAAAGTGTCCCTGGTAGTCTAGCGGTCCATCCCATGCCCCGATCCCCTGTCATGTAAAAGACAAAGATGCCCTGGTGGTCTTGCAGTCCCTCCCGAGCCCCAAGCCCCTGTTAAATGACAGAAACAGTATTCCCTGATGGTCTAGCAGTCCCCCCTTCCTATACCCTGACCTGCCTGTATCAGACAAAATACTGTCCCTGGTGATCTAGTGGACCCTCCACCCAGGTAGGTAGTGTCCCCCCCTCCCGCCTCAGCCCGGGAGCTGGCGGCTGGCACAGCCTCCACTCACCACCATGGCCGATCACAGACTGAGCTCTCCTGGCGTGCTGCCTGCCAGGACAGTTCAGTCTCGGCCAGGCCGTGGTGGTAAGCAGAGGGAGGGCCGTGCCAGTTGCCAGTTCTCGGGTTGGGACGGTGGTGGACACCACCTATCAGATACGGGGAGGGGCAGCTGCAGAGTAAAAAACAAAAAACTGATAGCTGTGATAGTTGCACAATCGAAGCAGACTCGCTTAGACCTTAGGGCCTGCATCTGCTGTCATTTTTTGTATGTTTGTATGTTCTTAAGCCTTGGCTTAGCTTAGTGGGTCATTCCCGGACAACAATGGCAAAATAAATAAACAGGGATTACCCGGTATATGCAGGGGTGTAGGTAACCAGACCCGAATACTTAAAAGGGTTTCATAAAGTTTGGTATTTTTAATGACGCAGCCTATAATGAACAACACAGATATTTACCATTTGTTTGTCTCTGGAAGTTGCAAGGATAGAACAACAAATCCTAGTGCTAGAGTTCCTTTATGTCTGTCCCATGCGTTTTTGAATTCCCCTACAGTTTTTCCCCCTGCAACCTCTGCCAGGAGGCTGTTCCATGGATACCACCCTTTCCATGAAAAAATACTTTCTCACGTTACCCCCAAGTCTACCCCCTCTATTTTCATATCATGGCCCCTTGTTCTTGAACATCTTTTTTTTTGAAAGATTCTGCCCTCTTTACAACCTTCAGGTATTTGAAAGTCTGTATCATATCCCTTCTCTCTCTCTCCTCTCCTCCAGGGAATACATACTGAGATCTTCCAGTTTCCCCTCATGTGACTTTTGGTGCAGCCCCTGCACCATTTTTGTCACCCTTCTCTGAACCACTTCTACTCTGTCTGTCCTTCTGGAGATGCAGTCTCCGGAACTGGACACAGTACTCCAGATGAGGTTTCACCAATGTTCTATACAGTGGCATCACCACCTTCTTCCTTCTGCTGGAGATACCTCTCCATATGCACCCCATCATTCCAGTGACCCTCCTCACAGCCTTCTCACATTGTTTGGTAACCTTTAGATCATCAGATATGATTACTCCCAGGCCCCTTTCCTGTTTGGTGGCTGTCAGTACCTCCCCACCATCATGTACAGCTCCCCCGCATTTCTGTGCCCCAAGAGCATGATCTTGCACTTCTTTGCATTGAATCTTAGCTGCCACACCCTTGAACACTCCTCAAGATTGCTTAGGTCCCATCCCATTTTCTCTACCCCTCCTGGAGCATCAACCCTGTTGCAGATCTTTGTGCCATCTGCAAACAGATGCACCTTCCCTTCCAGCCCCTCTGGAGTGTCGATTATGAAGACATTAAAGAGGACTGGTCCAAGCACTGATCCCTGCGGGACCCTGCTGGTCACCCCCCTCTCTTCAGACTGAACTCTGTTCACCACCACCCTCTGTGTCCTATCACTAGCCAATTTTTGCCCCAGTTTACTACCCTGGGACCCACTCCTGTGATTCCCAGCTTGTTTACTAGCCTCCTATGTGGGACAGTGTCAAAGGTCTTGCTGAAATCCAGGTAGGCCATTTACTTATTTATGTCTTTGTTTACTGGGTAAGTGCACTGATCCAGAGGACTGTTTTCAGTCACGACCTGGGCCACAGGGTGGGAAGCAACAGAGAGAAACATAGCAACACATACAGGGAAACTTCAGTCTATACTGTAAATTCACACCTCGGGCATGAGGTGGTGTAGCTTAAAGAAATACAAATAACATAATAGTACAAGGCAATGGCCAGGCATACATAGTGTGAAAAGTGAGCCATACATAGCAACAGAAATATCATGAGATACAGGAGCCACATCACATGTTGCAGGACAACATATGTAGCACTACAAATATGATGTGAGACCAGTTTAGTACAGTCATCAGTAAAGTTGTGCGGGTTCAAACAGTTAGAGTCTCATATCAGTTCATGGATTTGAGGTAGCGAGGGAAGGAGGGTTATAGAGAACTACAGTGACGAGGGAGGGGATGAACAGGAGGCAGCGGAGGGAAGGAGACATGGGCATTAGGGTGCCTTAGAGTTACTTAATGGGTGCAGTGACAGTCAGCAGCTGCTAGGAGCCAGGTTTTCATGGCCTGTTTGAAAGCCAGGTGTGAGGGGGATGCGCGGATAAACTGTGGGAGCTTGTTCCATAGGGAGGATGCAGAGACGGAGAAAGCTCTACTTCCAATTGCTGTGGAGACACGGGATGTCTCCAATGGGGGGACTGGGGATGCCCTAAGTGTCCTAGGAGCCACTCTGTCTGTCAAGAGGAGCGAGTAAGGGGATAGGTGTCGGTATCTTAGTGCATTGTCCACTAGGCAGTTCATTGCATAGTCAAAGTGACCTCGTACAGGGTGCCAGCCCAGTGACTGGTAAAGAGTGCAGTGGTGGGTCTGGTGGGGAGCTTGAAGGATGAAATGACAGACAGAGTTATAGGTAGTGTTTAGTTTTGATTTCAAGGTGGGGGATACGAGGGAGTAGATGGGGGAACAGTAGTCAAGTACAGGCAGTAGGTTGCCCTGGGCGATGGCAAGGCATGCTTCAGCCGATAGAAGGTTTTTGAGTCTGTAGGCAGCAGCAAGTTTTTGGTGGATTCTCTACACAGTGTTGTTAACATGCTTAGTGAAAGAGATGGAGGGGTCAAGAGTGACACCTAGGTATTTAAACGATGGGACGTTCTCAAGAGGGGGGCCTACTGGGGTGCGTACAAGGGGGGAGGAGTCGGATTTGGCAGCTTTGGCGAGGAAAGGCTTGGAACCAAAAAGCATGGACTTGAGTCTTCTTTTCATTGACTAGCAGCCTGTTGGCAAGGAACCATTTATGAGCAGAGCCATAGTTGTGCGTGAGGATGGAGGAGGTGAGCTCGATGGATTTATCACTGTGGTAGAGAACCAGGTCGTCTGCATAAAGGAGAGCTTGACAGCTGAGGCCATATCCACTGCCTCTCCCTGTTCCACCTCCCTAGCCACCCAGTCAAACAAATCTATCAGATTTGTTTGACAAAATCTTCCCACTGTGAATCCATGCTGCCTCAGATCCTGTGCTTCACTGGATTCGAGATAATATCACAAACCTTTCTTTTAGTAGCAGCAGACTCTGATGTTGCAGGTGTGTCAGCTCTTTGACTTAGTTCAGAAATCTATGCAACACCAACAGGATCCTGGGCGAGGGGAGGGGCAGCTACCTAATGCCAGTACAGAGATTACCCACTGACCCAGCAATGGTTCGGCAGTTCAGTTTATTTGGCTACTAGGACATTTATCTGGGCTTTTAAGAAGATGCAACCATTAGCTCAGAGGACTGTCAGGCTACATAAGAAGTTCATTACATTTTAATCATGCATACTGTTTCTGTGTGGGCCTGAAACAAATGGTTCCCCCATGGACTCTCATCTGTGCCCAAGAGTGTGAAGCCAGTGGCGCACACTAAAACTGTTTTTCTCCCTGAGACTGTGATATGTCTAAGTTTTGTTCTGGGGGCTCTCTCTGCACCCAGTATGCACAGCTGGCAGCCAAATGTTGTAGACCGTTTCCTTCCTGCTGCAATAACCACATCAGTAAACTGATTTCTAATGCATTAATGTCTTGTAAGCAGGTTAGAGAGCCTGACATTACAGACAAAACTGGAAAAAAATAATTTTCATACAAATTACTGCCTATATTTCACACAGTCCATGTATTTAGCAGGGCTCTTAGTAGGATTTTATTTTAAGGGTACAGGATACACAGGAACAAAATGGGCGTCCCAGGAAAATGTTTGAGAGACTCAGAGTGCTACTGTGGTGAAAAGTGCTAAAATGCAGAAAAAAATACCACAATTTAGCACTTTTTACTGCACTCGCAGGTACAAATTACCACCAAAAGAAACATTTTTCTACACTTGTGGGAAACAGTGCGAGTCCACAGGACACCCACTGGGAAAGCACCAACTTCATTTACTGCCAACTGTGTGTAAAGGACATGGGTACCTGCATCCCTGAGAGCCCTGTTTAACTGACCCTTTTTTCATAAAAGCTATATACATTAACATGCAAACAGGTTTACTCTCCACTAGATTTAATCTGCTCTACGAACATACGAAATTTGCCAGCAGATAAAGGCCTAGAGGTCTATCAAGTCTGCTTGAATGTACAGCTAGCACCCCTTATTCTGCAGCTGCCCCTCCCTTCCACCCTTCCCCTTGTCCTGTCCCATCCTTGTTTGAAGCAGTGCACTGTTCTACTGCATACCACTTCAGCAGGTAACGCATTCCACCCAGCCACCACCCTCTCTGTAAAAAAGTGTCTCCTCATCTCCCTCCTGAACCTTCCTTGCTCCAGTCTCATATCATGGCCCCTGGTGGCCCTCCCCTCCCTTGCTTTGAACAGCCCCACTGTACCCATCTTGTTTATTCCTTTCATGTATTTAAAGGTTTCAATCATGTCACCCCTGTCTCTCCTCTCCTCCAGTGAGTACATGTTCAACTCCTTCAACCTCCTCTCGTATGATAGGTCCCCCAGCCCCTTGATCATCTTTGTTGCTCTGCCTGCACCCCCTCCAGTAACTTAATGTCCCTCTTCAGATACGGACGCCAGTACTGCACGCAGTACTCCAGGTGTGGTCTAACTAATGACCTATACAGTGGCAGAATCACCTCCTCCTCCTCGAGGATATACCCTTGCAATACAACCCAGCATTTTGTTGGCCTTGCAGCTGCCTTCCCATTGTGCTGAGCTGTTCATTGACCCTGTAATAGCACACCCAGATCCTTCTCCTCCTCTGTCTGGGCTAGCTGCACTCCCCCTAGCTGGTAACTCCTCCTTGGGTTCTTCATCCCAAAATGCAGCACCTTGCACTTTTTGGCATAAAGCACAGTTGCCAGGTGTCTGACCAGGTTTCAAGCTTTGCCAGATCATCCTGCAACCCCTGCCATCCCCCTAGGTCATCCACCACCGCGCCTACCTTGGTATCATCAGCAAACAGACTGATCTTGCTCTTTAGTCCCATGATATGTCTGCAATGAATATCCCAAACAACACTGGTCCCAACACTGAGCACTGTGGAACACCGCTCGTCACTGCCCTTGGGTGTGAGAGCTTCCCACCCACCACCACCCTCTGTTGCCTTCCCTGCAGCCAGTCTCCTACCCGTCTCACCAGCTTTGCACCCGCCCCTGTGCCTACTAACTTCCTTCCCAGCCTTCCATGTGGCACTGAGTCGAATGCCTTACTGAAGTCCAGATACAGGACATCGACTGCATGGCCCCTGTCCAGTTGCCTAGTTACCCAGTCATAGAACTCGACCAGCTCTAGCTGCCTGTCTACATCTGACATCATAATCCTTTGTGACATCATAATCATTTACACCGCAACAGACAGTTACGTCACAGAGGACTGTGATGTCAGGTTATACAAGCATGTAAGTCTAGGGGAACAGCAATCCTGTTTTTTTACGTTAATGAACATCGTTTTACTGCAAAAAGGGGAAGCTAATTACAGAAAATACATTAGCTGTTAACTGAGATACATAAAAAAAAAAGTAAACAAAAATCAATTTATTGTGCTCCCTGTGACATCAGGGGTTCTTCAAACTGGTGTAAAAAGTGGTAGATTTCACAGGCCCATAGGTGCATCAGTAGGGCTACTGCTCATGACGCTGACGCCCCATGTTCAGGTTTCAGCATATGTCGTCTGGGGACCGGAAAGAGGAGAGAGGGGTGGAGACTAGGCAGCAGCACAGTGGAGACCCCACATTGGGGTGAGGTCACTGACAGATGCAAGCCACTGCACGCTGATACCGAGAGGAGAAAATCCCCCATCAACCTGCAAAAAGCTGGTGTCACCAACAGGCACCACATGACCGACAGGGCAGGCCACCGCCACAATGTGGTCCTGTGCAAGTGTGGATAAGCAGTAAGTCCCGATAAGGTCAGTGATGGGGTTGGGGGCACTGCCAGGAGCAAGACTGGAGGTCGGGAGGAAAGAAGCAGGACTGAAAAAAGTGGCAGATTTCAAAAACACCAGTAATCTCTGCAGCTGTATGTCTTCACTTTTATAAACTTCAGACCGGAAATTCTCAAACTGCCAAAGCTAACACAGGCCTTTACAGTATATGTTAGTAGTCTAATTAATCTGGGGATTTGGATCCAAATTAATTCAGAGGTTTATTCATATTTTGTTCTGTTACTTATATTCAATGACCAACACACCGCCACGTCTGGACACCAAGAAAGGTACAGGCATGCTGTCAGTCACCTGCACTGAGCATACTCACATGACTGGCTGGTTCCCTTAAAATTCAATTCAATCCACTTTATTTACCCAGTAAGATCACTGGGCCAAGGCCCTTTTTCAGAATCGACCTGGAGCTTCATAATACGGAGAAGCTTAGATGACATACAGATAATACTAACATTATACAAAATACATTGATAACAAAAGTGTAATGTATGAAACGATACAAAGTGGTACCTAAAAACAGTTACACACAACAGAAAATTGCAGATGATGAAACAAAGCTTTTTTTTTTATTTACTGACTAGAAATGGAAGTACAATTAATAAGCAATGTGTTCCAAAAATTGGACATTGCAAGGTAAAAGCTCTCTCGCCCATACAGGTAACAGATCTTGGGATGAACAACCATTGCGTATTAGATGAATGTAACAACCTAATATCATCCCTTATATTAATTAAGCTATACAATGGAGATTTACAGGCCTGTACAAGTATGTTATTGGTCAAACAACCCAGATTATAACAATATGCCAATTTAGGAGGGAGCCAACAGAGATCATTATACAGAACAGAGTAGTGCATTTTAAATGGTTTAGCCAAAACAAATGTACATATGGAGTGAAAGGATCTCAATTAGGATTAAGCACGAACATTCTCATTTTACTCCCGTCATTCCACAAAGGAGCCTTGGCTTTTAGGAGTCATCAGCACTAATAATTTCGGGAGGGAAGGAATTTTATTTTGACATGGTCAAGCCAAAAGTCTGATCCCTTACACTTCCCGATTGTGTGCCCCACTGTTGTGCTTGGATATTTGTGATGTAACAGTCTGGAAAGTGCAGAGGCACGCTCTATAGGCTTTAATGGAGATATTTTTTTCTTAGACACTTTTTTAATCTTTTAGAAGGCCTATTTAAAAAAAAAAATCAAAGTCACCTCTCAGCTAACAAAAGCATTGGCGAAATGCACTCTTCCCACATAGGAATCAGTCATCAGAGGTTTTTTTTTACCCCCTCTCCCCAAGAAAATGCTGTGGGGAAGCCACTGGGGTTTCATGGGAGGCAAGGAAAGTCCTAGAGAGGGCGAGGCGATGAGACTGATGGAGCTTAGCTGAAGGTGGCTGTGGACCAAGTGACAGCATAAACAGTTAATAAAAAAACAAAACAGAAAAAAACTGTATATCAAGGAGCACAAGTTAAACACATATGGCCTTGATGGCTGCACCTTCCACTCCCTCAGAAAAGGAGATATATGGAGGGAAATCGTAGTGATTTGTATATCTGCTTACAAAAGAACATATATATCCTCCACTCTGCTCTGGTTTCCCTCCATGTTTTTCATGTTCTTTCTTTTTGTTCTGTGCTTTGCAAGTTTCTATATCTTGAGTGAAAAGGAAGTACCTAGGATGTAGGGACTTAGCACCTTTTGCTGTCTGTCATGTCTGGTTTTATCTGACACCAAAGTTAATTGTTTTAGTTGTTTTACTGTTTATCTCCCCTTGATAGCCCAACTGAGAAGCAACATCTCAACTTTCAGCTGGGTCCTGCTTCTACACTACTTTGCAGCTGGGTGGGCTGAAGCACTGGGAGGCCACGTGACTTACTCAAGGTCACAGAGTCAGCCAGTGACTATTTGAACCTAGGATCCCCTGGTCCCCAGTTCACTGCTTCAACTACTAGAGCTCACTAGCATCTCTTGAAAACTGGTGACCGGATATATGAGAGAAGTTTATCTTGTTCAGTATAGCTGACTGAAATTTGTTTCTATACCAGTGGGTTGTAATTTGTGTGTAAAGTAATTTTTAACATTCACCTATGTCTAAGGCTGTACCACCCATCATGCCACCCTGCCTCCAGGATCCACTCTTCTCATAGTCGCAAACAACGTGCCCCCCCTCCCTTGGCAAGACCTTCCACACAGCACACTGGGGCAATCCCTGCCCACTGGTGCCTGTCGAGTGCATTGCAATCCCACGTGAATGATGTGGATTCTCCATGCAAACTCATCCCACTGCTCTCGGACAGTGGAGTCTAGAAAGCACTGTGTAGGCAGCACTCTCAGGCTCTGGGGGAAGGCTGCAACACTCTTAGCACAGCAACGACTTCTCTGACAGCACTCTCTACAAGGAAGGGATGCAGCCCCCCCCAGTACATATGCAACTCCTCTGGCAGTACTATCAAACTTTAGGGTAGGGATCCAGCCCTCGAAGTACAGCAACAAGTCTTGAGGCAGCTCTCTCGAACTCCCAGGGACAACAGCTGCAACCTTCCCAGTACAACTGTGACTCCTCTGGCATCACTGTCGTACTCTGGTGGAGGGATGCAGCCCTCCCAGTACAGCAGCAACTTCTTTGGCAGCACCATCAGACTCCAAGGGAAGGATCCAACCCTCCCAGTTCAGCAGCAACACCTGTGGCACTATTCTCAGATTCCAGAGGAAGTGATGCCTCCCTCCCAGTGCTGCAGGCTCCTGCGACAGCAATATGACTCCAGGGGAAGGAAGCAGACTCTCAGTACAGCAGCAACTCCAGTGGCAGCACTCAGTGGATGCTGCTATTCCAGCACAGCAGTGATTCCTAAGGCAGTGCTCTCAGTCTCCAGGGGATGACTGCAGCATCCAGTACAGAAGCATCTCCAGTGGCAGTGCACTCAGGCTCCAGGGGAGGGAAGCAGCCCTCCTAGTACAGCACAGACTCCTGTGGCATCACACACAGACTAGGGGGGAGGCATCCAGCTCTGCCAGTACTGCAGCAACTCCTGTGGTATCACTCCCAGTCTCCAGGCGAAGAATGTAGCCATTCGGTACAGCAGCATCTCCTGTGGTATCACTCCCAGTCTCCAGGGGAGAGATACACCTATCCCAGTACAGCAGCTACTCTTTGGGAGCAGTCTCAGACTCCAGTGGAGGGATGTGGCCCTTCCAGTACGACGACTCCTGGGGCAGCACATCTAGACTCAAGGGCAGAGATATAGCCCTCCCAGTACAGCAGCAACTCCTGAGGCAGCACCCTTAAGACTTAAGGGGAGAGATACAGCCTTCCCAGTACAGCAGGAACTCCTGTGGCAGCACTGTCCAGGAGAAGAGATCCAACCCTTTTAATACAGCAATAACTCACGTGGCAGCATTCTCAGATTCTGGGAAAGGGACCCGACCCTACCATTACATCGATGACTCCTGTGATACAGCTCTCACATGGAAGAAAGATCCAGCCCACCTGGTACAGCAGCAATTCCTGTGCCATCACTCTCCAGGATGAACTATCCGATACTCTCACTACAGCAGCAACTCAGTGACAGCACTTTCTGGGGGAAAGAATGCAGCCCTCACCCAGTACATCAGCAACTCTTCTGACAGAACTCTCAGACTTTGGGGTAGGGATCCAGTCCTCCCATTACAGCTGCGACTCATGTGGCAGCATGCTCAGACTCCGGGGGTGGGGAGGAGAAATGAAGCCCTCCCAGTACAGGTGCTGCTCATGTGGCAGCACTTTCAGACTCCAGAAGAAGAGATGCAGCCCTACCAGTACAGTAATTATTTCTGTGAAAACACTCTTAGGCTCCAGGGGAATAGGGATGCTTCCCTTCCAGCATAGCAGAGACTCCTGTGGCAGCATTTGTGACTCCAGAGGAGAGATGCAGACCTCCCACTATGGCAGTGACTCCTGTTGAGGTGTTCTTGATGCTGGGTCAAGAATGCAACCCTCTCTGTGATGCACAGACTCCTATGGCAGTGCTCTAACTCCAGTGGGAGGGATGCAGATTCTCAGTACAGTAGCGATTCCTGTGGCAGCACTCATGGAATACAGCCCTTCTAGCACAGCAGAGACTCCTATGGCAGTGCTCTCAGACTTTGGGGGACTAGGGAGCCTGCTGTCCCAGTAGAGCAGAGATTCCTCCGGCAGAACTCTCAGACATTGGGGACTAAGGATGCATCCTTCATGGTATGGCGACTCCTTTGGCAGCACTCTCAGACTCCAGGGGAGGAATGCTGCCCTCCCAGTACTGCAGTGACTCCTGTGGCAGCACTCTCAGACTCTGGTGGAAGAATGCAGCCATCCAGTATAGCAGCATCTCCGGTGGCTGCACTCCCAGGCTCCAGGGGAGGGATGCAGCCATCCTAGTATAGCAGAGACTCCTGGGGCAGCACACAGACTCAAGGGGAGAGATGCAACCCTCCCAGTATGCATCTCTCTCAAGACTTCAATGGAGGGATGCAGCCCTTTCAGTGCAGCAGCGACTCCTGTGGCAATACTCTCAGACTCCAGAGAGAGAGATGCAACTCTTCCAGTAGAGCAGCAACTCCTATCACAGCAGTCATGGGGCCCGATTCCAAGACGCATGCCGCAACTCGTGGGTGTATGCAAGTTGTGACATGTGCCGCTATGCCAGGAACCCTGCACCCTATTCCAGGACAGGCAGGGTCCCCGGCACTCACGTCCTGTGACTTGCAGCAGCTGCAGGGTTGCGCCACAGGAATGGTGCAACAGACCTGGGTGCCGCGAAGCGCGAACAACTCACGAAACTAATTCCTGCGACTGTCTGCCAACAGCCCCAGCCTGAGCTTAAAATCCGTCTTTCTCCTGCAGCTGCTTCACTGCCCCTGACCAGGCGCAAGCTCTGCCACTTCTTCTGGACCCGGACCCCAGACGGATGGCATCCCTGGAGCCGCCACGGAGACATAAGCCCGGCACAGGCCTGAAAGTGCTGCTACTGCCCGCCGGTGCTGTCGCGACTTGCCACCCGCCCTCCCAATCATGACAATTTTATTTATAGCCGCAGCAAGTCACATGAGCAGAAATTTACTAGCAGGCTACTTTCCCATTGTCTCCTTATATTCTCTTTCCACTAGGGGGACACGGGAACCGTTTGCTCACCCTGCAGCTATCTCTGCATCACCCTCACAGGCACCAAAAACTAGCTCCTGCCACTATGCCTCCCTATAGCATGCGCTTGCTGTACCCACATCACCTAATCTTGGCGTTATGGATCAATGCCATCCTAGGGACGACAGGTACACCTGCTTCTCCGGTCACATACACAGTCACTCACCCAGAAGCAGCCACAGAAAATTACATTGGAGCGCTGCCACACACCCTGAATCTGCCACACTAATTACTCGCACTACCTCTCCCAACCATGCGCCTCTCTTACTTGCCTGCCTGACCTACTCATCACGCTGCTCAAAATATCTTCAACTGCGCCCTGCAATGTACAACTACCTAGCCGCCATGCTCGGTGCTACTCAGCAACCTATAAATACTGCAAAGCTAGATTCCTCGCTCTCCTGCTCCTTCTAGCTGGGGATGTCCACCCCAACCCTGGTCCCCCCTCAACGAACTCTCCTACCCCCCTCACACATCCTCCACTCCCCTAGCCCTCCCGAACGGCCTAAAAATTATCCACCTAAATGCCCGCAGCCTTACCAACAAACTACCCATACTGCAGGTCATATGGTCCTCGAATATAAACCTCACGTCATCATCATCTCTGAAACTTGGCTCTCGGGTCATATCTCGGACCAAGAAGTCCTTATTCCTGTATTCACCATAACTCGAATGAACGGACAAGGAAGAAGTGGCGGAGTGGCGATCTATGTCTCTACCTACCTACAGCACACAGTCGTGTTAAAAGTCACATCTCCTTCCTCTCACGAAGCTATCCTCCTCAACCTGAAACTTTCCTACTCCTGCCCTCTATTTGTTGTAGGAGTATACTGCTGTCCAGGCCAACCCTCCTCCCAAGTCATGGATCTGATCAAGAAAATAACGGCCCTTGCTCACTCTGGTGAGCTGTACATATTGGTTGACCCTATCATAAATTGGCTCTCTTTAACACACTAGCCAAAACTCGATCTGACATACAGTCACTAAACTTGACTCAACTAATACAGGAACCTACTTGCCTAAACTACAGAACTAATAACCATTCCCTTCTGGACCTAGTCCTCTTGTCGCACCCTCACAGGGTCAAGGCCACTGGCATCCTACCCGATGTATTAAGTGACCATCATCCCGTATACATGGTGCGCAAAATACACAGGCAAAAATTACCCCACAAAGTCCTCCTAACCTGCACCTACTCCTCCCTGGACACTCTACCTCTGCACCGTGACCTCACCAACACTGACTGGTCCCCACTTGTCGTCTGCACTTCAATCGACGCTGCTCTCCAACTGTTCTGCGATAAGTTCCTTCATGTTTGGAACCAATACGCACTGCTGAGTAAAATCAGAGTTCGGGGAAACCACCTGCCCTGGGTAACCCCTGAGCTCCTGTTCTGTCAAACAGCCTGGGACGCTGCTTGGCATAAGCACAAGGTAACCAACCGCCCCAGGGACCTCCAATGATACAAGGAGCTTCTAAATAAGTGCACCAAAGCTATCCAGCTGGCCAAAACCGAACACTACCAGGCTAACTTCCATGCCAACACAAACAAACCTTTCAAATTCGTTGTCCAGTCCCTCTTTTCCCCTTCCACCAAGCCCCCCACTCCTACCCTTAGGCTAAATCTCTCAGACATCTCAGATCCTATGGCAGTCGCTGACTGCTTTAACTCCCATTTCACGTCCTGCGCTGCTGTGCTCCAAACGGTCCCCCTGATGCACACACACACTCCTCCACAGGCCTGCCCCCACTCCATTTCCTCCTCCTCTACTACTCCAGCTCCCTCTCCTTCTACCCCCTTCTTCTTCACCCACATCTCCCCTGCTGCTGCATTCCAAGCCCTTCAGTCTATCAACCCTGCTAAAGGCCCCTTCCCAGACGGCCTGGACCCTAAGCTCCTCTCTCTGTCTGCTACCGACACAGCCTATCCTATATCCATTTTGCTAAACCTCTCCTTTGTCTCCTCCACTGTCCCTACAGCATGGAAACACGCTACACGCTCCCCAAAGGGGGAGATCCCTCCTCCCCTAGCAACTACCATCCTATCTCTCTCCTTCCTACTCTGGCTAAGCTCCAGGAGCACATAGCACTTGAACAACTCTCCTCCTACATTACTGACTCCTCCTTTCTCACTCCATTCCAAGCTGGCTTTAGAAAACACCACTCCACTGCCACCTCACTGTTACGCCTGACTGACACTATCGCCACGGGCATGGACAAAGGCCTCATAACCTCAGCTATTTTTACTGACCTGGCCAAGGCCTTTGACACGGTCTCCCACCCTATACTCCTATCCTGCTTCAGGACCGCTGGTCTCTCCCCTAATGCCACTGAATGGTTCAAATCCTATCGGTCAGGCAGGACACAATCTGTTCGCATAGCTGATGCCATCTCCTCTCCCCTTCCCATTACCACAGGAGTTCCCCAGGGACTGGTACTTGGACCTCTCCTTTTTTCAATCTTCCTCAACATCCTCCCTCAGTTCTGCATATCATCTGACATACACATGTATGCAGACGACACTGTACTGTTCGCAACTGGCAATTCGGTCGCTGATGTCACTGCCAGGCTCCAGCTGGATTTCGAAAAAGATACAACGCTGGCTAAGTGAGCACCACCTCTTCCTAAACTCAAAGAAAACAGTCTCCATGACTTTTCGGTACCAGGCAGAGGTTGGCAAAGCTTCCCTCCTTATCCACCTTTTACACCACAGATGGGACTGTGCTAGAAGACACCTCTTCCTTCCGCTACCTCGGAGTTTGGCTGGATAGGAACCTAAACTTCTCCATCCACATTGATGCTATTCTAAAGAAACTCCAGCCTAAGCTAGGGGCCCTCTCTCATAACAGGGGTAGTATCCCACATCCGGCTAGGCGGGAACTGGTACATAAAATGATGCTGCCAACCTTCGACTATTGCGATGTTGTATACGGAGCTGCTCCTCAATCCTCATTATCCAGGCCTGAACCTCTCTTCAACTTCTTTTGCCGGTTTGCCCTGGATGCCCCTGCTCTGACGCATCACTGCACTCTTTACCGCTCTCTAAATTTTCCATCACTTGTTGACAGGAGAACACTGCACACGGCAAAGTTTACCTCAAAATTCTGGCTAGGCTCGCTCCCATCTTACCTGGCTGCCTCCTTATCCACCCTTCACCCATCCAAATACACCCTCCGATCTGATGACTCTCGCTCACTAAATATACCTTACAGAAATACTACATCCGGCCAATTGCTATTCTTCTATCATCTACCTAAGCTCTGGAATCAACTACCGACCCAAATCCGCCACTCCTCATCAGCCTACTCTCTCTCTCTCTCTCTACATACCTAGCAAACTACCTAGTGACAAACTGCAACTGCACCTAGCCCCAGCGGGGTCCTGCCTAACTGCTGGTCTTTACCTCGCACTTCCTCCAGCTGGGCAAAATATGTCCCCTATCCCAAACCCCTATTACAAGCCTAGCACTTTCTGCAACTTAGAGCTTTCCATCACCTCTACCTTCCACCCCTCCCTCCGTGTACCTTCTACTATCCCCTTGTCAGTCTCTCTCTCAAATGTACCCTAGTCTAGAAATGTTGTTAGCTATTATTTGGTTGTAAATTGATCAGTCTGTCTATATGCTGTTAATCTAGTTACTGATGTATGTATCCTGTTATAATACTCATTGTTCCACTCCTTCCCCAGGATGTACCGTGAGATGAGCTTGTTGCTCAGTGTAACCTTCCTGGTGAAACATTTCAATAAAATAAATAAATAAAATAAAACAAGCCGCAATCCCTGAGGATGCATGTGGGGGGGTAGACAGCGGCACAGGTGCAAGGGGGCACAAAAAGCGGACCTGAGTGGCACCCAGACTTTCGGGGCGTGGCGCATGTCTGAAGTGCGACTGCACCACTGGGTTTGATGCGTCATCCCATGACATGCGTAACCGTTTTGAAATCGGGCCTACAGTCTCCAGAGGGAGGGATCAAGCCATTCCAGTTCAGCACAGACTCCTGTGGCAGCACTCTCAGACTTTGGGGAAGCGAGGCAGCGCTGTCAGACTCCAGTGGAGGAATGCACCCCTCCCAGCACAGCAGCAGCAACTGTGGGAACATTCTCAGACTCCAGCAGAACAGTACACCCATCCCAGTACAGCAGCTACTCCTGTGGGAGCAATCTCAGACTCTAGCAGAGGGATGCAGCCCTCCCAGTACAACAATGACTCCTGTGGCAGCACGCCTAGACTCAAGGGGAGAGATACACTTCTCCCAGTACAGTACGCAATTCCTGGGGCGGCACTCTCAGACTCCTGGGGAAGAGATACAGCCCTCCCAGTACAGCAGTAACTCCTGTGGCAGCACTCCACAGGAGGAGGGATCCAACCCTGGATGTACAACAAAAACTTATGTGGCAGCATTCTTAGGCTCAAGGGAAGGGCTGTAACCCTTCCCCTGCATCAGCAACTCCTGTTACAGAACTCTCACGCTGAAGGGAGATACAGCCCTGCTGTTACAGCAGCAACTCATACAGAAGAACTCTTGGACTCCTGGGGGGAGGGATCCAGCCGTTCCAGTACAGCAGTGACTCTTGTGGCAGAATGTGGGGCAGCAATAGACATAACAGGTGACCACTCAGCATCTGACTTAGGCTGTTGCTCACAGAGTGGCTTACAGTGTGATGGGTGAAGGGAAGAACAAGGGGGGAGATACCCTGATTGATGGATGACGCCACCACTAGTTCCACATCACCAGCCCAGCATCTTTCCCTGGCTTCTCAGGCTGTGTTAAACTGGGGTCTGTCATGCTCGGACCTTCTTCATGGGGTGGCACAAGGCAGAGCAGTCTGCAGGGAGTGTAGAGAACACTGTGGAGAATATTTGGTTGAGGGTTAAAAAGAATAATGAAAAAAGCACCATGGCCATCCAAAGACAGCACAATCCATGACCAGTAGGTTTTACACCACACCAGCAGCAACAAAGGGAGCTTGTCTTCCCCACCCCACTGGGACAGCTGTGTGCAAGCAAGGCCATTACTGCCACTGCACTCAGCACCTGTGGTGGGGGGATGGGATGAAAACATGCCATTCATACCTCACTGCTGTATGAACGACAGCTGCTGGTACTATCTAGTATGGCTGTGCACTGGTATTGGAGCTGGGAGTTTGCTGATGGTCATGTGGGTAAAATATCTAAGTTTCCATATTAAGAGTTATCACTGTTCAAAATAACATACAGTATTTTTTTTACCATCCTTGGTTTATTTGCCCAGCCCTGTTCAAATAAAAACTTCTGGGCTGTGTCCAGCCATGACTGTATCTGAATTTGCATCTGACCCTCACTCTTTATCATGAAATCAGTTCTCCTTCTGTATTTGTCCTGTAAGGAAATTTACTTGTCCTGGACTCACACCGCAGTCTTTACCTCTGGCACCCAGTCCACCCCCCCCACCCCCCAGCTGATGGCACATCGCCCAGCTCCGTCACCGACCTTGTCATGGACTTACTGGTTACCCACCACTTGCCCAACACCACTCACGGAGGGTGGGGCTACCTGCTATGTCTGCTGTGCAGGGGTAGTACCAGCATAAACTCTGAGCGACTGGGTATTTTCCTCCATTTTTCTCCCAAGGATGCCATCCATCATGCATGATGCACATGTGTGACAGTGTTTGGTGGCAGTCCCTTCCTGTATAATATATGAAACATAGAATTTGACGGCATATAAGGACCACTTGGCCCACCCAGACTGCCCATTTCCCCTCCCTAATGGATAAGCTGCAGATCTTAATTAACCAACAGCTTGCTTCCTCCTACTAGAATTGCCTTATGTCTGTCCCATGCATTCTTGAATTTCCCCACTGTTTTTGACTCCACGACCTCCTCAGGAAGGCTTCTTCACACCACAACCCTCTCTGTGAAAAATAACCTCCCACTATCTCTAGCCACCCTCTATCTTCAAATTGTGCCCTCTTGTTCTTTCACATCTCTTTTTCTGTAAGATGCTGCCCTCCTGGACTTTGTTGATTTCTTTGAGGTACTTGAAAGTTTCTATCATGTCCCCCATCTCCCTCTTTTCCTCGAGGGTATACATATTAAGCTCTTTTAGTCTCTCTTCATATGGCTTCTGGTGTAGACCCTGCACCATTTTAGTTGCCCTCCTCTGGACAGCCTCCATCCTGTCTACGTCCTTGAGGAAATGTGGTCTCCAGAACTGCACGCAATACTCCAGATGGGGTTTCACCAACTGTCTGTACAAAGGGATAACAGCTTGCAGGGGGGTGGAGCATGGCAGAGGCCTGAGGTGATGCACACGGGAGCGTGTGCGTCCATGTCGATGGCGTCATTGCACACCAAGCACCACAGGGGTGAAAAATCAGGGAAAAATGGCATCCTGGTTGCTGCGGCTTGATGGCTATCCTTCAGTCGCCCCGGCCTCAGAGGGGGATCACCGGAACTGGATCCTATACTGGTGGATGAGTTGGGGGCTCCCCGCCATGGGGGGGGGGGGTAAGCCACAGGGAAAGAAGCTGATCGCCCCTCAGGATGAGGCTGGGGACAGACCGGATGGTGGCCGAATTCTCGATGGGATGCCTGGAAGAGAGGTGCAGACCAGGAAGCCAGGGAGAAAGAAAGTATTAAAAAAAAAAAAAAAAAGTGTAGTCAGTGGTGTCACCAGTTCTCCCCTTAGTTCTTTTAGAATTCTGGGGTAAATCCCGTCAGGCCCCATTGCCTTGTCCACCTTCAGTTTTAAGAGTTCTTTCAGAACCCTTTCTTCTGTGAATGGACTGGTATTGACCCCCCATCCAGAGTGTTTGTATTGTTTGGTTTAAGTACCTCCCCCTCATCTTCTTTCGTGAATACTGAGAAATAGTCGTTCAGAATCCCTGCTTTTTCCCTATAACCCTCTGCCCACATTCCCTTCCCTTTATTAAGCCTCAGTATCCCTCCCTTGGTCTTTCTTCACTCCCTAATGTACCTATAAAAGGTTTTATCCCCCTTCTTAACTGAGTTGGCTATCTTTTCCTTAGTTTGGGCCTTTGCAATTCTGGCTGTCTTCCCTGCTTCCTTCTGCTTCAACTGATACAGTACTCTGTCCTGCTCCTTCTGCGTTTCCTTATATTTCCTGAATGCTATCCCTTTCTCCCACTGGGTCCAGTAGCCGCCATATGGTGTCGGAACCATCCATTGCTGAACCTGACCCAAAATGGCCACCCGGACTCAACGAGTTAACCTTTCCTGACTCCTCTTTTGAGAACCATAGAGGCTTTTTCCTTCTTCTTGTTTTGTTGATTTGCTTTACACAAAATCTTGTTGCCTCTGTCATGGCAGTTTTGATTTTTCCCCATTGTTCTTCCACCCGTCCTTCTTACCTATTTGCTAGTGCTTTCTGAGGCACACTCCCATTTTGCCAAAGTCAGCCCTCCCTAAAGTCCAACACCCTTGCTTTGCATGGCTTGACTCTACAGCTGTGTTTATTGTGAACCACACTGTTTGGTGGTCGCTTGTTCCCAGATGGCTACCCACTTTTAAATCTGAGATCCTCTCTCTTCATCCCCGTTTGACAGTAGCAGGTCTAACGTTGCTCCCTCCTCAGTGGGTTCCAACACTAGCTGTCTGAGGCATGCCCCCTGTAGGGCATCAAGAATGTCCCTGCTCTTGGATGTGGCTGCAGTAAAGGTGCTCCAGTTAACATCTGGCATATTCAGATCCCCCATCAACAATACCTCTCCTTTTTCTGCCATTCTAAGGATTCCTTCTATCATTTCTTTGTCCATTGCCTCCCCCTGAGACGGGGGTCTGTAAACAACCCCTGTGCAGACTGTGGTGCCATTTCCTGCCTCCAGAGTGACCCACAGTGCCTCCTCCCTGTTTACCCTTTAGTTCTGTTGCTTTGATTCCTTCCCTTATGTAGAGAGCTACTCCTCCTCCTCTTTTACCTCCATGTCCCTCCTGTAGATTGTGTACCCACACTGCAGAGGGTCTGGAAGGAAAGGTATGCCTCTTTGCAGATGACACAAAGATCTGTAACAGAGTTGATACACAAGGGGGGGTAGAAAGGATGAGAAGGGACTTGGCAAGGTTGGAGGAATGGTCAGACATATGGCAACTTAGATTCAATGCAAAGAAGTGCAAAGTAATGCACCTGGGAAATAAAAATCCAGGAGAAGAGTACACAATAGCAGGAGGTACTAACGACAACAATAATGGAAAGGGATCTGGGTGTAGTCATATCAGATGACCTAAAGGTGGGTAAGCAATGTGAAAAGTCAGTAAGGAGAGTCAGGGGGATACTGGGATGCATAGGAAGGGGCATCACAAGTAGAAAAAGGGAAGTGGTTATCCCTCTATACAGACAGTTGGTGAGACCCCATCTGGAGTACTGCGTGCAGTTTTGGAGATCTCATCTACACAAGGACATAGACAGGATGGAAGCAGTCCAGAGGAGGCCAACTAAAATGGTGCAGGGTCTACATCAGAAACCATATGAAGAAGGACTGAGACAGCTTAATATGTATACCCTTATTGAAAGGAGGGACGGGGGGACATGATAGAAACTTTTAAGTACCTCAAGGGAATCAACAAAGTCCAGGAGGGTAGCATCTTTCAGAAAAAGAGATGTGTAAGAACAAGGGGGCACAATTTAAAGTTAGAGGGGGGACGGCTCGGGGTAATGTGAGGAAATTCTTTTTCACAGAGATAGTGGTGGACACATGGAACCGCCTTCCTGGAGAGGTTGTGGGGTCTAAAACAGTGAGGGAATTCAAACATGCATGGGACAGACATAAGGCAATTATAGTGGGGGTTGCAGGAAGTAGGCTGTTGGTTAACTAGAATCTGCAGCTTATCCAATAGGTAGGGAAATGGGCAGATTGGGTGGGCCAAGTGGTCCTTATCTGCCGTCAAAGTCTATGTTTCTATACCCTGGTATGTTGACATCCCAGTCATGGTTCTCTGTGTACCATATTTCTGTGACTGCCACGATATTCAGGCGTCGCTCTTCCATCAAGGCCATTAGTTCAGGGAGCTTGTTACCCAGACTATGGCCACTGGTACTCATTGCCCCCCATTTTCTGATGGTCTTACCCCTTTTAGGCCCATCCCTGTCCTTACTGCCTTTTTCTGGATGTACCCCTGTCCTGCTCTCTACTGACTTCTGTACCTTTGTGTCTGCTTCACTAACTACCCTGTTTTGTGTGTGTGTGTGTGTGTGGGGGGGGCTGGGATTTCCCTGCTTCTCTTCAGTGCCTCCCCCCTTGGTTAGTTTAAATGCTTGCCAATGAAGCATTCAAACCTATCACCTAGGATCCTGGTTCCCCTCCTGGACAGATGCAGACCATCACGCCAGTATAGGCCTGCATCCCTTCAGGTGGACCCCCAGTCCCCAGTGAAGCCAAATCCCTGAGCTCCGCACCAGTTTTTCAACCAGTCATTGAATCCCATAGTGTGGAGTACCCTAGCCTCACCCATGCCACAGATAGGCAGCACTTCCAAGAAAGTTACCCTGCATGCTATTTGTATAAGACCCTGTCCCAACTCCACATACTCCTGCTCAACTGCTCTGATCCCATTCCCAGCCAGGTCATTTGTCCCTAGGTAGACAATGACATCCAGCTCCCTCCCCCATGTAGCTGCTCTTGCAATCCTGAGGATTCGCTTCCTGTCCCTCCAAGCCATGGCGCCAGGCAGGTACCTTACCTTCCTCTCCCCTCCCTCCCCCAGTTCTACCCTCCTAACAATCGAGTACCACACCAGGAGTTGTTTCCTTCCCTTGTGGAGTCCTGTGCCACCCTTCTGTGGGTCTCCTTTGTGGAGGTTCCCAGCATCCTCTTTGGTCTCCACTGCAGGTGCCTCCTTAGAGGAACCATGCTCCGCCAGAACAGTAAACGAATTGTGGAGAGGCACAACTGGAGGGATGCACCTCTGTTCCACCACCCTCACCCTCCCTGAGCCCACCGTGGTCCAACCGCTCCTCTTTCTTGGCAACCTCTGAGGCAGTGGTGGTAGCTTGGGTGGTCCCCGGGTGGGGGAGGAGGTTTCCTGAATCCTCACCAGGTCAGCATGGAGACGGGCAACCTCCTCCCTCAGACCAGAGAGGTGCCTGCAAATGGGGCAGCAATGCAGCCTCTAGAACGTCTCCCAGAAGACTGCCACTCCACAGACATTGCATTGCACCACTCCCCACATGCCTGTCTCCCTTCCCGTTTAAGATGCTCTTTTAGTTTGTACAAACGTGTGAGGACATTTACCTCCTATTCACTGTGCTGTGCTGTTAAGGATATGAACGGGTGTATGGCCTTTGCACTTTTGGGGAAGTGATGTCATACCCCCTGATATAAAGGAAATGATGCGCTTGGGGTGTGCTCATTGTGCTACCACCTGGCATTTACCCAGAAGCAGTCAAGCAGTATGGTGCAGTGACCACCCCACCCCAAGGAAGAAGAACTGCTCTGGAGTGCTCAACTGGCCTGGAGAGGCCCGTGGTTGATCCTGCACCTGGGTCGCTAGTGTAGTGAACAGCTGTGCTACTAGACCTGCAAATTGTGCACAGCATTAAACAGATCTTTGAAATACAGGCATTCTGCTCCACAGAGGCACACTCATTGATCTTAGGGCCAGAGGCTCTAGTACCATGTGGGAAGCAGAACTTCTGGTGGCCAGCAATGCCGGTGCATGGTATCGCCATATGGTGCCATGAGCACCCAACAGCATATAAAACATTACCAGTTTCAACTGCTACAGTTCCTTTCTTCACCCTGCTATTGAAGCGCACAGTTTTCCTCTCCAAGGATCAGATTTTCACTGTTCCTTGAACTCACACTCCCAAACTCCACCAGTCAGGGTATTAAGCCATCCAATGCAGACTAGCAATTACTCCTGCCCTGTTCCCCTTTGCCCCTCTCTCTGGTTGCCTTAGCTCTACTAATTCAATCCAATCTCTGTGGCTCTTAGCCTACTGTTTCATCTCACATCCTTTCCCCCTTCCTACACTGCCCTCACATCTGACCCATCCCTACTTTACTTTGTCTATCACCTGTTGCTCTCAGAACTCCAATTTTACCAGCACATCTCACGGAATAAGCCTGTTGATCTCACACTTCTGCACCCCTCTCCCTCTTCCCTTTACCTGAAGCTATTTTGAAGAATTAGGACCTGTAGCTTATGACAATGCCTGTTCCATAGGCAGCTGGTTATTTACTCTAACTGGTAATTGACACTGCTTGTAATCCACAACTTAGTTAGTCAACGTCTTGTCCAGCTAGTATTCCTATGTTTGATACCTATAGCTCTGCCTATGTGAATCGTGCCATGTAACTGTTGTACTGTCTCTTGACGTGGAACCTTTGTAAAAGAGCTATTAGCTCAAAGGTTGTTTCCGGATTGTTAAATAAATAAAATAAAAAATAAATAAATACTATTTTGTCTCGCTTATCATGTAGTTCCTAATTGTTTTTATTGTTTTACATCTAAATTCAAAGTCGATTTTCAATCAATTTACAAATCTTCTGTCAGCATTTTTGGCCTTGGTGTTGTGGCAGCCTGTCTTTATTCATTCAACAAGCAATTTGTCTTGTAGGGCACCTTTTAAATCTTGAAGCCGTGACAAAAAGATTTCGGCCCCGGACCCCCACTCATCTTGGTTAGAAGTCTTGGTGCTGAACACAATGCTTAACTTTGTTGACACTGGTACTCAATGTTCGAACAGGTCTGTAAAAATAGGATCGCTTGTATGGAGTTTTCCAATTGGCACTTAACAAATGGTCCTATTCCTGGTCACGCTCAGCATGGCCTCTCTGGATGATTCAACCTCAATGTTTCACTAAAAAAATTTAAAAAATTGGGAACACGATTGTAATAACTACTGCATTCAGTGAATTTATTTTTTGTGTCTGTGTGTGCACGCGCGCATGTTATTTTGATCATCTATACCTTTGTAGCATATTTCAGCTGAGGTGGGAGGTCTGGAAATGATATTCTTCTGTGGTCCAGCTTCACGGGACTCAGTTGATAGTGGCTTTTGTGTAAGAAGTCCTTTGTACTCAGAGTACAAACAGGGTCAGTGGGGGACAACAACAGTTCCTGTCCTGTAAAGGCCCTGTGTTCTGGGCAAACTTCAAACAGCTAGGCCCCTTTCCTCCAAAAAGGCTGTTTTGTCCATAAACACATGGCAGGTGCAGCAAGACAGTACCCTATTGAGTAGAGGGCCAGGATAACAAAAGGGACCAAGCTTCAATCCACAAATCCAGTTTGGACCAGTCTGGTGAGAAGGTGGTCCTTAGAGATTAAAGGAAGAGACAGGATGTGATGTCAGGCACACATGTCCAGTGATACTGGTGTAGTGGGCTGGCAAGCGGAGGGCATTTTTGTTGTGTGTTTATAATGAGAATTCAGTTATGCCTGGAATTTTGAGCGTGCAGCATTACATGTTCGAGTATGCCATAAGTCACCAGTTCCCAACTGGGATAAGCTTATTCTACTCAGAAATTTAGTTAGCTTTGAGTTCAGGGCTAGAAATAATTTTTCAGGAATGGCTGTCCAAAGGACAGGTGGAATGCAAGTTTTGCCTGTCCCACAGAATTCGCACCTGTCCATTCAATTTTGGGGGTAAATAAATCTTGATCTGAATTGGAGCTGGTGGGTCTTAGTAGCTAGTTCTCCCCCGCTTCCACTGCTGCATTCTGTGCTAATAATGGTTTCTTTTATTTAGTATAATGACATTTAAAACACACACACACACCCATCTACAGCCTGCTTATCCTCTTTCTTATCCTGCTGAAGGGCTTCCTTTTAATTTTTTGGTTTTTTAATTTAAGCTCAGTTTCAGAAAGGGCTTTTACTTCTGCCTGCCTCTCAAGCTTTGGATGAAGGTCTATAAAATGGCTTTATCCTGCTGAAATTAAGGGCTTATGTTGATTGATCATCTCTCAGGATAAAATGCATTTGTGCTCTGTAGTTTTGCTTAGTTCAAACTTGTAATCTAATCCAATAATTGGGTTGTAGCATTAGGTACCCAACTTGCTTGTGTAAGCACATGGTGCCCCTTTTTTACAGCTACATATTCATAGCTGCTGATGGTCTGAAAAGCATTTTATTAATAAACGCACATTACCTTTAAGCTCTGATCACACTGCCTCCCTCCAAAATGTTGGCGCTCAAACGCAGTGATGATCAGAAACTGAAAACTGAGCATGTGCATTTGGGAATATAGCCACCAACATGATCGTCTCGCTCATTGTCTGCACAGAACTGCTTGTAGTGCTGTGGAAATCATGCAGTACAACTGCAATATGTGAGGTCGCGTTACCCGGAAGTGTATTTCACACCCCGATCGCTAGCAGCAGTCGCATAACGCAATCTACCATTGGGTCCTAGTGCACATTTAGTGTGTCTTGGTAGCTGCCTGTCCCAGGGACAGGCGATGATGGCAAAATGGCTGTCCGAGATTAAAACTGGCTGTCTGGGACGGGTGGACAGCCGGTTATTTCGAGCCCTGTTTGAGTTACATTTTTCTGTGTGATCTCTGTCTTTTCAAATGCATTTATTTTTATCTCTGTACAATACTAAATTCCCCATAATCTTTAGCGTATGTAATCCTGTAACAAATATAAATGCTGTGGAGTATTAAATGTTATTTTTATATACTTCATGCTTTCTGTGACCGAGTCATTTAAGGTGTAGATAATTGGATAAATTAGCAAGTCTGTGATTTTTTTTCTGAATAGACAGGCTACAAAGCTAACATATCTTAAGCAAAGTGTTCCCAGCTGTGGCAAAAGAAATGGGCTGTTTGTGAGCACTGTACTGTGTGAGCAGTGGCTGTAGTTGGATTCAGACTTAGAGACACCCTGAGTGACAGTCCAGCTGGGTGGAGGTGACATATCAAAGGACTGTGAAAACTGGCAGTAGTGTAAACTAAGTTCTGGCAGAGAACCAGTCTGTGACAACAACATACATCCAGTTACAGCTCTTGTTATTTTTTTTCTAGGTATCCAGATTTAGATGTTTTGGATGAGGTATCACTATCATCATTAATGCTCTCTCTGCAGTCCTTGGAACCATCTACTTCATTTGGTCTGGCACCTTCGTTTCTGACTACCCGCTTCCAAAGGGCGAGATCTCTGACAAGCAAAAGTAAACTAGAATTGGTCATTGCCTACACACACCTGCGGGTTGGTTAGACGAAAAACTGTAAATGGAGTTTCCACATTGACCAAAAACCTAAATAAAAAACTACTGGCGCTCTACCGACTTCGCAACGAGATACCAAGGGAAGCCAGAGCTAGAATAGTAGAGTCTATGGCACTACCTATGATGGACTACGGCGATGTCCTGTACAGAGGGGCATCCTGCACTGATCTGAATAAAATCAGTGTCCTCTATAACAAATTTGCAAGGTACATACTTGGTGCCCCACGCACAAGGCACCACTGTCTACTATACAGGGAGCTGTCATGGACAACCCTGGAAGTCAGGAGACAATTCCACACATTAAACCTCACAGGCAAGATATACAAAAAACAACTCCCAGGATACATCCGGGACAAAACAGAACTTAAACATAACAACAAATCTGCCCTGCAATCTTCTGATGGTATTGAGTTCAGGACCTAGAGGGGGTCAACAAACTCTGGCAGGTCATCTTTCCTGTACAGGGACCCCTCAGCCTGGAACTCCTTGCCTATGCACCTCAAGCTGAAGAATAACCCTATAAGACTCAGTCCAATCAAAATGTGGACAACGCGCAAAGCCCTGAAACCACTAATCTGCTGCCCAGACTACAACACGGCCTAATGTTTCTGGTTAATGCAGTTGCCTTGTATTATAATGTCATGCCACACTATGCGTTACTTGGAAATGTAAGTGGAAACCCTGATGTTGACTTTACTGAATTAACTGTTGCGCTGATATTGCATTGTACTGTATGGCACTGTAACCAGACCACTGTTTATGGTACCCATTGGAAATGAGCATCGGCTCAACTGGGGTCTGATCATGCTTATTTCATGTAATGATGATTGTGAATAAAATGTTTACTTACTTTTGTAACAATGGCTCCTCTGTGCAAGGTGCCACTCTCAGTGCTGTTCTTGGCACCAGACTGTTCCTCTCACAGCCTCTACTTTGTTAGAATTTAATCCCATTTTTTCTAGACATGGAGACAGATAGACCAAAACATTCTCTAAGAAGAGCCAAGCTCTCCGAGACAGTTGCCCCGAGGGAACCACAATGGAAACATTCCATCTATGCTCATTTCTTAGTGGTGCTCCCTATACAGCTTGCCCTAGAGAACACTACTCGTATAGAATGGAATAGGTCAGCTTTAGTGTCCACAGTACCCCATGTAGCGAACAAAATCTTTTTGGCCCTGAAGCTCAATTTGGGTTACTACACAGACAACAGCTGACGCTATCATTACTTTGGCTACAAATGATAACTCTAGCACTCCTAAAGAGGCATCTGCGTAACTGCCTGACCTTGATTTGCACAAGACTGATATCATGGGGAAATGGGTATTCTCTTCAGCCATGCTTGCCCTCAGAGTTGCAAATTAACTAGTCCTACATGGTAAAATAGAACTTCTCATTCTGGTCTAAACAGAAAACAGCAAACACAAATAGTTGGGCACACACCACCTCTAAATTAAAAACAAACATTTGGTTCCATTTGATAAAGGACACCTAGATGTCTGAAATGCATCAGGCATGCAGAATGCTGCTCATCTTTTGTACCTTTCAATAAAAGACATTTTTTTTTTTTTTTTTTAAATGGAGCCAAGTGTTAGCTTTTAATTTAGAGGTGGTGTGTGCCCGACTATTTGAGTTTGCCAACTTGAATTCTTGTCCTGAAGCACCACCAGCTTTATGCAGCCTCCTTTCTGTTTGTATTCTAAACTGAAACCCACTTACTGATAAGTTGCCAGAGTCGGTGGTAAAGTAGTAACTGCTGGTGGATCTCACTAAGGGCTTCGAGTTCAATAACCACCAAATTCAAGCTGCTTTTGATGCTTCTTACACAGTGGCCAGGCAGCAGCTGCAGGAATCTGCATCAGGAGGCACTCTTTGGTCAGACTGGCTGGTTTTGCAAATAACTTTCCACAAAATGTCATGAATGTGCCTTTTGATGGGACATACCTCCTTGACCAGAAAGTGAAGAGGCCCTTAAAGTGGTTAGTGACAGGAAGTCAACAGTGAAATACATAAACTTCTGTGCTCACCCTCACAGAAGAAGGGGGCACAAGTTCTTCTGTCAGCAACAGCGGCCTTTTCGTAAACTCTTCACCTTTCTTTATCTAACTTTTTCTAGCATCAGACTGAGGAGGAGGAATCCAGTAGACTGACAGATGAGAATTTTAAACAGCACCAGTTTCGGTGCTTTCACCAAGCTACCAACTGTTGCTTTACCTCACTAGGAGTCAAACAGTCCTTATCCTGTAATTTTTTAAGCAGCAGTTTTTGAAGGGGATGGGATCGTAATTCTGAGCCAGCTGCCTGATCCGTTCCCCTTCCTAATACCGAGAGAAGCAAGGTTCTTGTCAGTTAAGCGATGTCTTTGATTTGACCCCAATGGACCTCTAAAATATAATTAAAACAAAAATCCACCCTCATTCATATCAATGTAGTGTGCCCCACGCACACTCTACAATTACCTCACAAAATGTTGGGGCGTGTGGAGCTTGCTTCTCTCGGTACCAGGAAGGGGAAGGGATTGGGCAGCTGGCTCAGAAGAAAACATTACTTACCATAGTAATCTTACTGTATTTTGACAAATGCAGTATGGTCTCATCATAGGACTGCCCCAGAGCCGAAATGGTTAATAGAATGTATGCTAATAGTGGAATGTTAGGCTCGAGCTCGGTTTTCAAATCACTGTCCCTGGTTTCACTTCCTGCAACCGTCAGATTCTTACGAAGCATGCAGAAGCTAATACTAATTAACTAAACTAAGTTTACTACCCCTATTAGGGGGACAGAGAAACTCCAACAACGGGAGGCATCTCTAAGACTCAAGTCAACAGATGCCCAAAAAACTAACAGGTACCCTCAGGTTTCCAACATCAGTGACACAGGAGTGAGAAGAGCCCTGTAGGTCCTAGCAGGGTAGGAAGGGTGGGAGCTCAGAATACAGTAAGATTCCCTAAGAAGAAACAAGATTACTATGGTGAGTAATGTTTTCTTTAAACCCCAGGAAATCTTTCTGTATTCTGACAAATGCAGACTACCCAAGCAGTGCCTTTGGAGGCAGGCAGAGGACCTATTTTGGAAACCGGTTCTGCAGAACTGCTGTGCCAAAGCTGGCATCACTTCTAGCCTGGATGTCCAGGCAATAATGCTTGGTAAATGTATGAAGTGTTTTCCAGGTAGCTGCCTTACAGATTTCCAACACAGGAATGTCTGCTATAGATGCAGCAGTCCTCCTAGTAGAATGGGCCCTAAGCCCTTGTGGGAGCTGCTTACCCATCTTATCATAACAGAATTGGATGCACGAGACAATCCATCTTGCTATGGATCTCTTTGTGGCAGGTTTACCCTTGCCGACCTCTCCATAGGTCAGAAAGAGTTGTGTTCTATCCCCTCTGTGACCTTTCGTGTGATCTAGATAGTAGCTAATAGCCCTCTTGACATCCAGGCTATGTAGCCTATGCTCCCCTGAAGAAGAAGGTTCAGTAAAGAAAACTGGCAAGGCGATGGACTGATTAATGTGAAAGTCAGATACCACCTTGTCCCTGTGGAAGGCCACATAATTGGACTCCATGGACAAGTCCTGAATCTCACTAATCCTTCTGGGAGAAGTAACAGCCACTAAAAATACAGCTTTCCAAGTTACATACTTAAGGTCAGCCGAAGACATGGGCTCGAAAGGAGCCTGCATAAGCTGTGCTATGCAAATGTTTAGATCCCACAAAGGGGTAGGGGTTCTACGAGGAGGGTGCAAATGCAGTAATCCTTTAAAAAACTTTTGGAACACTGCATTAGAGGCCAAAGAGGATGGCTTACCTGCTGACAGGTAAGCAGATACTGCAACCAAATGAACCTTCAAAGTAGAGGTCCTGAAGCCTAGGGAATGAAGGTGGGTGAGACAGTCAAGAACTACTGATAAGCCAGCCTGGGTATGGTCTAAATTTTTGTCTCTGCACCAAAAAGAAAATATTTTCCACTTAAAAGTGTAAATTTTCCTGGTAGCAGGTTTTCTGGATACCCTGAAGACCTCCATTACCCCCTCTGAGAGATTCAAGTTTGCATACTCTAGGTCCTCAAGAACCAGGCTTTGAGTCTGAGGGACCGAAGGTTGGGATAAAGGATCCTGCCCTGGGAGGAGGTCAGCAGATTGTGCCTCCTGGGTAGGCTGATTGGCTTGGCTACTGATAGGGACAGGAGTAAGGAATACCATGGTTACCTGGCCCAATCTGGGGCAATGAGGACCATTGTGGCTGGTTGGGACCTGAGCTTGTTCAGGACTCTCAGTAATAATGGGAAGGGAGGGAAGGCATACAAGAACTTCCCTGTCCAATCCAGGATCAGTGTGTCCAGTGGTACGGTGCCCTTCAGTGGAGGTCTGCAGCTGTACAAAGGGAGCTGGTAGTTGTCTGGGGAAGCAAAGAGGTCTACCTCTGGAGCGCCCCACCTTATGAACACCAGCTGCAGTACTTGCTTGCTTAGGGACCACTCGTGATGGTTCTGATTTATTCTGCTCAGTGCATCTTCCAGCACACTGTCCTTCCCCGGAAGGTGGACTGCTGACAGAACAATGTTTAACGAATAGGCCAGGGTCCATATTCTCATAGCTTCTGTGCACAGGGGTGTGGCCCTTGTGCCTCCCTGTTTGTTGATGTAGTACACAGTGGTCATGTTGTCTGTCCTGACCTGGACCACTTTTCCCTGCAGCATGTTGGCAAATGCCTGAAGTGCCAGGAACACCGCCCTGAGCTCCAACAGGTTGATGTGCAGTAATGACTCCTGTTTGAGCCATGTACCGTGGACAGTATGCTCCTCTAGATGTGCTCCCCATCCTAGAAGGGATGCATCTGTAGTAAGCACCAGAGATGGCTGTTCTTGTAGGAATGGAACCCCTTATCTGAGGTTTCCCAAATCCTGTCACCACTGGAGTGCCTGCACGAATGTTTGAGTGACTGGGACCAACTCTGACAATTTGTCCTTTCTTTGATGCCAGTAATGCTTGAGGTGATATTGAATATCCCTCATCAGAAATCTTGCTCCTGACACTGTGGCAGTTAAGGTTGCCATGTGGCCCAACAACTGGAGAAAATGTCTGGCCAGCCTGAGGTTGTGAGGTTTGAAAGAACCTACCAGTTGCCTGAGAGTGTCTGCCCTCAGCTGAGGAAGAAAAGCCCTTCCTCTGACTGAATCCAATTCTGCTCCTATGAATTCCAGGAGCTGTACTGGTTGCAGCACTGACTTCTGCTGGTTTATTAAGAAACCCAAGGACTGTAACAGTTCCTGTGTTAAGGCCAGAGATTGCTTGACCTGTTGGGAAGACTATCCCACTAAGAGCCAGTCGTCTAGGTATGGGAAGACTGGCACTACCTGCCTTCGCAGGTGTGCCACAACTACTACCAAGCATTTTGTGAACACCCTTGGGGCAGAGGTAAGGCCGAAAGGCATAGCTCTAAACTGATAGTGACCTGATGGAAGCCTGAACCTCAGAAACTTTCTGTGAGACTGCCTTATGAGGATATGGAAGTAAGCATCTTTTAGATCCAGAGATGCCAACCAATCCCCTTGCCTTAAGGTTGGCAGAATCGTTTTTAAGGTGACCATTCTGAATTTTGGTTTCAATAAATGCCTGTATAGGTACCTGAGATCCAATATGGGTCGCCACTCCCCTGTTTTCTTGGTTGTGAGGAAGTATCTTGAGTAAAGGCCCTTTCCTTTCTGTAAGAGAGGAACTGGCTCCACTGCTCCTAGTGGAAGCAGATTTAACACCTCCTTTTGCAGTAACAATGTCTCTGGAGGGGGAGGAAGGTTTAAAAACTCTTGCCCTCAGTCCTGGTCTGAATTTGAAACTGAGTGCAAGGCCCTGACCCACTACCTCCAGGACCCACCGATCTGCAGTGATAGAGTGCCATTCCTGGAGATAGTGGGTCAGCCTGCCCCCTACTGGTCCTGGGGAGGCGACCAGAACAGATCCCTCAGGGTGTCTGCTTAGTCTGAGTTGCCGAATGGATGCTGGGGCTAGTACGGTTAGTACCTCTTCTGCCCCTGCCTCTGAAACAACCTCTCTGCTGTTGATAATGTGGATATGCCTGAGGCTGGAAGAATGGCCTGTAAGGTCTGCCCCATGACCCCTAGAATGCTGCTTTTGTGGGGTAGGAGCCTTCTCCTTAGCAGCAGCACTTTGATATGCTGTTTTGTATTCATCCATTTTCCTCATGTAAGCCTCAGTCTACTGTCCAAACAGAGATGAAGGCTCACATGGGAAGTCCATTGCCTTGGACTGAGTGTCTTGGGTCAGACTGGTAGTCCTGAGCCAAGCAAATCTTCTCAGTGACACTGAAGAAGCCATCTATCTGGCTGCAGAATCTTTGCTATCTACAGCCATTCTGAACTGGACTTTGGAAACCTCTATCCCTCTCTTGGCAGCTTCCTCCAGGTCTGTTGCCATTTGTGTTGGTACTGACTTTGTAATCTGTAGGACAGTGTCCCAGAGTGTCCTTTGGAATCTAGCAATGTAGGCCATGTATGAAGCCTGCCTAATTGCCAGGGAGGAGCCCAGATAAATCTTTTTTGCAACAGAATCCAACTTTCTGGAATCCTTGTCAGGAGGATGGGATGCCAGGGAAATACCTGCTTTATCACAGGCTGCCGCCTGTACCACACCCTCATGGCTAGGGTGGCCAAACAGAAACTCGGCCCCACCCTTAGCCACCCAATATTTCTTGTCCACCTTCCCATCAACTGGTAGAATGGAAGTTGGGGTATGCAGGATTTTCATCACCTGCTTTTTCAAGGACTTATGGATGGGAAGCAAAACCCTTTTTGGAGCCTGAACATCCATCATGCCCCAATAGTCCTGTTCCTCCTCCTCATCAGTTGATTCCTGTGTGGGAGGTCCAGGGACAAAGCCACCTGTTTCACAAATTTAAAATGAGAGGTAAAGTCCTCGGTTCCCTTATCAGGGGAGTCAGGACGATGCGGATCCGGTGGAATGTCTGAGTCAATGGGTTCACCGTGGTCCTCATCCTCAAAATCGTCAGCATCATCATAATAATCCTCATCAGAAGTGTCCACTTCTGGTTCCAATGAACTGGGAGCCAGAGTGGAACTTGAGGCATCAAAACGCGGTCGCTTTTGAACCTGAACTGGTGTTACCGATTGAAGCAACTGAATTATTTTGATAGCGTTAGCTATTTTCTCAGCGGTTGGAACCGGGGTACTTGCTTGCGGGTCAACCACTGAATGCTTTTCTTTCTCTTTCTCTTACCTGTGACTGCCGAGTTAGTGGCAGGGTCAGCAGGCTTCTTTTTGGGGGAAGAACCGTCACCCTTGTCAGAGGTCTGATCATCCGGTCCTTTTTGAACAGAAATCGGTTTGTCTGCAGCCGGTTCAGCAGCCTTTTCAGACATCCTTTCCTGTAGTTGTTTCAAGCGCCTATCAAGCGTAGACTGAGGGAAGTTTTTACAGATCTCACAGACCCCTTTGAGGTGGTCAAACCCCAAGCAAAACACACAAATAATATGAAGATTTGCCTTTGTGAATGGTTCCCCACACTCTGTACACTGCTGGAAACCTGTGGGGCCCGTTCGCTTCTTGGTCTGACACTGATAATTTTTTTAAACTGAAGTAAAACAGAGAATTACCCCGGTAGGTTTAAAACTTAAGAAAAACTGCTTTTACCGAATGGTAATAGTAATTTTAAATTTAAACAAATAATACAGAATGACCTCGGTTCCTTCTCAGTTGGAAAAAACGAAGAGGAACCGAAAGACTTACCCAAAACTACACTATCTAACTAATTCTACCTGTGACCCAAGGACAGTGCTTCAAAAAGCGAAGGAGAGCTCTCCAGAGACGTCTTACTGAGGCAAGCGAAGTAAAGAATCTGACGGTTGCATGAAGTGCAACCAGGGACAGTGATATGAAAACCAAGCTCGAGCCTAACATTCCACTATTAACATAGGTTGTATTAACCATTTCAGGTCCGGGGCAGTCCTATGGTGAGACCATATTGCATTTGTCAAAATACAGTAAGATTTTCTGGGGTTTGAATTATGATCCCTTCCCCTTCAAACCTGCTAATTAAAAAATTATAGGATAAGGACTGTTTGACTCCTGGTGAGATAAGGCAACAGTGGGGGACTTGGGAAAGGTTTTCAAAACGAGCACTACTGTTGCTGTTTAAGTTTCTCCTTTTGTCTTTGCTGCTGCATTGTGCTCTGGTAATTTGTAAAACTGTAAATATGTAATTTGAAAAATTGTACAAGATGGGCCTCTTTTTGAGTGGATCAATGATATATTTTTGAACACCATACAACTCAGCCACTCGAAAGCTACCTATCCTATCTTGTGGAGACGTGCATCCATTTTGGGCATCTTAAAACCTAACAAACAATCTCAGGAATGTGACTCCTACAGACCAGTTTTGGTATTAAATCAAATTAAATTAAGGATTTTGAAGAATTCTTCTGACATTCGATGGCTGTCAACTGCTACGGAAGGCGTCCAAGGAGTTGAACTACGTGGGTTGACAGGGGGAAAAGAACTGAGATGGCGCCAGGGGGCCACCCCCTTTATAACCATGTCTGACGTCGGGCGTAGCCAACATTGGGGGCGGTCCCCTTCCTCAGACTGCTAGATACAAGTTTTCCGTGGGGTCCTGACGCCTGCCGGCTTCAGTCCTAATGGTATTACCTGCTGCAAGAGCTCCACCCTTGAAGACAGATTAGATAATATTATGCTCCTTTTGATTCACCCCGACCAATCGTGCTTTATTAAAACCCATCAAATGACAGAGAATATAAAGCAGACTGTATATATACTTAATCATGCCCATGTCACTAGTTCCCCATTATTAATTCCAAGTCTGGTCGCACAAAAGGCCTTTGACTGGGTCTCATGGTCTTTCTACAGGTGGCTTTGGGAAAATTTGGCTTCCCAGAATCTTTCATAAATAACATCAAAGTCATCTATATCAGCCCAGAAGCAACAGTCTAAATAACGGTTCCCATTCTACTCATTTCCCGCAGCTTCGTAGCTTGCAGAACAGCCCCATTTCCCCGTACTTATTTGATTTGTATGTTGAGCTTATAGCACAGCATCTACACCAGACTGAACAGATTAAGGGTTACACAATAGGGGATATTCAACACAAACTTGCCTACTTTGCGGATGATCTTTTATTGTATATCACTAATCCGGAGACTTGCCTAGCAGACCTGGGTGGACAGCTGGCACAGATTGAACAACTTACTGGCTATAAGATAAACCAGAATAAAACAGAGGTTCTTAGGGTTCATGATTTTCTCTCGGAGCAATAAAAATAAAAGTATCCGTATAACTGGGACAAACCTTATATCACATACTTGGACGTAGACCTTCCAGCTGACCCTTACAAAATTCTCTCTCAACTATGATTCTTTATTTGAACAAATTAAAGGAGACCTGGCTTTACTATCCTTTTACTGTCTCTCCGTTTGAAATACGGTATTTTGTTTTTTTGAGACTCCGTAATAATGTTTACCTTTGTTTGCATGTTAACCTTCCATCCTTTGACGTGGAACCTTTGTAAACAAGCAATTCTTGCTTAAAGATATTTGTAATCCTCGAGTTTAATAAATAAACAAACAAATAAATAAATAAGATGGAAGCACCTCCCAATTTCCTTATTAAATAAAGTCCAGGCAATTTAGATGAACGTCTTGCCCAGACTGTTATACCTCCTACAAAATATTCCACTCTCACCATCCAGTCGTGTAATATCAAGATGGCACAGGATTATTTCCTCATTCCTCTGGCATGGGAACAGGCCTCAAATAGCACTGAAAAAACTACAGCTCTCCAAAGCTCAGGGGGGGGATTGGCCCTCCCTAATATATATCTAATTACTCATCATTACACATCAGTCCTATTGGTCAGATATTTACAGCCCAACCCCATTATGGGCGCAGACCGAGAGGGATTTATCTGAAGTATCCTGTACTCCTTAGTGGTTTTGCAGACTTATCGTGAGGCCCTCCTCTCCACACAATACCTCTTCACCAGTTCCCTCCTCTGCTTTTGGAAGGGCTTTTTAAACCATTCGTGTAATAAATAGGAAGCAAACTGGATTGGGGTCTCAGCTCTGGATCCTGGATTCATCCCGGCAAAGTTGGACTCAGGCTTCCGCAGCTAGCACAAAAAGTGTTTAATACACTCCCATCAAGTTTATTCAAATGGTATTTTTAAATCATTCACTCAGCTTCAGGCAGAGTTCTCCCTTCCTCAAAGAGATTTTTTATAAGTTTCTTCAAATCTGATACTCTCTATTGTTTCCCCCTGGGGATAGATATGTCCACTGTGGATATACCCCCAATATTCAAGCTATTAGCCCAGATCATGGGCGAACAGTCCCCACAACATTTGATATCTAGAGTTAATAAAGCATTATTATCTTCCCCTACACTTCTAATGGAGGGTACTCAGACCACCTGGACGGTGGACCTGGTAACTGTCCTATCATCAGAGGATTGGGGCAGAATTTGGTAATGACAACATAGAGTGACAGCCTCATATGACTGGAGGGAATTCAGTTGGAAGGTGGTGATCCGTTACTTTCGTACACCCCAGATAACAGCCAAATATTCCACAATCAGTGATTCATAATGCTGGAGAAAATGTGGTTGCGAATTGGCAACACATGCGCATATATTCTGGTTCTGCCCCGTCCCCACTGATTTCTGGAGGTGAGTGAGCAAATCAGTGTGACCTTTTTCCTTCTCTGGGAATATTGACCCCAGAGATAGCCATATTATTACAATTTCCCAAAGCATTTAAACAAAAACATCAGATCTACTTACTTAGTATCATGCTCTCTGCTGCGAAAAAAGTCATTACCAGACTCTGGTTACAAGCTACTCCCCCAACCACTGAGAAACAGGAAGACACAATTCATGATATACAGTATATAAAATGGAAACTATGATTGCAACACTACACAACACATCCTCAACATTAGTGAACAAATGGAATGCTTGGTTCCTTTACATCTCTCCCCGTAGACCCACTTTTGTTCCATAGGGGATGATTAAATTAAGGAATTGGATTTGACACGGTCAGCCCATTAATATCCCACGGAGCTCACTATGCTTTAACAGCTCACATATATTACTGGTAGGAGAAGAGTCCAACGTAGTTGACAAGAATGGCAAACCAAAGATCCTTCTATATTATTCACAGCGATTTCTTTCTGCTTTTAGCCTCTATGTAAACAGAACATGTGATTTGATACATTATGTACTTCTGCAAGTCATACCTGTAGATAATTTGGTACTCCAAGTGTGATCTGATGTCTGAATTTTATAGGTCATGCCCTGTTAAAAACCCAATAAAAATTGAGTTTAAAAAAAAAAAAAAAAAAAATTTTTTACAAGATGTTCATTAGCGACGTAGGAGAGGGAATTGAGGGCAGGTTGTGTCTATTTGCAGATGACAATGAACTATGTTGCAGGCTGACAACATGAAAGGTATAAAGGAAATTCAGAGACCTGTGAAGGCTGAAAAATTGGTCCAAAGCTTGGCAACTGAAATTCAATGCCAAGAAGTGCAAAGTGATGCACCAAGCTAGGGAACAAACCCCCCAGAACAGAGTATTGGATGTAAGGGGTTAAAAGCTGGACACAACATTGAAGGAAAGGGACCTAGGAGTCATCATTAGCAACTCCCTTAAACAATCCAGCCACTAGCCACTATAACAAGGCCTTCAGTAAGGCTAGCAGGATGCTAGGCTGCGTGAAGAGAGGGTTCGACAGCAGGAAGCAGGATGCACTGGTATCTCTGTATAGGTTACTGTGCCCAGTTCTGAGGTCCCCACCTATAAAAGAATAGGGATAGTCTAGAAACGGTGCAACACAGGGTGACCAAGATGATTCAGGGTCAAGACAGCAGATCTTATGGGGCTCGGTGAAGGGTGCAGAACATGTATGCACCTGAAAGCAGACATGATGGAGGAATGTGGTAGAGACCTTCAAGCTCCCGAAAGGAATCAACAAGGTAAACTCTGATGAGCTATTTACAAGGAACCAAGAAGCTAGGAATAGGGGGTCTCGAGTGGAGGTTAATGGGGGGTTAAAAATGATGTGAGGAAGTATTATTTTACAGAGTGAGTGGTTAAGTCATGGAATGACCTGCCTGCAGTGGTGGTGGGTACCAAAACCATAACAACTTCACACATGGCTGCAGGAAGCAGGAAGAGGAAACACAGAGAACAATTGGCAGTATAATGTAAGCGAAGGCCCCCACAGTGACAACAGATCCTGGGGTATGATAAGGCATGATGGGCAGACTGGATGGACCATGTGACTTCTTCTGCTGTCGTAGTCTACATCTCTATGTTTCTCAAGCTACTTGGAGACTGCTGCACATAACAGTACCAACTGCATCTTGCCTAATTTACTATTTGTTTATTTAGTTTTTGTTGACCAGATGGGTGCACTAGACAAAAACATTGCCTATTTTGCTATTTCAGTCATGACCCGGGAGGGTTACATACAAAGTGAACATCAAATCAAATTACAATGATACAAGACACCAAACATTGTAAGCAAGATACTAGAGCAACATGTAACACTTGAGCAGTACAGGGGGTATGAGAAAGCAACCAAATAAGTGCTGCAGTAACATGAGATACAACAGATCCATTCCAAAGATACAGAGAATCAGTACACAAGCATTTATCAATGTCCAGAAGTAATTTGCAGAGATCGTTCTTGAAGACCTGGTGAGACTTAGTGCATCTAAATGTCACTGGAAGGGAGTTCCAAAGCTTGGGTGCAAACACTGAGCATGTTCTCCCATCTTTGTGGCACATTCAGGGATGTCGAGGAGAGACTTGTTGATTGACCTCAGGGAGTAAGCCTGTGAGGTGAAATTGAACATGCTGGCCAGCGACTCTGGTACACTGGCACTAATAATATTACCTATGGAACAGCCTGTAGTAAACAGTCTGTAAGAGGATGGGGAGAGCCAGCCGAGGCTAGCATAGAGGACACAGTGGTGGGTTTGCCTGGGCACTAACAGGACAAATCGATAGATATTGTTATAGCATGTGTTCCATTTACTCAGCACCCCTTTATTAGCCTCTAAGTAAGATATCAGCCCATATGTGAGGCTGGGCCTCAGAACCCCTTGTGGCCTATGTACAGAGCAAGGGCAGCTGAAGTAGCGTTTATGTGTGTGGGGGGCGCCAAGTAACCTTCAACTGAAAAGGCCAGGGATTTGGGGGCCTCCTAGGCCCCCAAAAAACTTTGCATTTTTTGACGTGTTTTTGTGCATTTTATTTGTATTTTACAGTGATAAAAACAACTTATGTGCTTGTTATATTGTATATATAATGTACCAGTTAAAAATAAAGACTACAGCTACTAGTACTACAGACAACCCAAATTCCAGCATCAAAAATGCACCCGAGCTCTTCTCAGCTGTCAACCACACAGCCTTCTCAACTCTTCGTTTTGTAACTAGCCCTAAGGCACAACTCCAATCCAGATGCTAAAAAAAGTAGTTACGTAAGAACTTACCGTAACAGTAGATCTTCGAGAGAGGTTGTTGCAGTAGGTAATTGCATATAGGACTGAAGCCAGCAGGCATCAGGACCCCACGGAAAAATTTCTGGCTAGCAGGTCTCTGGCGGGGACCGCCTCCCTGGGTGACATCAGGTAAGCGTGTCTCTACACCCGCCTTTCCATTTCTTTTCCCGCCAAAGGCCAAAAAGGCAAGACGAGAGAGAAGGATATTTCCTCCCTGCAAAAGGAGCGGAAAACCATGGGGATGGAGGGAGGAGCATGACATTTTACTATAAGAGCCTCTCTCGAAGATCTACTGTTACGGTAAGTTCTTACGTAACTGTACTATCTTACTTCGAGAGGGCTCTTGCAGTAGGTAATTACATATAGGACTGAATCTCTGGAACAAAGAGAAGCACTCGGGAGGAGGAAAACTACCAACCAATAGAACCTCCAGCTGTAAGAGTCTTAAGAAAGAAGACCTTGCAGAACAGCCAACCCGAAGCCTGCTCTACAGCGAGAGGCAATGTCCAAACTGTAGTGTTTCGTAAAAGTATAGACCGAAGTCCAAGTTGCAACTGCACAGATATCTGCCGCTGACACATTCTTGAGGCAAGCTGCAGAGGTAGCTACTCCTCTGGTGGAGTGACCGCTGACTTGACCCGGAAGGGTCTTGTTGTACTTGTTGTAACAGAAAGTGATACAATGAGCCAACCATTTGGATAGGCATTGCTTGGAAACAGCACTGCCCTCTCTTTTGTGAGCAAAAGAGACAAAAAGCTGATCAGATTTCCTGAGATCCTTAGTCTGAGAGGTGTAGTATCTCAGTATTCTATGAACATCCAAAGTATGTAGGAGATGCCCTTGATTGGGGTGTTACGTAAAGAAAGCAGGTAGCTCAATAGATTGATTCAGCGTGATTCGGCCACCTTAGGGAAAATCTTTAGGTTGGAAAGCGCAGGAGCTGACACGCTTCTAGTGAAAATCAAGTATGATTTGCACTTCAAGGCCTGAAGCTCGGAAATTCGACGAGCTGAAGTAATGGTCAGTAGGAAGAGAGTCTTCCAAGAAAGGAACTTCAAGTCTGCTGAAGCTGACGCTTAAAGGGAGGTGGAGTAAGCTTCTCGAGAACAAAGTTCAAATCCCAAGGAGGAGCAGGAATGCGGATGGGGGATCTTAAATGAAGGACCCCTCTGAGGAAAGTCTTAAAGACTTCCAACTGCGCGAAAGATCTGTCTCCAAAAGGTACATGGTAGGCCGAGATAGCCGCCATGTGGACCTTCAAAGAGGAATGACTGAGACCCAGGTCAAAGAGATGACGCATATAGTCCAGGACTCTCTCAACACCCTAGGAGTCTTCAAATCTCAGCTCCACTCTCACCTCGCTGCCTCCAGCTCCTGTGACTGTCTTGATTAAATTATTTCTTTCTTTTTTTTTTCTCTTTCTCTTTCCTTACTACATTTCTTGACAAAGGCATATGTGAAGCTCTTTTCTCACTATTGTCTGCTTCCCTTACCTCCTCTTACTCTCTCAATAGTACATTTTCTCTAAAGTCTTTTCCCCATAATCTATTTTGTTTCTGTATATTATGAAAAAGTACTTAGTTTCCCTTGTCTTACACTAAGTTTGTCAATTTTTAAGGTTATGTGTCATTTCTGGCAATTTTGTCATAACTTAACTTTTTTTTGCCTTTCTTTGTAACTACACTTGTTTTGTACTCAATTGACGTGGAACCTTTGTAAAAGAGCCTTTGGCTCAAAGGTATTAATTCCTAGAACAATAAACTAAACTAAACTAAACTAAACTAAACAACAGGGCAAGAGAAAGGCTCAAAGTCCTTTGAAGAGGCCCAAATCAAAAAACGTTTCCACTTCATGGCATATGTGGACCTAGTGGATGGCTTCCTGGCCTCCATCAGAATATCTGCGACGAGCAAAGAAACCCCAGGAGCCACACATGCAACCGAAGGGATTTGAGACCTGGATGCACCAGGGTCCCCTGATCCTGGGTCAGCAAATGCTGTGACAGAGGAAGAAGTGGTGGAGGTTCCTCTGAAAACTGCTGCAGAACAGAGAACCAAACTTGCCTGGGCCAGAATAGAGCAATGAGGATCATCCAGGCTCCTTCTGAACAGAGTTTGTGTAAGACCCTCGGAATTAAGGGAATTGGAGGGAAGGCATAGATGAATATGTCCTTCCAGTCAAGAGACACAGCGTCCCACCAGAAAATGCCTCACTCTGGAGCGAGCAAACAAAAGGCGGGAAGTTTTGCATTTAGAGGGGATGCGAACAGGTCTACCTGAGGGGTTCTCCAGCCAAGGAAGATATCGTCTGCTACCTCGATCCAGTTCCCATTCATGTGCCTTGACTGACGACTGACTGAGGTGATCTGTCAGTGTGTTTTCCACTCCCGGAACATGAACTGCCATCAGGTGAAGGTTGTGTTGAACCGCCCAATTCCAAACTCTCATTGCTTCCCTGCACCGAGGGTAGGAATGAGTTCCTCCCTGTTTGTTGATGTACCAGAAAATGCACATCTTGTCCGTCTGGACTGCCAGATGGCCGGGAAGAACGCAAGAGTTTAGAGCCTGGAGAGTGTACAAAACTGCCCTGAGCTCGAGCACACTTATATGAAAAGTCTGCTCCAGACTGGACCAGGAGGCCCGAGTCCCGTGAGACCCTAAATGGGCTCCCCAGCCTTCTCCCGAGGCATCTGTTGTCAATGTTTGGGATGGGGGTTCGAAGCAGAATTGAACTCCCCAGGAAAGGTTCTCTTGCATCATCCACCATTGCAAGTCCTGGACCATGGAAACGGAGACCAGAACTTCCTGGTCTAGGTCATCCAATGTCTGGTCCCACTGAGACCGAAGCATCCACTGAGAGATCTTCACATGGAGCTGAGTGCGAGGGACTGCTGGAATAGCAGCCGCCATGAGCCTGAGAAGGCGAAGGACTGACCTGGCGCTGACCCTTCTGCAACTGGACAACAGACTCGCCTGAGCCTGGAGGGTGTCCACCCTGTCCAGAGGCAGAAAGGCCTTGCCAATGGTCATGTCCAGGATTGCACCTATAAACTGGAGCCTTTGGCAAGGGACCAGATGGGACTTGGCCTGGTTGATGGTGATACCTAGGCTGGTGAAAACCTGAAGGGTAAGGGAAAAGGAGCGCAGAAGTTACTCCCTGGAAGGGGCCGCCAGGAGCCAATCGTCCAGGTATGCGAATACCTGCACCCCCTGGGTACGCAGGTGGGCCACCACCACAGACAGACATTTGGTGAACACTCGGGGAGCCGAGGAAAGACCAAATGGGAGGGCCCTGAATTGGTAGTGGTCCCCCTGGAACGAAAAACGAAGGAATTTGCAGTGGGAAGGGCGGATGGGGATATGCAGGTAGGCATCCTGCATATTCAGCATGCACAGCCACTGTCCCTGCCAAAGGAGTGGCAGAAGACTCTGCAGGGAGAGCATTCTGAAACGCTTGTACTCCACGAACATGTTCAGGGAGCTGAGGTCTAAAACAGGCCTCACGTCTCCCGTTTTCTTTGGAACTAGGAAGAAATGGGAATAGTAACCTGTCCCCCAAAAGCGGGTCGGGACAGGCTCTATCACCGCCTTCTAGAGAAGGGAGGAAATTTCCTCTAGGACCAGAGGAAGATGTTCCAGGGAGTAAGACGACCTGGGGGGTGGTTTTCTGGGTGGTTTCTTAAGAAACTCCATTGAGTGTCCTGCTGCTATCAGTTGGAGCACCCAAGCATCTGATGTAATCCTCTCCCAACCCAGTAGATGGAAGGAGAACCTCCCTCCTACTGGTTCCTCTGGGAGGTCCAGATGCTGTGGGAGAGGAAAGGAGTCAGGCGGTGTGAGGCAATGTCGTGGCTGAAGCTCCCGCCGCTTTTTTGGGCGGGGAAGGGGCTTGGCAGCTGGAGGAGCCCAACGTTTGTTGGCCCGCTTGCCCTGAGGTTTCACTTTAGGCCGAGAATGTCTGTGAAAAGGGCGACGTTGTCCCCGAGGGGGCCTGTACAAAGAGTCAACAGACTTAAGTGCAGTGCCCTTCTCTTGCAGGTCGGTGATGATGCCCTTGACATTTCCACACTGAACAGCACAGAACCCCTAAAGGGCGCTTCCTGAATAGCAGATTTACCTCCGGGACCAATCCTGACACCCGGAGCCAGGCATGACACCAAAGGCCTACTGCAAAAGCTGAGCTCCAACCTGCTGTATCCACTGCATCGTATGTGGCACGGAGCACGTGACGACTGGCCGAACAAGCAGAACGGACAAGATCAGCCACTTCCTGCTTGCTCTGAGACTCAGGAAGGAAGTCCAATTTGGATTCCACCTGACTCAGGATAGTCTTCTGGTAGTCCCCCATATGCGCAACATAGTTCAGGGCCCTAATTCCCAGTGTGGAAGAAGCGTACACCTTCTTCCTGTACTGGTCCAGAAGTTAGGATTCCTTGTCTGGTAGAGGTGAGCTGAGATGTTTAGGGTTCGCAGACTGGCTGTGAGCGGCACTAATCACGACCGACTCGGCCTTGGGGTGTGTATTCTCTGGAGCCTGGTACAGCCGATCCGCCTTCCTTGGAAGGGGGTAATGCGGACGGTTGTTTCCAAATAATGGAAACAAGGTCGGCGTGAGGCTCAATCCAGGGTGGAATCAATGTTGGAGCAATTTCCGGCAGATCCAGGTGGGCAGCAAGTTTCTTTTGCTGTGGATCTGGCTCCAGATATTGCCATTGGTGGACCTCCTGGATCTTTCTCAGTAGTTCCAGAAAGGAAGGATCTTCCGGAGGAGTCCTTGGCCTGGGACGGTCTGGAGTATGTGGCTCGTCAGGATGAGAGCACCCCCGAATCTGACTCTGAGGTCTCCGAAGAAGAAGAGGAAGAGGAAGACTCCTCCCGCGGCAGGGGAGGAACAGACCCCTTGGGAAAACCTCGGGGAAGTGTATCCTCCCCACCCTTGGCGCCTGAGGGTTCACCTCTGGTGTCAGTTAGGGGGGAAGGAGTCTCTCATCTCCGGTGCAGGGGATCCTGTACAGGGTCCAGCGCCAGTAGACGGCTCTCCACCTCCCTGGTGAGCTGAGCCTTTGCCTCAGCCCACCAGGCAGCCAGAGTCTCCTTCAAATCCACCGGCGGCTGGGGCGGCGGTGGAGGAAGAGGAGGGGGACATGGATACTGAGGGTATCTGTAGAGCGAGTATCTGAACCCCGATGGTGGAAAGCCTGGCGTTGGGTATTGAGTTGTCGGGTACTGCGGTGTCGGATAGGCCGGCGTCAGGTACTGTGGCGCGGGATACTGCAGTCCCGGGTAAGATGGCATCAGATACCCGGGAACCAGGGGCTCTGTCGGTACAGAAGGCCCTGGAAGAGGCCCAGAGGGCAGGCCAGGAACAGGCGTGCGTCAGGCCCGGCGCTGGGATGGCGCCTGTAAAGGGATGTCGCCTTGCAGGGTAGGCTGGAAGGCCGGAGCCGGGCGTCCGATGGTCCGGTGTCAGGATCCAGCCTGAGAGAGGGAGACCTGATGGCAGCGTACCGACATCCTCCGTGTCGCCCGGGAAAGGAGGTCTGAAATCCCTGGGGTCTAACAGGGGAGACGCTGGAGCCCTGGTATGCAGCGGCGGGTGCTGCAAGTCGGGAATGGCGGACTGGTCGATGGGGTCCGGCGTTGGCTCTTTCACCATGAGTTCATTGGAGGGGCCAACGACCGCCTTACTGGCGGGATCTGGGTGGGCAACGGAGGAGCCGGTGTCCAACTTATCGGAACCAGCACCCGATGAAGGTTGCGTGGGAGAGGCGGCCTTGGTGGGCAGTTTGGGGGCCATTTGAACCCCCCAAGGGGCTGGCGACTTAGCGGCCCTGTCTGGGCGGACGTCGGTGGCACCCGCGTCCGACTTACCGGACCCACTCGACCCGAAGGGCCACGGGACAGCGGCCTTCCCAGGAGTGGTAGCCTCCTTTTCCTGGAGGCTCCCGAGGGGCCCCAGCATGAGCCTGATGGGAGGGACGCCGCCAAGACAGCAGTCAAGGATCGGTCCCCCCGGCGGGATGTTACCTGTAATATGGCGACACCAGCCAGAGTCGCTGTAACCGTGGAAGTGGAGTCCTGGTCCCGGTGCTTCTTCTTCTTGCGATGTCCCTCAGGTGAAGTGGAGGCCTGCCTTAGCTTCTTCAGCTCCTTCTCCATGGAGGCCATCTTCTTTTTTTAAAATATGGGCCTCCAGAGACTGCTGACTTCGTTTACAGGTGGCGGCGTTAAGTTGCTGGCAGTGCTGACACTCCTCCACAGGGTGATCCAGGCCAAGACGAAGAGGCACTGGGAGTGACCAGTCCTAAGTGGGAGTTGGCGCCGACTGCAATCGCAGTTGTTTTTATGCGAATCGGATGGTATAGGGGACAACACACATGGCGTTTGAGCGAAGAAATGTCGAAAAAAAGAAAACAAATTCTGTTTACAAGACCGATGATTGACTGACGAGCAGAGGAACTTAACCATGAGGCGCTAAGACAAGCAGATGGCAGGAAAGAACTGGAAGGCGGGCGTTGGGGACCGCCCCTTTATACTGACGTCGCCTGACAGCAGTCACCTAACGTGGGGACGGTCCCTCACCAGAGATTGTTAGCTAGAAATTTTTCTGTGGGTTCCTGATGCCTGCCGGCTTCAGTCCTATATGTAATTACCTACTGCAAGTGCCCTCTCGAAGTAAGATCTAAACTTTCAGAATACCATCTCTGCTGAATGTACACAGAAATATAAAATACAGTATAGCAATATTATATTGCAGTATTTAAACAGCTCCACTGATGTACACATCACATTTTTGAGCAGCAGTAGGGAACCGAGTGTCCTGAGCACATACTTGATTTGTGGCTTAATTAGGATGCAGCGTACCTGGTCAAAAGAACCAGTATGGCGCAGTGGGTTAAGGCTCTGAGCTGCAAATCTGGAGACCTGGGTTTGACTCCCACAGCCCCTAGGTGCGTACTGTGTGATCCTGAGCAAGTCACTTAACTTCCTTGTGCTCCCAGGTTGCACCTGCAAACAAGCTTTCAGCTTAGTGTGTCTCACCTGGTAAAATAATTGGTAAAAAATAATTGGTAAGAATGCAACCTTAACAGCGCATGAAACAACAGCACTGTCAAAAGAGCGTACCATGGACAGCAACAGGGGAAGAACAAGAAAATGCATTTATCCCTACACCTGTATCTGTCCAATTCACAGAGTGACCGGAAGGCGGTAACATGGGCTGGAAAATGTTGGAGGTCGCCCAAGCTGCTCCCATGGTGGAGAGGGTTAAGGCACAGAGCAGCTTGGCCAGCAGAGTTTGTTCTGGTCCCAGTCTCCAGTCTTTTACTGTGAGATGGGTTTTCCAAAAATTTTACAAGTCCCGTCTCACAGTACCTCCCCCACAAAGCTTCACTTTTCCCCGAAATCCAAATCTGACTTGGAATTGATTATTTTAGTAATGGGGGTGCTGGGGGCAAAGTCCCACACAAAAACATAAATTTACAGTTTGTTCGCTGTTCCTGTTGTCTCAGTGGGTGTTGTTATTGTGGGCACCCTTGCTGCAGCGGTTTTGAACAACGCTGTTATTGGGTTCAGACTTCTGACCTAGCGTCAGATGCATTGACAGGTTGTTATCCTGGCTACCACTATGATGAATTAGAAAGAAAACGAAAAAAAAAAAAAAGAATCCAGAAAACTCAAAATACCTGTCAACTACTTGTATGCAGTGCCCCCGTAGTCCTCTGAAGGGCAGGATTAGTTATTTTACCTGATACCCTGAATGATACAAGCTTTATTAATTATTGGTTACAATTCAGTTTTGCACACTGCTAGAAGACTACCTCTTTAATGCTGCAGGTTTGGGAATCATTAACTGCAAATGCTACCACAAATACTTTGACAAGTCGGGTTCAGGAGATTCTATGGGGGAAACATTGTTAAGTGTCTAGAGGGTCAACTTCCTAAAACTGTATAAATGGGATGAGGCAGTGTAGCAGAGAATTCTAGATTTTACTTACAAACTGACAGCTATACATATAAAAGCTATCCCTAATGTCCTGGTAACCAGGAACCCCCCCCCCCACACCCGACTGTGGAGAATAAAAAAAACTGGTTACTCACCTGTAACAGTAGTTCTAGGAGTGGTATATGTTGTTCATCCACACTGTTTGGCATGTCCCTTTCCCCTTTAAGATCATCTGGAAGTCTTCAACCTGGCTCCTCCCACTCACCCAGGTGGTATACACCTCAGCTCTGCCTCATGATGCCAGATCTTAGCCTGCTGGAAGCCAGGTTGTGTGCGTCCGCAACCGGGGATGTCGGGCGGGTCCGTGTGGATGTTCAACACATACCACTACTAGAACTACTGTTACAGGTGAGTAACCTGTTTTTCTAGGATCGTGGATATGTTGTTCATCCACACTGTTTTGGCAGACTCCTAGCAGTTCTCCGGGAGGAGGGAGGCAAGACGCACACCCCCTACTTAGGGAACAGAGATTGCAGAACCGAGGCCCCAAAACCAGTATCCTGGAGTGACTCAAGGTTGATGTGGTAGTGGGTAATAAAGGTGTTTGCTGACTTCCAGGTAGCAGCCCAACAGATATCCTAGATAGGGATGTCCCAGGAAGCAGCCACGATGCAGCAGTATGGCGGGTAGAATGAGCTCTTTTCCCACTGGGAGGCTCCTTGCCCGCCAACTCATTGCACAGACCAAAGCATGATGTAATCCATCTTGCTATGGTCTGTTTGACTGCAGGTCTGCCAGAAGCGGCTTCAGCGTAGGTGACAAACAGCTGGTGAACCTCTCCACGAATTTCCGCCATCCTCTCCTTGTAACAGGAGAGAGCACGTCTCAGGTCCAAGGTATGGAGCCTGTACTCGGCGTCCAAGGTGCAATTTGGGTAGTAAACCAGTAGAGTCAATACCTGGTTAAGGTGAAACTCTGACACCACCTTCGGAAGGAATTTCAGGTGGAGGCACAGGACAACTTTGTCTCTGTGAAAAGACCAGATAAGCGGAGTCCACCGAAAGCGCCTGGAGCTCCCCTGTCCTTCTGGGTGACATGATAGCCACCAGGAAGGCAGTTTTCCACGACAGGTGTGACAGTTCACACTTGTGCATGGATTTTAATGGCTTGCCCATGAGCTTTGCCAAAACCAGCAACAGATCCCACGGAGGTGGAGGTTCACGCACCGGAGGGGATATGTGATCCAGGCCTTTGAAAAAGCGCCCAAACACTGTTTCCTGCACCAATGTCGGCTGATCGGCCCATACCCGGTAAGCAGAAACGGCTGCCAGGTGCACCCTAAGGGTCGATGACCGTAGACCCCCTTTGGAGAGAGACCAAAGGTAGTCGAGAATGTCAGCCACAGAACAGGATAAGAGCTCCAGACCCTTACCCCGACACCAAATGGAAAACCTTTTCCATTTGAAGGCATAACATTTCCTGGTCGATTCCTTTCTGGATGCCTCCACCAGAGCATAGACATCTTTGGAAAGACCCAAAGCCTGGAACTCTAGCCGCTCAGGTACCAGGCTGTGAGGTGCAGGAATTGAAGGTCTGGATGGAATATCTTCCCCTGGTTCAGAGATATCAGGTCTGGGCATGTACAAAGCCGCTCTGGGGGCCTGCAATTGAGGCTGAGGAGAGCTTGGTACCAGAACTAGCGCGGCCAGTCTGGGGCTACCAGAATAACCTTCACCTTGTCCCTCCTCACTTTGAATAACACCTTGTGGATCAAGGGAAATGGAGGGAAGGCGTAGAGGAGGCCTGGGGTCCATGGCCTCGAGAAGGCATCCCCCGCAGCGAGCCCTGCTGAGGGGGGCGGGCATGGTACAGCCTCAGCATCGTGTTTTCCCTGGAGGCAAACAGGTCCACCATCGGTTTGCCCCAACGGGAGAACAGACTGTACGCTACCTCTGGATGGTTCGAGACTCCTGCCACATGGATGGCTAGGAGGTCCGCCTCCAACCGGCTTACAAGGGACCAGATGTGAAGCACCTCCTTGCATAGCAGACGGGAGTGCGTGTCGCCCTGTTTGTTGAGGTAGTACATGGTTGTGGTATTGTCCATCTGGACTTGAACCATTTGACCCCGGAGCAGAGGAGTGAAAGCTGACAGTACCTGTCTGACTGCTCTGAGCTCCAACAGGTTGATGTGGCATCAGGACTCCTCGGGGGTTCAGAACCCGTCGGCCCTGTTGTCCCCCATGTGGGCTCCCTAGCCCATAAGAGAGGCATCGGTCGTAAGGACGACCGTCGGCGCGGGGCGAACAAATGGGATCCCTTCCTGCAATCGGACTGGGGCGGTCCACCATTGAAGAGCGTCCCACATCTTCTGGGTTACAGTGATCAGCTGGTTGAAATGACCATTGCGCTGAGTCCACTGGGTGGCCAGCTCCCACTGGAGGGGGCGCATGTGCAACCAGGCCCAACAGACCACTGAGGTGCACGCTGCCATGTAACCCAGAAGGCGCAGAAAGTCCCGGGCAGGGTGCAAGTGCCCAACCAGAAATGACTGGGCAAAGGAGGAAAGAACCTCCGCCCTGTCCACCTGGAGCCGAGCTCTGGAATGACAAGAGTCAAGCTCTGCCCCGCTGAAGCCCATCACCTGAGAAGGCACGATTTCCGACTTGGCCTCGTTAATCAGGAGGCAGAGTTAAGAACAGGTTTGGAGGGCCAGATCCCTGAACCTCTCCACCTCCTGTCGGGTGGAACCTGCTAGAAGTCAAACGTTGAGGTAGGGGTAAATTCTGATCCCTCGACGCCAGAGATGGGCCACCACCACTGCAATGGATTTGGTGAAGACCTGTGGAGCCGATGACAGGCCGAATGGCATGGCTCGGAACTCGTACAGGGTCTTTTCGACCCTGAAGCGGAGGAACCGCTGATGGGACGGACAGATTGGGACGTGAAAGAACGCGTCCTGCAGATCCAGTGAACAGAACTACATGTTTCGCTCCAAGGATGGTATGATCTGGGATAGAGTGACCATCTGAAACGTGCATGACCTGAGAAACTGATTCAAGTCGTGGAGATCTAGAATGGGGTGCCAGCCCCCACAAAGAAAGGGTCTGCAGATGGATTCGCCATGATAGCTACTGCCTCCTTGAGGAGGAGCTGAGCAACGTCATCCTGAAGAGCTGACTGGGTGCATGCGGAAGTCCGTTCTTCCCGAGGGGCATGGGCTCAACTGAGAGGGTACTGCTCAAATTTCAGAGGCAGTCCCTGACCGAGCACTTCTAGAACCCACCTGTCTGTAGTGATAGCGGACCAGGCGGACAGGAAGTGACGAAGCCAGCCACCCCGGGAGGACCCAGAGCTGTCATGACGGAGATTGGGGTGGCAACCCCCATCCTGTCACTGGACAGGCTTAGAGGAGGAAGAGGCTCCAGAACCTGAGCCTTGGCCCCCTTTGCTGGCCTGATGGGGTCCAGGCTTGGGCCGAAGGTGCCAAGCTTGAGCCTGCTGCTGCTGCTGACCTCCTTTATAGGAGGATTGCTGGACCGCAGGGGAAGAGTGCTGAAAAGGCTTCTGCTTTTTCTTCTGCTGGTTCTTGCCCGAAGAACTCCTGGCAGAAGTGACATCCAAGGTGGCACTGGACTGGTCAATGCACTGTAGGTGACCAGCCACTCCTGGGCTGAACAAGTCGGTACCGAGGAAGGGCACATTAGCTAACTTATGCTGAGTATCCGCTCAGAAGGAGGATAACCTCAGCCAAGCCCTGCGGCGAGAGGCTACGGCAGCTGCCATCGAGAGAGCACAGGAATCCCCAATGTCCAGGGCTGGCTGGAGCTGCCGTTTGGCAACATGGCCCTGGTCCCAGACTTGCTTAACCATGGTTTGCATGCCCGCAGAGAGATGTGGGAGGACTTCATCTAATGACCCGAGAAGGGCACGAGAGAAGTGTGCCATGATGATGGCCAAACTGGCCTGACGAAGGCCCAAGGAGGAAGATAGACTTTCTGCGCTGAATGGTCCAAAAGCTTGGACTCCTTATCGGGGGGATGGTCAGTGTCGGCAGAACTGCCAGTACACCAGAACACAGAGACAGTCACCAGGCTCTCGGCTGAAGGGTGCTCTGTGAACCCTGCAAGGGACCCCATAGGCACCGCGTACTTGTGGGCCATGCGGGCAGATGGTAATGGACATGAGGCAGGGCGCTGCCATAGTTCGAGTGCCGGGCCAACAATGGCCTCAGCCAAAGGAAAGGCCTCCGCAGGGGTGGCCTCTTTCTTCAGGATGTCCGTGAGAGGGTAGTCCACTTTCTTGTGGATGGGTTCCAGGGGCATCCCTGTAGAATCAGAGATGAGATGGAGGATTCCCTGGAAGGAGAAAGGGCCTTCCTCCATCCCTGTGCCAACGGACTATTCATCATCCCCTGGATGTGAGTGGCGTCCGGTGATGTCCGAGTCTGAGGAGTCGGGATACAAAGGTTTGCTACCCAAATCACCCTCGATCCGTCAAGGAAGGTCCGGGGTGACCGTGACCAACAGACGTCGCGGAAGTCCGGTATCTGTTCGGTCCTCTTTTGAAGGAGAGACTCCCACAGGCTGCTTAGGCGGCAGTTCCACCACTATTGGGGAGACTGGCAAAGGCCGAACCGGAGGATGGGCTAGCCCTGCAGGCGGGGGAACTAAGGGCTCCGGTTCCGAGGAGGTCGACTTTGGCCTAGGAGGTGAAAGCCAAGTAATGGCCGGGGTAGGCGGCAGAGCCGACTTCTGCCTGGTCAATACCAGCTGTTGCCACACAAGGTCCTCGTAGCGCCGGAGTTTCTGTCGGAGCCTCTCCTCATCCGAGGAGGACGAGGCCGACCTGTGGTGTTGCTTCTTCTTGAAGAGCTTACAACTCCTCCTTGGCCTTTCGGCCGAGGGGTTTTGGACCTCGACTGAGATTGGGCAGGCCGACTCGGTTGCTTGGGAGACACCGGAGGGATAGGTGAAACCCGGGGGTTCAGAACCGGGACCTCGATGGGGACACCAGCGGGCTGGGTCTCCTCACTGGGGAACACAAGGACCGAAGTCCACTCCAAACAGTCATCTGCCACGGCCGGCGACATAGGGTCAATTGGATCGAGAATGATCTCGACCTCATCGACCACTTCCTCGGTCGTCTGGCCAGACGGAAGGTCTATGAAGCCTGTGGCCAAGGAAGAGATCTCGACTGAGGTTGAGACCGCATGCTCCTGGGACTGAGACCTTTCTCTGTCCCAAGAGCGCCTTCGTCGAGACAAAGACAAACCAGATTCTTTTTCCCTCTTTCGAGAGTGGGAGGAGTGCGAGCCTGCAGGCACCTCACCCCGGGTTTGGAGAGACTGGCACAACTCCTTAAAAGAACCTGTAAAGGAGAAGCCCAGATTGTGAGGAATGAAAAGGCTTCGACTTACTGAAGTGCAGGCGGCTTCTTCTTCGAACGCCTTCACGCATTCCAGCTGCTTGGCAGAACCCATGACCGTGGAAACCTTCCACCTAGCCTCCTTAGACTTCACCGGAGGGTTCCTTTACTCTGGTCTCCCCTACTTCAAATGCACCAACTGGTCTTCCAGGACGCTGGGATGGAAAGCGAGGCAAAAACTGTAAGATGAGGCGTCATGGCCGACACCTAGGCAGTAGACGCACGTGAGATGGGGATTGATGTGTGACATCTTCTGGCCGCAAGGAAACCAGCAAAATCCTGGAGAAGATTTCTCTTCCATGATCAAGGACGCAAAAGCGTGATCACTAACTTGAACGAGTTTTAGTTTTGGTAAAACCAAGTTTTTGAAAGCCAGGGCCTACGAAATGCATGCGCACAAGGGAGGCACCCTGTATCTTCCAACAGAAAGGAAGATCTGGCATCATGGGGCGGAATCGAGGTATGTACCACCCAGGTGGGTGGGAGGAGCCAGCTTGAAGACTTCCGGCTGATCTTAAAGGGGAAATGGACATGCCAAACAGTGTGGATGAACAACATATCCACGATCCTAGAACTCTATTTTTTTTTTAAATAAAGGTTTTTTTCCTCTTCAGGGCTGAATGGGCAGCTCTTCCGCCTCATCCCTGGGTACCATCAGCTGTCCAATGCTTCTCTCCATCAGGGACTTCCCCCATGTACTGTCCCCCCCCCCCCATGATGGTGCCAGGGGTGGAGGGCCATCCTCCCCCCTCAGTGATTCTCATGCAGAAGTCCCCACCCCTAACTGGAGTGGCAGAAGAATAATAATCAGCATTTATATAGCACTTTTCATACACAGTGTATCCCAAAGTGTTTTACTATCAATGCTAGACTGGTAGTGAAGTGACTGAATGTATAGTGGCGGCTATATCTGGGCTGGCAGTATAGCCTAGAGATTAGAGGAACGAGCTTGATACATCCAACAGACCAGACCCGAGTTTGATTCTCACAACCTCCACTTGCATACTGTGTGACTCTGAGCAAGTCACTTAACTGCTCAGTGCTCCCAGGTCGCACCTGAAAACAGGTACTTGTGCCTAGAAGGCCTTATAAAAAATAAAATATCGCACATCAACACCCACACACAGCCTAGACAATTGCATGATCCATTTTATGGGAAAGGGAATGTTGGCCAGGACACTGGGAATGTCCCCTACTCTCTGCGAAGAGTGTCCTGAATTCTTTTACTTCCACGTGGACATCCACCAGGACAGCACCAGGAAGTGTAGAAGGGACCTCAGTTTAACGTCTCATCTGAAGAACAGCACCCCCTCCAATACTGCACTCTGATGCCATTGTTTTAGTTACGAGTTCAGTCCCGGTGTGGGATGACAAACCATGACCTTCCGGTCCAGAGGCAGATGTGCTACCAACTGAGCCACACTGACAGTGGAAGGGAGGGTTGTGGCACCTTGGGCAAGGTTTCATGTAGCTCTGGTCCCCACTTTTCCGCCAGATTTTTTTCCCTCCCATCCTAGAGCTATGGTGCAGTATGGAAGCGCATACAGGCACACACATGTTCTGGAACTGTGGCCTCCCTCCATTCTCCCAGCTGTCTAGTTGGCCCCCCATCACAAGCATAAGCGCTGCCACCAGGCCTCCACCTGGTGGCACCCAAGACTTGGGAAGACAAACAGTAAAAGAAGGGGACAAGACTTTCCATAGAAAGGAGAAAGTCCAGAGTGGGTATTGCTAAGATTAAAGGGGATAAGGGGGAGTGTGTGGAAGAGGACCAAGGAAAAGCATCTATCCTAAATAGATACTTCTGCTCAGTATTTACTGAGGAGAAGGCAGGGCAAGGCCCACAGCTCAGCACCATGGACACGGGGGTAGGGAGGTGTGCACAAGTCCCTTCACAAAAGAAAGGGTCCTATAAGAGCTCGCTGAGCTCAGGGTGGACAAGGCAACTGGACCTGATGACATACATCCCAGGGTACTAAAAGCTAAGGGTGGAACTAGCAGGGCCATTAGCAGAACTGTTTAGTGAGTCTCTGAGCACAGGAGAGGTCCCAGAAGACTGGAGAAGGGGTCATGTGATCCTGTTCCACAAGAGTGGCAGCAGGGAGGAGGCAGGGAACTACAGACCAGTCAGTCTTACCTCAGTAATGAGCAAGATTATGGAGGCACTCCTTAAAGAAAGGAGAGTGCAACACCTGGAATCCATAGGAGTACAGGATTCAAGACAGCATGGGTTTACAACAGGAAGGTCCTGTCAAACTAATCTCATAGATTTCTTCGACTAGGTAACCAGAGTGGTGGACCAAGGGGGTATAGCTGATGTCGTCTACCTTGACTTCTGCAAAGCTTTCGATACTATTCCACATAGAGGATTGATTAATAAGCTAGGTAGGCTCAGGGTGGGTCAGAGGTTGATCAACTGGGTGGCAAACTGGTAGGCGGGCAGAAAACAGAGTGGTGGTGGTAAACAGTATACAGTCAGAAAAGATGCAAGTCACAAGTGGGGTACCGCAGGGATCAGTCCTGGGGCCAGTTCTCGTCAATATCTTCACCCGTGACATTGCAGATGGACGGGAGGGTAAGGTTTGCCTGTTTGCAGATGACACCAAGATCTGCAACAGGGTTGATGATCCAGATGGGGTGAGCAAAATGAAAAGAGATCTGGAAAAACTGGCAAAATGGTTGGAAGAGTGGCAACTGGGATTTAACGCAAAGAAGTGCAAGATCATGCACATAGGGAAGAGAAACCCTGAAGCTACCTACAGGTTGGGAGGGGAGTTGCTGGCAATCACAAGGGAAGAAAGAGACTTGGGCATCATCATCATCACAGATTACCTGAAATCATCCAAGCAGACCACTAAAGCAGTAGGTAAGGCTAGAGGAATGGTGGGGTGTATTAGTAGGGGTATCACACGTCGTAAGATGGAAGTAATAATCCCTCTTTACAAGACGCTGGTTAGGCCCCATCTGGAGTACTGCATGCAGTATTGGAAGCTGCACCTGCACAAGGACATTAACAAAATGGAGGCAGTCCACAGAAGGGCAGCCAAAATGGTGCAGGGACTGCATCAGAAAACATACGAGGACAGATTAATGGAGCTCAATATGTATACTCTAGAGCAAAGGAGGGAGACAGGTGATATGACTGAAATAGTCAGAATATCTTAAGGGCATTAACAAGGTGAGAGTCTAACGTTTCAATACGAGAAAAATAGCAGGACAAGAGGACATAGTATGAGATTAGAGGGAGGCCTATTAAGGGGTAATATGAGGAAGTTCTTTTTCACAGAAATGGTGGTGGATGCATGGAACGACCTATCTCAGGAAGCGGTGGATATGGATATAAATACAGTGCAGGGCTTTAAACAGGCATGGGATAGACATAAGGGAGCAATACAGATGAGTATGAATAGGTAGGCCATTGACAGAGTAAAGGCCTATGGCACATTCATAAGGTAGAGAAAATGGGCAGACTGAATGGGCCTTGTGGTCCTTACCTGCTGTCAACTTCTATGTTTCTAACATGACCCATCCCTGTCAGGGAGAGAAAAGCTGCCTGACAGCTGATCAATCCCCCCCTCTCTACTGCCTTCTCACATTGCTTGCCAACCTTAAGGTCATCTGATATGATTACCCCCAGGTCCCTTTCCATTTTTGTTGTTGTTACTACCCCCATTGTGTAATGTTCCCCTGGGTTTTTGTTTCCCGGGTGCATTATTTTGCACTTCTCTGCATTGAATCCAAGCTGCCATACTTCTGACCATTCCTCTAAACTTACCAAGTCCCTTCTCATCCTTTCCACGCCTCCTTGTGTATCAACCCTGTTGCAGATCTTTCTGTCATCTGCAAAGAGGCATACTTTTCCTTCCAGTCCCTCTGCAATGTCACTTATAAAGACATTAAAATGGACTGGACCCAGTTCTGAACCCTGCGGTACCCCACTAGTAACCCCTCTTCCTTCAGAGTGGACTCCATTTACAATTACCTTCTGTGTCCTGTTGTTCAACCAATGTTTTACCCAGGCTACCACCCTGGGACCCACTCCCAGGCTGGTTTGTGTGGGACTGTGTCAAGTGCCTTGCTAAAGTCTAGGTAGGCCATGTCCACAGCCCCTCCCTCGTCTACTACTTTGGTCACCCAGTCAAAGAAATCAATTAGATCCGTCTGACATAACCTTCCCGCTGTAAACCCATGCTGCCTTGGGTCCTCTGCCCCACTGGTCTCTAGGTACTCAACAATTCTTTCCTTCAGAAGTGATTCCATCACTTTCCCTACCACAGAGGTCAAACTGACAGGTCTGTAGTTTCCTGCCTCTATCTTGGTCCCACTTTTGTGAAGGGGAATCACATCTGCCTTCTTCCAGTCCTCAGGTACCACACCATCCTCCCATGATTTGTTAAAAAGGGTAGTCCGTGGTGTCACTAGTTCTCTGCTTAATTCTTTTAGAATTCTGGGGTGAATTCCATCTGGCCCCATTGCTTTGTCCACCTTCAGTTTTAGGAGTTCTTTCAGAACCCTTTCTTGTGTGAAAGGACTGGGATCGACCCCCGAGTACCTCTGCTAATTGGATTAGGCACCTCCCAGCTTCCTGGTTTGTGAATACTGAACAAAAGTATTCATTCAGTATCCCTGCTTTTCACTGTCACTCTGCCACCCACCATCCATTCTATTCAGCCTCACTATCCCTCCCTTTGTCTTTCTACGCTCCCTGATATACCTATAAAAGGTTTTATCCCCCTTCTTAACCGAATTAGCCATCTTTTCCTCAGTTTGCGCCTTTGCTATTCTGACTACCCTCCCTGCTTCCTTCTGTCTTAACTGGTACAGTTCTCTGTCCTGCTCCTTCTGTGTTTCCTTATACTTCCTAAATGCTATATTTTTCTCCCTAACCTTCACCGCCACCTCTTTTGAGAACTATAGTGGCTTTTTCTTTGATTTTGATTTATTTGCTTTACACAAAGGCTTATTGCCTCTGTGATGGCAGTTTTGATATTTCCCCATTGTTGCTCCATCCCTCCTTCTAGCCTGTTTGGTAGTGCTTTTCTAAGGCACTCTCCCATCTTGCCAAAGACAGCCCTCCTGACGTCCAGAACCCTCACTTTTGTATGGCTTGACTCTGTAGCTGAGTTTATCGTGAACCACACTGTTTGGTGGACACTTGTTCCCAAATGGCTATCCACTTCTAGATACATAGATACATAGACAGTGTCGGCAGATAAGGGCCTATGGCCCACCCAGTCTGCCCATTTGAGCTTGTAAGTTCAGTTTATGTTTTCCTGGAAGTCTGTTGCCCCTTACCCCTGACCTCCAGAATTCCTTTATGTTTATCCCATGCATTCTTAAATCCTGTGATTGTTTCAGCCCCCACCACTTCCTCTGGCAGGGTGTTCCACTTGTCCACCACCCTTTCTGTGAAGAAATCTGAGATCCTCTCACTGTCCCCATTTGAGAGTATGAGGTCTAAGATTGCTCCCTCCCTCCCGAGCAGGTTCCAGAACTAGCTGTTTGAGGCATGCCACCTGAAGGGCATCAAGAATGGCCCTGCTTTTGGATGTGGCTGCCGCAAAGGTGCTCCAGTTAACATTTGGCATGTTAAGGTCCCCCATCAACAGTATCTCCCCTTTCTCTGCCATCCTAAGTATGCCTTCTATCATATCCTTGTCCATTCCCCTTCCCCGACATGGGGGTCTATATACAACCCCTGTGCGGATTGTGGTGCTATTTCCAGTCTCTAAGGTGACCCACAGTGCCTCCTCTCCTCCCTGTTTACTCTTTTGTTCAGTTGCTTTTATCCTTCCCTTCCTTACATAGAGAGCTATTCCCCCTTCTGCCCTCCCTGTCTCTCCCAGGTTGTGTACCCTGGTATGCTAACATCCCAGTCATGGTTCTCTGTGTACCATGTTTCTGTGACTGCTACAATATCCAAGCATCCCTCTTCCATCAAGGCCACCAGTTCAGGGAGCTTGTTGCCCAGACTACGGGTGTTGGTACTCATTACCCTCCATTTCTTGATGGCCTTACCCCTTTTTGCCCCATCTCTGTCCTTACTGAATTTGTCACTTTCTCCATTTACCCCTGCGCTTCTCCCTATCGACATCACTATGTTGGTGTCTACCTCACTAGTGCCCTGATATTTTGGGGGCTAGAATTTCCCTGCTCCTTTCCAGTGCCTCCCCCCTTGCCTAGTTTAAAATGCTTGTCAATGAAGTATTTAAACCTATCACCTAGGATCCTGGTTCCCCTCCTGAACAGATGCAGACCATCATGCCAGTATAGGCCTGCATCCCTTCAGGTGGACCCCCAGTCCCCAGTGAAGCCAAATCCCTGAGCTCTGCACCAGTTTTTCAACCACTGATTGAATCCCATGGTGTGGAGCACCCTACCCTCACCCGTGCCATAGACAGGCAGCACCTCCGAGAAGGTTACCGTGTGTACTATTTGACTAAGGTCCCTCCCCATCTCCACAAACGCTTCTTGCACTGCTCTGATCCCTTTCTTAGCCAGGTAATTTGTCCCTAGGTGGACAGTGACATTCAGCTCCCTCCCCTGTGCAGCTGCTCCTGTGATCCTGAGGATTCGCTCCCTGTCCCTCCAAGCCACGGCGACCAGGCAGGCACCTTACCTCCCTCTCCCCTTCCTCCCCCAGTTCTACCTTCCTAACAATGGAGTCCCCCACCAGGAGTTGTTTCCTTCTCCTTTGGGGTCCCATGCCACCCTCCTGTGGCTCTCCTTTGTGGAAGTTCCCAACATCCTCCTTGGTCTCCACTGTGGGTGCCTCCATAGAGGAACCACACTTTTCCAGAACGGCATAGAAATTGTGGAGAGGTACAACTGGAGGGATGCGACTCTGTTCCACCCTCACCGGCCCTGAGTTCACTGTGGTCCAACCACTGCTCTTTCTTGGCAACCTCTGAGGCAATGGCAGTGACCCTGGTGGCCCCTGGGTGGGAGAGGAGGTCCCACAAATCCTGGCCAACTCAGCCTGGAGATGAGCAACCTCCTCCCTCAGCCCAGAGAGGTGTCTGCAGATGGGACAACACTGCATCCTCCAGAACATCTCCCGGAAAACTGCTGCTCCACAGCCACTGCATTGCACCACTCCCATCACATCTTTTTTCTGGCCCCCTAACTGTTATTTGGAATACTTACTCTTTCCTCTATTTCTTTTTTTTTTCTTCTCTCCCTACTTATGTACTGCCTCTGTGCCCTTTTAGCTCCTGATCTTCCTGTTCTAAGACAAGAAGTTCCTATATTTCTCAGTAGTCTCCTTACTTGCTCAGAGTCAAGTAGCCCAGAAAGCTCTGTCTCCTACACCCTCATAACATAACCAAGCTGGAACTGGAGCTTAGGCAAGAGCAACTCTGAATACCAGCATAGTCACAGCAGCACTACTTCGGTCTAAGTGATATAGAGCACCCAACTGAGCCCTTGCTGCAAAACTAAAACACACAAACAACAACAAAGCAAGAAGCTACCACAGAATGTTAGTCATAGTGTCAGTTGTCAAATAATAGGGGTCTGCAGGCTGCAACTGCCTTACTTCTTGTTCTCACTCGGCTAGCAGTAGCTATTTACAAAGATGTTGCAACCAGACAGCAAAGCCCTTAGCCCCAATACATTTGACTGGTCAAGAGAAGCATTAAGGGTTAAGCTGTGTGTAAACTGAGGTGTGATGGGGTGGGAACTGGTTTTGCTGTCAGTTTGTGGGGAACTTCTATTTATACAGGACCAGTCACATGGTTGCTATAAAAGGCTGTTAAAAGTTAATTGCTGTACACAGCTGAGATTAGAATCTGAGTTTAGTTGTAGGAAGATGTGAAGAATTTTATTGGCCATCTGGTTAGCTCCCAGGGTGGGGGATGACCAAACGAGCAGCCGCGAAAGACCATTAGGCCTATTCTGCTGGCATTTTAGTATGTTAGTATCTCTCTTGCTTTGCATGACAACTTATATGCAGCAGCAGCATGAAAGGGCACTTACTAACTGTGTGAGGGCTGGCTAAAGTGTTACACCCCCCATCCCCACAGCTCGTGACACCCATATGAAGTGGCTTTAGACTGGAAGAGGGAGACGCAGAGAGCTGCTGAGCACTAGCTTTGGCAATAACTGAGATTGAGGGAAAGCTTATTTTTGGATGGGGAGGACTTTGCTACTACTGTACTTTCAGCCTGATCTACAGTATCCCTGTTCCTGAACCACATATCCAATTGAAAACATGGCAAGTTTTATTGGTGTCTCAACCCCAGGAGCTGCAGCTGGCAGCTGTGCTCACTGCGTCCAGCAGAGATTGAACACAGAAACGCTATAAGGCCACCACATACAAACACACTCGCATGGAAAGAAAAAAAAACATTTACCTCAGCATCGCTCTGCTCTTCACATCAGGCTGACTGATTAGTCACAACTGTGTGCCCCGTTCACGCTACAAGTTACTGCTGCAAATCTACAGGTCAGCACTGTCTGTGAGACTACTACTCTGGGAGCCAACAGATGTGGTTGCCATGGAGGGTAGCACCGTAACTGCAAGGCAAGCAGCCCGCTTTGTTTAACAAGTATTAGAATACGTGTGAGACAGTCTTGCAAAAGAATAGCCACGCAAGATCGAATAAGGAACATGCTATATTTCAATCATTTCTACCCGGCAGCATCACAGAAATAACACTACTTTCTTTTTTTGTAAATACATAAATTGGAAGTTTTTGAGAAAATTGTGTGGGAGGGGGCGCCAAAACACAATATGGCCTACCCAGGAATCAAAGTGGGGGGCTAATGGCCCTCTGGTCCCCCTGTTTTAGCCGCCCATGGTACAGAGCTTTCTGGATCTCATGCCCCCCTGCTTGTTGGTGTAAAACACAGCAGTGGTGTTGTCTGTCCCAATTTAGACAGACTCTCCTTTTAGTTTGGGGGCAAAGGCTTTGATAGCCATGTACACAGCGCCGAGTTTGAGGAGATTTATGTGGCACCTGAACTCCCTGGTGGACCACACTCTGCTTATGGACTGGTCTGTCAGGTGTGCACCCCAGCCTAAAAAGGATGCATCCGTGGTGAGCAGTCTGGAAAGTTCCCTTTGCTGGAGGGGAATCCCTTCCCCAAGATTCTCTGTTATTCCACCAGTCCAAGGCTTGCAGAAGGATCCTTGTGACTGGAATGAACTTTGACAGAGAGTCTCTTTTCTGGGACCAGTGAGCCCTCAGGTGGTACTGAATGTCCCTCATCTGAAACCTGGTGCCTGGCACCATGGCTGTAGTAGAGGCCATGTGACCCAGAAGACTGAGGAAGTGTCTTGCTGGCCTTAGCTGTCCCAAGACAAAGGAGTATGCCAAGTTTTTTTTTCTTGATGGATGGCATATTATACCAGACCTTTATTTTTTTTTTAAACCTGTTGCAACAGCATTTATCTATCTAACTTGTTCTCCTTCCTTTCTTTCTGTACATCTAAACATATATAGGCAGGCCACCTATATAATGTTCTTACTATCCCTATATTATTCTTTGTCTGGTTTATTATCCCATTCTTGCATTCGTTTGTTCAAGTCACCATATCTAAGTCCCCCCTTCTTTAATGTGTTCCATAAAAGAAGGTATGTTTCGTTCCAGTTATTAAATGTGTTATGTAAGAAAAAAGTGCTTTCTAAAGTGGTATCCTGTTGCCCTTACATTTGAATAATTATGTTAGCGCTTGTTCTGCGCTAATATGGTGGTGTAATATGTAGGCGTTTTTTTTTCTTTGTTCTGCATGCTTAAAAACGCAAAACAAGCTGCCCCCTTTAATTTTCCCTTCTCCAATAGTTCTAGCTGTCTGCTCGGCTCTGTTTCTGCAGCTAACGCCTTGGTAAGGGAAGCCGACTGCTCGGCTTAAACTTTAAATCAAGCTCCTCGATTGTGTGAGTCGTCTGTGTGGCTGAAGGTCTGTAAAAAAAACAAAAAAAATGACCGAACGCTTCCGGGTTTGTGCTTTCACCCGACATTGTCTCCCAAATTTAAAAAGAATGTTGACCATGGTAGACCATCCCATGACCTGGAGAAACTGTTTTCATTCCCATCTGAAATGTCTGGTGCAAGACAAGGCTTGTTTAGGAATTGGCCAGTCTTGGAATGACAGAGCACCAGGACTGGGGTATTTGGTTTGTTGCAGTTCCAGGTCAACCCATGCTGGTAGCAGGGAGACCAGGTCTGGGTTACAGCATAATACATCTTGGCGAAGGGCTACACACGTGTGGAACAGGCGCAAATCTGGGAGGCCAAATTCCTCACTTTTCCAGTGGTTCTGTAGTTTAGAAAGACTAATTTTAGGTTTAGTGTCAGCCAAGATGAATTTGGAGACCTTGGAGTTAAGGGCTCTGAAAAAGAACCCGGGAGAGAGACTGGCAGATCTGACAGAATGTACTGTATTCTTGCAAAGGTGACCTTTTTTTAGTATGTTGACCCTCCCCCATAGGGAGAGGATATGCTTGCTCCATCTTTGTATGTCTTTGTCCAGTTTATCAAGCATAAGCTGGACATTTGCTTCAGTTGTCCCTTCGTGGAGAGTATCTTCACTCCCAGGAAGACCACACCCCCAGGGGACCACTGGTATGGGTACAGTTGTATCAGGGACTGTGTGCATACATCATTCAGTGGGAGGATGTGAGATTTTGTGGTGTTCAATTTGTACCCTGCAATGCCAGCGTATTCCCCTATTAGGCCTCGGAGAGAGCTCAGGGACCCTGGGATTTCTGTGAGAAACAGGGTAATATCATCTGCAAAAAGCGCCAGCTTGTGGTGCTTCTCACCCACTTGTATGCCTGGAAAGTCAGAGGCAGCTCTGATTCTCTGTGCCAAGGGTTCCACCGCTAGCAGAAAGAGGAAGGGGGATGGGGGCACCCCTGATGAGTGCCCCAACCCAGGTGGAAAGGGCTAGAGATAGTGGAGTTAGTCAGGATTCTTGCTATCGGATTTTGGTAGAGCAGGAGGACCATGTTAACAAACTGGCTGGGGAAATCAAATCCGCCCATAGCATCAAACGGGTATGTCCACTCCACCCTGTCAAATGCCTTTTCAGCATCTAGAGACAGGGTGGCCGTGGGTTCTGGTATCTGTCGCACCTTCCACAGCAAATCTAATATACGTCTAGTGATGTCCGACCCCAATCTCCCCGGGACAAATCCCACCTAATCTGGGTGGATAATCTCCTCCATTACTGGGCTCATTCTGGCAGCCAGTACTTTGGCAAAAAGTTTCACATCTATGTTAAGGAGGGAGGTGGGGTGGAACTGGGAGCATCATCTGCTGTCTTTCACTTTCTTAGGGAGCAGGGTAATCAGTGCCTCGTGGAAAGACTGCAGCAAGTGCTGGCGCTCCACTGCCTCATTAAATATCAGCGTGAGCTATGGTGCCAATTACTTGCAGAAGGCAAAGTAAAAGTCTGAGGGGAAGCCATCTGGGCCTGGGGACTTGCACACTGGACATCAAGGAAATGGCCTCCATGATTTCCTGCTCATGAGGGGAGCTGTCAAGGTTCCGAGGAGTTCCAATGGTACTTGTGGGAGGCAAACAGATTCATAGAAAGAGTCTTGCTCCCTCTGACTGGGATGGGCTTCTGAGGTGTAGAGAGTCTGGTACTAATTTAGAAAGGCTAGGTTAATGTCACTTAGGGTGGTAACTGTTTCAGTCTCAGAAACCTGAATCAGTGGGATATACCGGGAGGTGTCCAGTGTTTTGACACGGTGGGCATGCAGTTTCCCTGGATGTTGCCCTGTTTCCCAAAAGGCTTGGTGGAGCCTATACAGGCTGTATTCTACTTTGTGGTGTAGGGTGCCTTCAATTTCTCCCCTAAATCGGTTAATCTGCAGTCTTAACTCAGTCTCTCTCTACTCGGGCTGTGTGCCACTTCCTACTCCAGGTGTTTAAGGGACCCCTCCATGTCTTGCATGGCTCTCTCTTTTTTCCTCCACTTCCTTGAGGCATATGCTATCAGCTTACCCCTCAAGACTGCTTTTAAGGCATCCCACTGGAGACCATTGTGTATATCTGGGGCGTCATTATACATGTAATATTCTGTGATTTCCCCTTCCGGACAGGTGCGGAAATCCCCATTCTGTAGAAAGGTGGTAAATCTCTACTTGTTTCTTGGGCAATGGGATTGTCCCCACGACAAGGTCATCATAACTGGGGCATGGTCTGATATCAGTTTATTACCCAGGGTTGCGCTTCAAGCTTGCTGAACTAGTCTTTGGGATACCACAGACCCAGACCCCCGAGGAGCAGAGGTCGTGAGGGCGCTCCACAGCCCTCTCCCACCAAGCAACGGACAGATTCCCCGCAGTTTAGCCCAGACCCGGAACCCCGAGGAGCAGAGATCGTGAGGGCGCTCCACAGCTCCCCCCCACCAAGCAACGGACGGATTCCCTGCAGTTTAGCCCAGACCTGGACCCCCGAGGAGCAGAGGTCGTGAGGGCGCTCCACAGCCCTCCCTCACCAAGCAACGGACGGATTCCCCGCAGTTTAGCCCAGACCCGGACCCCCGAGGAGCGGAGGTCGTGAGGGCGCTCCACAGCCCTCCCCCACCAAGCAACAGACGGATTCCCCGCAGTTTAGCCCTGACCCAGACCCCCGAGGAGCGGAGGTCATGAGGGCGCTCCACAGCCCTCCCCCACCAAGCAACGGACGGATTCCCCGGGGTTTAGCACAGACTCAGACCCCCGAGGAGCGGAGGTCGCGAGGGCACGCCACAGCCCTCCCCCACCAAGCAACAGAAGGATTCCCAGCAGTTTAGCACAGACCCGGACTCCCGAGGAGCGGAGGTCGTGAGGGCGCTCCACAGCCCTCCCCCACCAAGCAACGGACGGATTTCCCGCAGTTTAGCCCAGACCAGGACCCCCGAGGCAGAGGTGGTGAGGCGCTCCACAGCCCACCAAGCAACGGATGGATTCCCCACAGTTTAGCTAGACCTGGGCCCCCGAGGTGGGAGTCCACGAGGGGACTGACAGATTCCCGCAGCTTAGCACAGACCCAGACCCCCGAGGAGCGGAGGTCGCCCACAGCCCTCCCCCACCAAGCAACGGACTGATTCCCCGCAGTTTAGCACAGACCCGGACCCCCGAGGAGCGGAGGTCGCGAGGGCATTCCACAGCCCTCCCCACCAAGCAACGGATGGATTCCCCCACAGTTTAGCCCAGACCCAGACCCCCGAGGAGCAGAGGTTGCGAGGGCGCTCCATAGCCCTCCCCCACCAAGCAACGGACGGATTCCCTGCAGTTTAGCCCAGACCCGGACCCGAGGAGCGGAGATCGCAAGGCGCCCACAGCCTCCCCACCAAGCAACGGATGGATTCCCGCAGTTTAGCCCAGGTAAAGCCCAGCCCTGCACTCAGCGCTTGGAAAAAGACTGCTCAGGACTGCTCCTTGCGCTTCGCTTTTAACATTTAAAAATATTCTCCATGGCGCAGTCAGCAACAGGACTCTAATACAAAGCCACATACCTGCCTAACCCACCTGGCATCTGTAATCCTGAGCTGCAGCTGCGGTTTTTCTATCGGAGTAGATGTGAAGATAGCCTACACTTTTACATGCTTTTGTTACACCTGCATTTAATTTCTGCATGTTTAGCCTGTTTCCTTAACTGCCACTCCCCTTTAAATGAATCAGTAAGAGTGTACAGTGAATTTGTTAATAATCTTGTCCTGCCAGATGCAGCTTAGCAGCTTAACTGTTTGAGTTACTTTTTCCCAACTTTTGCTGGCCACATTTTTAATTACTGGGAGCACACAGTTCATGTGAAACTGTTATTGTGCTGTCCCTTAACTGCCCTGACTCATTGCCTTGCACAGCATTCAGCGTCTCAGCTGCCCTATTGCTGTCAGTGTACCCCTGTTCCTTTGTTCTGTCCCCTCTCCTCCCCCCACCCCCCTGCCTTCTTAAATCAACTTCTCCCTTTGTCCTTCCACAGACCCGGACCCCCGAGGAGCGGAGGTCATGAGGGTGCTCCACAGCCCTCCCTCACCAAGCAACGGACGGATTTCCTGCAGTTTAGCCCGGCCCTGCACGCCAGTGTTTGGAAAAAGACTGCTCGTACTACTCCTTGTGCTTTGGCGCCTTTTTCAACATTTAAAAAAAATATTCTCCGTGGCGCAGTCAGCAACAGGACTCTAATACAAAGCCACATACCTGCCTAACCCAGCTGGCGTCTGTAATCTCCAGCTGCAGCTGCGGTTTTTCTATTGGAGTAGACGGTCTAGCCCCACCACCACCACCCTTGGTCGGCTCTCCCTTATATAGGCTGGTGGACGTCACGTGAGGCTGTAAAATAACCTATCAGCCCTGTTTCCCATCTGCAGGTTATCTTTTCCCACAACTAGCGGCCGCCCTTCCAGCCAAGCATATTCCACTCCCCCTTAGCTGCCTTTCTGGATTGCTACTCTGCAGTGTCCCATCTCATCTCATGTCTTTTTTTCTTCTTTTCTTTCTGACTCTGCTGCCACCCTGTGACTTATCTACAGCATCTTGTTCTGTTTTTCTCTCCCACTGGTATCCCTATTAGTGCTATATCCCTGCCTGTACATTGTTCTCTGCTCTCCCTTAGCTCTTCCCCCATGGCAATCCTTTTAGGTAGTCCCTTGCCCCTACCCTAACAGGCAGTTCTTTTTTACCACCAGTCATCATGACTGTTCCCCCCCCCCCCCGGACCCTCCAGGGGCGCGGCCACCCTAACAAGCCAGCCTGCCACCCTGCCTTCTCTCAAGTCACCCCCTGCATGGCTCTCCTCAAAAGGGCTAAAAATTGCCCACCTAAACGTACGTAGCCTTTTAGTCAACCTAGCAGAGCTTACTGCTTGGGTCGCCCACTACAAACCGAATATCTTGGGTATCTCGGAAACTTGGCTGAAGCCTCATATTCCTGATGCCATGTGCACCCTCCCAGGGTACAGCCACATCAGACGTGATCGCATGGGGAGCAAACAGGGTGGTGGGGTGCTACTCTATTACAAAGTGCACCTTAACGTGTCCACCATCGATCACCCACCAAATACCTCCCCCTCAAGTGAGTTCCTGCACGCCCTTCTCTTGCTTGGGCACACAAAGAAATTACACCTGATATGCACCTACAACCCACCTAAGGGCGGACTGCCTGGACTATCCTCGCTTCTCCATGGTATAAGCGACAAAGTGGGTCCCAATAAAATCCTCATCATAGGTGATTTCAACCTTGACTGGATGGGATCCAACTGCAAATTATATGAGCCACTGCTCTCGGGTCTTGCCCTAAGCCAAATTATCACTGAACCCACAAGGCCCTCCTCCCGGGGGGACAAAGGGTCGCTAATCGACTGGATCTTGTCCAACAGACCTGACAGGATCACATCCTCAGGTATTTTCCCTGATGCCATCTCTGACCACTCGCCTATCTACTGCACATGAGGCATCTCACAGACTAAAATCCCCAGTAAAGTGATCCAGATGAGGGATTACTGAAAATATAACATACATGACCTCCTCTCTGACCTCAAACTAGTTGACTGGTCAGGGGTCACTTAGGGCAGTGAGCCCTAAATGACCCAGCACGAGCCCTGGATGAATTCTTAACTAAGTTTATCCCCCTGCAGAACAAACATGCCCCCCTCACTAGAAGGCGAGTGAGGGGTGCCGTTACCAAATGGCTTCATGGGGGCCTAGTCTCCCTTATGAAACTCAGGGACAAATGCTGGGAGACCTACAAGGCCTCCCAAAGCAACACTGATCTCCTTGCTTACAGGACCCTCATAAACTCCTGTAAAAAAGCCATCCGCTCAGCAAAAAGCGAGTTCTGCCAATCTGCCCTGCTCTCCTCAGCCAGCAACCCAAGGAGTTTCTGGCAGAATATCAGAAGTGCGGTTGGTGGGTCTGCCAGAGTGCAAGTCAGTGACTTACTCACTGGCGGGGTCAGCTGCAATAACCCCCATACTATCTCAAATGCCTTTAACTCCATGTTCTCTGAAGTGACTGCCCCACCTTCCCTGTCCACTGCCCCAAAGTCCTCTGAACCCCCCCTCTTGGACCCAACTCCCGACCCACCTTCTACCTACAACAACTGTCTGTCAATAAGACCCAGAAGCTCCTCGCCAGCCTCTCCCCTCACAGCGGGGTGGGGCACGATAGCTTTGAGCCGAAACTGCTCAGCATAGGGGCCCACCTCCTTGCCAGGCCTGTCACGCACATCTTCAATACCTGTCTTAACGCCGGGCTCATCCCAGATATTTGGAAAGTGGCCAAGGTTGTCCCTGTCCTAAAACAAGGAAACCCCAAGGATCCCCTGAATTATCAATCCACTACCATTCTGTCTGCTACCTCCAAGATTCTTCAGAAAGTTGTGGCCTCCCAGCTATCCTAGTATATACAGAACCACAACCTCCTCTCTCCGGCACAACATGGGTTTAGGAAAGGGTATAGCATGTCCGCTGTCCTCGCTGTAGTCACCTCGTTTATCAGAACTGCTGCTGACCAGGGCAGCCTTACTGGAGCCATTTTTGTGGATCTCTCCAAAGCCTTTGATAGGGTCGATCACTTACTCCTCAGCTCCACTCTTCTATCCCTTGGTCTCTCCCCCCTTGCCCATGCGTGGTTCCTCAACTACCTCTCTGGCAGGCAGCAGTACACCAACTTTAATTGGACCCTATCCAACCTCTCTCCAGTCTGCTGTGGGGTCCCTCAGGGTTCTGTCCTTGGCCCTACCCTCTTCTCCCTCTTCATTAATGAACTACCATCCGTCATTGTCCACAGGCATACCACCCTGTATGCGGATGACCTTGTCATCTTGGCCAGTGCCCGGGACATCGCCACCATTAACTCCCAACTAAATGTTGACTTCAAGCGCATTCAGTCTTGGCTGGTGGAACATAGACTTACCGTCAATCTCAAGAAAATCCAAGTCATGCTTTTCGGTTCACAGAACAAGACAAAATCCTGCAATTCTCCCCTTCAAATCTTCAGGGCCGGCGACTCCTCCCCGCAGACAGTGGCCGCAGTCAAGTACCTGGGCGTCACTCTGGACCTGCAGCTTAATCTTTCCCTACACATTCGGAACGTCTGCAAGGCTACTAATGGTAAGCTCGGCCTCGCTTACAGAGCCAAAAACTGCTTAACTCCAGCAGCTCGTATGGCCCTAGCCAGAGGGGTCCTCCTCCCTATGCTCTGCTATGGGCTAGTAACCTTTGCCCTAGTACCTAAATCTAGCCTCCTGAAATAGAACACTGCCTACAACAACGCCTGCCGCTTCGTGCGTCCCCCCCTCCCCTCACGCACCGCTGTGATCTCTACACACGCCTGGAGTGGCTCCCTCCAGAGAAGCACCGCACCTTCGTACTTGGGAACTTCATTGACAACATCGTTATATTGGCCACCCCTTCTGCCCTCGCCCTTCCCCTCAACCCTGGCACACCATCCTACCATCTTAGATCGAGGGCAGCACTGGATCGCCTGGTTCCTAGAACCCGCTCCCTTACGGGGGATCGGGCTTTCACCATCTATGCCCAAAAAATTTGGAACTCGCTTCCAGCCCTCACCCGGTCCTCCCCCTCCCCCTTCCATCCTGGCTTCAAAGCCTCCCTCTGGAACTTCCTGAAATTATCCTCCACATGTCCCTGTACCTCGTAGCGCACTAGCGACTGGTATGCTGGGGTGTCTCAGCGTCCACTGCACTTACCCTCCAGTACTGGTAGTGAAACCAGTACTGGACATCCTCTCACCATGCTCTCTCCCTGCCCCTCCTTCCCCAAGGGTTCACCTGACCATCTAGACACCCCCCCCACCTGCGTAACCCCCCTTTGTTTTGCCCCCGCCGGCACTTATTTCTGTTTGCATTAATCGTACCTGTTATGTATTTTGCTGCTCACTGCCGTGCTCACCCTGTATGTTCCACAGCTGGTTTATCATGTGCTAATCGTCTCTACTGCTGTTTTGCTACCTATTCATTCCCGGTTATGTCTGTTATTTTCTTGTATGTTAAATTTGACTTATACTGTCAGCTACCTACCCAATCTCTGTTGAGCCTGTTATCTCACTGTATGTAAATTGACTCCTTCACTGTTCTTGCATGCTTCTACCTATGTAACCCTCCCGGGTTGCACCTGGCTGTCTAGTGTGCCTTACCCGGTTAACAAAAGCAAATAAATAAATAAGTACATCTATTCTGCTGTACGAGGAGTGGGGCAGCTGAGTAATGGGTAAACTCTTTTTCACTCGTGTGTAAGACCAGCTATATGTCATGCAGGCCTGCCTCCAGAAAGACAAGCACCACCTGGTGTGCCACCATGGCCTCTGCCCTGGTGCCTGGCCCTGTTCGGTCCAATGTGGCTGAAAGGGTTAAGTTAAGGTCCCTGTCCAACACCACATGAAACTGGTCTTGGACCACTTGTGACAGGAGTGTGTTAAAGAAATCAGCATCTGGGGTGTTTGGGGCATACACACATCCCATCTCTAGAGGCTCTCTCAGATATGTGTCCCTCACTAGCACATATCTCCCCTCTTTGTCAGTGGTGGATGTTTGAGCCCCAAACTGTAGTCCCTTACGCATCAGGATCATAATTCCCTTAGTTCTTGTGTTGGCACAGCTGTGAAACACCTCTTCCACCCACATACTTTTAAGTCTAGTGGCCTCACCAGGGAGGAGGTGCGTCTCTTGGAGGAGCGCTATGTCACACCCCATGACCTGTAATTTGGTTAATATTGTATGCTTTTGACTGGGTTGGACATCCCATTAACATTCCAAGATACTACTTTTAGTGTATCTACCTGAGCCATTGCAACAGAGTTATGTTTCCAATCCTGTAACCCGCTCACCAGTATTCCACTGGAGTGTCCCCCACCGCCCCAACCCGGCCCAAGGGGGCTCCACCCCAACAACAGTATTAAACAGAACAGCAGAAAAATGTGCACAGTTGCATAATATATCTAAACACTATTCGATCGCTCTAATGAAAAGAAGAAAAGTGATACACTTAGAAGTATGCCTGGGACCACAGGACAAACAGAAATAGAGAGTTCACTAAAATAAAACGAAATTCCTTTGAGTATTCCCGACTGACTGATGCACATCAGTTAAGCGCTCTAAAAGCATCTTAAGGGTAATCAGTTAGACTACAGTATATACTCACACGATAGACAGGACTGGACTAGCTGCGTCCCATCGCCACTCTCACGCCATCCCCCTAGGGGTAACCACATATGGTCTGAAACATGTGGTGGCCTATTGTGGTTGTGGTGGTGTCTGGTGCTGTGGCTTGCCATCAACAAGCATGCAGCTCTCTGTCAACAGAAGTATCCAGGGGCCAGCAGGAAGCGAGGCCATCACATACTGGGGGGCTCTCAGGCCTCTGGCCCTTTTTGGCATTGTAAAGAGTGGAGTTGCCATGCAGATGTCTGAGGGGTACTGAGAGAAGGGAGAAAAAGCTAAGATTTACACCAAGTTACCCACTCTGCCCTCGGGGGGGGGGGGGGCCCAAATTGGCACTGCATCTCTAGTTTGTATATAGCAGTTTTGTACACAGTACAATATTTTCTGCCAGAGACACAAAGAACAGGTCTCACTTCTGTGTCCCCAGTGGTCTATGAGTATCCGGGGGGGTATGCCCCAGTTGAAACAGCAGAGTGCTGCATGCGCGAAAACGTCTTCCTGGTATAGCCCATGCGGCCCCCTCGTATCACATCTCAAGGAAATGCAGCAGATTGGCATTTAGCAGAGCCAAAAATAAGCCAGTTTGTGTAGTGGATAAATTGCAATTAAAGTTCTAACTGAGCAGTCAGCAGCCCGGATTATTGGGGGCCCTCAACGAACTAGCAGGAAACTAGCCTAGCAACCTTCTGCGGGCAACTGCTAAAAAAGTGAACAATGAACACAGTGGGCAAAGTTTCAAGGCCCTTGAAAGTACTCCAACATCTCAGGGGCTAAAAATTGGAAATAACAACTGGTGGTTCGCTCCCTACTCTCTAAGTGCGCTCTGGGAGACATGTATTAACTTTCCTCCTTGTGGATAGCTGGAAGGAATCAGGTATCAGGCGGCTATTCAGGCCACACATTGTTGGTCGCATGTGGCACCTTGGAGGAGGTTGGAGCTTTAAAGGAGGACTGTGCCTTAGATGGTCTCAGGGCCCATTGGAGAAATTTATTTGCATCCTCTGGCATGGTAAATGTTTTTTGTTTACCACCGATTCATACTGAGAGGGTGGCTGGACATAGCAGGGAGTAGGATATCCCCCGGTTCCTCAAGTCAGCTTTAATTTCATCAAAATTCTGCCGCTTCTCCAGGACGGAGCGAGGGCACTCGGGGTAGAAGGACACTCTGTCCCCTCTGACTTGGATGTCTTGCTTTTCCTTCGCTTTCTGCAGTATCAGTTCCTTGTCTTGGAGCCTCAAGAGTTTAAAAATCAGGGGCCTGGGTCTGTCGCCTCCCTGACGTCGTTGGGCCACCCTGACTCTATGAGCGCTGTTGATCTCGAAATCGAACAAGGTGGGTTCGAGGCCTAGCCATGCTGGCATATTGTCCCTTAAGTATTGGACCATGTCTGGTCCTTCTGATCCCTCTTTTAGCCCAATTAATCTCAAATTTTTCCTCCTACCTCTCACCCCATGTCCTTGATTTTACTGGTGAGCCACCTGACCTGCGCTTTGGCGGCTTTCAGCTGCATTGTAGTCTCCTTTCCCCATCCATCCGGCTCAGTGATTTGAGATTCAGCTTTGCTAACCCTCCTGGTCACAGCAGAAATAGAAGTCTGTGTTTCTGTGACTGTGTGGCAGATAATTTCGATGTTGCTTGCTATCCGTTCCAGTAGAGTCGTCGACGGGCCAGATGCATCCTGCGTCCCCACAAGGCATCTTTTGCACTGGGGCTGTGGTCATTTTAGCTTGGGAAAGCGCTAGGCCAGGCAGAGATTCTTCTATGTCTTTTTTTCCATTTGCCGCTGGCCTCTGGAGTCCCAGTTTCGTTCATGTGTGCCGCTGGGGAGTTTCACTGATCACGAGCTACAGTTACTGCAGTGACCCGACATGAAAAGAAATCGATGGATGGGAGCGGTGATACAAGAGGCGACAAGGAGCTCAAAGCTTAGGCAACCATCTTGCTTGGGTCCTCACGTGACCTACAAGTATGCCAAGGTTTGAAGGTTGAGCACCCTGTCTAATGGGAGCAGGGCCTTTCCCTGCTGGGTATCCAGCTCTGCTCCAATTAACTCCAGTAGCAGATCTGTCTCGAAATGGGATTTTCTGTGTTGATCAGAAAGCCCAAAGACTCCAGGGTGCGCTGTGTGAGGCTGATGGAGTCTCTGACCTTCTGAGACGGACTGCCACCAATGCCAGGCACTTTCTGAAAACTCTGGGAGCGGAAGAAAGTCCAAATGGCAGCACTGCAAACAGGTAATAGCCAGAGGGCAGTCTGTATCGGAGATATTTTCTGTGGGAAAGCCCGACTGGAATATGAAAGTAGGTGTCCCTGAGGTCTAGGGAGGCTAGCCAGTATCCCTGTTGCAAGGAAGAAATTTCTACCAATTGGGTGACCATGTTGAATTTCAGATTGAACAGGTGTTTGTTCAGATACCTGAGATCCAGAATGGGTCACCAGACACCATTTTTCTTCTGGATGAGAAAGTACCTGGAGTAGAGGCCTTTTCCCCACTGGGGTAAGGGAACTCTTTCCACTGCATTTGCTGACAGATGAGTTTTTACCTCTAACGCCAGCAGAAATCTTTCTGTGGTGCTTAGTGGTTTTAAGGTCTTGTGACCATGCAGAGAGGAAATTATTTGAACTGCAAGGTAAATCCTTGACCCACCACCTACAACACCCACTTGTCTGTGGTGATGAGGTGCCATTGGTGAAGGTAGTGGGTCTGCTTTCCTCCTGCTGGGCCTTCCAATCAGGGATTTTGTAGAAGGGATAGGATCAGTACATTTCTGAGCCCTTCTACCCCTTCCCGTAAAGAATCTTTTCATCTGAGAACAATCCAAGGGCACTGGCATAGGGTAGAAGACCCTGGGATTTTAATCTCTACCTCTACCTCCCCTGCTTTGGGGCTTGTAGGAGGTAGAGGGTTTCTCTTTAGCATTACTTTTTCTTTTTTTTTAACTTACTGTTTATGCCCCCTTTCCATCTCCACGGCTGCCCCATCCATCGGGTTCCCAATGCGACTACGGGCTGTGCCTGCCCCCATTAAGTGCTCTGCTCCCTGGAACCCTTCAAGCACTGGATAACCCCCCTCGGTGGGGTGGAGGGAACGCCCCTCCACCTCCGAAACTCAAGTGGAACAGACACGCTGAGTTGCTCCTCAGGTTCTCCCCAGTCACCAACACAGGGACAAGTCTCCTGGCGCAGTTGCGGGGTGTTTTTCCTCTGTTTCTGGTCCCACCCCCCTGCAGACACCAGCACTCTAGGAGGGCCAACGAGACAAAGGCACGTAGAGATGTGCCTTCGCTCAGACCCTTGGCTGACATCCGTCCCGCCCTATGTTACTGCATCCTTAGCTGCACCTCCACCCATGGTCACCCAGGTGGCAGTACAGCAGTGAGGACTGCAGCCCACCCTCCCCAGAGAGCGGCCCTATGGGTGCTCGATCCTCCTCCTCCCCCCGGCCGGCCCTCCAGCAACCCGGGCTCGCTACAGCTGTGCCGGCCTTTTAGCAGCATTACTCTGATAGATGGATCTGTACTCCTCCACCTTTTTTATATATACCGGTTTTATCTCCAAGCAGACAATTACTGTCACAGGGGAAATCCAAAGCTTTAGTTTGGGTGTCCTGGGAGAGACTGGTAGTCCTCAACCACGCAAATCGTCTGAGGGAGATGGCCTAAGGTCATGGCTCTAGATGCTGCGTCACTGGCATGCACAGCCATATGAAACTGATACTTTGTGGCTTCCACGGCTGTTTTAAAGGAGAAGTCCTGCTTAGCCTTGCTATATTATTTCCTTATCTTCTCTTGTGTAATGTTATGTCACAATCTTCGGCGGTCCCACAACCGTTTTTCGCCAAATTATGTGTTAAGGATATTGTTTTATAGGTCCGAAAGTAACTTTTACCTTCCTCCTCCATTTTAGCTCACTTGGGGGTCCCAGAATGTATCATCGGCACAATGGCTGTCTGTGGTGTTCTGTCAAACACTATCCCATGCGCAATGCTAATTTATGAACTTTGGTTCTCATGGGTATGCAATTAGGTGATGCGCAGCTGCTCCAGCGCGCTACCCACGACAAAAGTGCTTGTCAGTGTGAGGCACTAAGATTGGAGACACATTTTCTAAAGCTGTGTGGTTCTTTTTTAATAAAATCAATTAAACAAAAAAAAAAAAAAACACGTTCTGTTTCTGTATTCATTTTTAATTTTGAATAAATATACTGTGCGGTGACCTCAGCTTGGGTCTGCAGTACTGCATTAGGACAGGTCAAGGGGGAGACTAGGAGAGGCACAATGTCAATGTCTGCCATCACATTCTATGTATCATGCAACATTGCTAGGATGCCACTTTCACACATAGAAACATTTTTATACAAAGCACATTACAAGGACAAGCATGCAGGTTGTGAGGATTACAAAGAGGGAATTAGAAGCAAAACTAGTAGGTACAAAGCCAATAACATATCACTGGCACCTAAAAAATGAAGTACACACAACAACAGCAACAAAACATGAATACAGAAACCATATCTACATAGAACAGGATCTAGTAACATGAACAGAAGCTACAGTGCTCCAAGACTGATTTGGCAATTTTCCTGTAACTCCAGGGTAATTTTCCTGTACATTACATTACGTCCTGTGGAAACCAAATTGCTTTATTTTCCAATTTAACCAATGCATGTCCATGGGAAAAATGTCCCTGTAAATGGCTCATTTTTCCTGTAAAATACAGGAATCCACAGATTTGGTAGCCCTGCAGCTACAGTATGTGATAGTAAACATGTAGGCAAAGGCACTATGCTCCATTACGACAAACAGACAGTACAATGTACAGGACTCCAGTAACAGTAAACAAATGCGAATGTGTCCTTCCTGTTCAGCATATGTTCAAAATATTTGAAAGCTGCAGTCTTTTTAGATATATGTAGTTTTACTTTATTTGACTAATGAAAAGGAGTGCAGCTTATCTCTGAAAATGTAAACTTAGTCCCAGAGCGTGCGGCGGCTTAGACTTAGGATGCACAGCATGGCAGCACAGACTTAGGACGCATAGCGCACACAAAAAAAATGTCTCAATAATGCATTGTTTTCTGTGAATGTATTTTTCTCTGTTTTACTTTGTTGTACTGATTTAAAACACTGCTGCAACGTTCGTAATAGGCAGACTTAGTAATGGGACACACAGCTGCATAGGCTGAGGACACACAGAACTCATGCTAAATACTCTATACTGCATTATTTGCAGTACATGGATTTTTGTAAATTTCAATATTGCTTCATTATGATAATATATGCAGTATTGTTCACAAAAATATTTACTACAGGAAGATGCAGCCGCGTGGGCCGAGGACGCACAGCACACACGAATATGGCAAGTAAATAAACCAGATGGAAATTCCATGAATCACAAATACAACTTATTGAAAAAATTATGATACTCAATCATGTTTGCTGACTGCATCTTGCACACAATCAATCAATCAAAATCTTTATTTAACCAGGCAAAATACCGTTGAGGAAAACTCATTTGCAGGTGGACCTGGACATTGTTCAAACACAGCACACAAAATATACATTCTTAATATACATGTACAGCACACATAATGAAGAAACATGTATACAAATAACACAATGAAACGTAAATATACACAAATATTATACATGTTCCAGTTCAGATCATATAGCAACTCATATACAGATTGTGCATAAAGAACACAGGATAAGAAGTTCCCACTCTAGTATATAGCAGCACAGGCTGCCGTTCGAGTCCAATAACTATATATGCTTATACATACATTATACATAGTGGAGCACAGGGTAAATAGTTCCCCCATCAGTACATAGAGGGACAGGTTCCACCTAGGGATCAGACAGGGTCAATATATTTTGGGTAACATTTAAGGTTAAGGGAGTGTGCTTAGGGTGCACAGACAGGTACCTTAGGAAACCAGTGCAACAGTATAAAGTTTGATGGGCACCGAGGGAAGCGGATGGTAAGAATGAAAAAATTACTCACCTTAGTAATTATATTTCTTCTAATGGAGTCTTGCTATATTCTGACAATCTTCAGTTAGCTCCAGCCTTTCAACTACCCCAGAGTGTAGAGGGTTAATTTTCTATGCAGTGCATAAAACGTTGAGCTCGAGCTCGGTTGAGGACTCTGCCTGCAGCACTTTGAAACCCCAACCGCCAGATTCTTATGAGCAATCACTCACTGACTATGTGGAAATTGTAAAATTTTTAACTAGCCAAATGGCAACAGAAAGTTTTGGATTCCCAAAGGAAGACTCAAGTCAGGAAACCCAAAACTAAAACCTATCCAAAATAAAAGCTTATAATACAAAGCACCCAGATAAAGCGGAGGGTGTGCTTGAAGCACCCCTGGGGTGCAACACTGCGCCTGCCCACCCACTTCCCAAAAACAGGTTCTGAGAGGGGAGGCAGGTCAGAATACAGCAAGACTCCATTAGAAGAAATATAATTACTGAGGTGAGTAATTTTTTCTTCAAACGACATGACGTCTTGCTGTATTCTGACATATTGCAGACTACCAAGCAGTACGTCCATGGAAGAGGGACAGAGCCTACTTTGGGAATAGGCTCTGAAGTACTGCTGTGCCAAACCGAGCATCACCGCTAGCCTGGATATCCAGAGAGTAATGCTTGGTAAAGGTATGGACTGTTTTCCAGGTGGCTGCTTGACAAATTTCTAAGAGAGGGATATCCCTAGCAGCAGCCAGGGAAGCAGTTGTACCTCTTGTGGAATGAGCCCTCAGGCCTGAGGGTGGAATTTTTCCCAGTTTCTCATAGCAGAACTGTATACAAGACACAATCCACCTGGCAATAGTTCTCTTGGTGGCAGGTTTGCCCTTTCCCACTTCCCCATAAGTGAGAAACAACTGGAGGGTATCAAACCTGTGACCCTTGGTACGCTCTATGTAGAAGCTAAGGGCTCTTTTAACATCTAAACTGTGTAGCCTCCTCTCCCCTGAGGAAGAATGATCAGTGAAGAAAACAGGGAGAGACACAGACTGATTCAAATGGAAGTCCAAAACCACTTTGGACAAGAACCTCCTGTTGGTTCTAAGGACCACTTTATCTCTATGAAAGGAGATAAAATCCGGTTCCACTGACAGGGCTTGCAATTCACTGATATGTCTGGCAGAGGTAATAGCTACCAAAAACACAGTTTTCCAAGTCAAGTACTTAAGCTCTGCTGAGGACATAGGCTCAAAAGGGGGTTGCATAAGTTGAGCAGTGCAAACATTTAAGTCCCAGGCAGGGGCAGGATCAGTAAAGGGAGGATTGGTATGAAGCAATCCCTTGAAACATTTACAGAATACAGGGTGAGATGACAGTGAGGAAGGCTTTCCCACTGACAGAAAAGCAGAGACAGCTGACAAGTGCACCCTGAGAGTAGCTGGTCTGAGGCCTAGGCCATTAAGATGGACCATATAGTCCAGAACTGTAGACAATTCAGCGGTGTCTGTAGATATATGCTTCTTGGAACACCAAGTGCTGAATCTTTTCCATTTGGAGTTATAAGTCTTTCTGGTGGCAGGCTTTTAAGAGGCTTTGAGAATATCCAGAACCCCTTGGGACAGATGCAAATCTGCATACTCTAACTCTTCAAGAGCCATGCCTTGAGATTGAGAGACCGAAGACTGGGGTACCAGATCCTTCCCTGAGAGGAGGTTAACAGGTTTTAATTCCTGGGAAGAGACAGGGGATGATGGACTGCTAGGGACAGTAAGAGGGGGTACCAGAGCTGCCTGGACCAATCTGGAGCAATCAGAATCACTTTGCAGGGTTGTGACCTTACCTTGACCAGAAACTTGAACAGTAGAGGAAAGGGAGGGAAGGCAAAGAGAAATTTCCCTTCCCAGTTCAACGCCAGAACATCCAGAGGGACTGAGCCCAAGACTGGGGGTCTGTAACAAAACAGAGGAAATTGGTGATTGTCTGGGGCTGCAAAGAGATCTATCTCTGGAGTGCCCGATCTTAAAAAAAAATCACTTTCAACACCAGAGGGTCTAGGGACCATTCGTGATGGCCCTGGGAGATCCTGCTCAGCGCATCTGCTAGCACACTGTCCTTCCCTGGAAGGTGGACTGCTGTCAGAGAGGTCTGCAGAGAATAAGCCAGGGACCACAATTTCATGGCTTCCGTGCACAAGGCCATGGACCGAGTGCCTCCCTGCTTGTTGATGTACCACATGGTGGTGGTGTTGTCTGTTCTAACCTGAACCACCTTGTTCTGCACTGAATGAGAGAAAGCCTGCAGGGCCAGAGAAACTGCCTTGAGTTCCAGGAGATTGATATGAAGAAGGGATTCCTGAGGGGACCACAGTCCCTGGGCTGTGAGAGCCTCCAGATGGGCTCCCCACCCCAAAAGGGAAGCATCCGTGGTAAGGACCACCGAATGAGACTGAGCGACTAATGGGACCCCTTGCCTTAAATTGTCCTGATCCTGCCACCATTGAAGAGCTTGGATCAGTGTCCGAGTCACTGGAATCAGTTTGACAAAAGGATCTTTCCTTTGGGACCAAAAGGCCCTCAGATGGAACTGAATGTCCCTCATCTGGAATCTTGCCCCTTGGACCACTGCTGTAGAAGCTGCCACGTGGCCCAAGAGCTGAAGGAAGTGCCTTGCTGGTCGGAACCCCTGAAGGCTGAAGAAAGAAGCCAGTTCTGTAAGAACTCTTGCCCTTTCCAAGGGAAGAAAGGCTCTTGCTTTGAAAGTATCTAGCTCTGCCCCTATAAAAGGTAAGAAGCTGCACCGGTTCGAGAACTGACTTGGGAAGGTTGAGAAGAAATCCCAGGGAAGTGAGCATTTGCTGAGTCACTTGCAGGTCTGACTTGACTTGACCTGGAGACGGTCATCCAGATATGGAAAAATGGAAATCTTTTGCCTTCTTAGAAAGTTAACTACTACTGCCAAGCACTTTGTGAAACACTTGGAGCTGATGTTAGACCGAAGGGCATTGCTTTGAACTGATAATGGCCTGAGGGCAACTTGAACCTGAGGTACTTTCTGTGGGAGCACCTGATGGGGATGTGAAAGTAGGCATCTTTGAGGTCCAGGGAGGCTAGCCAGTTCCCTGGCCTTAGGGAGGGAAGAATTATTCCCAGAGTCACCATATTAAACCTTGGTTTTAAAAGATGTTTTGTTTGGGTATCTTAGATCTAGGATGGGTCGCCACTCCTCTGTCTTTTTTTGGGGTAAGGAAGTACCTGGAGTACAGATCTTTGCCCCGGTGTAGGGTAGGAACCTTCTCTATGGCTCTTAAGGCCAGAAGAGATGAAACCTCTGCCTCTAGGGCAAGGGTTTCGGAGAAACTTGCAGGTGGAAAAGACCTGGCTCTCATCTTCAGAAATTTTTTGAAGCTGAGAAGCAGTCCCTGGCTTTCTACTTTCAGGACCCACTTGTCCGAAGTTACAGACATCCAGTTCTGGACAAAGTAAGCCAGCCTGCCCTCTACAGGAACAGGAGAGTTGATCTGGACAGACCCATCAGGGTGTCTGCTTGACAGGGGCTTTAGGCTGAGGAGTGGATTCAGCCCTGCTCATCCCTCTTCTGCCTCTCCCTCTGAAGAACCCCCTCTGTGAAAAGGAAGAAGAGGCCTGTGCTTGGTAGAAAGGCCTATGAAAAGGCCTGCTCCTGCTCCTAGATTGCTGCGTTTGAGGAGTTGCCTGCCTCTCCTTGGCCTGAGCACTCCTATTAGTGGTCCTATATTCCTCCATCTTTTTCATGTAATTCTCTGTCTGCTCCCCAAACAGAGAATTACCTTCCACAGGGAAATCCATGGCCTTAGCCTGGGTGTCCTGTGAGAGGCTAGCACATCTGAGCCAAGCCATTCTTAGAAGAGCCACAGATGTAGCCATGACTCTTGATGACACATCATTGGAGTCCACAGCAGCATGAAATTGTACCTTAGATGCCTCAATCCCATCAGCAGACACTTTCTCCAGCTCCTTGGCCAGCTTGGGGGGGTGTTTAGCCAGTGCCAGTACAGTGTCCCATCTGGACTTCTGGTACCTGGCTGTATAGGCCATATAATTAGCCTGCCTGAGTCCCAAAGAGGATTCCATGTACTGTTTCTTTGCCAAGGCATCCATCCTCCTGGAGTCTTTATCTGGGGGGTGTGAAGCCAAGGGAACATTAGCCCTGTCACAGGCTGCAGCCTGCACAACCCCAACATGGCTGCACTGTTGATAGAAAAACTCAGTGTCTGAGCCCGATAAGGAATACCTCTTGTCCATTCTTTTATCAACAGGAGGTACAGAATTTGGAGACTAACATTTTTTGTGTTCCGTTTCTCAAAAGATTTGTGCTTGGGAATAGACAGTCTCCTGGACTCTGGGATGTCCATCATTTCAACAAAAAAAAGGCTCCTCTTGATCCTCTGTAGCCTCCTCCATAGGGAGCTGAAGGGTTTCAGCCACTTTTCTGTAGAACAGATAGTGGGGAGGGGACTCAGAGAGCCTAGGAGAGGAAACACCAGAAGGTCTGTCTGGGGAGATGTCCGGTTCAATGGGCACATCCAGACTTTCTGCTCCATCATACTCATCATCTTGTTCATAATCCCCCTCCTCCTCAAATTCCAGTTCATAAAAATCTTCAGGGGCATAATCCTGAACCAGAGGAACCGACCGAACCAAACCTCTAGCTAACTGAGCCAGATCGGCCAGAACCGGGTGAAGCGATTCAACGATCCGAATTGCTCCGGCAATCCCATCAGCCATGGAACATGAAACTCTGGATCCGAACCAGCTGATTTTTCTTTACATTTCCTCTTTGTAGGAACCGATCCCTCAGGATCGGCTCTCCTCTTGCCCGAAGAAGTATCGCCCTGGTCAGAGGGCACTCCTTCTGGTTCGGTCGGAACTGAACCGGGCTGGCCATCTGGGTCAGTGGACTTCTCAGCCTCCTTTTCCTTAAGTCTACCTAATCTTTTTTCCAGGGTAGACTTAGGAAAGTTTTTACATATCTGGCAGTCTGTATCAAGGTTGTCAAACCCCCTGACAATAAACACAGGTGGTGTGGGGATTGGCCTTAGCAAAGACCTCCCCACACTCACTGCAGTGTTGAAACCCAGTGGGCCCGTTTTTTTTCTTGGGTTTCTCAAGCATGGTCAACCTAAACAAACTTACCCTTTTTTTGGCAACCGCCAGGCAAGACTCCCTTATCGGTTTCTAACCGTATTAAGGGTATTGAAAAAAAAAACAACCTTAAAATACGTTTTTTTTTTAAACCGATAAGGACCGGTAACCACACACTAAATGAAAACGCACAGAATTCAAATATGTTGGATTGGTTCAGCCGAACCGAAAGAGAAAAGTTGTTTACAATTTCCACAAATAACCCAGAACTACTACCTAAAGTACTTACTGTACCCCAGACAGAGCCCTGAACCGTAGGAGTTAAGCGGAAAAAATGACACTTTAACCGACTTTGAACCGAGCAGAAGGAGAAATCTCCGGAGTGACTGTTCAGTGAGGCGGAGTAAAGAATCTGGCAGTTGGGTTTCAAAGTGCTGCAGACAGAGACCTCGACTGAGCTCAAGCTCAACGTTCTATGCATTGCATAGAAGATTAACCCTCTACACTCTGGGGCAGCTCAAAGGCTGGAGGTAACTGCAAATTGTCAGATTGTCAGAATACATTAAGACTTCATGTTGTTTGAAAGAAAAGATAGCGTGGGGGGTATGCTTGGTACATACATAAGAGGTGGGGAGGAGGAGGAGGGCAGCTCGAGGATTCTTGAAGCTTAAGGGAACAGCAAATACTGCCGCAGGGAGTAAAGACCAAGTGCAACCACAGGGGGACTATTCACCATCTCCGTGGCAAACACCTGCCATTCATATTGGTAGATAGGGAGGGGGCAGGTGGGGGTAAAGCGTATTAGGCACTGGGGGACATAGTTACTCCGAGTATGGTGACATTATCAGGGGAAACAGTGACAAGACTAACAGAACGCGCATACAACATTTTGAATGCTGAGAGATTTATAGGGCGGACCAGTTTTAAGGATTTTTGTAGACAGTTTCATAGTTGGGGTAGTGCGTAGCTAATGGATGATCTGCCAAAATGCGATGTTTATTTTAGGTACAAAAAGAGAGATATAGGTAGTACTTCTCAGGGTATACATACCTACCGTACTTAAATGGCAAACAGTCCGATATGTATTGAGGAAGCTTTTTAGTGACTGCTCTGTATGTCCACAGAGCAGCATTTTTTGCCTTCGACAGGCAAGGGAAGGCCATCCCACTAAGGCATATAAGGAGCAATGGTGCGTGGAGTAGGGAGCACCAGTGACAAACCTTATGGCTCTATGGTATAGTGTATCTAGTTTGGCAAGTGCAGAAACAGGGCCTTGGCAGTACAGAAAGTCAGTATAGTCCAATAATGAAAGGAATGTGGCAAGTACTAGTCCCTTCTTTGCATCCTGGTGAAGAAAATATTTTATTCTGTAAAAGAGACCTAGCCTCTGTCTTGAGTTTTTTTATTAAATCCTCAATGTGTTCGAGGAAGGAGTGCTTGTGATTGCTTCAAACCTCCAGATATTTGAATCTGGTTAAAAACTCTAAAGATTCACAAAGAGTGTGGTAATCTGAAGAGTGGATCCTTGCACAAAAATGTTATTAGCATTGATAAAAGGTGAGAGAAGCATCGCCTTCTTTTTTTAGCATTCAAGAGTAGTTTCTGGTTAAGTAGTTGCAGTTGTAGTCAATTAAACTCCTGCTGCAGATCCTTACATGCTGCTTCCAGTGTGGGTCTGTCAATGTAGAGCACCATGTCATCGGCAAAAAGATGAATGCTGGCAGATTTTCCTGTGTCAGTTCCATTGACGTAGATTGAGAACAGCAGGGGACCCAGGATGGAGCCTTGTGGAACCCCCTCAAGAGAGGTTTCAGTGGTGAGAATTCCCTATCAACTTTCACCTGCTGTTGGCGCCGTTAGAGGTAGTTTGAGAACCATTTCAGCGAGTGACTATCTACGCCAATATTACTAAGGGAGATCAATAGTAAGTCATGGTCGACAGTATCAAATGCCTTGCTTAGGTCCAGGAAAACTGCGCACACAAAGTTTTTGGAGTCCAGAGCCTCCTGCCAGTTATCTATAACCTTGGCAAGGGCCAAAATTGTGCTATGGCATGGCCAGAATCCTGATTGCAGGGGGTTAAGCAGATTAGCAGATTCTAAGTAGTTTTTTAGCAGATTCCTTACTATTTTCTCAAGCATCTTGGACAGAATGGGGAGTAAGGAGATTGACCTGTAATTGTTGAGGCCCCTAGGATCTCCAGATTTGAATGAGGGAATTACGTGAGCCATTTTCCAGGTGGAGAGGATTTTGCTGGCAGAAGAGACAGATTGAATAGGTGCGTGATTGGCACGGCAGGACTTGAAAGTTGATTTTTAGGAAAAATGGATCAATACAGTTGCCACCACTGCTCTTCCTAATATCCAGGTGTAGGAGTAGATCTTCAACCTCCTTCAATGATGCAGGTTGTAAGGAGAACACAGCATCTGTGACTGAGGCTCCTGGTGTTTATGTCCCGAGTTGGGTACGAAGGGTACTGGTGGGTGAGGTATTGAAGGCTAGTCCTGCAGTGGCAAAAGTATTACTGATCTGTTCAAGAATTGCCTGTTTATTCGAGATGCCATCCTTAGAAATTTTTGCAGGTAATGAGCTGGAGGACACATGACCTTCTATATCTTTAAGTGTTTTCCAAAATTTAGTAGAGCACCTGGAGGAGTTGTCAAGTTCCGCCTGGAAGTAACTAGATTTGGCCTCCCTGACCAGTTTAGTACAGAGGTTCCTACTACTTCTGAATGAGTTCCAATCTGTTGGAAGCTTTGGATTTTCAAGCATTTTTCCATAGTAGGTCTCTACTAAGTAATGCTGCCTTTAATTCTGCCGTAAACCATGGGCAAGATTTGTTTTTGGTGTGGTTTTTAACCATGGGTGCATGCTTGTCAAGAGTCCCAAGCACAATTTCCTGGAAAATGTCATATGCCACAGCTACTGTTTTGGCTAGAAAAGAAGTCCTGCCATCTTAAAGAATCACTCAGATCAGATGCAAACGCACGAGGGTCAAAGTTACGGCGACTGCTCTTGACAGTAAATTTGGACATGGAGGCTGTTTTTGTGGCAGGTCTCACACAGGCAACGAAGCAATGGTCACCGACGTCGGAGAAGAATACACCAGCATGAGAGAATAGGTGTGATCTGTTTACTAGAATAAGGTCCAGCAGTATACTATTATTAGGGTTCCGTTATGAGTTGGGCTAGTCCGAAGGTATCACAAAGGTTTCTGAGTGGTTTAGAGATGTTGGAGCACCAATCAAGGTTGAAGTCACCCAGAACGATAACCTCTGAGGTCACGGACCCTAATATACTGCTTAGGTGATCTAAGAGCAGCAGTCTAGCTGACGGGGGCCTGTAACATCCCACAACACAGAATGAGACAGATGGGGGGAGCTCGACTTTGAGAGTCAGGCTTTCGTATTCCTTGGGGAGAGAAGTAGAATTAATGACAGATGCTGGAAATTAAGATCATGGACATAGATGGCAAGCCCACCACCTCTTGTTTGTCTATTAGATCTGAAAATGTTATAGGATGGTATATTCACCTCACGGTCTGTGGTACCAGGTCTAAGCCAGGACTCTGAGACCACCAGGACATTGGGTTTGGTATGAAAGTCCATGCCTGTATAGAAGTAAATTTCTTTAGAAGACTGCATGCATTGATGTGCATGAATCTCACACTCCTTCAGTCAAGTCTGCGGGAGATGTGATGGCCGCTTGGGGGGCCTGGGTTAAGCTCAACATTGCCAGAACACAACAGTAGGAGTAGCAATAGTTTCTTGATAGCTCCTAAAAGTAGTCTCTGAGTTCTAAACCATTCTCGTTTACGTGGGCACTCCAGTAGGAATGGAGGAATACTAAGGTGGTAATCAAGGGAGCATAATGTCGAAAGGACAAGAACCCTACCTGAAAATTGCAGAGAGAGCTCAGAAACTGAGAATGACAAACGAGCCATAGGTTCACTGTGCTACCCTGATTGGATCCCACTCCACCAAGTTATTTGCACTAGAGGCCTCAGTTTGGGTAACTGAACTATCCAAGAATGGAATCTAGAGTTGCAATGTGTACCTAAACAGTCAGCTGAGTCATATGTTTCAAGAGTACTGTCAGGGTGATGCAAGTGAACGTTCTTGTTTTTTAAGGGGACATAATAGTAGCACACAGGGCAGCAAGTGTCTGACCTTCATGCTTGCACTGGATCACTAAGAAGTTTAGTGACTCACAGAACTGCCTAGCTAAGTAGACAGCGACAGTCAATGATACAACAGGCACAGATTCTAAAGTCTAAGACGTGGAAGGAGTGAAGGTACCCTGTTAGTATGGATCACTGCCTACAGCGTGGCGGGGGGTACCATTAAGGGTAGCACAGTTACGTAGCCTATTCGGAAAGGAGGAGACCCTACAGAAAAATGGGTAACAGGTGCTTGTTGGTATTACAGATATTCCGCTCAGAAGGTGTGTTCCCTTTAAGAATGGCACACCAGCAGCAAGACTTAGTGTGCCCAATGAAGTGATTTTTCCAAAGAAGTATGAAAAGCCAAAGTGTATTTAAGGTGGCCTGGGGAGGGGGGGAGAGCACAAAACCCCTACAGCACAGTGAAAGATAACCAAAATGTGGCTGCTATGTCCCTTACGGCTGTGAGCTGAAGAAATGCTGCAGAGAACAGCCCTAGACAGCCGGCAAGTGCAGTAGCCAATCAGAATCTGACTGCTGCAGCATGCAGCAGTAGGCTTTGACCCTCTGCGGCTTGTATCCAATCGGATTTGTGGGTTCAGAGCTGGATTCTTGCTGTCGTACCTGGGCTTTGGGTTGGGGGTAGCTCCACTGTAGGAGTTAGCTGGCACTCCGGTCCATTCGGCGGCTTCTTCCCGCTGATCGCTGGGGCAGAGATGCCCGGGGGAGGGGATACACCTGCACAGAAGGAAAAGAGAAGGCTACAGATATAGCCCTGAAACAATGGGCTTAGTTACGGGGTTAAATGGTTGGGTGGGGATAAGGGGATTAGAGAGAGACAGGCAGAAAGAATGAGGACAGGGAGGGGGAGCTTACATGCCCAGCGGGTGGCTGGCGCCTAGTAGGACAATAGAGTGAGAGTGAGAGAAATTCAAATACACCAGCCATCAGGGTGCAGCCACAGAAGTGGTGCGAGGCTCAGGCTGGGAACCTGAATAAAATTAACCGATTTCTTGAGCAGCAGAGGGGGTCTTGAGCAGTAGGGGGAAGCCGAAGGTAGGCACCCAGAGGATGGGCTTGCTTGTGGTCACAGGAGAGGAGTGGGAAACAAAATTTGAAAGTTAGTCCAGTAGTTTAGCTATGGAGTCTACTAAAAGAGATACAAGGGTTACTGTAGAGGATATAGAGGGTTTAGGAAGCGATGTGAGAGATTAGGGAAGTTCTGCCCTGGGCAACAAGCACTTAAAAAAACTAAATTAAATTTAACAAAACAGGGGAATTTAACGCTCACTAACATGCGGTTTTTATATCAACACAAGCAGATCCTCTACATCATTTCAAAACAAGGGCATAAGTGAGGGCAGTGTTCCCGTGTACACTTTAAAAAATAACTAACCAATGTCCCGTGCTGGAGGGTTGAGGCGCTGATCGCCCCACACCTTGTGCCATGCCGGTGACCCGGTTCGGGAACGAGCCTGGCCGGCAGGGGGGAGAGAGAGGATCGAGAGTCCGGAGGACTGCATCTCCTTGGGAAGGGATCCAGGGTAGCGGTGGAGACTGGTGGCACTGCGACGCACAGGGACTTGGAAAATAGAGAAGACGTGGGCGGTTGTCTTCCGGACATGAGTGGGAGCACCCACATCGTGGGTGCAACAGCATTGCACGTCCCATGTCCTGGGCGTAACTAGGGGAAGAAAACACCCATCCCGCCGGATAGGCGACGGCTCCTCCAGTGTCAATGCCACCACACGACCAACGTTGGTTCCTCACCACTGCCCCCTCTACTTCCCTGGAAGTTGTAGCCCCCTCTGAGCCCCCGGGGGTTGTAACTAACTTGAAGATGGTGGGGAACACAGCGGTCGGTAGAGCGGTCACGGCGAGAGAGGCAGCCCAAGAGAGTTCCGGCTGGGAAGGCAAGGAAAAAGAGTTGGGAAAAAAAAAACAACAATCCTAACATTTTTAAAATGCTCCCGCTGTTTCGAATGCCCCTAGATATAATCACTGTTTTAGCAGAGTTTAAACTGGAGAGAATCCCATCACAAAACCCCTAGAGCACAGTGAAAAATAACCAAAATGTGGCTGCTATGTCCCTTACGGCTGTAAGCCGAAGAAACGCCGCAGAGAACAGCCCTAGAGCTGGCAAGTGCAGCAGCCAATCAGAATCTGGCTGCTGCAGCATGCACCAGTAAGCTCTGGCCTTCTGCGGCTTGTATACAATTGAATTTGCGGCTTCAGAGCCAGATTCTTGCTGCCGTACCTGGGCTTTGGGTCGGGGGCAGCTGGCGTTTCGGTCTGTTCGGCAGCTTCTTCCCACTGATTGCAGGGGCAGAGATTGCCCTGGGAGTGGGCTACAATGTACATAATGCAAACCAATTTGTTCAATCATGTTATTCAACAATAAAGCACAACTCACCCACATGTGCAATCTGGCAAAACAAGGTAAACTATCTTGAAATTCGGTCCTCTTGTGCAGCAACAGATTAATTTTAAAGTCATGTCAGGCACTGTGGGGTTTCCAAAGATGAAAACATTCGGCAAGGAAGGGAAATAAAAACAGTTACATTTTAATGTATATTATGAAATACCGTGCTCCACTGATTAGAACACACACTCCCTATTTCTGAATTGCGCACAGCTCTACACTGGTAAGCGCTGTTGTGGCGATAACATGTTTTGGGGAAAAAGTAACAACGTGCATGCGCATCCAGAACACGGTGCAGACTTCAGAAAAAAAAAAAACAAAAAAAAAAAACGCCCACACAGTTTACTACAGAATTAATTACTATTTTTGTCTTGAAGCAACAGTACGGGACATAAATATAAAGCATAATGCAAACCACAAGGTACAGAATTAAATATTTATTAAGCTGATTCATATCTTCTATGGATTTTCAAGAGCCCTCTCCTGTAACAGTTTCTGCCAAGTCTTGAGACACTTCATCTGGGGCTTGCTGGCTGATTGCAAGGATAGCTGTCCAGAGAGCCTTTTGGTACTGACCTGCATACGCCATGTAAATGCAGAGGCAAAGCAGTAAGGAGGCTGTGGTACAAGATTTCTTACCCATAGAAGTGTCCAGTTTTTTGGAATCTTTTTCTGGAGGTTGGGAAGAAAGAGCCACTTTGCTTTATCACAAGCTGTAGCTTGTACTACTCCTTCATGGTCTGGATGAATGTAAAGGTACTCAGCATTGAGTTTACCTAGCTGGTACTTTTTCTGTATTTTTTTATCCACCCATGGGATGGAGGTGGGACTCTGGAGCACTTTGAAAGTGGCCCTATGTAGAGACTTGTGTATTGGAAGGAGTAGCTTTTTAGAAGGAGGGAGACCCATCACATCCATAAAGTCTGGCTCTTCATCCTCCTCGGTGGACTCCAGAATGGAAAGGCCAAGGGTGTCTGCCATATGTTGGACAAAGGTAAAATAGAAGGAAAATCTTCCTGGCCATGAGAAAAAGAGCCACATTCTTGGTCAGGAGTTTCATCAGGCTCTAATTCACCCTCTTGTTCATCATTATCCCTCTCATAGAAAATGCCCTGGCCAAGACCAGGGTCAGAGGGAACAGGGGTAGAGAAATCTGCTGGGGCCCCAGTAAGACAGCCCACAGCTTGAAAAGTTTAAAGGAAAACTACATCCAAAACTTGAAAAATTATATGTTGTGCAGAGTGTTTTAATTTGTATGTGAAGTTCTAGTGTTTTCTTCCCTCTGACTGGTATTAGGAGTTTTTCCTAAATTAGCCTGCTAGCTTTAGGGTAGTTTTACGACACCTGGAGATCTCCATATCAAATAGCTTTATTATATTTCTTTGTCCTACAATGCACCTTTGTTTCATGTGATGGTGATGTATAGAGCCCATAAATCCAGCAGAAAGCATTGCATTACAATCAGTTCACAACAATAGAGATGGCTATATTTTAAAATCTGTAGAATTCAGCTTGGTGACCACCCTCATCCTAAAGGTTTTACTGTCCTGAAAAACTTTGCTGCTGGTAATTTTTGTGCAGCTTATAAAGCTTCCAAGATATTTAGTTTGTTTGGCATGTGTGTGCTGAATGTTGGGTCTCTCTTACATCACAGTCACATGAGACAAGATGCGCTGTGGGAACAAGAAATACAATTAAGCTATCAGGTATGAAGATCCCCAGAGTCATAAAACTAGCAATAAAGCTAGCAGGCTAATTTGGGAAAAACTCCTAATACCAGCCAGAGGGAAGGAAACGCTAGAACTTCACATACAAATTAAAACACTCTGCACAACATATATTTTTTAAGTTTTGGGTGTAGTTTTCCTTTAATATAGTTGCCAAGCCTTTGCCATTTCCTCCAAAGAGGGTATATCTTATAGCAACACTGGTGCCTCCCTTTGCCTTTCAGTAGGGAGGGCAGGGATATGTTTTTCTGTTTGTTTCTTTTTAGCAGGCACTGAATCAGAAGCCTGCTAAGAATGTCTTTTTTGTTTGGCTTGGTCATTATTATTTTTATCAGACTTATTTTCAATGGGTTCCATGCAGGACCTATATTTTTTCTTATGATGAAAGGCAGACCCCTCTTCTCTATTTTTTTTTTGTACTTTTTCTTTATCTCTCCTTGCCTGCTCCCAGAGTCCTCTCCTTCCTTCCTCTCATCCCCCCGTTCCACCTTTGGTGGGATCTGCCCCTAGAGTGCCTCCTTCCTCCTCCTGCACATTGGGGTCTGTCCCTCTTTGGTGGTCCGAATGGTACCTGAGAGGCTATCATCTAGGGCTGCCGGGAGGTGTTTTTCCCGTTTTCTCCCCTGGCTTCCCCTGCCCTCTGGGGCGTCGAGAGCTGGGCCGTCGTCCTGAGTAGTGGTAGTAGCGGCGCACGCCAGACCTCTCATCGCCGTCAAAAGTCCCCTCCCCGGCTCTGACGAACGGAGCCGCCTCCATCCCCTTCAATTGTCGGTGCTTCCACCGGCTGCGAAGGGGATGCAGAAACCGGGTGCGCTCTTGGTTCCCACCCCTGAGGGAGGAGAGCATCGTTGGGACGCTCGATCCTCCCTCTCCCCTGCCGACCCCCGGCCACCCGAGTCCGTTCTCAAACCCGGGTCGCTGGCGTAGCGCAAGGTGTGGTGTCCAGCGCCTCAACCCTCAGCGCCACCGGGCCGGCCCCCTCTTCTGTATTTTTTATAGCAGGAGAGGCAGACTGAGAAGCCATAATTTCCAGCCAAAAGGCTAATTATTTAAAATTGGGAGCAAAGTGAAAGTATACTCCTGACAGAAAAACAGTGACTGGTCCAAGTGTAAACAAGGAGTTATGGCAGTCTACCAAGTCCACAACCTAAAAGGCTTCTGAGATATTTAAAATAAAAAAAAAAGAACCAGACTGTTAACTGGATTTTCCTGACCTGCCAATTTGTCAGGGACCCAGAAGAAAAAAATTACTCACCTTAGTAATGTTGTTTCTTCTAATGGAGTCTTGCTGTATTCTGACTATTGCAGTGATCTCCAACCTTTGAACTGCCCCGGAGAACAAAGAGTTAACTTTCCATGCAAGGCATGGAACGCTGAGCTAGAGCTCGGTTGAAGCCTCTGTCTGCTGTTGTTTGAACCCCAACCGCCAGATCTTTATGAGCTATACTCACTGGGCGTCCTGTGTGGAAACTGTAAACTCACACTAGCCAACTGGCAACTAAATTTAATAAAAAGGGTTTTTTGGTTTCAAAGCAAAGACTCAAGTCAGGAAACCCAAAAAACAAAACACAACACACACCCAAAAATTAAAGAGCGTGAGAAAAGGGGTTACTTCTAGGTGCCAACACTGCTCCTGCCCACCCACATCCCAAAAACCAGGTTCTGAGAGTTGAGGCAGGGGAGGTCAGAATACAGCAAGACTCCATTAGAAGAAACAACATTACTAAGGTGAGTAATTTTTTCTTCAAACAACATGAAGTCTTGCTGTATTCTGACTATTGCAGACTACCAAGCAGTACCTCCATGGAGGAGGGACAGAACCTACTTTGGGAACAAGCTCTGAAGTACTGCTGTGCCAAACCGAGCATCACTCCTAGCCTGGATATTCAGAAAGTAATGCTTGGTAAAAGTATGGACTGTTTTCCAGGTGGCTGCTTGACAAATCTCTAAGATAGGAATATCCCTGGCAGCAGCCAGGGAAGCAGCTGTACCTCTAGTACAGTGAGTCCTCAGGCCTGAGGGTGGGATTCTACCCAATTTTTCGTAGCAGAATTGTATGCAAGAGACAATCCACCTGGCAATAGATCTTTTAGTGGCAGGTTTTCCCTTACCGACCTCTCCATAAGTGAGGAACAATTGGAGGGAGTCAAACCTGTGACCCTTGGTGCGCTCTATGTAGTAGCTAAGGGCCCTTTTTACATCCAGGCTGTACAGCCTCCTCTCTCCAGGGGAGGAATGGTCAGTGAAGAAAACAGGGAGAGACATAAATTGGTTAAGGTGGAAATCTGAGACCACCTTAGGTAAAAACTTCCTGTTAGTTCTTAGGACCACCTTATCTCTATGAAAAGAGATAAAATCAGGCTCCACTGACAGGGCTTGCAATTCACTGATGCGCCTGGCAGAGGTAATGGCTACCAAAAACACAGTTTTCCAAGTCAAGTACTTAAGTTCTGCAGAAGACAAAGGCTCAAAAGGGGGTTGCATAAGCTAAGCAATGCAAACATTTAGGTCCCAAGCAGGAGCAGGGTCCCTGAAGGGAGGATTGGTGTGCAACAATCCCTTGAAGAATTTGCAAAATACAGGATGAGCTGAAAGAGAAGAGGGCTTGCCTACTGACAAAAAGGCAGAAACAGCTGCCAAATGTACTTTGAGTGTAGCTGGTCTGAGTCCCAAGCCATGAGATGAACCATACAGTCCAGGACTGTAGGCAACCCAGCAGATTCTGGAGGAATATGATTACCAGAGCACCAAATAGTGAACCTTTTCCATTTGGAGTTGTAAGTCTTTCTGGTGGAAGGCTTTCAAGAAGCCTTTAGAATATCCAAAGCACCATGAGAAAGGTGCAGATCAGCAAACTCTAATTCTTCAAGAGCCAGGCCTTGAGATTGAGAGACTTGAGATTCGGATACCAAACCCTACCCTGAGAGGATGTCAACAGGTTGTAATTCCTGGGAAGAGACAGGGGGAAGGTGGACTGCTAAGGACAGCAACAGTGGGTACCAGGGCTGTCTGGTCCAGTCTGGAGCAATCAGAATCACTTTGCAGGGTTGAGACCTGATTTTGACTAGTACCTTGAACAGAAGAGGGAAGGGGGGGAAGCATACAGGAACTTCCCTTCCCAATTGAGAACTAGAGTATCCAGGGGGACTGAGCCCAATACAGGGGGTTTGCAGCAAAAAAGTGGAAGTTGGTGATTGTCTGGGGCTGCAAAAAGATCCGTCTGTGGAGTGCCCCATCTGGAGGAAAATCACCTTCAAAATTAGGGGATCTAGGGACCATTCGTGGTGGCCCTGAGACAGCCTGCTGAGAGCATCTGCCAGGACATTGTCCTTCACTGGGAGGTGCACTGCTGTCAGAGAAGTTTGCAGAGAATAGGCCACAGACCACAACTTCATTGTTTCTGTGCACAAGGCTGTAGACCGAGTGCCACCTTGCTTGTTGATGTACCACATTGTGGTGGTATTGTCTGTTCTGATCTGGACTACTTTGTTCTGAACAGACTTGGAAAAAACTTGCAGTGCCAGAAACACTGCTCTGAGTTCCAAGAGACTGATGTGAAGCAGAGATTCTTGAGGTGACCACAGCCCTTGGATGGTCAGATCCCCCAAGTGGACTCCCCAGCCCAAGAGGGAGGCAACTGTGGTAAGGATTAGAGAATGAGATTGAGTGACAAAAGGAACTCCTTGCTTTAGATTGTCCTGATCCTGCCACCACTGCAAAGCCTGAATCAGGGTTCGAGTCACTGGGACTAGTTTGGTCAGGGAATCCTTTCTCTGGGACCAGAAGGCTCTTAAGTGCAACTGAATGTCCCTCATCTGAAATCCTGCTCCCTGGACCACTGCTGTAGAGGCCGCCACGTGGCCCAGGAGCTGCAGAAAGTGCCTTGCTGGTCGAGACACCTGAAGTGTGAATGAAGAGGCCAGTTTCATAAGGGTCCTTGCCCTGTCCAGGGAAGGAAGGCTCTTGCCCTTATTGTATCCAGCTCCGCCCCTATAAAGGTAAGGAGCTGTACTGGCTCCAGAACTGACTTTGAAATATTTAGGAGGAATCCTAAGGAAGTGAGCAGTTGCCGAGTTATCTGGAGATGTGACTTGACTTGGTTTGGAGACTGACGCACTATGAGCTAGTCGTCCAGGTATGGAAAGATGGAGATCTTTTTTCTCCTTAGGAAAGCAACCACTACTGCCAGGCATTTTGTGAACACCCTTGGGGCTGATGTTAGATCAAAGGGCATTGCTCTGAATTGATAGTGGCCTGAGGGCAACTCGAACCTGAGGTACTTTCTGTGGGAGCACCTGATGGGAATGTGAAAATAGGCATCCTTGAGGTCCAGGGAGGCTAGCCAGTTCCCTGGCCTTAGAGAGGGCAGAATTATTCCCAGAGTCACCATTTTGAATTTTGGCTTTAAAAGGTGCTTGTTTAAATATCTCAGATCCAGGATGGGCCGCCATTCTCCTGTCTTTTTGGGGGTTAGGAAGTACCTGGAGTACAATCCTTTTCCCCTGTGTAGGGGTGGAACCCTTTCTATGGCTATGAGAGTCAAGAGGGAAGAGACCTCTGCCTCTAGGGCAAGGGCCTCTGAAGGATTTGCAGGTGGAAAGGATCTAATTCTCATCTTGGGAAATTTTTTGAAGCTGAGAACCAGTCCCTGGCTTACTACTTCCAGGACCCACTTGTCTGATGTTAAAGACTTCCAGTCCTGGACAAAGTAAGCCAGCCTGCCCCCTACAGGTAGTGGAGAGTCGGCCCGGGCAGACCCATCAGGGTGCCTGCTTGGCAGGGGCTTTAGGCTGAGGGGTGGGAGTAGGCCTGCTCATACCCCATCTGCAACTCCCTCTAAAAGAACTCCCTCTGAGCAAAGGCGGAAGAGGAGGCCTGGGCTTGGTAAAAAGGCCTATGAAAAGGCCTGCCCCTGCCCCTGGAATGCTGCCTCTGGGAAGTGGCTTGCCTTTCTTTGGCCTGAGCACTCCTGTAGGTGGTCCTGTACTCGTCCATTTTCTTCATGTAGTTCTCCGCCTGCTCCCAAACAGAGAAATTACCAATGACAGGAAAATCCATGGCCTTAGCCTGGGTATCCTGTGACAGGCTAGTACATCTGAGCCAAGCCATCCTCCGAAGGGCCACAGATGCAGCCATGACTCTAGAACATCATTGGAGTCCACAGCAGCATGAAATTGCACCTTGGATGCCTCAATCCCATCTGCAGCCACCGCTCCAGCTCCTTGGCAAGCTGGTTAGGGGCCTGTTCTAGCTAGAGCCATCACAGTGTCCCACCTGGACTTCTGGTATCTAGCTGTGTAGGCCATATAATTAGCCTGCCTGAGTCCCAAAGATGCTGCCATGTACTGTTTCTTTGCCATGGCATCAATCCTCCTGGAGTCCTTATCTGGGGGTGTGAAGCCAAGGGTATATTTGCCGTATCACAGGCAGCAGCCTGCACTACTCCAACATGGCCGCATTGCTAACAGAAAAAACCTTTTCACAAACCAGATCGGTTCAAACCGAACCGATCCAATGTTTATAAGTTCCACACAGAAAACTAATATAGAAAACCTATCTAGTACTCACTGTACCACAGACAGAGACTAAACCGACAGGTTAGATGGTAGAAATTCGGTTGAAACCGAGAGGAAAAAAACGACACTTTAACCGACTTTTTTGAACCGAGCGAAGGAGAAATCTCCGGAGCGACAGTTCAGTGAGGCGGAGTAAAGAATCTGGCGGTTGGGGTTCAAACAACAGCAGCCAGAGGCTTCAACCGAGCTCGAGCTCAGCGTTCCATGCCTTGCATGGAAAGTTAACTCTCTGTTCTCCGGGGCAGTTCAAAGGTTGGAGATCACTGCAATAGTCAGAATACAGCAAGACTTCATGTTGTTTGAAAAGTTAGTTCCCTAAAAGGAAAAAACAAAAGGTTCCCAGCACTGTGGAGCCACTAAAGACAATTCCCCTGTTAAGGTAAAGTGAAGAAAAGTGGTAAAAAGCACAGGACTGCTTTAAAAATAGGTATCCATGGGAAAAATAAGTTTAAAATATAAAATCTGCAAAATTTTTACCTCAGGCGTGGTATTTTTTTTAGTCAGAAAAAGCATGAGAATGCAGAAAAAAGCGTTGATTTGTCTGAGGATTCTGGGAACCAAAATCCGAAGAAAATGTACAAAAAGCACTAAAAACTAGCAAAAAATAAAATACTTCAAAAGCGAAAGTTTGAAGAGAGCTCTGGGGCAGACGTGTCTAGTCAGCGGAGAAATGAATCCGACTCACAACTCTAGCTACAGGCAGCACTCTCTTACTGCAACCTGATAGGCTAAATCTTGGCATTATTAGCATAAACTCCACCTCCAGGGCAGCTGAAGCCAGTTGGCATCACTTCATTAGTCAAGCATACTGAGGGATACCTGGGGTGAGAAGAAAAAATTACTCACCTTAGTAATGTTGTTTCTTCTAATGGAGTCTTGCTATATTATGACAATTGCAGTATGACCCAATCGTGAAACTGACCCGGAGATGAAATCGTTAACTTTTCCATGAAGCATGGAACTCTGAGCGCGAGCTCGGTTAGGAAGCTCTGTCTGTTGTGCTTCAAACATAAACTGTCAGATCTTTATGAGCTAAAACTCACTAAGGTTCTGTGTGGAAGCCGTAAACCTACACTAGCCAACTGGCTACTAACCTAACACACCTTTCCTGGTCTCAAAGAAAGACTCAAGTCAGGAGACCCAGAAAAGAAAAAACACAACACCAATTCACCCCAAAAGAGGTGTAAAACAACAAGGTGGGCATAAATGAGTGCCAACCTGTAAGGCCAACCACACCCCAAAATGGAGGTTCTGATAGGGGCAGGCAGGAGGAGGTCATAATATAGCAAGACTCCATTAGAAGAAACAACATTACTAAGGTGAGTAATTTTTCTTCAAACAACATGAAGTCTTGCTATATTATGACAATTACAGACTACAGCAGTACTCCCATGGAGGAGGACAGAACCTACTTAGGGACAGGCTCTGAAGAACAGCTGTGCCAAACCGAGCATCACTCCTAGCCTGGATGTCCAGGGAGTAATGCTTAGTAAAAGTGTGAACTGTTTCCAGGTAGCTGCTTGACATATTTCTAGAATAGGAATGTCTCTGGCAGCAGCCAGCGAGGCAGCTGTACCTCTTGTACAGTGAGCCCTCAGGCCTGAGGGGGGAACTTTACCCAACTTTTCGTAGCAGAATTGGATACAAGAGACAATCCACCTGGCAATGGATCTTTAGTGGCTGGCTTCCCTTTACCAACCTCGCCGTAAGTGAGGAACAGTTGGAGGGATTCAAACCTGTGACCCTTGGTACGCTCTATGTAGTAACTAAGGGCTCTCTTCACATCTAAGCTGTGCAGCCTCCTCTCACCAGAGGAGGAGTGGTCAGTGAAGTATACTGGAAGAGAAATAGACTGATTAAGGTGGAAATCTGAAACCACCTTAGGAAGGAACTTCCTGTTAGTCCGGAGGACCACCTTATCTCTGTGAAAGGAGATAAAATCTGACTCCACTGACAACGCTTGTAATTCACTTATGCGTCTGGCAGAGGTGATGGCTACCAGAAACACAGTCTTCCAAGTCAAGTACTTAAGCTCAGCTGAAGACAAGGGCTCGAAGGGGGGTTGCATAAGCTGAGCAATGCAAACATTAAGATCCCAGGCAGGGGCAGGATCCCTGAATGGAAGGTTGGTGAAACAACCTTAAAAACTTGGAAAATACAGGATGAGCTGAAAGAGAAGAGGATTTACCTGCTGAAATAAAAGCAGACACAGCTGTCAAATGCACCTTCAGGGTAGCTGGTCTCAGCCCCAGAAGAATTCAGATGGACCATATAATCCAGTACTGTGGGTAGATCAGCAGAGTCTGGGAAATATGCTTTTCGAGCACCATATGGAAAACCTTTTCCATTTGGAATTATAAGTAGCCCTGTGGAAGGCTTCCTTGAGGCCTTCAATATATCCATTACACCTTGGGAAAGGTGTAAATCAGCAAACTCTAACTCTTCAAGAACCAAGCCTTGAGATTGAGAGATTTGAGATTCGGATACCAAACCCGTCCCTGGGCACAGGTTAACAGATTGTGATTCCTGGGAAGGCACAGGGGAGGATGGACTGCTAAGGACAGTAGGAGAGGATACCAGGGTTGTCTGGCCCAATCCGGAGCTATCAGAATGACTTTGCAGGATTGGGATTTGATTTTGACTACCACTTTGAACAGGAGAGGGAAGGCACAGAGGAACTTCCCTTCCCAACTGAGGGCTAAGGCATCCAGGGGGAGTGAGCCCAACACTGGGGGCCTGCAGCAAAAAAGGGGAAGCTGGTGATTGTCTGGGGCTGGAAAAAGATCTATCTGAGGGGTGCCCCATCTGGTAAATACTACTCCCAAGACCAGGGGATCCAGTGACCATTCGTGATGGCCCTGAGAAATCCTGCTAGAGCATCTGCCAGGACATTGTCCTTGCCTGGAAGGTGACTGCCGTAAGGAAGTGTTCAGGGTAAGCCAGAGACCACAACTTCATCACCCGGTGCACAAGGCAGACGTGAAAGTGCCCTCTTGCTTGTTGATGTACCACATTGTAGTGGTGTTGCCTGTTCTGACCTGTACAATCTTGTTCTGAACAGATTTGGAAAAAACTTGAAGTGCTAGAAAAACTGCTCTGAGCTCCAACAGGTTGATGTGGAGCAGAGATTCTTGGGGAGACCACAGACCCTGGGTGGTGAGGTCGCCCATGTAAGCTCCCCAACCCAAGAGGGATGCATCTGTAGTAAGGATTAGGGAGTGAGACTGAGTGACAAAAGGAACTCCTTGTCTCAGGTTGCTCTGATCCTGCCACCACTGTAGGGCCTGGATCAGGGTTCGAGTTACTGGGATCAACTGGTAAGAGATCCTTTCTTTGAGACCAAAAAGCTCTCAAATGGAACTGGATGTCCCTCATCTGAAATCTTGCTCCCTGCACAACTGCTGTGGAAGCAGCCATGTGCCCTAGGAGCTGCAGAAAATGCCTTGCTGGTCGAGAAACTTGCAGGGTGAATGAGGAGGCCAGGGAGACTAGGGTGTTTGCCATGTCCAGAGGAAGGAAGACCCTGGCCTCCTGTGTGTTCAGTTCTGCGCCTATGAAGGTAAGAAACTGGACAGGCTCTAGGACGACTTAGAGAGATTCAGAAGGAAACCTAGAGAAGTGCGCAGTTGCTATGTATCTGGAAGATGTAAACTGACCTGTTCTGGGACTGGCCTACTCATGAGCCAATCGCCAGGTAAGGAAAGATGGCAATCTTTGCCTTCTTAGGTAGGCAACTGCTACTGCCAGGCATTTGGTGAATACCCTTGAGCAGAAGTGAGGCCGAAGGGCATTGCTCTGAACTGGTAATGGCCTGAGGGCAGCTCGAACCTAAGGTACTTTCGATGGGAGTTTCTGATGGGAATATGGATGTAGGCATCCTTGAGGTCCAGGGAAGCTAGCCAGTCCCCTGGCCTTAGAGAGGGTAAGATAATTCCCAGAGTCACCATTTTGAACTTTGGTTTTAACAGGTGCTTGTTTAAGTATCTGAGATCCAGGATGGGCCGCCATTCTCCTGTCTTTTTTGGGGTAAGGAAGTACCTGGAGTACAAACCATTGCCCTGGTGTAGGGGAGGAACCCTTTCCACAGCTCTGAGAGCCAGGAGGGTAGAGACCTCTGCCTCTAGGGCGAGTGCCTCTGATGGAGTTGCAGGTGGAAAAGATCTGGTTCTCAGCTTTGGAAATTTTTTGAAGCTGAGAACCAGTCCCTGACTTACTACTTCCAGGACCCACTTGTCTGATGTTAGAGACTTCCAGTCCTGGACAAAGTAAGCCAGCCTGCCCCCTACAGGTAGAGAAGAATCGGCCCTGGCAACCCCATCAGGGTGCCTGCTTGGCAGGGACTTTGGGCTGAGGGGTGGGAGCAGGCCTGCTTGTACCCAGTCTGCCTCTCCCTCTAAAGAATCCCCTCTGGGCATAGGCAGAAGAGGAAGCTTGGGTTTGGTAAAAAGGCCTATGAAAAGGCCTGCCCCTGCCTTTAGGAAGCTGCTTTTGAGGAGTGGCCTGCCTTTCCTTGGCCTGTGTACTCCTATAGGTGGTCCTATATTCATCCATTTTCTTCATGTAATTCTCTGTTTGCTCCCCAAACAGAGAATAGCCCTAACAGGAAAATCCATGGCCTTAGACTGGGTATCCTGAGACAGGGTAGTACATCTGAACCAGGCCATCCTGCGAAGAAAGCCACAGATGTAGCCATGACTCTTGATGACACATCATTAGAGTCCACTGCAGCATGAAATTGCACCTTGGATGCCTCAATACCATCCATAGCCACCTATTCCAGTTCCCTGGCAAGCTGGTCAGGGGCTTGTTTCGCTAGAGCCAGCACAGTATCCCATCTGGATTTCTGGTACCTAGCAGCATAAGCCATATAATTTGCCTGTCTGAGTCCAAAGATGCTGCCATGTACTGTTTCTTTGCCATCGCATCAATCTTCCTGAAGTCCTTCTCAGGGGGGTGTGAAGCTAAGGGAATATTAGCCTTGTCACAGGCTGCAGCCTGTACTACCCTCACATGGCTGCATTGCTGAGTGAGGAAATCAGTGTCGGAACCTGATAAGGTATACCTCTTGTCCATCCTTTTATCCACAGGAGGTATAGTGTGAGGAGTTTTTAAAACTTTTACTGTCTGTTTCCGAAAGGATTTGTGTAAAGGAATAGACAGTCTCCTAGACTCTGGAATATCCATCACTTCTACATAGTCAGGCTCCTCTTAGTCATAAACAGCTTCCTCAACAGGGAGCTGCAAAGTTTCAGCAACTTTCTTATAAAAAATGAAATGAGAAGAGGACTCAGAAAGCCTGGGAGGAGAAACCCCTAAGGGTCTATCTGGAGAGATGTCCGGATCAATGGGCACATCCAGATCTTCAAAACCACATTCACTCTCCTCATATCCCTTCCCTTCCTCCGGTTCATAAAAATCCTCACAATCATAAACTTGAACCCGGTGGAACAGCGAACGAACGAGCATACCTGATGGTGTCGGTTAGAGTCGAGATCGGAAAGACTGAACAATTGAATTGCTTTAGCTATTTCTTCAGCAGTTAGGAGAGAACTTTTGGCTCTCCTAGCTGACTTTCTAGTCCTTTTTGCTGGAACCGGCTCCTCAGAACCGGCTCTTTGTTTGCCCGAGGAAGTATCGCCCTGGTCAGAGGGCACTCCCTCTGGTTTGGTTGGTACCGAACTGGGCTGGCCATCTGGGTCAGCGGACTTTTTGGCCTCCCTTTCCCTGAGTCTACCAACTCTCTTTTCTATGGTGGCAGCAGGGAAATTCTTACAAATCTGGCAATCTGAATTGAGGTGGTCAAACCCCAGACAATAGACACATGTGGTGTGTGGGTCAGCCTTAGCAAAAGCTTCCCCACAAACACTACAGTGCTGAAACCCAGTGGGTCCGGTTTTTCCTTTGGGTTTCTCAGACAAATGCCAGCCTAACCAAACTTGCCCGTTTATGGCAATCCGCCAAGCAAGACACCCTTATCGGTTCCCAACCGTGTCACGGGTCGTGGAAAAAACCGTAATGAAATCCGTTTTTTTTAGAACTGATAAGAACCGGGAACCGCACTCTAAAAAAGGACTAGCAATTTTACAAACAACCTGATCGGTTCAAACCGAATCGATAAATGTGTACAAGTTCCACACAGAGATTTCAATGTAAAACCTATCTATTACTTATGTTACCACAGACAGAGCTTGAACCGACCGGTTGCGGTTTAATTTTGGTTAATTTTTACTGAAAACCGATAAAATAACACTTTTTAAACTGACAAATGAACCGAGCAGAAGGAGAAATCTCCGGAGCGACTGTTCAGTGAGGTGGGGTAAAGACTCTGACAGTTTATGTTTGAAGCACAACAGAGAGAGCTTCCTAACCGAGCTCGAGCTCAGAGTTCCATGCTTCATGGAAAAGTTAACGATTTCATCTCCGGGGCAGTTCCAAGATTGGGTCATACTGCAATTGTCATAATATAGCAAGACTTCATGTTGTTTGAAAATGCTATTTCCACTACACGTACCAGAGAGTTTTTAACACCCTGGTTTCAAAACTCCTGGTCAAATAACAGACAGACAATGTTTTTTTTGGGGGGTCAGTCAACCCAGCTTTACCCTACTTCATCCCATGACCCAATGTCTGGACATGTTTTTAACCCTCGCCTGCCCACCCCCCCAACCTTACTGCTACCCCCAAGTAACTTAAGCCTTTTACTCTTTCAAAAGTGTGCTTGAACTTATTAATGTTTTTTTGCACCAACCACCTCTACAGGTAGGCTGTTCAACGGCTTAACCACTCTTTCAGTAAAGTAAAACTTTCTTGCATCCCTCCTGAATCTCCCACCCATCACCTCACATTCCTGTCCCCCCCTTTTTTTTTTTTTTTTTTTAAATTTGCCTTTACCGCCTTCTAGCTGCGGCCACCCGATGCTTCAGCCAGTCACGGGCGGCAACTCCACCCCAAATCGGCCTCGGGTCCTCCGATACCCGTAGCTTACCCCCCACCGGCCGGGGACTCACAGGATGGAGAGGCGGGAGACATCCACCAGAGACCGTGTCAGTCAGAGGGGACTGGCCTGGGGGGCTATCGGAAGCTGCGGGCGGGCTTCATGGAGGCGGCGGCAACGTCCATTTTCCTCTTTTCCGGGAAGGCGGGGGTCGTGCAATGACGCCTGGCGTCCACCCGCCTTCTATACTCTTTGGTAGCGGCAGCGTGGGTATTCCTGGCCTCGCTCGTCCCCATCGCCCGGATGCTGCCCCAGCCCTCCCGGAGAAGGAGAGCAGTCCAGCGGACGCTCGATCCATCTCCCCCCGGCCAGCCCTCCGACGACTCGGGTCCGTTCCCGAACCCGGGTCGCCGGCGTCGCAAGCGGAAATCCAACCGCTGCGCCGACGGGCCACATTCATGTCACCTTGGTTTCGACCCTCCATTCCTGCTAAACAGTTCCTTGCAGTTTATCTTGTTTAGTCCTTTCAGGAATTTGAAGGTCTCTATTATTCTGTCCCTTTCCTTTCTGGCCTCTAGGGAGTACAACTTCAGTGCCCTGAGCAGATCCTAATAGGATCTGCCCTGCTGGCCCAGAATAATTTTGGTTACTTTACAATGCACCATCCCCAGCCTGTCTCTGTCTTACCTCAGATGAGGACACCAGAACTGGCCACAGTACTGCAGATGGGGTCTTAACAGTGATCTACAGAGAGGCAGTATTATCTCTTTTATCCTGCTATCAAAACCCCTCCCTGATACAAACTAACCAATGTAACAAGGCTGTAGGTCTTGTTACGTTGGATAGTTTGTATCAGGGAGTCACTTACGATGACCTCCTGGTCTGATTTTTCTGAAGCAGTGGCCAACTTGATCCCTCCCATACAGTATTCCTTCCTGGGGCTCTTGTTCCCTAGGTGCATCACCTTGCACTTTTTGGCACTGAATTTTAACAGCCAGACCACGGTCCACTGCTTTAATCTTTGTAAGCCCCCCTGCACATATCTTACCCCCACCTCACCATCTACCCTGCCACAGAGCTTAATGTCATCTGCGAAGATACGCATCTTGCCCTGTATTCCTTCTCTTATGCCGCTGATGAACACATTGAAGAGGACAGGTCCCAGGACTGACCCCTGTGGTACCCCACTCATGACTTCCCTTTCCCCAATCTGATCCCCTTTACTACCACCCTCTGCTGCCCCCCCCAAAAAAATCCCACCCATATAATTAGATCCTTTGCTGCTCCCAGATCTTCTAATTGTTTAACAGCCTTCTGTGTGGCACAGAGTAAAATGCTTTGCTAAACTTACAAAAGAATATGCACAAGGTTAGTGGTGCTCACCAGTAAATCCAAGGCATCCAATTTCAAAGAAACTGTGGCACTCACTACCCCAAATTAGCATGGACACCGGAGCTAGCAAAGTAAAAAGGCTTTATTTTACATAAGTACAACTGCTACACCAGCCATGGCCTAGCCTCGGACTACGCCATGCCAGGTGTAGCAGTTGTATTTATGTAAAATGTCCTCAGTTCATTGTGGCGTTCCACAGGGGTCCATTTTGGTTCCTTTGTTATTTTCCATTTTTGTTAACCATTTGCCCAGGGTTTGTAAACATAGCAGTACTTATTTGTATGCTGATGATCTAATTATCTTTACTCAATCAAGGACTCTGTCTGAGTTATCAGCTGTTTTGAATGATGATTTTGGGGCTGTTTGTTCCTGGTTGTCTTCTAATGCTATGATCCTAAACTCGGGGAAAAAATGGAAATTACGTACCTACCGTAATTCTTGATCTTCTTGGATGAAGTCTCTACCACTCATTTACACTAATGGGATCTACGCTGGAGGCGCTAGGTCCCAGCGGGAGCAAACTTTTCAAGAGAGTCGGTGGCAGAGATGGAGTCGCAAAGAAGCGGCACCACGAGCCGTGGCTCATGCAGTAAAGAATACCTCGGCTTTGATCCTCCAACCGCCTTAGTACCTTTTTTCTGAGGAGGTGCAGCGTAACTAACCTAGAGGTCTAACCTAACAAAATCGGACATAAGATAGTCCGAATGACCCGTGTAAGAAGAGTCAACCATAGAATCTTCACAGCCCAGCCACTGAGGGAGTGAAAACCAAAAACAGAGACATGAGCTCGGGGGATGGCGGGTGGGCGTGTGAATGAGTGGTGGAGACTTCATCCAAGAAGATAAAGAATTATGGTAGGTACGTAATTTCCATATCTTCCTGGACATAAAGTCTCCACCACTCATTCACCTAATAGAGAATACAGAGCTAATAAACCCCGAGATGGGCGGCAGGAGAAACTAAGAGCTCACATACTTGGGACAGAAGTCCATTAGAATAGTCCTACCAAACGACAGATGTCATCTGGCACGGACATCTAAAGCATAGTGCTTAACGAAAGTATGCACTGAGGTTCATGTAGCCGCATTGCAAATATCTGCAATGGGCATGCTGCAGATTTCCACCAGAGGTGCTGCGACTGCTCTAGTAGAGTGAGCGTACACTCTGCCTTCTAGCTTAACCTGTGCCACAGAATAGCAGTGGCGGAGGCATGCTACCAGCCATGGTGAAATGCACCTAATAGCAACAGGCTGACCCAGCCAGGTCTCACTGAAGGAAACAAACAGTTGTTGAGCCTTGCGAATTTCTTTTGTTCTATCCAGATATAATCACAGTGCTCTCTTAACATCCAAAGAATGAAGGGTACATTCCCCTTCATTCTGAAAGTTAGCAAAGTAGGTAGGTAGGACTAAAGGTTGGTTTAGATGAAATTCTGAGACAACCTTAGGGAGAAACTTACGGTGAGTCCTAAGAACTACTTTGTCCTTGTGAAATACAGCGTCTGTGACCAGAGCATGTATTTCAGAAACTCTATGGGCCGAAGTGATGGCCACCAGCAAGGTCATTTTTCAAGTGAGGAACTTTAACTTGCAGGTAGCTAGAGGCTTGAAAGGTTTCCGAGTGAGCATGTCTAGCATAAGGTTAATGTCCCAGGCTGCGACTGGACGTCTGACAGGAGGTCTGGTATTCAGAATACCCTTAATAAACCTCTTAACTACAGGTAACTGAGCCAGAGACAAGGAATGTACTGGCTCATGATAAGCTGAAATGGCACAGAGATGAACTTTGACAGTAGAGTACTGCAGACCTGAATTTGAGAGGTCTAAAAGGTACTCCAAGACTTTATTTGGTGGGCAGGAAAAAGGGTTCAAAGAGGATTTTACGCACCAGAGAGAGAAACGCTTCCATATGGCTGTGTAGGTCTTTCTAGTGGCTGGTTTACGTGCAGTCAAGAGAATATCTGAAACCCTACGGGAAACATTGAACCTATTCACCTCTATCTCTTCAGAAGTCAAGCATGAAGGTGAAGCACCCTCAGATTGGGATGGACCACGGGCCCCTGGGTCAGAAGGTTCATCTGAAGGGGAAGTGCCTTCCGGAGGGTTGCCAACAGACTGTTGAGCAGTGGGAACCATATCTGTCGAGGCCAGAAGGAAGCAATGAGAATCATTCTGTCTCTCTGGGACTCGAATTTAAGAAGCACCCCCTGAATTAGAGGAAGAAGAGGAAAGGCGTATAGAAAGCATTTTGTCCACTGCAGCCTGAACGCATCCTGACAGAAAATGCCAGGTCATGGATTTCTGGAGCAGAAGAGAGACAGTTTTGCATTGAGTGGGGATGCAAAAAGGTCCAGGTGTGGAGTTCCCCACTCTTTGAAGAGTGACTGAGCGACGGTTGAATTGAGAGACCACTCGTGAGGATCTGTCTCCGTTCTGCTGAAATGGTCTACCAATTCGTTCTGCATGCCTGGTAGATAAACCGCGTGGATTAGAGCCTTGTGCTCCAGGCACCATTCCCACACTCTCATAGCTTCCCTTCATAATGGGTAAGAGTGTGCACCGCCCTGCTTGTTGATGTAATACATCACTGCTTTGTTGTCCATTTGAAGGAGAATGTTCTCATGACAGAGTATGTCCTTCAAGGCCCGGACTGCACAGAGGATGGCTCTCATTTCCAGGACGTTCATGTGAAACTGGGACTCTTCCCGAGTCCACGTACCTTGGGTGTAGAGATTCCGGCAGTGAGCTCCCCACCCCATCAGGGACACGTCAGTGGTAATGGAGATCTGATGATCCAGAGGAACAAAGGGATACCCTTCCAGAAGGTTGTCCTCCTGAGACCACCAGGTGAGTGGCTTCTTTAGAGGTTCGGTCACCTTGATGGGAAAGGACTGAGGGTGAGTGGTTGGGGACCACTGAGTACTGAGCATCCACAGAGAGGTTCTCATGTGGAAATGTGCTAGGGGTACAGTGAACACCGAGGATGCCATGAGACCCAGCATCCATTACACTGAGATAGCTCGAACCGAGCTGTTTTGTCTGATGTATTGGGCCATCTGTAGGATATCGCTCCTTCTGTCCGCTGGGAGAAAAGCTTTCGCATAGGAGGTATCCAGAAGAGTTCCTATGAAAAGGAGTTTCTGGGAGGGCTGCAAATGCGATTTGTTGCGATTCAGCAGGACTCCCATGGACGTGAGGAAGTCTGAAGTTTGGCTACGGCATCCAGAGTTCCCTGCCTGGAAGGGCTTGCTAGAAGCCAGTCGTCCAGATATGGACACACTTGAATTCTGATTTTCCTGTGATGCGCTGCAAGAATTGCACAACACTTTGTAACAACTTGCAGCGCCAAGGATAACCCAAAAGGCAGGACTCTGAACTGATAATGTTGACCCAATGCCACAAACCTCAGGTATCTGTGGTGCTTCGGGGGTATAAGAATGTGTTGGCAGACATCCTGCATGTCCAGGGAGGCTAGCCAATCATGTTGATGAATCAAAGGTAGAAGGGTACCTAGAGATATCATCTTGAACTTTTCCTTGCGAAGGAATTTGTTTAACTTTCTGAGATCCAGAATGGGGCGCATGCCTCCAGTTTTCTTTGGAACTAGAAAGTAATGGGAGTAGAAACCTGTGTTTAAATTGGTCGTGGAACTACTTCTACTGCCCTGTTGTCTGAAGGCCTTGCACACGGAAACAAGAAGGTCTGACTGTACTGCCGACAGCCTGGGCTGTCGTTTGAGAGATGATGGGGGCTCTGAAAGATTGAGCGAATACCCCTCACGGATTATCCGGAGGACCCATCTGTCGATGTTATAGACTTCCACCGGTCATAGAACTGAGTCAGATGTCCTCCCACCACTGAGGAAGAGTCCCCCTCGGGCAGTTGAGGTGGGACCTAGGCCAAGAACTCAGAAGGTGGCACTGCGTGCTTTGGGGCCTTGTGCCTTCTGCTGCATTTTCTTTTGTGGCTGCGGGGTGTGGCTTTTGTTAAAGGCCCCCTACCTTTGCCCTGAAAGGACTGACGGTTGTGAAATTGACGCTTATGGCCCCCCGAGAGGGTGTGGGTCGAGCTGTCTTAATAGCTGACCTAGTCTTTTGTGTGGTCTTCAGAGCTTGTTCCACCTGGGGTCTGAACAGATACATACCTTCGAAGGGTATGGCCATGACCTGCTGCTGGGCATCATTCGTGAAGCCCGACGTACGTAGCCAGGAGTGGTGACGTATACAAATGCCCGCCGCTCGAGAAGCAGTATTGGAAGTGTCCATTGCAGCTTTAACCTGCTGGTTACTGAACTCGATGCCCCTGGTTATGGTGTGAAGTAGCTCTGAATTAGTTTCCGACTCAGGCAGAGCTTCTACCATTTGCTTGAGCGAATGCCAAAGGACATACTCATATTGAGAAAAATAGCCCTGGTAGCTGGCAATACGCATATCCAGGGTGGAGGCAGCAAAGTCTCTCTTACCTAAGGTGTCTATCTTATGAGATCTTTATTTACAGGCCGGGCTGTAGATGGCTGAGGGAGGATGGCCTTGTCATTCTCTGCTAAGACTACAATGGGATCTGCAAAAGCTTGTGAGGCCAATATGGGTCGCTCCTTGGGAGCAGCATACTTCCTATCTATGGACTTAGCCATGGAAGGGATGAGAGCAGGATTGTTCCATACCATCTGAGAAAGGGTCTCAAAAGATGGCTGTATCGGAGAAGTTAAATCCATAGGGATCTCCGGGACATGTAGGTACTGGAGTCTTGAAAGCTTCCCAGGATCGATTTCTGTAGTCTGGAGAGAAAGAGTGGAATTAAAATTTTTCAGCAGAGACTTAAAGGAAAGGTCTTTGACCACAGGCTCTGCAGCAGGATTAATCCCTGCTCCTTCAACATCATCACCACCCAGACGAAGATCTGGGTCAGGCTCAAAATAGTCTCCTGACAGTCCAGGGGGGGACTGTATGGACAGGAAAGGAGTGAAAATCAGAATGGAAATTAGAAGAGGAAAGAATCGGAGTTGAAAAGCCCTGGAGGCTGGACGGCGCCGCACCACGCATCAGCGCCGATGAAAAACATGGCGCCGATACCAAGGAACTCAGCACCATCGGAAACGGCCCAGCACACAGTGCCGACAAAGGCCACGGCGCCAAAAGAGCCCCCAGCACTGCCAGAGCCCCCGGTGCCGCAGACGGTGCCAACAGAGCCCCTGGTGCTGCGGACGGGGCCGACAAGAGCCCTCAGCACCGCAGACGGCGCCGACAGAGCCCTCGGCGCTGTGGACAGCTTTGAGAGTGTCCCAATGTTCCGAAAACTGCGATTTGAAGGAAAAGAAGGAAAATTAACAGGAAAGAGAGGCATCGGTGTGGACCCCTGTGCCGCTACCATGTGAGGGGGAAAACACCTGAGCACAGAGTCAACAGCACCGAAGAAGGTGCCACGCAACTAGGAAGGTCCAACTGCCCTACTCGGTCCCTCAAGCGGCCTGAAGGCCCCGGAGTGACCGGGCCAGGCAGCTGGACCAACCTCCAAGCCCACTGCTCCATACGAGCAGCCCCCTGGTGAAACTGCTCATCGGAGGCCCGTCCAATAGGCGGAGATGGGCTCCGATGTCGAAGATGTCTGGCACCGGAGACAGAAAGTGGCAGCTCCAAGAGAGGGGGAGACCGGTGCCTAGCCCCAATGACCGACCGTCGACGCGCAGACATACCAGAAGGTGATCTCGAGTGATACCTTCTCTTTCTCAACTTGTGCGCCGAAGAAGAACTCTAGGCCGAATGGTGCCATGAATGGAACCATTTCCTTTTATGCTTTCGGGGGGACCACCCATCTCCCTGAGCACTGGACTGTCCGTTGTCAGACCCACCCTCCGGGGAGGGCGGTGGACCGGACCCAGCCCGGCTGACTTAACAGCTTTCATACGAAGTCTCCCTACCGTCACCTGACCAGCTCATGGTGGACTCCGTCAACGGAGGGCTGTAGACTTCTTTTATTAATCAATAAAATTAAATCTATTTGGTACTTTGGAAGATAAATTACAAAACAATAAACTAAAAACTATGCTACTAGTTTGAAGTTTGACTCCCGGCAGGAAAGCAGCGTCGTTACTGAAGTGCACTTGACAGTGGTAAAAAGAAAACTAAGGCAGTTGGAGGGTCGAAGCCGAGATGATCTTTACTGCATGAGCCACGGCTTGCGGTGCCACTTCCTCGTGGCTCCATCTCTGACGCCGTCCCTCTTGAAAAGTTTGCTCCCATTTGGTCCTACCGCCTCTGGTGTAGATCCCATTAGTATGAAAGAGTGGTGGAGACTTTATGTCCAGGAAGATCTAAGGTTATGGTCTTTGGTACACCATCAATGTTGCAGGACAATCCGACGCTTCTCATATTGGATCAACTAAGCCTTTAGCTTGAGCAGGTGTCTCAATTTAGATATTTAGGTGTGGTATTGGATTTATGTTTATCATTTGCTCTTCAGGTCCAATTTGTTACCAAAGCAATCAATAAGAAAATAGGGTTATTGTAGAAGTTCATTTCTTATTTTTCCCTAGTTACCAGGAGAGCTATAGCGTTTGGATCCCTCCTCCCCCATTTTGATTACGTATCTAGCCTTTATTTTAATATTGGGCAGAAGGAAATGCATGCCTTGACTGTTACCGATAACAATATTTGTAGGTTTATATCAGCTGCACCAAGTCGGACACACCACTGTCATTTATATTCTAGTTTGGGCTGGCTTTCCTCTAATCATAGGACTGAATTCTTTGTGGGACGTGCAATGTTTTAAAGTCTTCACTTTGGAACGTCCTTTCCCTTGTCAGTGCTAGTTTCTCATAGAAACGTGTTGCCTAGCTGGAGATCTGAGCACGGTCCTTTATTTAACGTTCCTTGTCACAGATTAAAGATCAGGTTACAAGCTTTTTCTGTTGCTGACCCTATTTATTGGAACGCTCTCCCAGCTGATATTAGACTTGTTTCTTCTGTATCTAGCTTCAAACTGAAGTTAAAGCAATATTTACTGTCCTTGTCAGATTGTAATCGTTATTTGTAATTTTGTTTTTTTGTACAAATATTGTATGTCTTGTACCTTCTGCACAATCCAGGTCGAACCTCAAAAGGGACCAGTGGTCCAGTGTCCTTACCCAGTTAACAAAGAAATAAATAAAATAAAAAATTAAAAAAAAAGGCCTTTTTACTTTGCCAGCTCTGGAGCTAGCAAAGTAAAAAGGCTTTAGTTTATATAAATACAACTGCTACACCAGGCATTGCCTAGCCTGGTGTAGCAGTTGTATTTATGTAAAATAAAGCCTTTTTAACTTTGCTCGCTCCGGTGTCCATGCTAATTTGGGGTGGTGAGTGCCACAGTTTCTTTGAAGTTAAAATGCTTTGTTGAAGTCGAAATAGAGTATCGTAATAATACTGTAGTTAGCTTGAGTATACTTGTAATAACTGGCTTTTGGGGCTGATTAAATGCCTCGGTCTGGGGGTCTGGGGCTAGCACAGTACTGAACAGGACATACGAACATATGAAATTTGCCAGCAGATAAAGGCCTAATGGTCTATCAAGTCTGCTCAAATGTGCAGCTAGCACCCATTATTCTGCAGCTGTCCTTCCTCCCACCCTTCCCTCCCTTGAACTTGCCCTGCCCTATCCCAACCCTTTTGAAGCAGTCCACTGTTCTACTGGATACCACTTCTCCTGGTAATGCATTCCACCCAGCTACCGCCCTCTCTGTAAAAGTGTCTCCTCTTCTCCCTCCTCCAGTTTCACATCATGGCCCGGGTGTCCCTCCCTCCTTTACTCTGAACAGCCCCTCCGTACCAGTCTTGTTTATTCCTTTCATGTACTTGAAGGTTTCAATCATATCCCCCTGTCCCTCCTCTCCTCCAGCGAGTACATGTTCAACTCCCTCAGCCTCCTCTCGTATGGTAAGTCCCCCAGACCGTTGATCATCTTTGTCGCCCTGTGCTGCACCCCTCCAGTAACTTAATGTCTGTTTTTGAGAGCTCTGATTTCATCAGCCTAGAACCTTAACTTAGCTACACAGGTATAAAAATGGTCAAATCAACCAAGAAAAATATATAGAAAGATTTCTTTAAGCCTGAACAGCCACCCAGAATAGGACCAGAGGAGAAACTCCCAAGGCCACACTAACAACAATGAACTGTAACATTAAACTCTTATACAAAGCAGTTGCAGATCTAAACAAAAAAAAAGGATGCTTTTAATAATATGGTACTCCATTCAGAGAAGGACATGACAGTGGTTGAACAAGCCTGCTCGACAGCCTCCAAAATGGCAGAGAGGGCTGAGGAGTAGGCCTGATTTGAAAGAATATGATCCTGAATCTGCATCTTGAACAGTCAGAAAAACTGATCCAGGGAAATGCATGTAAGACTCACTGGCCTGCGCCTGAGAAAGCTGAGGGGCAAGATTTAAAATTATTTTTTAAAATACTGGCTAACAAAAGAGCTATGGGAAGACAAAGCAGGGAACCAATACGAAAAATGAAAACATACTGGATCACTCCAAGATGTTTAATGGGACAAGATCTTCCACCCTGAAGAGTGCTCATGGTTAAGGAAAATGCAACAGAAAAACATCATTCTAATGGCAGCAAGGCAACACGGACCCCTGCAACATGAGGAGTTGCTGATCCCACTGTTTCCTGATGTGAAGAATTAATCAATGCTTTAGTTTGTAAAATGGAAAAACAAGGAAGCATACCTTTTTTTGAGACAGGTTACTGGGGGTGAGAGAAATGTCAGCCATTCAAAATGTGAAAACTGCAATCCTTTTTGCTCAGGATAGCTCAATTAAGATGCAATATCTTGTTTTCAGTGACGTCCTACCTTTACCCTTTTCTGTATCTGAGTGGAAAGGAGTGGGGGTGTGACGTTTAAGTGATTTGCCCAGGTTACACAGTTCGTGCTTTGCTGTAGTGGGATTTGAACTTGGTCTGGTTCCCAAGCAACTGCTATAACCACTAGATCACACTGCCTCCCATCAGTTCATGCCCATTTGTTTCTTTTCATGTACTGCCACCTGGTTAAAAGCAATTTTTTATCCATGTGTGGTGGTTTTACAATGCCCGGCTGCTGACCAGTCAATCGAGTCACAGTATTTTCCCTACACAGTTTTTTTTTTTGTTATCAAATTTTACACCCAGCTGCCAGCCCAGGCTTAGTGGCGGCATACTGCCTGTCCAGGGCACCCATCCCCCATTACGGGGATCATGCTGCTTGACGGTGGGGTAGGGATTTTTTATGTGATTACTTTGGGTGACTGCTGTGATCCCTAAATCTACCGCCTGAAGGTGCCAGTGTGAAGGACCGAAATCCAGGCAGGAAGTCGTGCGGAGACACGGCTTCTGTCAAGCACCTAACAGCACCCTGCCCCCGCGACAGTGTCCGCTAATCGGATCTGTGCCAACCCTCCCCAGGAGAAGAAAGCTGCCGTATAGCTGCTCAATCCAGCCCCCATCCCGATGACTCATTCCCAAACCCGGGTCACTGGCGCAGCACGAGGTGTGGCGTCTAGTGCCTCAACCCTCAGCGCCACTGGGCTGGCTTCCCCTACCCATTTTATAGCACTGGATAACTGAGGTGAGGTGAGGAAACTATGAGAAGGCAAGTATTAGGGCATAAAGATGAAGAGTAGGAGAATACTTGTAAATGGGTAGCCAATGTTAGTATTTTTTCTGCGTTTCTGTCCTGGTTAGCCCCAGCTAGTCACCTTTTGCTGGCTCCATCCCTACTACATACCTTCCAAAGAGCACCACTGCCACAACCACTGCCTCAGAGGTTGCCAAGTATGAAGAGTAGTTGGACCACAGTGGGTTCTGGGAGGGTGCGGGTGGTGGACCAGAGGCAAAGCCCCCTAGTTGTACCTCTACACAAATCATATGCCATTCTGGCAGAGCAAGGTTCCTCTATGATGGCACCCTCAGTGGAGGCCCAGAAGAATGCTGAGGACCTCCACAAGGGAGACCCACAAAAGGGTGGCAAGGGACACCACAGGAGAAGGAAACAGCTTCTGATAGGGGACTCAATTGTTAGGGGGGTAAAACTGGGAAAGGGAGAGGAGAAGGAAGCAAGGTGCCTGCCTGGTGCCATGGCTTGGAGGGACAAGAAGCCAATCCTCACGATTGCAGAAGCAGCATCACAGGAGAGGGAACTAGATATCATAGTCCACCTTGGGACAAATGACCTAGCTAGGCATGGGATCAATGCAGTGCAGAATGAATTGGTGGAGTTGGGGAGCGGCCTCAGACAGGTAGCAAGCACAGTAACCTTCTCAGAGGTGCTACCAGTCCATGGCAGGAGTGAGGCTAGGGTACTGCACACCATACAGTTTAATGAATGGTTGCAAAACTGGTGCAGAGCACAGGGCTTTGACTTCATTGGGGACTGGGGGGCCACCTGGAGAAATAAAGGTCTATACTGGCATGATGGTCTGCATCTGTCCACAAAGGGAACCAAGCTCCTAGGTGACAGGTTTAAATGCTTCCTTGGCAAGCTTTTAAACTAGCCAAGGGGGGAGGCACTGATAAAAGGCAGGAAATTTCAAGCCTCCCCCCACAAAACATGGCAGGTAGTAAGGTAAACACTGAGGTACAGAGCTCAACACAGGGCAGGACAGGGGTAAATGGAAAAATAGACAAGAACAATAAGAGCAGGCATGGGGGAAAAAAGGATAAAGCCAACATTAAATGGAGGGCAATGAGTACCAATGCCCGTAGTCTGGGAAACAAGCTTCTTGAGCTAGTAGCCCTGATGGAAGATGAACAATTGGATATTGTGGCAGTCACGGAAACATGGTACACGAGAACCATGACTGGGATGTCAACATACCAGGGTAACTACAATCTACAGAAGGGACAGGGAAGGAAAAGAGAGGTGGAGTAGCTCTATACATAAGGAAGGGATCAAAGACAGAACTAAAAAGAAAGGGGAGGACAAGAGGCACTCTGGGTCACTTTGGAGACAGGAATGGCATCACAATCCACACAGGGGTTGTATACAGACCCCGTCTCAGGGAAGAAATGGACAACAAAATGATAGAGGACATTCTCAAAATGGCTGAAAAGGGAGATACTGTTGATGGGGACCTGAATATGCCAGATGTTAACTGGATAACATGTACTGCAGCCACATCCAAGAGCAGGGTCATCTCGATGTCCTGCAGGGGCAGGCATAGACAGCTAGTGTTGGAACCCACTCGGGAGGGAGCAATACTAGACCTGGTACTCTCAAATGGAGAGAAGATCACAAATTTAGAAGTCAGTAGACATCTGGGAACAAGCGACCACTGCAAAGTGTGCTTCAAAATGAGCACAACTATGGAGATAAGCCATACAAAAACAAGGATACTGGACTTTAGAAGAGCTGACTTTGGCAAAATGGGTGAATACCTGAAAAATGCGCTAGCAAATGACCAAAAAGGAGGGGTGGAAGAACAATGGAGAAAAATCAAAACTGCCATCATAGAGGCAACAAGCCTTTGTGTGAAACAAATATACAAAACAAAGCGGAGTAAAAAAACACTATGGTTCTCAAAAGAGGTGGCAGGGAAAGTTAAGGAGAAAAAGGCTGCATTCAAAAGTATAAGGAATCACAGAAGGAGCATGACAGGGAACTGTATCAATTAAAGCAGAAAGAAGTGGGGAAGGCAGTCAGACTAGCAAGGCCCAAACCAAGGAAAAACAACCAACTCAGTTAGAAGGGATAAAACCTTTTATAGGTACATTAGGGAGCATAGAAAGGTTAAGGAGGGATAGTGAAGATTAATAAAGGAGAGGGAGGTGGGCAGGAGACAGTGAAAGGCAGAGATACTGAATGAATACTTTGCTCAGTATTCACAAAAGAAGATGAGGAGGAGTTACCTAAACCAGACAATAGAAGCACTTTGGGTAGGGGGTTGACACCAGTCCATTCACAGAAGAAAGAGTCCTGAAAGAACTCCTAAAACTCAAGGTGGACAAAGCAATGGGGCCTGATGGGATTCACCCCAGAATCCTAAAAGAACTAAGGGAGGACCTAGTGACACCACTGACCACGCTTTTTAACAAATCATGGCAGGATGGGGCGGTACCTGAGGACTGGCTGAGGGCAGATGTGATTCCCCTTCACAAAAGTGGGAGCAAAGCAGAAGCAGGAAGCTACAGACCTGTAAGTTTGACCTCAGTGGTAGGGAAAATGATGGAATCACTTCTGAAAGAAAGAATTGTTGAGTACCTAGAGGCCAGCGGGGCACAGGACCCGAAGCAGCATGGATTTACAGCAGGAAGGTCATGTCAGACGAATCTAATTGATTTCTTTGACTGGGTGACCAAAGCAATAGACCAGGGAGGGGCTGTGGATATGGCCTACCTAGACTTTAGCAAGGCATTTGACACAGTCCCCACAAAAGATTAATAATCAAGTTAGCCAGCCTGGGAGTGGGTCCCAGGGTGGTAGCCTGAGTAACAAACTGGCTGCACAACAGGACACAGAAGGTAATAGTGAATGGAACACATTCTGAAGAAAGGGGGGTTACTAGTGGAGTACCTCAGGACTCAGTACTGGGTCCAGTCCTCTTTAACATCTTTATAGGTGACATTGCAGAGGGTCTGGAGGAAAGGTATGCCTCTTTGCAGATGACACAAATATCTGTAACAGAGTTGATACACAAGAGGGGTAGAAAAGATGAGAAGGGACTTGGCAAGGTTGGAGGAATGGTCAGACATATGGCAACTTAGATTCAATGCAAAGAAGTGCAAAGTAATGCACCTGGAAACAAAAACCAGGAGAAGAGTACACAATAGCAGGGAGGTACTAACAACAACAAAAATGGAAAGAGACCTGGGGGTAGTCATATCAGATGACCTAAAGGTGGGTAAGCAATGTGAAAAGTCGGTAAGGAGAGCCAGGGGGATACTGGGATGCATAAGAAGGGGCATCACAAGTAGAAAAAGGGAAGTGATTATCCCTCTATACAGACAGTTGGTGAGACCCCATCTGGAGTACTGTGTGCAGTTTTGGAGACCTCATCTAAAATGGTGCAGGGTCTGTACTGGAAGACATATGAAGAGAGACGAAAGGAGCTTAATATGTATAGCCTCGAGGAAAGGAGGGAGAGGGAGGACATGATAGAAACGTTCAAGTACCTCAAGGGAATCAACAAAGTCCAAGAGGGTAGCATCTTTCAAAAAAGAGTGTGCAAGAACAAGAGGCACAATTTGAAGATGGGGGCGGGAGGGGCGGCTCAGAGGTAATTTAAGGAGTATTTTTTCACAGGAGGATTGTGGATGCATGGAATGGCCTTCCGGAGGAGGTTGGGGAGTCAAAAACAGTGGTGGAATTCAAGCATGCATGGACAGTCATAAGGCCATTCTAGGGGGGTGGGGTAGGAAGAAGTAGGCTGCTGGTTAACTAGGATCTGCAGCTTATCCAGTAAGTAGAAAATGGGCAGACTGGGTGGGCCAAAGCAGTCCTTATCTGCCATCAAATTCTATGTTTCTATCTCATAAGAACATAGACAGGATGGAAGCAGTCCAGAGAGGAGACAACTAAAATAGTGCAGGGTCTGCAGCAAAACCATATGAAGAGAGACTGAGAGAGCTTAATATGTATACTCTTGATGAAAGAAGGGACGGGGGGACATGATAGAAACGTTCAAGTACCTCAAGGGAATCAACAAAGTCCAGGAGGGTAGCATCTTTCAGAAAAAGAGATGTGTAAGAACAAGGGGGCACAATTTAAAGATAGAGGGGGGACGGCTCAGGGGTAATGTGAGGATATTTTTTTCACGGAGAGAGTGATGGATACATGGAACAGCCTTCCTGAGGAGGTCACTGGGTCTAAAACAGTGGGGGAATTCAAACATGCATGGGACAGACACAAGGCAATTATAGTGGGGGGTTGCAGGAAGTAGGCTGTTGGTTAACTAGAATCTGCAGCTTATCCAGTAGGTAGGGAAATGGGCAGACTGGGTGGGCCAAGTGGTCCTTATCTGCCGTCAAAGCCTATGTTTCTATGTCTGAGGCTTAACCCACCACTTACATTGGACTATCATGGGTGGGTGCTGTGGGTAATAGTGTGGGATCTGTGAGGGTGCCGGCCTTGGAGATCCATTCCTTGGGTCCTTGTGCCTGCCGGGACTAGATCCTAGTCCACACAGCATATGGCCCTCCACCCGGAGCCCTTGCCATGTCACAAAAGACACTGGGTAGCAGGTGAGTTACTGGGGCCCGGGGAAGGATCTGAGGGTGCAAGCCTGAACATGGTGTATCCCTGCGATCCCTGAATGACGAACATGGTTGAGGAAGAAAAAACTTCTGTGCAAAAATAAAAATACATCAAAGCACTAATCCTCAGAACAGCTGCTAAAAATTGCCAGAAAAAGCTTTTTGTTTTCTTTGTTTTAAACCATCCCCATATCTTTCCTTCCGATACTGTCATACCATACACTGCTTTGGCTCACCAGCAAGGAGAAGGGAGAATCCCTTCTGGGTAGGTTGTAACTTTATGCTTTCGAAGCAGGTTAGCACTACCTTTGAACTTTTTACAATTTGCACAAGTACTGGTTTATGAGACATGCACAAGACCAAATTAAAGGGGCAAGGCCTGCACAGAATCTGCCTTCTATAGGAGTTGGCTGCCCCACCTTTCCTACCACCACAAAAGGGTCACACTGGCATTAGTGCATCAGGGACATGTAGCAGTACTGAATTTGTAGGATAACTACAAAACATGCTGGAAGTCTACAGGATACCCACCTTGTGCTGTCCTAAAAGGGTGGTTGAGGGACGTGTTAATGACTGTAGTCCGTTTCTGCTGTGTGTGCCATAAAGAAATTATGAGACCCAAGCCAAACAGTCATAGCTGCACTGCTCTGTTCATGTACTGTACTTACCATGAACATTTTATAAACACTATATTATTTTTTAAAGGGACAAAGCCAAAAACCTAGGACACCAGTAAAGAAAATAGCATTGCTGAACATCATAATGTTAGTTTAGTAGATCCTTTACCAGACACAACAGGGCAAGCTGTTTGACGGGAGACAGGTTATGTTACTGAAAGTATTTATAGAGGGACACTGGTTGAGAATGGCTGCTCCTTCCGAAAGGGAAGTCAGGCTTTTCAGTGTAAGGACAGTTTGTGACTCACGGGCAAAATTAGGCCATGCAGAAAAGGAAGAGGCCCTCTAACCCTTAACACTTAGGTTTTACTTTTATGGTTATTTCTGGGTTTTAAGGGCCTGCACATTTTAGACTAAGGTGCTGGTTCTGCAGCATTTCAATATACAGTGGAGAAGCAATCAGGTCTGCAGTAGAGAAACCTTTTTCCCACAGCCAAGCTTCACTCTCTCAGGGTGGGCAGTCTGCAGGATGAGCTGTGTCTTCTGTGTAAGAAAAGAGATGAGGGAGGGGGAGAAGGAAAGAGAGACAGGGCAGCTCTGAACAAGTAACCCAATCCAGCGTCTGCCAAACTGTTTTCTAAACTTTTTATTTAGCTTTTACTGAGCCCTGGAGCCACTACTCTTCTGTCTTAGCATAGAGGCAGGTTTGTCCCCAGGCACCATGAGAATGCTGGGAGAGTTCATTATTTGTGTCGCTTTTTTTTTCCGTCTTTACCTTGACTTTTTCTTTTTCTACCTCCCCCTTCTCCACAACACCACACCAATGCCCCAAGGGCAGCATTCCTTGTGGGAAGAGCTGTACCTCCACAACTCCCCATAATGGTGGCTGGTGCTGCGGGTTCAGCGTCAACTCTCCCTGGTCAGGGAAGTGTTGAACTGGATACACTCCCAGGGCCGCCTGCCTTCTCTTCACCAGTTCCCGAACCAGTGTTGTCGGCGTGGTAGTGCGACAAACTATCACTGGGTGGCCACATTCTAGGATGTTTTTAATGCTGCCTGGTAAGCTGGCCCAGACATGCTAAATGAATAAATTCTGCCTTCTCTGGCAGTTGAAAAAGGTCTGCAATACAAAGTACAGCCCTGGCTGTTAAGTGGGTTTTAGAAAGTGTGAATTTGTGTTGGTGATGGCCTGTTACTTCTCTCAGTGCAAGAATTACACCACAATTTATACTACGGGTCTATGAGCAGAAGGCCAAGAAACCCATCATGACTGCTCCCTCCCCCTTGTTCAGTGGTAGAAATTCATCTTTCTCTCCCTTCCAAAATCACTTTGTTGCTGTATTTTTTAAAAGCTTATTTTATCCTTAATATCAAGTATGCACCCTGGCAGGCTTAGCTTGTTTTGTCCTTAATATCAAGTATGCACCCTGGCAGACTTTTTCCAAAACCCATACCCTCTGGGTGAAAAACAGCTTATTCATCCTAGTTTTGAGTTGTGACATTTTAAATATATCTACCATGACCCCTAGTATAATGAACCCCTACCTTTGTTTCAAAGTTTTGCTCTTTGAGAAGCTCTTCATCTCTAGCAATATACACTGTAAGCAAGTTTCTTAACAGTCTGCATCAAATGTCATAAGCTTAATTAGTTTAGTCTCTCATCAAATGCCAGGTTGCTGAAATCCTTGATCAGCTTAGCTTAGCTGCTTTCCTCTGCACCCTCTCCAGTTCCTGTTTCTTACTCTCTAAACAAGCATTTGTCAATGCTGAATGTTTGCTTGCAGTGTACGTCTTGCAAACCACTGTCGTTCCACTGATCGCTGTCAGTGCTACAAAATGGTGACTAGTCACAACAGCAGCAAGCAGTGAGTAAGAAGCAGGTTCCTAGCATCCGGTGCCAATTGTCACCAGTGGCCTGGGTCCCTGCTGGCATGCCCTTATACAGTGTTCCCTTGCTATAATTTGCCCACTATAGCGAAATAACAGTTGTAAGAAATGTAATGCGTGGCAGTTTAACTTTCTGTTCTCAACATAACTACATACATAGACTAGCATGAAAGGAGGGTTCCTGTTTGGGAACAGCTTTTGAACTTCAACTAACAACAGCCTTATTAGCTGAACCCTGGCATTGATCTTTATCAAAACCCAATCCGAAATTGGTAATCCTGCTTTAGAAATGACACACTGTAGAAGTGAATGGAGCCTGCCCTCTGCGCTCTCCCTATACAGATGTCCTTAAACGTCAGAGTGTAGGAGTGGAGCGGGCTAACAGGAAGTGGAATGGGATCGTGCTGCCAGGCATACTACAATCACCTCCCTTCCACTGGGGGATGAACAGAAAATTATTTAACATTATAGAGGAGCTCCCATTCAGGTAAGGGAGCTCCCCGTTCTTTGCTGAAAGTACCAAGAAAGGTGCTTATTAAAAATAGTGAGATGTATACTCTCCTACTGAAATGCATTGCAACTTGCACAGTTTACGGAGTATTTCTTTTTCTGTTCACTCTAATGTTGTCATTGGAAGTCATAACAAATGGGATAGCTGCACCCCTGCAAGGCACTCAATGGCACAGCTCAAAGTAGCACGGAATGTTGGGCATATGAACAGTCTCTGAGCTCCTCAGTCCATACTTCTTGCAAAGCTATCTAATAGTACTAATCCCCATTATAAAATGAGCAAAGGATTTCAAGCAATCTGATTGGTTGTTAGCCATGCATTAGCTGTGTCTAATGCACAGCTAAAACTAGAACCCCCATTTAGAATACACAGGCCTATTTTATAAGTGTAATAAGCCACTCCAGGGATGTGCATTAGACAGTTCTAATGCATGGCTAGGGGACTGGACGCACTCGGCCTATGGCCTCGTGCCTCACTACTTCCCCCTAGCCGTGCATTAGAACTGTCTAATGCACACCCCATCATGTCTTATTGTTTACTTAACCTATCTGCAATGCAACTAAGCTTTCTGAATAGAACAAAAAATGCACAGGATTCTTAGAAAAAGCTGGAGGCGTTGCTGGACTCAGAACAGTATGGTACTAAACATGACGATTCATTGGGAAGTCTTCAACTTTAAGGAAATGTCCAAACTAAACTGTTCTATAAAATAGGTCTAAAAAAATCAAAAAATTTAACTGGGTTTATAAAATGGGCACAAAAATCCTGTTCTCTTTATTGGCTTAAACCAGCCATCTAACCATGCATTAATACAGCACAAGGCACGGTCGTCCTGGTATTTAGCCTAGTCACAAATCAATATGCTACACAACATTTTAATAAAAAAAATTAAAAAATAATAATTAAGCAGTCATTGTTGTACTTCTGGTAACTAATCTCTCACACAAATACTACAGTATCAAATCAATGTTATCCCTCAACCCCTCCTGCTGCTTCTCCTTTAATTCTGAATGCCTTCTCAATCAATTGAAACAAAAACAAAAAACAGAGCTCACGCTCCATCCTCGTTTACTCAAACAGCTGTCTCATTTCAAAGCACATGCTGATTCGGATATTAAAGCTGCACCATTTATAAGAGTACAAGCTAGAGAACAGAACTGGTAACAAAGAACTTTACTACACAGACCATCTAATGGGGGTGGGAGGGGGGCTCAAAAACATGAAGTAGCCGTTAACTTTTTTCGGTCCCCCGCTGCCATCTACATCTGATCCGCTGTCTCTGGATACCAGCTGGCCCCGATTCTGCAGGTGCTGCTGACATACAGCATCAGTACTTTTATGACTCCTCCTACCGCAGATGGAAGCGGGCTGGTGGTCACATTACAATGCATTTCTTGATGTGGCCGACTGGCTGCTGCACGACAGTGCTCGACCCAGCCTACATCAATGGCAATATTTAAATTGTGATAAAGTACTGGCTCCTATGTGTTGACCACTCTGTATTTTTCCCGAAACTGAAAGGAGCATATGAGAGATTGGCCTACGGCGGGGGGGGGTCACTCTGGCTAGAATGCACTTTGGCATGCCCATCTCTTTACCTCCATCTTTATAAATATTGCAATAAATGTTAAAGTGGACAATGCAAGATTAAATCGGGTAAGGAACCATCTTGTTAAATATCCTTTATTCTTTTTTTTTTTCTCTATTCACAACCACACTATTTCGAAAAAAATAACAACTATGGATGGCACATTGGGACAAGCTTATGAAAGCAAAGCCAAAATCCCATCCAGAGCCAGTAGAAGGAACAACTACGCACTGTTTTTAGTTTTTACACATTTTAACATCACTTTTTGAATTCCGAAACAGGTTTAAATTAATAATCCAATTTTATAAGCGCAATAAGACACTCTGGAATTTGTGCACTGTGCTGAGATAACCACACTTCCAGGGTCTAGAAACATAAGCTTGTGCCTCACTGTGCCTCAGGTGTGCAGTTATCTCAGCACAATGCACAACCTATCATGTCTTACTGCCTACAAAACCAGTCAGGTGACTGCGCATTTCATTGTTACAGAATAATGCACACTCATTCCAGTCCTAAACATGACCGGATTTGTTCGTAGCCACATCCCAGAATTAGCAAATCAGCCCCCTTACAACCAGAAATGAAAATTACGTATCTACTGTAATTCTGATCTTTCTGTGTATCTTCACCATTCATCACATATGGGGGTACTGGCCGGAGATCAGGACCCCGCGGGAGCTTTTTTTATTAAAAAGGGTAGGCGGAGCTGACACAGCATCGGTGCCGCCCTTGAGGCCGACGTACTGCGTGGCGCCCGAGGGTTGACCATTAGGCTGTGTCGACTCCGCCTGCCTACCAGTTCTGAGTCGCCGGAGAGGTAAGAGGAAGGGATGGAGGGTGGGACAAGAGAGTCCAAGGGACAGAAAAAGGAAAGGAAAACTGAACTAAAAGGAGAAATAATGACTGAGAGGACAGGAACGAAGAGAAGAGACTAAGGGGATTGGGTAGGGGCCCCAAACTCTGGAAGCGGAGGAAGGGAGGGAGGGTAGGGGAGAGTGAGAGGTAACAAGGTATCAAGACCCTTGTCCGTCACCAGATTATATAGGAACTGCAAGGAGTAGCAAAGCTCTCTGTCAGAATTCAAGGCACAGAATAACTGGCAAATACCCCAGAAGCAGAGTCAGCTATTCTGGAGAAGGACAGGGTACAGGGACTTAATACTCTCTCAGGAAATATGTTTGGTGAAAAAAAGAGTTTTTTTTTTTTGTCATTTGGATGGAAACCAGAAGGAGAACAGGAGGAGGGCAACCACCAACTCCCACCCATATGGGTGGAGACCATGATAGAGAAGGAGTGCCGCTAGAGCTGTACTCATAAGGAGAAATACCCCTGTGTGTCCCTACTTTACCCGCTCCAAAAGGAGAGGCCACAGAGGGAGGGGGATCCAGAGACTGAGGCCCCAGGGGGATGGTGGGCGGGGTTGTGATGAATGGTGAAGATACACAGAAAGATCAGAATTACGGTAGGTACGTAATTTTCATATCTTATCTGTGTCAGTCTTCACCATTCATCACATATGGGTGAGTACCAAGCCCCGAAGGGGGTTGATTCATTACACCCTAAGGGACAGAGTCCCTTAGCCCTCAGTGGGTGACACACTAAGGGGGGGAACCTTCCGGGCCTGAGGAGGCCCGAGTGGGAAGGCGAGGCAGGGTCCCCCGGAGGGAAGTTGCCCGACAAACGCCGTCTCGTCCTACGGGAGAAGAGGTAGGTTCCCTGGTGTGTGGAGCAAATCACCCTACGTCGGGCCAAGGGTGACAACCGGGAAAGAGGAAGCCACGCCGATCTCCTAGTGCAGATCGCTGTCCCTACGACCCTGGTAGCTACCTCGTTGGCGTCATAAGATGCCCTCGCTTGGTGCCTTGCTAGCTCCAGGCCACATGCAGAGAGCGCGATGGCTTGTCTGGTTTGCTCCGAGTCAGGCAAAGCAGCTAGGATCTGACCTAGCGCGGACCACAAGAACCTGCTGTAGGCTACATAGTGGGCCTGGTGAGCAGAAATGGAGAGGAGCAACCGTGCCGAGCAGAAGGTCCTCCTCCCCCAGAAATCAAAATCCGAGGTGTCTTGATCTGGGGGCCGGTCATGGTGGAGGGCGCGAAGCCCATCAGGGGTGTCCAGGTGCGTCAAGCCGGACTGCGGGTGAGGCATAGAACCTGGAGACTCCGGGGGGCGCAATACCTCTGGCTGAGGTCCCTAGGGGCAGGAACTCCGGAGAAGGGCCTCTACCAGAAATGCAAGGACGCCTCCTGAAAGGGAGCAGGCCAGGGCGGCACCACAAGGGTGGCCCCGCCAAAATCGCCTAGAAAGGCGTGCGCCGCATGCTCAGGATTGCTAACAGAAAGGGGTGAAAGGTGAAGGTCCTCCATCATCCTCATGAGGAAGCGCTGGTACTCTGAGAGATCAGCGGCCAGAGAGATATGGACAGAGGGTTCCTCTCCTCCAGAAGAGGGGGATGAGGTGCTGGAGGTCACCATACATTTCGAGGGTGGCTGCACAGGGGGAGGTTGAAAAACATGGGTGTCCATAGCCCTAACGTAGGCAGGGAACCGAGCAGCCACCGCTCTGAACTGCTCCCAGGTAAGAGGGCCGCTAGGACCAAGAATGCCCGGGAGCGCTGGAGAATGCGGCAGAGGGATAGGGGCAGAGTAGAGAAAAGAAGTCGGCTGACCTCTGCCAGGGCTAGGGAGCGGACCATGAGCACCCGAGGAGGGTGCCCGAAAACTCCACAGCCGACCGCTGTACAACCACGTTGGTACTGCCCAGGCTGCGCAGAAGAATCCCCAGTGAGGCGACTGGGGCCGTAAAGAAGTCCAGAAGGACGGTCCCTGCCTCAAAGAATGGGACCCCCTCAAGGAACTGGAAGGGAAGGGTGGAAATCGCGCCGGCTTTGCCCAGGGCCTGGGTGGACCCAGAGAAGGCCGACACGCGCCCCCCACCCCTCGACCCCTCAGAGTCCAGAGGTCCTCCTCCTCAGAGGGCCAGCCTAGGTAGCTGGCAGCTCTGGGCTGCCCCAAGGAGACCCAGGAACAGCACCCCCCTCTTGTAGGCTTCTCGATGGGCCCCAAAGTTGGGCGATCAAGACTCTCTACTGGAGGGTACCACCACCGGTGAAGAAACCCCAAGGCCAGGTTGCAGAGCAATGGTGGCATGCACCACTGCCTGCTGGTCAGCACCACTGACCCTAACCTCGGGACTACCTGGCGCTCCTCAGAAGGGGGCTGGCTACGACTCGTTGACGAGACCACTGGATCGCTCTCCTCTGCAGACAACCCCGAAGGGTGTGACTGCCCGTCTGACTCAGAGCCCGACTCCAAAGAGGTACAGTCTGAGGCTCTGAGCCAAACAGTAGGAGGGTGAGAGAAAACGACTTTGCCAGAGGGCCCGGCAGCCAGAGCAGTGCCCGAGGTGGCACCCATGCCCTCCGCAACCCCGCGGGCGGGGCTCACAGAAGGCGCCAGGGCAGCTCGGGCCAACGGTCCACAGCCAGGGCCAGCAGCTGCCGTCAAATCCTGCTGCAGGCGGCACCAGGGACAGAGGCGGCGCGCGACACCCCAGCAACTACCTCGGCCCCGTGACACACTTGAGCCCCTCAGGCGTCGGCTGGCACGAGACCCAGCGGTGCCGCTGACCGCGGACTGCGGCGCGAGCATAACTGCCAGGCCCTCAGCGCTGCGAGTGGCACCGAGCACAAGCGGCACCGAGGGGCGGCACCGACTGCGGCGCCGAAGGCCCTAGCGGCGCCCGAACCGTGCAAACGCGGCTGTGCTCAACCTCGGTCGGTGAGACATGGCGAAGCGATGCGGATCAGGCCACGACACCGCAAGCAGCGTTGGCGCCCTTGATAAGCAGACAGGGCACTGGCGCGCGAACAACCAAAGGCTCCGGCGGCACCGACCGGCTGGCGTTGACCAGAGCCTTCGAACCAGCGGGAGGCTTTGTGAGGAGCCTTCACCCGAAGAGCGTTGTCGTGGCGGTGCCTCCCGCCCGCTCGAAGCGGGGCGGGCCTCCTGTGCGCGGGAGGAGCCTCGGCAAGCCAGGCTACAAGTAGCAGGCTCCCTCCTCCTCGGTCCGTATAGAACTGGGGGGGACCGGAGGAAAAGCCAAGAAGGCGGCTTGGCCCGGACGGTAAGCGAACCCTACCCCAAAGTCGGCGGAGCTCGCCTCGCTTTCAACGCAGCTGTTCGAGGGACGCGGTGGTCCATGGAGAAGCCAGGCGCCGCATTTAATCCATGTCGTGAAGCGGCCAAGACACGCGAGACACCGGTCATGCTGGTCGGTAACGGAATATTTACGGCCGCACGGGCACCGACGCATAGGGGGCCGACCCGCCTTAGAAAACTTCTTGCCCTCCGACCAAGACATGACCTACGGAAAAAACAAACACCAAAGCAGACTTGACATCGCAAAAACTTCAAATAAAAGGAAAGATCTTACCGGCGACGTCGAGTGGAGGCAGAACCCAGAACTAGTAAGCAACCGACGGACTGAAACGTCGAACGAAAGGCTGAAAGGCCTAATTTTCTTCTCAGACAGCTTCCCACGAGGAGACCTCGACGGCAGGAGACGAAGAACTGGTAGGCAGGGGTGTACACAGCCTAACGGCAACCCTCGGCGCCCGCGTGCACGTCATCCCGGAGGCGCGCCGATGCTGTGTCGGCTCGCCTACCCTTTTTTAAAAAAAAAAGCTCCTGCGGGGTCCTGATCTCCGGCCAGTACCCCCATATGTGATGAATGGTGAAGACTGACACAGATAAGATCTGATATTTCATCACAGACATGGATGCTACAATTACTTACTAAAAAACCTTTAACTAGGCCTTAAAAATAAAACACAAAAAATTAATGAAATGGTGTTTCTCTGATCATCTCACTCTCCTTACACATATAAACATTAAAGGGGACTCCTCACCTCCCCTGCAGTAATGCTACCGGACCTTAAAGGTCCCGATTAAGAAAAACACGTTAGGAGGTAATTTCTTCATTTACTCACTGGCTTGTAATTAAATTTATCTGGTTGATCCTGCGATCCTCCACCCACCATGTTACTATACTATCTTTCCCAATGTCCCCCGTGGCCAGCCCTCCGATGACGGGCCTGATGGAATTAGCCACAAGAGACGTCTATGTGCTGACAAGTCACTTAGCTAGCAATAGCAAGAAGGAGCTTGTGATTGTGCTTATAATGAGCTCCTTCACACTAATGCAAGCTAAGTGACTTGCCAGCACATAGACATCCTCCACGACTTAATCCGTCAGGCCTGTTATCAGAGGGCCGGCAGCGGGGGACACTGGGAATGATGGTATGTTAACATGGCGGGTGGAGGGTTGCAGGATTAACCAGTTAAAAAATGAAATTACAAGCCAATACGTAAATGAAAAAAATGGTCCTGCAGCATTACTGTAGGGGAGGTGAGGATTCCCCTTTAAGTAGTCCTCATTGTTTTCATTACCAGTGTTTCTTTGCGGACAATGAAAAATTCTCCTCTTATCTTTTCATGCTTATTAGGGAAATTTCTGCTGCTCACCCTGACAGAGATAAAATTGAGGTTCTGGCTCCACAGGAGGCTGTGTGTGTGTGTGTGTGTGTGTGTGTGTACAGTATGTTGGGAGAGAAACATTCTGCCAATGGATTGTGTAGAATTTTGAATCCTTGTATTCCATGAGAAACATTCCATATGTTGAATGTGGGGGAAAGACAGAGAAAAAAGAAACAGGATGATGAAAGGAGGCAATAATACTGCTTTCGCAATAGGTGTGGACACAGACGCCATTGCAAAAGTCTTGCTATTTGAGCAAGCATATGAATATGTTAAATTTATACTCATAATAAACTCATCATCAAGGTTTATACATATAGTAAACATGTCATACCTTAGCCACACCTGCTTTAGCCAGCCTGCCAGCACTACTGCACACTTTTACTTTCAACTGCAGCCCAAACACACAACAGCTAACACAATGCAGCAAGTTAATCATGGAAGTGGAAGGTTAGCGAAAGGGGGGGGGGATTAAGTGGTTAAAAGAAAAGAGGGGAAGTAGACGGAAGTAAGGGGAAAGTGACAAGCAGTGAGCTAACAAAAGATGGAAGGCCATGTATGCTAATGCTAAGAGTCTGGGAAATAAGGTACCAGACTTAGAGGGCATCATTGTGGAGGCTGACCGGGATACTGTGGCCATTACTAAGTCTTGTTGCACTGACAAACGTGACTGGGACAAGGCCATATCAGGTGACACGATGTTCAGAAAGGACAGGGTAGGAAGGAACGGAGTGGGAGTGGTGCTTTTTGTGAAAGAAAGCATAAAAGCAAAGAAAATACAGGGAATCAGGTGAGGTGGTTGGGGGAATGCTCTTGAGTGACCCACCCTCGAGTCGAAAAATAGGGCCACTTTTCGGGCAGGTGTTAGCTACAGGCCTACGGCACAGGGGAGGACTTAGATAAGGTAATGCTAGAATCAACTGGCAAACATGACAGAAAAGTAGGGAGGTGCTGCTGGTGGGGGACTTCAATCTGCCAGATGTTGTCTGGAGCCTCCCTGCTGCAGCTTCAGCTAAAAGCAGAGACATCCTGTACCCCCAGCAGGGGGCATTCCTCAGGTAACTGGTCAGTGAACCCATTTGTGATGGGGCAATACTGGACCTAGTGCTTACTAACCAGGAAAGCGTTGCAGACGTCAAGGTGGGAAGCCACCTGGAGATCAGAGCTCATCGTACAGTGTGGTTCAACATAAGAACAGCTGCGGAATCCAACCACACAATGGTAAGAGTCCTGGGCTTCGGAATGGGCTGATTTTACTAAAATGGGAAATGCCTCAGGAATGACCTGGTAGGGGAGAAGGCTGGGGGAAGGGAGGCATAATGGAGGAAAAGTGGACCAAACTAAAAGAGGGCATAGTGAATGCAACAAAAAGTACAAGTAAGAAGAGACTGCTATGGTTCTCAAAAGAGGTAGCAGAAAAGGTAAAAGCTAAAGGAGTAGCATTCAGAAGGCATAAGGAGACCCAGAGAGAGGAGAACAGAGAAGTGTATCAGGGAAAACAGAGAAAGGCAGGCAACAGAGTAAGAAGCACAAAGGTGCAGACTGAGGAAATAATACGTCGGGGAGTACCAAAAGGGGACAAGATATTTTTTAAGTGGGTTAGCGAAAAAATGAAGACAAAGGGAGGGCCTGTACAGTTAAGGGGGAACTGTATGGAGGGGGATCAAGAAAAAGCAAATATCTTGAACAAATACCTCTGCTCAGTGTTCACAGTAAAAGGGGCCGGACCAAGAAAAGGCACCAGGAGCTCTTATGGGAGGGATATGGATATTCGTCTGTTTTCTGTGGAAAGAGTCCAGAAAGCACTCGCTAACCTGAAGATAAGTAGACAAAGCTATAGGGCTAGACGAGGTACGCCCAAGGGTGCTAAGGGAACTCAGGGAGGTACCAGCTGGACCTCTGACAGACCTATTTAACAGATCACAGAGATCGGCATTGTCCCAGAGGACTGGAGAAGGGCAGATGTAGTTCCACTTCACAAAAATGGTAGTAAGGAAGAGGCGGGCAATTATAGGCCTGTCAGCTTGACATCGGTGGTGGGTAAGTTAATGGAAACACTATTAAAGAAAAGAATCATGGAATATTTTATATCTGTTAATCGAAATACTATTAAAGAAAAGGATCATGGAATATTTTGTACCCAACAGATTACAGGACCCAAGGCACCATGGTTTCACAGAAGGATGATTACGTCAAACAAATATGATAGACTTCTTTGACTGGGTGACCAAGGAGTTGGATCAAGGAGGAGCGGTGGATGTGGCCTACCTGGATTTCAGTAAGGCTTTTGACACTGTTCCCCAGAAGAGACTGGTAAGTAAGTTGGGTAACTTGGGGCTGGGTAATAACGTGGCGTTCTGAGTGAGAAACGGGTTAGTGGATAGGAGACAGAGGGTAGTGGTAAATGGAGTTAACTCCGAGTAAGGGAGGGTGACCAGTGGGGTACCTCTGGGATCAGTGCTAGAACCGGTCCTCTTCAACATCTTTATACATGACACAGTGAAGGAGTTAGAAAGAAAAGTCTTCTTCTTTGCAAATACGAACATACGAAATTTGCCAGCAGATAAAGGCCTAGACGTCTATCAAGTATGCTTGAATGTGCAGCTAGCACCCCTTATTCTGCAGCTGCCCCTTCCTTCTACCCTTCCCCTACATTAACCCTCCCCCTTGTCCTGTCCCATCCCCTTCTGAAGCAATCCACTGTTCTACTGCATACCACTTCTGCAGGTAACTTATTCCACCCAGCCACCACCCTCTCTGTAAAAAAGTGTCTCCTCATCTCCCTCCTGAACCTTCCTCCCTCCAGTCTCATATCATGGCCCCTGGTGGCCCTTCCCTCCCTTACCCTGAACAGCCCCTCTGTACCTGTCTTGTTTATTCCTTTCATGTATTTAAAGGTTTCAGTCATGTCACCCCTGTCCCTCCTCTCCTCCAGTGAGTAAATGTTCAACTCCTTCAACCTCCTCTCATATGATAAGTCCCCCAGCCCCTTGATCATCTTTGTAGCCCTGCACCACCCCTCCAGTAATTTAATGTCCCTCTTCAGATACTGGCCAGTACTGCACAGCTGAGTACTCCAGGTGTGGTCTAAATAATGACCTATACAGTGCCAGAATCACCTCCTCCCTCCTCGAGGATATACCCCTTACAATACAACCCAGCATTTTGTTGGCCTTTGCAGCTGCCTTCCTACATTGTGCCGAGTTGTTCATTGACCCTGTAATGAGCACACCCAGATCCTTCTCCTCCTCAGTCTGGGCTAGCTGCACTCCCCCTAGGGGGTAACTCCTCCTTGGGTTCTTCATCCCAAAATGTAGCACCTTGCACTTTTTGGCATTAAACCCCAGTTGCCAGGTGTCTGACCAGGTTTCAAGCTTTGCCAGATCATCTTGCAACCCCTGCCATCCCCCTAGGTCATCCACCACCGCGCCTACCTTGGTATCATCAGCAAACAGACTGATCTTGCTCTTGATGTCCCATGATGTCTGCAATGAATATCCCAAACAACACTGGTCCCAACACCGAGCCCTGTGGAACACCGCTCGTCACTGCCCTTGGGTGTGAGAGCTCCCACCCACCACCACCCTCTGCTGCCTCTCTGAAGCCAGTTTCCTACCCATCTCACCAGCTTTGCACCCGCCCCTGTGCCTACTAACTTCCTTCCCAGCCTTCCATGTGGCACCGAGTCGAATGCCTTACTGAAGTCCAGATACAGGACATCCACTGCATGGCCCCTGTCCAGTTGCCTAGTTATCCAGTCATAGAACTCAACCAGGTTGGTTTGGCAGGATCTGCCATGTATGAAGCCATGCTGTCTGCTATCCTGTAGTCCTTTGGCCTTTAGGAGGGCCACCAGCCTCTCCTTCAGGATAGTCTCCATTAGCTTACCCACGATGGATGTGAGGCTCACTGGTCTGTAGTTTCCTGGTTCATCCTTGGGGCCATTCTTGTGGAGGGGCACCACATGAGCCATCCTCCAGTCCTGAGATACACATCCTGAATGTAGTGAGACATTAAATAGGTCTGCCAAAGGTCCTGCAAGGACCTCTTCCAGCTCCTTCAGTACCCTGGGGTAGATGCCATCTGGGCCTGGTGCCTTGTCCACCCTCAGTGCCTTCAAACCCTCTTGAACTCTGCCCTCCATGATTTCCCCATCTGTCACCACTTCCCCCCCTGCTTCTGCCATTTCTCCACCTTGGTTGTCACCCCCTTCTCTTTAGTAAATACTGAGCAGAAGTACTCATTTAGTGCTTCTGCCTTATCGCACCCTGCTTCCACCCAACCCCCTTCCTTCCTAATCCTTACTATGTGGTCCTTACAGCTCCTTTTCTCCCTGATGTACTTAAAGAAGTCCTTCTCCCCCTTCTTAATGCCTTGTGCCAGCCTAAGTTCCGTAGATGCTTTGGCTCCCCTTACTGCCCTTGTCACGTCCTTCGATTCTGTCAAGTACTCCTCCCTGTTTTCTTGTACTTCCTAAAGGCAGCTTTTTTTCTCCTTACCTTTTCCATTACCTCCTTGCTCAACCAGCTCGGTTTCTTAGCCCTAGCCTTCTTGCCCTGGGCTTTGCAGCAGGTTTTGGTTGCCTCCACTATCCCCAGCTTTATGAGCTCCCACCTCTGGTTAGTGTCCATACCAGATTGAATTCTGGCCAGGTACCCTTTTACCACTTCCCCCATCCTCCCAAAGTCGGCCCTCCTGAAGTCCAGCACTCTTGTGCCAGATTCCACTCCTTCCTTGCCTATATCCAATGTGAGCCATACTGAGTGGTGGTCACTCCCCGACAGCGGTTCCTCCACTGTAAGTTCTCTCACAAAGTCCCCTTTTGCCAACACAAGGTCAAGGGTATTCCCTAACCTGGTTGGTTCACTGACCATTTGGAGCAAGAAGTTGTCCTGGAAGGCATCCAGCAGTACCTGCTCCCTTCTGTTCCTGGTTGTTGGGGTGCTCTAGTCCAGTCCTGGCATGTTGAAGTCCCCCACAATCACCACACTACCCTTCTTGCAGGTCCTCCTGATCTGTCCCGCTAGTTCCCTGTCTAACTCCTCCATCTGAGATGGTGGCCTGTACACCACTCCCATTCTAAGAATCCTATTCTTGGAACCCTGGATTTGCATCCAAAGTGACTCCGTACTACCCTCCTCCCCTTCCTCCCTTACACACTTCAGTCCTTCCTTCACATATAGTGCCACCCCCCCTCCTTTCCCAATCACCCTGTCCCTACGAAGTAACCTGTACCCTGGTACAGACAGGTCCCAGTCATTGTATTGGGTGGACCATGTTTCTGTGATGGCTGCAATGTCCACCTCTCCCTCTGCCATGAGAACCTGTAACTCTGCAGTTTTCCTCCCAAGGCTCCTAGCATTAAGGATAACCACCTTCCACCCTTCCCCCTCCCTCCCATCCTGTCCTCCTTAGTACTTGCCATTTGTCCTTTGTCACTGTTATGGTTGGCAAGCTCATATGGTTTCCCAACCTGTGGTCTCTGCATATCTATTCCCCAACTGCCACCCCCCACTCCTAATTTAAATTCCCAACTTCCTCTATGTACTCCTCCATCCTCTGTTTCAACACTTTCTTTCCCTCCTCACTCAAGTGTAGTCTGTCCTTGGCATAGAGACTACTGTCCTCCCAGGTCCCCCACCCCCCAACAGCCCATACCCTTTAGCACAACACCAGGCTCTTAGCCATCCATTAAATTCCTCTATTCTTAGCTTTCTTGTTGTGCTTGCCTTTGGCACCAGAAGTATCTCTGAAAAAGTTACTGATCTTCCTGCCCCCTCACATAATTGTGCTAGTTCCTCAAACCTCCTCTGGACTATATCTACTGTCTTGTCAGCCAGGTCGTTTGTCCCAAGATGTATAATTAAATGAGGCTTGTCCCTGCCCCTTCTAGCATATTTCAGAACAGATTGTCCCACCCTTTCCGCTGTCATTCCTGGCATGGCCTCCACCCAAATGTGACTCGCCCTCTCCCCCTTGCTACCCCACCTGACTCCTCTTAGTATTGAGTCCCCCAGCACTAAGATTCCGCCACTCTTACTCCCTGCTTGCTTCCATTCATCTCCCTCTCTCATTTCCAGCTCATCTTCTTCCTCCTGCACATTATTTCCCCCTTTTACCCCTGTTGCAATTCTCCCAGCAGAACTCCCCCCCCGCTCCAGTTTGGTCCAGGCATTTATCAATTACTCCTCTAATTTCATCATTTCCCTCCTCCACCTCCTTCCTCTCTAGCAGTGCACAAATATTTTCTGAAGACCCTTCACAAATGCCCGCTCCTTCTTCATAGTAACCTGTTCTCTCCTTTCCACTCCATGACTTTTGCCACTTCTTCGCCTCCCCTCACAAGTCCCCATCTCCTCCTTCCATTTGTCTTTTGTCTCCTGACCTGGTTTCCCCAGCAATCGTTCTTCCTGGCCTGGGCCCCATTGTCTCTGCTTCCCTTCTTCTGACCCTCTCCTCACCACTGTTGGCTTAAATCACCCTCCCTCATCTCCCCTTCTTCCTCCCTCCAGTACTGGGCTAAACCCACCCTCAATCTGCCTTGCCTGTCTTAGTTCCTCCTGCAGACCCTCAATCTCCTTTCTAAGTTTTTCTATGTGGTTGCACACTAAACATCCTCCCACACTCTAGGCAATTTTTAGAAAGATTGGTGCACCAGTTGTTGCAGCCTACACCCTACCCATTGCTGTCACTGCCCACCACTGACCCCCTACCCTTCCAGATGCAGGATACCAAACACTCCCCCAAGTCTCCCCTCTCCCCCCTCTATCAGTGCAAAACATTTTCTTTATTTCCCTTACCTCCTTTGTTGCACACGTTTAGATATTTGCACACGTTTAGATATATTGAGCAAATGCTTTTTATATTCCTATCCTTCCTATCCACACTCAAAGAGACTTTAAGAAGCCATTGCACAACCTTCTTCAAACTCCTACTCCTCTTTTCCCCAATGCAATATCAATGCGAAGAAGTAATAATGAAAGCTCCTAGATTTGCATTTACTTCCCTTCCACTGAGAGAGCAGTCACCTCTTCACTTGCTGCTGTTCCTTTCCTGGATGTCTGCTTCTGCTATGACAGGTGCATATCCTTTGCCCGTTTGAGGAAGTGATGTCAGAACCCTGGTATAAAAGAAATAATGGACATGGGGTGGGTGGGGTGAGGGTTTGGGGGAGTGGGGTGGGACCAGCCCAAGTCTTCCAGAAACAATCAGGTAGCTGAGGCCTCTGGTCATACCATTAGCACCCTTCCCCCACTCTGCACTAAAACTTTGCAGCTAGTGAAGCCAGCAACAGTGAATTACAATTCTACTCAAAGCCCCCAAAATAGGTTTGCTACCCAAAGAAACAGGACTCCAATTCAAACAGCTTCACCAACAACACATCAAAATAGGCTTGGAATTAGAAGATATAGGTCTCCAATTCAAAGAAACAGACCCAGTTAAATCACACCAATTATGTTTTAAAACAGAACAAATAGGCCTCTACAAATGCAGCCTGCCACACAGTGAATCAAACAAACGAGCTCACTTATAGCTACCAAAACAGGTTTCAAAATTCCAACAGCCCCAAACAATACCCTGCTAGCCCCTTAGTAGTAAGAAAGGAAAGAAATAACCTTCTACCACGTAGAATCCACAAGAAACAATATAAAAACAAGAAGAAGCTACTGTACTGTAGATCTGATCCTGTCCCCCTTCTAGTCTAATCTAGTCTAGTCTAATCTGCAACAGAGTAGATACTCGGGGGGGGGGTGGAAGGGATGGGCAGGGATCTGAAAAGACTGGAAGAGTAGTCAATGGTATAGTAGCTGGGTTTTGATGAAACAAAACAAAAAAAAGTACAAAATAATGCACTTGGGCCACAGAAACCAGGAAGCAGAGAACAGAAGAGTAAAGCGATACTGACAAAGACCAAACAAGAAAGAGACCTAGGAGTAATCATATCCAGTGACCTCAATGTGGCCTGGCAGTATGACAAGGCAATTGGAAGGGCTAGTGGGATGCTGGGATGCACAGGTAGAGGTGTTGTCAGCAGAAGAGGGAGGTGGTGCTGCCCCTATATAGAGTGCTGATACAACCCCAGTATGAGTACTGTGTCCAGTTCTGGAAACCACATCTCAGCAAGGACATAGACAGAGTGGAGGTGGTCCCGAGGAGGACTATCAAAATGGTGCACTGTCTACATCAAAAGTCCGAGGCAAGGCAAAACCAAATTTGTACATCCTGGAGTAGGGGAGGGAGAGGGGGGATATGATGGAGACCTTTAAATATTTCATGGGGGTTAATAAGGTACAGGAGGTGGGTATTTTTCAGGGAAAAACATGCTCGCCTTCCAGTGGAGGTAGTGGGGCGAAAACAGTGCTGGAGTTCAAAAATACCTGGGACAGGCACAAGTAAGTTGTAGGGGTAGGGGGTTGGGGGGGTTGTGCCATAGATCAAGCTGCCCTTATCTGCTGTCATATTCTGCACTACCCCATTCATCTTCCAACACACAAAAAGGAAAAATTACTCACCTTAGTAATGTTGTTTTTTCTAATGAAGTCTTGCTATATTCTGACATATGCAGTGAGTCCCAACCTTCGAACTGCCCCGGAGATGAAAGAGTTAACTTTCTATGCCAGGCATGGAACGCTGAGCTCGAACTCGGTTGAGACTCTGTCTGTTGTTCTTCAAACTCAAACCATCAGATCTTTACGAGCTAAACTCACTAAGGTCCTGTGTGGAAGCTGTAAACGTACACTAGCCAACTGGCTACTAAACATAAAACACATTTTTTGGTCCCAACACAAAGACTCAAGTCAGGAGACCCAAAAATGAAAAACACAACACCTACTCACCCCAAAAAAGAAGGGGTGAAACAAAAAAGTGGGCACATACTAAGTGCCAACACTGCACTGCCCACCCACATCCCAAAAACAGAGGTTCTGAGAGGGGCAGGCGGGGGGGGAGGTCAGAATATAGCAAGACTCCATTAGAAGAAACTACATTACTAAGGTGAGTAATTTTTTATTCAAACAACATGAAGTCTTGCTATATTCTGACATATACAGAACTACTAAAGCAGTACCTCCATGGAGGAGGGACAGAACCTACTTGGAAATAGGCTCTGAAGCACAGCTGTGCCAAACAGAGCATCACTCCTAGCCTGGATGTCCAGGGAGTAATGCTTGGTAAAAGTGTGAACTGTTTTCCAGGTAGCTGCTTGACATATCTCTAGAATAGGGATGTCCCTGGCAGCAGCCAGGGAAGCAGCTGTACCTCTGGTAGAGTGAGCCCTCAGGCCTGAGGGAGGAACCTTACCCAGTTTTTCATAGCAAAATTGGATACAAGAGACAATCCACCTGGCAATGGATCTTTTAGTGGCAGGTTTCCCTCTACCAACCTCACCATAAGTGAGGAACAGTTGGAGGGAGTCAAACCTGTGACCCTTGGTACGCTCTATGTAGTAACTAAGGGCTCTTTTCACATCTAAGCTGTGCAGTCTCCTCTCGCCAGAGGAGGAATGGTCAGTGAAGTACACTGGAAGAGACGTAGATTGATTAAGGTGGAAATCTGAAACCACCTTAGGCAAGAACTTCCTGTTAGTCCTGAGGACCACCTTATCTCTATGAAAGGAGATAAAATTAGGCTCCACTGACAAAGCCTGTAATTCACTTTCGTCTGGCAGAAGTGATGGCTACCAGAACACAGTCTTCCAAGTCAAGTACTTAAGCTCTGCTGAAGATAAAGGCTCAAGGGGTTGCATAAGCTGAGCAATGCAAACATTAAGGTCCCAGGCAGGGGCAGGGTCCCTGAATGGAGGGTTGATGTGAAGCAATCCCTTGAAAAACTTGGAGAAAACAGGGTGAGCTGAGAGAGAACAGGGCTTACCTGCTGAAATAAAAGCAGACACAGCTGCCAGATGCACTTTCAGTGTAGCTGGTCTCAGCCCCAAGCTATTTAAGTGAACCATATAATCAAGGACTGTGGGCGGATCAGCAGATTCTGGGGAAATATGCTTCCCAGAGCACCATATGGAAAATCTTTTCCATTTAGAATTATAAGTAGCCCTAGTGGAAGGTTTTGTAGAAGCCTTCAGGATATCCAGTACACCTTGGGAGAGGTGTAAATCAGCAAACTCTAACTCTTCAAGAGCCAGGCCTTGAGATTGAGAGATTTGAGGTTCGGGTACCAAACCCTCCCCTGAGCAAAGGTTAACAGGTTGTAATTCCTGGGAAGACACAGGGGAGGATGGACTGCTAAGGACAGTAGGAGTGGATACCAGGGCTGTCTGGCCCAGTCTGGAGCAATCAGGATCATCTTGCAGGGTTGAGATCTGATTCTGACTAGCACTCTGAACAGGAGAGGGAAGGGGGGAAAAGCGTAGAGAAACTTCCCTTCCCAATTGAGAACTAAGGCATCCAGGGGGACTGAACCCAACACTGGGGGTCTGCAGCAAAAAAGGGGAAGTTGGTGATTGTCTGGGGCTACAAAAGATCTATCTGCGGGGTGCCCCATCTGGAAAATATCACTTCCAAGACCATGGGATCCAGTGACCATTCGTGATGGCCCTGGCAAATCCTGCTGAGAGCATCTGCCAGGACATTGTCCTTTCCTGGTAGGTGAACTGCCGTGAGGGAGGTGTTCAGGGAATAAGCCAGAGACCACAACTTCATTGCTTCGGTTCACAAGGCCGAAGTCCGAGTGCCTCCTTGCTTGTTGATGTACCACATTATGGTGGTGTTGTCTGTTCTGACCTGTACAACTTTGTTCTGAACAGATTTGGAAAAAGCTTGAAGTGCTAGAAATACTGCTCTGAGTTCCAACAGATTGATATGGAGCAGAGATTCCTGAGGGGACCACAACCCCTGGGTGGTGAGGTCACCCATGTGAGCACCCCCACCCCAAGAGGGAGGCATCTGTAGTAAGGATTAAAGAGTGAGACTGAGTGACAAAGGGAACCCCTTGTCTCAAATTGATCTGATCCTGCCACCACTGTAGGGCCTGGATCAGGGTTCGAGTGACTGGGATCAGTTTGGTCAGAGGGTCCTTCCTTTGAGACCAAAAGGCTCTCAAATGGAACTGAATGTCCCTCATCTGAAATCCTGCTCCCTGCACTACTGCTGTAGAAGCAGCCATGTGCTCCAGGAGCTGTAGAAAATGCCTTGCCGGTCGAGAGACCTGCAGGGTGAATGAGGAGGCCAGAGAGACCAGGGTCCTTACCCTGTCCAGGGGAAGAAAGGCTCTGGCCTTCTCTGTGTCTAGCTCTTTACCTATGAAGGTGAGGAGCTGGATAGGCTCTAGAACTGACTTTGAAAGATTTAGAAGGAATCCCAAAGAAGTGAGCAGTTGCTGAGTTATCTGTAAGTGTAACTTGACTTGGTCTGGGGACTGGCCTACTATGAGCCAGTCGTCCAGGTAAGGGAAGATGGCAATTTTCTGCCTTCTTAGAGAAGCAAATACTACTGCCAGGCATTTTGTGAATATCCTTGGAGCAGAGGTGAGGCCAAAGGGCATTGCTCTGAACTGGTAATGGCCTGAGGGCAGCTCGAACCTGAGGTACTTTCGATGGGAGCTTCTGATGAGAATATGGAAGTAGGCATCCTTGAGGTCCAGGGACACTAGCCAGTCCCTGGCCTTAGAGAGGGTAGAATAATTCGCAGAGTCACCATTTTGAATTTTGGTTTTAAAAGGTGCTTGTTTAAGTATCTGAGATCCAGGATGGCGCGCCATTCTCCTGTCTTTTTGGGGGTGGAAAGTACCTGGAAAACAATCCTTAGCCCTGGTGTAGGGGTGGGACCCTTTCCCGGCTCTGAGAGCTAGGAGGAAGAGACCTCTGCCTCTAAGGCAAGTGCCTCTGATGGATTTGCAGGTGGAAAGGATCTGGTTCTCATCTTTGGAAACTTTTTGAAGCTGAGAACCAGTCCCTGGCTTACTACTTCCAGGACCCATTTGTCTGGTGTCAGAGACTCCCAGTCCTGGACAAAGTAAGCCAGCCTGCCCCCTACAGGTAGCTAAGAATCGGCCCTGGCAACCCCATCAGGGTGCCTGCTTGGCAGGGGCTTTAGGCTGAGGGGCGGAAGCAGGCCTGCTTGTACCCAGTCTGCCTCTCTCTCTAAAGAACCCCCTCTGGGCATAAGCAGAAGAGGAGGCCTGGGCTTGGTAAAAAGGCCTATGAAAAGGCCTGCCCCTGCCCCTGGAAAGCTGCCTTTGAGGAGTGGCCTGCCTTTCCTTGGCCTGTGCACTCCTATAGGTGGTCCTATACTCATCCATTTTCTTCATGTAATTCTCTGTCTGCTCCCCAAACAAAGAATTACCCACAACAGGAAAATCCATGGCCTTAGTCTGGGTATCCTGTGACAGGCTAGTACATCTGAGCCAAGCCATTCTTCAAAGTGCCACAGATGTAGCCATGACTCTTGATGACACATCATTTGAGTCCACTGCAGCATGGAATTGCACCTTGGATGCCTCAATACCATCAGCAGCCACCTGCTCCAGCTAGCTCCTTGGCAAGCTGGCCAGGGACCTGTTTTGCTAGAGCCATGACAGTGTCCCATCTGGATTTCTGATATCTAGCAACATAAGCCATATAATTCACCTGTCTGAGTCCCAAGGATGCTGCCATGTACTGTTTCTTTGCCATGGCATCAATCCTCCTGGAGTCCTTGTCTGGGGGGTGTGAAGCCAAGTGAATATTTGCCTTGTCGCAGGCTGTAGCCTGCACTACCCCAACATGGCTGCATTGTTGTGTAAGGAACTCCGTATCAGAGCCTGACAATGTGTACCTCTTGTCCATTCTCTTATCCACAGGAGGTATAGTGTGAGGAGTTTTTAGAATTTTAAATGTGTGTTTCCCAAAAGATTTATGCAAGGGAATAGACAGCCTCCTAAACTCTGGGATATCCATCATTTCTACAAAGTCAGGCTCCTCTTGATCATCCACAGCTTCCTCCATAGGGAGCTGGAGGGTTTCAGCCACTTTTTTATAAAACATAAAATGAGAAGGGGACTCAGAAAGCCTAGGAGGAGACACTCCTGAAGGTCTGTCTGGGGAGATGTCCGGGTCAATGGGCACATCCAGACTTTCAAATCCACATTCACTCTCCTCATACTCCTCTTCCCCCTTCTCCGGTTCATAATATTCCTCTAAATCATACTCTTGAACTGGCAGAACCGGCCGAACCGAGCGCCTACCTGACGGTGCCAGTTCGGTCGGAACCGGGGAAAGTGACTGGACAGTTTTGATCGCTTTGGCCATTTCTTCAGCGGTTGGAGAGGAAAGCTTTGGCTCCACACCAGCTGATTTTCTAGTCCTTTTTGCTGGAACCGACTCCTCAGAGTCGGATCTCCTTTTGCCCGAAGAAGTCTCGCCCTGGTCAGAGGGCACTCCTTCTGGCTCGGTTTGAACCGAACCGGGCTGGCCATCCGGTTCAGCGGACTTTTTGGCCTCCCTTTCCCTGAGCCTACCAACTCTCTTTTCCAGGGTAGCTGCAGGAACATTTTTACAAATCTGGCAGTCTGCACTGAGGTGGTCAAACCCTAGACAGTAAACACAGGTGGTGTGGGGATCAGCCTTGGCAAAGACTTCCCCACACACACTACAGTGTTGAAACCCAGTGGGCCCGGTTTTTCTTTTGGGTTTCTCAGACATAGTGCCAAGTCCTATCCAAACTTACCCGTTTATGGCAATCCGCCAGGCAAGACCCTCTTATCGGTTCCCAACCGTTTCACGAGTCGTTTAAAAAACCGTAATAAAATCCATTTTTTTAGAACCGATAAGAACCGGTAACCACACTCTAAAAGCACAATTTAAGATTTTTTAAACAACTTGATCGGTTCATACCAAACCGATGAACCGTTTACAAGTTCCACACAGAATAATAAAATATAACCTATCTAGTACTCACAAATACCACATTCAGAGACTGAACCGACAGGTTACGGTTTAATTTCGGTCAAAAACCCAGAAAACGGCACTTTAACCGACAAAATGAACCGAGCAGAAGGAGAAATCTCCGGAGCGACTGTTCAGTGAGGCGGAGTAAAGAATCTGACGGTTTGAGTTTGAAGAACAACAGACAGAGTCTCAACCGAGCTCGAGCTCAGCGTTCCATGCCTGGCATGGAAAGTTAACTCTTTCATCTCCAGGCCAGTTAGAAGGTTGGGACTCACTGCATATGTCAGAATATAGCAAGACTTCATGTTGTTTGAAAGTATCCTTCTTTCACAATACACCACAACCTCAGCACTCCTCACTACCAATTTAAACTAATATACTGTGCAGTTGTTTTTTTAAGCAAGCTACAAAACTGGAGCCCAAACTACAATGCCAGCTGCTCTCTCTCTCTCACCATCTCCCTCTTCGTTTCACAGCACATGGTAAGCTTTAAACTGCAACCCGATTTCAGTTAGATTACTGCACATTTGTTTTCCCCCCTCACATTCAGACAGTACCTGAACCAGTATGTCTTCGTTTTTTTTGTAAAAATATTATTCCTTACCTCACATGCCCCTCGCACTCCAGCCAAACGCTGCATGCACGCAACCTGATGGATCTAACCGAAATTGGGTTGCAATTTAAAGCTTACCATGTGCTGTGAGATGAAGAGGGAGATGGTGTGAGAGAGAGAGAGAGAGAGAGAGAGAGAGAGCAGCACCACTAAAGCAGTAGGTAAGGCTAGGGGGATGTTGGGGTGTATTAGTAGGAGTATCACAAGTCGTAAGAGGGAGGTAATAATCCCTCTTTACAAGACACTGGTTAGGCCCCATCTGGAGTACTGCATGTAGTACTGGAGGAAACACCTTTACAAGGACATTAACCAAACTGAGGCAGTCCAGAGAAGGGCAACCAAAATGGTGCAAGGACTGCATCAGAAACCATACAAGGACAGATTAATGGAGCTCAATAATTATACCCAAGAGCAAAGGAGGGACAGAGGTGATATGATTGAAACATTCAAACACCTTAAGGGCATTAACAAGGTGAGAGAGTCTAACATGTTTCAATATAAGAAAAATAACAGGACAAGAGGACACAGTATGAGATTAGAGGGAGGCCGATTAAGGTGTAATGTGAGGAAGTTCTTTTTCACAGAAAGTGTGGTAGATGCATGGAACGGCCTACCTCAGGAAGTGATGGATATGAATACAGTGCAGGGCTTCAAAAAGGCATGGGATAGGGATAAGGGAGCAATTCAGATCAGTATGAATAGATAGGCCACTGACAGAGCAAAGGCTGATGGCACATTCATAAGGTAGGAAAAGAAATGGGCAGACTGGATGGGCCTTGCGGTTCTTATATGCCATCAACTTCTATGTTTCTATGTTTCTCACATATGAACCACCGCGCAAAAGTGAACTTCTCTAAAAATAAATAAAATATGTCTTCAGTAAATTTCAAGATGGACACACTACTAAATAAGCTACAGAGCTTATAATTTTCTGTTGCCAGGTCACTTCTTTTCCTCTCGCCAACAGCAGTCGCTATCTTTTCCTAAAAAATTCTCTTGGCTCTCTAGCCCCACCAATGCAAAAACATGTTGGGAGCGTCAGGCCGGAGCATCCATAGCAACCGCTTAGCAACCACTATGCTATGCTAGGTGGACCTACAGTAGCAAAATTACCAAGAAGTCCCTTAAAATTTTCTTAAAAAACATTAACCACAAAAGTCTAAAACAATCATACCCGCACTATCAGAAACCATCCCTACTGCATAAATAAAACATGGGGTGGGGGAGCTTGTGTGATACATGACTATCAATAATGGTGGTGTCTGCCCAAGGACACCTCACTGTGAGGTTACACAAGGTCAAAAACCACATGTACAGATAAATCATGTATCACACAGCTCCCCTCTGTGTATCCCTTACAAAAACAAAGAGAGACGAGATGGGAAAACACAGTTACATGGACAGAACCAGACTGCTTAAATACTTTCTTGAAATTCATAAAAGCATATACGTTTGAATCACATATGTCTGTTTTCAGGTGAAATCTACCCCCGGCCCTCCCCAAGACAAAAGAAAGAAAAAAGAAAGCAACCTGACAGGTTCAGAACATATTTCCAATTAAAATACTGTACCCATACTGATTTGAAATGCAAATGAGGCAACACATTTTGTTTTTCTAAAATGCATGCCACATTTGGTTATCACTGCTTTTACTTTTGGAACTAACCCTCTGCTACAAAATATTGACTATATTTTGCCTTCAAAGTTAAAATGGAAGCATACTGCAGTGAAATGTCACATTCTTCGTTTTTTAAACCAATGTCCTATTTTCATTCATTTTAAGTCAAATATGTATATGCTATTTTATAACTGGAATAAGATACTCTAGGATGGGCCATTATGGCGACATAATCGCCTTCTCACGTGCATTTATCAGCACTTAGTTGCACCTCAAGCCTAATAATGCACCTGAGGTGTTAAGGCATAAATAACTTTTAAAAACATGATTGGCAATCTGTGCTAATTAACAACCAGCCAGGTTTGAGGACCAATTTCACAAAATTGTCATCTTTCTCCCTATGAGATACAGTCCAGAAGAGTGTAACTGCAGTGAAAAGTGTCAAACTGCAAGAACAATTACAGTAATTCTGTGCTATGTACTACAACTGCTGAACAGTATTACCATAACTTAGACATTTTCATTCAACGCAGCTTATCAGCCGATTAGTAACTTCTGCTAATCAAGGCTGCACATGATTAGCAAATAGCAAACCGCTACGTTAACCTACTTATTTATGCTTTGGGTGTGTGACTATATCACATTGCACACCCTATCATGCATTATTGTTTACAAAACCCACCCAACATTAGACATAATTGTTTAATATGCCTGTGACATCTAGGACAACTGGAGTCCGGGGATGAGACAGAGAGAGAGATACCAGAAACATATACGTTTCTGAGAGGTATAAATAAAGTCAGTACTATAACCTGTTCACTAAAAATGAGGGTACTGTCACTAGAGGGCACAAATGGAAACCTTGGGGGACCATAAGAATAATTTGATAGCGTCCCTTACTGTCCTCCAATAGCAGGATAAACAGACCATATGCTGACCCTACACAGCTTACTCAGGTTAAAAAACAATTGATGATCTGCCTCAACAGCAAACAGAGAGGGCACTCCACTACCTGCGTCAGAAATATTATGATGGTGGACCGATGGCAGTATGCCTACTGGCACACAGAGTATACGGATAGAGGCACATATCCTCCATCTTGAAACTCAGCCACTCTATTACAGGACACCTAGTCTAGGACTTGGGCACTATCACAGACGCTTTTGTCACCTGCTATACTAAACTATATGCCCACAATGGTATGGCCATGCCAGAAGCCACTCAGGAGTTTCAGAATTCCCTGCACTTCCCTATTCTTTCCCAGGAAGCCATTGCTTCCCTGCAGGACCCCATCACAACAGAGCAGATTCAGGAGGCCTTAAAATGCCTTTAGCCAGATAAATGCACTGGATGGGTACTCAGTTGAGTTTCTAACCCTCCCGAGAACTCCTCTTCACTTTCCTGAAACTGACTAGCTCACTGTTGGAAGGGTATCTTCCTATAACCCTCTTGAAGCTCTGCAGTTATCTTCGTGATAACCAAACCTGGTAAATCTCTTGAATTTTGTGACTTCCCTTAGCCAATTTCAGTGCACACCGATTGCACGTTACTTACGCCTGTACTGGCCTGTAGGGTGGATATTCTCCTCCCTTCACTTGTACACATGGACCAGACCAGCTTCATTTGGTCACAATAAACTATGTACAATATTAGACAAATACTTTCTCTCCTCCACCATACTTTACACACTGCTTCTTCCCACCTCACATTGAGTCCTGACAGACAAATCCTTTGGTGAGGGTTTCTTGGGCCTTTCTCCATGTCACACTCTTGAAATTTGGGTTCCCTCCCCCTTCTGTAGAATTGTTTTTCTCAATCTACTCCAGACCTCTGGCACAGGTAAGAGGAAATGGTCATCTTTCTGAATTCTTCCCGCTGGAAAGGGGCACCCGAAAGGGGTGCCCACTTTCTCCCTTTTTTCTTCGCAGTATACAGCGAACTGTTGGATCAACATATCTCTGAATGCAGGGCAGATGATGGTAGTGAACATCATATCACCCTGTGTGCAATTGATGTTTTCCTTTATCTCTCCGACCCTGAGGTTAGCCTGCTAGCAGTCTGGAGCCACTTGACAAAGTCTGGTCAGTTATCAGGCTATAAACTAAACAGTAATAAGACCGAGGCCCCATTAACCAATGTTTGCCCCCTTAGCTCACCTCAGACAACAGTACCCTTTTTGCTGGGACTTGGGTTCCATGAAATATATGAGTGTTCACACCGTACCAGTACAGCATCCTAGCTGTTTGCAGTCAACTTCCTGCTGCCGCAGGCTAGAGACCAACTGGAGATGGACAGATGGAATCTACTCCCGTTTTCACTAGAAGGCAGGGCACCTTCCCTGAAAATGACGATATTGCCTAAATTCCTTTATATTTTTTTCAATGACTGTATATCAGAATCTCTGCGAATACATGGACTGTGTGGAGAAGTGTGTTTTCCTAGTTCGAATGGCAGGGTAAACCTCCAAGAATCAAATTTGCCACGCTCTGTCTTCCATAGGAGAGAGGGAGGCCTTGGTCTTCCCCATTTGTTCACCTGTTATGAAGCAGCATAGAATAGCCCACTTTTGACAAGACCACTACACTGATTTATGTGGATTACATGTTAAAGTTAAGAGACAAGACTATATTAATATACAGTGCCTTCAGAAAGTATTCACCCCCCCCTTGGATTTTGTCATATTTTGTTGTTACTACCAGAATTTTTAATGCATTGAAATGATTTTCCCCTCTGATTCACACAGCATACTCAACAATTTAAAGGGGCAAAAATATTTTTATTGTGTAACAAAATCTATGAAACATTAAAAACTGAAATATCTTGTTTACTTAAGTATTCACCCCCTCCCAGTCAATACTTTGTAGAAGCACCTTTGGCAGCAATTACAGCTTTGAGTGTTCTTGGGTATGTCTGTATCAGCTTTGCACATCTGCATTTGGGGATTTTCGCCTATTCTTTGCAGATTTGCTCAAGCTCTGTCAAGTTGGATGGGGAACGTCGGTGAACCGCAATCTTTAAGTCTTTCCACAGATTCTCAATGGGATTCAAGTCTGGGCTTTGGCTGGGCCACTCAAGGACATTTACCTTCTTGTTCAGAAGCCACTCCAGTGTTGCTTTGGCTGTATGCTTGGGGTCGTTGTCCTGTTGGAACGTAAATCTTCGTCCCAGTCCAAGGTCTACTGCAGACTGATACAGGTTCTCCTCAAGGATGTGCCTGTATTTGGCTCCATTCATTGTTCCCTCTGTCCTGACAAGTGCCCCAGTACCTGCCGCTGAAAAGCATCCCCATAACATGATGCTGCCACCACCATGCTTCATGGTAGGGATGGTGTTACACGGGTGATGAGTTGTGTTCGGTTTGCGCCGAGCACAGCGCTTTGCATTCAGGCCAAAGAGTTCAATTTTTGTTTCATCAGACCAGAGAATCTTTTGCCACATGGTCTCAGAGTCTGCCACGTGCCTTCTTGCAAACTCCAGGCATGCTATTATGTGGCCTTTTCTCAGGAGTGGCTTCCGTCTAGCCATGCTCCCATAGAGGCTACATCTGTGAAGTGCTGCAGAGATTGTTGTCCTCTGGACAGGTTCTCCCATCTCAGCCATGGAACTCTGTAGTTCTGTCAGGGTGGTAACTGGGTTCTTGGTCACTTCCCTGACCAAGGTCCTTCTTGCCCGGTTGCTCAGTTTGGGAGGACGGCCTGCTCTAGGAAGAGTCTGGGTGGTTCCGTAATCTTTCTAGTTCCTAATGGACTTGACTGTGCTCCTGGGAACTTTCAACACCCTAGAAATGTTTTTATACCCCTCCCCAGATCTATGCCTCCTCACAATTCTATCACGGAGTTCTACGAACAGCTCCTTGGTCTTCATGGTAGAGTTTCTGCTCTGACATGCACTGTCAACAGTGGGACCTTATATAGACAGGTGTATTTCCTCTGAAGTCATATCAACCATTTGAACTGACCACAGGTGGACTCCATTCAAGTTTTAGAGTGATCTCACAAGGAAATTGGATGCACCTGAACTCAATTTGGAGTGTCATTGCAAAGGAGGTGAATACTTATCAAATCAAGACATTTCAGGTTTTTATTTTACATGTACAAAAAATTCCAGAAGTTTCATTCCACTTTGACATTATAGAGTAATTTGTGTAGATACGTGACCAAAAAAAAATCCCATATAAATGTATTTTAATTTAAGTTTGCAACATCACAAAATGTGACAACATCCAAGGGGGGTGAATACTTTCTGAAGGCACTGTAAGACAGCATTCCTCAATTTCGCTGTGTATGATGTAAATGTATGACATGCTCCTAAAAATCTGAATAATAAGCAAAAGAAAACAAAAAAAAAAGCACATGATGCAGGCCAACAATCTGAGTTTAGTGGCTCCCTCTCATTTTCTATAGATGTTTAACCCTGGAAGCTGGAAGGAAAATCACCTGAAGAACAATGCAGACAACTGAACTACATAGCCTTACAAGATTATCTCCCAACGTAGGGATCCACCACCGTTTTAGCCCATCATCTGTAATATTTTGAAGGTGTCTTCCCAGAGCCTGGGGGTAGGATGTGCCAGTGAATCCTCATACAGGTAGTCTATCCCACCAGTTTATTTATTTATTTATTTCAATCTCGGATTACAATACCTTTGAGCAGGAGACCACTCATGTACAAAGGTTCCACGTCAGAAGGGTGGGAAAACATACAGTGGTGGCGTAACAATAGTCTTCAATAACAAAAAATCAAGAATTCAGCTAGAGTAAGATACAGTAAAGGTCAATGTTTAGCAATTTTCCAGGTGAGGCCTAGACAGTTGTGACACAGGAGCAGCCTAAGGTGGCTTAGTCAGATCTAAAACGGAGGGGAAGCTTACAAAAGTAAGAGACTAGGTAAGCAGAGCAAAGGGATGGAAAAGGGGGGGGAGTGGAGAGAAGGGTGATGGAAGGGTGGGGGAGGTGACAGGAGCTTAGAAAGGGGTAGGGGGATCACAGGGAGGGAGATAGGACCCTAGGATGGTGGGATCGTTGGAGAGTTATCACTATGGGAGAGCAGGCCAGAGTGAAGGAAAAACAGTGCACAGTTATCAGGAGCAGCTACTATTCTCAGGGCAGCTACTATTCTCCAGCAGAAATTGTCATACTTGGTTTTTGAAGGGGCCCAATCTTGGCGTGGCAGTAAGTTCTGTTCCAAGGCTGTTAATCCAGAGGGGAGCCCGGTATGAGTAAGACCGCTGCCCCTGGGCAGTTCTGCATCTTGGAACATTGAGAAGTTGTTGGACAGAACTTCTGGTGTGCTGCGAGCCGGAGAAGAGACTTAGAAGGTTTGCAACTCCAGGCGGTATGAGTCAAAAAGTGTTTTTTCTGGCTAGCAGGCAGGTTTGATAGCGAATTCTATTGTTAAGCTATAGCCATCCAGATTGCTCATAAAGGTCACAGCTGTGTGTGAGTTGGGGAATTGTTGATGCTTTTTATGGTCTGGACTCTGGCAACTGATGGGATTTGTTTCCTCGAAGAAGTTGTGTGGCAGGACACCACTGAGATCCGTTAATGCTTTGTTAAATCTATCTGCAATGGTCAACGGGTCAAGAGTAGGAACACCATTGTTGTTGAGCATACTTGGGGCTACCTTGGGGCCTTTCCCTGTGACATCCTTTAAGTTGTTCCAAAAGCTTCTGCTGTGGTCCCAGGAGTTTTTTAGTGCCTCTCTTAAGTGGTTGTTTTTTGCAGAGTGGATGGGATGAGTGCAGTTGTTTCTTGATCTTCTGTATTCCTGTAGGTCAGCCCGCTTGCCAGAATTCTGTGCCCTAAGCCATAAGTTCGGGTGTAATCTGTTGCTGCCCTTGATCTTGGTAATCAATCAATCAATATTTGTAAAAAGCGCCTTTCTCAAAACCAAGGCACTTGTACATATATAAAACAAACATAATAAATAATCATAACAGATCAATGAAATTAATAAAATACAACAATTTAAAACTCTATAAATATTACAGCCTAAAAATCAGGGTAGGCTAAATTAAATAAATAAGCTTTAAGTGCAGTTTTAAAACTCTGGATGGTCAGGCAATCTCACACCCGATGAGGCAGAGGATTCCACAGGGTCGGGGCCGCAAAACCAAAAGACCGGGCCCCAGATGTCTTCAAACGAACCCTGGGAATCTCTAGCAATCCTTTGTCACTGGATTGGAGAGGGCGGAGAGGACAGTAAGGGTGAAAGAGATCTTGCAAGTAACTAGGTCCCTGATCGTGTAGGGCTTTATAGGTCAGCAACTCGACTTTGAAGGTGATCTGCCACTGTACTGGCAGCCAGTGCAGTAAGTAGAGCACAGGCGTTATATGACTGGTCCTAGAAGTACCAGTCAAAAGCCTGGCTGACGCATTCTGCACTAACTGCAAGCGGCGGTTATCAACCCCTGGTAGCTCTAGGTAAAGGGTGCTGTAGTAGGCGGGAAGGTACTGAAGGTGTGGACCAATGCTGGAAGATCATCAGGAGAAACCAGATGTTTCACCTGGGCGATATTCCTCAAATGGTTAAAAAGAGGTTTTGACAACTGCCGACACCTGGGATTTAAGGGTCCGGTCAGCATCAAAAATAACGCCCAGGTTCCACACCCGGTCTGAGGTAGTCAGCTGAACACCCCCGAGTCATAGTCCAGAGGGCAGTCCTGCCAACAAACCCACCTCCGACGGGTCTGGGTCCACAACCAGCACCTCAGTTTTAGACAGGTTCAATCGTAGCTAGCTTGCACTCATCCAATCCTAGATCTTGGCTAGACAGTTGTTAAATACCGAGAGGAACACATCCTGACCGGGTACAAAGGACATGTACAGCTGAGTATCATCTGCATAGCAGTGAAAACTCAGACCGTATCACCTAATAATCTCCCCTAATGGCAGCATATACACTGTAAACAACATATGTGACAAGATGGAGCCCTGCGGCACCCTGCAGGATAGGAGAGAGGGGCCGAGGAAAAAATCCCAGACACCACTCTCTGAGTCCTACCCTCAAGGAAAGACCAAAATCACCTGAGAACTGTACCAGACAGTCCACAGATGAACCGCAGGTGCTCCAACAGCACACCATGGTCTGTAGTGTCAAATGCTGCAGAGAGATTGAGGAGGACCAAGATGGAATGGGTCTTCCGATCTCTCGCTACTAGGAGGTCATTTAGTACCCAGACAAGGGCCATCTTGGTACTATGTCTCTTCCTAAATCCTGACTGGAGAGAATCATAGATGTTGTGGCTGGTCAAATGATCATCCAGCTGCGACGCAACCACCTTCTCAATAACCTTACCCACAAAGGGTAGATTAGAGACAGGTCTGTAGTTCGCCAGACAGTCCAGGTTAAGGGAGGGCCTTTTAAGGAAGGGCCGAACAACTGTCTCCTTCAGGGGATCTGGGAAGATTCCCCTCTCCAATTGCCTCCAGACTATCTCTGCTAGAACTGGGCTGATCTCATCCACGCATTCTACATAAAATGCATGTGGGGCTTGGATCCAAACTACAGCTGGTTGGCCACAGCGTTTGGACGACCATCACAGCATCAGTGATTACGAGTTGGCTAAAGTCAGACCTGGTAAACTGGACACCTGACATCTCCTGCCAACTACCGCAGCTCCCATCAGAGGGAGCCAGACAGATGCCGGATCTGATAGTGGCAACCTTATCTGCGAAGAACTGAGCAAACTCATCACACCTCTCTTGTGAAAAGGCTTCCCTAGGCTGGAGACAGACTGGATTGCACTAGCTGTCCACAGTCCGGAAGAGCTGAGGTGGTCAGTTCTGCGTAGCAGCAATCTCTCTGGACAGAAATTCTGCCTTCCTATGGGTGATTGCTGATTGATAGGCCACATAATGGTCCATCAATCTAAGTCTGTAACACTCCAGGCCCGATTTCCGCCAGCTCCTCTATAGCCTTCGTTCCTCTCTCCTCAACTCCTCCAAGGTCTCATCAAACCATGGAGACTTTGAACGAAGAGTGAAGGGACGAACATGAACAGGAGCTGTGGAATCCAGGGACACCACTACCACCTTATTATAGGCTAGTACTAGATCCCTGGATCCAAGCATTCACTTGGTACACCCAGTAGATCCAGCACCGCCATTAGGCCATCTGGGATAACACCCCTCAAAGGGCGGTACCGGACCATCTCCGTAGGGGCAGGCCTAGTGGAGGGAGCCACAAAACTGAACCCAATGGTGTGATGGTCAGACCACCCAACTGGCTCCACCACCAAATCAGATATCTCCATCCCCAGGAGGAACACCAAGTCCAATGAATGACCATCAATATGGGTTGAGAAGGCAACGACCTGTGTAAGGCCCAATGAACTCATTAGCTGAAGGAAGTCTTGACCAAACTGCGAAAGTTCATCATCGACCCAGGCACTGAAATCCCCCAGGAACAGCCATCTGGGGAATCCCAATGCCAAATCGACAACAAAGTCCGCAACTTCCTGCAGGAAAACTTTCCCATCTCCTGGTGGACGGCATATGAGAAGAATCCCGCACCCTACACACTCGACCATGATATATTCAAAGGAGTTGGTGATCCCTACTGGAACCTCCACAAGGTTCAGTTCTGATCTAAAACAGATGGCTACATCCCTGCCCCTACGATCCATCCTCGGGCAGTGTATCACCGCGTACCCAGCTGGAATTGCTGAAGCCAACTCTGGGCCAGCATTTTCATCCAGCCAGGTCTCGGTGATGCAAGCCAGGTCCGATGACCAAACAAGATCTGCTATTAAAGCAGTCTTGTTCTTTTTTTGCATTATCTATTTGTACCTAATCCTACTTGCCCGCTGACATCCTCTCCTTCGAGTGGCCAGGTCCTACCTCCTCCACCGATCCACCATCCAGCTGCTCCAATGCCCCCATTGTCCCAATCATGTCCCTTCGCCGGGGTGGGCTCTCCCATATCCCACCAGGGCCATCGGGAGGAGAGACTGGAATGCACGGAGCACTCCCTTGCAGCTTCACCGGGGCCCAGAAATGCAGCCTGGAGGCATCACGATCGGGAGATGCGGGTAGACGGCGGGGCCGCCTTCATCCAGATGGCATGCATGTTCACGCTTTTCTTGTCCCCTCTTGTGCACTGCTCTTGTGGTACCCACCGGTCTCCACCAGGAGACACTACAGAGTGAGGCTTCCCACCCAACCCACCCCAGGAGAGGAGAGCAGTCCTCTGGATGCTAATCCTCTCCTTCCCTGCCAGCCCCCAGCACCCCAAGTCCGTTCCCGAACCCATGTGGCGGTGTGGTGTGAGGTAAGGCAACAGCGCCTCAGCCCTCTGTGCCACCGGGCTGGCGCAGTCTTGGTCTTAATGGACCTGGCACTGCATAATACCACCTGAGTAGGATGAGAAACCAAGGAAGACCGCGTTTCTTGCACGCCAAAGGCAGAGTCCTTGGGTATGGGAACCAGGCAGGGAAGACCCTTTTCCTGGACCCATTTCACCGGAGGGCATCTTCCTATTCCCACTGTCCCAATCTGCCCACTTCTTTCCATTCCCCCACCAGACCCAGACCCTCCCTCTCCTAACTATCCCCAGAGCCCAACACCACCTATATACTTCTAGGGACAGTGGTAGACAATTAAAAGGACGGAGGTTCCTGAACCTGGAGGGGGAATAATGCCTGACTGTCACTGCTCCTTCTTTACAGGTGCATGGGTATCACAAGCCAAACTGAATAGATTGATGAAGTGTTCAAGTGCTATGTTAATATCCATTGCTGTATCAAGAAGGCTCCAGTCAATGTTGTGAAGCTGTTGCTTGAGGTGCTCAAGGTGACCCCTCTTTAAAACATTCTACAGAAAACTATCTGGAAGGGGGGGTTGTTAAATTTATTTGTCCAGACGCAGGCGATCGGGGAGTGGTCACTTAAAGAATCTGGGTGGACGGTAGCATTAGAGATATGGTCCGGGTGATTCGTGAGGACCCAGTTCAGCAGGGTTCTTTTACCCGATTTATAATTAGTTCTGGTAGGAGAGTCCATGACTTGGGTTAGATGGAGTGCAGATACCATGTCCTTGTAGTGGCCAAGACTAATCGCGATCCAATTTACATGAAATTGCCCAGGATAATAGTTTCAGAGTCAAGGTGCTGACTTCTTGTGTGCTCCATGACATCATCGAACCTATGGATTGCTCTCCTGTGGGAATATATACTGAGACAATAGTAAGTGCCTTGTTTTGTGTCCCTAATAGAATTTTTATGGGAAGAACTTATGCGGCACTACCTAGGCTGGGTAAAGGAAGGGCATACCTCTTAATTGTGTCCTTAATGTATATGGCACAGCCACACCCTCTTTTTGTAATTCTGTCGTGCCTGAAAAGGGTGTACCCCGGGTATCATGACTGCCGTATCTGGAAATTCTCAACAACTCAGAGGACGTTCCGGGTTGTGCTGTGTGATCCAGACTTAAAAGCCATCAATCTTTTTTATCAAGCTGCAGATATTGATTGTGGCGAGTGCTACTGTTCCCTGCTTTTTTAAGGTACATGGCAGAGGTTCCCTAGCTGGGCCAGGGTTGAGATGCATGTTGCCAGATAAACTACCGGATGAGTCGAAGAAGATATGTTTGTAGAGTCCTGAAGAAGAGTTTGGATTTCCACTGTGGCTGTGCAGGAATTTTTCTTGTCTGGTGCAGAAAGGCAAGGTTAAGGGAAACAGGCAGGCAGAGATACATTATGGGGGTGCAGGAGATCAGCCCCCTCCTGTAGCCTTAGTGGGAGCCAAACAAATGGGCTTAAACCTGGAACTGAGGTGTAAGAAGCATCAGTGACACAGCCAGAGGTATAGTGGAGATTGCCACATATCCTTGTGAAAGAGCATGGCGGGTGCACAGGAACTTTGTGGTGGGTATGGTTGTATAGGGTTATCAGTAACACTACCAGAAGGGCGTGTTGATGCAGCTTCATTTCCAGAGTTTCAGAGAGTATGCAACAGCACCAGATTTACAACGATACTGTACCAGTGAACAAGAGTGGTGCATTTTATATTTATTTATTTAGTTTTTGTTGACCGGGTAAGTGCACTAGACAAATCCTGCCTATTTTCAGGCATGACCCGGGGAGGGGGATACAGATGAATGCCAACTGCCCCTGAACCAGATTAAGCTGTTGGTGGTATTTTTAGTGAATGAGGGAAACTTGGCCAGGACACCGGGGAAATTCCCCTACTGGCTGCTGGTCAGTGGCTGGTGGGGACTCTCGCTGACGTCAGCACCCGACATGGCAGACGTTCCTGAGGTCGGGATGGAGGAGGAGGTGCAAGATTGCAGGAGAGAGAGTTCTGTTGCTCTTGCTATGCTAGGGGACAACGCTATCGCAAGTTCTCTTTCAGCAGTCCAAACTTTACCACAATTGCCAGTTACTCATGAGAATAAGCCTTTTACGCCACTTACTGCGGTGCCTTCTATTTCGGAGCCATTGCCTGTTCTTGCTTTGTCCAGCGACGGAGACTCAGTTACCGGAGATCTTAATACACCGCAAATTCAGGGGAAGGAACTGCTCTCACAGGAGATGGTTTCCGGGAGGACCGCAAATAGCGTCGGACCGTGTACGACGCATTTAGTGCAGCAACAATTCGGGCTGCAGGAAGGAGGAAGTATCAACAGCTCTGCAGACTGGTCGGAAGAAGTGGCGCTTATGGAGGCCGGATGGAGGAGGAATGCTTTGGGAGTTTGGGTTCCTGACTTGGACTGGACTCCACTTTCAGGTAGGAAGACACCTGAGATGGTCTTACAACGTTCCCCTCAGCCATCTACTTCGAGGGAGGGTAGGGGTGGACTTGTGACTGAACTCTCTGATGTTACTACTGGATCTACGGGTCTTACTACCCCCTTAACAAGCCACACTCCCAAACCAACAATGTCTGAGTTATTCAAGTCGAAGTTGGAACAAGCCCCTCGTCAAACGCTGTGCGTTTGAAATATAGAGGGAGTTTGAAAGACACCCGATAGATACTATGTTTTCAAACAACTCTGAAGTCTAAAATGGGTTTTGTGCCAAGGATGTGTATACCCTCATTCATGTCTCTGGGGAGGATTCCTTTGACATTAGCTTTCAAACTACTGCCCTTATGGACAGATTCTGGGACAAATATGCTAACCAAAAAAATCACCCGGTGTGGCTTCCTTTTTTTGCCATTCCTTTAACTAAACCATTGATTAGGTTTGTCACAATTATGTTCAGAAACGAGGGGGTTAATGTCAGTGATATTTACCGATGGTTGCAATCCAAATGTGAGGTTTTGGGGCCACCTGAAGCCCTTTTGGATATTGAAGGCATTTGGACAGGGGGATGGAAATTTAAAGTGAAACTGCTACAAGTCGATTCTGAGATTATTCATTTGCCGAACAGTTTCTTTTTGGGAAAGGATAGAGGGGTTTGCTTTTATGGGGGGCAACCTAAAGCATGTTATAAATGTGGGGATAGAACACACATTAGTAGTGTCTGTGACATGATGAAGTGTCCTTTATGTGGGGGTTTTGGGCATTCTGTTGACATGTGTACCAATATCTTCCAATGTAATCTTTGTGAAGCAAAAGGCCATGCCTTCCATCAGTGTCCTTGGGCTAGGCATAATTGCTCTGACGGTTTAGACCAGGACGGTTTGCTTCAAAATGCCCAGGCCAAATTGCAAACTCCGGGTGACAAGGGTACCCCTCCCCCAAGGCAAGATTCTGTTTTAACCCTCTCACCCCCAAATGCTGCTAAGTCTGTGCCACCTGTGGTTCCTGACCCTCAGGATACTGTACATCCGGTCCCCCCTCAATCAGGAGACAGCCAGAGTCAGGTCTCTATTATGCCACCCCCTTTTGAAACCATTAAAGGCAGGAGGTTCACTAGAGCATCCTCAAAACAGTCCCAAATCAGTCCGGTGGTGACTGAAAATTTCTTTTCCCCCCTTCAGGATGAAGTTAGAGACTCAGATATGGAGTCTGAGGCCTCTCATCACTCTGAAATTATAACGGACGAGGACGATAGTAAATCTACAGAGCTTGCTAAAGATAGAAAAGGAAAAAAAGGAAAAAAAAGGAAAGTAAGCCCAAAGCGTAGTTCATAAGTAATTTCATGGCCTCTTTGAAATTTGCTTCTTTTAATGTGTGTAGCTTAAGAACTTTTCATAGGCAGATATCCATATTTTCATATCTTGTATCCCTGAAGTTAGATGTTATATTTTTACAAGAAACAAGGGTGTCTTCAATTTCTGAGGAAAACAGATTAAAAAGATTATGGACTTGTGGCCCATCTTTTTGGTCTTTTGGTACTGAAATCGCAGATGGAGTAGCTATATTATTTGGTAATTCTTCTTTTAAAATCACAAAGGTTATTGATTTATCACCTGGTAGAGCACTTATATTAGACTGCTCATGGGGTGAATATTTTTTTCGCTTTCTAAATGTTTATAGCCCGCAGACTAAAACAGGCCGTATTGCTCTGTTTACAGAAATTAAACCCTTTTTATTCACCAGGAAACATTTAGTTTGGGGAGGGGATTTTAACTGTTCCCTTGATATTCAGCTCCGTAAAACACAAGGGAAAAAGGTTTATTGCGACTCAAATGCATTATTAGAGGTGGTAATAGATGCTGGGCTTACGGACGCCTTCTGTAGCTTGCACCCTACGGATGGTAACACTTACCATAGACATACATTTGCCACTAGGATAGATATGTTTTTTACTTCACACTATCTTCAGGTTTTGTCTTGCATTGTAGTTCCGGTGGAATTCTCTGATCATCATATCTTATTCTGTACTTTATCTTTACGAAATCTTCCTCCTAGATTACTTTCTTGCATGTCACGGTGGAGGTTGAACACTTCTTTTCTCTCAGACTCTGTTTATTTCTCTAAACTGGAATTTTTTAGCAGCAAAATCCTCTACTTTAGCTCTATTTTCCTCCCATATGAGTGGTGGAAACAATTTAAGATTGAGGTTAAACATTTATTTCAGACCTGGGGTAAAACTAAGGTGCAGGATGAATATAGGACATATTTAGTTCTTAGAAACCAGTTATATAGACTCATGTCATTCCTCCAAACAATCATGACCGTTTTCTTTCTCAGATAAAGAATATTAAGCAACAAATGAAACATACCAATACAATAGAGCCAAGTCTTTGGATCTGGAATTTCGCTTAATTTTAAGAATTCTCCAATGGCTGATCCTTTCATGCATGTAAAACTCACTTACGGAATACTATCATGACTGGTTTACTTAATGCTAATAATGAGCTTATTACCACTGATGTAGGTATGCTACATGTAGTACAGCATTATATTCAGGCTTATTTCTCATCCCCACAGGTACTTCCTACGGATTCCCTCTCAAGTACGGTTTTTTCTTCTCTTCCCCATCTGCCTTGTGATCTGATCCGGTCTTTACAACTACCTATTTCCACTTCTGAGGTGATTGAAGTCATTAAACAATTAAAGCTCGGATCTTCCCCTGGTATAGATGGGATACCTAATGAGTTCTATAAAAAATGCATAGACTATATGGGTTTTTTTCTTCCTATTGTGTTTAATTGTTATCTGTCTTCAGGGACCTCCTGCCAAGATTTTTCAATGTCCTTAATGACTTTCATTTATAAAAAAGGGGATAAAAGCTTGCTCTCAAATTGGAGACCAATCTGTTTACTAAACAGTGATTATAAGATTTTATCTAAAATTTTGAATAATAGATTGGAGAAATTGGCTAGGTTTTTAGTTCACCCTGCACAAACGTGTGCGATAAAAACTAGGAAAATCCAGCACAACCTCTTTTTGCTTCGAGATCTTTTTGCATGTCGAGCTCGTTTTTTTTCCTCAGAATTGATAGCAGCCTTGGATCAATCCAAAGCGTTTGATGCAGTCAGTCATTCTTATTTGTATTTTGTTCTTTCTGCTTATGGAATTCCTGATACTTTTGTACAATGGATTTCTCAGTTGTATAAATCCGCAGTTTCAGTTCCTATAGTAAATGGCCTGTTAGGGGAGAAAGTAAAATTTCCAGGTGTCGAACAAGGAACAAGGATGTCCATAAGCCCCTTATTATACACTTTCATTCTGGATCGGTGATTAGAAGCATTATTTGTGACACCTCTATTTCAGGTATTGCTCCTTCTGCGGGCCTGGAAATGGTCAAAGTGACTGCTTTGCGGATGACGTCACCTTTCTTTTAGGCGACTCATCCTCTTTGAGGAAAGCCTTAGAGTTTTTTCTTTTCATTGGTAGATACTCTGGTGTCTCTCTTAATATCACAAAAAGTTTTGTTATGCAATTGGGTCAGTTTGTTCCGGACTTATGAATTGTTTGATATTCCCTAGTAACTGAGCCTCAGAAAATACTGGGTGTCTGGTTTGGGATGGATAATATGGAATTCTATAATTGGGAAAAACAGTTAGGATTAGGTGAAAATAAAGTCAATCAGTGAATGAGCCTGGAAGTTTGGGAAAAGAAAAGAGTCTTAATTATTAAAAATTTGTTTTGCCCATTTTCTTTATTTAAGTCACCTTTTTCCACCTCTTAAGTTAGAAACTAGGATTTATAGTATTTTTTTTCAGATGTTATGGGGCAATAGATTAAACCCTGTAAAGAGAGAATATAATGATCTTAGATATAGAGGGTGGATTACATATGATTAATCCTGTGATTTTTTCATTCTGTTTTTTATTTTCCTCTTTTCATTCATTTGTATGTACCGTCTCTTCATTGGCAATTCTGGATCAAATCTATATGCACAAATATTTTTTAAATGATTATTCTTCCCCTAGAATATTATTATCAGATGGTTTTACCACAATATGGTATCTCGACCTTGAAAATTGTATCAATGGAAGATTCCCTTACATAAATTACATTCTTTACACAGAAAAATCCTTTTATGAGTACATCGAGTATGATGTGCAAAAAGTAATATTATTCTTTCCATCCTGCTCCCCATCTAATATGAAGTATGTACTTGGTAAATTAACTGATAATAGAATTCGGTTAAAATTTGGGACGTCCATATGATCTCTGCTCATGGTGATTTTAGGAGTTGGAAATTTAAAGTATAAACCAACAACTGATAGATATTGTTTAAGACCAGATTGTCTTAATATTGAAGAAAGCCAGTCTCATTTTCTTTATTGAATGTCCTGATAGTCAGAGGTTTGGGGAATTTGCAGCTAGGCACTGGAATATACCACATCTCAGTTAATTTCTTACAGTACTCTGGTATTAGGTGATGATTATTCTGAGTAGGACCCATACCATAGAAGTACGTTGAATGTTTTTTGCACTCTTACAATATTATTTATGGCAAGCTCAATTGTTATTTTGTGTTGCAACAACTTCATCTACGAATTTTGATGTTATTCTCTCTGCTGTTGTTGCTGACTTACAAACTGTTAAACTTTCAGGATGGGAAAAATTTTTCCAGATCTTATGTTATTTATTTATGGAAAGCTTTTTCCTTTTGTTAATTTTTTAGTTTGTTTCTTTCGACATTTTCAGATATGTTTTTGTACTGTTTCAACTGTTATATTTTCCTATTTTGTGTGATGTTGTGTTTCTTGCTTAATAAAGTACCCCTACTCTGCTTCCTGTAAGCAGAGGGGTCCCATTTTCATGTGGTACTAAGATGGCTGCCGCTGGACATGCTGTGGAGGACATGGAGGTGTTGGAGGCAGTGGAGCTGGTCTCTTCCCCTGTCTCTGTTCTGAGAGAGACCCCATCGTCTACGCCTATTGTGCTGCAATCTACTGAATATGGTTCTTCTGTGCCTTTGGATACTTCCCCTGCTGCTGTTGTGGATACTTGTGTGCAGTGTTTGCCTGTGGATCCTTCATTTATTCCCCAAACTGTGCTTACAACGTCTTCTAGCCCTGCTACTATGGATATACGTGAGTCTTCTCCTCCTGTTTCTATGGATGTAGATGTGTTACTTAAAATCTAGGAACAGCGTTATTTCACTGCTAGACAGCGTTTGTTAGCCCTTAAGCCTCAGTCTGGTTTTGCACCTGCTACTGACTCACCGTCTGGGAAAGATTGTTTTACTGTCTCTTCACCGAATTTGTCACTTCCGCATTCTTTGCCTGTTACTCTGGGACCCTCCCCTCCCTACACGCCTGTACTGTCTGCCTCTTGCTCAGCTTTCTCCAGAAACTTCTTCTGTACAGGTGCCTGCTTCTGCTCTCCTGATGCCTTGCAGCAGCCGGACTGGTCTGTTGAGTGCGGCCCTGGGGCGGCTGGGTGGGAGAAGGATCCCCATTGAGGAATTGGCGTTCTGGTTCTTCCCCGATCTGTATGGCCACCTGACAAACTGCTGGCCTCTCCTGTTTTGAAAGACTCTGCTGCTTCTCTTGATCTTTCTTTGCCAACCTGAACTCCATCTGACTCAGAACCAGACTTTGCAATTTGGGTCCACTGCTTCCTCGGCGCCTCAAGGAACAACGGACTCTTCGGGACCTAGAGTCTCCGTCAGTTCCTGCTACTTCTACTGCTTAGTCACCTCTAAAACTTATGCTGCATCTTTCAACCCCCTGTACATCAAGCTAAAAGACTTCTAGCTGTTCAGCTGCATTATTTGGGGCTTACCTGACTTCCTAACATAGTTTTTTTTTTTGTAAGTACTCTTTTTTGAAGGATTCTATGCAATTTGCTGCTTTGAGATTCATGCATGAATTCATGTGTTTCTTCGAAGTCTCATTTTGATATTAGTTTAAAAACTATCACTGGTTTAGAAAAGTTTGGAGAAAATATCAGGAGCTTAAAACTTCTCCTTTATGGTCACCGTTTAATGCCATTCCCTTAATCATTACTCAGAAAGCAGTTACTATATTGTTTCGTGAAGGAAGTGTCAGTCTCAATGATATTACTGTCTGGTTAAAACAAAGATGTACTGTCCTTTCTGACCCAGAGGCCTATCTTTGATTCTGAGAATATCTGGACAGGTGGGTGGAGGCGAGGTTGCGCCCTTGCGCCCAGGACAGAATACAGCATCTCGATACAGCTTTATGCTTGGGAAAGACAGGAGTTCTTTTTAACCCGACCAGCCTAAAGCTTACTACAGATATGTGCTCTCAGAATAATACAAGTAGTGTCTATGACAAGATTAAATGCTCTGTTTGTGGTAACATTGGCCATGCAGGTTCCCAATGTGTGGATGAACCTCTTTAGTCCTTTGTGGCGAATTGGGGCACACTTTCCAGACTTGTGCGGGCAGCTCACAACTCCCCGACTCTTGCTGATGGGGAAAACAAAGATTTGATTATTACTGTTGCTGCGTTCTCGGTTTATCTGACACTCTTTCTATCCTCATGCGTACCCCTCCCTCACCCTATTGTACCTGCTGTTGACCCTCTTCTACTTTACGAGCGGTCTGCTCCTGTTTGGAACCACAGACCTTTACTACAGCTCTCCCTCCCCTTCCTCTGATCTTGCTATTTCTACCTCGGAAGAGGTCCCTATTCCTATCTTGCCTGAGTATTTCTGGGTCTTCCATGGACCCCGAACCTTTGTTAGAGTTACCACGAGGATCTAGAAGAGGACTTCTCCTTCTTCTAAGGCCCTGAAATCCTCTACTGTGGCTCATATGAATAAATTGGAGGTTTCGCCACCCTCAGGACCAACAGGACTCTGATACGTTCTCTGTTCTTTCCTCCCACCCTGATGTGACTACGGACACTGAAGTACCCATTGATAATACTGGTTCTCAAAGAGCGGAAGCTAAGGCAAAACTGAAACATAGGAAGGTACCCTAGGAAAGGTAGGCTAAGGTGACTTTTGTGTTTTTGTTTTCACTTTCCGTTTCATGTCTTCTGCTTTCTCAGTGCATACTGTTAATGTTAACAGTATAAAGAAGCATGCTATAAGAGATAGCAGTTTTTCCTTTTTATCTGGCTTGACAGCTGGTCTCGTTTTCCAAGATATGCGTTTCCAGGCTCTTCAGAAATTTCAGGCCACTTGTACCTGGACCTCTAGGCTCTCTTTTTGGTCCTGGACTGGGACTCTTGTTCTGGTTTGGATATATTATTTAGTTATACCTGATGTTACTGTTGTTAAACTGTTGGATGTCTACCGAGTCGACTTCTGTTGTTGGATATTTTGATTTCTTCTGTCCTTTCCGGATTATTAATATTCGCCCTCAATTGAAATCCCACAGAACTGAACTACTGAAACTGATTCAACCCTATTTATACACATCAATGCATGTGATTTTTTGGGGTGATTTCAATTATGGGTTATCCACTAAAGATAAGTCTTCTACTTCAAAGACTACTAAGTTGTTTTGTGACATTCAATTTTCTGAAACAATTGCTCCATTCCACAGGTTTACAGGATGTATTTATCTTTTCTGACTAGACATACTCCTACTTTTCACAAAGGCCCCTTGCAACCTGTATTGATTTTTTTATTTCTTCCCACCTGCAACTTTCAGTGCAGTAATTAAATTACAGAAGTTTCGGATCATAATTTATTATCTATTTCTTTAGGCCCTTCCTTGACATCTCGTTTTGGCCCTGGCATTTGGAAACTGAATGCTTCCCTGTTATCTGATTCACGTTTGTTAAGTCACTTAACTGAGTATATTCATAATCGAAAGACTGTATTTTTTTATATGATGCCCCCTGGGATTGGTGGCAGGATACGAAATCTGGACTCCGAAATTTATTTAAAAATTTTAGTAAACATCATCATGATTCATTGTATTTCCTTTATCACACTAACAGACGACGACTTCAAAAATTACTTTATCTCATGAAACAGGCCATGATTTTTCTACCCAAATATGTACTCTTAAGGAGGGCATGATGGATTATCACCTTCTGAAGGCTACTTCTGTTCAGCATCAACAGCGTTTTGGGACCTCTGGTACCCATGATACAATATGTCCATATGCTTCTGTAGTGAACAGTAGAGACTAAAACCTTTACTCGCTGTTTGATGACAGTTTCACGAGCTCACTGATATTTTGGATATCAGGCACCATATTACCTGTTATACACAAAAACTGTTTGGTCCACACCCCCATCTGCATCCATAATGGACTACTTTTCTTTTTACAACTTCTGATGTACCTTCTTCTATTGTAGATATGTTAGATACTGAAGATACAAGCACATGAAATTGAAGCAGTAATCAAGTCTTTATGTCAAGAGTGACACCAGGCCTGGATGGTCTCTCCAGTGAGCTGTATAGATTGTTTTCTGCTGACCTGAGGTTCTGAATTGGCTACAGTTTATAATTCTGTTTCTGATGCAGACATCTTCCTTTAGACTTTAACATGGGTTGTTTATTTCACTTACATAAAAGGGATAGAAGATTGCTCTCCAATGGAGAGACCTTTATACCTCTTAAATACTGATTTAAAATATTGACAAAATTTTGGCCCTCAGACTTTCTAAATTGGCGTATATGTGATTTCTACGGCACAATCTTCAGTGTCCCTGGGAGATGTATACAGGACCATCTAATTTTACTAGAGAAATGATTGAGCGTGGAAATTCTAATGTTTTTTACATGGTTTCATTTCTTCATTGGATAGCAGCAGGCTTTTGATTCTGTACATCATGATTTTTATATGGTCTACTCTTTGATATTATAAAGTACCTGATTATACCCTGACTAGACTCCGGTTTGCTATATCGGTCTGCAACTGTTGTCCCATTGGTCAATGGATGGAAGGGCCCTATGCTCCCTCCTACACAGAGGGAGTTAGACAGGAGCTGTCCCCTTAGTCACACTTTTATATGGGTTTTTTTGGATCCCTTGCCCGTTCTATTAATTCACCCCAACAGTTGCCATTTACTGACCCCATATTCAGTGTTAGCCTATACGAATATCTGAGTCTCATGGTGGCTAATGTTGCCTCAAATGCGTTCTGCATTATGGCATTGTTCCAAGTTTGGGGCTGTTTCTGGCGCGGCCCCTAATCTTGATAAATGTGTAGGCTGTAAATTAGGTTCCCCTTTTGTAGATGAGTCTTCTGTTGACATTAGACTTTGTGATGACCCTATTAGGATTTTGGGCATTTTAACGGTAATGGTCCTTTAGATGTTCTTAACTGGACTCCCAAATTAGATTATGTTCAAATTATGGTTGCACGTTGGAATTCATGGCAGATGAGTAAGAAAAAAAGGATGTACATGATTAAAACCTTTCTGCTTCCCCTTTTTCTCTTTCTGGCTTATATTTTCCCCCCTCCCCAGCAATTTGAAACCAGATTGCTTAGTTTCTTTTTTCAAGCCCTATGGGGTAGCCGCCTGAACCCCATTAAACGTCAGATCACCTATCTCCCTATTCGGGATGGAGGCCTAGCTATGGTCCAACCTGTTTTTTTATACTAGTTTTTTCTTGTTTCATAATATTAGACCCCTGCTGGTTAACCAAGATCGAGGTTAGGAACCTTGGTTTCTTGAATCCTGTGGTCCTTGGTTTCATAAATGGAACTTAACAAATTGATGGTTTTAACATTCCCCCAGATTTCTGCTTATGTTAGGGATAGTTTTTTGGCTTGAAACACTGGCTGATTACTAGCCATATGCTAATAACTGTCTCCAGAAAATCATTGTATAAGTATTAAGTGGACCATGTATGTTTGGAGATTGTTGTTTTTCCAAATGTCCTCAGCAACATCTCCCTGCTTTGCTCACTTTACCATGAATTCTAGGGTTCCCAAAAGATGTGGACTTACATTGGCTTCGCTGCCATGAACGATATTAACGTCAAATGTAACCATAAACACAAATCACTACAGGACAGATTTTGTTCCAGACCTGAATGTCAGCAACAAGAAGAAACTATTTCACACTTTTTTTTCATGTACATTTCTTGTTTCTTTTTGGACTCTATTAGCTGCCAGATGGCGTGAACCCTTGTTTGCTCTCATTACTTATGACAATTTGATGTATGGTTTTTTCCCCCTCACTTGGTCTCATTGGAATATTGATACGTTAAATTTGATTTTTGTAATAATCAAATGGCATGTGTGGAATGCTCGTTGTCCGTTTAATTTACAGAAACAGGATGTGCCTCTTCTTACCATTATTCGAAGGATCGAACATGATTTGAAGGCAATATATTTTTCAGAGGCAGAGCATTTGCCGTCTGGCTCTTTGTTGGAATTATGGACACTATTACCTTGGATAATTGATTCTGGTTTTCCTGTTACATGATTATTTTGTGTTTTATTTTTCTCTGTATCATTTTTGTTTTTCTTTTTTGTTCGGTTGATGTTCAATAAAAACTTCCCCTACTCTTCAGAGGGGGAACCTCTGTCCAAGATGGCGGATGCACCCTTGCTTGCTGAGGAGGTGGCGATGGAGGTGGGAGACCTGGTCTCAACTCCTGCCTCTGTGTGTGTAGAGATCACATCTGCAACTACTGAAGCAAAGCTGGTTTCTGTGTCTACTGCAGAAAATGAATCTACATTACAGGTTACAACTTTAGAACCTCTGCTGGGTCACCCTGATATGGACTCTCAAACGTCTTTACCCCTTGCCGTCCCAATGAGGGATTTTTCCACTTCTGACTCTGCTACTGTCTGTTTGGCTGAAAAGGAGCTTCAGGACCATTTGGGTGATGCAGAACGTCGATTTCAGATTATAAAGAAGAATCTGAACAGAGAACTGCAATGGATTTGTGAAGTCAGATTGGCAGGATGTATGTCTCCTGCAGCCCACAATAATACTTTGCAACAGCCTACATTGCCTTTTCAAGCGGCTGAGGTGCCGCCCTGTGCAGCCCATCCTGGTGAGTTCTCAGCTGGGATACTCCCGCCTGCTTCTCAGCTACCCCTGCAGACTACAGTGACATCATTGCATACAGTGCCTAGTTTGCCTATTGTGACACACTCTCCCTCTCAGTTGCTATCTTTTGATACCAATCCTGCTACAACACCTACCTGGTTTGTAGAAACAGCATTGCAAGGAGCTGGCTGGATGCAGGAACCTACAGAGGGGAGGTGGGTTTCTGGTCCGTCCCCTATTCGGTCCCCCTGTCTCAATGATTTTCCTGAGCTGCAGCATTCACCAAACAGAAGTCTGCCTATGTCTGAACCCTTGTGTCTCGCCAAGGAATTGGAACTTACCTAGCACCCAGTCTTGGAACCTTTGCAGGGTTCTCTTATTTGTGCTGCTTCTCCCACTACCATTACAGAGAATACAGCTCCTGCAGTAGTGGAGCCTCCCCTCAAAGAAAAGAGAGCCAAATCATTCTTTTTCCTCATTGTTTAAATTTCCAATTCTGGCTGCAAAGTGGCATAATGCGGTACGACTGGCTTATATGGGTGGTTTACCCGAGCCACCGGACCGAGTATATGTAGCTCGGACACTACTCAAGGACTCTCTGAAATTCTTTTCTCACAAATATATGCACTGATTCATATTTCCGGTGAAACTATGTTTGATGTCAGCTTCCAAACGCCTCGTGGCTTGGAGCGTTTTTGGTCACGATATCATGCCTTAAGAAATACTGTCCTGTGGACCCTGTTTAAGGCCATTCCCCTTTCCAAACCAGCCTTTAAGAATATTACTGTCCTGTTTCGGAACGAAGGTGTTGACGTCACTGACATTGTCTATTGGCTAAAACAACGCTGTACTGTTCAAGGTCAGCCTGAGGCAATATTGGACACAGAGAATATTTGGACTGGAGGCTGGAAGGTTAAGTTTTGTTACACTCTAATGATTCTGGTCCAGTGCACCTACCTAATTCTTTTTTTATAGGTCGTGATTGGGGGGTCTTGTTTTACCCTGGACAACCGAAAGCTTGTTACCAGTGTGGAGACCCCTCTCACCTTAGTAATGTCTGTGATAAGCTGAAATGCGATACCTGTGGAGAATTGGGTCATGCGGGGATTCACTGTCTAAATGAGTGTAAATGCAATCTTTGTGATGAGCTGGGTCATATGTTTCAAAATTGTCCGTTGGCTGCTCATAATCAGGCCACAAATGATGATTGTGCTGATCAACGTTTTGTAATCACGCAAGCCCAGAAGGCTCGTCTTAGGACCACCTTAGTAGAGCCGACTTCAGTAGTCGCTCGACCTCTATTCCAGGTCCCTGAGCCTGTTGTAGATGAGGTTGTGGTACCCCCCCGGTGGCCTCTTGTGTGGCACCGCTTACTGAGACGACCCCTCCTACCCCTGACCCTCTCTAATCTGTCCAGCTTGTCCTGGACCCTGTTCCAGGCCAGAGTACTATGCCACCCCCCCAAGTACCCACTAGTGTTATGCGTAGGAGGTCTATGAGAAATTACCCCCAGGCATTACCATCGCCTCCTTTGCCTTTGGAACCCCTTCCTGTGGTTTTGTCTAATGCCTTTGAGCTACTCCAAACTGTTTCTGATGATGCTAGAGGCTAGTCTGACTCTTCCTCTGTTGCATGTTCCCTCCCGGATGGCATTACTGATTCTGAGATTCAACTGGGTACTGGTCTTTCTCAGAAGCGGAAGGCCAGGGTTAAGCTAAAAGGGAAAAAGGTGATAGGGAAAAGGAAATCGTAAGATCTCTCTGTTCTCCTTGTGTTATGTCTCACTTTGTTTGTCATACTATTAATGTGAATAGTATTAAGCGTCTGGCAAAAAGAAGACTGATTTTTTCCTGTTTACGGCTTTTACCTATAGGGATCTTTCTGTTGCAGGATACACGACTCCATACTGCCTACGAGATTAGACAGGCACAACAGGACTGGCTTCTAGGCCCTTCTTTTTGGTCCACTGGCCTGGACTCATGTTCTGGACTTGGAATCTTATTCAATATCCCAGAATTTCGTTTGCTAAAATTGATTGACGTAGCCCCTGGCAGAGTGTTAGTCTTAGATTTTTTAATTGGGCCCTGCCCTTATTGGGTTATTAATATTTATGCTCCCCAAATTAAGTCTGCACGTATAGCTTTATTTTCTTTACTCCGCCCTTATTTGCATACCTCCTTTCAGTTGATATTTTCTGGTGACTTTAACTGTGGATTAAGTCTTCTTGACAAAAGCTCTTTTGCTACTACCAGAAATTGTTTTTGCACTCCCCACTAATTAGGGAAGTTGGTTCTGTACTGCTCATCTCATGGATGCCTATTACTCTTTTACTAAAAAACATACTCCTACATTTCAAAAGGGTAAGCTGGCTACCAGAATTGATTTTGTGTTTTTGTCCCGCACACTCCCAATTACCTCTGCTACTGTACAAGCTGTGGAATTTTCTGATCATAAACTGCTTTCCGTAAGCTTTGGTTCTGATGTCATTGTTCGCAAAGGACCAGGACTCTGGAAATTCAACATATCTCTGTTGCAAATTCCGACTTTCATGCAGTCCCTTTTATCCTTTATTCAGGCCTGGAAATCCGTTTTTATTTGTTACGCAGACCCTATTGCATGGTGGATGGACACTACACATGATTTGGTGCCCTTTTTGAAAATATATAGTCGTCAAAAATGTTGGAGAATATTTGGGATAGTTACAGAAAAGGGTACATTTTCAGTCCTTGTTGACAATAGCTTATACGATAGGACAAGATCTTTCTCAACAATTGCACTTAATTCAGAATGATATGTTGAAATTCTAATCTAGACAATCACAGCAACTTTATCATTAACACAAATTTAATGTGGTAGGCACGAGGGCTGTTGTTTGCCCCTCTGAGTCGAATTCTCAACAAATTACACAAAAGAATATGTTGAGTCTTGCTGATTCTGATGGCACCTTACGTACCTCTCAGTCTGATATCTGTCGGATAGTGACATGTTACACGACTGCCCTCTTTTCTTCCTTTCCAGCTGCAGATGTTGATCCTGTGGTGTTGTATAGGGACCTTGACATCCCTATCCCTTCACAGTCGTGTTCTGACTCAGCCTGTATATCTGTTACTGAGTTAGAACTGAAGTCAGTTACTTCTTCCTTACCCTTACGGAGGACTCCTGGTCCAGATGGACTCCCCGCTGCCTTATATAAGGTACTGGGTGACCACCTGATCCCTGAATTAACTTCAGTATTTACCTCCCTGTTAGCTAGTGAGTTTATCCTTTTAGATTTTACTAAGGGTACCTTGATTTATATCTATAAACAGAAAGGAGATATACATTCTCTTGAGAACTGGCGTCCCTTATGTATGCTAAACACTGATTTTAAGTTATTAATGAAAATCATTGTACAACGTCTTATGAGGATAGCTGAAGTGGTTTTGCACCCTGCTCAGTCCTGCTCTGTACCAAACAGGAGAATCTCTGACCATTTGATTCTCCTTTGAGATTATTTTCTCATGGCTACGCAGACTCTGTTTCAGGTTTTATTTTATCGGTAGATCAGAAGGCAGCTTTTGATTCAGTTAACCATGATTTTTTATAGAAGGCACTATATTTTATGTATGAGCCTGGTGAAATTATTCGCTGGATTAAGACTTTTTACAGGACTGCCATTGTTGTGCCTGTTGTGAATGGTTGGGTTGGACCTATGATCCCCATAAAAAGAGGGGTTCGCCAAGGGTGTCTTTTGAGTCCTCTGTTATATGTATTTTTTCTAGATGTTTTGCTTCACCATCTGAATACTCATCCTCAGATTCATGCCCTTTCTAGTTCTATTTTAATCTCGCCGTATACGGCAACTGCATATGCAGACGATGTCTGCATTATTTTGGCTAGTGCAGCCTCTGTGGTTACTGCCCTCCAGGAATGTTCTTCCTTTGGTGATTTTTCTGGTGCGAGTTTACATTTTACCAAAAGTTTTGGTATTCGGTTAGGATTGAAAATAGCCCCTTTTTCACATATTGGTCATTTACAACTTGTTGAGGGGCCTCAACGCATTTTGGGAGTTTATTTTGGGACTGTAGATTCTGACCTTTTTAATTGGTCTGCTAAATTACAACAAGGCAAATTTAAGGTTGCCTCATGGAATAAGGGGCAGACTGAGAAGAAGAAGCGCGTTTTCCTAATCAAGACTTATTTGATACCGACTTTTCTTTATTTAAGCTATGTATTCCCAATCCCTAAACAATTAGAAACTGCAGTTCTTGGTCTCTTATTTCAAGCTCTGTGGGGAAGCCGGCTTAATCTGGTAAAACGGAATGTTACTTACTTACCTATTTCTGAGGGGAGTGTTAACATGATTAATCCTCTGTTATTTCTTTCATGTATTTTTTTGACTGCAAATCTTCGGCCTCTATTGATAAATACTCAGAAAGGGTGGGAACCTTGGTTCTACGATTCTCACAGATTATGGTTTCATTTATGGGAATGTGATTCATTAACTGTGATACGACAAACTTTGGGTATACCAGTATATATTAAACACATGTTTTTACGTTTGAAACAGTGGAGGATATCTACCCAGATGTTGTTAACGAATTGTCAAAGTATTATATAATAATCTGCTCCTGACCGTTTGTGCAATACAGTTGCCCCTTGAAAAGTGCCCTAGCCAACATCTTCCTTCCCTATTGGTTTTGTTACAGTGTAAAAGGGTGCCTGCTCACATGTGGGACTTTCATTAGCTGTCGTGTCATGAAAGAATTAACGTCAAAGACAGTCATAAACACAAGCAGTCTCAAGACCGACAATGTTCTAGACTATTGTGTATTTCTAAATTGGAAACTATATCGCACTTATTTTTTGAGTGTTCTTTTATTCGGCACTGGTGTTTTTTTGGCAAGAGTCTGGGCCACTCCAAAATTTCAAACAATTTCTTACCAGAATCTTATGTATGGTGTTTCTTCTCCCCAGTGGTCCCTTTGGACTCTGGACATGTTAAATCTAGTTTTTGTAGTAATTAAATGGAATATTTGGATGGCTCGATGTCTGTTTACTCTACAGCAAAAAACCTGTTCTTATTCAGAGCTTGAGAAGAAAATCGTAACAGACCTAACTAACATTTATGTACACGAATGTACATTATTTTCCAAGGAGACATTACTTGAACTTTGGAAAGCTCTTCCTTGGATCACGGACTCTGATTTTGCAGTGACCTGATGGATTATCTCTTGATATGCATAGTTCTGTTCTGTTTTTTTGTTTACTCCTGTTTTGAGTCCACATGAGTTTTTGCAAATTGCTTTTGTTTTTGTACTGTACGATTTCTTTTGTTTCAATAAAACTTTTCCCTACTCTTTTCGATAAGTGCCATGGGATCTTTAACATCCACCTGAACTACCACCAATCCAGGCAGATGGGACCTCGGTTTAACGTCTCATCTGAAAGATGGCACCTCAGAAGTGCAGCACCCCTCTCATGCTGCACTACAGTGTCAGTACTGAGATATTAACCCAAGTGCCAGATGTGGGAACTGAACTCACAACCCTCTGATCTCCCGGCCGTAACCTGCTAGTGGGGAATCAGACACTTTGTGCCGTGGGGTTTTCCAAGGAGACTTTCTCCCATAGGTACATCAGCTTTTGGAGTGGCAGAGCTGCTTCAAGTCCGAAGGGGCGGGTGGCAGCAGGTGAAGCTGGGCTGCACCATTGTGGGAGGCGAGAGCCCAGTCAAGGGCCTCAGAGCTGTGGAAGACAACAGGAAAGAGGCTATAAGGAGAGGGGGAGCAGACAGGGTGGGGGTGGCTGGCAGGGGTCTGACAGAAGAAGGGCCGTAGATCGGTGAGAGGATGAGCAGAGGGGAAGGCGAGAGAGGGAGATTAGCAAGACAAATGGGAAGGTACAATTGCAGTTAAACGTTAAAGCACTTAGGCCTGTTAACTTTCGGCAATCAGAAATACAAAAACAGAGATTTAACTCTTCTCAAAAGGCTGCAGCACTTTAAGCTAAAAGGCTGGCATTTACAAAGATTTCACAATATAGGCGTTGGTACAGGTAGAGCTTTAGAACAGGCTGGTGAAAAGTCTAGCCAACAGGCGGCCGCAGATAAGAGTTGGGTGGCCAATCAGATTGAACATCTAGCTGGGCGCCCGATTTTGAAAGGTAGAGCAGCTACCGTACCTTAGAGCGAGCTTGAGCACCTGGTCTTCGACTGCTTTCCAAGTGGCGACGAAAGCAGGGGTTCCGAACAGCCTGAGTCCCTTTCCTGTGGAGCCTTTGTCCTATAGGTACATCCGCTTTTGGAGCGGTGGCGCTGCTTCAAGTCTGGAGGGGTGGGCAGCAGCAGGAGAAGCCGGCCTGCACCGTCGCGGGAGGTGAGAGCCCGGGCAAGGGCCTCATAGCTTAGAGGGACCTCGAGTGCAGTCTGAACCACCGAAAGGACTAAGGGAGAATTATCTATGTTCTGTATGTTCCTGAAATCATCATATGATCCTCTGTTATGATAGGTGCCACTTCCTCCAGAACATCAATTTCATCTGCAGAATCTGAGGTGGTGAAAGCTTGCCCCCCTAAAATGAGAAGCTAAAGTTCTGCTTACCTGTAGACACAAGCAGCTGACCCTTCTTATCCTTCACAGCCTTTGAAATGTGTACAACTTTAGGACCAAATAGCCTGCAACTAGAAAGAGGACTCCAAACAATACATTTATATAGCAGATAGAATACCAAAAACTAGGTAGCACCCATCTCAGCAATAAATGTGACTACTAACTATAACTGCAGTTCAATACTGTTGTCAAGGTACAGATCAGAAAGCATATGAAAACCAGGAGCAGTTATAAAATTTGCAACAAGTGATTATCAGTAACAGTAAAATAAAATTGTTCAGTACAACTGTTTACAAAGGCAGTATAAACAGAGTAAGTCCATCTAAGTTTCTTCTATATTTCCATTCTCAGTCTCTGTGTTTCTCTCTTGCAAGAAATTGCATCTTTGTTTTTAATAAGTCTTTGCAACCCCCCCCGCTTAAGAAAACAGCATGTATCTCACAGTGTTCTTGTAAGTTTCAATAAGTGCAACAAAAAGAACATTGTGACCCAGAACTAACCTCTTGCTTACAGTTTCTCAGAGAGTTTGCAAACAGGTTAACCCCTTGAGTTCCAAACAGCTTTTTTGCAATCATTTCAACAGTATAACTTATACACATTTCAACAGTAAAACTATTTACATTTCTAAACCGAAGGATCCCAGTATCAGTTACAGTTCCACATAATGATTCACCTATATTTTTATACCAGCAAATATGCAAGGGGGAAGAAAACACAAAACAGCAAGTGAGGGTAGAGAGATAGGGAAAGCAGAGAATTGCAAGACCGTTGGGGTGATCAAGTCCTAAGTCTCATGAGAAAATGTGGCTGCACAACCAGACAAAGAAGAGACAGAAAAGGGGAGAAAAGAACAGATCCTTGAATTTAAACTTTTCACACAAACTGACAGTATCTCTGCCAGAAACACCACCTATGGAGAAGGAAAAGACTATGCAAAAAGTTGGTCATCAGCAATATGTAACCGCAGCTGCAGAAAATTAATAAGGCAAATGGCCCAGGTGGGTGCACTAGAAGCAGCGCAGGAAAATGACGCATTTGTATTGTGCCCTGTCTCAGTCCATTAAATGAACATGAAACACAGTGCTCGCGAAGGGCTATGAGGGCTATGAAGCCTTGAGCCAAAAAAAAAAAAAAAAAAAAAAGTATTTTAAAACAAAACAAACCAAAAAAAAAAAGATTAAAACACAATGAACCACACACCATAGGTACAACCGGAATAAGCAGAAAAAGGTGCTGAAGAACCGAAAAAGGGGTTCAGGATAATGGGAAACAGGAATTTACCAGGTGGAAGAAGCAACAATTCAGCCACAGGCTCATGGAAAGGGGTGCGTATTAATGCCAGAAGCCTGGGTAACAAGATGAATGACCTTCAGGCATGGATGACGGTGTCCTGTATGGATCCTGTGGCAGTCACAGAGATCTGGGCATCTGACCACAACAACTGGGATATCGCAGTCCCTGGGTATGCGCTCTTTAGGAAAGACAGGAGGGGTGTCGGGGGAGTAGCACTCTATGTTAAGAAGGGGATAGAGGCCACATCCTGTGAAATGGGCCTTAGAGAAGGAGTGGAATCCCTGTGGGCTCAGCTTAGTTCATCCTCAGGAAAGAAAATCCAGGTCGGGGTGGTATATAGACCTCCAAACCAAGCAGAGGACAAGGATAAGGTGCTTTTGGAGGAAATCAAAGAAATGTCACTCAAAGGAGAACTAGTGGTAGTGGGGGACCTAAACATGCCAGATGTGGACTGGGGCATCCTGGTGGCTAGATCATCCAGGAGTCAATCGGTGGTAGAAGCCTTACAGGACTGCTTTCTCACACAGTTAGTCATTGATCCTACTAGGCAGAACAACCTCTTGGATGTGGTGCTCAATAACTCAGAAAAAAGTGAGGCAGTCAGAGGGGGGCTCTGGAGAACAGTGACCACAACTTAGTTTGGTTTAAAATAGCCTGAAGGATGTCAAATCCTAATCAAGGGCAGAAGTCCTAAATTTCAGAGGGTCACATTTCAATAAAATGAGGGAACTAGTAAGTGAAAAACTAAGATTCACTTACATTTGGTGGTAGAAGATTACAAAATGGGGCTGGCAGTGTAGCCTAGAAGTTAGAGTAACGAGCTGGGAAAGAGCAATTCCCCCAACTCTTGATTATATGCCCTGTTAAATCTGATTGACAGGAGCTAAACACTGGGTATAGTAAGGGGTGTGGAGTAGGAGGGGCATACCAGGAAAGGAACAGCAGCAAGTGAAGAGGTGACTGCTCTCTCAGTGGAAGGGAAGTAAATGCAAATCTAGGAGCTTTCATTATTACTTCTTCGCATTGATATTGCATTGGGGAAAGGAGGAGTAGGAGTTTGAAGAAGGTTGTGCAATGGCTACTTAAAGTCTGTTTTTGAGTGTGGATAGGAAGGATAGGAATATAAAAAGCAGTTGCTCAATATATCTAAACACGTGCAACAAAGGAGGTAAGGGAAATAAAGAAAATGTTTTGCACTGATAGAGGGAGAGGGGAGACTTGGGGGAGTGTTTGGTATCCTGCATCTGGAAGGGTGGGGGTTGCTGGTAGGCAACGACAGCAATGGGTAGGGTGGTAGGCTGCAACAACTGTGGTGCACCAATCTTTCTAAAAATTGCCTGGAGTGTGGGAGGATGTTTAGTGTGCAACCACATAGAAAAACTTAGAAAGGAGATTGAGGGTCAGCAGGAGGAACTAAGACAGGCAAGGCAGATTGGGGGTGGGTTTAGCCCAATACTGAAGGGAGGAAGAAGGGGAGATGAGGGAGGGCGATTTAAGCCAACAGTGGTGAGGAGAGGGTCAGAAGAAGGGAAGCAGAGACAAAGGGGCCCAGGCCAGGAAGAACAATTGCCGGGGAAACCAGGTCAAGAGACAAAAGACAAATGGAAGGAGGAGATAGGGACTTGTGAGGGGAGGCGAAGAAGTGGCAAAAGTCATGGAGTGGAAAGGAGAGAACAGGTTACTATGAAGAGAGAGGGAGCAGGCATTTGTGAAGGGCCTTCAGAAAATATTTGTGCACTGCTAGAGAGGAAGAAGGTGGAGGAGGGAATGATGAAATTAGAGGAGTAATTGACAAATGCCTGGACCAAACTGAGCGGGAGAAGTTCTGGCTGGGAGAATTGCAACAGGGTAAAAAGGAAATAATGTGCAGGAGGAAGAAGAGGAGCTGGAAATGAGAGAGGGAGATGAATGGAAGCAAGCAGGAGTAAGAGGGGTGGAATCTTAGTGCTGGGGACCCAATACTAAAGGAGTTAGGTAGGTAGCAAGGGAGAGGCATAATCGCATTTGGGTGGAGGCCATGCCAGGAATGACAGCGGAAAGGGTAGGACAGTCTGTTCTGAAATATGCTAGAAGGGTAGGGACAAGCCTCATTTAATTATACATCTTGGGACAAACGACCTGGTTGACAAGACAGTAGATACAGTCCAGAGGAGGTTTGAGGAACTAGCACAATTATGTGAGGGGCGGAAGATCAGTAACTTTTTCAGAGATACTCGGTGCCAAAGGCAAGCACAACAAGAAAGCTGAGAATAGAGGAATTTAACAGATGGCTAAGAACCTGGTGTTGTGCTAAAGGGTATGGGCTGTTTGGGGTGGGAGGGACTGGGAGGACAGTAGTCTCTATGCCAAGGACAGACTACACTTGAGTGAGGAGGGAAAGAAAAGTGAAACAGAGGATGGAGGAGCATAGAGGAAGTTGGGAATTTAAACTAGGAGTGGGGGGTGGCAGTTGGGGAAGAGATATGCAGAGACCACAGGTTGGGAAACCATATGAGCTTACCCCCCATAACAGTGACAAAGGACAAATGGCAAGTACTGTTGGTGATGCTAGGAAAGGAGGACAGGATGGGAGGGGGGAAAAGGGTGGAAGGTGGTTACCCTTAATGCTAGGAGCCTTGGGAGGAAAACTGCAGAGTTACAGGTTCTCATGGCAGAGGGAGAGGTGGACATTGCAACCATCACGGAAACATGGGCCACCCAATACAATGACTGACCCCTGTCTGTACCAGGGTACAGGTTATTTAGGGACAGGTGATTGGGAAAGGAGTGGGGTGGCACTATATGTGAAGGAAGGACTGAAGTGTGTAAGGAGGAAGGGGAGGAGGTAGTACAGAGTCACTTTGGATGCAAATCCAGGATTCCAAGAACAGGATTCTTAGAATGGGAGTGGTGTGCAGGCCACCATCTCAGACGCGGAGGTTGAGACAGTGAACTAGCGAGACAGATCAGGAGGACCTGCGAAGGTGTAGTGTGTGATTGTGGGGACTTCAACATGCCAGGAGTGGACTGGAGCACCCCAACAACCAGGAACAGAAGGAGCAGGTACTGCTGGATGCCTTCCAGGACAGCTCCTGCTGCAAATGGTCAGTGAACCAACCAGGTTAGGGAATACCCTTGACCTTGTGCTGGCAAATGGAGACTTTGAGAGAACTTACGAGTGGAGGAATCGCTTGTCAGGAGTGACCACCACTCAGTATGGCTCACATTGATATGGGCAAGGAAGGAGGAATCTGGCACAATAGTGCTGGACTTTAGGAGGTCCGACTTGGGAGGATGGGGAAGTGGTAAAGGGTACCTGGCCAGAAGTCAAGCTAGTATGGACACTAACCAGAGGTGGGAGCTCATAAAGCTGGGGATAGTGGAGGCAACCAAAACTCGCTGCAAAGCCCAGAGCAAGAAGGCTAGGGCTAAGAAACTGATCTGGTTGAGCAAGGAGGTCATGGAAAAGGTAAGGAGGAAAAGAGCTGCCTTTGAAGTACAAGAAACAGGAGGGGGAGGACAGGGAGGAGTACTGACAGAATCAAGGTGGTGACAAGGGTAGGGGAGCCAAAGCATCTACGGAACTCAGGCTGGGCACAAGGCATTAAGAAGGGGGAGAAGTACTTCTTTAAGTACATCAGGGAGAAAAGGAGCTGTAAGGACCACATAGTAAGGATTAGGAAGGAGGGGGGTTGGGTGGAAGCAGGGTGCGATAAGGCGGAAGCACTAAATGAGTACTTCTGGTCAGTATTTACTAAAGAGAAGAGGGGGGTGACACCCAAGGTGGGAGAAATGGCAGAAGCAGGGTGGGAAGTGGTGACAGATGGGGAAATCATGGAGATCAGAGTTCGAGAGGGTTTGAAGGCACTGAGGGTGGACAAGGCGCCAGGCTCAGATGGCATCCACCCCAGGGCACTGAAGGATGGCAGAGGTCCTTGCAGGACCTTGGCAGACCTATTTAATGCCTCACTACATTCGGGTGTGTACCTGAGACTGGAGGATGGCTCATTGGTGCCCCTCCACAAGAGTGGCCCCAAGGATGAACCGAAACTACAGACCAGTGAGCCTCATCCATCGTGGGTAAGCTAATGGAGACTATCCTGAAGGAGAAGCTTGGCCCTCCTAGAGGCCAAGGACTACAGGACAGCAGACAGCATGGCTTCATAAGTGGCAGATCCTGCCAAACCAACCTGGTCGAGTTCTATGACTGGGTAACTAGGCAACTGGACAGGGGCCATGCAGTGGATGTCCTGTATCTGGACTTCAGTAAGGCATTCGACTCAGTGCAACGTGGAAGGCTGGGAAGAAAGTTAGTAGGCACAGGGGCGGGTGCAAAGCTGGTGAGATGGGTAGGAAACTGGCTGCAGGAAGGCAACAGAGGGTGGTGGTGGGTGGGGAGCTCTCACCCAGGGCAGTGGACGAGCGGTGTTCCACACGCTCGGTGTTGGGACCATGTGTTGTTTGGGATATTCATTGCAGACATTCGCGGGATAAGAGCAAGATCACCCGCTTGCTGGATGATACCAAGGTAGGCTGGGTGGTGGATGACCTAGGGGATGGCAGGGTTGCAGGATGATCTGGCAAAGCTGAAACCTGGTCAGACACTCTGGCTACTGGTCTTAATGCCAAAAAGTGCACAGCTGCATTTGGGATGAGAAGAACCCAAGGAGGAGTTACCAGCGGGGACTGGAACTAGCCCAGACAGAGGAGGAGAAGGATCTGGGTGTGTCACAGGTCAATGAACAACTCGGCACAATGTAGGAAGGCAGCTGCAAAGGCCAACAAAATGCTGGGTTGTATTAAGGGAGATATCCTCGAGAGGGAGGAGGTGATTCTGCCACTGTATAGGTCATTAGTTAGACCACACCTGGAGTACTGCGTGGTACTGGCGTCCGTGATTCGAAGAGGGACATTGTTACTGGAGGGGTAGCGCAGGAGCGACAAAGATGATTAAGGGGCTGGGGGACTTATCATACGAGAGGAGGTTGAAGGAGTTGAACATGTACTCACTGGAGGAGAGAAGAGACAGGGGTGACATGACTGAAACCTTTAAATACATGAAAGGAATAAACAAGACAGGTACAGAGGGGCTGTTCAAAGTAAGGGAGAGGAGGGACACCAGGGGCCATGATATGAGACTGGAGCGAGGAAGGTTCAGGAGGGAGATGAGGAGATACTTTTTTACAGAGAGGGTGGTGGCTGGGTGGAATGCGTTACCTGCTGAAGTGGTATGCAGTAGAACAGTGGACTGCTTCAAACGAGGATGGGACAGGACAAGGGGGGGGTTAATGAAGGGGAAGGGTGGAAGGGAAGGGCAGCTGCAGAATAAGAGGTGTTAGCTGCATATTCGAGCAGACTTGATAGACCTCTAGGCCTTTATCTGCTGGCAAATTTCGTATGTTCGTATCCAGCAGACCAGAGTTTGATTCCCCCAATCTCTACTTGCATACAGTGTGACTCTGCTTATTCCGGTTGTACCTATGGTGTGTGGTTCGTTATGTTTTTATCTCGCCTAAACTTCTGTGCTTCTAACTCTGCCAACAGCTCACTCTTAGATGTCATCTTAACTTCACATCCCCATAAAATCTCACATTCTGCAGTTTTCCATAACGACATGAGCGACCACAGTATCATTGTATGTACAAGATTCCAATCTAAAACTCAGCAGCACCCTAAATTCAGAATCAAACGCTCGTTCCATAAATTCAACTCAGTAAATTTCCTAACCGATATAACTACGATCAGGTGGCAAGACCTATATCTTGCCAAATCTGCTGACGCCGCCGTCTCTGTCCTAAATGACAACCTCACCACCCTAATTAACAAGCATGCTCCTCTTATTAAAATGAGGGTGCGGAAAATCTTGCATCCGTGGTTCACCCAAGAGCTCAAATCTGCACTTACCAATAGAGACAAGCTATGGGCTAGGGCCAGGACACAAAGGACCCGCAGACTGGCAGGCGCTAGAACTGCCAGAAATGCCTGTGTTAAAAGTGTATGTGCTACTAAAGCAAACTTCTACATCTTCACTCTGGAGCAGGCCAAAGGGAACTCCCAAAAAATCTGGAAGACACTGAGATCCATTGAAGGCCATCCTGCTGCTTCCTCACCAAGATTCTGGGCAAGGACGGGATGGTTGAAAATAAACTGCAAATCCTCGAAGAACTTAACCTTCACTTTGCCACTGCCGGGTTGGCATTCGACTCCTCCCCATACGCTAGCTGACTGAATAGCAACACTAGCCCAGATACTACACATGCTACTCCACCTCATCCCTTCCAGTTGTGCCTGTTTAACTACAAAGAAGTCGAAGACATAATTCTTAGCCTTGACACCAAGAAAAGTGCAGGGGATGATGGCCTTGAATAATTTTTCTTGGGGTTAGGCTATGCCTAGCTCACAGCCCCCATCCTTCACATCTTCAACCTCTCTATTACCACAGCCACTGTTCCATCCTGCTGGAAATCTGCCCATATTCTTCTCTCTTCAAATCAGGAGATCCTTGTGACTTAAACAACTACCGTCCCTATCTCTATCTTGCCCATTCTCTCCAAAGTGGTGGAAAACTTGTATACAACCAACTAAAAATCACCTTGAAGCGCACTAACTCCAAACCTGGCCCAGTCTGGCTTTCAGGTCAAGCACAGTACCATCTCAGCCTTGGTGTAAGTCTCTAATGACTGGATCCATGCTATGGACACCAAGAAGGTTACTGGTGCAGTCTTTCTAGACCCCTGTAAGGCCTTCAACACTGTAGACCATCACCCCTAATCACCTGTCTTGCCTACATAGGTGCCACTCCACTTACCTTCACAGTGGTTTAACAGTTATCTCTCAGGAAGGACACAAAAGTCAAAGCTGATGGCCTACTGTCTGCCCCCTTCCAACTGCCAGAGGAGTCCCTCAAGGCTCCATCCTAGGACCAATCCTTTTTTCTCTGTACATCAACAACCTTGACTCCCACATAAAGAACTCTAGCATACATTTCTTTGCGGACGATATGGTTTTGTACGCATCAGGCTCGTCCTTAACTGAAGTCAGGGAAGCACTCCAAGCTAACTTTATCCAGTTAGAAAGCAACCTTATCGATGCCAAGCTTCTCTTAAATGCCAAAAAAACCAAGACAATGATTTTCTCGAGACTTGCCTTGTCTGATACCCTACCTACCCTACCTAAAAACTTCATAGTTACCGCCCTAGGTGAACCCTTGGAAGTCGTACCTACATTTAAATATCTAGGTATGTGGATAGACAACAAGCTTTCCTTTAACAACCACATCAAGGATCTATAAAAGAGGCATAAAGCACGCTTGGGTTTCTCCTTTAGAAATAGGACCTTCTTTTCTCTCACGACCCACAAAAGACTTGTCCAAGCAACATTCCTTCCCTTGCTTGACTATGGAGACATTATCTTTATCTCCTCCCCAACCTTGAGCCTATCTAAACTGGACGTACTCTATCACCGTGCTCTTCGCTTCCTTACTAACTCTGCGCATAGGACCCACCACTGTGATCTTTATGCAGCAGTTGGGTGGACCTCTCTTGCCACCAGCGCCTCCTGCATGCCAGCATTTGGACCCTCAAATTACTACTCACAAACTGCCTGTCTATTTAACGCTCTCATACACAACTCGCATAGCGCCTACTCCCTAAGGAACCGACTTCATCCTACTAGATGTTCCCAGGACACGCACTCACAGCTGGCCAAACAGCTGTCTCATATGCCCTCCCAAAACACTTGGAACCAACTACAAGACATGCTGAAGCTAACCAGCATTGCATCAATTAACTCCTACAAAACACTAGCTATCTCTAAATTAAAAGACATATGTAGGTGCTACTAGGCCCCCAATGCCAAGTCAACTTCCTAGGTACCAACTGGCCCTCTACTTATTAAGCTGAAATGTGTTGCATAATTTAGGGCAAGGTTAAAGCTGGAATGTACTGCATATATAACATAAGGACTTCTATTGTGTATACCTCTTGTATTATATATATTTTTTCTTTGTTGTTCTACATTTTATATCTCCTGCCTATGTAATTGCGAACTGTATTTGTACGTGCCTCAGGACCTTCTTGTGAATGAGCTTGCTCAACGGAGTCTTTCCTGCAATAAACTTGAACCTGAACTAACCTCCCCAGTGCTCCTGGGTCACCCCTGAAAACAGGCACTTGTGCCTAGTGGGCCTTACCTGGTTACCAAAGACTAAAATAAATAAGAAGACTTTTGGAGAATGATTAAACAAACCATCACAGAGGCCACAAAGGCATGTATAAGGACAGTGACCAAAAGAAAGAGACACAAACCACTCATTTGGTTCATGAGTCATGTTAGGACAGCTGTTAGGGTGAAGAGAGAAGCATTCTGCAACCTGCAAAGTAAGCTGGGTAACGATCTATTGGAGGAATACATGCTAAAGAATAAGGAGGCTAAGTCGGCAGTGAGACAAACAAAGGCGGCTGCGGAACATCAGATAGCTAAAGGTGTCACGGAGGGGAACAAACGTTTTTTCAGAAATTTGCAAGAAGAGAGAAAGAAGGGTGGAGGGGTAGCTAAAAATCAAGGATGGGGATAGGATAGTGGAAGAGGACAGGAAGAAGGCCACCATTCTCAACAAATAGTTCTGTTCAGTGTTCACCAAAGAACACAGTGGTCCAATGCCTGACGGTGGCATTACAGCACACGGCAGGAGAGTGCCAAAAATGGAAACACCAAGTATTACTGCAGGCAGGCTCAGAGAGGTGCTTGAGCATTTAAAGATCGACAAATCTCCTGGTCCGGATGGAATACATCCGATGATAATTCAGGTGTTAGCAAGTGAGTTAGCAGACCCCTTAATGCACCTGTTTAACCATTCTCTCCAGATGGGAGTCATACCTAATGACTGGAAAAGAGCAGATGTAGTGCCTCTGCATAAGGGTGGTAGCAGGGAAGAGGCCAGTAACTACAGGCCGGATAGCCTCATATCAGTGCTAGGAAGGCAAATGGAGGCCCTGATTAAACAAGACCTAGTAGACTACTTGACTAAGTATGGCCTACAGGATGACAACACAGTTTTGTTACAGGCAGGTCGTGCCAGACAAACCTGATTACTTTATTTGATTGGGTACCTAGGGAAGTGGATGGTGGCCGGCCAGTGGACCTCCTCTATTTTGACTTCAGCAAAGCTTTTGATTCTGTACCACACAAATGCTTGCTGAAGAAGCTAGAGGATCTGGGCAAAGCAAGATGCATTGTTAAGTGGGTGCGAAACTGGCTGCATGGAAGGAGGCAAAGAGTGGTGGTTAATGGAGAGATGTCAGAGGAGGGAGAAATGACGAGTGGGTTCCCGCAGGGCTCGGTCTTAGGCCCAGTCCTGTTTAATGTGTTCATCAGCGACACTGGAGTAGGTATCCAGGACAAGACTGCACTGTTCACAAACAACACTAAATTAGGGGGAAGGTTGGCCAGCGAAGAAGCAGTGATAATCATACAAAATTATTTAAAAAGGTTAGAACAATGATCTAGTATTTGGCAGCTGAAATGTAATGCCAAGAAATGTAAAGTGATGCATATTGGCAGGAATAACCCTAGAACAATCCATTGGCTAAACAGCGTCAAACTCAGTGACTCAAAAGAGGAAAGGGATCTAGGAGTTATTATTAGCAACATCCTTAAACAAACCAGCCAATGCAACGTAGCATACAGTAGGGCCAATAAAATGCTGGGATGCATAGGGAGAGGAATTGACAGTAGGCACAGGGAGGTGAGACTTCCACTGTACAAGTCTATGGTGAGATCCCATTTGGAATACTGTGTACAGTTTTGGAGACCATACCTTAAGAAGGATAGGGACAGGATAGAGACTGTTCAGAGAAGGGCAACCAGAATGATACAGGGGCTTCAGGGGCTGCTGTACAAGGGGTGGCTGGCGGCGTTAAACATGTACACACTTGAATCTAGCAGAGAAAGAGGGGATATGCTAGAAACCTTTAAATACATGAGGGGTTTAAATCCAGTACCCTTTGCTGAACTACTCACCAAGGCTCCCAGCTCAAACACGAGGGGGCCTGAATGGAAACTGAGGGGTGGGAGCTTCAGGAGGGATCTTAGGAAGCACTGTTTCTCAGAAAGGATTGTGCAGCCATGGAACAAACTACCTGCAGAGATGGCAGGAGCTAGGACCGTATCAGCATTCAAAAGGGGGTTGGGATAAGGAGTACGCTAGAATCAAATCCGCAAGGGAATCTATCAGCTAGGACCCAGGATCACCTAAGATCTTGAGGGCAGACTTGATGGAAAGGGAAAGGGGGGGACATTGTTTAACCAGGAGTAGCACACTAAGCCGACGCTTGTTTCCAGATGTGACCTGGGAGCACAAGGAAATTAACTGACTTGTTCAGGATCACACAGTATGCACCTAGGCAGTTGTGGGATTCAAACCCAGGTCTCTAGATCTGCAGCTCAGAGCCTTAACCCACTGTGCTATACTGATCTTTGGTTTTCTTCTGCAGTCACCTTTCTATGTTTTAAACTAGTCATCCTCCCAACTGAGAAAATGCTGGAAACAGTAAAAACACAAGGCTGAATCCAACAGGAACATACCGAGCTGCTGTTCACAACAGATGGAGGGGAAACTGTCATAAAAAGGAAAAATCCCCCAGACTTATGGCATCTTGACACCAGGCTGAAAAAAGGCAGACCAAATATACAAGAAAATGAAATTTAAATATCTGTACATTTTCTTTCTCCAACGGCTGGTCTCTGGGCTTCCATACTGATGGGCTTTACCTCGTGATGCTATCATGCAGGCAGGAATCAAAACTTTGCAGCCTGGATATCCTCCCCTCCACTTCCTGTGCACACCAGTTCTTCCTACAGCAGTCCAAATCTGGTAGTACTAAATAAAACTTGGAAACAAAAATGAAAAATATTATCCAAACATTCGGCCAACTAGCCACATTTGTACATTATGGGAGGGAAGAAGCCCGGAGACCAGCCATTGGAGAAGGAAAATTTACAGGTATTTAAATTTCATTTTCTCTCTCCTAAGCTGGTCTCTGGGCTTCCATACTGATGGGATATACTAAAGCAGTACATCCCCTGACATCCCGGGTGGAAGAATGCAATTGCCCTTAAGCGTCCACCACCGCCTAGACAACTCTTCGTCCAAAAGACGCCTCAGCCGAAGTCGACACATTCAGTTTGTAAAACTTGGTGAATGTGTGAACAGATAACCAGGTAGCCGCCCTGCATAAGTCTGCTGGAGTACTGTCTCTGAAATCCACCCACGAGGTGTCCATAGCCTGGGTTGAGTGGGCTTTCACTGGCCCAGGCAAAGGCACTCTAGGCTGACTGTAGGCAGTGGTGATGGTTGAACGGATTCATCTGGCTATATTCTTTAGAAGCTTTTTTGCCCATACTCTGACCCACAGCGAGAATGAGCGAACTAGAAGGTTTGTGCATTGATGCTGATCTTTTAATGTAAAGCTTTACCACTCATCTGGGGTCGAGAGAGTGAAATTCCCTCTCCATGTCATTTTTTTTGAGTGAGGACAGAAGCAAGGTAGAATAAACTCTTGGTTGCAATAAAACGGAGACAGTACCTTAGGCAAAAGCCTGGATCTGTTCGGAGAGCTACAGAGTCCTGATGAAATCCAGTATAAGGTTCTTTAGTTGACAGAGCTCCCAGCTCACTGATTCTTCTGGCTAAAATAATGGCTACGAAAAAGTGACTTTCCTCATGAGATGTATAAGGGATGTCTCCATGTGAAGTTCAAAGAAAGCCTTGGTCAATGCTTTGAGGACCACATTGAGTCTTAAAGGGGGTACCTTTGGTTTAATTGGTGGGCGTTTTAGAGTTGCTGCCCGCAGGAATGTGCTAACATGGGGATGAGAATCCAGAGACTCCCCTGAATCTATTAACAAGACCACCCCCAATGCTGAAATCTGAAATCACAAGGTGGCCAACTGCAGCCCTTTGATGAATCCTTCTTGAAGGAACTGGAGCAGAATAGGTAACAATATTGGCTGGTTTGGTGTTTGTCGGGATTGAAGCCCGAACAGGAATCTCCACTAAATCCTGTAGTACACTTTGGAGGAAGATGTGCGACTAGAGTAAACCAACATCTCAATCACGGGAGCTGTCTATCACTAGCTCTTTGAGAGTTTCCCGCTCAATCTCCAGGCTGAGAGGGACAGGTTGTGCAGATTGGGATGTAGCACAGGGCACTGATGAAGAAGGTCTGGGCTGATTCAAAAAACTATAGGTGGTTGCCTTGACAGGTGAATCAGAAGAGGGAACCATGGACGAAGGGGCCAGTGCGGGCAGACTAGTATTAGCTCTGACCAATCGAGCACTACTTTGTGGAGAACTCTGGATAGGAGCGGTATGGTGGAGGAGGCATTCAGAAGACAACACTGATCCCAATTTAGGGAAAAGGCATCCTGAGCCACTGCTAGTTCGGCCTTGGCTAGGGAGCAGAATTGCCTGACCTTGGAGTTTTGCCAGGAGGCAAAAAAATCTACCTGAGGACATCCCCAACATTCTGTGAGGACTTGGAAGGCACTGTCCTTCGGCTCCCATTCCCCCAGTAGGACGTCCTTGTGACTGAGCCAGTCTGCCGTGATGTTCTCCTGACCTGGAATGTACACTGCCATCAGGCTTGCGAGGTGATGTTCAGCCCACTGAAACAGCAGAAGAGATTCCTTGAGCATTCACAAGCTTCTTGTGCCGCCCTGATGATTGATGTACGCCACTGATTCTCATTTGGTGTGGAAGCCCCAACTTGAGACCTCACATGATATTGGTCCTCAGTCCTCCAATGAATGGAGGTCCTCATCTTGTGAGAAACTGGAATCTTTTGGTCCTCACTGTGTCTGGACTGGGACCACAGTCTGAGGTGGTTTGCCTGGATGGGTTGCATGTGAAGTAGTGCCCAGGGGACTGTACTGACCAGAGAAGCCATAGTCCCCATGAGCTATATGAAGTTGTGAGCCGGCAGCTGGTGGGCCATCTGAAATCTCCTGATAAGCTTCTGCAGGTCCTCAAATTTTGTTTCCATGGGAAACACTCTGTTCATTTGCGTCTGATAGTTCCAGGTCAGCAGTGGAATTAAGGAGCTCTTCTTCCAGTTGTGACCAACTTGAGTGCCGAGAGGTACCGTACGACCTTGGCCACTGCTTGTACCACTTGCCAAAATGCGGTGCTCTGATGAAAATAGTGTGCAAATAAGGTAAAAGCTGTAATCTTTGGCTCCAAAGTCAAACTATGACTGTCACTAGGACCTTGGAGAAGATAGCCCCTGGTGGCAGAAAATTTGTAATTGCCTGGAACAGCGCACATTTTATGCTGAGTTGCCCAAAATGGGCGATGGTACCACATGAGGTAATGGTGGCTCAGAGTCTAACTCGATTAGGTATCCCTTGCCCATGATGTCTACACCCATCTGTCTGTTGTGGTATGGACCCATGCTTTGTGAAAACTGGAAAGCCTGCCCCGTAGCAAGAATGGGGCCAGGCTGTGCAGCATGCAAGGCCGAGCCTGGAGCCTGTCAGCAATGAGCCCTACTAGAGGATAGGTTTTAAGTGTTTTATTGATGCTGTTGTTCCCCCAGGCCTGTCGGATGACACTTCCTCCTCCGGAGCTACGCTGGTTCCGGGAAAGGAGCCCAGTTTTTTGCCCAAGAAATTCTGCGTTGCCCTTTGATATAATTTCGGCATGTAAAATTCTGCCAGTGATCTGCTGACCCAGACTTTTCTCTGGTCTTAGACTGTGGCAAGCATGCCACAGCGGTTTCCCCTGGTTCTTTCACCGTTTCTTTGAAGACAGAGCTGGACAGAAGATAACCTTAATGCCACTGGGGCCTGCTGACCAGGACTTATCCCTGGTCTTTGTCTGCAACCTGCGCTCCATAGTGGTTTCCCTTGATTATACACTACTTCTTTGAGAGTTTATTTATTTATTTATTTATTGAAATCTAGGATTACAACCTTTGAGCTACAAGCTCATTTATAAAGACTCCACGTGGCCGGCCCGTTGGCACAGCGGTGGGTTTCTGCTTGTGGCTGGCGACCTGGGTTCGGGAGCGGACCCGGGTCATCGGAGGGCAGCGGGAAGAGAAGGATTAAGCGTCCCACGGACTGCTCTCCTTCTGGGGGAGGGGAGGGGGGAGCAATCAGCGCACTGAGGACTCCTGGTGGAGGCCGGGGGATCTCAGGTGACTGACGCGTACAGTTTTGGGAGGCGGGGCAGATGCTGGCGTCATTGCACTTCCCCACCTCCATAAGGAAAACAGCAGAAAACCAAGGCAGGCAAGGACCATGTCTCCATGAAGCCCTCCCGGAAGACCTCGGTTCACCACCGTCGCTGCAGGTGCCCCAACTAGATATTGGCTCCGTGGTCACGGTAAATCGTGGCCATGGCCCCGCCCTCTGGGGGGCGAGCCGGGGTGGTGACTGGGGGACCTCGGCAGCCATAGACGGTGGTGGGAGCTTTCAGGGGCCGTGACCAGGGCTGATTAATGACGGGGTCCTGCCGTAGAAAGAGAAAAAAATAAAATAAATAAATAAAAATAAAGACTTCACGTCAGGCATACAGGAAATCAATATACAGAGCACAAATTACAGGTGCGAAACACAGAGAAAGCTGTAGGGAAATAATTACATAGACTTGATAAATTGTTTCAGCAGTAAAACCGAAAAATATACAATATTAGAGGATAGAAGGTTAATTAGGCAGCACAGTAGGCCTTGAATAGGAGGAAGGGGAATAGGTAGGCGAGGTGAAGTGGGGTGGTGGTAACCTCAGGCTACAGGTCACTTTATCGAATGGGGGGTAAGATGGGGATGGGGAGATCAGGCAGAAGGTGAGGAGGAGTTAGTCGGGTGGGTTGGGGAACATGTGAAATGGAAAGGAGGGGCAGGCATGGGAAGGGGGAGCTGGAGGGATGGGAAAAAGGGGGGTGAGTTCCAAGTAAGTGGTAAAGAAGTGCTGGCTTGGGTGTATTCAGTATCAGCTACACAGAGTGGAGATTAGGGGAAGCAGGAGCATACCTGTTGGTTAAACAGGTGAGAGTTAAGCCATGACTTAAACGGGCAGAGTTTACTGAGAGCGGTTAGCTCGGGTGGGAGCAAGCTAAGCCAGAGTGGGGCTCTGTATTCAAAGGATCTCTGCCCTTGAGAGGTGCGCTGGAAGGGGACCTTAATGGAGAAATTGTTTGATGCCCTGGTAGTCCTAGTGGAGCCAAACAATAGACAACCTTTGTAGGTAGCACTGACCAAGGGAATCTTGGAGAAGCATCTGCTTGCCAAGCGTGAAGCCAGAGGTTCTGCCACACTGAAGTTTGATAGAACATGGTTCTAGCAGCACATCTGGCTGCTGCCTCCGACACATCTGCTGAATAAATGGAGGATAACCCAAAGAGCTGGAGCTTCTGCAGTGCCACCTTGTTTTTCTCAGAATCTTCTGCCAGCTGGAAGCCAGGACCCTGGCCCATGAAAGAGGGGCTCTGGCTAAGAAAGGATTAGCTGTCGCTGCCTTGAGCTAAGGTAATGAAGCTAGGAAGGCCTTCTTAAGATGCATCCACTTTCCTGACCACTAGGTCTCAAAGTTGTCTCTCCCTCTGCTGGACTAATGGTTTTCTTTGTCTTGGCAAGATGCACAGAAAGGTGCTCCTCCTCGCCAGAGGATGGGAACTTGACTGTCTCTCGAGTCGCCATCCTGTGGACCCTCCGCTATGTGGGTTTGAAGGCTGCAATTCAGAGCATGGGGGGCCCAGGGCAAATGCTCTGTCTGGTGATTCTATTAGATCCGGAGCCGATGAGGTGTAGACAGTTTTTAGCCCTCCTGTGCGAATGCATGCACCTCAGTCCGAGCGACCTGCCACTGATCCAAACAAGCAGATGAGGAGGGGGCCTCCACCGGGTCCTCTACCCTGGAGGTTGCTTCCTTCACACACCTCAAAACAGAGGTAGCCAGCAGAGGTGGCCAAAAAGAAGAGATTTCCATTTTCTTGGTATCTCCTGCTCTTAGAAGGCTTGTTCACCGACATAGTGTGGCCTAATCTCAATGCCCCTGAGGAATGGGGTGCCCTCCCACATGAGCCTTGGGGAGTGATTCCCAGTGTGAAAACCTGTAAAAGTGGCCAAAGGAGGAATGTTACGGCTTGATTCCAATGCCCTTGGGGATCACCACGCTCCTAAGAACTGGAGCTTCTGTAAGCCGTTATACCCCAGCGCTGTCTTCAAGAGTTGGAGGCCTTCTGGGTTATCTTTTGGGGACCCCCCCCAAAAGACTTCCCGAGTTTATTGCTGTGCTTGGAAGAAAAGCTGCTTGCTAGCCCCTTAAATGCTGCTCACAACTGATCCTGTGAAATGTTATAGCTATGAAAGCCTTGGAAGAAAAGCTGATTGCTAGCCCCTAAATTACTTCTGGGGGGTGGAGTGGGGTATGGCGCTGTTGATGAGGAGCGCAGTCGACAACTCCAGAAGCACTGAGGGACTGTTATCGTCCACGAGTGGCTGTATGAACGCTTCTAGCCGCTGACGAGGAGATCGTCAGTTACTGGGGTTGTTGGCGCTGATGAGTAGCTGTATGAATGCTTCCAGCTGTAGAAGAGGAGATTGCCAATTACTACCATCGATCGGGAGTATGCTCTTTAACACAATTTACTGTTGTTGATGGGGAGTATTCTCCTTAACCGTATGTATGCATATGTATAATATATATATATATATATATATATATATATATATATATATATATATCCCTGTTTCTGAGGCCGTGATGTTGATCGATGGCTTTTTACAGCTGAGGGGAATTTCAAGGCGGGCTGTGCAGCAGCACGGCTGAGCCCCAAATCACATGAAAAACTCTGCTAGGAATGTGGGCCAGTCTGTACAGCGTGCAAGGCAGAGACTGGAACCAAACAGGAAAAAAAGAGCTTTTGTAATGCTGCTCTTGTCCAATGCTGAGGATATCCAGAGAAAAATAATGAGACTTTTAGTCTGACCATGGGTGTAGGCAGGCATACTCCAAGCACTCCATGGTGTGCAATTTTATTTAAAGGGGGTAGCAAATATGTTCTGAACTGCGTCCTTTTTCCATGAAAACTAACAAAGAAAATACTGAACCTTTCTGTAATTTTATTCATAGGAGTCAAAACTAGAAGGACTGGTCACTAATACTCTCTTTGCATCCCATGGACAGTACAACTTTACAGGCTCTGGGCTGGTATATGGTGTCTCAGGGAATAGTGCATGGCATTTATATTTACCCATTCATGGCAACAACCACTGTCATGAGATACAAAACTTGTATTTATTGTGCCAAATGAGCCAACAATCATGGTCCTGGTGTACATTTGTATATTGTCTGGCTACAACCGGGGTAGCAGTGAGTCCACTTGGTGTGCAGATCTGAAATCCTGGCTACACCCCTGAGTCTGACGTCTTCAGCCCAGCCATGAGGAGACAGAGCTTTACTATAGAGTACCTGCCTTTTGGAAGGCAGGAAGTAAACTGGTGTGCACAGGAAGTGGAGGGGAGGATATCCAGGCTGCAGAGTTTTGGTTCCTGCCTGCATGATATCATCAAGAGGAACAGCCCATCAGTATGGAAGCCCGGAGACCAGCTTAGGAGAGAGAGAGAAAAGGCTCTTATCTAACATCCTTAAAACAGGCATGTACACTTTACGCAGACCTTTATCCACAAAAGCTTTTGTGAGAAATAAGCAGGTTTACCAATTTACATTTAAGAGTGATACAGCTGAATTTAGAGAGTATTACTTGTAGAAACAGTCTTCCTCCAGGAATTACATTTAGGGGAAACAACTACAAAAACTGTTAAGATTTCAGTCACAGTTAGGAGCTACATGACAAGTGCTGTCATCTCTACATACTGGCACACAAAACTGAGGCGCTAAGACTGTAGAATGTTCATATGCCCAACATTTCACAGCTGTGAACCATCCACTGAGTCCCAATCAGGGTACATCTTACCCAGTTATGTAACTGGTCAGTGATGATTATAACCAGAAAACCATCACTATAATTATCTTTATACACACCATGTATAATTATGGGGTGTGTATAATGGAGAGTGCATTTACACTTTCACCTCACAGGTGAGTGTGCATCTTCCAAAACAGTAAACCGGTAATTACAAAAATAAATAAATTGAAGGAGGGAAGTGATACTCCCTCTGTATAACTGCTTGGTGAGGCCGCACCTTGAGTACTGCGTGCAGTTTTGGAGGCCACACTTAAAGAGGGACATTGAACTCCTGGAGAGGGTCCAGAGGAAGGCAACCAAAATGATTTGGGGCTTGGGGGACAGGACCTATGAGGAGAGGCTCGGAGAGCTAAATATGTACACATTGGAAGAGAGAAGGGACCGAGGGGACATGATAGAGGTCTTCAGGTACATGAAGAGGGTAAATAGGGGAGGAACAGACAGGGTGCTTCGAAAGAAGAAGGAGGGGGCCACTAGAGGGCATGGGTGGAAGCTGGAGGGGGGAAGATTCAGGGGAGAAAGGAGGAGGTGCTACTTCACTGAGAGGGTGGTGGATCCATGGAATGCACTGCCTAGGGGGCTGGTGGAGAGAGACAGTGGAGGGGTTCAAGAGGGGGGTGGGACAGGTACAGGGGAAGGGTTCTGGAAGCAAAATCCAATGCAGCAAGAATATCCGGAAATGGGAAGGGAGAAGCCAGAGAAGGCGAAGGGGGCAGCAAGGTCAGCACCCAGGGTGGGGGCTGACCAAACGAGCAGACACGAAAGACCATTAGGCCTATTCTGCTGGCATTTTAGTATGTTAGTAAATAAATAACAAGTGGTATAAAAATCTTCTGTCTGAGATACTTTATATATCACTCAAGCTTTGCTGTCATAGTTTATGCAGTATTCCACACATCTCAAGTGTTTAAAAGTCTTGTCACACACCACTCCCTGTGCATTATTCTATGCATTATAACTTCTCAGTCATAACTCCGTCTTTGGGATTGATCTACAGGGGAGGAGAGGGTTACTCCTCTGCAAGCGGGTGCCCCCCCTCCACGCACCCAGGTCTTCCTGTCTGTGGTGGGGTTGAGGCACCGGCTTCACAGTTTGTGGCTGAGTAGACCTCCCTCATAATTCTTGGACTTGTGGCTGATTTTGTTTTTTGACTTCAGATTATTTCCCCTGCACTCTTGCAGGAATTTACCCGCTACCTCGCAGGTTTGGAACTTTTGTGTGGTGACTTGTAAACTGTAAGCTGCCTACCTGCTGGAGCGCTAATCCTGGCGGGGTGCCAAGCGGGACTCGAGATTTTACCTTCCTAACTGTTTGAAAGTGAAAGGGCAGCTAGCAGGATTGGTGAAGTCGAGGGTAAATTCTTCCTGCCCACCAACCCCGTTCCCTCCTCCCCTTTAATACTCTCGGGCCACTCCCCCTTAGCCCTTGCCATCCTTGTCAGCCAATCCTATTACCTCTCATTTGCGCCTGCCCTGCATAGCCTTATTTATACTGGGAATCTACTGCAGGGAATAGGGTGATCCTGTTCTTGTGTACAACTGTGATAGGGAAATGTGTTTTCTACTGAAGGGATTAAGTTGAACCTGTGCTTGTGTATAAATGTGGTTGTCTTGCGCCATCCTGATCTGAAGTATGAGTTGGAGGTCTCCTGTATTTCTTGCGGAGGAGCAGTGTGTGGATATAGTTACTCTGCCCTGTGTCCTTGTCTTTTTTACCCTGTGCCTGGTCAACTCTGTGGAGCATTGTGGGGTAAACTGTGTCAACACTTGCACAGCCTCAGTGGAGTCCATTGTGCCAGCAACCCCGAGTCCTCCTGTCCGAGGACCCTGCTGTCTAGCCTGCTCTATCCCACACCTGGTCCCCCCTTTTTGTTTCTTTGGCTGGACACTGTCACATGACATGGGGAATACTAAGCTCCTTATGAGGTGGGCCATGCCCCCACCCCTGAATATTACCACTGCCCTCAGACTGCTCACCATGCAATGCTTCCCTCTGTTATTTGATGACTATGCTCCTCCCATGGAGAGCCCCTGGGTTATGCTGGGACAGTATGATATATCTGACTTCACCCTCTCGAACCTAATTGCTTGTGACAGGCAGCCCCCCTGGTCCATCTGCTGTCTTGATCTTAGGAGTTTTTGGTATCCTGTTATAATCGGCAGGAGCTCTGGCCACAAGTCATGTGGCAGGGGTGTCCTCTCCCCATTGAGGCATCTTCTATGGCTTTTACTTGTGACTCTAGCCCTCTCGGGGGATACTGAGCTCAATCCTGGCCCCCATCAACCCTCCTCCCCATCTGTGGGCCAGTCGAAAGGCAAAGGGTTGAAAATAGCCCACCTAAATATCCATAGCCTCCTGCCCAACCTGGCCGACCTCCTTGCGTGGGTCACTCTCCATAAGCCAGACATCCTGGGAATTACGGAAACCTGGCTTAAGCCGTCAACTCCTGACTCGGCTTGTGCGCTTCCTGACTTTGACCTTGTTAGGCAGGACCGTCCGGGGAAAAAGCAGGGTGGGGTGTATCCTGGTCTATTACAGAAGCCACCTTAATCTAATGGTCTTGCCTGGACTACAGTCTCCGCAGTCGCCCTATGAATTGCTGCACACAGTTCTGTCACTAGGCAATACAAACAAGCTTCACATTGCCTGTACCTATAATCCCCGGGGACATATCGGGCTGTCCACCCTCCTTGACACAGTTGGGAACAATGAGCTGATGATTCTGGGCGATCTTAACCTGAATTGGCTCAGTGGTAATGCCAAGATGTACTAGCTCCTGCTGGCTGGGCTCTCATTGTCCCAACTCATCAAGGAACCCACTAGGTGGTCCTCCGCTGGTGGCTCGGGCTCTCTCCTAGATGGGTCCTGTCCGATAGGCCAGAGAGGATTAGCTCTTCTGGAATGCTCCCTGATTCACTCTCTGACCACTCCCCTGTGTTCTATGTTTGGAAGGTCCCCTCCTTGAAAATTCCAAACAAAGTCCTCCAAATCCGGGACTTCTCCTGGCTCGACCTGGGGTCTTTCTATAACAATCTCAGGCTTACTGACTGGTCCGGGGTTTGGAATGCCCAGGACCCAGCCTCTGCAGTCAGTCACTTTCTCAGGGCCTTTGGGGTGCTGCAGGATAGGCACGCCCATCTCATTAGGCAGAGGGTAAGGGGGTCAGCTACTAAGTGGCTGCACGGGAGCCTTCTTACCCTCATGAGGGCTAGGAATAAGTGCTGTACCAATTTCAAGATCACAATGGACCAGGCCATATTTCAACAGTATAGGAGGCTCCAGAATGAGTGTAAGAAAGTGATCAAGGCTGCAAAAAGTGAATTCTGCAAGGCGACTGCTGAATTTGGCAAAAGACCCCAGGACTTTCTGGAGAAACATAAAAAACATAGTTAGTGGTTCCTCCAATGGTGAGGCCACTAATATAGTTATTGATGGTATTAGTTGTAACAATCCACTCACCATCGCCAATGCATTTAACGCTCACTTCTAGGACCTGTCTGGCTACACCTCCCTCTTCTCCTCCAGTGGAGGTGATAGCTGTGACCAGGGCCCCGCTTCATAACCGGCGACCACCTCCCGACCGTTATTCTATTTCCAGTCTGTGATGGCACAAGAGATGCAGAGATTGCTCTCTGGTCTCTCCCCCTTCTCCAGTGCTGGGTACGATGGCATGGAACCCAAGCTCGTCTGTCCTGGGGCCTCTTACATTGCCTCCTCTGTGGCCCATATCTTCAACTTATCCCTAGCCTCTGAGGTCATATCCGACATATGGAAGGTGGCTAGGACTGTCCTCATACTTAAACAGGGCAACTCTAAGATTCTGGACAACTATCGTCCAATAGCCATTCTGTCTGCAATCAGTAAACTCCTACAGAAAGTTGTGGCGGGCAACTCACGGAGTACATCCAGTTTCATGGGTTTCTGTCTCCTGAGCAGCATGGTTTTCGTAAAGCACATAGCACATCCTTGGCCCTGGTCACTGTCACATCTGGGATCAGAACCGCTATGGACCAGGATAAACTCTTGGGTGCGATTTTCATCGATCTCTCAAAAGCCTTCGATCTAGCTGACCATGTCCTGCTCTGCACTCAGCTTGGGTCATTTGGCTTGTCACCCCCTGTACTCTGCTGGTTCTCCAACTACTTACAGGTCCGACAGCAGCTGATCAAATACAACAAGGTGCTCTCGGACACCACTGCTGTGTCCTCAGATGTTCCCCAAGGCTCTGTCCTGGGGCCCCTGCTCTTTTCCATCTTTGTGAACAATTTATCTGCTACCATTTCCCACTTCAGGTCCATTCTATAGGCAGATGACTTGCATGGGACAGACATAAGGCAGTCCTAGTGGGGGGTAGGAGGAAGTATGCTGTTGGTTAACTAGGATCTGCAGCTTATCTGTTAGGTAGGAAAATGGGCAGACTAGGTGGGCCAAGTGGTCCTTATCTGCCGTCAAATTCTATGTTTCTATGTTTCATCCTAACCCACTCTCGGGATATTAGGGTCATTAACCACCAACTGAGCGAGGACTTTAGGAGTGTCCAGTCTTGGATAACGTCCTACAAGCTGGTCCTCAACCTCAAAAAAACCCACGTCATGCTCTTTGGGTCCCTGGCCAAGATTAAGGCCTCCCCTGCACCACTGTATATCACTGGTCTTGTTGTAGCCCCGGTTCTTATCTCCAACTCCATCAAATACCTTGGAGTTACACTTGACCCTCAGCTTGACCTTGGACTCCATATCCTTAGTGTCTGCAGAGCCATTACCTGCAAATTGGGTCTAGCCTATCATGCCAAGAGCAATCTTACACCTGCAGCCCGCCTTGCGCTGGCTAGAGGTGTGTTCCTACCCACTCTCTCTGCTATGGGCTTCTCCTGTTTGCCCGTACATCCAAAACCCACCTTGCCAGGTGGGCCATTGCCTATAACAATATCTGCTGCTTTGCGTTTGCTGCCCCTCGACTCACCCACCACTGTGACCTGTACAGTAAGCTTAACTGGCTTCCCCCCCATCCAATCACATAAATTTTGTCCTGGGCTGCTTCACGGGCAAGGTCCTTGGGACTGGCACCCCATCTGGTTTGGCGGACCTCCTTGTGCCAGTGCCCCCCCATACTCCCTCAGATCCCTTGGCCCTGCTCTAAGGATTCCGGCCAAACGCACTCAAATGGGGGACAGGGATTTTGCATTGTGTGCCCCCAGACTATAGAATTCCCTTCCAGTCCAGGTTCGCACCTCCCCCCCAACAGGCTTGCTTCCAAACCTCCCTGAGGAGACACTTGAAGCTCTCTTCAGTCTGTGGCTGTCTCAAGCCTCTGTAATCTCACCTGGACCCCTGCTGAACATCCCTCTTAATGCACCGACTGTCTGCATGGATTCTGTCCTGCATTCAATTCAATTCAATTCATAGGATGCGGGGTACTGCTCTGTCGGTGCTCCCCCTTCTGGGGACTTATGCTGCATATAATTCTGTATATAAGTGGACTCATACTGTGTAATGACTTGTACATAATGCGCTGCATACAGTCTCGGTGTTCTGATGTATCTGTTATGACCACTGTACCTACTGACTTATGTTATGCTTTCTGTTGCTGACTGTGTTATGCTTTCTGTTTTCTCTCACTCTGTAACTGCCTTAAGTGCATCTTGTTGTACCATGTTGTTTTTCCTGTACTCTCCCGGGTCGTACTTGAAAATAGGCAAATGTCTTGTCTGGTGTACCTACCTGGTTAACAAAAGCTAAATAAAACATAGTGCACTACAGAAAAAAGAGATTAACTGGAATGCATTGTCAGTCTTTTAATTGTAAGAGCCAGACATGGATTGGAGAGAGTCCCACTCTGAAAGAGCCATACTTGTCAGCAGGGACAATCTTCTGGAAGGACCGGAAAAAGGAAGAGGCGAGGGCTGGGGTGAAGCATGTGAAACTGATAAAGACAGACGATGACCATCAATTCAATCATGGCAAAGGAGCAGGCGGAACCAAGGAGAGAAAACACAGCGCCCACCTTGAAGAAATGATCCCCTCCCCCCCAATTGAGCTTCTTTTGGTTAATACAGCAAGGATTCTGGAAAATACTTTAGATACTGAGAAATTTGTTTTAGCTAGTGACAATTTTCACTGGTAGCCAAAGGAGAGCAACAATGCAGAGCACTGTTCCACAGGCTTAACTTTTTTAAAGCTGTATCTTATTAAACTTTAGCATAATACCAGTTCACATGTCATTTTAATATCACTGCTCCAGGGTTGTGCCTGAAAATAGGCAACATTCTTGTCTAGTGCACTTACCCGGGAAACACAAACTAAACAAATAAATATTCTTCTGGAAGAGACAAGAAAAGTAAAAGCCATCAAATAACTGAGGAAAGTCTCTTTCAAAACTGACTTTTGTGGCTTCAAATCAGAACAGTCTGAACAACATGGCAGCTATCTCTCACTTAGCAAGAGGAATTTGTACCTGTAATACTTTTGGCACTGTATATATGTCACAGAAATTATCTGACTGATCCTGCCTTCACTCAGCTCTCAAAATAACTAACAGGTAGAACTGCCTAGCAAAAGTCATGATTGGAGGTACTGTCGAAGTACCAGAAGTTCACAGGCAGTGGCTGGAGGGGAGCAGCAGTGAGTTAAGTGTTCAGTGCTGCGGTCAGGTGGCTATTGTTACAGGATAGTGGGACAAAATTCAGAGAGAGAAATTTAAATACCTATACATTTCCTTTGTTCGACTGCTGGTCTCCAGGCTCATCACTTTTGGGAGGTTCTTCCTGGTACCACGTGACAGGCAGGAAGCATACAGACTTCTGCAGGACAGCTATACCCTTCCGCTCGTTTCCTCCAGATGTCAGTACTTCTACAGCCTTTGTTCTCTGAGGAAACACGTAACTTGCAAACAAAATAAGAAAGGTTAGTGTAACTTGCAGCAGGAGGCAAACTTTCAGCATTCTGAGAGGGACTGAGCCTGGAGATCAGCAGTCGGAGAAGGAAAATTTACAGATATTTAAATTTCTATTTCCCTCTCCTAAAGCTGGTCTCCGGTCTCACCACTTCTGGGCTATACTAAAGCAGTATATCCCTCCACTTCTTGGATGGGAAGAATGTTTATAGTCCCTTACGGGTCCACCACTGCCTGGAGGACCCTACGGTCAAAGGATGCCTCGGCCGAGGCGGCGACATCCAACTTGTAGAATTTTGTGAATGTATGGATGGATGACCATGTGGCTGCTCTACACAAGACTGCTGGAGAAGCCTCTCTGAAGTCCACCCAGGACGTAGCCATCGTTCGGGCTGAGTGAGCCCGCACTGGTTCTGGCAAAATGATCCCGGCCTTCTGGTAAGCCATGGCGATGGTGGAACGAATCCACCTAGCAATAGCGTTCTTTGATGCCTTCTTACCCATATTCAGGCCTGATGTAAGGATGAATAGACTTCAAGTCTTATGGACCGAGTTAGATCTCTTGATGTAAATTTTGAGAGTTCTCCTTGGATCAAGCATGTGGAATTCTCTCTCCTTCTTGTTCTTGGGGTGAGGACAGAATGAGGGAATATTCAAGACTTGGTTGCAGTGAAAAGGAGACATCACCTTTGGTAAAAAGGCTGGATCAAGTCTTGATGAAATACAGTGTAAGGTTCTTTGGATGACAGGGCTCCTATCTCACTGATGCGGTGGACTGAGGTGATTGCAATAAGAAAGACGGCCTTCATAGTGAGATGAATTAAGGATGCCTCCTTTAAGAGCTCAATAGGAGGCTTGGTGAGTGTTTTGAGTACTAGGTTGAGCCTCCAAGGTGGTACTACAGGTTTTACTGGAGGACGCTTCAATGTTGCTGCTCTCAGAAACTGTCGAACATGAGGAAGAGCTCCTAAAGATTAGCCAGAGTCCGCCAACAGGAGCGCCCCTAAAGCAGACATCTGGACTCTTAAGGTAGCCAGTTGGAGGCCCTTGTCGAAACCCTCCAGACGGAACTGAAGGATGGTAGGCAGAGACACAGAGTCATATGGTAGAGAGGTGTCTCGTAACCAGAACAGGAATTTTCTCCAGATCCTACAACGAACCTTGGAGGATGAGGTCCACCTAGATTGAATCTTCATTTCTATGACAGGTGCAGAGAAACCTAACTCCTTGAGAGTTTCCCGCTCAATCTCCACGCTGGGGGAGACCGATTACGAGGAGTGGGGTGCAGCATTGATCCCTGATGTAGTAGGTCTGGGCTTACGTAGAACACCAGAGGAGAATGAAGGGACATTTAGACTAATTGGGGAAACCACGGTCTGTGAGGCCACCGTGGGCAAACCAGAATCATCTCTGCTTGATCTTGGGCAATCTTGTGCAGCACCCTTAATAAGATTAGAATTGGAGGAAAGGCATACAGAAGATCAAACTGACCCCAGTTGATGGAGAAGGCATCCTGTGCTATGTCCTTCTCGTCCTTGATGAGAGAGCAGAACCACGAAACTTTGCAATTTTTTTGGCAGGTGAAAAGATCTACCTACGAGTGGCCCCACCGCACCGTGATGAGTTGGAAGGCACTGTCCTTGAGCTCCCACTCTCCTGGCAGGATGTCCTTTTGACTTAGTCAATCTGCTGTAACATTTTCCTGGCCTGGGATGTATGTGGACCTTAGACTCCCCAGGTTGTCTTCCGCCCACTGAAAGAGAAGAAGGGTCTCCCGCAGCATCCAAGAGCTCTTTGTGCCTCCATGGTGGTTGATGCAGGCTATTGTTGACCGACTGTCCATGAGGATGTCCAGGTGGGAAAGCTGCATCTTGGAACTGCTGCAGTGCCAGGTGGACTGCCCGCATCTCCAGTACATTGATGCTGTAGCGAGACTCCACCAGAGACCATTTGACCTGTGCCAAGAGCTGTTCCGAATGTGCCCCCAGCCCCGGAGGCTGGCATCGGTGGTGACTCTTATCTGGTGCGAGTGTCCCAGATTGAGACCCCCCATGATGTTGCTCTGCTGAGTCTACCATATCATGGAGTCCTTCACCTGGTGAGATACCTGAATCCTCTGGTCCATTGTGCCCCTTGATTGGAATCACTGTTGGAGGAGGCCTGACTGAAGAGATCACATGTGGACTAGCGACCAGGGGACTGAGTCTGCCAGGGAGACCATTGTTCCTATGAGTTGCATGAAGGAACGGGCTGGCAGAGATTGAGCTGCTTGGAATTTGTAGATGGGAGCCCTCAGTTCTTTGAACTTCGACTCTGTGGGGAAAACTTTGTTCTGGATCATGTTGATATTCATCACCAGATGACTCAGAGAATGTGATGGTCACAGGGAGCTCTTCTTCTGGTTGATTATGAACCCCAGAGAGAAAAGGCACAGGGTGACCTCCGTCACTGCTTGGACTCCTTGATCGAACCCTGGGGCTTTGATGAGAATGTTGTCCAGGTTTGGGAAGAGCTGGATCCCTTGCATTCGGAGGTGAGCGACCACCGTCACCAGGACTTTGGAGAAGACTCTGGGGGCTGTGCACAGACCGAAGGGCAGCGTCATGAATTAAAAATGGTGACCTTCCACTTCGAACTTGAGGAATTGCCGGTGTGCTTTCCGGATGGGAATGTGTAGATAAGCACCTTGCAAATCTACTGAGGCTAAAAAGTTCCCCTGATGGATTTTTTCGGATAATGGAGGACAGGGTCTCCATCTTGAATATTATGTGATGAACAAAGCCATTTAGAAACTTGAGAACTTAAAACTGGCCGGAAACCTCCCGAACATTTTGGCACTATGAAGAATAGGGAGTACACTCCTCTGTTCCTTTCTGGAATGGGGACTTGTTCGATTGCTGTTGCCTTTATGAGATCTGTAATCGTTTGCAGGATTGCCACTCATTTTACTGGGTTGCTTGAGACTGGCGAGGGCACTATGTGGGGCACAGGGGGGCCAGGAGTTGAACTCGATGAAGTAACCCTCATGAATTAGATCTCACACCCACTTGTCTATGGTGGTGTGGACCCATTCTTCGAAAAAGCTGGAAAGCCTGTCCCCGATACGTGGATGGGTCCGTGAGTCTTCACCACAATTTTTTGGAGTCGCCCTCAGAATCTCGGGCGCCTCCCCTCCCACACCGAAAGCTACGTTGGTTGCATGAGGTGAACCAGGATCGTCTGCCTGGAGTCGACTTGTTCTGACCACTGGAATAATTTTGGGCACGAAAATTCTGTCTGGATCCCAAAGCCCAGGGCTTGTTCCTTTTTCAGGATTGCAACATTTGCACTTTTGCCATTTCTCTAGATTCCTTGACCGCCTCCTTTACACTTAAGCCAAAAAGAAGGCCTCCTTTGTAAGGGGCATTTACCAAATGCATCTTCAAGGAGGCATCTGTCTGCCAAGTCCGTAGCCTTAAGTTGCATTGAGCTGAGGTCTGGTAAAACATAGCCTTTGCTGCACACCTGACTGCCTCCTCCGATACATAGCCAATTAGGCCGAAGCTAAATGAGTTGCAGTTGCTGTAAAATGGATTGATTGTCCTCTGGCTCCTCCGCGAGCTGGAATGCCAGATCAGTGGCTCAGGAGAGGGCAGCCCGAGCTGAGTAGAGGTTAGCCGTAGCTACCTAGAGGGGCATTTTGGTGGACTGAAAAGCTTTCTTTAGAGAGGTGTCCACTTTTCTGTCCACTAGGTCCCACAGGGAGGCTCCACCCTTTGCTGGGATAACCGTCTTTTTCATGAGGGTTGAGATAAGAGGGTCTATCCAGGGACAGTCGAGCCATTTCTCCAAAGGCTTCTTGTCGAATTTCAGTAGTTTGGTTAGGCGGCAAGGGACGGGAAAAGAACGCTCTGGTCCCTGCCATTCTTCCTTTAAGAGGTCCTCTATTGCTGGAGGGATGGGAAGAGCAGTTGCTGGCTTTGAAGCAGACACAAGCTGGAATACTGGCTTCGCTCATTTCGGCTCTGGAGAAGATGAGCTCTGGTGGATCTCATCTGACACCTTTTTAATGAAAAAATCTAGATCTTCCAAATCAAAGTTTCTGGCTGGTGAGGACTCAGAGTTGGAATCCGAGTTTGGGAGTTCCCCCTCTTCTAGAGATGAACAGCTATACCCAGATGGCGATCTGTCCCATGTGTGCTTCCCATGGGTTGTGTCCCTGGCTCTGGATCTACTCCTGGATCTGGGCCTCTTCCTCCTCCTCCTCCTGTTGCGCCATGAGGAGCGGGGGGTGTCTTCGTACAAGGATGGGAAGGGAGTGCGCTTGCTGGGGGCTTTCCTATGGGTCCTGTGCTCCGGAGACTGCTGAAGGACGTTGAAATATGAGGGGTTGAGGGCGAAGGCCCTATTTAGTTTCTCTATTAAATCTGGGGCTAGAGACCCAGCCGAGTGGCGACACCCCTCTAAGGTGGGAGACTGCCCCTGACCCCTGAGCTGGTCTTGTAGATCCTGAGATTCTGAGGCGGACACCTCATCTGCCTCATCCCAGGCTGGTGACGTTGCACTGTCGCATCTGACAAACAGAGACCTTGTGAATGTGGCCAGCATGGGTGTTCTGCACTTGTGGCACTTTCTGCCTCTGGGGGGGTCTGTCCGATTTTGCTGAGGCCATGTTATTATTTTTATCTTTATTATTTTAAGATTTGAATCCTGAGCTGTTGTATAGGCCAGCCCCTTTAAGGCTGAGGTGCCCCCGAACGAGATCTGTTGATGAGCTAAACAGGTGATGCTCATCGATGATAGAGAGATGTTACGCCCTCTTTTACCATCCTAATGGTCTGCCTCTCCACCTGCCTAAAGAGTGCGACAGCTCCCAAGTTAGCGGCCCGGTGTCAGAGATCCTGATATGTCCATGCGGCTCTCCAACAGGCAGGTGCGTCGATGGTCTAAGCCTTTCGTGACCATCGATGGTAGAGAAGCTCCGGGTGCCTGTCAACAATCCGAAATCCTTTGTGTGCTCATTGATGAGGCGGCTGCTGTGCTGATCCACTGGTCCCAGAAATCCCTTGTGTACTTGTCGATGAGGTGGCTGCTGCGCTGATCCGAAGGTCCCAGTCAAGGTCGTGACTGTCTCCTCGTTGCTCGGGGTGGGGGCCTGTAGCCTGGGAAGAAGCATCAGGGCACAGGGTGTGAGAGGGAGCTAGTCTGTGCAGCTTGCAAGGCTGAGACTGGGGTCCCTGCACTAGCGCTCAATAGCGCTATTAATGTCCCAAAAAAAAGAAACAAGTTCACTCACTGAAGAAGTCTTCGTTTCCGTCATTCTTGTGACAGAGGTCTTGCAGAACTCCTACCACTAGACAGACAGGAAGTAAACTGATGTCAAGAAGAAACGAGCGCGAGGGTATAGCCGCCCTGCAGAAGTCTGTATACTTCCTGCCTGTCAAGTGGTTCGGTTCCAGGAAGGACCTCCCAGAAGTGATGAGCCTGGAGACCAGCTTTAGGAGACAGAATTGCGGATTTTTGAATCAGATCCATATATTACAAAAAAATAGCAGCAGAGTGTGTATCACAAGAGAGTAATACCATCGAGAGGTTCTGGGGACATGGGAACCTCTTGAGCTTCACTCTTGAGGTTCATGTCCCCAGAACCTCTTGATAGTATTACTCCCTTGTAATACACACTCTATCTATTATTCTATTTACTATATGAATATTTTTAGTGTATTCCATTGTTCTAAATTCTTTTAAATATTTAAATTATTGTACGTATAATTTATCATAATTCATTGTTCATCTAAATTTCAGTTTGTTCAATACTGACATAAAATTTATTCACAAAAAGAAAATTCGGTTGCACATGGTGGACACAGTACGTTATTTAATTAATCATTCAGTATGGATTTCACATTCAAAATGTAACCCCCTTCTCAAAGGGGCTCACCTTAGCTCCCGTCCAAGAGAATGTTGCATGTTGAATGGATATAGTGAGCCTGGATGCAGAGCGAGATGCCTCTCTTTAGTGCAGATTGCACCCCTTTCTTCAGTGGCTGGCAAGCTGCGCACCTCCTCCTGCTACCCCAGGGCATACAGAGTTTTCAGTGTGGCTGGAGAATGTGGGCACAGCCAAGCTACTTCTGGTGCCAAGCGTGCCCGTTCACATAGTATCTCTCTGCCCCTTTAACCCCATGCACTTACAAACAGGGTTGGAGAGCATTAAAGGAATGCCATAGCTTCCTGGGGGCACACAAACCCCATTAGCCTCTGAGAATGGCAAACTGCTCAGTTACCCAAACTCACTCTTAGCTGGGAGTAAGCAACAGAAGCTCTCAACAGAACTCTTTCACTGCACAAAGGCCTACTCGTCACACATTTTCAAGAATTTTCTTGGAATACTGTTGGACCCCAACCTCTCATACAGTGTTCATGTCGACTCTGTGGCAAAAGCAGCTAACACCAGAATTGGGCTCCTCTACAGACATAGACAACACCTCACCCCTGAAACGCTGAAGATCTGAACCTTTTGGACCCCAACCTCTCATACAGAGCTCATGTCGACTCTGTGACAAAAGCAGCTAACACCAGAATCGGGCTCCTCTACAGACACAGACAACACCTCACCCATGAAGCGCTGAAGATCTGATGATCACCTTTCAGAGTCATGTGGTCTCGATTATTGACTACAGTCTCATCATATGTGGCTCTGCCACAGTGACTACCCTCAGACGTATCTCAAGCGCCCTCAATAAGTCATGTCGGCTCATCTCTGGAGCCCACCATCTCACCCACACCTGTGATCTCTATACTTAAACTGGCTGGCTCCAGCTCTCAAATCACATCAAGTACCTAACCTGCACATCGGCCATGAAAATTTGCCTTGGCCTTGCGCCCCCTGGGGTCACAGGCCTGCTTCACATCAATAAGAATTGCTTACAGGTCACCAGGGGTTCAAAATCTCAACTCCTTCAAGTTCCCCGCTGTCACACCACCCAGGGTCAACGTTCTTTCGTCTACAAGAAAAAATTACTCACCTTAGTAATTATGTTTCTTCTATTTGGAGTCTTGCTGTATTCTGACAAGTGCAGCAGTTAGCCCCAGCCTTTAAACTGCCCTGGAGAACAAAGGGTTAACATTTCTTTCCAAAGCATAGAATGCTAAGCTTGAGCTCGGTTGATGTCTCTGTCTGTTTCCCTGTGAATGCTAACTGTCAGATTCTTACGAGCAACACTCTAATAGTATTCTATGTAGAAACTGTAAAACAAAATTTTTAATAGCCAACTGGCAACAAAAAGTTTTGGACTACCAAAAGAAGACTCAAGTAAGGAAACCCAAAACTCAATACCCAAACAGGAATATAACAAAATAAACACCCATACAAGAAGAGGGTGTAAAAAAAGCATCCCTGAGGTGCAACACTGCACCTGCCCACCCACTTCCCAAAAACAGGTTCTGAGAGGGGAGGCAGGGAGGGAGGTCAAAATACAGCAAGACTCCAACAGAAGAAACATAATTACTAAGGTGAGTAATTTTTTCTTCAAAAAACTTGAAGTCTTGTTGTATTCTGACAAGTGCAGACTACCAAGCAGTACCTCCATGGAGGGAGGGACAGAACCTACTTTGGGAGCAGGCTCTGAAGTATTGCTGTGCCAAACCGAGCATCACTCCTAGCCTGGATATCCAGACAGTAATGCTTGGTAAAGGTATGGACAGTTTTCCAGGTGGCTGCTTAACAAATTTCTAAGAGAGGGATATCCCTGGCAGCAGCCAGGGAAGCAGCTATACCTCTTGTGGAAATGAACCCTCAGGCCTGAGGGTGTTTTTTCCCAGTTTTTCATAGCAGAATTGTATACAAGACACAATCCACGTGGCAACAGATCTCTTGGTGGCAGGTTTGCCCTTTCCTACTTCTCCATAACTGAGGAACAACTGGAGGGAGTCAAACCTGTGACCCTTGGTACGCTCTATGTAGTAACTAAGGGCTCTTTTAACATCTAAACTATGTAGCCTCCTCTCTCCTGAGGAAGAATGATCAGTGAAGAAAACAGGAAGAGACACAGACTGGTTTAAATGAAAGTCTGAAACCACTTTCGGCAAGAACCTTCTATTGGTTCCAAGTACCACTTTACCCCTGTGAAAGGAGATAAAATCAGGTTCCACTGACAGGGCTTGCAATTCACTGATACGCCTGGCAGAGGGAATGGCTACCAAGAACACAGTTTTCCAAGTCGAGTACTTAAGCTCTGCTGAGGACATAGGCTGAAAAGGGGGTTGCATAAGTTAAGCAACGCAAACATTCAAATCCCAGGCAGGGGCAGGGCATCTAAAAGGAGGATTGGTGTGAAGCAATCCTTTAAAAAATGTACAAAACACAGGGTGAGAAGATAGTGAGGAAGACTTCCCCACACACAAAAAACGCAGAAACAGTTGACAAGTGTATCTTAAGAGTAGCTTGTCTGAGGCCTAGGCAATTAAGATGGACCATATAATCCAGAACAGTAGGCAATCCAGCAGTATCTGGAGAAATATACTTCTTAAAACACCAAATACTGAATCTCTTCCATTTGGAGTTATAAGTCTTTCTGGTGGAGGGCTTTCAAGAAGCTTTGGGAATATCCAGAACCCCTTGGGAAAGATGCAGATCTGCAAACTCTAACTCTTCAAGGGCCACGCCTTGAGATCGAGAGACTGGAGATTGGGTACCAAATCCTCTCCTGAGAGGATTTTAACAGGCTATAATTCCTGGGAAGAGACAGGGGAAGATGGACTGCTAGGGACAGCAACAGGGGGTACCAGGGCTGTCTGGCCCAATCTGGAGCAATCAGAATCACTTTGCAAGGTTGAGACCTTATTTTGACTAAAACTTTGAACAGGAGTGGGAAGGGAAGGAAGGCATACAGAAACTTCCCTTCCCAATTCAGAAACAGGGCACCCAAGGGGACTGAGCCCAAGACTGGAGGTCTGCAACAAAAGACAGGGAGTTGGTGATTGTCTGGAGCTGCAAAGAGATCTATCTCTGGAGTGCCCCACCTTGAAAAAATCACTTTCAGCACTTGAGGGTCCAGGGACCATTCGTGATGGCCCTGACAGATCCTGCTCAGTGCATCTGCTAGCACATTGTCCTTCCCTGGAAGGTGAACTGCTACCAGAAAGGTTTGCAGGAAATAAGCCAGGGACCACAACTTCATGGCTTCTGTGCACAAGGTCATGGACAGAGTGCCTCCCTGCTTGTTGATGTACCACATGGTGGTGGTGTTGTCCGTTCTGACCTGAACCACCTTGTTCTGTACTGATTGAGAGAAAGCTTTCAGGGCCAGAAAAACTGCCCTGAGCTTTAGGAGACTGATATGGAGAAGAGATTCTTGGGAGGACCACAGCCCCTGGGCAGTGAGGGCCCCCAAATGGGCTCCCCAGCCCAGAAGAGAAGCGTCTGTGGTAAGGACCACTGAACAAGGCTGAGTGGCAAAAGGAACACCTTGTCTTAAATTGTGCTGATCCTGCCACCATTGGAGGGCTTGGATCAAGGTCACACAGTCACTGTGATCAGTTTGGTAAAGGAATCTTTCCTCTGAGAACAAAAAGCTCTCAGATGGCACTGAATATCCATCACCTGGAATCTTACCCCTTGGACCACTGCTGTTGAAGCTGCCATGTGGCCCAAGAGCTGGAGGAAATGCCTTGCTGATCGGGATACCCGAAGGCTGAAGGAAGAGGCTAGTTCCATAAGAGCCCTTGCCCTTTCCAGAGGGAGAAAGACTCTTGCTCTGACTGTGTCCAGTTCTGTCCCTATAAAAGTAAGAAGCTGGACTGGTTCGAGAACTGACTTGGGAAGGCTGAGAAGAAATCCTAGAGAAGTGAGCACTTGCTGATGAGACTTGACTTGGTCTGGAGACTGGCCCACTATTAGTCGATTGTCTAGATATGGAAAAATGGAAATCTTTTGCCTTCTTAGAAAGGCAACTACTATTGCCAGGCACGTTGTGAAAACCCTTGTGGCTGAGGTTAGGCCAAAGGGCACTGCTCTGAACTGATACTGGCCTGAAGGAAACTTGAACCTGAGGTACTTTCTGTGGGAGCACCTGATGGGAATGTGAAAGTATGCATCTTTGAGGTCCAGGGAGGCTAACCAGTCTCCTGGCCTTAGAGAGGGAAGGATTATTCCCAGAGTAAGCATCTTGGACTTTGGGTTTAAAAGATGTTTGTTTAGATATCTTAGGTCTAGGATGGGTCGCCACTCCCCGGTCTTTTTTGGGGTCAGGAAGTACCTGGAGTACAGCCCTTTGTCCCAGTGTAGGGTAGGTACTCTCTCTATGGCTCTTAAGGCCAGAAGAGAAGAAACCTCTGCCTCTAGGGCAAGGGTTTCCGAGAGATTTGCAGGTAGAAAAGATCTGGGCTCTCATCTTTGGAAATTTCTTGAAGCTGAGAACCAGTCCTTGGCTTACCACCTCCAGGACCCACTTGTCTAATGTAACAGACATCCAGTCCTGGACAAAGTAAGCCAGCCTGCCCCTACTGGACTAGGAGAGTGGACCTGGGCAGGCCCATCAGGGTGTCTGCTTGGCAGGGGCTTTAGGCTGAGGAGTGGATGCAGCCCTGCTCATCCCCATTCTGCCTCTCCCTCTGAAGAACCTCTGTGAAAAGGAAGAAGGGCCTGTGCTTGGTAAAGGCCTTTGAAAAGCCCTGCCCTGCCCCTAGACTGCTGCCTTTGAGCTGCCTGCCTCTCCTTGGCCTGAACTGCTCCTGTATGTGGTCCTGTACTCGTCCATTTTCTTCATGTAATTCTCTGTCTGCTCCCCAAACAGAGAATTGCACACTACAGGAAAATCCATGGCTTTAGCCTGGGTATCCTGCGAGAGGCTAGTACATCTGAGCCAAGCCATTCTCCGAAGAGCCACAGATGTAGCCATGACTCTTGATGACACATCATTAGAGTCTACAGCAGCATGAAACTGAACTTTAGATGCCTCAATCCCATCTGCAGCCACCACCTCCAGCTCCTTGCTAGCTGACGGGAGGCCTGTTTAGCCAGTGCCAGTACAGTGTCCCACCTGGACTTCTGGTACCTGGCTGTATAGGCCATATAATTCGCCTGAGTCCCAGAGAAGATGCCATGTACAGCTTTTTTGCCATGGCATCAACCTTCCGAGACTCTTTGTCTGGGTGGTATGAAGCCAAGGGAATGCTTGCCTTATCACAGGCAGCAGCCTGCACAACCCCAACATGGCTGCATTGGTGGTATAAAAACTCTGTTTCTGAGCCTGAGAGTGTATACCTCTTGTCCATTTTTCTGTCCACAGGAAGTATAGAATTGGGAGACTTCAGAATTTTTTTATCTGTTTCCCAAAAGATTTGTGGAGGGGAATAGACAGTCTCCTGGACTCTGGGATGTCCATCATTTCTACATAATCAGGCTCCTCCTGATCCTCCATTGCCTCTTCAGAGGAAACTGAGGGTCTCAGCCACCTTTCTGTAGAACATAAAGTGGGAAGGGGACTAAGAAAGCCTAGGAGGGGATACACCTGAAGGTCTGTCTGGGGAGAGGTCCGGTTCCACAGGCACATCTAGACTTTCACCATCATCATCATCATCATCATCATCATCATCATCATCATCATCATCATCAAATTCCACTTCCTCTTCAAACTCCAGTTCATAAAATTCTTTCAAAGTATAATCGTGAACTAGAGGGGAACCGACTGAACCGAGCCCCTGACAAAAGGTGCCAAATCGGTCGGAACCGGGCGAAGTGATTCCACAATCCGAATCGCTCTGGCTATTTCTTCGGCGGTCGGAACATGGACTTCTGGATCCGAACCGGACAATTTTTCTTTGCGCTTTCATTTTGTCGGAACTGACCCTTGGGATCGGCTCTCCTTTTGCCCAAAGAAGTATCACCCTAGTCAGAGGGCATTCCTTTTGGTTCGGTCAGAACCGAACCGGGCTGGCCATTCGGGTCAGTGGACTTCCTGTCCTCCTTTTCCCCTCAGTCTACCTAATCTCTTTTCCAGGGTAGATTTGGGAAAATTCTTGCAAATTTGGTAGTCTGAATTGAGGTGATCAAACCCCAGACAATAAACACAGGTGGTGTGGGGAATGACCTTAGCAAAGACCTCTCCACACTAATTGCAGTGTTGAAACCCAGTGGGCCTGGTTTTTTTCTTGGGTTTCTCAGACATGGCCAACCTAACCAAACTTACCCTTTTTTCGGCAACTGCCAAGCAAGACTCCCTTATCGGTTCCTAACCGTGTCACGGGTCTTGGAAAAAAACGTTTCAAAACACGTTTTTTTTTTTTGAACTGATAAGAACTGGTAACCACACACTAAAATTTACACAAGAATTAAATAAATGATCTGTTCGGCTGAACCGATCCACACCTTTTACAAGTTCCACACAGAAACACAGTACAAAACTATCTAGTTCTGACTTCCGGTGATGTCACGGAGCCAGCGCTAGCACACTGAGACGGGCTCTCCTCCCAAACCTCCCCCAAACAACAAATCTTTGAATATTTCCCCACAAAAAAGCTTCAAACAACCATGCTAAAGCCTCCTAAAGAAAGCAGGAACCGTCTGAAACCGAAATCATCCTCTAAAAAATCGGATGTGGGTGGATGCAAGACAACCTTTCGTGAGGCAAGTCGCAGCCCTTCCCCCGCCAGCCTGCCGGACACAGATGAGAAGCAAGAACATTTAACCAGATCGCAATTTGACAGATTGTTTAATGAACTTAAAGCAATGAGAGCTGAGAATAAATCCGAATTTAAAAATCTAAATCAACATCTACTAATCCTTGAGAAGAGAGTCCAGGAAACGAAGAACAGAATCAGCAGCACTGAAGACACCTTGGCTAAGATGAACCTTGCCCTCCAAGCCTTACTGCATTATACAGAGCAACTGCAAAGCAAATGCCTAGACTTAGAAGGGGAGATCGAGACGGGAAAACATACGCATTCATGGACTACCGGAGGGCTCCGAAATGGGCCGGATGACTGAATTTATTTTTGACTTGATCAGTGATGTACTAAACTTGCCTGCAGGCTACAAACTGGGGATAGAACAAGCACATAGAGCTCTACTGGCGAAATCTCCATCAGAGTCAAGACCTCGAGCAGTTGTTTTAAAATTTAATAGGTACAAAGTCAAAGAGGAAATCCTTTCAATCGCCTGGCAACAAAAGGAGGTTAAGTACTTATTACATAGACTTTATTTTGACCACGACTATCCACCCGAAGTGCAGAAGCAAAGGTTACAATATATCCCCCTTACTGAAGATCCTAAAAGCGAATAACATCAGATTTAATACTCCATATCCAGCTCGGCTTAGAGTGATGTGGTCTGAGGGGGCCCAGATATATGAAACGCCAGAGGAAGCAAGTAAAGCCCTAACATCGAAGGGCCTCATGCAGGCCCCACTGCAACCAACTGGAGACTCCATTTCCCAGCAGAACAAGCGGGCGCTTAGTGAATGGCTAATTGCGTCAACAAAAAGGAGGCGGGGGCGCATCCTTACAACGTCATCTCAGAGCCCACTAGCGGTGATTCGTGCAGCACTGTCTGAAATGCAGCCCACGAAGGAAATACAGTCTGAGGACACACAAGACTGATTGAAAGGGGATAAGTTTTGTTTCTTTCTTCTCTCTCTGACTGGTTATCTCGCCGTTTGACTCTGTCCCTAACTGATTTCTCTCGCTGAAGCAAGTCTAGTCCAGCGCAACCTCTTGCGAACCGGGGGGGGGAGGGAGCCTACGGAGGGGTTGAGCAGACACCCTACACCCGCAGCTTCTTAATTTAAGGAGCCTCAAAAGATATACCTCCTGTTAGGTCCCAGATCAGTACTGTAATAAGGGGAAGAATAAAAATGGAAATGAGAAGGGGGGAAACTGAGTCCACCATAACACTCTACAAACCAAGATATCAATGAAAGACTGGCTACCTAAGCTTCTTGTTATGCTAAGGGGCATGGATAATTTAATCAAATAGGTTTTGGGGTATATCCAGGATGCAAAGCGCTACGAGGGTGGGGGGTCGACTACTTAGTGCCTGGACATCATTGACAATAAGCAACAGCATACCTGAAGCATACAGATGTCACGTAGAACACTGGACTGCACCTTGAGCACATTTTTCTTTTTTCTTATTGTTTTTTACTTTTTTTTCTGTGCGGTCTTAGCGTTACAGAGCCTAATAAAGAACTTGGCAGGCTCGAGGGAGGATACACTAGAAACAGTGTCATTGGGGGGAATACTTTTTGTTTTTTCTTTCCCTCACTCCCTCAGCCAGGTGTTTCCCCGTATTATAAGGGGAGGATACTTGGCTATTAGAGATTCATTTGGAATTTTTAGTGAATCTCCTGAACTGGAAGTCACTTGTTAACATAAAGTACTTAATGATGTGTTTATCACAATCTTGTTCAAGTTACCTGTTCGTGTTGTTGGTTACAGAGAGAGAAAAGTCACTGCCATTCTGTCAAGTTCGAGCACTTGCCCTTGAGTGCAGAGTAAATAATATGTTGAGGGGGGGTTATTTGCTTCATAATTATTGGTACAATGGCACGCCCAGAAGTGAAACTTATTTCTTTTAATGTAAACGGTCTAGCCCACCCTATTGAGAGCTAGAACAATTTCATACCTAAAGAAAACAAAGGCAGCTTTCTTTATGTTGCAGGAAACTCATATGAATAAAAAAGAACATGAGAAGTTGGGGAAATTTGGCTTCAGGGAAGTGGTTGCCGTGGATTACCTTGGGGGGCGTTGACGGGGAACGGCCATTTTAATTCCACATTCAACCCCTTTTGACCTTACAGACTCGTTGACTGATAAGCAAGGTAGATACTCTGCAGTCAAGGGCCAACATAATGGGTCTATGCTTACTTTAGTCTCAGTGTATAGCCCCCTGGGGCAGATGTATCGTTTTACAGAGATCTGTTTCTAAAAGTATTGCAGTGAGCAGAGTGTTATTTGATCATAGGCGGGGACTTGAATTTAAGGTTAAACCCAGCATTGGACGCCTCAGGGCAGTTTGTAAAAGTGGAGAATACTAGGGCTAAGAAGGTTAATAAGCTCCTGCAAGAACTAGGCCTCACAGATGCCTGGCGAGCACACCACAAGACCACCAAACAATATACTTATTTTTCCCACTCACACCAAGTTTATTCTAGATTGGACTATTTCCTATTGCCAACAGAAACTATGGAAGTATGTGCTTCGGTGGATATGGGAACTTCCCTGCTCTCGGACCACGCCCCCATTCAGATAAATTTAGCAATAGGCCCACCTAAGTGTTCCACCTTTTGGCGTTTAAATCTATCCCTGCTCCAAACTAAAGAAAATAAGGAAATAATAAAGGAGACCATAAAACAAACTATGCAGGATAATAATACACCAGACATATCCCCCAGTACTCTATGGGATACAGTTAAAGCCCTAGTTTAATTTAACTTTAATTAATTTAGTAGTGGGAGATAAGTTGGTAGATAATCCTTTAGAAGTGGCTAATCTGTTGAATCATTATTTTAAGGATTTACCAGATTTACAGATACCTAATCTGGGGATTGTTGCCCAGGAAGGTATACACTCTGTTACTTCTGCTATGAATAATGGGGGTTTTAATTTGAAAAATATAAGGGTACAGGATGTAGTTAAAGAATTAAAGAACCTAAAAACATCAAAACGTGCTGGAATAGATAATATCAATCCCAATTTTTTGAAATTGGGGTCTGACGTTATAGCTCCTATAATTACTTATTTCTATAATTGGAACATATAGTCTTCAATTGTTCCTGATTGTTGGAAAACGGGTGAAATTATTCCTATTTACAAGGGTGGTGACATTACAGTCCCTTCTAATTATAGACCAATTACTTTGCTCCCGATTTTGTCAAAGGTATTGGAGAAGCTGATAAATAATCAGCTTGTGCAACACCTTGACCACTTGGGATTATTAACAAATTGTCAGCATGGTTTTAGAGGGGGTAGGTCCACAAATACTGCCCTACTTGATTTTGGTAACCTGGTGGCAACATCATTGAACCAGGGAAACTAAACTGGGCAGTGTTTGTGGACCTTAGTAAAGCTTTTGACTTAGTTCATCACTAAACACTCTTGTTCAGATTACAGAATATAGGGATACATAATAATCTTTACAGTGGTTTAGATCTTATTTAACAAATCGAAAACAAAGGGTGGTCTGTGGGCCGCTGTCTCGGATCTCCTGGACTTACATCGAGGCGCACTTAGGGATCAATTTTGGTCCCTATGTTATTTAATATCTATATTAATGGTCTTCCTGATTATGTAACCAGTACTGATGTCAGACTTTATGCAGATGACATAGTATTGGTTGCATCTGCTAAAGTCCAGGGGAGCTGAGGCAGTGACTCCAGACAGATTTCTCTAATATTGAAACTTGGATAAGAAACTCTGGACTTCTGATAAGCACTGGGAAGACTCAGAGTATGATTTTTTCTGTAGGATCTTATACAAAAAAAGATATCACTGATTTGAAGATTAGTTTTTTGGATGGGACAAAGGTACAGGGGGTCAATACTTATAAATATTTGGGAGTTTTGGTTGATTATCGTTTTTCCTTTTCAGAACATATTTTGTTACAAATAAAAAAAGTAAATCAAAGACTGGGGGCATTAAGAAGAGTGTCAGGATGTTTGACTAGGGATACAAAGACTAAATTAGTAAAACAACTGTTGTTACCTGTTCTAGATTATGGTTTTCCATTATATATGCATTCTTATAAAATTTTTTTACATAAATTGGACCAGACTTACTATAGATTGGGGAATTATATTTTGGATAATAAGTCTCGAGTCCATCACTGTGTAGTTTATCAAGAACTAGGTTGGTTACATCCAACAGCCCAAGAGAATATTTATGGCTTATGATATGTCATGGTTTGATACATCTAAAATGCTCTTTAAGACATTTGATATGTCAGAACTCAGATTCTAAATATTTAGATACATTTAGGAGAACAACTAGAAAATTGCCTATGACACAAATTATGAATCGTATAGGGGATATGGTGTTACAAAATAGTTTAGCAAGGATATGGAATAAGTTACCTCGTCAAATGACTGAAATTTCTGATCCGCACATTTTTAAACTGGAATTGTATAATTATTTAAATGTTTGTTGTAGTTGTTTTTAGGCAGTAGTGATTTTGTATTGTGTTCTAATTTGTTGTGTTTTGTTTTTATTGTAAATTCCACAGGTATTTGTTGTAAATGGGGATTTATTCCCCAAAAGATTAACCTGTATAAAAATAAATTTTAAATAAATAAATAAAATGGGGGTAAATTTATAGATATATCTGCAAAGGCAAAGAAACAAATGATTAAAAGACAAAAAGATTTACAAAGTCAGATTGAGGAATTGGAAAAGCAACAGCAACATAGTTTAAATAAAGATAGAGCTAGATTACTCAAATTATTGAAAGAGGAATATTTAAAGATTTTAGATTATCAAGTAGAAAAGAAATTAATCTACTTAAAGCAGAGGTTCTATGAGGGAGGGCCGAGGGCTCTAAAGCGTCTAACCAGCAGACTGAGGCAATATAGGAGTAAGGCAACCATAACCAAGATCAGGGACCCTATCAAACACACACTGCAGTTTAAAACTGAGGAAACAGCAGAGTCTTTTCAAATATATTACCAAAACCTGTATGCTAAGGGAAATCTGTCTCCAACCCAGGTTATTAGAGAATACCTGGCCCCTCTAAACCTTCCGAAACTTACGGAAGAACAAGGGAAGGCTTTAACCGAACCCTTTGCAGACACCGAGATTACTCAAGAAATTCGGAACCTGAAGACGGGAAAGTGCCCGGGTTCAGACGGGCTACCTGCTGAATTTTTCCAAATGTTTTAAAGAGACCCTGGTACCAATACTTAAAGACACTTACAATTATGTAAACATAGCAAAAAGTCAGACACCCCCATCTTGGTCCCAAGCGATAGTGTCGGTCATTCCAAAGCCGTCCAGAGACACCACTAACTGTGCTTCATACCGTCCCATCTCAATACTGAATACCGATGATAAAATTCTGATGGTCATTCTGGCTAAGAGAGTCCAAAAAGTTCTGCCAGGTCTAATACATATTGACCAGGCGGGTTTCATTCCAGGTAGACAAACAGTGGATAACATTAGAAGAACTATCAATATTATAGACCGAATTCAAACTAAATCTACCCCAGCGTGTATAATGAGTTTAGATGCAGAGAAAGCATTCGATCAGGTCTCTTGGGAGTTCCTTCAGGAGACTCTGGGCGGCTTTGGATTTCCCTCACTGTTCTGCCAATTAATTGCTAAAATATAAAGAAATCCAACTGCATACATACGAGCAAATGGATACATATCTAACCCTTTCAAGCTATATAGAGGTACACGTCAGGGGTGTCCCCTATCCCCTATACTATTTGCTTTTTATATTGAGCCATTGGCTCAAACCATACGACTAAACTCTGATATACAAGGTATACACTGGGGAGATACGGTACATAAAATTGCATTGTATGCAGACGACGTACTATTGTGTCTATCCAATCCAGAGAATTCCATTTCCAAAAGTTTTTCAACAATTGGAAGCATTCTCCTAGATATCAGGTTATAAATGAAACAGGGCAAAAACAGAAATTTTGACCTTTAACTTCTCCCCATCACAAGAGCTTAAGACTAGATTTCCCATGAAATGGGACTGCCCCACTATTAAATACCTCGGAGTGAAATTAGGGAAATCTCTCGGATCTTTATTCAGAGATAACTATCCTCTCCTTCTGCAGAGTATTTGGTCAGACCTACAGAGATGGGCACTCCTACCTCTTCCTTTTTACTCGAGACTACAAGCTATCAAAACAAACATTTTACCAAGGTTACTATATCTTTTTCAAACAATCTCATGCATAATACCAGTAGTAGAGATAACACAGTGGCAAAAGAAAATTATGGCATTCCTATGGGCACGTAGGTGCCCGAGAGTAAATGTGCATACTTTGTATCTTCCAAGACAGGCAGGGGGGAGGGCATGTCCTAACCTGCAGAACTACTGGCTTGTGGCCCAAAGGAAAATGGCCCTACTATGGGCTCACCCTTCATACATATCCCACTGGAAAAAAATGGAACTTTATAGCCCTCCAAATGCGACTTTATCAATGGATATATTTAATCCACCTGCCCTGGTGGAGTGTGCTGCGTATCAGGGACACGCCCTGAAAATAACATTGCAGGCATGGTTTTGGGGGACTAAGAGAGGATATACTGCTAAAAAGATGTGGAGGTACAGAAATTGGTGCTTCAATTCCGAGTTTAGACCACCGAGATACCATAAATGGTACATGTGTCAATTGAAGAGGGGCATTTACACTCCCTGGCAGTTGCTGAAGGGGCAGGACGTCAGGCCATTCGAACTCCTAAGAACCCAAAACAAGTGGGTTAACTCTGACTGCATATATTACTATCAAATAAAATACTATATAAATAATAAACAGAAACAGATGCAGGCTTGGCAGGACGAAAGACCCTACCCATATGCTTTTGAGACAATATGGGAGAGTACCAACGGAAAGGGAGCAATAACCATGCTATATAATAACATGATAGCAGATAGGGGCCACAACATACAGAAGACTCAACAGAAATGGTCATTAGAGCTAGGAATCACCCTGAACTCCCAACTCTGGGAGAAAATCTTTAGAAATGCCTGGAAAACTACCTCATTCACAAATTGGCAAGAGTTTACCTGGAAGCTTAGAATCAGATTCTTTCACATCCCCAATGAGGCTAGCTAAAATGGGATTATTGTCACAAGGGGTTTGCTGGAGGGACTGTGGGAGAAATTCAGCAGATTATTCACATGTATTCTGGTTCTGTAGTGAACTCCGAAGTTTCTGGAATTAGATTTGTGTCCACTTGTCTGGTCTCTTTGGCTTATCATTAACTACTATAGCCCTGGAGCACTGTCTGCTAGGCTTCTATCCAGAGGTAAGTGTAGGGAAGGGAAGCGCAGTACCTTTGGGCCATTCTTACAATGGCCGCTATGAAAGCGATAACAAAACATTGGCTACAACTAAGCCCTCCTCTAATAAAGGATTGGCTGGCAATAATCTCTCAAATTCAACATATGGAGGACATTACTCATTCCATAAATCACCAAAATGAAAAGTTTATTAACAGATGGAATAGATGGGACAGATATCAAAGGGAGACCTGCCCAGCCAACTGAGATTCTGTATAGAATTACTGGGGGTTTTTTAACTCTAAGTACGAGGTTCCTGGGATAAATGATGACAATGTTAAAATGGGCCAGGCAGACGGTGCTTGAAGCTACATTATACATCCTAGCTCCTTCCTATAGCCCTCCCCCCATAACTTAGATGAAATAGGCTGGATAACCTAAACAAGTGCTTTGACTTGGCAGTGACAGCTAATTGTTAACTCTCTCTCTCTCTTAGTTTAGTTAATTTATAATGTTAAAACATTAATTGGTTTTACTGAACTAAAGTCTCTTTAGCTTTCTATGGGAGACAAAATATATTCAGTAAATACTGGTTAAATGTATTTAGCCCTTATCCTTAAGCATACATGGACATGACATAATATAAGATATTTGCTTTGAAAGCTAAAGCTGAAATAATGTCTGGATGTACAAACAAAAGATTTATCTTTTAAAATATATATGTATGAAACAAGGATAAACAATAAAGTATTAAAAAAACAAAACTATCTAGTTCTCTCGATACCACAGACAGAGACTGAACCGAGTTATGCGGGAAACTTTTTTCGGTTGGAAACCGACGAAAAAACGACACTTAAACCAACTTTCGAACCGAGCTGCAGGAGAAATCTCCGGAGCGACTGTTCAGTGAGGCAGAGTAAAGAATCCGACGGTTAGCGTTCAAAGGGAAACAGACAGAGACATCAACCGAGCTCGAGCTCAGCATTCTACGCTCTGCATAGAAATGTTAACCCTTTGTTCTCCGGGGCAGTTTAAAGGCTGGGGCTAACTGCTGCACTTGTCAGAATACAGTAAGATTTCAAGTTGTTTGAAAGCTCCTCTTTGGATGAACTGCCTCAACCCTGCTATCTTGACTGCCCCTACCCTGGGCATCTTTAAATCAAGACTACGGCAGCACCTTACTACCTCCAGCTCCTGTGACTGCACTCCTTAACTGATCCTATCATGCCCCAGGGGTCACCACAGCCTCTTCCCACCACCGCCCTTCTGGCTGCCCCCTCAGCCCCACTGATGTGCTTACTCCTTTTTCCGCCCCTCCCTCCTTCTCCCTGCCCTCCCACTCCCCCATGTCTCCAGCACTTATCCCCTGTTTTGTCTGACAACTGCCTTTGGCTGCACCTTTGTTGCCCTTCCCTTCTACATCCTTTTCTTTTCTTCTACGTTGCTGGTTTCCTGTCTCATCTGAACAACTAGTAACACTGTCTTAAAAACTGATCTTGTTCTACTTTACTACTAATAGTATGATATTATTGACAATTATGGTTCACTGCTTTCCCTGTATGTCTTTTGCCTCTAATATGGAACCTCTGTAAAACAGCCTTGGCTCAAAGGCATTTGTAATCCTAGAATTGAATAAATAAAAAAATTCACAATTTCTGTAATTAATATCCAATGAATGCCCGTATTGCTCAAAATACATCTACGTTTTGAGGCCCATTCCTCTTTGTCAGAGTTGGTTAGATGACAAGACACATCCATGGATTCTGGCAACTGACAACACTACCTTTGCAAGTCTCCAGGACAAATTTGCCCCCCTCACTACCAGGAGGGTGCATGGTCCAACAACTAAATGGCGTGACCATCCTCTATTATCCCTTCTCAAAAACAGAGGAAAAAGCTGGTCTACCTTCAAGGCTACCGAGCTCCTTCTCTGACTGGACTACCTACAGAAACCTCAGACATAAATGTAAGCAGGCCATTGGACAGATAAAAAGCTGCTTCTGTAAAAACAGAACTTTATCACTCTATTAGGAACCCTTGTCAGTTCTGAAGTTGCATCAAAAAAAAAAAAAAAAAAACTGGGCCAGGATGACATCCCCACCCCTACTGAGACTGAGGTCGGGTGTGTGAACTGTAACATCCCCTCTACAATCTGAAATGCACTCAACAATTTCTTCTCAGACTTCACTGCCTACATTGGCCCCCCCACCTGTCAAACTTCTCTCCCTACTACTGGACTAATACAACATCCTCCTTTTCACCTTAAACAGCTAATATTCTTCAAGTGAAACTACCTCTGACTGGAAGCTGCAATACTGAACATAGGATTTGCAAGAAAGGAGATAACCTTACAATTGTCTTTGGTTTGTAGCAGATATTCTGCAGGTGGAGGCTACTTCTAACTGAAAGGTGAAATAAGGAACTTAGAATTATCAGGAAAAGACAGTCTTTCAAGCAACAGAGGGAGGTGGATCTAGCTTTACTTTTGTTACAATTCTTAAGATTTTCAGTGCAGGAAGAGTTTAAAGCACAGCTGACTTATTTTTGGGCTGACTGCTTTCAGAGCACAAACCACCAGGCTGTTTTGGGGCTGGGGAGGTTTACCTGTGTCTGACTTGGATGTCTGGATTTTTCTCTGTTTGATTAGCAGGGTATTTTCTCTGTCAAATTGTTGTGTAGGGCACCTTGCTGACAGGAAGGCACTCATCGCAGCGGTGGGTCAGAGCTTTTAGCTGATTGTTTTGTGAGGGAACAGTTTAGGCCCAACCCCTTCCCACCCCTCACCCCACCCATCCCTGGAAATAGTTCCTTTATACCTGGAGTTCTGACATCATTTCCTCAAGACTGCAAGGTGCATATCACTGTCATATCCTCTCTAGCACACTGCATTGACAATATAAGCATACATATTGTATAATATATATATATATTTCTATGTAACCAACCAATCACACACACACAAAAAAAAAGTAGATAAACATGTGGGGAGTAGTGCAATGTAATGGCTGTGGGGCAGCAGTCTTCTGGGAGTCTTTCTGGAGGCTGAGATGCTGCCCTATTTGCAGTCAACTCTCTGCCCTGAGGGAGGAAGTTGCCAGTCTTCAGGCCACACTGGACAGTAGTAAGGGAACCTTCCCCCAGGCCACAATGGACGGTAGGAAGGGAACCTCCCCCATCCAGGGAGCACCAGAGCCATAACCACTACCTCAGAGGTTGTGAAGAAAGCACAGCAGTTGGACCACAGTGGGCTCAGGGACGCTGAGGATAGTGGAACAGAGGCACACCCAGTCAGTTGTTCCACTCCACAATCCATACACCATTCTGGGGGAGCATAGCTCCCCTATGGATGCACCCACAGAGGAGACTAAGGAGGCTGAGGACAGCTATCACAAGGGAGGCCCACAGGAAGGAGGCAGAGGACACCACAAGGAAAGGAAGCAGCTCCTGGAGGAGGACTCAATTATTAAGGGGATAGAACTGGGGGGAGCAGGGAAAACTGAAGTAAGGTGCCTGCCTGGTGCCATGGCCTGGAAGGACAGGAAGCACATCCTCAGGATCACGAGAATAGCTGCATGGGAGTCTGAGCTGGACATCATTGTCAACCTAGGGACAAATGACTTGGCTCATCATGAGATTAGAGCAGTGCAGAAGGACTTTGTAGAATTGGGGAGGGGCCTAAGACAAGTAGCACACACAGTATCCTTCTCAGAGGTGCTGCCTGTCAATGGCATGAGTGAGGAGAGGGTACTTTGCACCATGCAGTTTAATGAATGGTTGAAAAAATGGTGTGGAGCACAGGGGTTTGGCTTCATTGGGGACTGGGGTTCCACCTGGAGGGACACCAGCCTATACTGGCAGGATGGTCTGCATCTGTCCAGGAAGGGAACAAGTCTTTTCAGCAATCGGTTTAAAGGCTTCATTGGCAAGCTTTTAAACTAGTCAAGGGGGGAAGCACTGATAAGCAGCAGGAAAATCCCAGCCTCTCCTACAAAACAGAGTACTAAATGAGAAAAGACCGAGGTAGAAGGGTCAGTGGGGATGCTGCAAAAGAAGGTAAAGCCATCAAAAATGGAGAGCAATGAGTACCAATGCCCAAGTCTAAGTAACAAGCTTCCTGAATTAGTGGCCTTGATAGAGGAGGAACATCTGGATATAGTGGCAGTCACAGAAACATGGTACACAAAAACCATGACTGGGACGTAAACATACCAGGATACACTATCTACAGGAGGGACAGGGAGGGTAAAAGAGGAGGAGGTAGCTCTTTACATAAGGGAAGGAATCAAAGCAACAGAACAAAAGGGTAAACAGGAGGAGAAGAAGCACTTTGGTTAAATTTGGAGACCGGCAATGGCACCACAATCCGCACAGGGGTTGTATGCAGACCCCCTTCTCAGGGGAAGGAAATGGACAAGAAAATGATAGAAAGTATACTTAGAAAGGCAGAAAATGGGGAGATATTGCTGATGGGTGATCTGAATATGCCAGATGTTAACTGGAGTGCAGTTGCAGCAGCCACTTCAAAGAGTGGGGTTATTCTAGATGCCCTACAGGGGGCATGCCTTAGACAACTAGCATTGGAGCCCACTCGAGAGGGAGCAATCTTAGACCTGGTTCTCTCAAATGGAGATGAAGAGAGGATCACAGATGTAGAAGTGGGTAGCCATCTGGGAACTAGCGATCATCGAACAGTATGGTTCACAATAAACACAGCAATAGAGTCAAGCCATACAAAGGCAAAAGTACTAGACTTTAGGAGGGCTGACTTTGCCAAGATGGGTGAGTGCCTAAGAAATGCACTAGCAAATGGGCAGGAGGGGTGGAAGAACAATGGGGGATAATAAAAACTGCCATCACAGAGGTAACAAGCCTTTGTGTGAAGCAAATAAACAAAACGAAACGATGTAAGAAACCACTATGGTTCTCAAAGGAAGTGGCAGTGAAGGTTCAAGAGAAAAAGAAAGCATTCAGGAAGTACAAGGAATCACAGAAGGAGCAGGACAGAGAACTGTATCAGTTAAAGCAAAAGGAAGCTGGGAAGGCAGTCAGAGCAGCAAAGGCCCAAACCGAGGAAAAGATAGCCAACTCAGTTAAGAAGGGGGATAAAACCTTTTATAGGTACATCGGGAGCGAAGGAAGACCAAGGGAGGGACAGTGAGGCTTAATAAAGGGAGGGAGGGTGGCAGAGGGTGACTGTGAAAAGGCAGAGATACTAAACAAAGATTTTTGCTCAGTATTTACAAAGGAAGAGGGGGAGGTACCTAAAACAAACAGTAGAAACACTCTGGATACAGAAGTTGATACCAGCCCATTTACAGAAGAAAGGGTTCTGAAAGAACTTTAAAACTGAAGGTGGACAAAGCAATGGGGCCTGATGGGATTCATCCCAGAATTTAAAGAACTAAGGTAGAACTAGTGACACCACTGACTACCCTCTTTAACAAATCATGGGAGGATGGGGTGGTACCGAGGACTGGAGGAGGGCAGATGTGATTCCCCTTCAAAAGTGGAGCAAGGCAGAAGCAGGAGCAGGAAACTACAGACCTGTTAGTTTAACCTCAGTGGTAGGGAAAATGATGGAATCACTTGAAGGAAAGAACTGTCGAGTATCTAGAGGCCAGAGGGGCACAGGACCCAAGGCAGCATGGATTCACAGCGGGAAGGTCATGCCAGACGAATCTGATAGATTTCTTTGACTGGATGACCAAAGTAGTAGATCAGGGAGGGGCTGTGGACATGGCCTACCTAGACTTTAGCAAGGCATTTGACACAGTCCCACACAAATGATTAATATACAAGTTAGCCAGTCTGGGAGTAGGTCCCAAGATGACTGCCTGGGTAAAGAATTGGCTGGAGAATAGGACACAGACAGTAATAGTAAATGGAGTCCACTCTGAAGAAAGGGGGGTTACTAGTGGGGTACCGCAGGGTTCAGTATTAGGACCGGTCCTCTTCAATGTCTTTATAAGCGACATTGCAGAGGGACTGGAAGGAAAAGTATGTCTCTTTGCAGATGACACAAAGATCTGCAACAGAGTTGATGCACAAGGTGGGGTGGAAAGGATGAGAAGGGACTTGACAAGGTTAGAGGAATGGTCAAATGTATGGCAACTTAGATTCAATGCTAAGAAGTGCAAGGTAATGCACCTGGGAAACAAAAACCCAGTGGAAGAGTACACAATGGGGGGTGAGATACTAACAACAACAAAAATGGAAAGGGACCTGGGGGTAATTATATCAGATAACCTAAAGGTGGGCAAGCAATGTGAGAGGGCAGCAAGGAGGGCTGGGGGATACTGGATGCATAGGGAGAGGCATCACCAGTAGAAAACAGGAAGTTATTATCCTCAGTACAGACAGCTGGTCAGACCCCATCTGAGTACTGCATGCAGTTCTGAGACCCAATCTCCACAAAGACATAGGATGGAAGCTGTCCAGAAGAGGCAACTAAAATGGTGCAGGGTCTGCACCGAAGACATATGAAGAGAGACTTAAGGAGCTTAATATGTATAGCTTAGAGGAAAAGAAGGGGGGCATGATAGAAACTTTCAAGTACCTCAAGGGAATCAACAAAGTCCAAGAGGGTAGCATCTTTCAAAAAGAGTGTGCAAGAACAAGGGGCACAATTTGAAGATGGGGAGGGCGGCTCAGAGGTAATTTAAGGGAAGTATTTTTCACAGAGAGGGTTGTGGATGCAAGGAACGGCCTTCCGGAGGAGGTTGTGGAGTCAAAAACAGTGGTGGAATTCAAGCATGCATGGGACAGTCATAAGGCAATTCTAGGGGGTTGGGGTAGGAAGAAGTGGGCTGCTGGTTAACTAGGATCTGCAGCTTATCCATTAGGTAGGGAAATGGGCAGACTGGGTGGGCCAAGCGGTCCTTATCTGCCATCAAATTCTATGTCTCTATGTAAATCTGTAAGAGTCTCTGAGGTGTACAAACTTGTGACGCAGATCCCCAAATCCAAATCTGCTGGCTTCGATGGAATCGAGCCCAGACTTCTCAGGCTTGCAGCCTATGAACTGGCTTCCCTCCCAACCAGAATCTTTTACTGGGTGGGCCAAGCAGTCCTTATCTGCTGTCAAATTCTATGTTTCTATGTAAATGTGTAAGAGTCTCTGAGGTGTACAAACTTGTGATGCAGATCCCCAAATCCAAATCTGCCCCCAAATCCAAATCTGCTGGCTTCGAAGGAATCGAGACCAGACTTCTCAGGCTTGCAGCCTATGAACTGGCCTCCCCGCCAACCAGAATCTTTTACCTATCCCTCACGACTACTAAAGTACCAACCACTGAGAAAATGTCAAACATAGTGCCTGTGTTTAAAAAGGGTAACAACAAAATTACTAGCAACTGCAGACCAACTGCCATTTTACCAGTCCTCAGCAAGATCCTGTAAAAAGCTGTCTGCATCTAGCTACCCACTGTGCCAGCTTTGTGGCTAAATTATGGCCCCAGTCCTTGCGTTCCTATTTATCATCCTCCCTTTCCACTTCCTCCTATTTGCTTAGAAACTCTGACCCGCTCACCTTATCTGTCCCCCATCGGACCATCTCAGCAGGTCAGGCTGCCTTTTCCTACAGGTTCCCAAACCTTTGGAACTCCCTCTCACTCTACATTCATTGTGTCCCCTCCCCTCAGGTTTGCAATTCTCTCATTAAAAAACATTTTGTCACCCTCCTGCAACCCTCCCCTACAGTACGCATCTTTCAGCTCTGGTTTGCTTCTGCTAGGTGTTTCCCTGCTGTAGACCTCTAAATAACTTTTATCTGCCGTAATTCTGTATTATATATACACATTGTATTACAGTTTTTGTAATTTGTTGTAATTCTGCTGTACACAGATGCTTCTATTCTGCACTGTACTTGTTAACTCTCCCCCTTAACTGCTCGCTGCTACTTCATTTTTGCATTTCTATTTATGTACATTGCCTGACTTCTGCTTATCTGTTCCCCCTCCCTACAGATGCATCTGGAAACGAGCACTTGCTGCTCATTATGTTCTTCCTGGTAAAACTTTCAATAAATCAATAAATAAATCACCCATCTCTCTTCCTACAATCTCCTCTCCCTGGTCCAACATGGTTTCCACCGGAACAGTAGTACTACCACTGCACTGTTCACTATCACAAACAGTATCTCTAACTATCCTGACAAAGGGGAACTCACTGGCGCCGCACTCATAGATCTCACCAAGGCCTTTGATATGGTCAATCACTCCTCCTAGGTAGCAAACTAAGTGCCCTGGGAATCTCGGAAAATGCCCTCTGTTGGTTCTGAAGCTACCTGACCAGCAGACAGCAGTGTGTCCGGTTTGGATCTTCTTTATCTGATCCCGCTCCTGTCACTACTGGTGTTCCTTAGGACTCCATACCTGGCTGGCCCAGTGCCACGGAAGGCCAGGCGCTGGTACCTTACCTCCTACCACACTGGAGACCTGTGTTTGGGTACGGAAACGGATCGTTCAGGGGTTGGCTGGGGAGGGAGGATTGAGCATCCCCATGGCTGGCTCTCCTCCTCCTTCAGGGAGGGGGCAGTATGACCTGCTGATTGCCTGGCGTCCGAGTGGTAGCACAGCATGGGCAGACAGTACACGGCCAACCACGGGCATTTGAAGATGTCTCCATGGAGGTGCAGCTCATCCCTATGCCACTGCGTGTAGTGTGGTCTGGGGGAAATGGGAAAATGGTTGGTGCGGGCTATATGAAGCCTCGCCTGCCCACCTCTGTTCTGTGCCATCATCAAGTTTTCCCAGAATCTGGATGCTGGGGGGGGGGGGTGCCTGGGACCCGAGGCATGGGAGAGACAAATGCTGGACAAGAGAAGATGGGAAACAGGGCTGAGACCACCCATGCTGACCAGCAGGTAAAAGCTTTGTGGGGAAAAAAGACTTCATACCTAAATCACTGTCTTTCTCCCCCACGTCAACTCTGTTCATCCCTGTTTCACCAACAGTAACCCTCTCCTGTATGCTGATGACCTGGTCTTCTTTATCAGTGCCCAGAATGTGGCCAATATCAACAAACTCCTGTCTGCCTATCTGCAGGCCATTCAGTCCTGTTCCCTATCAAAGTCGCAGGCAATGTTATTTGGTACAGCCCACCGATTAGAACATGCCAACTCTGCTTTCAGTGACCTGTGATAATGGCACCCTCCCTTAATTACCTTGGGGTTATGCTTAATCCCTCCCTTGATTTTCTCTCCACGTCATTCACCTGAAAGGCAGTTAATGTTAGACTCGCAGATTCGGATTCACCCAGCAGGCCAGCCATAATCTCTCATCAGCCCGCACTGCTGTTGTCCATGTTGTCCTTCTTCCCAAGTTATCCTATGGCCTGCCCATTTTTTTCTCGAGCCTTGAACTCTATCTTATGTAAGTGGGACCTGGCCTACAGTAACATCTGTTGTTTTGCTCTAGCCAGTAACAGTCTCTCCCACCACTGCAACCTGTATACAAAACTAGGCTGGCTACCACCTGCTGCTCAACGTGATCTCTCCTGGGTGGCATCATTCACAGCATAATACAGAACCAGGCCCCCTCATCTCTTGCCTCCCTTCTGGTGCCATATATTAATGCCTACTCCCTCAGATCCTCTGACCTTGACCTCCTATCTATTCCTAGGACCAGGACTAAATTCAGTTAAACAGCCTTTACTGTTGCGGTCGAGAAACTATGGAATAATATACTTGCCAACATTAGACACTGCTCTATTGCCTGTTCTTTCCAGAACCAGTACTGCTCACACTTATTACAACTGGCAGTATGCTCCTCCTCCTAGCACCTGACTTTTGTACTGTCTAGTCTCCACTTCCGGCAGTCCCATCACTTGTCACTTTAAATACCTGCCTAACCTGCACTTCTTAACTTCTGCCAATTACCTTTATCTATGCTTCCTCAGTTATTATATACCATATTGTTTGCCTAATTGTCTAACTCAATGTCATGCCAAATATTGTCCTCCAAGACTGTTACGAACTCTTGTTAAACTCATTGTCTTACACTGTATTGTTTTAATAGTTTGTACTCTCACGAGTCGTGCCTAAAAATAGGCAAATGTTTGTCTAGCACACCTTACCTGGTAAACAAAAACTAACTAAATAAATACAATTAAAAAGAGGGTCCATGGCTGAGATGTGATCAAGGGACTGCGGATAGGTTACATATGATGTACAGCAGCCCACAGTTATATATATATTCTGGCCTGCCACAAACAGTCTTCTTTGTGATTTTGGTGCAGCAAATCACCATCACAGCTAGGAATGTGCTATTAGGGGATTATCTGGAACCTGAAGGTCTACAGCCAAGCCAGTGTAAGATGGCATTCTTAGCCACAAATTCCAACAAACTGGGCATTCTGACCAACTGGAAACTAGACTCATCCTCTACTTCTGGGGCATGGTTCAGGCGCAGAGCCACGAGTGACAGCATGGCAATGGAGAAATCAATATATAAAGAAAGGGGGAGGATGCATATCTTTTTTTTCCCCATATGTTTATTATTGGACAGTTATCCATATACAATCCATACACAGCAGCTATAAAAAATCCATATGGGACAGTCATATGCATTTGCCACAACACTTAGACAGTTATATTTCAGACTTCATTCCACATTACTGTCCTTTTTTCCATTTATTTTTCAAAAATCCCCCCCAACCCATTACCTCCTAACTATTAACTCAGTCTGTGTCCCTTCTTTCTGTCTCAACCCCATCTTACCCAGAGATCCCTTCTTTAAATTAAATAACCCGCTACCCTCCAGCAGCATTCTTTTCCCCCATACTCAGAGCACCCAAATATTCTGCCCAGGTTCTCTCAAATCTGTCTTCTGTCCCTTTTAAGCTATATGTCAGCTTGTCCACTGTTAGGACTTTTACCGTGAGTTCTTTCCACTGACCCACTGTAGGCCCCACAGCCATGGTCCATACATTTTGTATTCCTGTTCTAGCCACTGTAAGTAGCACCCTTATCCATCTAGGGTAGAGAAACCATTCCCCATTTTCTTCTCCTTCTACCCCCAACAACAATGATTTTTGGGAGATCTCAATAGGCTTTCCTCTCATAGAAGTGATTTCTTTGGCTATGTCTTGCCAGTAGGACTTTATCACTGGGCAACTCCAGTAATAATGTTGGCATGTGCCCCTATTTATTTTGCACTTGCTACAAAATGGCAAGACCCCCGGACAAAAGCTGTGCACCATAGCTGGTGGATAGTATAGCCTCTGGATATATTTGAATTGGGCTTCTTTGTACTTGTTACATACTAGCAGTCCCTGGTGGGATTCTAACATTAGTTGCCAGTTAGCCTCACTGATTTCTTCCCCAATATCCCGCTCCCACCATACCTCTGCCTTCTGGGGAGGGTCCTGAAAAAAACTTTTCCCGTCCAATCTCACAGCCCTCCCTATTAGCCCCTTCTCACACCTATTAGCCCCCATTATCTCGCTTTCCACATCCTCCATCAGTCTCCTTGTTTCCCCAGGCCCACTGAGAGCTGTTTATAATAGTCCCTTACTTGGAAGTATCTATACATGTGTGAATTGGGCACATTCACACTCTCTCTAACCTTCTGGAATGTGCATATACTCCACCCAGATGTCAAGGTCGCCATGCATTTTACCCCCCTTATCCTGCCATAGTTTAAATCCATCATCCTCCAAACCTGTCAGGAAATCCGGATTCCCCACCAGTGGGCCCAGTACAGTCTGGCATACCTCAATGCCTCGTATCTTCTTAATTTTCCCCCATGGACACTAGCCCGCCACCATCAGCAGATTAGGTGCATCCAGCCTTCTATACCGCCTGAGTCCCTTCTCGCAATGGTAACTCGAAATTCTCCCTGGTGCCCCATCTTCTTTCAGCTCGAACCACCCGGCAACCTCCTGTCTGTGTACCCAGTTTTGTATGTACCTATATTGTGTTGCCAGAAAGTATCCCATCATGTCTGGGAAATTTAACCCCCTTGTGCTACTGATGCTTTTAACTGTTTCAGACTAACTGTGGGGTGCTTGCCTCTCCAGACAAAAGTTGTAAATGCACTTTCCAATTTCTTTATATCCTGAGCTGTCAGGCTGAAAGGGATCATCTGCATTTTATAGAAGATTCTGGGCAAAACATTCATTTTAAGGAGGTTGATCCGTCCCATCTAGGAAATACTCAGCTCTTTCCACCTACTCAGGTCTTGTAAAACTTCCCTTATCAGCGGTCTATAATTCGCCTCATATAGGTTCCCCACTTGATTTACCACCTCAATTCCCAGGTATATAAGTGTATGCTGTACTTTTTCAACCCCCAGGCTTCCTTCCTGTTACTTCCTCCTAAAAACATGATTTCGGACTTTTGCACATTGATTTTTGTATCCGGAAAAAACTGCAAATTGTTCTATTACTGATAACACTTTAGGGACTGACACATTTGGTTCTGCCAAAAACAGTAGGACATTGTCCTCATAAAGAGATATGACATGCCCCCCCTCTTCCCCTGATACCCTTTATATCAGGTTCATCTCTAATTTTGATAGCCAAAGGCTCTATTGCCAACGCAAACAACAAGGGTGACAGGGGGCATCCTTGCCTTGTTCCCCTATATAATCTGAACTCCGGAGTTCCTATTCCATTAACTAGAACCTGTGCCCTCGGGTGTGCACAGAATGCTCCTACCATCTTTACAAACTCTTTCCCCAGCCCAAATCTCTGCAGAATATGCAGCATATATTCCCACTCAATTCTAGCGAAGGCTTTTTCGGCATCCACTGAAAGGACACAGGCCTCAACCGGGTGCCTCTCCCCCCACCAGATGACATTCAATAGCCTCCTTAGATTATGGTAGGAGTGCCTTCCTTTAACGAACCCAGTCTGATCTGGGTTGACCAACAGGGGGAGTACCTCTTCCAATCAATCAGTTTGCTAAAACGCTAGTCATGATTTTGCAATCATGATTCAGGAGCGAGATCGGTCTAAAGGACCCGCATTCCTCCAGGGAAGAACAGTGATCAAAGCCTGGCAGCACATGCCAGGGATCCCTCCCCCTTCCCATGTCTCTTGTAAAATATTACACAGTGAGCCCGCCACTTCCTCTTTCAACAACTTGTAAAACTCTGCCCCCAGCCCATCAGGTCCTGCAGCTGTTCCATTTTTCAGCTGACTGATCGCATTTTTAACTTCCATCACCGTTATTTTTTCCCCAGCTTTTCCCTTTGTACCTCATTTAGACTAGGTATTTCCATTTCCTTAAGGAAGCCATCCTTTTCTCCATCTTTCCCTTGACACTCAGCCCTGTATAACTCCTCGTAAAACTCCTTAACTCTATTATGGATTTCTCCTTCCCCCTTAAGTATTTTGCCCTCCCTGTTTTTAATTTGCACTACCCTATGGCTACTTTTCCCTCCCTCCATAAGCCAGACCAAAAGGGAGCCTGCTTTATTGCCCCACTCATACATCCTCTGTTTTGCAAAGAAAATGTCAATATTCACTTCCTTACCCAGATTGAGATTGAGCATCTCCCTTGCCAACCTAAGCTCTCTCTGTTTTTCTTCTCCTCCTCCTCTCCTAATTACTTCCTTCTCTAGGTCACCTATTTTGACTTCCAAATCCCTTTGCTTCTGCCTTTTTTCTCTTTTTTGCTTAGCTGTATATCCAGTTATGACCCCTCTTATGAATGCTTTACCAGTTTCTCAGTATATGCCATTGCTTTCCACCGTACCCTTGTTTGTCTCCTCATAAAATTTCCATTGTTCCTTTACAAAACCTCGAAACTCCTCCCTCGTCAACATATATGTGGAAAATTTTCCAGTGACCCCTCTGTATATCATTCTGACCCAGGGCAATCTCCATTTCCACCATGGCATAGTGATATAGAAATACTGGGCTATGTCCATTGCTCTAGTATACTGGTATAAATCTCTGTGAATACATACATAATCTAGCCGTGACCAGGAACGATGTGGGTTGGAGAAAAATGTATATTCCTTCACCCCCGGATTAGCTGTTCTCCATCCATCAATCAGGCCTAACTCTGTTAGCCCAAGCAGCCATTGTTGTATATCCCCGTCCGTCCTGTCCCTATTCCCTAGGTAATCCATTTTAGGGTCTGCCACGTAATTAAAATCCACCCCCAGTATCAAATTCGTAAATTGTTCCTTAACCAGAACATCCAACACCTTCTGGTAGAAGCTCCGATCCCCATCGGCCGGTGCATATAAGTTTCCAAAAGTAATAATTTTGCCCTCAAGCTCCCCCTCTACAAAAACATACCTCCCTTCTATAGCGTCTCTCGCCACCCTCAATGTTTTAAAGGGCAGGTGCTTATGAATTAGAATTGCTACCCCCCTCGTATGCGAGTTATAGACTGCAGCATGACAACCCCCCACCCAACCTCGTACAAGTTTTTTGTGCTCACTAATTGATAGGTGCGTCTCTTGCAATGTAGCCATGGAGACCCTGCGTCTTTTAAGAGCCATTAAAATCTTTGCCCTTTTTGCGGGAGACGTAAAACCTTTTATGTTCCAGGAGACTATTTTAACCCCCACCAAAGGCTGGGGCGCACCGTTAGTCATTTCCCTAGTGTGAATGTCCCTGAAACGTTTTGGTCACAGCGCGACCTTTTACCTCTATGAGATGCCATATGACACAGACCATTCTAAAAACATTGAAAATACAAGTGAACAATCGAACAATCACAAACTGTGTAAAAATAACCCCACTTTGCCCCCCTCCCTCCCTCGGTTCATTTTCAAAAACAGCCCTTCTTTCTCCCTTCCTCCCCTGCATTGACCCTCCCTCCTCCCTAACCCCAACTGCTCTCTCCCCTCTGCATATACTACAATCTTCAGTATATAATCACTCCCCCATACACGCTACTCCTGCTCCGCCTTTCGTAACCCAAGCTTATCCTCATGCTATGTTTGCCTCAAAGTGCCCCAACCATCTATTTTGTTATATTATTACTGTACTGCCCACGCCTCCAAATGTGGTGGCTGCACCTTTGCTCAAGCCCCTGACCCCCTTCAATTGGCCACCACATACATTCCCCCTCCTCCTCTCCTGCTATATTTGTCCTTCGTGCTCTCACCAGGCATTTTGCCCCCACCAAATCTTACACAGCCACATTCCAAGAACCCACTCAGATCGTTCTCCCATCCCTCAGGGCTTCTCCACATCCCCCCACATGGTCCTCGACTCCTGCTTTTGCTAGGAATGTCTCCCTTAATTCAGGAACTATGTGTATCCCTGCATTTGCACTTTCCCAACTTAGCCCTCTTTATCGCCATGGGGGGAGACAGGAAAAAGGTGGGCACTCGCGCCCCACGGTGCCATATGCTCTTGATGGAGAAAAAGTTCTGCCTCTAGTCCACACTCGTGAGGCTGCCAGCAACGCTTCCCCCTCCCCGTATAAGTTATATAAACTTGCAGCATGATCACCCCATGAAGTAATCTGCCTCTTTTATTTTAAAGGTCCAGTTCTGTCTCTAGTCCACATCAGACAATGCCTATGGGGATCATATCCCTGTTGTTCTTTAGAGCCAAATTGTAACTCACCAGCGTTCCTCCTGCACTTACAAATACCTGGAAGTCTACTTCTATTGGCCACCCGCAGGATTGGGGGGAAGGGCAACCAAAAACAGGTACACAAGGCCATCCAAACAAATCTCCAGCTCCTCCATAGTTTTCTTTCCCCTCGCTGTTTATTCCTCTGGCAAGTGCAGACACCGTTCCAATTCGACGATCACCAAATCAGCCTCCATCTTCTCGCCACTCTCTTCGTACTCTGGTCCCACTCTCGTTCTCCCATTCTTCCTGTCCCAGTCCTCCAGAAACGTTTCCAGCTTCTCAGACTCCCAAAAATGAATATGTAGCCCCCTCGATTTTTACTTCGACTGTAGCTGGATATACCATGAAGAAATCGACACCCCCTTTTCTCATCCCATCCATCAGTGTATTAAACTGCTGTCTCTTCTTCTGTATTCTTTGGGACATAACTTGATGTAGGGTTAGCTTGTGGCCTTCATATACTAGCTCTTTTTTATTTCTAAAAGCCACCAATAAGGCCTGCCTGTCTGGAGAGTGATGCAGCCTGAAAATCACTTGTCTAGGGAGTTGCCCATTCTGAGGTCTCGGGGCCAAGGCACTGTGTGCTCTCTCAACTTTAAGCTTAGACTTAGGCAGCTCCACATCTAGCAAATTCAGCAGAGTCTCTGAGCAAAACTTGAGCAGATTCCCTTCCTTCGTTCCCTCTGGCAGGCCCCTGATGCGCAGATTATTTCTCCGGCTGTAATTTTCCTGATAATCTAACGCTTCTTTAAGCTCCTCTACCTCTTTTTCTGACTTTTGTATTTTGGAGGGGCTTTCACTGCTTTGGTCCTCGAGGTCCTCGATTCTTTGTTCCACCTCCACGATCTGCCTCGTATGCTGCTTCAGTTCTTGTGCTAGCCCCTTCAGCGTATGCTCCAGGCTTTCCCAGCGTGGTTTAAAATCAGCCAGGATTTGTTCTGACACTGCCCTGCTGATCGCAGCTACCTCTGCTGCCGATAGCGAGACTGGGCCTGGTCTACCACTTGTGCCTTCCTCGTGGAGTGGAGTTTTCTTGGCGTTTTTACCCGCTTTACGCGCTGACTTGCCCGAGGTGATGTATTCATCCATCTCCCCGGTGTTAAGGCAACTCTTTTCGGTTAGGCAAGTTATTTACTTAATTAGCACTTTTATTTTCGTAGTAAAGACGGAGCTCTGGAGTAGTGCGACCAGTCAGATCAGCTGCTTATTAGCGCCCCCCATATCTTTGATAATATCTGAGCATCATATCAACCTGAGCATACTCCAGATGGCTATTAAGCTGACAATACACAAGATTAACCAATGCTTTATGATATAACCTATAATATTAACATTAAATAAATTGGACTCAGCTCTCAAAAGAAATCAGGACACAGTTATTTAAAGTCTGGACTTCTTGTATTGTACAGTATCACTGTTTGTTTTTATATAAGGTACATTTCAACTGTATATTGCAGACCTAGTACTGCAGAATATGTCCCGCGCAAAACTTCAATAAAATCATATGTGGAAAAAATGAGTGTCCTTAGCAGGGCTTAAAATCTGGGATTGGGTCCGTGGTCTACCAAATTGGGGAAGGGGAACACATTTTGTAGGGGAGAAAGACATTTTGGTGGGGATTTCCCTAAGAAAAATAACATTTTGTTTGCTATGTGCGAGTGTTAATAAAATCTGTACTTACAGTTGTGTGTCTTCTGCTTTGCCTTTTGGATGCTTCTCTGTCTTTGATGTCAGATGACGGACCAGTCAGTGGACGTCTAGGTGTTGACACGGACACAGCAGTCTAAAAATAAAAGAGAGACTAGGTTAAACACAGCAAGACAGACAGTCAGACACTGAAAAAGCAGCTGAATAAATGAAAACAGAATATAATGAGTTAACCAGGATAGGAAAATAATGAAAACACACAATACTTAACTAAAATACCTGCCCCCCCCTTAAACTTATTAAATTGCCCCTTTGTCTGGTGAGTGAGGCTGAGGCCTGAGTCTAAATCTCTTTTTTTCTGTTCTTCATTTTTTGCCATGTGTTTGTATCTTGCTCAAAATCTACAGTTCCTCTAATGCCACCAAATTCTAAGATTATCATTAAGTTTTGTAAGTTTTTATTGTTCAGAGAGTTCCCGAATTTGGATTTTTTTTGGTTCTCAGTACTGAAGTCATGTTCACATTCTACACAAACTACTGGTATAACCACTGCAATCTGATAAAGCTTTTCAAACTCTGGAAACACACCTAGATGCTCTTTCTATACAACTCCAGAGACTACTGGAATGACACAAACTGGCAGTAATCATTAGATACCATGATCTGTTTTAGTAAAATGAATTCCTTTTGCCAATTCTGTAGCTAGGTCAGAAAGGTGGACGTGCTTCAGTATTCTATCTAAAGACTTTTCACCATAGGTACTGAAATTATCTAGCTGTTTTGCTACTGCAGCTTTCTTTTTTTTTTCTTCCTTAAATTTGCTTTACTTTTCTTTTCCCTGCCAGGGCCAGCACCCATTGGTCTAGCCCCACATCCAGCCCCATCACCTACCCCTGCAGACTTATGAAAGCTGGAAATATGCTCTGGTTTCCCCCCCCAGAGTGGGGCCACAGGAGGCAGCTTAACCTCCCGGACACCGGTATACGGCCGCAGGATGCTTTCATCAAGGGGTTATGCCCATGACTTGTCCCCCTGGGTGGAGCCTTAGGGAGGGGGCCTTACCCTCCTGTTGGATGCCAGTATAAGCCTCTGGTGTTGCTATGGGCAATGGTGCGGGGCCAGTGACATGCGGCATTCCCACTCAGCATGATCTTTCCACCATTTTCACAGACAGGTGAGACGCACAATGATGTCAAGGACGCATACGCCATCTGTCCTGCCTCCAGTAACTGTGTAGGTGCCAGCAGCTGTTCTCCCCCAGCCTCCGCCAGTGGTCAGTCATGTGCTGGGCACTGACCCCCCCCTTGGAGAAGGAGAGCAGTCCCTCGATCGCTTGATCCCTCTCCCTCTGGCCAGCCCTCTGACTCTTGGGTCTGTTCCCAAATCCAAGCTCTCGTGGGTTCTAAAATGGAGAAGCCCCTTAAGATTTCTTGGGGGAAATGTCTGTCCAGTTATCAATTAAAGCAGTGATGTATTAGCTGGCCCGGTGACGCAGAGGGCTGAGACGCTGGCGCCTTACCTTGAACCACGCCGGCGACCCGGGTTTGGGAATGGACTTGGAATGCCGGGGGTCGGCAGGGGAGAAGAGGATTGAGCATCTGTAGGACTGCTCTCCTCTCCTGGGGTGGGTAGGTGGGTTCATTTCGCTCTGCAATCCCCGGTGGAGACCGGGAGCACTGCAGGAGTGTCGCTGCAGAGAGAGGAACCAAGAAAATGGAAAAAGCCCGGGATTGGCCAGATGACGGCAGCCGGCCTATCGGCGCCTCCGAAGAACCTTCCCTGGATGTTCCGCCCATCTCAGCAGCGCCCTGGGGCCGACCAAGTGAAGAGTGTGCTGGGTTTCCCACACTGGTGCCTTCCCCCTCGGAGAAGGGGGACCCATCCAGCGAAGGGACTACCTCAGGGACCTGGCTGCAATGTGAGGTGAGGTGGGGTCCGGGAGGGGGACTAGTAGGAGGGCGTCGGAGACCATGACTGCCCAAAGGAGTAGTGGATCCTGGGAACATGGGGTGGAAAAAAGAAATGATGCAAAAAAAAAAAAAAAAAAAGGCACTGATGTATGTGCTTTTAAGCTGTCAAAAGCTGGTCTCCGACTGTGAATGTTAGAGTTTATCATTTTTGTATTTATTGCCTTCAAGATCAGTACTGAAAAATTGTGTCTTGATAGACATGAGATTTCAATTAAAGACCTTACAGCCTCTTTTGTACTTAGGACCATTGGTAGCACAGTGAAGAAATTGACATTTTCCCTTTGGAAATGTTTTGAAAGAAAAACAAACAATATGTGATAAGATGTCCAGCATTACGTGAGAAAAAGTCACTAAATTAAACTGATGTACAAACAGCAACAGTTCTTTTACTTTGTCACCACCAGGTGAACTGGAAGAAGACATGTTCTAAACACATCTCTTGATGATTTAAGAGTCCTGCACAAAACAGATACTGCATTATGAATGGACAGCCACCGATCTGCTTGAGGCTGACAGTATTTCAGAACTGGTTCTTTCAGCTCTTTCTGTAGTTCATGTAATCTATTGCTTCTGTAACAGCCCCTTGACTGACCCTGGCTGCACCAGGGCCTTCGAGGTAGTTCAGCGCACACACACACACACACACACACACACACACCTCTGAGGGGGCTGGCCTGGGGCCCACAGTGGTAGCTAATATGACGCGGTACCTCCACCTAGGGTAATGGCAGGACTCCTGTGGATAAAGAACAGGTCACCACCCCCTACGAAATAGTACGCTGCCCCAATGTTACTTTACCCCACACAATAACAGTTTCCCACACAGTAGCTTTGCCCCCCAGCAGCACTGTTGGATAAAATGCAAATAGTGCCCTTTTTTATTTGGGAAGAGGGCACACTGAGGAAAATGTCAACCACATTTACTTTAGACAACAGCTGTCCCCGTATCAACCCCTCTTTCCACCCCCTGGGTGCACTCAGATTGTCCCTTTATGGTGGGTACCTCACCGCTCGGTGATGCAGGCCTGGGGTCTTTCGTCGGGGTCCACATAAACACAGAACACACTGGCAAACACCCTTTCAAACTTGTACTCTGTGTCTGGCCAACTTGAACGTTCTAGGAAGTCCTGTATGGCAGTTACCCCCAGGATCCTATCTAACCAATAAGTCCCCAGAGCCACAGCTCGGCGTACTAACAGTTTGCTGCAGTTCACACATGGGCTCACAGCCAGATAAGTTGCACGGTACCACGTAGGGTCTCCGTTGGTGGTGCACCACAGATGGGACCCCTGGACGCAGGGTAAACTCAAGGCGTGATGATCTTTGCCTGTCTGGCCTTTCCAGTTTCACCTACAGGCCTTTATAGACCGAGTTCACTCAGGCAGGCCTGTTCTGTCCTTCTGCACCAGGTGTGTAGTCTTCAGTCCAGGGAACAAGGCCTGACGTGGTTCCCCAAATCCCTCTGTGTCACCTCTAACCTCCTTACAGGACCTGCACAGGGATACGAGGCTTCCACAGTCTCTCCCCTGGCTGAATGGTCTTTTCACTGTTCCAGCTGTCTGCTGTGGGGACCAGTGCTCCTTTAGCATCAGCAGTTCGATTCTCCTCACAGCTCAAACAGGCCAACTGCTGGGGGCTGATAGAGAACAATTGCTCCTGTTTTTTCTATCCAAACAACAGTTATTCCTCCTGCCCTCAGGTTTGCAGAACTTAATTTAGTGGGGTTTAGGAGCAACCAGGCAAGTCAGAGAGTTTGCCCAGGAGACCACACAGTCTTCCTCACAGCTCACAGTTCAATCTCCCCTCGTCTTTCTCCTCTTGAGGCAAAAAAACACTCCCTCCTCTCCCCCCAGCTGCCTCCCTATTGGCTGCAGTTTACCAGGCGATCTTAGGGCTGGCTCTGTATTTTACCCAACAGTCCTGGTTTGCAGTTTTTCATGGGGGCTGCCATTTTGTCTCTTTGCAGGGCTCTCTGCAGTCCCCCCTGAAAACTCAAGGATCTCCTGTTTATCCAAGTTAATTATAGCTGTAGTTGCTAAGAGGGAAATCATAAACTTTTATGGCATTTAGGGGAAGAGCGCAGGATTATGTGACACTGGTGCGAAGTCATAAATGCTTTGATGTCTGTGTGAGAGAGGATACTGCTTACAGATGAAAGAAAATTTAAAGACTTGACTGGGGAAGTCACATGGGGAAAGAAGTTTCTGCTGATGTAACCTTAATTATCTTACTTTCTAATATGATAGAATATCCTGGGTGTATGATTTTTCATAACCAGAGGAGGAGCTAGGTGACCTCATGCAAAGAGGTGGGCAAAGCCAGCTTTTAAAGAAGTATTCTGTTTTCCTTCACAGACTTTTATCTACACTCCGACAAAGAAACATCTTTGAGCACTTTAAGCAAGTATACAGGTAGAGAGATACAAAATCTAAGTACTGTAGTAGGAATTGCACTATTAAAACCATGTTCTTTTAAAAGATTTGTATGTTTTGTGATGTATGGCTCTGTATTTTATGTTTTACGTATTTTTTTTATCTATTTTAGTAAAACTCTATTTTGAAGCCTACTTGGTCTGTCTTTGAATTTCTTCCTTTAACAAGTGAAATATATGAAAATTACGTACCTACCGTAATTCTGATCTTTCTGTGCATCTTCACCATTCATCACAGATGGAGTACTGGCCGGAGATCAGGACCCTGCAGGAGCTTTTTTTTTTTTAAAGGGTAGGCGGAGCCGACACAGTATTGGCGCCGTCCTCAGGCCGGCGTGCACTGCGTGGGCGCTTGAGGTTGGCCGCTTAGGCTGGTCGATCTGCCTGCCTCACTCAGTTCTGAGTCGCCGGAGAGGTAAGAGGAAGGGATGGAGGGTGGACAAGAGAGTCCAAGGGACACAAAAAGGAAAGAGAAATAACGACTGAGAGGACAGCATAGAAGAGATGAGACTAAGGGGATTGGGTAGGGGCCCCAATCTCTGGAAGTGGAAGAAGGGAGGGAAGGGAGGGGAGAAAATTTAGGAGAGAGTGAGAGGTAACAAGGTGTCCAAGACCCTCGTCCGTCACCAGATTGTATAGGAACTGCAAGGAGTAGCAAAGCTCTCTGCCAGAATTCAAGGTACAGAATAACTGGCAAATACCCCAGAAGCAGATTCGGCAATTCTGGAGAAGGACAGGGTACAGGGACTTAATACTCTCTCAGGAAAGATGTTTGGTGAAAAAAGGAGGTTTTGAAACCAGAAGGAGAACAGGAGGAGGGCAACCACCAACTCCCACCCCATCGGGGTAGAGACATGTAATAGAGAAGGAGTGCCGCTCGAGCTGTACCCTTTAAGGAGAATACCCCCCTGTGTGTCCCTACTTTACCCTGCTCCAAAAGGAGAGGGGGAGCCACAGAGGGAAGGGGACCCAGAGACTGAGGCCCCAGGAGGATGGTGGGCGGGGTTGCGATGAATGGTGAAGATACACAGAAAGATCAGAATTACGGTAGGTGCGCATTTTCATATCTTATCTGTGTCAATCTTCACCATTCATCACAGATGGGTGAGTACCAAGCCCCTGAAGGGGTTGATCTATTACACCCAAGGGACAGAGTCCCTTAGCCTCAGTGGGTGACACACAAGGGGAACCTTCCGGCCTGAGGAGGCCCAAGAGTGGGGAGAGGAGAAGGAGTCCCGGAGGAGGAAGGAAGCTGCCCCGACAAGCGCCGCCTCACTCTACGGGAGAAGAGGTAGGTTCCCTGGTGGCGGAGTAAATCACCCCACGCTCGGCCAAGGGTGACAAATTCAAGAAAGACGTAGTTACGCCGATCTCCTGGTGCAGATCACTGTCACTACGACCCTGGTAGCTACCTCGTTGGCGTCGTAAGATGCGCTCGCTTGGTGCCTTGCTAGCTCCAGGCCATGTGCAGAGAGCGCGATGGCTTGTCTGGTTTGCTCAGAGTCAGGCAAAGTAGCTAGGATCTGACCTAGCATGGACCACAAGAACCTGCTGTAGGCTGCATAGTGGGCCTGGTGAGTGGAAATAGAAAGGAGCAACCGTGCCAAGTAGAAGGTCTTCCTCCCCCAAAAATCAAAATCCGAGGAGTCTTGATCCAGGGGCTGGTCACGGTGGAGGGCTCGAAGCCCATCAGGGGCGTCCAGATGCGTCAAGCCAGACTGCGGATGAGGCATAGAACCTGGAGACTCCAGGGGAGCGCAATACCTCTAGCTGAGGTCCCTAGGGGCAGGAACTCCGGAGAAGGGCCTCTGCCAGAAAGCAGGGACGTCTCCGAAGGGGAGGCCAGGCGGCACCACAAGGGTGGCCCGCCAAAATCATTTAGGAAAGGCATGCGCCTGCATGCTCAGGATTGCTAACAGAAGAGGGAGAAAGGTGCAAGTCCTCCAGCATCCTCACGAGGAAGCGCTGGTACTGGAGAGATCAGCAGCCGGAGAGATGTGGACAGAGGGTCCTCTCCTCCAGAAGAGGGGATGAGGAGCTGGAGGTCACCATACGGTCCGAGGGTGGCTGCAAGGGGGGAGGTTGAAAAATCTGGCTGTCCATAGCCCTAACGTAGGCAGGGAACCGAGCAGCCACCGCCCTGAACTGCTCCCAGGCGAGAGGGCCGCTAGGACCAAGAATGCCTGGGAGCGCTGGAGAATGTGGCAGAGGGATAGGGGCAGAGCAGAGAAAGGAAGTCGGCTGACCTCCGCCAGGGCTAGGGAGCGGACCATTAGCACCCGAGGAGGGTGCCCCGAAGACTCCACAGCCGACAGCTGTACAACCATGTTGGTACTGCCTTGGCTGCGCCCAGAAGAATCCCCCCAGTGAGGCGACCGGGGCCGTAAAAGTCCAGAAGGACGGTCCCCTGCCTCAAAAGAATGGGACCCCCTCAAGGAACCGGAAGGGAAGGGTGGAACTGCGACTGCTTCGCTCAGGGCCCGGGTGGACCCCAGAGAAAGGCTGACGCGCCGACCCCACACCCGTCGACCCCTCAGAGTCCTCCTCCTCGAGAGGGCCAGCCTAGGTAGCTGGCATCTCTGAGCTGCCCCCGAAGGGGAGACCCAGGGAACAGCACCCTCCCCTCCTGCAGGCTTCTTGATTGGCCCCAAAGTTGGGCGATCAAGACACACCACTGGAGGGGGTACCACCACCGAGGGGTCGAAGAAACCCCCAAGGCCAGGTTGCAGAACAATGGTGGCACGCACCATTGCCTGCTGGTCAGCACCACTGACCCTAGCCTCGGGGGCCACCTGACTCTCCTCAGTAGGGGGCTGGCTACGACTCGTCGACGAGACCACAGGAGCGCCCTCCTCCGCAGACAGCCCCGAAGGGTGTGACTGCCCGTCTGACTCCGAGCCCGACTCCGAAGAGGTAGAGTCCGAGGCTCTGAGCCAAACAGTAGGAAGGTGGGCGAAACCAACTTTGCCAGAGGGCCCGGCAGCCAGAGCTGTGTCAGAGACGGCACCCGTGCCCTCCGCAACCCCGTGGGCGGGACCCACAGAAGGGACCAGGGCAGCTCGGGCCAAAGGTCCAGAGCCAGGGCCAGATGCGGTGCCATTAAATCCACTAGCACCGGGGGCGGTACCAGGGATAGAGACAGCGCCGACAGCAGCCCCAGCAGCAACCTCGGCGCCGAAGACGATACCGCCAGGCCCCTCGGTGCCATGAGCGGCACCGAGGACCAAAGTGGCGCACAACAGCCCCGAGGCGGACTCGGGCGTTAACACGGGCATCGATTGCGCTCGGCGCCGGCGAAACAGCACCGAGAGCGTGGACGGCGCTGAGGACGGCACTGCCAGCCGAAGCTTCCACGCGCCGAAAGCCATGAGGCATGGTGCCGTGCTCAACCTCGCACGACATGGTGCAAGAAGACGCTGGATCCTGTCCCATGGCGCCCAAAGCAGCATTGGCGCGCGAACGGAGTCGGCAGGGCCCACGGCGCCAAGCAACGCCGATACAGGGCCCACGGCGCTATGACCGTGTGCCAAGGCTCCGACAGCGCCGACCGGGCCTTCCGAGCCGTGGGAGTGACACTGGGGAGCTTTACACCGAAGGCGACTGCTGTGGCGGCGCCTCCCGCCCGCTCCCGGGGGAAGTGGACAGGGCCTCGCGCCGCTGGAAGGAGTTTTGGCAATGGCCAGGCTAAGTAGCCAGGCTCCTCTCCTCGTCCGTGAGTAGAACCGGAGGGGACCTGGAGGAAGGGCCGAGAGAGCGGCTTGGTCCGGACGAGTGCGAATCCTACCGCCGAAAGTCGGGCGGAGCTCGCCTTGCCTTTCAACGCTGGCTGTTCGAGGACGCGGGCGGTCCATGGAGAAGCAGGTGTCGCACTAATCCATGCCGCGAAGCCGGGCCAAGACACGCGAGACACCGGTCGTGCTGGTCGGTGACGGAGTATTTTCGGCTGCACGGGCACCGACCCGCCTTAGAAGACTTTTTGCCCTCCGACCGAGACATGACCTACAGAGAAAAAAACACCACAAAATAGACTCGATGTCGCACAATTTGAAATAAAAGGAAAGATCTTACCGGCGACATCGAGTGGAGGCAAATCCCAGAACCGGTAGATGACCGACGGACTGACGTTGATTTTTTGAACAGGCTGAAAGGCCTAAATTACAGAAGAAAGCTTCCCACGAGGCGACCTCGATGGCGGGAGACGAAGAACTGGTAGGCAGGCGGAGTCGACACAGCCTAACGGCCAACCCTCGAGCGCCACGCAGTACGCCGCCTCGAGGACGGCACCGATGCTGTGTCGGTCTACTTACCCTTTAAAAATAAAAGCCTCAGAGGGTCCTGATCTCGTCCAAGTCACCCCATCTGTGATGAATGGTGAAGACTGACACAGATAAGATATATGGTTAAAGCAGACACTGTGCATAAGCTTGAATGGTGATACCAAACTGGAAAAAGGTAAGAGTAATCTGAGGTTTTTATTACAGTTTTTTTTTTTTATACTTAAGTTTATTATCATTAGCAAGATTGCATTTGCCAACATTGGTTAAATCTTACAAGTAATACATGATGGGGTTCAAGCCCCCTATACATACATGGTAAATACAGCACTCTTCCACTTTTTTCCCCTTTAAAGAGGAGAACCCAAACAGAGGTGCTAAGTTACTTTTTGTTCTTTAGCAGCCAAACAAGTCAACTTTAACTGTAACAGTAACTATCTGGGATGTGTTCCTTCGGTACCTTGTCCAAAATCTTAATTTTATTTTCAGTATGTCCTATACTTAAAATCAAAGAGAGGAGTCTTTTGTCACAGGGAGGGAAAGCCCAACATCTTCTCTATGTATGTTAAAACTTTAACTTCCTATCCACTATCATAGAGTATCCACCTGGTCCATCTCTGTTGGTATATTTGTGGTTTTTGGTTAAGATTAATTGTTAACCTTTCGATCATATGTATGGATTCAACCAACTCCCTCCATTCCTCTATCCCAGGGGATTTCGGTTGTAACCAATTTCTTGTAATAACTTTTAACGCAGCTGCCACCAAAATTGTCCACAAGTACCTAGCATTTTTATCACTCAATTCCCTCAGAATTAGTCCCAGTATTAAATGTTCAGGCCCCAACTGTGTCTGGAGTAGAAATACCTGCTCTAGGTGATGAATCACCTCTCTCTCCAAAATGAGACAATGGTTAGGCAAAACCAAAAAATATGTGCTTGCGAGGCAGAATGTGCTCCACAAGCTCTCCAACACTTTGCTGTGGCCTCTCCCTTGAAATGAGCCACTTGTGTCGGGACCAGAAAGTACCGGGTCCTCAACTTCCAGCAGAAGTCTCTCCACACTAAGGAGCTTGATGTTGACCATGTACTTCTCCACATCAGAGACCACTGTTTATCCGTGATGGGGCTCTTTAGATCTTGTCCCCATCTGTTCTTTATATATTGGGATGAGTTTGCCATGTCTGCCACATATCTGTTATTTAACAGCGAGATGGCATGTTCCATTCTCTGTGGACCCCATATCCGTAGGAACAGCCTGCTATCCTCCAGTGCAGGTTCTTCCATCATTGATTTGTTAATCTGTATATTCAGGTAGTCTCTTATTTGATAGTACCTGATCCTATCTATCTGCTGCAAGCCGTATTTTTCCTGTATTGCTTCAAAAGAGAGTAGCGTGTTGCCTGTCATTATTTGATAAGGCGCATATAGTACTCTTTTGGCTTGTTTCTGGTACCATCTATCAACTGTTGCAGGTACAAATTGACGGTCATAAGCCCACCATCTATACCACCAAAGGTGTTTATATGTGGTGTCCCAACTTATTCCCCTTCTCCATCCCTCTACTACAGCCTTTGTGCCAGAGAATCCCTCTATTTCATCTGGGTCTAGGGGCCTAAATAACACTGCCTGCAGTGGGGGACTGCTCTGTTTCCAGAGATCTATTCTCTTCCAGTGGGTGTCACTGGGAAAATGGGGAGATACTTGAAAGAGGCATTAAGGGTAATGGGACAGGAATCAGGGGTTGAGGAACAGTGGGCAGTATTTAAAATGGGGATTATAAGAACAACAGAATTTTGCATTAAGCAGGTTAGCAAAAGGAAAAGGAAGAGGAGACCATTATGGTTTTCCAAAGAGGTAGCAAAGAAAGTGAAAGCCAAAAAGATTGCATTCAGGCAATACAAAAGACACAGGCAGAAGGGGATAGGGAGAAGTACCAGGAGAAGCAAAGGAGGCAGGGAGGTCAGTAAGGAAAGCCAAAGCTCAGACAGAAGAACACATTGCAAAATCAGTGGGCAGAGGGACAAAACCTTTACAGGTACATAAGTGAAAAAGAAAGACAAAGGGAGGGATAGCGAGGCTGAAGGGGAGGATGGGGCCGCGGGAGGACGACAACAGTAAAGCTGACATATTGAACAGGTATTTCTGCTCAGTCTTTACTGAGGAAGAGGAGGGTAATGGGTCTGAAGGAGTACAAAGGTGAGAATGGTGCAGAAATAGACACAAGTCCCTTACACGAGAAAGGGTCCTGAAGGAACTGGAAGTAATAAGAGTTGATAAAGCAATGGGGCTGATGGGTGCACCCCAGGGTCCTTAAAGAACTAAGAGAGGTGGTGGCTGAACCTCTGGCTATCCTGTTTGGCCGATCACTGGAAACAGGGAGGTACCCAAGACTGGAGGACAGCAGATGCAGTCCCTTATACAAAGCGGAACAAAGAGGAAGCAGGGAACTACAGACCAGTCAGCCTCACCTGGTAGTGGGGAAGATCATGGAAGCACTACTGAAGGACAGATTGGTGGAACATCTGGTTGTCAATGGACTACAGGACCCAAGGCAGCATGGTTTCACCAGGGGCGGTCATGTCAGACCAACCTCGTTGAATTTTTGACTGGGTGACTAGGAGGTGGATCAGGGAGGGTGGACATGGCCTATCTGGACTTCAGCAAGGCCTTTGACACTGTGCCACACAGAAGACTATTACACAAACTGGGGAATATGGGTGTGGGCAGGACAGTAGTGTGATGGGTAGGTAACTGGCTGGGTGGCAGGACACAGAGGGTGGTGGTAAATGGCTGTCACTCCACAGAGGGAAGAGTGACCAGTGGGGTACCACAGGGATCAGTGCTGGGACCGGTCCTATTCAACATCTTCATCAGTGACATTGCACAGGACCTAGAAGGCAGAATTTCACTGTTCGCTGATGACACAAAGCTCTGTAACAGAGTAGACACACCAGAGGGTGTAGACAGAATGAGAAGGGACCTGCAGAAACTTGAAGAATGGTCAGGGGTTTGGCAGTTGAAATTCAATGCAAAGAAGTGCAAGATAATGCATATGGGGCACAAAAACCCTGGCACAATATATCAGTTGGGGGTGAGGATATAGCATGCACCAAGCAGGAAAGGGATCTTGGGATTATCATCTCTGATGACCTCAAGGTAGGGAAACAGTGTGACAAGGCAGCAGGTAAAGCAAATAGGATGTTGGGATGTATAGGCAGGGGCATCACCAGCAGGAAAAGGGAGGTCATAATTCCACTATACAAGACACTAGTGAGGCCCCACCTGGAGTACAGTGTACAGTTCTGGAGACCATACCTATGTAAGGACATAGACAGGGTAGAGAAGGTTCAGAGGAGGGCAACAAAGATGGTGCATGGATTGCATCACAAGTCCTATGAAGACAGGTTGAAGGAACTCAACATGTACTCCCTGGAGGAGAGGAGGGAGAGACATACAAGTATCTCACAGGGAGGAACAGGGTGCAGGAATACACTATTTTTAAGCGAAAAAGATGTTTCAGGACTACAGGGCATGGGATGAAGTTGGAGGGAGGACGATTCAGAGGAAACATGAGGAAGAATTTCTTCACAGAATGGGTGGTGGACAAGTGGAACACCCTGCCAGAGGAAGTGGTGGGGGCTGAAACAATCACAGGATTTAAGAATGCATGGGATAGACATAAAGGAATTCTGGAGGTCAGGGGTAAGGGGCAACAGACTTCTAGGAAAACATAAACTGAACTTACAAGCTCAAATGGGCAGACTGGGTGGGCCATAGGCCCTTATCTGCCGACACTGTCTATGTATCTATGTATCTATATCCTGGGTTACCCCAGAGTAATGCAACCCGCATCTGGGCTGCCACCCAATAGCCCTGTAAACAAAGGAACACAAGGCCTCCCTCTGCTTTTGGGAGATATAAAGCAATTTTCTTAATCTGGGTTTCTTACCCTTCCATAAATAAGAAAAGAACATACTTTGCCAGGCTTCCAAGTCCACAGGAGTTAACAGACATGGAACGCACTGGAATAGGTGAAGAAGGAGTGGCAATGCATTCATCTTGAGGGCTTGTGCTCTAGCGTGGAGTGAGATGGGCAATAGTGACCATCTTTGAAAATCACTTTTAAGTTGAGCTATTATCAGTGGGTAGTTTAGTTCCTTTAATTCATCCATCTGTGTTAAATCATTGTTCGCCACCTGCGTTTGTCATTGTGGAACCTTGTATGTATGTATGCATATATATTCAGCCTCTATCATTTAATGCGCATCTCATGTATATATTGTTATTACCTTTCTGTATTGTACATTGCTTGCCTTTATGTATTGGGACCTCCTTGTGAATGAGCTTGCTCAATGGAGTTTTTTCCTGCAATAAACTTGAACTTTAACTTGAACTAATTGTGCATTATTCCTTCCTAACTTCACCCCTAAATATTTTATCTCTGTCTGATCCCATAACATAGGGTGTTTTATTTTGATCTCGCTGGTTGGGGTATAATAGAAGCTCAATACTTCCGTTTTGTTATTATTTAACTTATATCCGGATAGCTTAGAAAAATCATCCAGCTGGCGAATTATTGTGGCCAAAGACATGTCTGAGTCCGTCAGATATAAAAGGACATCGTCAGCATATAAGGCCAACTTGTGAGTCTGTCCCCCCCATACTGATCCCCTTTATCTCTGGGTTCTGACGGATGCTCTGGGCGAGGGTTTCAATAAAGAGGGCAAACAGTAATGGGGAAAGAGGGCACCCCTGTCGTGTACCCCTACCCAAAGCAAAGGCCTCTGATATGTGGCCATTCGCACGAACCTGTGCCCGTGGGGATTCGTAAAGCTTAAATACGGCCGTTAACTGCTTCGGGAACCCAAACCAGGAAAGGACCTCTCTCAAGAAAGGCCAAGATACTCTGTCGAACGCCTTTTCAGCGTCTAGGCTCATTATCAACGACGGTAGTTTTTGAAGATTAATCTGATCAATTATATGGGTTGTCCTACGTAAGTTATCCTGTGCTTGTCTACCCGGTATGAAGTCAGATTGGTCTATATGTATTAGGGAGGGAAGATGTTTCTGGATACGTCTCGCCATAAGAGAGGTCTTTATTTTATAGTCCATGTTCAATAAAGAAATCGGTCGATAAGAGGGGCATTTAACAGAGTCCTTTCCAGACTTGGGTATCACCAAAATCACAGCCTGGACCCATGAAAGAGGAGGTGTGGCCTCTCCCCTCAAAACCTCCTCACATACCTGTGCCAGCAGAGGCGCTACTTGGTCTCCAAAGCATTTGTAGAACTCCGAGGGGTGTCCATCAGAACCTGGGCATTTGCCTACCTTAAGCCGCTTTATTTCTCTCTTTATTTCCTCCAACCTCACTGGGCCCACTAATCGTTCTCCCTGTTCTTTAATTAAGCTGGGCAATCTGAGTGTCTCCAGGAATTTCTTTATATTATCTTCTCCTGCATTTGTATCATTTGGTATAATATGTCTTGAAGGCATCAGTTATCTCATGGACCCCCTGCACCACTTTACCCATCCCTGGATGCCACACCCTTGTTATTGTTGCTTTCACCCGTCTTGCCCTCAACCTACTTGCTAAGAAACGCATCGAACAAGGTCCCCCCTCATAGTATTGTTGTCTTAAAAAGAGCAACTTCTGCTCCACTTGATAGTCCAGAATACCCATCAGCTCCCTTTTATGCTCCAGTAATTGTCTCTTGCGTCCCTTATCGTATTTTTGTTTTTGCTGTCTCTCTAAATCTGCAATTAACTCAGTTCGGGTTAGCTTTCTAGCTTCTCTCTCTTTTTTCGGGAAGCCAGTTGTATAAACTTACCTCGCAACACCGCTTTTGCAGCATCCCAGTGGATTGCCTGCGAGGTGTCCTGCCCTGTATTTTCTGTGAGGTAAGTTCTGTAAGTCTCCACTATTGTGTTCTTAATTTATCTTTTAAAAGTGAGGTGTTCAGCTGCCAAATGGTGTTACGGCGTATCTCCTCTAAATCTATTTTCATACATACAGGTGCGTGGTCAGACAAGAGAAGGTTACCTATCCAGGATTCAGAGACTCTTTGCACCTTATCCTTCGGGGCCAGAATGTAGTCCAGTCTCGAATATGTGTTATGGGCCGCGGAGAAGAAGGTATAGTCTCTCTGTCGGCTGTGTTGGTATCTCCATGTGTCTAATAATCCAAGTTCCCCTAGCAGTTCCTGGACCTTTCTAGCTAGTTTATGCAATTTCCCTCGTACATATATCTGGGTTCAAGGGCAGGTTCAGATCCCCCCCACAGATCAGAACTCCCTCCCCCCATTCTAAGACAGTGGCCAGAAACTAACGGTATTCAGATAATGCTAAGCCCAGGGGGAAGTACACCGATGCCAGTGTTACCATATTGCCCCTAAATTTACCTTTCAACACTGCATAGCGTCCCTTCTTATCTGTCCTCGGATCCGTTTTTTCAAATGGGGAACTGACCGGCACCAACACCGCAGTGCCTCTTCGTCTACCATTTTTATAGGAAGACGCCGCCATCTCTCTGAAACCCAATTTTAATAGCTTGTTATGCTCCCTCATCGACAAATGGGTCTCTTGAAGAAACAGAAAGTCTGCTGAGGCTTTTCTTGTCTGACTCAAAATCTTAGTTCTTTTAACTGGGTTCATGAGACCATTGACGTTGTAGGAGCAAATTGTACGCTTACTCGCCATCAGAAAGGTCCAAATTCAGACTTTTATTCTCAGGGCCCCCCGGACTCCTCCTCGAAACTCTCCCTGCTCAGGCTCCCTCCCTGTACAGCTTAGTCCCATCCTAAGTCAGAACACACCCCAAGAACAAGTTGAACAACAGTTGCATTATAACAGTAATAATCTTTCCGGCCAACCGGGCCTTTAAACAGGGTACTGCAAGTGACCCCCAAGGTAAGAGTCCCATTTTTTGGGGCTCTATTCTTGCCCACACCTTATCCAGGTGAAGGCAAGCACAGAGACGTATCCAGTGCCTCCTCGGTGGGAGACCCCCTCTAGGGAGCTCTTGTTCGTAACCTCAAGCTCCTTGCTTTTCTCTACGACCAAATTCCGTACTGGTCAGAAAAGCCTCATCAACGGAGCACTGTGTGCCCAAGCAGAAAACTAAGGAAGAATCTAGAATTATATGCTGGCCCAGTCGACCTGCATGTGTACACTCATCTCCTGACCCTTCCACTCTAATTTATTTCATGTAGGGTTGGGGGAGTCTGTGTCCTTCACTTTAGAAAGGGGATCCCCTCCCCCCGAAGAAAACCTTCCTTCCAATGAGAGGGAGGCCCCCCCGAGCCCAGATTAATATAACCCAAAACTCATAAGTTCCTACATCAGCAGTAAGTCCCCTTAAGCTCTATGTTGCTCTGTCTGTTTACCCAATCTATGTCCCCTCCTGTTGTCCCTTTCTCTACCCCATCCCTCCCCCCCTTCCCTTCCCTCCTTGTTTTCCACATATTAATCAATCCTCGTGTTGGGGGCACTCCGTGGTAGTTTCCGAGAACCTTTTCTCGTCCTGTGGGGCCAGTTATGCCCATATTTGCTAAAAAAAAAGGCCAAAATTCCCTCCGTTTACTTCTTCATTACCTAGCATCCTCAGTCCGAGATGGTACCTCCCGTTGTGCGTGTTCCTTTTATTATTTACCTCTAAGGTGTCCTCCATCCATCAGCTTAAATCACCATTTGAAACACCCAGTGACTTTCCTCTCCCCTAATGCACTTCAAAAGTATTCAACAGTTGAACAATCCCTTCATCACTGTTCCCCCAACCCTGTCTCCCCCTCATTCCCCTCCTCTCTTATCCCCCCAGCTTCATCTCCGTCCACAGAAGGAGGGAACGAAAAACAAGGAGAGAGGGTGAACCTCTTCGTTTGATCTCAATCCCCCGCCCTCTATCTTCTGCATCCATGTACTTATTTATACACAACTTTTACTATTTCAAATCCTGTTCCTCCGAGTCCCCACACTCGTTTCTTTTCATTGGAACCTCAGAGGGAGATATGGAAAAAGCAAACCCCTGGGAAGTTCGTGTAGCTGCTTTAATGCCCATCGGGATTACCCATCAGGTGCAGTCCCCAGTTCTTAAGGTCCCATCATTTCTTCTTCTTTCAGCTTATTTTACCCCCTAAGTTCAACACAGGAGCTAGTCTCTAATATTACTTGTGTTTCCGTATCATTGCAGTCCCTTATCATGTTGCCGGGTGGTCATTACTCGTCGAGGCGGCCTCTTCTCTCATAGGGTTGTCCTGCTCAGTCACTCCTTGCTCTATTTCTCTTCCTGGGGATTGCCTTTTGGAGCAGGCCTTGTCCCACACTCCGGATATGTCTCTGCGTGAACTGCTACTCGCTCTTTTTGGTCCCCTCTTTAGTCGGGCTCTCTCTCTTAGCTGTTGCGGGACTCGACGCCCTTGCTCCTTGGGTAATGACAGCCCATGACTCTCTAGGAACTCCCTGGCTACTCCTAACTCCTGGAACCTCTGTTGGCCCTTGTCTGCGAGGACCTTTAGCCTCGTTGGGTACTTCACGAAGGCCTTGAAGCCTTTTTACTGCAGCAGTTTAACCACATACAGAACCTGCCTCCTCCTGGCCAGCAATTGTGGGGAAAAATCATGGTCAAAATACAGTCGGACATCCCCGAAATATACTGTTTTCTTTGACCAAGCTAGTGAGAGCACCTCCTCCTTGATCCTGTAATTCAGGAACGACAGCACAATCGATCTGGGTCTAGCCTTCGGGTCGCGAGGCTGTGGCACAAGGGATCTATGGGCTCTAATGATGTCCAGGTGCTTATCTGAGGGGAGGCTTAATATTTCTTGCAAAAAGGAATCTATGAAATTTGTCATGTTCCCAGTTTTGGTGTCCACTGGTAAGCCAGGAATCCGAATGTTATTGTTCGATCACGGTTTTCTAGCACTTCAAGCTTCTGTTCTAGTATCCAGGTATGTTGGTGCAGCTCTAAAAGAGCTGAGTTGTGAACGTCCGTGGTCTGAGTGTAGTCTGTCATTGTTGTCTCTATTTCGCCTGTCTTTTGGTATAACGTTACTATATCTTGGCGCTGGTCTGATGTTTTAGATTCAAGCCTTTACAGGGGTTTCATTTATTTGTTGTAACATCTGGCACAATTGCCGAGACACTATTGTACAGTCGGCTTCCTGCACTGCATTTGCAACCTGTTCCATACCATACGTTGGGGATTCGCGCGTTGTGTAGGCCTCCGCTCGGGTGTTTTGTTCTTGGTCTGGTCCCTTTTGTTTGTCGCCTCCGTTCAACTGAATTTCCTTTAATCTGTGTTTAGGACCCATCAGGTAGTCTTTTATAGTTCTTTTGGAATGCAGGATTGACGTTTTCTTTGTTGATCAGCGTGGACTGATAGTGGTCAGTTGGTAAGCACTTAGCTTAGGCAGCCATTAGATCACTGCTCCAACCCGAAATCCTTTATTAGAGTTTTTAAGGGTTCATTTCTGTACACCTGGTTTGGTGCCTGTAGGCAAAGATATCTAGCCCACCGAAGACAGAATTATCTGAGCCTGTGCACTGGGTATGCTAGCAAGAGGTTCACAGTTTGAATCCCTCCAGAACCGAGACCAAAGGTTGATTCGAACCCACAAAACAGATAGCAGGGTTGCCGTGTTGCTGTTAACTGTTCACAAGACTGCACTCAGAGGCTGGCATTTTGGGAGTAGAAGGCTGACCTCCTGAATGGGTTTGTGACAGACTGTTTGGCAGCGGTATGCATAATTTTGGTATTACAAGCTTTTATTGTTCAGTGTGTCAGTTTGAGACCGTCAGCTCACTTGCAAAGAAAGAAAAAGGCAGTGATTTATTTTTTTTTTTTTAAAAAGGAAACAGAACTGTATCACTTGGTGTACAGTCACGTTCCTACCCGTTTTATTTTTTTCCTAAAGTGCAGGTCAGAGTAGCAGTAGTTAGGAAGATGGCTTCCAACTACAGCAGCCACACTGTGGACTACTTAAGGCAGTTGTGCGGGGACAGAGGAGTCCCGTTTGAGGTGAAAGCCAGCAAACAGAACCTAGCAGATGCCCTGATGGTAGCAAGATACCTACAGCATTGAGTCACAGACCGTGACTGAAAAGGACCAAACCTCAAGTGTGGCAGGGCTAGCGGCCAGTGCAGTGTCCAGATCCGATGAGGAGGGCAACAGGGCCACTGTCAGCGAAGGGCCACAGCAGCAGGGGAAGGTCACCAGTATCCTGGTTCCAGAAATACTCAAGACTGCAAACTGAATTATGAAGAATGGAGCCGGAGTTCCAGAGGGAGAAGGACTGTGAAAAGTGGGAGGCAGACGTGAGGCACAGCGAGAATGCCGAGAGGCAGACCATGAGGAGCGTGAGCGCCAGCGAGCTGCAGAGGAGAAGAGAGAGCGAGAACGCCGTGAGGCAGAGGGAGAACCGAGAGATGCTGACCGTGAAGAGCAGGAGCGCCAGAGGCAACACGAACTGGAGAAGTTATAACTCCAACCAGCGGCACCAGAGTAGGTAAGTGGCTTGGGTTTAACTGGGACTACAGGACTGGGTTACAAACTGAATTCCAAATTAATAGCCGAATTTAAAGAAGGGGAGGATATGGATGCCTTTTTAAATTCTTTTGAAAAAGGTTGTATTCAGGCTAAAATTTCTAGAGGGTCCTGGAGCTTCCAGCTATCTCTGCTACTTACCGGGAAAGCTCGGGATGCACTGGGTCAAATGGGCAATGAGGACAGTGATGATTACAACAAACTTAAAGCTGCACTGGTAAAGAAATTTGAATTAACTGCTGAATCATACAGAGCTAAATTCTGTAAGCTGAGGAGAAGCCCTGACATGAGCTACGAGGAGCTAGCCACGAAACGACATCAGTTTTTAAAACCTTGGTGGGAAGGAACTGAGGCAAACTCTGTTAATAAAACTGAAAATGTGATTCTGTTAGAACAGTTTTTCTGGGCATGCCCAGCACAGCTGAAGACCTGGCTGGAGGCCCGAGATCTCAAAACAGTTCAAGAGGCTGCTGAACTCTCAGACCGCTATGCCAAGAGCAGACTTCCTCAGAGAATGAACGGGGCGGGTGTGGCAGCGCAGAAAGGGAAAAGCGCGCTTTCAGGGCAGCTAAAACCTTCACTGCCTCCAACAAAACCAGTTAGCCCCAGGTTTCAGAGAAAAGATTTCTCTGCGAGAAGGAATGAATGTTGGTTGTGTAAAGAAACTGGGCATATTGCCAGATGGTGTCCCAAAAAGACGAGCAATAATACACAACTGGGTGCTAGAAAAGAAGTGGGTTGTTGTGTGTCCCTGGAAGCATGCCAGTGAACATGAGGGAACACATGCACCCAGTCATGGTGAATGGTGTACAGATGCAGGGGTTAAGGGACACAGGGTCATCCCTGATCTTGGTAAAGGGGGATCTAGTACAGCATGGTCAGCTTATACCCAACAAATCTGTCACTGTACAGGACTTTGCTAATGGGGAGAAAACATTGCCCCTCACTAGTGTTCTCTTAGACTGGTGTGAAACAGGGGGAACTGTGCAACAGGTGGCTGTAGCTAAAACATTAGCAGTGGATGTGATCCTGGGTAACAATCTCCAACAGGGGATGGTATGTGCAGTTACCCGTAGCCAAGGGGCAAGGGAAAATTGTAGTTCCCTGAATCCCACAGAAGCCATTGTGGAAACCACTGAGAGGCTGGATCCCCAGCCTGCGTCTCCAGATGGGGAGACTAACGAAAAGGGGGTAGAAATGTCCCCAGTAGCAAGTAATCACACAGCTACAGAGGATTACTTCCAAGAGGGGAAGGGTGACCCATTGTCAGAGGGTTGGGACTGACAGTGATCCTGAGTGCCCTGACGCTAGTGATAGGGACCCTAGTTTAGCGACTGAAGGGGACCTGTCCCATGCCTTGGGAATGTGTGAGAGATTAGCAGCTGCTCAGAGAAGTGACCCTAGTTTAGAGAAGCTGAGTGCTTGGGCAGACTCGGACGGCACACAGGGAGGTGATGGCAGACAGAAGGTTTGTTAGGAAATTGGGCCTATGTATACTCAGGCAGTATAGACAGAGGGAGGTGTGCTAGGCAGGCAGCTTGTCATTCCCCAAGGGTATCGGGAGCAGTTGCTCAACATTGCACATGATATTCCCTTGTCTGGTCATCAGGGAATGGCACACACGATGCAGAGGTTGGCTCAGAATTTCTACTGGCCTAACTTCACCCAGCAGGTGAAGGAGTACTGCAGGTCTTCTCACCGGTGCCAAGAAATAGGAAAGGCGGGAAAGAAAACCCAAGCCGCCTTGATTCCATTGCCCATAGTGGAGGAGCTATTCCAGAGGGTGGGAATGGATATTGTGGGGCTTTTAAATACCCCCAGCTCCTCAGGGAAGAGATTCATACTGACTGTGGTGGATTATGCCATCTGGTACCCAGAGGCAGTTGCCCTATCCTCACTAAGGACAGAAAAAGTGGCAGATGCCTTACTAGGGATTTTCTCCCATGTTGGGTTTCTGCAGGAGGTAATCACCGATCGAGGGGGTTCCTTCATGTCGGATCTGATGAAATGTTTATGGGGGAAGTGTAGGGTGGTGCAGAGACGCACGACACCATATCACTCACAAGCCAATGGACTTGTGGAAAGATTCAATGGTACCCTAAAGTCAATGCTCCGGGCGTTTGCTGAACAGCATGGGAGGGACTCTGAGAAATACCTTCCCCACCTGTTGTTTGCATACAAGGAGGTGCCCCAAGAGTTAACAGGATTTTCCCCCTTCAAACTCTTATATGGATGCCAGGTACGTGGGCCCCTAGACTTCATCCAGGAGGACTGGAAGGCAAGCAGGCCACCCGCTGAACTCCTATTGTGGATTACGTCCTTAGGTTTAGGAAGAGGCTGAAGGAGCTTATGGGGACAGCCCAGAGCAACCTGGCAGCTGCCCAGCAGAAACAAAAAGTGTGGTATGACCGCAGAGCCTGAGCTCGCTCGTACATGGTGGGTCAGGAAATCATGGTCCTTATTCTGGTCTGGAAAGACAAGCTGCAGGCTGAGTGGGCAGGACCGTACAAAGTGGTTAGGAAGGTAAATGACGTGAACTACATTGTGGAGTTACCTGACCAAAGACAGACACAAAGAATGTACCATGTCAACATGATGAAGCCATGTGTAAATAGGGCTGTCATGGTGTTTGCAGTGTGTAGTCTTGGGGAGGGGATGGATGAAGAAGACCCCCTTCTGGACTTGCTGGAAGAAAGTAAGCAGGAGTCCTCTGTGAAGGCAGTAAAATTGTCTTCCCAGCTGGCCCCGGACCAGATCCAGAAAGTAAGGGAGGTTTTAGCAGACTTTGCCCCATTGTTTAGTGCCAAGCCTGGACTAACCCCCTTAGTGATGCACGATGTGGAGACAGACACCCCTACGGCGGACAGCATATTGGGTGTCAGAGGCTGTCCAAAAGGACATTAGGAGGGAAGTGGAGGAGATGCTGGATTTAGGGGTAATCCAGAGATCCCACAGCCTCTGGGCCTCACCCGTAGTGCTTCTGCCCAAGCCAGATGGCTCTACTCATTTCTGTGTGGACTGTCATGGACTGAATGCAGTCATGAAGTCAGATGCCCCGGAAGGACGGACTCCTGGACAAGTTGGGGGGGCGACCTACCTTACGACGACTGACTTGACCAAGGGGTATTGGCAGGTAGAGCTGACAGACAGAGCTAGGGAGAAGTCAGCCTTAATCACTCCAATAGGCTTATATAAGTAAAATAATGCCTTTCGGAATGAAGAACGCCCCGGTCACTTTCCAAAGGTTGGTGTACCAGGTGTTAAATGGTGCTGAGGAGTATGTCATGGCATACCTGGATGACACTGCCATCTTTAGTACCAGCTGGGAGGAACGCCTATCCCACCTAAGGGAAGTGTTGGGCAGGATACAGAGGGCCGGGTTCACTGTCAAAGCCTGGAAGTGCCAGGTGGCCATGGGAGAAGTGGCATACCTTGGGCATGTGGTAGGCTGAGGACAGCTCTGTTCTAACCAAAAAAAGACAGAGGTAATCCAGATGTGGCCCAGACCAGAAACGCAGAAGCAGGTCAGGAGTTTTCTAGGGACAGCAATGTACTACAGGAAATTTGTAACCAATTACAGTGCCCTGGCTGCTCTCCTAACTGACCTGACAAAGAAAAGGATGCCCAAGAAAATTACCTGGGGCCCAGCCTGTGAGAAAGCCTTTTCTAAACTAAACTGTGCAGTGCTCCTGTTTTGACAAGTCCTGACTATAGCAGACCCTTTATAGTTCAGACTGACGCCTCAGACGTGAGTACTGGGGCAGTACTGAGCCAGACATCCAACCAAGGAAGGGATCACCCAATAGCCTACCTGAGTAAAAAGTTACTCCAGGGAGCAGGCATACTCCATGGTGGAAAAAGAATGTCTTGCCATAGTGTGGACCCTAAAGAAATTAGAGCCATACTTATATGGGCAGCATTTTGTGGTACAGACTGACCACAACTCCCTGGTTTAGCTGACGCAGATGGGGAAAAGCAATGGTAGATTGCTAAGATGGAGTCTTGCTTTGCAAGGGTATGATCTGACAATCGCACATAGAGCTGGAGCCAAAACTTAGAACTCCAATGGGCTGTCTCGGGTGTATGAGGAGTGAACTGATTTAGGAAGCTCATCCCATGCAGGGGACAGAGACCCGAAATTCAGTCTAGGTGGGGAGGAACTGTGACACTTGGACACCTGGTTCTGATCATTGTATCATTTTTTGTAATATTAAAATGTGCTTTGGGCTGTCTCTTATGAGAAATGCTGAAACAGCATGCGAGTAAGACACACACACAGGTTTTAGATACAAGGTATTACCTGGAAGGCCAGAAGCTAATTACAGAGTAGAACAGGCCTTAATCAAGGATCTCCTATTTATCTAAGTTAATTATAGCTGTAGTTGCTAAGAGGGAAATCATAAGCTTTTATGGCGTTTAGAGGAAGAGTGCAGGATTATGTGACACTGGTGCGAAGTCATAAATGCTTTGATGCCTGTCTGAGACAGGATACTGCTTATAGATAAATGGAAATTTACAGACTTGATTGGGGAAGTCACAAAGGGAAAGGAGTTTCTGCTGATGTAACCTTAATTATCTTACCTTCTAATATGATAAAATATCCTGGGTGTATGATTTTTCATAACCAGAGGAGGAGCTAGGTGACCTCATGCAAAGAGGTGGGCAAAGCCAGCTTTTAAACAAGTATTCTGTTTTCCTTCAGAGATTTTTTTATCTACAATCTGACAAAGAAACATCTTTGAGCACTTTAAGCAAGTGTACAGGTAGAGAGAGACAAAATCTAAGTACTGTAGTAGGAACTGCACAGTTAAAACATTGTTCTTTTAAAAGATTTGTATGTTTTGTGATATATGGCTCTGTATTTTATGTTTTACATATTTTTTATCTATTTTAGTAAAACACTATTTTTAGAGCCTACTTGGTCTGTCTTTGAATTTCTTCCTTTAACAAATGAAATATATATGGTTAAAGCAGACACTGTGCATAAGCTTGAATGGTGATACCAAACTGGAAAAAGGTAAGATTAATCTGAGGTCTTTATTAGAGTTTTTAAGGGTTCATTTCTGTACATCTGGTTATGTGCCCACAGGCAAAGATATCTGACCCCCCGAAGACAGAATTATCTAAGCCTGTGCGTTGGGTATGCTAGCAAGAGGTTCACAGTTTGAATCTCTCAAGATCTGAGACCAAAGGTTGATTGAAACCAACAAAACAGACAGGAGGGTTACCCTGTTTCTGTTAACTGTTCACAAGACTGCGCTCGGAGGTTGGCACTTTGGGAGTAGAGGGCTGACCTGCTGAGTGGGTTTGTGACACACAGCTCCTTTAAATTTTCCATTGATGGCCGTGCATGCGCAGGAAAAGTGCGGCCACCCTCTTGATTACTTCCTTGTGGTCCCACTTCCCAAACACCGGGACCGCAAGGTGCATTCTTTTTTCTGATGCCCACAGCCGAAAAACCCACAGACTGACCCTTGGCCCCTCTGTTGAGCGATCCCACAGGGCCGAGGACAGTGACTGTACTGGCGGCAGCAGCCACCAGGCAACAGGGTGCCCAAAGGGTCCAAATCCCAACCAGGACCCCTGGGAGTGTCACCAGCATTGGTCGGGGCTGGAGCCCCACAGGTAAGCCCAATTTGGGGGGCTTACACTTCTGATAGCAGAATTAAAGAAGAAAATGAAAATGGACCTTAAGTCTTGTTGTTATTTTTTCACTTATTCCACTGACTTAATTACATCACTGGCACACAAGGCAACTGATGGGCTGTGCAGTGTACTCCAATCAATTCAGGGTAATAATCAGTTCTTAGTTTTCGTACTATACCTTGATGACAACTAGTTGTAACTGATGCTACATCAGTGCAGGCAGCATCAGATTTTTTTTTACCACTAATGCCTTTGTCATTCAGAAGCTGACAAAGTGCCCCGTAAACAGTGTCAGCCTTTCCATCAATAACTTCTACATTGCAATGAAAGTGACCATATGGGTAATTGTTGTCTAAGTATCATGTGTAAACTATGAGACCATTCTAGTAGTAATGTCTATGGATTCATCCAGTATCAAGCGTACCACTGCTCTATTCTTCACAGCAGTGTCCAGCTACTCCTCCATGGTCTGTGCAATGGCCTCATGCATTTTCAGACAGTCCAGCCACATAAGTGCCGGAAGCCCCATCTGCTTTGAAGTCGTTCATGAATGGACACTCCATTTCATTCAGAAACTGAACACATTTAACAAACACTGTGTCAGGCACTTCATTTTCCGCAACAAAACATGCAGTTCTCAAAAGCCCTTTAAGCTGCTCGTCATCACTTTGTGCAGGAACCTGATTTATTGTTTTTGTCACTGCCAGACAGTTTGAATCAGAGTCCATTTTTTATGCTTTAGTATGAGCACTGCTACCAGAATGCCTCCTTAGGGTTGATTTTTTGTGACAAGTGCTTTTAAAAGCAATGGATGCATAATACTTACAAACAGAACAACTCATCCGACTGTCTTTGTCAAACAACAATCAGCTGTATATGTTTAGCCACCCGTGCTGGAACTGATCTCGTCTTTTAGAGGTGCTGCAGGTTGGTGCAGTGTCTGTTGTGTCTGGCTCATCAATTGGTAAGTCTTGTGGCTCACAAGGTCTTGTACGTCTACTACTCCATCATGTAGCCTTTTTTCTGTTACTTGTTTTACTCAGAAGCCTCCTGCACATTTGGCTGCTTTCTTTTCAGCCAGGTCAGTAAGGATGCATGTTGTGCCATGTCACACCCAGGTAACTAGGGACCTTCCCACCCATCAGTTTGTCAGATTTTTATTTATTTTTTAATAATAATAAAACAAAAAACATTTAAATAAACCTTTTCTTGGGACTCACCCAGGTAACAGACCTTCCCACCCATCAGTTTGTCAGATTTTTATTTTTTAATAAAAAAAAAAAAACAAAACATTTAAATAAACCTTTTCTTGGGACTCACCCAGGTAACAGACCTTCCCACCCAGTTGCTTTACTCAGAAAAGTTCTTTTTTTTTCCTTTTTTAATAAAAAAATAAAACTTTTCTTGGTACATACACACACAGGTATCAGCTTTTCTTTCTTGGCACACAATCAGGGCACGAACCTTTAAACCCCTCTCAATTCATTTCCCCACACAATTCTTGCAAAGGTTTTTTTTTTAATTTTATTATTCTTTTTGTAATAAAGTCAGCTTATATTGTGATACAGCCCAGTCACAGATCCTTCCCACCCCTTTCACTTGTTTTCTCACTCAGTTCTTGTACAAGTTTTTTTTTTTTTTTTTTTTTTTAATTCTTTCTGTTATAACTCCAGCTAGCCTTAGCATACACCAAGTTCACAGACCTTCCCACCTTAGCCCCAGCTTCTGGCAGCAACTTACTATTTTTGAGGGGAAAACACTTTGTCAGCTTCAGAATGACAAAGGGCAAGTTGGGCAACCTTTGTGGTATACCTCCCTCCCCCAGGCACTCTTATTTTCTTGTGCCTTAATCCTTTTTATTTGAGCCAAATTCACCTTTCTATTTCACTCACCAGACCTTTTTAGCTCAGTATTTCGTGTTTTCATTCATTCAGCTGCTTCAGTGACTGCCATGTCATATTATGTCCGTACATGCTGCATCACATTTGTTTTTTTGGTACTTTTCAATGACGCCTCGCTGAATGACCACTCTTCTCGGTTGCAACAGGCCTCAGCCGTGTCTTTGCTCCATTTCCCGCTGCTGATACTGCACAAGTGCCTTCTGTTTTTTGGTATTTTATTTTTTTTCTGGGTAAATGGTTTCAGGAACGAAAGTAATGGTGACCATCTCGCTGCCTGTCAGCCTCCGACATACACTAGTAATCCTTGTCACTGTCTGCTAGATTTTCCTCATCGACTCTTATTTGGCTGTTCCCTCTACCTGCTCTCCTCACCAAATGGCGGTTCCTGTGGAGATCAACGGACCCACGCTATTAGCGTGATGTCAAATTACGCTACTCTCAAATATCAGTCTTTGGATATTTTATAGCAGTTTATTTGAGTTGGTGGATCACCCCCCCCCCCTTAAAAAAAACAAAAACAAGGAGGGTGTGGGGAAAAAGCCCCCCAACTCAAACAAACTGACAAAACCAACATTTACAGTATGAACATATGAACATACGAAATTTGCCAGCAGATAAAGGCCTAGAGGTCTATCAAGTCTGCTCGAATGTGCAGCTAGCACCCCTTACTCTGCAGCTGCCCCTCCCTTCCACCCTTCCCCTTCATTAACCCTCCCCCTTGTCCTGTCCCATCCTCGTCTGAAGCAGTCCACTGTTCTACTGCATACCACTTCAGCAGGTAACGCATTCCACCCAGCCACCACCCTCTCTGTAAAAAAGTGTCTCCTCATCTCCCTCCTGAACCTTCCTCGCTCCAGTCTCATATCATGGCCCCTGGTGGCCCTCTCCTCCCTTACTTTGAACAGCCCCTCTGTACCCGTCTTGTTTATTCCTTTCATGTATTTAAAGGTTTCAATCATGTCACCCCTGTCTCTCCTCTCCTCCAGTGAGTACATGTTCAACTCCTTCAACCTCCTCTCGTATAAGTCCCCAGCCCTTGATCATCTTTGTCGCCTGCGCTGCACCCCTCCAGTAACTAATGTCCTTCAGATAATACTTGACGGTACTGACACAGTACTCCACGGTGGTCTAACCAATGACCTATACAGCGGCAGAATCACCTCCTCCCTCCTTGAGGATATACCCCTTGCAATACAACCCAGCATTTTGTTGGCACAATGTAGGAAGGCAGCTGCAAAGGCCGAGTTATTTATTGACCCTGTAATGAGCACACCCAGATCCTTCTCCTCCTCTGTCTGGGCTAGCTGCACTCCCCCTAGCTGGTAACTCCTCCTTGGGTTCTTCATCCCAAAATGCAGCACCTTGCACTTTTTGGCATTAAAGCCCAGTTGTCAGGTGTCTGACCAGGTTTCAAGCTTTGCCAGATCATCCTGCAACCCCTGCCATCCCCCTAGGTCATCCACCACCGCGCCTACCTTGGTATCATCAGCAAACAGACTGATCTTGCTCTTGATGTCCCATGATATGTCTGCAATGAATATCCCAAACAACACTGGTCCCAACACTGAGCCCTGTGGAACACCGCTCGTCACTGCCCTTGGGTGTGAGAGCTCCCCACCCACCACCACCCTCTGTTGCCTTCCCTGCAGCCAGTTTCCTACCCATCTCACCAGCTTTGCACCCACCCCTGTGCCTACTAACTTCCTTCACGGCCTTCCATGTGGCACTGAGTCGAATGCCTTACTGAAATCCAGATACAGGACATCCACTGCATGGCCCCTATTCAGTTGCTTAGTTACCCAGTCATAGAACTCGACCAGGTTGGTTTGGCAGGATCTGCCACGTATGAAGCCATGCTGTCTGCTGTCCTGTAGTCCTTTGGCCTCTAGGAGGGCCACCAGCCTCTCCTTCAGGATAGTCTCCATTAGCTTACCCACGATGGATGTGAGGCTCACTGGTCTGTAGTTTCCCGGTTCATCCTTGGGGCCACTCTTGTGGAGGGGCACCACGAGCCATCCTCCAGTCCTGGTACACACCAGATGTAGTGAGACATTAAATAGGTCTGCCAAAGGTCCTGCAGGACCTCTTGCCAACTCCTTCAGTGCCCTGGGGTGGATGCCATCTGGGCCTGGTGCCTTGTCCACCCTCAGTGCCTTCAAGCCCTCTCGAACTCTGCCCTCCATGATTTCCCATCTGTCACCACTCCCCTGCTTCTGCCATTTCTCCCACCTTGGGTGTCACCCCCTCTCTCTTTAGTAAATACTGAGCAGAAGTACTCATTTCGTGCTTCCGCCTTATCGCACCCTGCTTCCACCCAACCACCCTCCTTCCTATTCTTTACTATGTGGTCCTTACAGCTCCTTTTCTCCCTGATGTACTTAAAGAAGTCCTTCTCCCCCTTCTTAATGCCTTGTGCCAGCCTGAGTGCCGTAGATGCTTTGGCTCCCCTTACTGCCCTTGTCACCTCCTTCGATTCTGTCAAGTACTCCTCCCTGTCCTCCCCCCTCCCTGTTTACTTGTACTTCTTAAAGGCAGCTCTTTTCCTCCTTACCTTTTCCATGACCTCCTTGCTCAACCAGATTGGTTTCTTAGCCCTAGCCTTCTTGCTCTGGGCTTTGCAGCAGGTTTTGGTTGCCTCCACTATCCCCAGCTTTATGAGCTCCCACCTCTGTTAGTGTCCATATTAGATTGAATTCTGGCCAGGTACCCTTTACCACTTCCCCATCCTCCCAAAGTCGGCCCTCCTGAAGTCCAGCACTATTGTGCCAAATTCCACTCCTTCCTTGCCCATATCCAATGTGAGCCATACTGAGCGGTGGTCACTCCCTGACAGCGGTTCCTCCACTGTAAGTTCTCTCACAAAGTCCCCATTTGCCAGCACAAGGTGAAGGCCAGTAAGCACAACCACGCGCTGTATTCACAAAAGATTTATGCTACTGGTGTAGCGCTGGTCCGATAATCTCCACTATCGCTGCTCCTGCTTATGATGCTGCAACGCCTCTCTCCAGTCCCTCCAAGTGAACCAGTTTCATGACAGCACTGGAGGGATGACATAGGTGCGCACACTAGACCACCAGGGACTACAGCAGTTCCAAAGGGTCAAGGGACACACACACACAGAAGTCAGTGGTAAAGTGCCATAGAAGGTCCTAAATGGCGCTCTGTCACTGTGCTATAAGGGCGTGCAGTGTATGTTGGACTTTCTCGCATGGGGGGCCAGAATTTGTGAGGGGGGCTAAAAACAAAGCAAATCACACAATACCCTCCGAATTGCAAGAGAACAAATTAACAAATAAGGGTGCCCAAAGAAGCAGGCACATGCCAAAGTAGAGATGCTGTAAGTGCAAAATGTATTGAAGTCGGGTGACAACAAAAAGACTGCACAAACTCCCAGGCACTTCGGATCACACTGATCCTTCCTTATGGTTGTCACCTTATCTGGCTGAACTTGGACTGTGTCATGGTCACCACAGAGGAGCTCACTTCTCTCTTTCTCTCTCTGGATCTCACAGGCCTGATTCTATGGTCCACAGGATTCTTTTTTTGACAGCTGCCAGACTCCACGGATGTGTCTTGTTTATCATTTGATCGGTAATTGCCAGGCCTGAGGAAGAGGCATGAGCCTTGAAACCAGTGTGGGACAAATCAGTCTGTGAGCTGATTGTTAGTGTGGCCATTAGTTTTCAAAATGTGTTAGCCAAATCAGTATTTTTAGAGGCCATCATTTTTTAAGGGCTCAAAAATCAACTTTCAAAATCTGGTAGCCAAACCAACTTTTTTGTAGGCACTGGCCATGTGACTACCTGATTTGTCCCACCCTGATGGAAAAAATGGTATATGGTGAGTAGTACTGGCATCCACTGGATATTAAAGAAACTGTGAATACTTCAAATGTGTGGGGAGTGCATCTTTGTCCAATAACTGGTAACACTTATATAATGTTTTACTAGAGCAGATTCATCATGCTTGATTATTTTTTATTAATAGAATAGATGGCAGTCACACTAGATTCCTTGCATGTACTGTACAAATGCCTCCCAACCCCAGCTGAAAGCTGCACCTTAGGACAGAAGAATTACTTAAAATACAGACATGAGCTTGACTGGATGGGGCTGCCATCTTTGATGTGGTCTGGTTTGCTTGAAAACAGACTCTGAAATCCTACTAGGAGATTTCCTTCAGCCAAATAGTATTTGCTGGGCTTTAACAGCTAGGAGCAGGAATTGCCTTGCTTTGGCTCCTGAGCTGTGGGGAAAAGGAACTACATCTCTCAAGACTTAGACCTTGGAAAGACAGACTTGAGTAGAATGACAGGACAGGTTAAGGAGAAGCTGCTGGGGTGGGGAGAGCAGCAGGGGTGGACAGTAAATGGGGAGTATAAAAAGGTTGTTTGAAGCAACAAGTCTCTGTATTAGGACAGTAGCAAAAACCAGGGGAGGAAGAAAACTAATCTGGTACATTAAAGTAGTGGAGAAGGCAGAGGGGGTGAAAAGGAAAGCCCTCAAAAAAAACTGGCAAACCACAAAGATGAATACAGGGAAGTGCACCACACCAAGATGAGTGAGATCAACAATAGGGTTTGGAAGGTAATGTCCAAAGCAGTGAGGACAGCGGGGGAAGAATGGGGCTAAGATGTCCTTGGGGAGATGTGTAAATCCAAAGGGGAATAGTTAGACTGAAGATGGGGGAAGGGAGGGTGGAGGTGGACAAGAGTAAGGTGGAAATACTAGAGGAGTATTTTTGCTTGTTATTCATCATAGAGGACAAGGGGCATTGCCTAATGTGGTCTTAAAGGCAACAAAGTGTGTGTGTGTGTGTGGTCAAATTTAACACGGAGCTGATCAGAGAGGAGATGGTGCTGAGGGTCTAAGTGCTCTGAAGACTGACAAATCAATGGTCCAGGATGGGTTACTCCCCAGACTGCTAAAAGAAATCTTGCAGGAGCTTTCCACCCCACTGGCAGACCTCTTCATTTGTTCACTAGAAACAAGAGTGGTGCCAATGGATTAGAAAGCAGGAGATGTGGTACCCCTGTACAAGAATAGGAGCAGGGATGAACCAGGGAACTATAGAACACTCTGTTTGATGTTTACAGTGGGCAAATTATTTGAAGACACAATTAAGGCGAGGACTGTGGGGTTTCTGTATTTCAGTGGATTCACAATAGGGAGACTGTCAGACAAATCTGATCAATACCTTTTACTGGGTCACGAAGATGACATAGGTACTGTATCTGGACTACAGCAAAGCTGTCGAGTCTGCCCAACATGGCAGATCACCACAATGTTAACTTCAGCTATATCCATCAAATTTAAAAAAGCATTAGGCCAAACTGCTCCAAATGCGATGCAATGCATTTACCAATCCCCATGGAAAAGTGCACCAAGTTTCAGATCTCTATCTTTAAAGGCAATGGACAACAACGAACATAAAAGAACAACTATTCCTAAACATGCTGCTAAATAATGGGCCAAATCAGGTGGTTAACACCCCTAACAAGAGGGGGCAGTGTTCTAGATTTGGTTATTACAGATACAACTGAAGGCATCAGAAGTGTACAGATACTAGAAACACTAAGGCATAGCAATCACAAAATGATCAGTGTTCATTCTAGAAATTAAATTTGATGGGTCAGTTGACCCACTGAGCCTTCAAATAGGTAGATCATGACATGAAAATCATGGGTCATTCGCACAATCAAATGACATTTTTTTAAAGACACTACAAAAACATAACACCGATTGTAATAATAAGTTTGAAAAGATCATTTTTTACCTAATGACTGTGCTGCAAATGCAGCACACAGGAGGGAGAACTTACAATGAAAGCTCAAATGAAAGTGCTTCACCTGATTGCATAAGAACGAAGGCACAGAAAGAAACATTATCAGTAAAAAATTAGACACCTCTAGTCTGGTAGCGGAGGTAGATAGTCAGAAAAAAAAAACACAAGTGAAGTGTTTCGATTTTTATTCACTCTGCTTTTTTTTTGTCTGGATACATAGTTAAGACACTAAAGGAAAAAGACCATCTTTCCCCCGCTGTTGCCAAAACACCCAATCAGTGCTTTCAGACAGTAAGGGATATTTAAAAAAAAAAATTTTTTTCTTTTTAAAAGGATCTATAAATGCTTTCTTAGTCAGCGAAACAGTGAGCCGCAACTTCTGATTTTTAACGCTGGCAACCACCATCACCAACAGCTGCGTGGCCACTAGCTCACTTTATGTTAGTATGCCCTGCTGACCAATGGCTAAGCTGGCAGGGGCATATTGTCAAAAGTGAGTTACAGCTACCTGAGTTGCTCATGAGGTGGTGGTTACCAGTAATAGAACTGGAAATGGCGGCTCGCCGTTTCGCTGATTAAAAAAGCATTTACAGGTCCTTTAAAAAAAAAAATTTCCCTTACTGTTTCAGGCATTTTAAATCAGTCAAGTTGTTAGACTGTCTTTGCTTTTTTCCCCCCTTCAGGTATTGATAGCAGAGAGAAAAGTGAAATCAGTCTGACATGGTACCTCAACTGCAACAGTCAACAAATCATTTACTCTCATGGCAGGCAACCTATTTCTTATGCTCGTTTTTACAATGTTCTGGGCACTAAAACCCCTCTTGCAGTCTGCTGTATGGACAAGTGCAATTAGGCCTAATGCAGCCAGTTCCAACAGATTTGAGAAGTCTGATTTGTAATTTTTGTTAATGAATCCCCATAGTGTTTGCAAGTTATCCACTGGGTACCCTTCCCTCACTACATGGGACTTCAGCATTTCCAATTGTTTGGTACATTCAGCATCCAAAAGTGGTGGTGCTACTGCCTCGTAATCTTTCGGTCTCTGCTCTGGACCATAATGATCAAGCAGCACATCAATCTGAGCATTTCCCCAGGTTTCTTTTTTATTTTTTTGCTTTATCTGTTTATCTCCCCTGCAACCCTCACCTACCTCTCCTATAGGCCAGTTGCCACAAGGACTCTCACCTCTCCCGACACTGCCACTGATCTCGACCCCACATCACAGCAACCTCAGGGTAACCTGACGTGACCCTTCGTTGGGTGGGTCCTCCTCTTCTGAGGAGAAATGGCCTATTGGCCTAGGCATCGTCCCTGGGTGATGCTGTGGCTGGGTCGGCTGTCACATAGGCACTGGTCTGGGCTGCCGTCATCTGGTAGGAGGAGACGTCATTTTTCTAGTTTTTCCTCTGATTCCCATACGCACGTCGCGACTGAGCTTTCCCTGGTTTCCACCGCAGGCTGCTACATAGCAATGCTGTTCCCCAACCCAACCCGGGAGAGCAGCCCTCCGGACGCTCAATCCTACTCCTTCCCCTGCCAATCCTCTGGCGCAGAGTCCATTCCCGAACCCGGGTCGCCAGTGTGGTGCAAGGTAAGGCACCACCGCCTCAGCCCTCTGCGTCTCCAGGACTTCCTCAGGTTTCAAGTTCATCTCTGAACAGGTGGCCAACTGGCTGGAGACCCAGGACTCCAAAGGCTGCCAATTTGTTTCCGTCATACCCTGGGAATCTAAATGAGACTGTCAAGTAATCAGTCTATGAAGAGATCCTTTATCAAAACATTGTTGCCCCCCTTTAAACTTGATGGACCTAGAACACTGTTTGCCCCTCATCTTACTGGATATCCTTAGCCAGATCATGCAGGTACATTATCTCTTTTGTACCAGATTTTTTTTTTTTTTTTAAGTCTGAGAAACAGTTTTCCAAGTTCACTCAGTCCGATGAGATGTCCAGATCTCTCTTCTGAAAAACACTTGGCTAAGATGTGTAACTACTTAGAACATCCATCAGTGTTTAAGTTGTCACAACAAAGTTCTATTTTGTCACTTTAGAAGCAAAACCATTCAAGCCCATGGTGTGATATATGGTTTCTGTTGCTTTCTAAACTGCTATCCACCTCACATCATGGATCTCCTTCACTTTTAAAGCCAGTTCTTCTAGCACTGTGATTTGATTTCAGCTTGTCAACTTTATTAGCTGATCTGATTCCCAGGGTACGGTTAAAAACTTCTGGATCACGGGCGTTTTCGGTCGCAAGCCCCAACTCTGTGGAATTCTCTGCCTCATCGGATAAGAGAATGTCTGACAGTGGAGAGCTTCAAAACTGCATTAAAAATGTATTTATTTGGGCTTGCTTTTGGAGAAACTAATTCGTGTTGGACTACTGTAATCTGTGTTTTTAACCATACTGACTGGATTTAAGATCTCTTGAATTTTTATTGATTTTAACTGATACTGTATAGATTGTGCAGTGCTTTGGCACATTGTGGATAGTGCTTTATAAAGATATTATCATTATTATCTTTTTAACCTCCTGGTATTCTTTCAGGTAGGGGACAGAGTCTGCTGCTTGTGAATTACACAGTGCCACTCTACGAGTCACACAGTGAATATTAGCTAACATTGGGCTTTCTCTTAACATGTACCCAGTCAGACCTTCTCCAGTTCCTGTCATAACCTTTGCTCCATTGCTTCCCAAGCCAATAACTTTTGAGATGTTAGTTTTTCTGGAGTTTAAGAGTTGTTTCAGTTCCTTATAGATCCCTGCTCCTGTGGCATCCAATACTTAAATGAGTGGAAGACACGAAAGACTCAGGATCAAGCACCCTGGCATAAAGCACTAGTTTTTTGGCAATAGTAATGGCAGTGTTTTCATCACAAATGAATATGATATATGGGATTTATTCTCCCCCCCCCCACCAACATATCCTGCCAGATTACCAAAGCTATGCACTGCAACATGTTGTTGGCTGTTGATTCTGATGAGTATGATGCATTTTTTGCAACATTTAGTTTTTCCACAAAAGGGCAATCTAAACTAGACAAAAATACCATTAGGCTAGTGTAGTTATGCATTGAAAAAAGCTCACAAAGCTGGGCGCACTCACACCAACTGGATTCAAGGAAGGATATTTGTAGTTTATTTTAACAAAATAATGAAAGCATTAGCTTTGCCATGCTTTCATTATTTTATTTAAAAAAAATACATATATATATATCCTTCCTTGAATCTGGCTGGTGTGTGCCCAGTCTTGTGTGCTTTTTTAGAAGTCTGAAGTTGCTGCAGCACCTTAGAAGAGACTGATGTGCGCTTCTCCTATGCTTTACCTTGTTAGTTATGCACTAACAAGTTTCGTTTAGTCATCCAGCAGACACTTTCACGGCCACTAAAACTGACCGTTTTTTCCCTCAGAATTTTTTTTTTTTTTTAATGCATGTTGCAAATCTTCCTGCATATTTTCTGCCACCATAGCATCTTTGTGGTCAGACTAAATCAGGGTGCCTTGTCAAGGTGCTTCTCCTAAAGTTGTCAGTTTCTGCAGTAAATGCATTATGTTTTTTTCTTTCTAGTGATGCACACAGTGCAGGTCATAAGAATTTCTTGGAATTGTACTGTAGCAACTGTACACTGTGAACCAGTGGCCCTGAAAATTATATTTAGTGGCTGAAGGTGGAAGGGACTAGGAAGAACTCTGTTCACAATCAGCAGACTTAGTATCCTGGTGGTTGGCAATGTCTACATTCCCTGTATTTATTTGTGATGGTTTACGTTCAGACAAACTAGTTGCATCTGGAGACTGAACCTAATGTTCCCTATTTCTGTCAGAAGACCCAGATAAAGTACAGAGTCTCTTAGGTGCAGGTGCAAAGAAATTCTTAATAGCTACGTGCTTCTTTGCCAAGAGATATCTTCAGCCTTCAGTAAGAATTTATACAAATCTGTACTACTGTAATTTCAGTAACAATAGAATGCAAAATGTTGTAAAATCTTCAGAGTACCGTGCAAAATGTTACTGTGCTTGCGTGACTTCCTCTGCAACTCAAAGAATAAAGTGGTACACCCGTAAACAGTATCTGTGTCTCAGACTTTTTTTTTTTTTAAGGAAGTCAAACACAAACACACACACACACACACACACTCTACAGGGACGTCTGTAGTGTTCACCTATAGTGCAGTGTGATGAAGTGCTTAGTAAAGTACAGTTACATAAGAACTTACCGTAACTCTGAGAGAGACTGTTGGCGCTAGGACCACACGGAAAACTTTAGGTAGCTGTGTCTGGCAGGGGACTGCCCACCCGACGTCACGAGACTGATGTCAGTGTGGCGCTATATAGTGAGCGGTCCCCCACGCCCGCCCTCCATTTCTCCCACTGGAGACCTAGAAAGGTGCGACAGGAGATAGAAGTGGGCTCCTGGAGCTATAAAGCTGTGAAAGGAGAAGTAGCAGAAGAAACCCAGGGGGAAGGTGGTAGGGAAAGCAGTACCTACTGCAAGAGCCTCTCTCAAAGATCTACTGTTACGGTAAATTCTTACATAACTGCACTATCTGACTTTGAGAGGGCTCTTGCAGTAGGTTGCAGTAGGTGCTAACCGATAGGACTGAGTCCCAAGCAGTCACAATCGGACAAGTCTGAGACATGGGAGGTAGGAACAAGTTTGCAGAAAACAGGAATCTTAAGACAAGAGTCCATGAAGAACAGCTAGGCCAAAACCTGCTCTGCGCCTAAAAGCAATGTCCAAACTGTAGTGCTTAGTAAAGGTATGGACAGAACTCCAAGTGGCAGCTGCACAGGTATCTGCAGCAGAGACTTTCCTGAAACAAGCAGTAGAGGCATGAATGCCCCTGGCTGACTGCCCTTTGACTTCCCCAGAAGTGGTTTGTTACACTTTTGATAACAAAAGGTAATGCAGTTTGCCAACCATTTGGACAAACACTGTTCTGAAACTGCAGCGCCCTCTCTTTTGTGCGCAAAGGAAACAAATAACAGATCAGTTTTAGAGACTGGCTTCATCCTGTTAGTGTAGCAACGAAGAATTCTACGTACATCAAGAGTATCTAGAATTGCTTCACCCCGATTAGAATGCCCAGAGTAGTACACTGGCAACTGAATAGTCTGACTTAAGGTGGATTCTGAGACCACTTCAGGTAAGAACTTAGGGTTTGTTTGCAGAGCCACCCGGTCTCTGTGAAAAATCAAATAAGGCTCCTTACACATCAGGCCTTAAGCTTGGAAATCCTTCGAGCAGAGGTAATGGCAACTAAAAAGAGTGCTTTCCACGAGAGGTAGCGCATGTCACAACTCGCAGCTGGTTGAAATGGAGACGGCACAAGTTTTTCCAAAATGGAGTTCAGGTCCCAGGGAGGAGCAGGGCTCCTAACTAGGGTTTTTAAATGAAGAATCCCTTTGAGGAATGTCTTGGATACTTCCAACTGAGCCACGGTTTTGCCATCCACTGGAATGTGGTAAGCAGAAATGGCAGATAAGTGGACCTTCACGGTTGAGTAGCTGAATCCGAGGTCAGAGAGGTGCAGCAGATACTCTAAGACTTGTGGAACGGGGCAGAAGAAGGGGTCCCACTTCTTAGACGTGGCCCATATGGAAAACCTCTTCCATTTCACAGCATAGGTGGATCTAGTAGATGGCTTCCTTGCCTCCACTAGTACCTGTGCCACTCTAGAGGATACTCCAAAGTGAGTGGAGGCTATGTCAGTAGGTGCCACGCATGCAGGTGAAGGGACTGAAGGCCTGGATGGACCAGGGTGCCCTGTTCCTGAGTTAGAAGGTCCTGGCAGATAAGCAGTTGAACTGGGGGTTCCACTGTCAGTTGCTGAAGCAGAGAGAACCAAATCTGACATGGCCAGTAGGGAGCAATCAGGATCATGTGTGCTCCAACTGCCTGTAGTTTCAGTAATACCCTCTGTAGTAATGGAACGGGAGGGAAGGCGTACATGAATCTCCCTGTCCAGCATAGAGACAGTGCATCTCACCAGAAAACACCACGCTCTGGAGAGAGCGAGCAGAAAGTTGGTAGTTTTGCATTGGATGGGGATGCAAACAGATCGAGGTCTGGTCAACCCCAATGGGCGAATATTTTGTCTACCCTAGACTGTCTTAGCTCCCACTTGTAGACTCTGACTTGAGTGCAGCTCTGTGTGTCTGGTAGGATATTGTGAATGCCAGGGATGTGCACTGCTGTGAGGTGGAGACTGTGTTGAACTGCCCAGTACCATACCTGCATTGCTTCGCGACAGAGTGGGTACGAGCAAGTGCCCCCTTGTTTATTTACCAGACGACACACATGTTGTCTGTCTGGACCATGAGCGATCCCGGCTGAAGGAGGTGCTGGAATGCCTGTAGGGCATATAGCACAGCTCTCATATACAGCACATCGATATGGAGTGTAAGTTCGCTTTGAGCCCAGGAACCTTAGGTCTTGTGAGTTCCCAAATGAGCTCCCCATCCCAGTCCCGAAGCGTCAGTCGTCAGAGTCTGGGAGGCAGGAGGGGGTTGAAAAGGGACACCTCTTTGAAGGTTGTCCGGGTTCTGCCACCACAAGAGGTCCTGGGCCATTGGGTTGGAGACCAGGACCATGTGATCCAGGTCACCTGATCCAACTGTACTCAAAAGTCCATTGCGTGACCCGCATATGGAGCCTGGCCAGATGTACGGTCGGAATGCAGGCTGCCATGAGACCCAGCAGATGAAGGATCAACCTTGCGGAGGTCCACCTCTGGGAAGCCACCAGATGTGATTATCGATGGAGAGTCTCTGCTCTGTCTGGCGGGAGGTAGGCTCTCCCCTGGACTGTGTCCAACACTGCTCCAATGAATTGTAGGTGCTGTGAAGGGACCAGGTGGAATCTGGGATAACTAACTGAAATGCCCACCTGATGGAAAAGGTCCAGGGTATAGGATAGGGACCAGATTAGACCGTCCCTTGATGGAGCTGAAAGAAGCCAGTCATCGAGGTAGGGGAACACATGACTGCCCTGTCATGGTAATGCTGCAGCAACGAATGAATGAATTGTGGAGAGGCACAACTGGAGGGATGCACCTCTGTTCCACCACCCTTACCCTCCCTGAGCCCACCGTGGTCCAACCACTCCTCTTTCTTGGCAACCTCTGCTGTCCAGAAACAATCATTACAACTCTGACCCGCCACCCCAGGGAGTGCCTTCCTTCCTTTCAGACACCTGTTTCACAGAGGTCTAGTCACAAATGACTGCAAATATCTCCCAGCTACAGTTACTCCCTGTCAAATTAAAGTTAAGCTAAGAAAAGTGAACTCCAAAAACAGAATCAATACTAGTTACTTACAGAGGTCCAAAAAGTAATAATTCAATTTAGTGTAGTCTAGAAAATAACCTCCTTGATTTAAGGAAGCTTTGGCTGCTTTCTCTCTCTCTCTCTCTCTGTCTCTATGTCTCAGCAGACAAGAGCCCACAAACAACTCCTGTTTTAAATCCACAGTTCAACTAGGCCCCTTTCAGCTTCTCCCCTTAACAGACACCTATTTCACAGAGGTTAAGTAACAGGTCTAGTCACAAATGACTGCAACTATCTCCCAGCTACAGTTCCTTCCTGCCAAATTTAAGTTAAACTAAGAAAAGTCAACCCCAAAAAACAGATTCAATGCTAGTTACTTACACAGGTCCAAAAAGTAATAATTCAATTCAGTGTAGTCTAGAAAATAACATCCTTGATTTAAGGAAGCTTTGGCTGCTTTCTCTCTCTCTCTCTCTCTCTCTCTCTCTCTTGTCTCAGCAGCACCGACCACTGAATCGGCTTTAGGATGGACACTAAGGTGGTCCTTCCCTTCTGGCATCTAGTACACCCCCCCCCTTTTTTTATTTCATTTTTATTGATAGAGACCACAGTTACACATCAGGTTATTACAACCGACTTTATACAACTTTTCATACAGCATTGGTCTGGTTATACAGAGTGATGTTATAAGTCAGGATTTTAAGGTATAATAATAGGTAATACTGAATTAAACACACACCTTTTCTATTCGATGCACCTCGAGGACCCATAGTAAACCCACAAAGCTTTAAGCAGGTGGCTGGACCTCATGAGGTTATTTTTTGTTTTAAGCAAAGGGACCAAGAAGGGCCCCCTCCACCCCCCTTGCCAGACTAGAAAGATCAGGGGAGGCAGAAAGAGGGAAACCCCTTGCTCTCGTATTATCAAGACCCTGTTACTCCACCCTAGTTCTAAGGGACGAAGGATGGGTCTATCTGAGAGTAATAGATGATCCACCTCTGCCATTTCCTCACCAAGGCATCCTGTTTATTATAGAACTTAACTGTCGTACGTTCAAATATACAGGTTACTCACCTGTAACAAGAGTTCTAGGAATGGTATATGTTGTTCATCCACACTTATTGGCAGGTCCCTTGCCGCTTTAAATCTTGCCGGAAGGTCTTCAAGCTGGCTCCTCCCACCCACCCGGGTGGTAAAACTCTTGGCTCCACCCCATGACGCCAGATCTAGCCCGCTGGAAGCCAGGTTGTGCGTCGAAGCCGGGGAGGCCGGGTGGGTCGTGTGGATGAACAACATATACCATTCCTAGAACTCCTGTTACAGGTGAGTAACCTGTATTTCTAGGGACATGGATATGTTGTTCATCCACACTTACTGGCAGACTCCTAGCAGTTCTCCGGGAGGAGGGAGGCAAGGCGCACACCCCTACTTAGGTAGAAAGACTGGAGAACTGAGGCCCCGACCAGCACCCCGGCGCGACCCAAGGTTGATGTGGAAGGGGAACGGTAAAGCCTGCTTCCGGGCAGAAGCCCTGCGGATATCCTGGACGGAGTATCCTCGAAAGCAGCCATCGATGCAGCGGAAGGACGGGTAAAATGAGCGCTTATCCCTCTGGGAGGCTCCATGCCCGCCCGCCTATAGTGGAGACCTATGCAGGGGTGACCTGCCCGCTCGTCGTCCACTGGGCTGCAAATCTGCCAGATGCGGCTTCAGCGAAGATGATGAACAGCTGGCGAACCTCTCCCGAACTTTAGCTTTCGCTCCTAGGTAGGTGGCGTTAAAGCAGTTCCTATGGAACCTGTAACACACCTCCGAGGTGTGAATGAGGATAAACCCGGCAGAGCAATACCCTAAAGGGAAGACTCCGCCACCGCCTTCGAAGGACTTCGGTGGGGCGAGGACAAATTCCAGTCCCTGTGGAACGACCGAGGAGATTAAAGGAGCTTGAACTCTCCCCACCTTCTGGATGGCGGAGTGGCCCAAGAAGGTGTTCTTCCACAACAGGTGGGGGAAACTCGCACCTGTGCAAAAGGTTCGGATGGCTTGCTCATGAGCTAAGCCCATACCAGCAAGGATCCCACAGAAGGGGATACTCTCCCCAAAATGGGAGGCGTGATCGAGGCCTAGAAGTGCCAAACCACCTTCTCCGCACCATCAACTGCCTCCCGGCCCGCGCCCAGAAGACAGGGGTGACCCGCAGAAGCACCTAGAGGGTCGTCGGCCGGAGCCCTGGTTTAAGGATGGACCGCAGATGGTCCGGAATGCTCGCCCAGGGACGGGGGAGGGCACGGCCCTATCCCATCATCAAAAAGGAGAACTTCTCCCAGAAGACGAGCATCTTGGCCGACTTCTTAGCAGGAAGCCTCGAAGGTCGAGGACCTTGCCGAAAGACCCTAGGCCTGGCCCCCAGCTGCACAGGGGTCAGCCTACAGGTGCAAGGATTGAAGGTCCAGATGGATAACCTTCCCCTGAAAAGGAAAGACAGGACTGGGCGGACTAGAAGCCGCCTCGGGAGCCTGGGGCTGAGACTGAGGAGAGCTGGATACCAGAACTGGCAATCCAGTCTGGGGCTACCAGCATCACCTGCGCCAAGTCCCTCCTCGCCTTGCCCGTAGGTCAAGGGAAATGGGGGAGAGGCACGGAGGGGCCCGGGGTCCGTGGCCCCGATGTCATCCCCTGCAGCAGGCCTTGCTGAGGGGGCGGGCAAAAAACAGTCTCGGCCTCATATTCTCCCCGGAGGGAAGAGGGAGAAGATCTTGTGCTACCTCCGGCAGGGGAAACCACTCATGAGGCGCAGCCTATGCCCGCCTTAGGGCAGCAGCCAGGAAATTGGGGGCTCCTGCCATCAAATGGCTGGGAACCCTCGATCGCAAAAACCAATCGGAGAACCTCCTTGCACCGAGGCAAGGGATCGACCGAACCTGGCGGGTAGGTAGCACATGGTTGTGGTGTTGTCCTACTTGGACTTAGACCACTAGACCCCGTACAAGCGGAGCGAGCGGTGCAAGCTAAGCGGACCGCCTGTGTTCCAGCGAGCAGGAAGGACATCGGGACTTGCGAGAGGACCAGAGGCGAAGCACTCTGTATTCCCCTAGATGGGCAACCCACCCATCCGAGAAGCATCGGTCGGAGAAGACCGCCGACTCAGGGCGAACGAACAGGATGTTCTCCTGCCGAAGTTGGAACGGTCCAAAGGGAGCGTTCTCTTAACTCCTGGGCTGTAGTCACGAACTGGTCCAAAGGACGCAGCGCTGTGACCTCTGGCTGGCCCCTCCCACTAGGGGAAGGCCGCCCTGAGGCCCAGGAAGTGCAGGAGGTCCTGGCAGGATATAATTACCCGGCCAACCCGACTGGGTAAGGGAGGAAGAACCTCAGCCCTGTCCGCCTGGAGCCGAGCTTGGACTCAAGAGTCGAGCTTAGTCCCGAAGAAGCCTCACCGCTAAGGCACGAGTTCCCACTTGGCTCCTGTAACGGGAGACCAGTCTGCCTTCTGGGTGGGGTTATGTCCGCACCCTTCAGTGCCAAAGAGACTGCTGAGCAAAAGAAGGGCCTGGCTAGGAACTCGTAGGGAGATCCCCCGCTAAGAAGGGGAGGAGCCTCCCAAGAAACGGACGGAACGAGGAGTAGGTACATCCTGGAGGCCCAGGAAACAGCCACACGCCACGTTCGGAGGATGGAATATCTGAAGTAGAGAGACCATCCAGGTGTGCGGGAGAATGGGCGCGAGCCCCCGTCCGTTTGAGGCCAGGAATACCTGGACACGAACCCAGGGTTGGAGGGGGTCCGCAGCCTTCCTGATCACCTCTAACTAGAGGGCCAGGCATGTCGGTATGACCGACACAGAGGCAGTGGACCCAAGATCCCCATGGGGCAACGGCTCAAAAGGGGAAACCGCTCGCAACCTGCGACAGGATCTACCCTTAAATACCTCCAGAACGAGGTGCAGAGCCGTCCCCCCATGGGGAAACCCGGGCTGGGACGACGGGGCCGGCAGTGCCCCTGGCCTGGCCACTGAGCAGGCTTGAGGGGGAAGGAGCCGAGGGGGCTCTCGGTTTCCTGCCTCCCTGCTTCCTTTTGGAGGAAGACGCTGGACTGGCAACAGGCCGCCCAGCGCATGCCTGCTGGCCCTTATGCTGGGCCGGTTGAGCCGCAGGGCTCAGGGGGCCAAGGGGCTTACGCAAAGGCTGACGGCTGCCCTTGACCCTCCGGGCGAGAGTGACCGAGTCCAGAGTGGCATCGGACTTCTCGGGCCCTTGGATATGTCCCTCCACTCCAGGGCCGAAAAGGTCAGTCCCCAAGAAGGGGATGTCCGCCAACTCGTGCTGGGTTTCCAAGGAAAAAGAGGATAACCTCAGCCACGCCCTGCGGTGCATGGCCACTGTGGCCGCCACCGATCTGGCACAGGAGTCACCCAGATCCAGAGCCGTCTGGAGCTGTTGGATTGCCACCGCCCTACCCTGGTCCGTGACCCGCCCGGACCTGGTCCGCAGTTCGGCCGGAGATGAGGTAGAACCTCGTCCAGGGTGCCCAGAAGGGCGTGGGAACAGTGTGCCATAAGAGCCGAGCTGGCCTGACGGAGGCCTAGGGAGGACGTAGCGTAAACGCGTCGCCCGACGTAGTCCATCCTTTTGGACTCTTTGTCAGGGGTCTATCCACATCCCCAGCGTTTCCAAGACATTGGAAACGCCGGCGGTGACTACCCTTCAGCCGAGGGGTGCTCCGAGAAACCGGGCAGAGAACCGACAGGGACAGGGTACCTCCGAGCCACCCTGGCTGAAGGCGCAGGGCAGGAAGTAGGCCACCGCCATAGCTCCAAGGCTGGGCCCACGATAGCCTCAGCCACTGGGAAGGCCTCCGGGGGGAACCCCCTCGTCCAGAATCTCCGTGAGGGGGTAAGGTGTCCGTTTGGAGATGGGCTCGAGCTGCATCCCAGTGAATTCTGAAATGAGCTGAAGCAGACCCCTCAAAGACGATGGGCTGTCGTTCACGGAATGTTCCTGGGAAGACCCCGGGTCCTCCCTGCTAGGAAACATAGCAGAGCCGGCTTCAGGCTCCGAAGGGTCAGCAAAAAGCTGCCGCAGGCCCAAGGCACTCTTTGTCCGCCAGGGGCGGGCAGGAGTGAGGGGACCAAGTGACCTGAAGAACAGGTCATGGCCTGTTGAACCCGCCAGGCGGAGGGCAGCGAGGGTCGGACGAGCAACCGGCCCTGGAGGGCTCCTCGACTATCAGTTGAATGGCGCTGCCGACCCGAGCGGCTGCTTGCTATCCGGAGAATGAATCGCTGATTGATACCGGACAACAACTGCTGTCGCCACATAAGTTCTCGGTAACAACGACGCCAACGGCATCGAAACCGCTCCTCATCCGAGGAGGGGGACGAGGAAGAACGGCAAAGTCACTTAACTCGGTGCCCCGACCGAGAATGCAGAGATCGGCATGAGCGGCTAGACCGAGAGGTTGACCGAGACTGAGACCCAAATCCTCGGGGGGGACCGAAGGCGGGCCTGGGAAGGAGCGGGACGCACCCGCTCTTCCCTCGACTCGGAAGAAAGGACCGAGGGCTGTTGACCCGAAGGGACGGACAGAACCTCAGCCTCCGCCGGAGACGGAGGGATGGCGGCACCAGAAGACCACCCAAAAGACGGGTCGAGAGACTCGACAACGTTGACGGGGGACCTGGCCGGCTGACCTGACGGGGACACCGTGAGGCCAGTGGCCGAAGCTGCATCCTCGATCAAGTCGAGCCGGGCCGATGAGGAGGGGAGAGCGCCCGCCTCGACCTAAGAGACCCCGCCTGCGGCCCTTTAGACTTAGGCTGAGCGGCAGGGCTCCAGGGTCCCTCTCCCTTGGAGGACAGGGAATGACGAAGCTCCTTGAATGAAGCTGCATGAGTTGAACCCAAGGAGAGCGGGATAAGCGCCGCAACCGAGGGGGGGGAGCCGCCCCCTCCCCGGCAGGATCAAACTGCTGAGAAACAGTCGAAGCGGACACCCGCCAGTCCGAGGGAATCTCTGGAGCGGAAAAAACTACCGGATGTCCGAGCCCCGAACGGCCGTGCAGTCCTCCAGAGAGCTGACCGAAAGGGCAGAACAGAAATTGCAAGCCTGAGGATCGTGATCCAAGTCCAGGCAATAAATGCACGTGGAATGCGAGTCTCTCCTGGAGGAACTAACCGTGCGCCTCTCGGGGCCGGAAAAGGACTGAGCCATCGCCGTAGCGAAGAAGAAAAGATCGAAGTTTCAGAAAAGACACTTCCAATGATTTCGAAGACCGAAATTTTCAGGAACCAGTCGAAAACTCAGAGCGCTAAGGAGGGAACCTGAGCTTCCAAGCGGTAAGGAAGATCTGGCATCATGGGGCGGAGCCGAGAGTTTTACCACCCGGGTGGGTGGGAGGAGCCAGCTTGAAGATCTTCCGGCAAGATTTAAAGCGGCAAGGGACCTGCCAATAAGTGTGGATGAACAACATATCCATGTCCCTAGAACTATACATTTTGGATACTATTTTGTGCCAACCTGAGGCTGTTGGGATGAGAGGGGACATCCATTTATGAGTGATGGCTTTTTTGCTGCCAAGAGGAAAAGGGGGAGCAGAGTATTGGACCATCTTGGTCTGTGGGGAGGGAAAATAGACAACATAACCATCTCTGCTGTCAGTTCAATAGTTTCACCGAGACACCTCTTCAATTCCACCTGTAACGTGCACCAAAAGGGCATTAGACTTGGGCAGTGCCAGAAGATATGGCACAGGGCTGCAAGCTGGCAACTGCAGTTTCTCCAATATTTGCCATATGAGGCTGGCATGTATTTTGCAAGTACCGCTGGGGAATGGAAGAAAAAATTATTCACCTTAGTAATGTTGTTTCTTCTAATGGAGTCTTGCTATATTATGACATATGCAGTGAGTCTCAACCTTCGAACTGCTCCGGAGGTGAAAGAGTTAACTTTCCATGCCAGGCATGGAACCTTGAGCGCGAGCTCGGTTGAAAACTCTGTCTGTTGTTAATCAAACTCAAACTGTCAGATCCTTACGAGCAAAACTCACTAAGGTTCTGTGTGGAAGCCGAAAACCTACACTAGCCAACTGGCTACTAAATATAAGAACACATTTTTCTTGGTCTCAAAACAAAGACTGAAGTCAGGGGATCCAAAAAACTAAAAACATAACACCCAAACACCCCAAAAAGGAGGAGTGAAAAAATAAGGTGGGCATCTACTAAGTGCCAACATTGCACTGCCCACCCACATCCCAAAAGTAGAGTTTCGAGAGGGGCAGGCAGGGGAGTATAATATAGTAAGACTCCATTAGAAGAAACAACATTACTAAGGTGAGTAATTTTTCTTCAAACAACATGAAGTCTTGCTATATTATGACATATGCAGACTACACAGCAGTACCTCCATGGAGGAGGGACAGAACCTACTTTGGAAATAGGCTCTGAAGCACAGCTGTGCCAAAACGAGCATCACTCCTAGCCTGGATGTCCAGGGAGTAATGCTTGGTAAAAGTGTGAACTGTTTTCCAGGTAGCTGCTTGACATATCTCTAGGATAGGGATGTCCCTGGCAGCTGTACCTCTGGTAGAGTGAGCCCTCAGGCCTGAGGGAGGAACCTTACCCAGTTTTTCATAGCAAAATTGGATACAAGAGACAATCCACCTGGCAATGGATCTTTTAGTGGCAGGTTTCCCTTTACCAACCTCACCATAAGTGAGGAACAGTTGGAGGGAGTCAAACCCGGACCCTGGGCATGCTCTATGTAGTAACTAAGGGCTCTTTTGACATCTAAACTGTGCAGTCTCCTCTCGCCAGAGGAGGAATGGTCAGTGAAGTACACAGGAGAGACATAGATTGATTAAGGTGGAAGTCTGAAACCACCTTAGGCAAAAACTTTCCGTTAGTCCTGAGGACCACCTTATCTCTATGAAAGGAGATAAAATCAGGTTCCACTGACAATGCTTGTAACTCACTTATGCGCCTGGCAGAAGTGATGGCTACCAAAAACACAGTTTTCCAAGTCAAGTACTTAAGCTCTGCTGAAGACAGGGGCTCAAAAGGGGGTTGCATAAGCTCAGCAATGCAAATATTAAGATCCTAGGCAGGGGCAGGGTCCCTGAATGGAGGGTTGGTGTGAAGCAATCCCTTGAAAAACTTGGAGAATACAGGATGAGCCAAAAGAGAAGAGGGTTTACCTGCTGATAAGAAAGCAGACACGGCTGCCAGGTGCACTTTTAGGGTAGCTGGCCTCAGCCCCAAAGTATTCAAATGCACCATATAATCCAGGACTGTGGGTAAGTCAGCAGATTCTGGGAAATATTCTTGTAGAGCACCAAATGGAAAATCTCTTCCATTTGGAATTATGATAGCTCCTGTGGATGGCTTCCCAGAAGCCTTCAATATATCCAATACACCTTGGGAGAGGTGTAGGTCAGCAAACTCTAACTCTTCAAGAACCAGGCCTTGAGATTGAGAGATTTGAGATTCGGGTACCAAACCCTCCCCTGAGCACAAGTTAACAGGTTGTGATTCCTGGGAAGACACAGGGGAAGGTGGACTGCTAAGGACAAAAGGAGTGGGTACCAGGGCTGTCTGGCCCAATCTGGTGCAATCAGGATCATCTTGCAAGGTTGAGATCTGATTTTGACTAGCACCTTGAACAGAAGAGGGAAGGGGGGAAAGGCATAAAGAAACTTCCCTTCCCAACTGAGAAGGAAGGCATCCAGAGGGACTGAGCCCAACACTGGGGGCCTGCAGCAAAAAAGGGGAAGTTGGTGATTGTCTGGGGCTGCAAAACGATCTATCTGCGGGGTGCCCCATCTGGCAAATACTACCTCCAATACTAGGGGATCCAGTGACCATTCGTGATGGCCCTGGGAAATCCTGCTGAGAGCATCTGCCAGGACATTGTCATTGCCTGGAAGGTGAACTGCCGTAAGGGAGGTGTTCAGGGAATACGCCAGAGACCACAACTTCATAGCTTCGGTGCACAAGGCCGTAGACAGAGTGCCTCCTTGCTTGTTGATGTACCACATTGTAGTGGTGTTGTCTGTTCTGATCTGTACAACTTTGTTCTGAACAGAGGTGGAAAAAACTTGAAGTGCTAGAAAAACTGCTCTGAGTTCCAACAGAATGATATGGAGCAGAGATTCCTGAGGGGACCACAATCCCTGGGTAGTGAGATCGCCCATGTGAGCTCCCCACCCCAAGAGGGATGCATCTGTAGTAAGGTTTAGGGAGTGAGACTGAGGGATGAAGGGGATCCCTGTCTCAGATTGCTCTGGTCCTGCCACCACTGAAGGGCTTGGATCAGGGTTCGAGTCACTGGGATCAATTTGGTCAGAGGGTCTCTCCTTTGAGACCAAAAGGCTCTCAAATGGAACTGGATGTCCCTCATCTGAAATCTTGCTCCCTGCACAACTGCTGTAGAAGCAGCCATGTGCCCCAGGAGCTGCAGAAAATGACTTGCTGGTCGAGAGACCTGCAGGGTGAAAGAGGAGGCCAGAGAGACCAAGGTCCTTGCTCTTTCCAGAGGAAGGAAGGCTCTGGCCTCTTTTGTGTTCAGTTCTGCACCTATGAAGGTGAGAAGCTGGACAGGCTCTAGAACTGACTTTGGAAGATTGAGAAGGAAACCTAGAGATGTGAGCAGTTGCTGAGTTACCTGAAGGTGTAGTGTGACTTGTTCTGGAGACTGGCCTACTATGAGCCAGTCGTCCAGGTAAGGAAAAATGGCAATCTTTTGCCTTCTTAAGTGGGCAACTGCTACTGCCAGGGAATTTGTGAATACCCTCGGAGCAGAGGTGAGGCCGAGGGCATTGCTCTGAACTGGTAATGGCCTGAGGGCAGTTAGAATCTGAGGTACTTTCGATGGGAGCTTCTGATAAGAACATGGGAGTAGGCATCCTTGAGGTCCAGGGACGCTAGCCAGTCCCCTGGTCTTAGAGAGGGTAAAATAACTCCCAGAGTCACCATTTTGAATTTTGGTTTTAAAAGGTGCTTGTTTAGGTATCTGAGATCCAAGATGGGCCGCCATTCTCCTGTCTTTTTGGGGTAAGGAAGTACCTGGAGTACAACCCTTGCCCTGGTGTAGGGATGGAACTGTTCACAGCTCTGAGAGCCAGGAGGAAGAAACTTCTGTTTCTAGGGCAAGGTGCTCTGATGGATTTGCAGGTGGAAAGGACCTGGCTCTCATCTTCGGAAATTTTTGAAGCTGAGAACCAGTCCCTGGCTTACTACTTCCAGGACCCACTTGTCTGATGTTAGAGACTTCCAGTCCTGGACAAAGTAAGCCAGCCTGCCCCCTACCGGTAAAGGAGAATTGGCCCTGGCCACCCCATCAGGGTGCCTGCTTGGCAGGGGCTTTGGGCTGAGGGGTGGAAGCAGGCTTGCTTGCACCCCGTCCGCCTCTCCCTCTAAAGAACCCCTTCTGGGCATAAGCAGAAGAGGAGGACTGGACTTGGTAAAAAGGCCTATGAAAAGGCCTATCCCTGCCCCTGGGATGCTGCCTTTGAGGAGTGGCCTGCCTTTCCTTGGCCTGTGCACTCCTATAGGTGGTCCTATATTCATCCATTTTTTTCATGTAATTCTCTGTCTGCTCCCCAAACAGAGAATTGCCCACAACAGGAAAATCCATGGCCTTAGACTGGGTATCCTGTGACAGGGAAGTACATCTGAGCCAAGCTATTCTGCTAAGTGCTACAGATGTAGCCATGACCCTTGATGACACATCATTAGAGTCCACTGCAGCATGAAATTGCACCTTAGATGCCTCATACCATCCGCAGCCACCTGTTCCAGCTCCTGGCAAGCTGGTCAGGACCTGTTTTGCTAGAACCAGCACAGTATCCCATCTGGATTTCTGGTATCTAGCAGCATAAGCATATAATTTGCCTATCTGAGTCCCAGGGATGCTGCCATGTACTGTTTCTTTGCCATGGCATCAACCCTCCTGGAGTCCTTTTCAGCGGGTGCGGCTAGAGGAACATTTGCCTTGTCACAGGCTGCAGCCTGCACTACCCCCCACATGGCTGCATTGCTGTGTGAGGAACTCCGTATCAGAGCCTGATAATGTATACCTCTTGTCCATCCTTTTATCAACAGGAGGTATAGTGAAAGGAGTTTTTAGAATTTTTACTGTCTGTTTCCTAAAAGATTTATGCAGAGGAATAGACAGTCTCCTAGACTCTGGAATATCCATCATTTCTACATAATCAGGCTCCTCTTGGTCATCAACAGCTTCCTCAACAGGGAGCTGGAGAGTTTCAGCAACTTTCTTATAAAACATCAAATGAGAAGGGGACTCAGATAGCCTAGGAGGAGAAACCCCTGATGGTCTGTCTGGAGAGATGTCCAGTTCAATGGGCACATCCAGACTTTCAAACCCACATTCACTCTCCTCATATTCCTCTTCCCCCTCCCCCGGTTCATAAAAATCCTCAAAATCATAATCTTGAACCAGTGGAACCGGCCGAACCGAGCTCTTCCCTGATGGTATCGGTTCGGTCGGAACCGGGGAAAGAGACTGGACAATTTGAATTGCTTTAGCTATTTCCTCAGCGGTTGGAGAAAAAACTTTTGGCACACTAGCTGACTTTCTAGTCCTTTTAGTTGGAACCGGCTCCTCAGAGCTGGCTCTTCTTTTGCCCGAGGAAGTATCGCCCTGGTCAGAGGGCACTCCCTCCGGTTCGGTTGGAACCGAACCGGGCTGGCCATCTGGGTCAGCGGACTTTTTGGCCTCCCTTTCCCTGAGCCTACCAACTCTCTTCTCAATGGTGGCAGCAGGAAAATTGCTACATATCTTGCAGTCTGCATTGAGGTGGTCAAACCCCAGACAATACACATAGGTGGTGTGTGGGTCAGCCTTAGCAAAGGCTTCCCCACAAACACCACAGTGCTGAAACCCCGTGGGCCCGGTTTTTCTTTTGGGTTTCTCAGACATAGTGCCAGCCTAACCAACTTGCCCGCTTATGGCAATCCGCCAAGCAAGACTTCCCTTATCGGGTTCCCAAATCGTGTCACTGGTCGTGGAAAACGTATAAAACTGCTTTTTAGAACCGATAAGAACCGGGAACCGCACTCTAAATAAAGACTAGTAAAGTTTGTATAACAACCTGATCGGTTCAAACCGAACCGAAAGACGTTTACAAGTTCCACACAGAATAAAATAAATGTAAGCCTATCTATTACTTACAATACCACAGACAGAGCTTGAACTGACCGGTTGCGGATTAATTTTGGTCAAAAAAAGGATAAAATAACACTTTAACCGACAAAATGAACCGAGCAGAAGGAGAAATCTCCGGAGCGACTGTTCAGTGAGGCGGAGTAAAGAATCTGACAGTTTGAGTTTGATTAACAACAGACAGAGTTTTCAACCGAGCTCGAGCTCAAGGTTCCATGCCTGGCATGGAAAGTTAACTCTTTCACCTCCGGAGCAGTTCGAAGGTTGGGACTCACTGCATATGTCATAATATAGCAAGACTTCATGTTGTTTGAAATATTTAGAGAGAGATTTACATGCAAATTCCCTCCATACTCCTGACAAAGTAATCTTGGTTGCTTTCAATGTAGTTTCTTGCCAAAGTGGTAAAGGGATGTCTAATTGTAAATCTTTGTTCCAGGCCTCTAGTATCTAGCGGGGTGAGTCTCCCAGATTATCTCGTAGTATTCTATATAAGTGACCTATTAACTTCCCCTAAGGGTTTCCTACAAGGGTATCCCTAAGTAGGGTCCAGATTGTTGGCAAGGGACTAGGGCTACAGGTTGGAAAATCCCTTTGTCGTAAAATATAGTTTCTCAACTGGACATACCGGTATATGTCAGCTTCAGGGAGGGCATATTTTTGTTGTAGGTCCGAAAAAGGTAGAACTCCCGAATTTTTAACTACTTGGTAGTAGTAACTCAGACCTAATCTACGCCAGGATTTAAATGAGGTATATAGAAAAGACGCATGAAAGTTTTCATCTCGCGAGATTAAAGATAAAAAGAAGATGCACTGTTTGAAGGGTTTTTTAATTTTTACGTTTTTCCAGATTTGTAGAACTTGCGCAGTAAAGTTAGAGAAATTAGCCAGCGATGGGGATAGTCCAGACGAGGAAAAATAGTTTTCTCTATATCATGTAGGTCATTTATTAGAGAGACTATTTCTTTCCATGTCGAGAGGTAAATGGATGAATGCCTGAGAAAAATGATTTTTTGAAAGGCTGCCATTGCATACAGCTTCAAATCAGGTAAGTTTACTCTGCCTTGGTCCAGAGGTAGGAATAGAAGAGAAAGATGGATCCTCGGCCTCTGGTTCTCCCATATAAAGGAAGAAATCAGCTTATTCCAGGACTTGAAATAGAAAGCAGTGGGGAAAAGTTGGGACGTTTTGAAACAGGTATTGTAGTCGAGGGAATATATTCATTCGTACGGTTTCTATTCTTTGGAAAAAAAGTCAGTTTTAGATTGCCCCATCGTATTAGATCATCTTGAATTTGAAGAAAGAACAGTTCGTAATTCACTAGTTCTAGGTGTTCAAGATTAAAGGGTATATATTTGTTTTATTTATTTAGAGTCTAGGATTACAAGTACCTTTGAGCCAAGGCTCTTTTACAAAGGTTCCATGTCAACTGAGGTATAAAGCAAACATTACACAGAGTTGAGTAACACTGCAGAAATGGTGCAGAGACATTTTTAGCAGCTAATATACATCACATTTAGGGAAAGCGGGTACCAAAGGGGGCAGGGTAGACAGAGGTACCTGAGGCTTGGAATGGACACAAAAAGAGCGGTGCAGCCGTGGGCATCTGTCATGCCTCATAAAAGTGCTTGGGGGGGTAGGGGCAAAAATGGGAGGGTAGGCTGTAGGATGAAGGAAAGAGGGGTAGGAGCAGAAGTGCTAGGGGGGTGATCAGATTATGAGGGACAGTCGCAGGAGCTAGAGGCAGCTAGGTGAAGGCGAAGGTTGGCTTTGAACAGGCCTAGCTTTTGCAGAGAGGAGATGTCTTTGTTGAGTCCAGTAATCCAGCTAGGAGCTCTGTGCGCAAAGGATCTTTGGACCAGTGTGGTGCAGCACCGAGGAATGTGTAGCATTTGATTTTCTGAAGCCCTGGTGAGGCGGGGGTCGCATGCTGTATGGAGAAGAGTTTGGACTCCGGGGGGAGCAAGATGGAGCATAATTTTCTTAGCCATTAGACAAGTTTGGTACTTGATATGGTTTGATAACTGCAGCCACCCTCTTTGGGCATAGAGGTCAACGTATGGGTGAGATGGTGGGATCCTGTGATGAGTTGGCAGGCTTTGTTTAGGGCTAAGGATAAGCACCTGTGGGCTGTGTCAGTTGCAGAGCCGTAAATAATCAGACTATAGTCGATTAGCGAAATCACCGAGCTCTGAACTGCTATCCTTAAGGCATCCAAGGTAAGGCATTGCCTGTGCCTGTAGAGGAGACCAATGTGTGTGTTTGCAGCTTTGGTGATGCTATCTATGTGGATGCTGTAGGATAAGTTGCTGTCTATGGTGATTCCCAGATATTTAAAGGAGCGAACCTATTCGAGGACAGCACCAAGGCAGTTTGTCATATTAAAGGGGTGAATCCTGTGTTTGTTGTGGGAGCCACAGAAAAGCATTGACTTGGTTTTCTTATAGCTGAGAACCAGCTTTTGACTACTAAACCATATTTGAATGGAGGTGAAGCCCTTCTGAAACTTGTTTTGGTGTAGGTGGGGGTCCTGTTGGGGTGGTGTGAATGACAGCATCATCAGCAAAGAGTAGGATTTGTTCCAGACAGGATTGTGGAAGATTGTTCAAAAGCAGGCTGAAGAGTAGTGGTCCGAGAATGGATTCCAGGGGGACTCCTGAACGTAGGGTCTAGCATCTGAGAGGACATCAACCATTTTCACCCTTTGGGAACGGTTTTCCAGGTAACTCTTAAACCAAGTTATAGACTCAGGGGAGAGCCCAGCTTTTAGCAGTTCTGTGAGGAGTAGTCGATGATGGACGATGTCAAAAGCCTTGGTCAGGTCTATGAAGACTGAACCAGTGAGATAATTATTGTCCAGGGAGTTGTGAATTGCTCCTATGAATTCAAGCAGGGCAGATGTGGTGCTGTGGTCTTTTCTGAAGCCATGCTGTTGTTTACAAAGGATGTCGTACTTGTCCAAATATTCTGTTAGCTGGTCAGATACCAGACTTTCAATGGCCTTGGGGGTAATATAAGGCTCTAGTTTCCATAAAGAGCCTTATCTCCAATCTTGTGAACTGGTGTCACGGTGGCAGATTTCCATCTATTGGGGAACTGGCCTAGGGTGAGGGGAGGTTGAAAATCCAAGTTAGAGGAGATAGCACTTCATCAAGAGTGAGGGACAGCAATTTGAGGTCAAGCGAGTCGCCACTTATTCTAGATCCAGCAACTGCTTTACTGATGTATCTACAGACTTCATGTGTTCTGACTGCTCTGAAGTAAAAAGGGGGGCGATTTGATAAAGGGGGTTGGGGATGGAGGGGGGTACAGGAGGGAGGGAGGTGTTCATCGAAGAAGTCTGGAGGAAGAACACTACTGAGGTCAGTGAATGCATTATTGAACACGTTAGCTATAGTGGAAGGGTCAAGAGTTATAGTCCCATCCATGTCCAAAACTGAAAGTGATGCTTTGGGCAGTTTCCCTGTAACTTCCTTGAGATTATTCCAGAAGAACTTCCCCTTTCCCTAGGTGTTTGTGAGGGCATCTTTGTAATAGTTACTTTTCTTCAGGTGTATTTCTTTGGTGCAGTCATTTCGGGCACATTTGTAGTTTTGTATATCTTCTTGCCTACCAGTGGTCAGAGCTTGAAACCAGAGGTGGTTCCTAGCTTTCAGCAATGTTAGGAGATCAGCAGTGAGTCATGGATTACTAAGGCCTTTTACTGTCCTCTTTCTGAAGGGGGCGTAGATGTCACAGGCAGCATTGAAGGAGCTGATGAAGAAGTCAAGGGCAGAGTTGACATCTGATGCATAGAAGACAGGTGACCAATCTTGTTGTCTAAGGTGCGATTTGAGGTGCTTCAGTTGACCACACGGAAGGATTCTGCTGTTTATTAGTTTGGGTGGTGGTGGGCTGAATTTGTTAGACCATTCATTGGTGACTGGGGAGTGGTCACTTAGCGTATCTGGGAGAACGGAGACTTTTGAGATGCGGAATGGGTGGCTGGTCAGTATCCAGTCTAGGAGGGTATATAAATACCCAAACATTTAAACTTAGTAGTCTGCCATTTTAAGGGTAAGGAATTTTTAAGAGTTTGTGTTGGTTTAAAATGTAGCATCATAGCCTCTGTTTTAGCTATGTTTAATTTGAAGTTTGTTATATTTTCGTAATTACTAAGGATCTCCCAAATTACAGGTATCGATGTTTCGGGGGATTGGACTGTTAGAAAGACGTCATCTGCGAATAAGGATATTTTGAAAGGTTTCTGACCAAAGGGAATACCCTCTATCCGGGGATCCTGTCTTATGGTCATAGCTAGGGGTTCCATGTAAAGGGCAAACAAGTATGGTGAAAGTGGACAACCCTGTCGTATGCCCTGTTGTAAGTGTATAGGGGAAGATACAGCTCCATTTAACTGAATAAAGGCCTTGGGTTGAGAGTATATGCTTTTAAGCCAAAAAAGAAATTGGTCAGAGAAGGAAAAAAACTTGAGAGTTTCCCAAAGAAATTCCCAAGAGCCTCTATCGAAGGCCTTTTCGGCGTCAAAACTTAGAAGGGCCGCAGATATCTGTCTGGCCTGGATGTGTTCCAAAAGTAATATAGTATGGCGAATACTGTCGGTGGTACTGCGGTGTTTGATGAATCCAACTTGATCAGGATGGATTACTGTAGGAAGGACAGCCTCGAGCCGTGAAGTCCAGATAGCCATGTAAATCTTATAGCAGATGTTGAGAGTAGAGATAGGTCGATATGAAGCTGGATCTGCTTCTTTTATTAGGTTTAAGGAGAGAGTAATAACTGCATAGTGCCAAGAAGGGGGCAGGGTTTCACCCTCTGCCACCGCTCTGAAAGAAGAGAGAAGTGTGGGAACAAGATGACCAGCGAATTTCTTGTACCATTCTGCCGTGAAGCCATCAGGGCCTGGGCATTTAAGGGGTTTTAAGGCTTGAATATGGGTTAGGATTTCACCTGGGCGTATAGAAGATTCAAGGGAGGCTTGATGAGAGTCTGTTCGTTTTGGGAAGGTTAGTTTAGTTAAGAATTTTGGCCTGTCTCCAGAATCTGAAACTGGGAGGGAAGAAGTATATAATGTTTGGTAAAATTCCTGGAAGGATGACCTGATGTGTTTATCTAAATGAGAAATTTGTTTCATTATAGGGTGCCTAGCTTTTAATATAGTTGCAGTGTGTGTTCTATTTCTTAACCTTCTAGCTAAAAGACGCATTGCCCTAACGCCCTCCCCCTTCATAGTTACCTAAAACAAGCTAAATCAAGGTTTGAAGGATCTTAGAATCCATTATCTTTTGCATTTCTTTTCTCACTTCCCTAATTCTTTGTTGTATTACTTTGTCTCCTTCTCTGTATAAGAGTTGATAGGTCTGTAATTGTTCGGTATAGTATGTATATAAGGCTTCTGCTTTTCGTTTCTTCCGAGATGCAAAGTCTCTCCGCTTGTGGTGGCCTTTATGATGCCCCATATGATAGGATCTGAAATACTGTTTCCGCCATTTTCATTAAGGAACTGTGGGATTCTTGTAGTTATATATTCTATGTATTCAGGGTCTTTCAGTAAGGCTGGATTAAATCGCCATAATTCTAGTTTGGGGGTTTGCCCAAGTTAATTTTCAGTGTTAAGGAGTGATGGTAAGATAAAATTAGTGGACCAACTGTTAGATCCTGAACTAGGGAAAAGTGCTCACAAGAGATAAAGAAGTAGTCTAAATGGGAATAAGTTTGAAAATGGGCAGAGTAGCAAGATAATCCTGGATCCGAAGGGAATAATCTCCTCCAGGTATCTTCTAAACCCAGGTGAGAAAGTGTAGCACTAAGGTATTTTAGGGTGGTGGAGACCTCTAGGTCAGGGGGGGGAGAGGTGTCTCGGTGAGGTGAAAGTGATAAATTGAAGTCTCCCCCATTATTAGAATGCCTTGATGGGCAGCCAAAACTTCTGAAGAAAGGTCTGGATCACTCCTCATCATGATTGGGGGATAGGTATTCACTAAAGTTACCTCCTGGGAGTGAAGCACCCAGTCATAATTACATATCTCCCCTGAGCATCTATTATGACATCGTCACTTCCAGAGGTGTAGAGGCGAGCACTAGAATAGCAGTGCCACGCCTATGGGTGCTAGACTGAGAGGAAGCATACACCTTATAGTGGTATCCCCACTTTAGTTTCTGGTGTTCTAAATCTGATAAGTGGGTCTCTTGCAGAAAAAATAAAGGTCCGCTGCCTGCTTATTTAAATATTTGCATGAGGCGGGATCTCTTAATTGGGCTATGTAGCCTGTTTACATTCATTGTAAATATTTTAGTCGGATTAACTGCCAACTTCCTTTAATTCAGGTAAGTGGTATATTGAAAGATCCTGCTGTAATAAAAGATTTTCTAAATCTTGGTGTGTGTGTCTCTTTTTGGTTTTTTAAAGACCAACACAGTTACAAAACAAACAAAATCTACCATAGATTTAACAACAAAAACAAGTGGATAGCTATAATCAACAGCATAAAAAACATGTTATGGCTACAGAATTCACTAATAGGGTTACTACCCAGGGTGGGGACAGAACATCCCTCATAACATAAGAGTCCCTGCGTAACATAGGGAGTTAACCAAAGGATTGTTAATTGTGGGTTCGGGGATTAACTGTATAGTAGAACCATTATCATAAAAAACTATAAACATGTTGACTTCCAAAGTGGGAGTGGGATTATGCATCCACCTCTGTGGAGGCTTGGAGAAAATCTCTGGTGTGAGAGTGTCCCTGGAAGAGTGGGGCCACAGCCAGTGCCGCGGCTCTAAGGGTCTTCTGGGTAGCTAGGTTGGTCCCTAAACATAGAAATGTAGCCAGAATGGCCAGAAAAGTAGAATATGGGGGCATCCAATGGCAAATGTTGGGGCGAGAGCTTGCTCTCCCCCCTGCTGATAGCTTCAGAAAATTCTCTCTTAGGGATCTGACGGTAAAAAGAAGGGAATGATTAAAAAAGACAAGTATAAGCTAACTCACTTCTAAAACTCTAGAGCTTTACTGGCCTTTTGTCTCACCCGAACAGGTCTAAGAAGTACCAGTGAGAAGAGGGTCCCATAAGATGAAAGTGTCCTGTCCTCCAAGGTGGTACCTCAGGGCGTGCCTAACGATTGGTGATTATTTAAAAGTGATCCAAACCATATTTCTACTAATTTAATTTACCTTTACTATAGGTGTGTAATCTAACCTCTGTAAGGAGCATGTTCCGGATGAAAAAAAAATAAACTTCAACTCATAATTGTCACGAGTTGATCCCCTGGTAAGAGATCTTATCTGTGGGCCCCCTTCCCTTATTTAGGGTGCAATTACTATGTATGTGTAGGAGGAGATGGAAGAGAACGTAAAATACAGCCTCAGTGCCTTAATTTCCTAGATCTCTCCAACCTGGAATTTGTTGACTCGTCTGGGTTTATTCCCACAGCCTTCCCCGTAACAGCTTAAACATGATCTAAATGTCTCGATCAGCCATTATTAGGAAAAAAAAAGACTAAGAAAAAAAAAGGAGGGGGAAGGGGACAGTGCAGGCATGAGGGAAGGGGAAGGAAATAGAGGGGGGCAGAAGGGAGTAAGGAATAATGGGGGGAGGAAAACAGGATGGGGGAGGGATAGGAGTATGAGTTATTTCCAGAGCTTTATACAGATTAGTGTCTTTGAAGTCTCTGGGTGAAAGGGGAGAAAGGAGGAGGTGCTACTTCACTGAGAGTTTGGTGGAGCCATGGAATGCGCTGCCTAGGGGGCTGGTGGAGGCAGAGACGGTGGAGGGGTTCAAGAGGGGGTGGGACAGGTACAGGAGAAGGGTTCTGGAAGCAAAATCCAATGCAGCGAGAATATCCGGAACTGGGAAGGGAAAAGCCAGGGAAGGCGAGGGGGGGCAGCAAGGTCAGCTCCCAGGGTAGGGGCTGACCAAACGAGCAGACGCGAAAGACCGTTAGGCCTATTCTGCTGGCATTTTAGTATGTTAGTAAAAATCCCTTATTCTTAGACCAGCTGGCCGAGAACGGGAGGGATCCCAAGAGGGCAGAGGAGAAAGAAGGGCCCGCTGACCAACACCGGACCATCACGGAAAGCCCGCCACCTCCTGTCCCCCTTCCCCCGCAGCCAGACCAGAAGGGCCTACCTGTACTTGGGGGGGGCCTGCCAGAGCAGCAATGCGCCCACCAGAGCACCAGCCCAGGGAGCAGGCCACAAGTCTCCCCATCTGCTCCTTGAGAAGAGTAATCCGGACCACCCGACCAGCAATGTCTTCACCAAGCTTGCAGTGTCCCACCTTCCGAGGAGATCTTTTGAGCAGTCAACAACAGTACAGGCTCAGACCACTGGATTCCAGGACTCGTAGTTCAAAACTGAGGTAACAAGTGTTAGCGAGGGCTGGAGGTGCCCCCAGGCACAATTCTTTCTTGTGAAGATTGAAAGACTGGTGGTTGTACATGAGGTAATACCCCTGGGGGGATGCAATCCCAGGGAGGGCAGTAACCGAAACCACGGAGCCGGGACAAAAAAAGGTGGTTAGTACAGCAAGGATCTCAGCCAGACTTATTTTAGTCCACCATCGGGAGCCTGTAAAGAGCCAAATGAGCTTACTCCTGGGCTCCTAAAGTGGAAGTTGGGGACCGCCGCCTCCCAGGCCTCCCCCCACCCATACCCATACCTCCCCCAAACAGGGACCCACCTGGATTACCTTTCAGGACTCAACAGTCATTCAGAGGCAGCTGCGTATCGGAACTGCTGAACAGACTGTAAAATGTTCTGCAGTGTTTGTTTGGTTCTGTGTGTGCGGTTCACTTTAAGAGCCTTCTCGTTCCAGCTGGTTCCTTTTCGGACCTCCCGGATCTCGTTTTCTTTTAGTAAGCCTCTGGTTATTAAATCCTTTTTTACTTCCTCAGCCACTGCATAAGTATGGGGACCACTCAGAAAGAAAATCACCATCTTGGCTAGGTAAGGTGTTTTAAATTTCAGCTTGCTGGAGCGAAGGCAAGGGAAGAGAGGGGCATATTCGTTGGGTGGCCGAGGCATAATCGTTGTTGATAATTATTTTTTGTTCATGATGGTTTTCTGAGCCCAGGCTTTCTGTAACAGTGACTCAACAGGACAGTTTAAAAAGTGAACCACAATGGATCTGGGGCGGGCTGTTGGTGGAGGCCGGGGGCCTAGTGCTCGGTGAGCCCACTCTGTGTTGATGGGGAAGTCTGGACCCAGATCGAGAGTGGATCGTAGTAGATGGACTATGAAGGCCTGGGTGTCTATGCCTTCCTCCCCCTCTGGCACCCCACAGAAATGGAGGTTTTTCCTTCAAGCCCTATTTTCGGCATCCTCCTGTCTTTGGATGGTTTGCAGTTGGAGGATTGCTACCTTTTTAACTGTGGATTCTAGGGCATCTAACTGCTCTGTGTTAGATGAGATCTGGAGGTCCGCCTCGTCTAGTTGGCCCTGAAGTTGCTCCAAATCCATACGGAGATCCTGGAGGAACTGTTTAACCTTAGATCTAAAGTCCTGGATGGCTTGTAGTATCGATTCCGAGGGAGTCTTGTTCTGTGGGTTCTTGCTATTATGGCGAGTATGCTTGCTGTCTTCTGAAGCTGCCATTTCCTCCTCATCGATTGCGAGCTCCGAGTCCCCAGGGTCTTTGAGAGTGTTAAAGACCCAAAAATGATTCTGCTCTGCTCCTCGAAGATTCATGCAGTGAGGTTTTAACTTTAGGAAACCTTTATCACCCCCATATTCTGGTGGTTTTTAAATCACTTTTAAGTATCTTTTATGAAGCAGGGGGAGAGCTCTGTCCCGTGGCGTTGGTTACTCCATGGCGCCACCGGAAGTAGATATCTGGTACATCCAATCTGCCTTCCTTGCCACTGGTACCAGGGAAGCAGTTTGTTTCTATATCATGGAGTCCAAATCCTCATGAGGGCCTATCCACTGTGGAATGAGAGTCGGAGACTGGTCCGATAGTTTCAGATGTTGCGTGAGCCTCTGGCATTGGGGATCGTGTTCCTTCATGTGCCAGTTATAGGCTATTTGGATCTTTCTGAGGAGTTCCATAAAGAAAGGGAAGAATCCAAACAGCAGCCGCGACAAGTCGAGTTTGCTTGGTGCTCACCAAAATGAGCAACCAGCTCGTTCACAGAACTACATCAAACAGACCAAGGTGTGGTGTCACTCGGGAACTTCAATAAGGCTACAGTAAGTCTGAAGATATCGAAAATATAACAAAATAAGTTTACTGAAGACCAAACACAACTGTGCTTCCTCTAACCACCCAGGTGTTTTTTTTTCAATCTTCAGTCTCCCCTACAACAGTCTGCTCTCTCAATATTTTTTTGCCTGGCAGAGTGCTCCAGAGCAGAGCTAGGTCACAAAGCTCTGCTCACTGAACAAAGTATGCAACACCTTTGCTTTTTTTAATTTTATTATTTCTTAAATCCTTTGTTTCCCTTACAGGATCAGCTTAATTCTGCCTGCTGCAGGCTGCCACGATGAGGTGACCGCTTCTGTTGGTGGCTATGAGGCCCCCTCCCCCACAGCTCTGTGTTTGTCCATTTTTTCCTTTTATATTTTGTAGATTTTTTTTAATAAAAAATATTCTACAATGTTTCTTTTTCACTGCCTGTCCAAGTCTAAGCATGTTGCATTCCAGAGGAGGCCAGATGCCCGACTGCTGCTTATCATGATGAAGATCGCACTGTGAGCTGCACAATCTGGCTCCCGACTGAACTCTGAATGCAACGGAGAAAACACATGATCTTACCCCTGAGATCTGTATCACATGGTGAATCTCTCTCTCTCTCTCACTCACTCACTCACTCACCACGTGGTACAGAACTCCATGCCCACCTTCTCTCTGCATGAACCACTCCTTCTTGCTACGATGGATCGTGAGGGAAAGGAGACTGGAAGAGGCCACATCCCCAAGAGGCATTCTTCAGCAATCAAGGGTAGCAGCAAAGAGTCAGCTCCAAGTTCACTCACAGAGTAGTGTGCCTTTTAAAGGCATACAGTAGTAGAGACGTGCCTTTATTCAGTGGGGTCAGTTTGAGACATAGGAGTGCCAATGGCACGTTCCCATGGACTGAAATGAGTACTGTATAATCCAAGTCTTTCAAACTAAAATACTAAAGGTAAAAGAACATAAAAAGAATTATAACAAGGCAGATTTTAAACAAATCAGGGGGGAAAAAAATCACGAAATAGAGATTGGTAGCAAACTAGCAAAACTACAAGCACTGAACAATTCTGGTTGATAAGTTAAAAATCAAATACTTGAATTGGAGAAAGTACATATATCGGACAAACCATTACATAACAACTGAAACCATAACAAAGGGAAAATTGGGCTCAACATTAATATGAAATATATAACTGATAAAAGCCAGCATGGATTTAAGAAAAACAGGACTTGCACTACCAATACTATGTTTTTTTATGAAAAGGTTAATAAAGCAATACGCTCTAACATTACCGTGGACATAATCTATCTTGACTTCCAAAAAGCATTTGATAAACTGCCACATGACTGACTGAAAAACTCAACAACATGAGTATAGATAATAAAATTATAGCACGGATAACCAACTGGTTGCATACGAGAACATAGAGGGTGAGGATAAGAGGTCCAGAACTATTTGCATGCTACATCAGCGACATGAATAAAGAAGTGGATAGTTGGCCAGTTAAATCTGCTGATGATACTAAGTTGGGAGGCTAGGTCAGTACAATAGAATATACTATCAGAATTGAAAAGAATCTGATACTTGTTGAGCAATGGGCCATAAACATTAATATGTCTTTTTTTTGCATCATCTGTTTATACGCCTACCCTTGGCCCCAGCCCGCCACTCCTTTGGGCTCACTTAAGTCCCCTATATCTGCCAGTCTCATCCCCACTGCCTACCTCCTGTGGTCACGGCCTGCACACCCTGCATCTGGGGGCTGGCATGAACCTCACCGGAAGGGCCCCTCCCCCCAGGGAGGACGAGGAGAGGAGAATACTTTAACAGGGCCCCCAGAGCAGACATGGGGACAAAGAAGGTGCGATCTGGGGACTGCGGCGTGGAGGAATGAGGGGCAGTCATCTGGCAGGACTGGACAACTCATTTTCTGTTTTCAGTCCTGCCCACCAACGTTGGGTGTGCCATAGCATGCGTCCTGGGTGGGGACGCCTGGCAGTGCATGATCACCCATACCAGCTAGGACACCACCACAAGCCACTACCAGGAGCCACTATAAAAGTGGCACAACGCTACCCACACCTCAGGGTTGGAAGCATCCGAGGGATGCACTGAACCCCCTTCCCTGCTGACCTCGGCTCCCGACCTCCTTGGCTTGGGGTGCAAACCCGGGTCGCCAGTGTGCCGAGCGAACACCCATAGTTCGACACCATGGAGCTGGCATGGTATGTCTTTTTTTCCCCCCTTTAAATTACATTTTTTATGATGCCCGTGACCACCGGAGCCTCGGCTCGATCACGAACCCCTGGACCCCCACCTCCGTACTGGCCGCAGCTCCCCAACACCCTCTGCTTTCCCCCTCAGGGTGGGGTTGTGGCACCTGAGCTCAGTGCCGCAATCGTGGGAACAGAATTGGGAGCCAGCCTGGAGGCTGATTAGGGCCAGGGGCGGGCGTCGTGCATTGTGGCCGCAAGCAAAGATTTTTTCTTTAAGCCCCAGGGGCGGGGACGAGCAATGACGTCCTGCGTCTGCCCCACCCCTTGCGATTCTTTCAACGCTGGCGCCTACGCTTCCTACTGGCCTCTACCAGGAGTCCTCGTGCACTGGGCAGTCTCCCCATCCCTCCCCCGGAGGAGAGCAGCACTAGGGGTACTCAATCCTTCTCCCCTGGCCGGCACTCCAGCTCCCTAGGTCCATTCCCAAACCCGGGTCGCTGGCGTCGAAAGCGGAAATCCAACCACTGTGCCAGCTATGGTGTGTCTTTTAATAACGACTATGTGTTGTCATGCATCTGGGAGCAGGAAATAATTACCAACTAAATGGAAAAGCCTTAAAAGCAGTGGACAGTGAAAAAGATCTGGGAATACTAATCAGAAAGATTTGAAATTCAACAAGCATTGTAATAAGGTTATTATGACAGCCAACAGACTACTAGGGCACATTAGGAAATCATTTATAGGTAGACATGAAGATTGTATCATGTCCCTATACAGAACCTAAAAAGACTGCACCTTGATTACTGTACTTGTACTGTGCTCTTGAATCTGTACCTCAGGAGGGACACAGACTATATAGAGAAGCTACCACATAGGACAATTAAGATGCTAACTAGAAAAGACTGAACAAACTGGGACTGTATATACCCTTGAGAGTAGGAGAGCAAGGGGAGATACGTTACAAGTGTTAAAATAGCCAAGTACCAACAGCTCATGGAAGGTTTGGGGACAGAGTACCATTTAAGGGATTTCAACTTAAGATGCCAACAAAACAAATTAAAATGGAGCAAACAAAAATGAGAGAAGAGGGTTTTTCGCCCAAATAGCAGGAAAACTGTGCGATAAATTACCTAATGAAATTATACAATCAGATACAGTAACCACATTCAAATCAAAATTAGATTACTTACTCTCCGTAAATGGCATAAAGTGGCCCCACTGATGCAGGAGACAGAATTGATGGGCAATAACCTTCTTCTTTCGCAAAGTACAGTACTACAGGGTGGCTGGCTATTTCTCCCTGGGCTGAGGTACAGATATGGCACAGTCCCAATGAGTACGAAACATGTGTCTGTGTCTGCTGTTCTCAGCTTTTGTTGATTGTATTGCGAGGCCTTCTGGCACCATGTAATTCTGCTTAAAGTTGAGCCAGTCCAAATTCATGAGCATTTGCATACGCTTCCCATGATGCTTTGCATTACTGGGGTATATGCAATTTGTGTTTTCTTTAAGTCTATGTATATGCCTCCAAACATTTGGAAATTGTAAAAAGCCTCATTTCAAGTACATAAACTGCAGAATTTTAAGCCAATAGAACTTTAAAACTAGAGAATGGAACAGCACCAATTTTGTTAGCTTCACTGACCCTAAAAATATCTAATCTCTTGCTCAAACCTGACAGACATCGACTGAAATGTTTCAATGGCCAGGAGCATCAGAAGTCTGGCCCTGCTGGCTGCAATCCAGGACCGTCTCCTGGTACAGCTTGTTACCTGACTGCTACTCTTGATGTGGTACTTACCAGCTTGGAGCAGCGAGAGTAGGGGAGCCACTAGGGAGCAGTGACCATAGCTCCATTTGAATTCAAACTAGTCCTAGGGTCTGGAAAGCCCCCACTGAGAATCAAATTCCCTGACTGTAGAAGGACAGACTTCAGCGAGCTGAAGGAACTGGTTAGGGAAAAGTTAATCAAACAGGGCCATTCTTGAGGTATCTAAGTTATGCATGAGAACAGTAACCAAATGGAAGAAGTTCAAAAAAACATTATGGTTTTCAGCAAAAGTCAGGAAGCGGTGAGGGCTAAGAAAAAAGGCCTTCTACAAGTACAAGGAGAAGCACGGGGAAGAAGAATGAGGACTACATTTATTGAGCAGCACAGATGCAAACAGGGCAGTTAGGGAGACTAAAGCAGACAAAGAGCTGCATACTGCCGAAGGGCCAAGGGCAGAGAAAAAACATTTCTTTTTAAATATTAGGGAAAAGAGAAAGAAAGGAGTGTGAATCATTAGACTGTCGGGGGCAGGGGTAGGGTGACAGAAGAGGACAGGCAAAAGGTTGCTGTCCTTAATGATTAGTTCTGCTTAGTTTTCACTAGGGAGGAACAGGGGGCCCCTGACTGACAGTGGCATCAAAGAGACTGATAAGCGGGTCACGGTGATAAGACAGCCAATGCTTACAAAACAGAAATAAATAAATAAATAAAATAAAATAAAAAAGAACGTCCTCAGGGGCCCGGCAGTCCTAAAAACAGATAAGGCTCAAGGGCCAGACAGACTGCATCCGAGGAGAAACTAGCAGTGCAACTGGCTGATCCCCTGGTAGGACTATTCAACTGTTCATTACAGACAGGGGTTGTTGCTGAGACTGCTGCTGTTTGCACATCAAGCCCACGCTGCACCTTTTTCCCCTGTTATACCTGCCTGCAGCTGATTTGGGGACGCTGTGACTTTCCTACGGTGAAACTAACTGTACCCTGAGTCTGCGTAGCTGTCTGCCGCTTTATCCATCTATTGCCGGTGTCTTGGTAAGCGAGGGGGCTACCGGGCGGGCGAGTGCGGCTAGACAGCTAATTAGGGGCGGAGACTGCAGTTCAAAAGCACCGCGTGTTTTGTTACCAGCAGAGACTGCTGCTGTTTGCACATCAAGTCCACGCTGCACCTTTTTCCCGTTATACCTGCCTGCAGCTGATTTGGGGACGCTGTGACTTTCCTACGGTGAAACTAACTGTGCCTGAGTCTGCGTAGCTGTCTGCGCTTTATCCATCTATTGCGGCGGTGTCTCGGTAGCGGGGGGCTACCGGGCGGGTGAGTGCGGCTAGACAGCTAATTAGGGGCGGAGTCTGCTAATTGATTTCCCAATAAATTTGTACCATCTTAAGCGGCTGTCCGCGGAGCGGCTGTCCACGTGAATGGAAGTACGCAGGAGTGGTGGAGTCACTTTCGGGAGTCAACGGAGGGAGACTGCGGGGTGACTGCAACTTAGATATTTTGTATTGTTTTTACTTAGATTACTTGCAAGTATTATATTAGGTTATTTACTGATTTATTAGTCAGTTAATATGTGGGGCTTTCAGATATTTTTGATGTGTTGTGGTACAGGGTTATTTTTTGTTAGATCATGGTCTCATATATTGTACTGACCCTATATTGGTAAATGTTCATGATTATTCATCTACTGACTATACATTTTCAAATTTATTAAGTGTCTCTACCTCCAGTCATTCTTTAACTGTAAGGAATTTGGGTAGTCTTAGTAGGAGAAATGTGTATGAAATGGGTTTTTTTTGTTCAACATCTAGTGTGAAAATTTCGTTTGTTTCCTTGTTGCTTGGTACTATGTGGTGTATTCTACTTTTATCTGGTGATGTGGAAACAAACCCTGGGCCTTTAACTTCAAACGAAGGAAATTATGATAACTATTGGCAGACTAAAGGTTTGAGAATAACTCATTTAAATGTTAGAAGCTTTATGTCTAAACAAGCTGAAATTGAGGCCTGGCTCACTACTTATGACCCAGATATATTTAGTGTAACTGAAACTTGGTTGAAACCTTCAGTATCAGATAATCTTGTTGCTTTTGAAGGTTATAATGTAATAGGAAGATGGACTGGAAAAAGAAAGGAGGGTATAATGGTATATTATAAATCTAAATTACAATTAGTAGAAATGTTTCCTGATTATAAACATAACTCTAATTTTGAATGGTTGTTATTGGAATTGAAGTTGGGTGGTTGTCAAAAGTTGCGACTTTGTACAGTCTATAATCCCCCAAAAGCTGCTAAGAAGGGTTGGATGATATTTTAGAGTTTGTAGCAACTATTCAATCAGGTAGTGATCTTTTGATTACTGGAGATTTTAACATTCATTGGGATCCTATAAATGATCCTTCTATTGAGACATTATTGACCAATGTTGGATTGTCTCAGCTCATTGGCTCATTTACTCGTATGAATATGAATAGTCAGAATCATACAATTTTGGATTGGGTTCTTGTTAATAAACAGGTAAACATTTCTGGTGTTGGTGTATTACCTGATGTAATAAGTGACCATTTGGCCATATTGCATATGGAGATCTAAAGACCTAAATTGCCTCCTAGGTTTATATCATATCGTAAGTTTGTTAATGAAGTCAGTGGTGATCTTCTTATTGATTTGCAGAATATTGATTGGACTTATCTGGAAGCAATCCGGATGTAAATATTGCTGTTGATTATTTCACTTCCACCCTTTTGGGGTTACAAAATAAATATTTTCCTAGAGTGGTTAGGAGAGTTAGAGGCTCCCTTAATAAATGGATTACTGCCCCTTTGTTACATTTAATTAAATTGAGAGATGCTGCTTGGAAATTATATAAGGTAACTAAGTCAATGACAGATTTTAATAGCTACAGGAAGCTTAGAAATGAATGTAAAATAAAAATTAGGCAAAGTAAATCTAGTTATTTTCAAAAACTACAAACTTTTAGTTTAAATAATCCGAAAAGGTTTTGGTCTTCTATAAATTCTTTAATTAATCCATCAAGAAAAGAATCTATTGGGGCTTTTAGTAAGGATGGTCAGGTGATTTCTGATGTGCAGGTTATCTGTGATTCTTTTTTGGACAAATTCCTTGATTTGTCTAGGTATACGCAGGCCTTTACTCAAGACCTGTGTACAGATAGACAATCTCATGTTGTTTCTGAATTTGGTTCTTTTTCTTTTTCATTTATTGAACCATATCGGGTTTATTATCTTTTGAAACACATGCCAATTTGTTCAAGTGCATGTGAACTTGAAACCCGGTTCTTAAAATTGATTTCTGAATATATTACTTATCCACTTACTTCTATTTATAATTTGTCTTTGCTTACTGGATGTTTCCCTGATGTATGGAAACAGACAGTAATCAAACCCAATTATAAATCTGGTGATAGAATGGACATGGACAATTATCGTCCTATTTCTCTTTTGCCACCTTTGGGTAAATTTTTTGAAAGACTTGTGAATGAGCAGTTTACTGCCTATTTACAAGATAATGGTCTTAGGACTCCTGATCAGCACGGGTTTCGTAAGTATCATGGGACCGAGGGCAGCCTTGGCCAGGTTCACGAACCACACCAGTGTAGCTATGGATGAGGTCTGCTCACTGGTGCTGTGTTCGTGGACCTGTCCAAGCTGCCCTGATCTGTAAGTCATCCTTTGCTGATTAGGACGTTCCAAAGTTATGGTATGACAGAGATTGCTGTTGATTGGTTTCATAGTTATTTATCTGATCGTCCACTTAAAGTAGGACTAAATGGAGCTTTTTCAACTAGTAAAATTTTGTCACAGGGGGTGCCTCAGGGGTCCATTTTGGGCCCTTTGTTGTTTACGGTATTTGTAGATGTTGTTCCATCTTTATTGAATGGTACACATTGCCTGATTTATGCAGATGATATTTTGTATAAAAGTTTTTTTTATTTTTTTTTATTTTATTTAGCTTTTGTTGACCGGGTAAGTGCACTAGACAAATCCTGCCTATTTTCAGGCACGACCCGGGGGAGGGGGATACAGATGAATGCCAACTGACCTTGAACCAGATTAAGCTGTTGGTGGTATTTTTAGTGAATGAGGGAAATTTGGCCAGGACACCGGGGAAATTCCCCTACTCTTTTCGATAAGTGCCATGGGATCTTTAACATCCACCTGAACTACCACCAATCCAGACAGATGGGACCTCTGTTCAATTTCTGTTGAACTCATAAATAAGTCCTTAAACAAGGACTTTGCTATTCTATGTGGGTGGTTAAAAGGGAATTGTTTGGCATTAAATAATTCGAAAACAAAATGTATGCTGTTTGGATCTAGAATTAGATTAAACAGATCTCAGAATTTGTCCATCTCTGATTTGTTGGGTAATGGGATGGAGCAGGTAAAACAATTTAAATATCTTGGGAGTTTTGTTAGACCAACACTTAAAATTTTCTGATCATGTAAAATTTATTTCTCGTCAGATAAATCAGAGACTTGGTGTATTATTCAAGTTTCAATCCCTGTTGACTTTATCAGCAAGACGTGCAATAGCAGAGGGTGTCTTATTACCACAGTTGAATTATAATGCATTTCTTTTTACTAACTTGTAAAATAGAGAGTTATCTCTCCTTACTAATGTGTTTCATGGTATTTGTAGATTTACTTTTAAGTTGTCCTATTCTACTCATCACTGTGAACTGTATAGACTATCTGCCTGGCTTCCTCCCAGGATGAGTTGTCTATACAGTCTATGTTTATTAACAGATAAAGTTCTTCGTCAAGGTACAGATTCTCCATTATATTCACTTTTACACATTAAAATAAATTCACGGGAACTTCGCTCTGATCAACAAATTAAGTTAAAGGTCCCAAAACTAAGACTAAAATGGGGATGGTTAGTTTACTTACTCTGCTGCTAAAAGTTGGAATGAGCTTCCTATTGTTTTATATGAAAATGTTTGTCATCAAACTTTTAAAATTAGGTTAGAAATTATTTTCTTGCTAAATTGCATTATTGCTGTTTTCAGTAATTATTTTATATATATTTATTTGTAATTTGGTAATGTATGTTTAATGTTGTACTGTATTGTGATGTGAGTTTTGTTAATTGTAAACATCTTGACTGTATATGTATGGTCCCCGGGTCGTACATGAAAATGGGCCTTTGGCTCATTGTACTTACCCGGTAAACAAATGTTTAAAATAAAATAAAGTTGCAGCCAGTAAACTCCCCTCCTCGTGCTCCCTCAATACCCTTAGATGCACCCAATCTAGCCTCAGTGCTTTTTCTTCTGAAAATGGCTAGTGTCCACCTCCCGTCCTCCAAAGTTTCTGTTACTTTTTTGTGTCCCCCTGCCCTTCTCCTTCCTCTGTGACCCCCCCCTTCTCCTTTCTCTGTGAACAATGAGCAAAAGTATTTATTCAGGATATCTGCCTTTTCTTGGTCCCACCTTCCCTTCCATTAGCAGATTATATCTTCTAGCCACTAGAGGGCCAAGTTATAAACACACACACCCAATCCAATCCAATACCTGTCTCGTTTCACTTATTGGGTGGTCAGTCTATCATTATTCATCAGTCTTTGCCCCCTCCCTCTTCTATTTCTGTCAAGGCCTGTGCTTTTGGATTCACCTCCTGTTGCCTAACACTTAGCCCTGTTCTGCTTCCCTCCGCCACCGTAACTTCATAAGCTTTGCACTCTCTCCTTACCCTCTGCTTTGGACACCTGTACCCCTTTTCGCTACGTCCATAAACACCTTTCTATCGCTGCCTCTACTTCTGTTTTTCATACCCATCAACTCCACTAGTACTGGTACCCCCCTCATTTACCAGCACTGCCAATTTATGTTGGGATATATCCCTTGGTGCACCCTACCGCCTTCCAAAACACACTACGGTGCTCCCATGCTAGCCTCCCTCATTAATAACTGAGATAATCTCCTCCCCAACCCTAAGTACCCCCTTCTCCTTCAATATCTCACACCCTGCAGTAACACATCTGCTAAAAAATCCGTCAGAAGTAGATGGCATTTGGCTCACAAGCTCCTTGCTCACTATCTTGCTAGGATTGCACTTCTCCTCCTGCTCCTAGCTGTGAATGTTCACCCAAATCCCGGTCTACCCACCTTGACATATGAATGACACAAGAAACAAGGCTCCATCAAGCTGGCGACTCTTAACATCTGCAGCCTGCCAGCTAAGCTCAATGCACTCCAAGTCTGGGTGTTACAACACAGGCTGGACGTTATAGCCCTCAACAAAACTTGGCTGTCTCCTGAGGTCCCAGACAACGCCGTATGCATTCCAGGCAATGCACTGTTCCAACTCTACAGAATTGCCAAGAGAGGGGGTGGCTGTGCCATTTATTTAAGGGAAACTCTTAAAGGGCTAGTCATCCCATTACCTCCCTCTGCAAACAACTTTCATATCCTAGCAGTTAAAATAATCCTTGGCCAGCAGGGAAAATCCCTCACAGTTGCATCACTATACAGCCCCCCTCCGCATGAACATGTTACAGGCTTCCAAATGATCACAGATTTCATGGATGACAGCACCTCCCGTGGTGAGGCTTGTAAAGGGTGACCTAAATGTTAACTGGCTAGCTCCAGAAGCGGACCCATATAAGGATGCCATTGCTGCCCTAGACATTACTCAAATGGTCACCTCTCCCACTAGGTTTAATTATAAGTCTGGTAGCAGCTCCTTACTTGACCTGATCCTCACCTCTCATCTCAGCAGAATCACTAATACGGAAGTTCTCCCAGATGCCCTCAATGATCACTCCCTACTTATCTGTAACTGGTCAAACAAGGCACCTAAACCTAAGTCCTCTTTCTCCTATAAAAGAATCTTAACAAAAGGAAAGCTTCCACAATTCCTTGCTGCCCTGTCAATGGTTGACTGGGCACCCCTTGACTCCTTGAGCAGTGTCGACCAAGAACTTGACTTCTTCATTGCCCAGTTTAACAAAGTTTGTAACAGTTTTGCTCCCCTATGTAAATGCAAAACTCAATCCACCACTAATCACTGGATTAACTCTGAACTCATCTCCATGATGCAAAACCGAGAGAACCTCTAGCACTAAGCCATGGACTCAGGGAAACTGCACGATATGCAGCTCTATAAAGATGGCTAGGAACCAGTGCACAATAGCTATACGCAGAGGCAAGCAAGCCTTCTACAACCAGGAACTTACTAACTCCTGGAGAAATAGCAAACCCTTCTGGAAGAACATCAAGAGCCTCATGGGTAAACCAAGCAAAACCTCCCCACTATGACTGAGGTTAATGCCTCCACTTTACAGGACCCCAAAGAAATAGCGGACTCCTTTAATCTCGCTTTCACTGATCTTGGCAGCGTCCTCCCCCCCCCAACTTCTCTGACAACTCAGCCCAGTACTGCCTCAATAATAAAATCAATTTCCACAATAATACCCCCCCCGTTCTACTTTAAGAGGGTATCCATGTCTGAAGCAAAAAGATACCTTAACAAAGTGCTAAGCAAAGCCAGTTTCAGCAGCGATATCTTTGACCTCAAACTCCTCTCTTCTCTCCCTTGACGTTGTCCTACAACCTCTCACTGAACTTCTGAATCTCTCACTCTCTCATAAACAATCCCCCCAGCTCTAGAAATCAACAGCGGTCACACCAGTTCATAAAAGTGGTGACAGATCTCGTCTAACTACCGCCCCATCTCTATCCTCCCACCACTCTCCAAGGCGTTGGAACGAATTGTAGCTGACCAGTTGTCTGAACACCTCTACAATATAACTTACTCTGCCCACAACATGGCTTTAGAAAAGTCCATAGTACTACCACTGCCCTCTTTTGACTTCACCAGCCATATTCATAAGGTGACTGACACTGGCCACCTACTGGGTGCGATGTTCATTGATTTGACCAAGGCCTTTGATACTGTGAACCACTAGATCCTACTTCACTCACTCTCCTCCCTTGGACTATATAATGATGTAGCCAAATGGTTTGAAAGCCTCCTCTTGGCAAGGAGCCAAAAAGTCAAAATCGTTGTCTCTCTCTCAAGTGCCCTTCCTGTCCGCTTCGGTGTACCCCAGGGTTCCATCCATGGCCCTCTACTTTTCAGCCTTTTCATCAATACTCTTCCTGCAGTTTGCAATAACTTAATACTCTATGCCAATGATGCAGTCCTCTTTTCCTCCCATGCTGACCCCATCTCGCTCTCCAAGGTCCTACAGACGAACTTCAGCCTAGTTGAAACCTGGTTTCTCCAACATAAGCTGCTGATGCATTACAAAAAAACAAAGTCCATGCTGTTCCATAGCTCTCACAGCAAATACAAATAAATAAACTTCACCATACATAATGAACTTCAACAGCCACTTGAGCAAGTGCAGGAGTTTAAATACCTTGGTATTACCCTTGATTGCACAAATGTCTTTCAGCTTGCATGTTTAACACGTCTCAAAATCAGTTAACTCAACAACTGGGGTCTTCTACCGCCACTCTCACTGTCTTACCAATGAAGCTATGCACACAGTCATAACTGCCTCAGTCCTACCTGTCACTGATTATAGGCTTGTCTTCTATGGGGCTGCCATTCATACCACCCTAAAACAGGTCAGGACGGCCCTTAAAAAATGCTGTAGACTTCTCACTGGCACAGGGAAGCATATGCATATCTGTGATCTCTACAAGCAATCCAACTGGCTCAATCTAAATAGTAGACTTGCCTACCAGACCTGCCTACTGGCTAAGAAAATCTGTCTTAACCTCACACCCGTGCAACTCATGCCTTAATGCTGCCCTCAGTCACTGCCAAATTTATGCACGGTTCCCTCAAACCAACGTTTATCATTCCATTCTGCTGTACCAACCAGGCTTAACATGCTTTCCGCAGCAACGCCCCCCTGCTGCTAAACAACCTTCCTCCTGAAATTGCAGCTGAAAACGAGCTTGGTCCATTCAAACGTAAACTCCACCAGCTCCTCACCGACCTTAGCAGTTGTGACTGCTCTGCCTAGGCTTGCGGCTTTGTTTCACCTCTCCCTCCCCTTCTCTCCTTCCTTGCTACCCTCCCCACCTCTCTCCACACATCATCTATCCCCTCCTACTCCCAGTCTCTTTCCCACCCCAACACATACCATTCTATCCCTCTCACCTCCCACCTACCATTCCACCCCCTTTCCCGCTCCTCTCCTCCTGTCTCCCCCTCCCTATCACCCTATCTCTTGTTGGTCCGCCCCCCAGACCACCTAGCACTTCTGTTTCTGTTCTTGCACTTATGACAATGTCAAATCCTTGAATGCCTACCCCCCTCCCACCCCTTGCTCCACTTGTGTCACCCCCTAGGATGGTTTTCATTTGTATCTGTGTCTTGCTACATATACACACCTGTATTGTTAAATGTGCATTGTTATTTGCCACTGACTATTTGCTACTGTGCTAGTCTATACACATGTACTGTCTTTTGCTACTAAGTTAACCTCCTGACCTGTACTGTATCTTACCATTGTTTGCTTCTATGTTAACCTCCGGAGCTTGTATTGTATCTTACCACTGTTTTGCTTGCACCCACTGCTAACATGGAACCTTTGTAAAAGAACCCTTGGTTCAAAGGTATTTGTAATCCTAGTAATTAATAAATAAAAAATAAACCTACAGTTCCACCGCGGTCTTTCTCTTTTGTTTTACACAGCTAAAAAATGTCTTGTCCATTTTCATTACCTCCTGGGCTATTCTCTCTTGAGTTTCTGTCTTTACGTTGCTTACTGCTTTGTTTGTGCTCCTTACTGCTTCCCTCCATTTCCCCTGATACACGTCCCTCACCCACTCCCTCTTCGTCTTCTTATACATTCTAAATATTACCCTTTTAGCCCTTACCTCTTCAGCCACCTCTTTCAAGAACCACAGCCATTTCTTTTTATGTTTGCTTGCATGCATGTGCAAGAAACATAGTGCCATCATCCGAGTTTTCCAGAGGTGTGTCAGCCTCTTCCAATTCAGTCAGTGTTTGCAGGCGTGGTCGCAGTGCGCCAATCACTGCTCCAGCTGTCTATGACAGCTGAAAATGCAGTGGCATACAGTTGAAAGGGAGAGCTCCGCTTCAGTGAGCAGGCTCCCCCTCAACATGCAAGCACGCATAATGCGTGCTGAAGCGCTCCTTCCGCCACGCACATACTGTATAATAGCGAAGTACCAATCCACGTCAGCTCCGTTCCCCACCCAAAAGCTGTCCAGGTGCCACGCGCTGAGCCCACCAAGCGTGGCAAAAATGTTATAATAGCAGGGTTCCCAATCCCCATTGGCTGCCGCCCAAAACCTTTCCAGGTGCCAGCTGGGCCCACCCCAATGTGGCAAATCTTGTTATAGCCGATGGAGGTGCCCAATCCCCATCGCTCCAGCACCCCAAAACAGCCTTTCCAGCTGCCGCTGGAGAGCCCACCCAGTGTGGCACAAGCCCGTATGGCCGACAGGAGTGCCCAATCCCCGTCTGCTCCAGCCCCCCAACCAGCGTTTCCAGCTGCCACGCTGAGGAGCCCACCAGCGTGGCAAACATCCGCGTCGTCTTAATTTAAAAAAACAAAAAAAAAAACCTGTAAATAAAAAGGGTCCCTAGCAGTCTCACCCCCACCCCCACCCCACTGCTCACCCTGCCTCCCCACCCATACTTACCTCCAGAGTCCAGCGACAATCTTGAGTGGACCAGGAACACGTCTGCACTCTTCAAAGCCGACCGTGAACTGAGAAATGCCGGTAAGCTGTATAATGGAATAAATAGGGTTTTTCAACTTTGCTGCATATCTCGGTTTTTGGAATTTTGCCAAATTTTCAACATGGGGTTTTGGGACCCTTCTCATGAATGCTGTCACTGACATGGCGTTATTCGGGCCTGAAGGGTGATTTCGCAGCCACTGTGCGAAATCACCTTTTGGGAATGATTAACGAAACGACACTGCCAGTGTTCATAAGGTGGCCTCTCAAAAAGCCTATTTTGAAAATTTGGTGGAAAAATTCCTAAAAATTACTGTTTTACGAGTGTGCGTTGCGCAGTTCCTATGCACGCTCGTAAGTTCGCGAATTTTCAATATTTTCACCCCAGATTTTCAACATTGCCACACCTTCTTATGAGCAGTACAGCTGTCATTTTTCACATCTCACCCAAAATGTGTTTCCGCCCATGTAGCGCACAATGGCGCAGTTTGTGTGCGAAATCAATGTACGGGACACATTAAGAAAATCACAGTGACACTGTTCATGAGCAGAGGTCTTAAAATGGCTATGTTGAAAATTTGGTAGAAAAATTCCTAAAATGACTGTTTCTGGCGTGCGTTGCAGAGTTCCTCGCATGCTGCCAAGTTCACTAAATTTCAATATTTTCACTCCAGATTTTCAACACTGCCATTTTGCCACACCTCCTTATGAGCAATACAGTTGTCATTTTTCACATCTCGCCCACAACGTGTTTCTGCCCCTGTAGCGCACAATGGCGCAGTCGGTGTGCAAAATCAATGTATGGGACACGTTAAGAAAATCACAGTGACACTGGTCATGAGCAGAGGTGTTAAAATGGCTATGTTGAAAATTTGGTGAAAAAATTCCCAAAAATGACTGTTTTAGGGCGCCGTTGCGCAGTTCCTCAGCTCTGGCAGAGTTTGCAAATTTGTAATATTTGCACCAGATTTTCAACAGTGCCATTTTACGCACTTCATTATGAGCAGTACAGCTACCATTTTTCACATCTGCCTAAAATGTGTTTCGCACATGTAGCGCACAATGGTACAGTCGGTGTGCGAAAACAATGTTTGGGACAGATTAAGAAAATCACAGTGACACTGGTCATGAGCAGAGGTCTTAAAATGGCTATGTTAAATTTGGTGACAAAACTCCATAAAATGACTGTGTTATGAGCGAGCATTGCGCAGTTTCCACGCACCCTCGTAAGTTCATGAATTTGTAATATTTTCAGTCCAGATTTTCACCAGTGGCATTTTTCCACACCTCCTTATGAACAGTACAGCTGTCATTTTCCACAACATGGCCGAAATGCGTTTTTTTCACACTTTCAGCACAGAAATGTGTGGTCGCTGTGGGAAATTATTGTTCGGGACAGATAAAGAAAATCACACCAACACTGTTCATGATCGGAGGTCCCAAAATGCCTGTGTTAATCTGCTGTAAAAAAAATCCCCAAACTAGTTACATTATGGGTGTGCGTTGCACAGTTTCTATGCACGCTCGTGACTTCACCAGTTTTTTTAAGATTTTCACATTGCCATTTTTACACCTCCCCATGAACAGTACCGCTGTCATTTTTCACATCCTGTTCGGAATGTGTTTTTGCACCTGTGGTGCCAAATGCCATAGTCGCTGTGCAAAAGCAGTTTTCGGCTAACAAACTGATATTGCCACTGTTCATGAGGTGGGGGTCACAAAAAAAACATGTTGAAAATTTGGAGTGAAAATACCAACGAATGCCTGAGGCGTTAGGGTTTCCGACCATAACGCCCCACCCTGTAGAGAATAACAGGTATCAAGGGTGTGACTTGGGATTCTTGCCTGTCATGCTCATACCATCCCACCCCCACCCGCACCCTGCAGCCAGTTGAGAGGCATCAAGGTGTGCCTCGGACTCTTCGGGCCCAAACTTCACCCCATTCTCCTATACCACACCCATCTCACCGTATTTCCTGATGGAATGGGGTGAGCATAAGAGCCAAAGACCCCAAGGCACACTGTGACACTTGTCAGTGTCTGCAGGGTAGGGTGTGGTGAAATGGCGTGTTCGTTATGCCTGACGACCCAAAGGCACACCCCAATGCCTGTCACTCTCTGCAGGGTGGTGGTGGGGTTGGCTTCAGTTCAATACTTCGCTGCCATTCCTATTCTGCAGCTCTGTAACTTCTACACTACCAATGCCAATGCCAGCAAGCAAACATTTGGCATTGACAAATGCTGGTTTCTCTTGCTTTTGCTCACTTGTCTGATGCAAAGGTCTCTTGCTTTCACTATGTTTCCCTTTAGCTTCACTTCCTGTTCCCCTCCCCCCCGAACATTCACCTTGCCAGATCATCCCTGAAGCATGCAACAATCTTTACAACATCTACCCTCCTGAAGTTCAGGACTCTTGTCCTTGTGTGGTTCGATTCTGCAGCCGTCTTTATTCTGAATCAAACTGTATGGTGATCACTGGTCCCAGTAGGGCCCATAAGGCATTTCTAATGGTTGGAATGTTTTTTCCCTGCCTGGCTGGCTTTGGTGTGGCTGTCGCTTTAAGTTTTTTGCCCCTTTCAGTGTCCCTCCTGTCCCATTGCCTTTGCGACTGCACGGCACTGGCGTCGAATGACTTCAGTGCATGTGTGCACTTTATCTTACTACAGAGCAGAAGGAAGAGCTGAGGAGCAGTGTGCATGTCATGTGACCACCAAGACTGCAAGAGCCGACATGTGCAGAATCACGTAGAATAACTTGCACAGTAGCAGTCACAGGATAGGCACAGCGCTAAAGTATTTTGGCTGCAGGCATGCGAGACACCACCTCTGCAAAGCTTCCTTGCTTAAGTACAGGGTTGTTAGCCAGAATGCTGCATGGCAGATGGTTGCAGCACAGCAGCTAGGATCAGTGCAGGTATCAATGTAAGACTTAATTTCATCAAGTTCAAGTTTATTTCAGGAAAACTCCATTGAGCAAGCTCATTCGCAAGGAGGTCCTGTGACATGTAGACTTAAACAACACACATACATAAATAGTTACTAGACAATATATACATAAATACAAGCTCACATAATTCAGACATGATATACATACATGGTCGCCACATAGGATGACCGCAGGTGGTAATCAGCTAATATAACACAGTGAAGCAACTTGTAGATAGCATACTGATAATTGAAACATGGAACTGGTATTTGCAATATATACACTTTGGGAGATGGGACAGCGTGCAAAAGACAGATAAAGAAGGTAGGAATGGTTTGATAGTGTGATCAGTGAGGTGTATACATAGATAAGGCAAGGAGTAGGAGGAAAGGGTAGCAGTAATTAGGTTGCTACAGCAAGGTAGCAGATGTAAGTCAGGTGCCAGAGCGTGGAATAGTATCTTGTTATAAATGAAAGTACAGGCAATAAGTAGTTAATATGAACAAATCAATTATGTCTTACCAATGGATGCACATGGCACACACAGGGAAAGAAGAGGCTTAATGACAGTTACAGGTATCTTTCATTTTAGCTGAGCTTAGCAATTTGTAGGAGTTAATTGAAACTATGCTAGATAGTTTCAGTACGGTTTGTAATTGGTTCCAAATAGAGGGAAGGGCATGTGCAATAGCACGTTTACCAAAGGAGGAGGTCTGCGTCCTCGGTATATCAGTAAAGCACAATCCTTTTAAGGGCATGCAGAAAAAAATTGCTGCAAGTTACAAATTATTTTAAAAGCCTTTTAAAGGTCTGTCTGGCAGGCAGGCAACTCCTTTTAAAAAAGACTTCAGGGTATGGGAGTTAAAGCAATTGGGCAGACAGGAGGCAGATCATTAAAACAAGTCCTTTTCAGAGCTTGGATGCTAAATAGAGTCCTTTAAAGTGCAGAAGGGGAACAGAGGCAGGCAAATAATTTACACAACAAAAGCCCTTCTCTGAGTTTGGAGGCAAAATAGTGTCCATTTAAGAACATGGGGCCAGTGGGCAGGCAGGTCAATCATTTTATAAAACAGACCTTTTTCAGGAACTGGGGGCTAGTGAGTCATTTAAAGGACTGAAGGCAGCCATGCAGCCAGGAAACAGAAAATAAAAAAAGCCATTTTCAGGGCTTGAGGGGTCAGAGTTAAGGCAGCATGTAAACAAGTTTTGGACATGTATTTTTTACTGCTTACATGCCTGAGTGGGCAGGTACTTTTTTTTCACAAACTGCATGCCTTGGTAGTAAGTACCAGATTCAGTACTGCCCCACCATGACTGGGTTCACTGACTAGTTGCCTGAGGAACATCCCCCTGCAGACAGTCCAGGATTTCCTGTGCACCAAGGGAATGGCAGCTAGGCTAATTATCAAAAGATTTGGAAGGAATTGGTGGCTTGGTGCCACACAGCCAAAATTCAATCCCTTCTGAAGCTGAGGCAGATGACAATTTAAATTTTGGCATAAATCAACTCAGGGGCAGGTAAGGAACATTATACATTTCTAGGAGGCAACCAGAAAACAGGCAGAAAATGTGCTCTTAAAACTGCCATTGTGGAGGAAGGAAAAGGTGAGGTAGAGTGTCAATAAGGTATCATTCTTGGAGGTGCAACAGTAAAAGTACAGGGAGTGTCAGGTCAGTATCTTTAGTGAAGAACCATGAAAAATAGTCATGGACATGCACTAACCTGTCTTCTTGCAATATGCCAGCCAACCACTAGAGGTCACTGACTAAATGACTTGTGGAAGCACATGCAGCATTGTTAATGCACAAAGCCACCTGCTGACTTGTTAACAAACCTGTAGAGAACAACGTGTATTTTTAGTGTTTAACAACAGGTGCACCCAGTGTTGCCCAGCATTGACAGAAGTATCTAGATACCTTTAGTCATGATGGAGCATGTTACTGGGCATCACTGTCGCAGGAGTGCTGGAGGGGCACTGCTGGGCCACGATGTTAATGCAGGTATAAGGTGATCTGCCTGCCTGCAGTTTAAGTCATCAACAGCCAACTCAAGATGGACTGATGTTCTGAAAAGAGGGAGGGGGTATGGTCATGTTAATGGCAAGGGAAGCCAAGAAGATTTGAACAGTAGGATAGAGAAGATAGCTAGCGCAGGGGTCACCAGTGGCAGTAGCTGGATTCATGAATTCATCAAGGGAATGGCAGCAGCTGGGCTGATTAGCAAAAGAATAGTAGACTGGCAGAAGGCGCAAGAAAGCATACAGGAACAATTCTCACTTCTAAGGACATATGAGAATCACACCCTGCAAAACGTACTGGTCGGAGCACCAAATACGCTTTAAAGCCCAGAACTTAGAGGAACACTGAGAGACACGGTGGTGGAAGAAAGACTGGGGAACCAAGGAGGAGAAATTATGGCTATTTCAATGAGATGGGTCCTATAGGAAAAGGAGTAAGTGGCCCTGTTTTGAAGAGTTCTTGTCTGTGAAAAACAAGGAGGAAATCAGTGTGACATGAATGTCATCAGAGTCCATGTTATCAAGCTCAAAGGAAAAAACAGGGGAACAAAACAGTCACCCAGAAAGGAACTGCAGGAATGCACATAGCTTAGCACCACTAAATGGAGTTAGTGGTGATAAGTGCTTTGTGAATAGACCAGATATAGATGGAGGTGGTGTGTCACCAGAGAGCTAAATAAATGCCGATGATTTTTTAATGTAGCAGATATACCTAAAATTCATGATCTGTCTGCTGATCGCATGAATGTTGGGGCAAAATGGTAGTCTGCATCAATTTTGTACTGACACCTTGACAAATTTTGTGATTTTCAGCTCCACGTACTTCATGCAGATTTTTGGCCCATTACTTTGAGAGGAAGTCAAATATACATTCAAGTGTGGTCTCAAAAAAACAGGCAGGAGTTACAGCTTTAAAAAGCATACCCATGCATTACCTCAAAAGATTAATGTTAAAAGTAATAGGGTTAAATACTAACCACAACCCCTTAATTTCTTGTGAAATTTAAAAATATTCTTATATTTAATCTTGTCAGACATGATTTACTGCTTTTTATAACACTTTTATGTTGTCTAAAAGGGTAAGAATTCTGCTTTGAAATGCATATGTGGTTTTGAAGTTTTAAGGTAATATAAGAGGATAAATTGATAGAAAGGAAGACATCATCAATAGACAAAATTTCAGCAAGTTTATATTTTTTGAGTTCTTCATGCCGTATCTTCTTTGTTTATATATGTGTGTGCCATCTGTATGTACGTATATGTTATAGTATATATATTAATTACTACCAGGCAGCACTGGAGTCATCTAAAAATAATGCAGCCACATTTTGGCAAATCATTAGGGGAAATCAAAGGGCACAGTTAACCCTCATCTCTCCCAGCTAAGACAGTAACTGGGTATCTTACCTATATGAGGAGCGATGATATTCTGGACCAGTTAAATAACCATTTTGCTATCGCTGGATGAGCGTTCGACTCACCCCCCCACCAGTAAACTATCCCCCCAGTTCCCTGCTGGTACCACTCTATCCTTTCCTTCAAAAACTCTCCCCCACTCTGCACAATTTAGCTTCAGCCCTGACTCTATCAAAGAGGTTATTATCCTGGACCCTAAAAAAGTGCTGGAGCCGATTTACTGGAATTGTACTTCTAAAGCTAGGATACTTCTTTTTGTCCCCATGAATTACCCATTTGTTCAGTCTGTCACTCTCCCCACGGTACCCTGCCCTCTGTTTGGAAATAGCTCATGTTATTCCGTTGTTTAAATCTGGCGACTAAAGTGATCTTAATAATTACAGCCCAATCTCACTTTTGCCTATGCTTTGTAAGTTACTTGAAAAACTTAACTCTCAGCTTAGAGACTATCTAGAAGCTGAAAACCTACTGAATCCTCTTCAGTCAGGGTTCAGGCCTAAACATAGCACTGTCTCGGCCTTAGCAAAAGTTACTGACCATTGGCTAACATCCCTCAATGCCAAAAACCATGTCTGTGTGCTTTTTTTTAGGTCGAAGTAAGGCCTTCGACATGTTGATCATCAATTACTACTGGACATGTTAAGCAACCTTGGATTAGACACTATCTCGCTTAAATGTTTTTCTTGCTACTTTGCCAGCAGGCTGCAACAGGTAAAAGCTAATGGCTCTCTCTCTCTCTCTCTCTCTGTCGTTCTCCCCTTAAACCTCTTCTGAAAGGTGTGCTCCAGGGGTCCTTCCTGGGGCCCCCATTATTCGCTGTCTATATTAATAACATTGATGACAATACTAGCATGGCGAGTGTCCATCTGTTTACAGATGATACTGTGTTATATGTCACCAGGCCCTCCCTACAACTCACTTGCCACGATCTATAACGTGAATCTGACCTCCTTCAACATAACCTGCTCCGCCTAAAGCTGCCTCTCCTAACAACAAAGAGGTTCCTACTAATCCACTGGATGCAAACTATCATATCAAGACCCTCGTCTATGAAACTCTTGAATCAGTCGAGAAATTTAAATACCTTTGTTTCTGGCTAGATTGTAAGCTATCTTTCATCACTGACATAGAAGGCTTGGCCTCTTCTACCGAATAAAGCCATGTGCTTACATGACGCCAAACTCAATCTGGTCCAGATGACCTCTCTCCCGTTAATCGATTATGTGGACTTTCTGTACAGTCACAGCCCTAAAACAGCCTTATCTACACTGAATACACTTTATCACAGGGCCTTAACATTCGTCACTAATGCCCCTTTCAACACTCACCACTGTTCCCTCTACTTGCAGACTGGATGGCCATCTCTTAGTACCAGGAGGTAGCGTAATGCAGCCCTTTGGGTGTATACAGCCCTAACTGCAAAACTCCTCACTTATATCTGCTCCCTGTTTAAATGCGCCCATTGTGTGAATACACTCAGAAAACTCTCCGACATAACATTTGACATACTTAGGATTAGAACCCGGTTGGTTCCTCGTCCATAAGACATGCTTTGCCTTCTCTATAGAATACCCTACAAAAATCATTTAAACTAAAGCATACCATTGGTATAAGTACATTTAAGTCCACGCTTAGATTCACGTTGAAGGAAGAATGTAACTGTTTTGCATGAATCATCATTGAACCAGAACCCTGGCAGTTCTCTAGCACTTACACCCTTCCATTACTCTTTCCCCTCCTTAAACCCTTTCTTCCCCTCAGTCTCTATCCCTTTGCCCTTTCAGTCCTCTACTCCGTTATCCTTACCCTTTCTACTCCACTCCTCAAGCACCTTACTACTGCCTTCTCCTCTATCACTTCAACCTTTGCTTCTCCTCCAATCTCGCCATACTTTCGTTATGAGTACTTCTTCCTCTGTGACCCCAATCTTCCTGTGCTATATCCTTAGAATAGACTTGCACTGTCTAGCTCTACTGTATTGTTCTCCTCCTTTGTTTCTCATCCTTTTTTATTTTCCTTTGTACTTCACTGAATTGGCATCTGCGTATGCTCCTTAGTATTACCTGTATAAGAATTTTTACACTCTGTATGTTTTTTTTTAGTTTTTCCTACATAAATATCTGTGAGTTTTGTATTATGATTTTCCATATTTTATTAGTTTACCTATTATGTATCTGTGTCAACCAGGACCTCCTAGCAAATGAGCTGTTTCAATGGTGTTATCCTGGTAAAATAAAACTGAATTGAAACGGATATATTCATTCATTGCATAAAACTTCATTACTGCATCAGTTATGGTTGTTACTACAGTGACAAGAGCAGAGAAATGTGGTGTTAGGGTTTCCAACCCTAACACCCCACCCCCACCCTGCAGAGACTGACAGGCGTCAGGGGTGTGTGCCTTGGAGTCGTCAGCTCTAATGCTCACCCCATTCCATAAGTAAATAAGCTGAGATGGGTACAGTATAGGAGAATGGGTTGAGCGTTAGGGCTGACAACTCCAAGGCACCCCCGACGTCAGTCGGTCTCTGCAGGGTGGAGATGGGGTGTTAGGGCTGGAAACCCAACACCACATTTCCCTGCTTTTGTCGTTGTAGTAACAACCCTAACTAATGCATTAACAAAGTTTTTCTCAATTAATTTCCTCACTTTTCCAGATAGCACAATCATATCCTTCATCTGTGGGAGTGCAGGGCCCTCTGCTCCCATTCCTCTATAGATGTGTATATCTATGTATCAATCAATCAATCAAACTTTATTTAACCAGGCAAGTTTACATCGTTGAGCAAGCTCATTTTCAAGATGGTCCTGGACACATAAGACGAATGAGGTTACATTACACAACAGTTCATAATACAGAGTACAGAATTACAGAGTGATACAGGACACACCAACAATAAAAGCTGTACTAAAACATGTATAACAAGTACAAAAACACATATTTAGAATGCAGCATTTGTATGTAGTCATGAAATCACAGGGCCCTCTGGCCCTGTGCTTCCATTTATAGGACAACGGTGACCAATTTGTCAGCACAGCCATCATAATACCCCATCTCATGTACCCCCGTACAGAAAACTTTCGAAGCCATGCCAAAACATAATTATGAGCAAATGTATTGCCATTCCATGTCACAGGTGTGAAAACACATTTTGGGCAGGATTTGAAAAATGATAGCTGTGACATACATAAGGTTGGGTAATAAGGCGGCTATGTTGAAAATCTGGGGTAAAAATAGTTAACATTTCTGAAGTTACGAGCGGGTGTAGCGAAATTGCAATGAATGGTCATAACTGTGGTATTTTTTCATATTTTCCACAAATTTTCAACACAGTCTTCTTATGACCCTCCTCATAAACCCCGTAGGTGAAAATGTTACAATCCGTGCAAAAACGCCATTTCGCACCACAGGTGTGAAAACACGTTTTGGACAGGATGTTAAAAAAGACATCTGTACAGTTCATGAGGTGGTGTAAAAAAATGGATATGTTGAAAATTTTGAGTCAAAATATTTAAAATTACCAAAGTTATACACATACATAGAAAAATTTCAATAAACCCATGTAACTCGTCCATTTTTAGGAATGTTTTCACCAAATTTTCCATATGGGCTTTTTGGGACCCTACTTCATGAACACTGGCAATGTCATTTCATTGACTGGTCCCGTGAAATCACCTTCCGGGCCCAGTTAACAAAATGACAGTGACAGTGTTCACGTGGTAGGGTCCCAAAATGCCTATGTTGAAAATGTGGTGAAAAAAAAAATACTGAAAAATGGCAAAGTTATAAACATAAGTTCAAACGCCACTGAAATACATTATACGGCACTTGCCTTGATTTCTCAGTTTGTGGTTTGGCTCTGAAGAGTGTAGACGTGTCCCGGTCCACAGAAGATGACAGTGGACGACCTCTGGAGGCAAGTATAGGGTAAGGGGGGGTGCTCAGTGGGAGTGTCGGGATGGGGGAAGGGGACGGCAGGGACGAGGAGGGATGGTTTCCTTTTTTTCAGGGACCAAAAAAAAAAAAAAGATGTTGAGGGATGCATTTTTTGTTTACAGGAAAGAATAAAAAATATCTGGGGACACTGGGAGTGGGCTCCACAGTGTCCCACACTGCTGGTGGGGGGCTTCCACTGCCGGCATGGGGATTATGTGTCCCCCTTGATGTCACCAAACAATATGTCAAGGAATATGGAGGGGGGGAGGCATCTGACACTGGGAGAGGGCAATCCGGTGTCAGATTATCTTAATAAATAAAATGATGACAATGGGAGTGTGGGGGTGCCACTAGACACCAGGGCAAGATAAGGAAGAGAGTGCCACTAGACACTAGGGATAGGGGACAAGATCGGCAGGTAGGGGGGTGTCACTAGATATAAGGGAAAACGGCAGGATAGAGACAAAGCTGCAGCCGGCAGCACATGTTGAAGCTGCAGCTGCAGAAGTAAAAAAAAAAAAATCCCGCTCTTCTCATACAGAGAACACTGCAGAAGTGGTCCTCTCATTAACCTTGTCACCCGGAATTTCGGGTGCCCGCAAAAGGTGTTTCCAGGCACAGTTTAAAAAAACAAAACATCAGAATGTAGCTAAATGGTTCCCATTTAGCGAAGTTCTGATTTTTTTTTTGTATTGCATTCATTTTTAGATGTTTTCTTTATTTTCGGTCTCTCGCTAATGGGAAAACAAGATGGTGGACACAACAGAACTCTGTGAAAATACAGTAGGAGCTATGTAACCCTCCATGCGAAAAAGCATTACCGCCTGCAAAACTAAAAGTATTTTCATGCGGAACATCTAACTTTTCCCATACTAAATAATGGGAAAATTAAAAATATAATAACTTGTTGAATGGAATATTTTTTCAGCAAACCTTCAAAAGGCACATCTGTGAGGCACATGCTTTCTACCCTGAACTTTTCAGACCACAACCTAAAGCCGTTTCTGAGATACAGCTGTAGAAATAAAATGGCAAAATGCACATAAATGTAGGAAGTTTTGACGCACTTTATCTCAACAACCACACAGCATATTCATAATAAATTTGTCACATCAAGAGACCTACCCCTAGAGATTGTGCATGCCACATTTGGTGCAGATCCATTGAACAGTTCCAAAGTTATTAACATTCAAAAACCCTAGCTTAACAGAGATGTCTGCACTCAACTATGCTGGCGCAACCGGGCAGGAATATACATTTTATATAAACATGTATATATATTCTATGCACAAAACTTGGTTAATGCATCATTTAGGATTAAAACACAAAAAGTAAGGAAATGAAACTTTTAAGGTTGACCCCCCAATGGACCTGCCCATCATTCCAAGACTGACAGCAGACTGGGTGTGTCCTTGGGGTTGTGAGGCCTAAATCTCACCCCATTCCATGTGTAATCATATTCACAAGCCACAGAAAAGAAGAATAGAGTGAGATTTAGGCCTCACAACCCCAAGAACACACCCAGTCAGCTGTCAATCTCGGGATGATGGGCAGGCCCAAGGGGGGGAAGGGTCAACCCTAAAAGTTTCATTTCCTTACTTTTTGTGTTTTAACCCTAAATGATGCATTAGCAAAGTTTTTTGCATAGAATTTCCTTACTTTTTGAGAAAGAATAGAAAAGTAAAAAGTCGCAGAAGCTGGTGGGAGAGCGGGCCCTTTGGGCCCCGCGCACCCACCAACTTATAAATTTCTGCGCAAGATAAGACTACAAGTACTGAATATTATATGTATTGCTGGGAGCGCATATGGGTGGCAGCATGGGGCCCGAAAGCTCCTACCACATTGAAAGAAAGCAAAGTGTCAGTCATCAAAGTGGCATAATTCAATACCTGTTTACATGTCAGACACATAACCACTGGAACTTACCTCCATGGCAGTAACACTAGGCACCCTATAAATGTGAACCCAGTACCACAATACAAAACAGCAAACGCAAAGCATAGAGTGTGTCATGCAATATGTCTGCAGCAAATAAATTTTCCAACACCTAAACACCATAATTCACATGAACAGGACATCTCCTGAAGACCCTCCAAATTTCAATTTAAGAGACAAAACTGTTTCCGAGATACAACATGGGAAAGTTGGAGATTTTCATTTGCTGGAGTGGCAGACTTCCGCACCTGTTAAGATTTTAGACACCTGACAACTAAAAAGTAGATCCATGGCAGTAAGGATAGCTACAGTATAAATTTCATGCCATTATGAGAATGGAAAACGCTGTCCACTAAACGTAAACTGTGCCATGCAATATCTCTGCAGAAAATGTGTTGTCCAACACATAAACACCGTAATTCACATCTACAGGACATACCGTCAACACCCTCCAAATTTCAAGTAAAAAGACCAAACCGTTTCCGAGATATTTAAAGTTAAAGATTGTTAAATTAGCCCGTTGCATTAAAATCTGGCCATCTTGTCCCTCCCTCACGATCAAAGAATCTTGCGATCAAAGAATTTGCAGGCTCGCGGTCAAAGAATAAAAAATGGTGAAATTCAAATTTTAGACATAAATACATGAAACCACTGGCATGGTTCGATAAAACGAAGCCCCCTGAGCAAAACCCACCCTTATTTGTGTTCATAACCCACCCCTGAGCTGAGAAATTTGCTTTTTTTCAACTGGCCATCTTGACCCTCCCTCAAAGAATTTGCAGGCTCACGATCAAAGACTGTTAGCGAGTCACGATCAAAGAATAAAAATGTGTGAAACTTTTTGACCATTTTGAACACAACTGAAGGCATGGCTTGATAGAGCAAAGCCCATCCAAGTTTTACTTCAGGAGTCACTCCTGAGCAGAGATATTTGAGTTTTTCCGACTGGAACCTTAAAACAAGATGGCGGCCGTTGCGATCAAAGAATTCTCGGGGTCAAAGATTCTTTGATAGTGAGGAGGGACCAGATGTCCAAAACCCCATTCTCTGTTTGCAAAACAATCATATAAATTTTCCCATTAACTTGTAATGGGAACTTAAAAAACTGTAAAAACTTTTGAATGGATTAATATTTTTTCACCAAATGAAAAGGACGACATGTTCGTTGACTGAAGCTCTTTCAGATGAGCCAACTCACAGAGCAGCACGCCACATGATGGCCGCACAGCGCCATGGACAAAATCCCAAAAACTGCCCACATAACTGGCAAAAAGTGCATTTTTCAGCATTTTGGTGCACAAAGACCATAAGTCTGACAGAAACTAAATTTGACAGATCAAGAGATCTACCATGCCCCACTGCACATACCAAATGTCATGCAAATCCGTTTAATGGGTCCAAAGTTATTAACGTGCAAACCTTTGAGTTTAACATAAAAGTGGCTTCATAACCCTAAATACAGGGGCGTGACCGCGCCCCTATAATATATATATATTTATACTACAGGACTGAGAGCTTTCTCAGTAGAATATCCTGTGTTATTTCCACTGCAGTGAGGATAAATCCTGATGACATCAGCAGAGTGAGAATCAATGACATTTATCTACACTCTGCTGATGTCACCAGAGTGAAGATATCTTCACTGCAGCTTGCAATCTAAATGAAACTGCTTCAGAAAACAGTTTTTCCTCACTGAAGCCGCAACTTACTCAATTAGCTTTGCAAAACACTCTCACCTGTGACCTGTTGCGTTTCTAACACTCCTAGCCCATTACTGTTCTGATCTCAGCTTCAAAACAATCTGAATTCTAAATGAAACTCCTTCACAAAGTTTCACTTTCCCAGTGCTACCTGCAACACTTTCTCTTTCTCACTGTAACCTACACCTTAATTAGCTTTGCAAAACACTCACTTGTGTCCCATTGTGCTTCTGACTCCCAGTCCATTTAAAACACACAAGCACATACAATGAGCAGAAAACACACAGAAACAGAAAAAATGTTCCTAAAGCTGTCACCCTCATGGTATGAATCGCACACATGATGTGCAGATTGTGGGATATGGAAAATATTCTCAGTTCTGCAGAGTGAGCTGTGCATTCTCATGAGTGCCTGTGGCACTCGTGAGAATACAGAGCTCACTCTGCAGGAGTGAGATTTTGACAATATACCATGACAGGGAGTGGAATATGATTTCATCACACCTGGTGTGGTTCGCCACGAGGCGCAGCTGAGTGACGTAACCACGCCAGAAGTGGTAAATCCACCCATATACCCACTCCCTGTCATGGTATATTGCTATTATACAATGTTCAATGTTTTTTTGTTTTTATAGTGACAGAAAACTTTTACAGTGGGTATACTGGAGGATTTACCACAGTCATGTGATCTGTTTTGATCAATAAGGTTACAGGATTTTCATACCCCATTGTATAATTAAGCAATATACCACAAGAGGGTGTTGGTAATGCCAGGATTTACCCACACCCTGGTGTGTTGTTCGGTCACAAGGTGCAGCCGAGTGACCAACACTCCAGGCGTGGGTAAATCCTGGCATCACCAACACCCGCGAGTGGAATACTGCGATTATACAATGTCCTCCTGAGCTGTTGTAGTTAAAAACAAACAAACAAAAAAACTTTTCAGTTTGAATAATTTTTTTCTCAATTTATTTTTATGCCAGGAAAAAAACAGTTCTCTGTTCCTTCACTGTGGTTCCTTTGATGTGGTAGCATGCCAGGTTCGGAGAAAGGAGCCAGTTCAGATGCTGAGAATGGCACAGACAGTACAATGTGGGCAGAATTTTGTTGTGGTGGAGTTTTGGGACTGCTTTTTCCAGGCTGGTGAGCATTTCTTGTAGCTCCATTTTGTCTATTACGGTGAAGGAGCTATCCATTTTTTTCCTTGCTGTGAGTTGCGGTTTTCTATTTTGAGGAGCATTTGTTAGCGAGTGAGGAAGATGGTGGCATGTGTATGCAGAGATGGGTCTTGCAGTGATTTTGGGGTTGGTGATAGCTCCATAGGCTATCTGGTACCTTTTCCCATGGGGTGATTGTAGGTTTTACAATGGGAGACGTGTGCCAGACAACCAATCAGAGTGGAAGATTTTGGGGTTGTTTTAGTGCCCATTGTATAATTTTCCATATCCCACTACTTTCCATCATGTATCATATATATCTATATATACACCCATATATAAATATAAATATATATACACACACACACACACACACACACACACACACACACACACACACACATACAAAATATATATACACACACACATATATTATATATATTTATACACACACAAAAACTTTTTTTTTTTTTATTTCAGACTCTTCCAGGATGTCTCAACTTTTTTGTCTAGCGGAAATGTGGAGAGGAAAATCCTAAGACCCTGCAGTGTCTAGTGCATTACCCTGCCCTGACAACAAGTGACTTTAACGTAACTCCTCTGAGTGACAAAGGTCACTGCACACTGTTTAATATTTGAACCAGGTTAGGTGGTCAAAATCGTAATGATGAGCAGTGTGCATGAATTTCAATGCCTAACTATGACACTGCCAAGCATGGATACTATAGACAATGCTACCAAAAGTTCACAAAATTAAAGCGTATCAGAAAATCTGGAGAACATGCAGATGCTGGTGAACGTAGCTCACATCATCATCTCAGGGGTGATGTTCCTTGTGCCTCACCATCTAGATTATTTCACGACACTTATGTAATCTGTAACAAGTATGTAATCAAAGTGAAGGGGAAGAAGCAATATCCAACTGCTACTGTTACAAAAACAGCTGAAGCCACAACGAAAAGAGCGTCAGAGCTACGTGATGACCAAGACAATGCTCACAAACATTAAGACAGAGGACCTCATTGCAAGAGAGTTTCATAAACATGATAAGCACTACCTAAATTATTCAGTAATCACAAGGAACTGGATCACAGATTATCAGAATAGAAGTGATGAGGAGGAGGACAATGAGCAGTCAGATGGAACTAGGTTTCAGGCTAATTGTTATGTAATTGAAGACAATGTGCTTCAAAGACACCAAGCTGTTTCAATGAAGGCGTTGAATGAAATCTCGGGCATTGGAGCGGGAGATCAAGGATACCGTTATAAACTTAGAAACCAGCTGAAAAACAAATATGGGGATTCACTTTTATTTTTTAACAGCTGATCCTCAAAAACCACTAGTTATAATCAGTGCTGAATCATTAGCTAGCAGTGCATAAGTCACAGAGCATTTGAGAACAGATGACAATCAAATCATCAAGCATGCTGTTTCTTGTTGTGTGAACATATCTTAAGATTTGTAGAGACAGCACCTTCACTACCATGGCCACCAACAGTGCATGCTCTCCTGAGTAAAGAAAGACAGCCCCTAGAGACAGTTCAACCATTTTTCTTGCATGTACTAAAATCCCCCAAACATATGGAGAGTGAACAAGTCTCCCAGTAGTCAAAATCCTACTCAGAAGACCTAATTCATGGTGTCACACATGGCAAGCTTCTCATTACAAAACATGCAGTTGTTGAAGATGTGCTGCATAATATGACCAGACAGAAAATGCCTGTGAACATCCTGTTTCACTTAGGAAACAGCTGCAGTTATGACCAAGCGCGTGAAATTGAAACTAGTTTAGCAGAACTTTCTCAGCATTTTCAAGAGCAAGGTCTATTATTGCCACTTCAGCCAAAGTCAGAGTCTTCTGTTGTCTTAACAGTTTTTTGAATGGACAACTTTCATCAGAACATTGAAACAGTAACTGGACATGGAACAATACACAATACATATGGTATTGCATACCAACACGAATCTGAAGGCTCCCTTCTCTGAGAAGATTCTATTGAAATACGTCACTCAAAAAGGACAACTATATCCAACAAAAAGGAATCAGAACATCGACGTGAATTCAAAGAAGGAGACAACCACATTTGGCAATATGCCCAAGCCTACTGTGCCAATATCAGTGGTAAATATTGGCAAGGCAAAGCTAATGCTATGGAAACTCAGTCGGGAAGCACACAAGGAAGATCAGCTTGTCCCAAGGTTTACTGGTTGGCTGACGCTAGTTTGTAACAATCATTCAAGTTCACCAAAGAAGACAGTTATCACATATATTCCACCCATCCACAAACCCATCACTGATTATGCCACTGTAGTTGAATACCTCACACAAACACAAGATATAGCTCAACAAGTAAATATTCCCTATGTTCACCTGACACTTGATGTTGAAGCAGCAGCAGCAAAGACACATCATGTTGTGTGGAATTTTTCTGATCAGTTCCAGTTCCACAATGTCATAATTCATTTGGGAGATTTTCATCTATTCCTAGAAATGTCTGGCATTATAGCACAGTTAGTTGGTGGCAGCGACTTTGAGGACATAGTATTTCAGGCTGGCAGCATAAAGAGAGTTTTGCATGGGAATAATTACAATTGGGCATGGACTGTACATGAGCATTTTGCAGATCAGAGCGAGTGCTTCAAGTCAGATTTCTAGAGTATTCAACAGAATTGAATGCCACTCCTGCAGTATTGTTTGACCTGATCAAAATCACCTCCTCAACCAACTGACTTCCGTAAACTGCTTCAGGAAGATGAGACTGTCACTTTCCAGACTAAGTATGAGGCCTTCAGGCAGCCGAGTTGTCGCTGTGAGGTGGGGAAACCCCCATAGCTCTAGATGACATATATGGATATAGTGAATCAGCAGCATTTTCTCCACACAGTAATAAAAGAAAACAACTCTGATCTTAGACTACTGTGTTGGAAATATTCACTGCCCGTTCTTCGTCTTCAACAAGTAAAATTATGCTTGACATGGGGCTTACTATGTGCATACACTTAAAACTTGAAGCCTGTCACCCAGGTCCAGGACATTAATTGAAAAGCAAGGCCTTTCAGTTCAAAGGAGTCATCACAAAACTTCCAGGGAAATCAGCTGGACAAGCTGGTGAGCAGACATACAATCTTAGTGCCAAAATTCCAGGTGGAATCAAACATTTTGCTCCAAATCAAATGGCCTGTGATAAATGGGTGTTAAATCGGCCACATCTAGCAAAATTCAGAAGTGCACTTTTAGAGATGACTGGCCCTCACAGTTCAGCCAGTAATCCACAAAAAACATACAGGCCATCTGAAATCATCAAAGTCAGAACAACGTGTCAAGACATATTGACTCTTCTCGATCAAGAGTTTATCAACCCATTCAGTGCTACTTTAGATGTTGAAAGGTTGTACACTTTGTCGTTGGGAGTACCTGTTGCACCTGGTATTGAAGAGAACCTCACCAGTATCACTGAACAAGGTACAGAAATATATGAACAGTTTGTCAAAGAAAGACTGGAAAGTGGTAAAAAGAAACATTTTGAGCCAATTTCAAAAGCCCCAGTGAAAACCTTCAATGCTGGAAACAAAAAAGAGCAAGTAATTACCAAAAGAAAAGTTAAAGAACTTAAATTTGAAAGAGATATGTTGAGAAAACATTCGGCCCATTCAATAAGCACAACTTCCGTGTAGATATAAACAAGTTATTAACATATTGCCTGGGCCCAGTCCTGCTGAGTCTAGCCAATGCAGATGGAACTAGACGGACAATACCAAAGAGTACTTGAGGTGCTACCAGAATACTGTCCAGACACTTCAGAGCTTCCTCCAGGAAAAGTGTCTCAGCATACATAATTGATCTAATGGCAACAGTGCGGGTTATGACAGGAATCCCTGAAACCTTCTGTGATCTGGCAATTAAACTCCTGAGTAGTCTTCCAAAGGGATTTGCAAGAGTGGATGCTGCTGCAGATACATACAGAGCACAGTCAACTAAAGAGGCTAAGAGTATTCAACAAGGATTTAGTGAGAAGCATATTAAAAAAGTCCCAAATCCAAAGTGCCAAATCATTTCAGCAACTTCCTTTATAATGGATCGAACAAGGAGTGCCTGACTGACTTGATCATGCAGGTCCGGGGAAACAAATTGCACGAGCTTGCCAGAGGGACAAGTGATCTATTTTTCGAAAAGAGACAAATGCTACATGATCACCAAAGCAGGGACTGTAGTTGTGGATGACCTCTGTTATGACCAGGAAGAAAAAATTTCTCACCTTAGTAATTGTATTTCATCTAATGGAGCCTTGCTGTATTCTGACAATTTGCAGTTAGCTCCAGCTCTTGAACTGCCCCGGAGAGTGAAGGGTTAAAATTCTGCATCAGGCATAGAACGTTGGGCTCAAGCTTAGTTGAAAACTCTGTCTGTGTCCTTTTGAAACCAAACCGTCAGATTCTTATGAGCTAAACTCACTGACTATATAATGTGGAAACTGTAAAACTCCTAGTAGCCAACTGGCAACAAAGACTTTGGATTCCCTAAAAGACTCAAGTCAGGAAACCCAAAGAACAAAATCCAGGCAATAAGAACTAAAAACTCAATTAAACAAATACAAAGCACCCAACACAACAGGAGTGGGCTAAAGACACCCCTGGGGTGCAACACTGCGCCCTCCCACCCGCTTCCCAAAACCGGTTCTGAGAGGGGAGGCAGGGAGGGAGGTCAGAATATAGCAAGACTCAATAGAAACACAATTACTAAGGTGAGTAATTTTTTCTTCAAACAACATGAAGCCGTGCTGTATTCTGACAATTTACAGACTACCAAGCAGTACCTCCAAGAAGGAAGGACAGACCCTACTTTGAGAATAGGCTCTGAAGTACTGCTGTGCCAAACCCAGCATCACTCCTAGCCTGGATATCCAGAGAGTAATGCTTGGTGAAGGTATGAACTGTTTTTCAGGAGGCTGCTTGACAGATTTCTAACAAGGGGATATCCCTAGCTGCAGCCAGAGGTGCAGCTGTACCTCTAGAGGAATGAGCCCTCAGGCCTGAGGGTGCATTTTCTCCCAGTTTTTCATAGCAGAATTGAATACAGGACACAATCCACCTGGCAATGGTTCTCTTGGTGGCAGGTCTTCCCTTACATACTTCCCCATAAGTGAGGAACAACTGGAGGGAGTCAAACATGTGACCCATTGTATGTTCTATATAGTAACTAAGGGCCTGTTAACATCTAAACCGTGTAGCCTCCATTCCCCTGAGGAGGTATGATCAATGAAGAACACAGGAAGAGACATAGATTGGTTTAAGTGGAAATCAGAAACCACTTTAGGAAGAAACCTTCCATTGGTTCTAAGGACCACCTTGTCCCTATGGAAAAAAATGAAGTCAGGCTCCACTGACAGGGCTTGCAATTCACTGATACGTCTGGCAGAAGTAACAGCAACCAAAAACACAGGTTTTCCAAGTCAAGTACTCAAGTTCTGCTGAGGACACAGGCTCGAGGGGGCCGGGGTTGCATCAGCTGAGCAATACAAATATTCAAATTCCAGACAGAAGCAGGACCCCTAAAAAGGGGACTGGTTTGAAGCAATCCTTTGAAAAATTTACAGAATACAGGGTGAGATGACAGAGTGGAAGACTTCCCCACTGACAGGAAAGCAGAAAAAGCTGACAAATGAACTTTGAGAGTAGCTGGTTTGAGGCCTAGGCCATTAAAGTAAACCATGTAATCCAGAACTGTAGACTGCTTCTTGGAACACCAAATACTGAACCTTTTCCATTTGGAGTTGTAGGTTTTTCTGGTGGCAGGCTTTTGAGAAGCCTTGAGGATCTCCAGAACCCCTTGGGACAGATGTAAATCTGCATACTCTAACTCTTCAAGAGCCATGCCTTGAGATTGAGTGACTGGAGATTGGGGTAACAAATCCTCCCGAGAGGAGGTTAGCAGATTGTAATTCCTGGGAAGAGACCGGGGAAGATGGACTGCTAAGGACAGCAACAGGGGGTACCAAGGCTGCCTGGCCCAGTCCAGAGCAATCAGAATCACTTTGCATGGCTGTGACCCTACCTTGACTAGAACCTTGAACAATAGAGGAAAAGGAGGGAAGGCATAAAGAAACTTCCCTTCCCAGTTCAAAATCAAAGCATCCAGAGGGACTGAGCCCAAGACTAGGGGTCTGCAACAAAACAGAGGAAGTTGGTGATTGTCTGGGGCTGCAAAGAGATGTATCTCCAGAGTGCCCCACCTTGAGAAAATCACCTTCAATACCAAAGGATCCAGAGACCATTTGTGACGGCCCTGGGAAATCCTGCTCAATGCATCTGCTATCACATAGTCCTTTCCTGTGAGGTGGACCACTACTAGAAAGTTCTGCAGGGAATAAACCAGAGACCATACTTTCATGGCCTCCATGCACAAGGCCATGGACCGAGTGCCTCCCTGCTTGTTGGTATACCACATGGTGGTAGTGTTGTCCGTCCTGACCTGAACCACCTTGTTCTGTATTGACTGAGAGAAAGCTTGTAGGGCAAGATGTACTGCCCTGAGCTCCAGGAGGTTGATGTGAAGAAGGGATTTCTGAGGGGACCACAGTCCCTGGGCTGTGAGAGCACCCCAGATGGGCTCCCCACCCCAAAAGGGAAGCATCTGTGGTAAGAACCACAGAGTGAGTCTGAGAAACAAATGGAACACCTTGCCTCAGATTGCCCAGGTCCTGCCACCACTGAGGGGCCTGAATTAAAAAGTCTGAGTAACATGAACTAGCTTGGTAAGAGGATCTTTCCTTTGGGACTAAAAGGTTCTCAGATGGAACTGAATGTCCATCATCTGAAACCTGGCCCCTTGGACCACTGCTGTGGAAGCTGCCATGTGGCCCAGAAGCTGCAGAAAATGTCTTGCTGGTCGGGAAACCAGAGGGGGGAAAAGGAAGAGTCCAGCTGAGAGATGGTTTTTGCCCTTTCCAAAGGAAGGAAGGAAGGAAGGCTCTTGCCTTGAGGGTGTCCAGCTCTGCCCCTATAAAAGTAAGGAGCTGTTCTGGTTCGAGAACTAACTTGGGAAGATCGAGAAGGAACCCCAGGGAAGTGAGAACTTGCTGGGCGACCTGCAGATCTGACTTGACTTGGTCTGGAGACTGGCCCACCAGAAGGCAGTCATCCAGTTACAGAAAAATAGAAATCCTTTTCCTTCTTTAAAAGGCCACCACTACTGCTAGGCACTTTGTAAACACCCTTGCAGCTGAAGTTAGACCGAAGGGCATTGCTCTGAACTGGTAATGGCCTGAGGGCAATTTGAACCTGAGGTACTTTCTGTGGGAGCACCTGATGGGAATGTGAAAATAGGCATCCTTGAGGTCCAAGGAAGCTAGCCAGTCCCCTGGCCTCAGAGAGGGAAGAATTGTTCCCAGAGTCACCATTCTGAATTTTGGCTTTATTAGGTGCTTGTTTAGGTATCTTAGATCTAGGATGGGTTGCCACTCCCCTGTCTTTTTTGGGTAAGGAAGTACCTGGAGTACAGACCTTTGCCCCTGTATGGAGTAGGAACTCTCTCTCTATGGCCTGCCGAGGTGATATATTCATTCCTATTTGTTAGGATCCAGTCGAGTAAGGTGACGCAGGCACCTCCGTGGGATACCCTAGTGGGTTCCTGAATAAGTTTACACTGATCCATGCCTGCAGGTCAGGGAGACTGGCAAGAAGGCTCCTGGAGTTTATGTGAGCCAAAGTGAACCTGTTTGATTTTGGGGGCACAGCACTGGGGGAGTCTGTGAAAGATTTGATACCTGAGGAGGGCCAGGATTAGCCTCAACATCCCCCGCGAGCGTAAGGGTCAGGATACATATCCAAAGTGAGACGACTGTGAATGCCCTTGCTGAAGCACAGGGGGAGATTTTAAACCTAGACTGGATGTACCTAGCAAGCAAGCTCAAGCGCTTGACAATTTGCGTGGATGGGGGAAAAGGAGTAGGACAGGCATAAGCTAGTAGGTTGGAGAAGCAAAAGTTGCCAGGAGAGCATACATTAGAGGGTGAGGTAAGTGAGACTGGGCAGGTTAGAGCACAGAGTGACAGTAGTAAAACTGCACCAGTGAGGAGGGTAAGCAGAGCTGAGGAAGCCATAATGACGATAGGAGTATGCTAGTGAACCCACAGGGTAGAGATGGGATGTCGAAGAGAGACAGGATCCACCTGATCAGATAGCAATTACAGAAATCCTAAGGTTAAGCGACCTCTTGTGGTGAGCAGCTATAAGGAGCAGATGGGAAACTAGGGTGTTAAAAAAAACGTGAGATAGTCCCACATATCGCGAGGATTACGCGCTATAAATCTAACACCAGCAAAGGGTGGGAGGGTATTGGGGGCGGTGGGGAGCAGTCGCACAGCGATGGTGGGTAGTTCTTCTAGATCTCTGTGTCCCAGAGCAGCACGGCCAGTGCGCACTCTGTGAAGCTGCTTCAGGGGTGGGAGAGCCTCAGAAGCGTGCAGTCCTCTACTCCCAGAGTTGGCACTAAGCTCCGATTTGGGGGGGTTGGGGGAGAGAGCCTCTGACTGATGTGTAGCCCTCACGACCTGCGTGTGCTCTGTTGAGGAAGGGAGAGGTAGGGCAATTTATATTACATCGTACTGCAGCCAACATATGCAAAACCAAATTTCACTTCAGTGGGGTGACAGTGTACAATATAATCAGTATAGCAAACAAGCAGTGGGTACTTAATAAAAAAAAAAAATGCCTTTAACGAATGAATTGCACCTTTAAATCAATTAAGCTAACTCAGTAGACAGTGCTAAACACCCTTGTAAAGGTACAGAGACAGAATTAAAAAAACTATTTACACTGTTTGGGGGACAGTAAAGAACAGAGGATTTTAAAGTCCAAAAAGGTGCCAAAACTGGCTGCAGTTCAATTGTTCTCAGTTCTTTCTAGATCTCTGTGTCCCAGAGGAGCGCGGCCAAGTGCGTACCTGTGCAGCGTTTCCGGAGGTGGGGGAGAGCCTCAGAAGCGGTGCAGCCCTCTACTCCCAGCGTGAGCACTGAACTCCGATCGGGGTGGGGGGAGAGCCTCTGACCGATGTGTAGCCCTCACGACCCGCGTGCGCTCATCCAATAACACAATTTCCTAATCATTATCAATGCACTGGATGAAACCATCCCAAGTTTTGCTTTTACTAGAACATTTGGGGCTGATATGCCCAAACCCATTGCGTTTTTATACAATTTATTTACTGGCACGCCTGTTAATTATTTTTTATCCAAACTCCAAATCTCACTTTGGTAAGTTACTTGTGGGAAATATTTTGCTTTTATTGCTTTTATTAAAAGGTACAATAGTATCCCCCCCCCCCATATTTATAATTCAATCTTCTTAAAGCTCCTGCAGTTTGGTTCAATTTTAACTTAAAGTTTTTAATATGTTTTTGCCACTTTCCATTACAGGAAATAATCAAACCTAAGTACTCAAACTGCTAAGCAGTTTTTAACTTTGTTCCATTAATTCTCCAATCCTGTTTACTTCTGTGCTCTCCAAAGATCATAACTTGTGTTTTCTGTTCATTAATTTTCAGTCCATAATCTTTTTCTAATAAAAGAAGTTTTTCTAGTTTACTTTGCAATCCTTTTTTGTTAAAGCTATTAATACTAAAATCGGCCGCATATGCAAGAGCAGGACATAAACAGTTACCTATCTTCGGGGAGTCCAAATTTTCTGCACTTAATTGTATTAAAAATTTATTCAGATAAACATTGAATAACAGAGGTGCCAATATACACCCGTCTCACTGCTTTATTTGTTGAAAACAGCTTAGATGTTTGGCCATTTTTCATCCATCTTACCTGAGCCCAGGTTTGGGAATATAATTATTTTATTATACTAATCAATATGGGGTCAATTCCCCATTCAAACATTAGCTGCCATAATTTATTTCTATAAATTGAGTCAAAAGCTTGACTAAAATCAACAAAGGCCATGTAATTTTTTTGTTTTCTCACTTTCACATATTTTTCATACAAATTCATTAATATAAAAGTATTATCTATTGTCACGTAACCCCTTCTAAAACCTGACTGAAGTTCAGAAAGCCCACCTAATCTAATTACTTCCTCATTCAAACAATTAGATTATTTTTGCAAAAATCTTCCCCACAATATCCAGCAGAGAAATTGGTCGATACATTGCCAGATCTTTTCTTTCCCCTTTTTTATATATCACTATTATAATTGCTCCCTTCTGCTGGTATACCCCTTGGATATATACATTCATTAAAATATGTAACTAGAAAGTCCCTTCAGAATGTAGGTAAGCATATAAATGCTTCCCCTTGAATTGAATCAGGGCCTGGCGCCTTGCCTCTCCTTAGAGTTACTGTTGCAGTATAAACTTTCTTTGGAGTTATCCTCTAAAAATAAGCTCTATCTACATGAGATTCCCATGACAAGTTAATATCAATATGGTTCACATCAAAAAATAATTTACAAAAAATGTTCAATCCAAACTTTTTCCGTAATATAAATATCCAAATCATTTTTACTATTATCAGTGCCCTTTGCTACGATAAGCCAGAAGGATTGTTGATCTTTTTTTCTATTATATCCAGCATCTTTTGCCATTATTTTAAAGGTATAACATTTCTTTTTAAGTCATTTTTTTTATAATCCTCTCTTACTTTATTTAAATTCTTAGTATTAATTAGTCCATTGGTAACTTTTGTTTTTCTCACTAATCTAGCAAGTTCTCTTTTTGACATCAAGCAATTATGATCATACCAAGTGTTAGCATTTCTAGCAATGTTCCTCTCTGTCATAGGTTTGAATAGGAGTTCCTAATAATATCAAAGCATTTCTCTATATAAAACTTTCCACATCTAATAATGTAGGATTTCTACCCAGCACAGTTGAATTGTGTAATGTTTTAACAACTGGCTGTTCTATGTTAAATTCCCATCTAATTTTGCTATAGTCCCTTATCTCAACATTCATAAAATGATCTTCTTTTATCCATCTATAAACTTCTCTGTAACAGGCTAGAACTATAGGGAAATGATCACTATCACTTCTTTCAATAATCTTACAATAAGACCAGATGGTCATATCACCACTCCAACAGATATAAATCAACTGCTGGGCCTCTTGGTCCATAATGTGCAAATGACCCTGGTTTATCTGGTTTTATTCTTCCATTCACTGGAGCCAAATTTTGATTTCTCAAGATTTCCATACATTTTTTACCCATGTTATTCAATGTTTTATCCACTGGTATCTGCTCATACTCTGCAGCTGTTGAAAATACCCAATTTTTCATATCATCTGAAAAACCCATCATGATTAGCAATTTTAGCATTTAAATCACCGCATAATAATACATAGAGATCAGGTCTTACATTTTAGATTTCCTGCAACAAATTCTGCAATTCAATCCACAAAGATTGACTGAAATATCTTGAGTTAATAGGTGGAATATAAACATTTATCAGAAGGAAAATATTCATATAATACTCAACTAAAAAGGCTTGAGCTATACAGCATTCACTTAAGATGGCATTTAAGCCTTCCATAATTTTAAAGGAAGTGAGAAGACCACCCGATACTCTACCAGTCTTGCCTATTTTCTTTCCTGGTAGATGATAGTTTGAGTAACCATTTAAGCTAATTTCCATCCCACTTGTTAACCAAGTTTCCTACAGGCATAAGATATGATGATCAGTAATAAACTGTTTCCAATCCAGATCAACTATTCTATAAGTTAACCCTGCAATATTTCATGAATATTATTTTAAATATTCCATCCTCTTCTAGAGAATCTTTTGAGTTATGACTGGAAGATTATGGAAACTCAAATCAGTCAATTCTGCAAACCTATTATCTACCTTAATATAACAGATCATCTGGGTTTCTATTTTCTCACTTCCCTTAACTCCCTTAAACTGGTTGTCTTCCATTATATTATTGACCTTAGAACCTCACTGTTTCTGCTCAACAACTGGAGCTTTAACTATCAATTCCTTATTCTTAAGAGCTTCTCCCTGTATTATGTAAAGACCCATTTTGTCAAATGTATCCAAATTGTTTAAAATGACATCATATATCTCTCTTGATTTCAAAGAGATTTCAGTCTGATTACAATTAGAATCTTTTGTTACTCTTTCAATCTCAATTAAATCCCTTAAAATAGGAATATCCACAAATTGGCTCAGAATGCCCATCACTACCCGTTTAATTTTGTAGTGATTTTCATTCCTAGTTTTCTTTAATCCAAAGAGATATAATATTAGGTCAGTATCTTTTATTTCTACTTGAAGCCCCTTCAGTACCCTAGGAACCCTGTGATGCAGTTCCTCTCTTTGGATAATATAAATGCCTATTTCATCCAATATTGGGAGGCTTCTATAAATAAGGTCCATTACACCAGCCCCAACCAAACAAGCATCAATCTGACCACTTCTATTTAAGCTCATTTTCCTTCTGGCAGACTTAATCTCAAAAGAACCTTCAGGTATTTGAGCAACATGTAACAACATGTTGTATAATAATTGTTTGGTTGCACCAAGCACTAGGGGTAGGAGCATAGGGAAAGGAGTGCAGGAGAATACTCTGGGGTCACAGAGGGGCCTGGCAGAGGGGGCCCAAAAGGAGGACACTACCAAGGAAGCAGGCAGATAACTGGGGACCCTCACAAAGGGGGGCCAGAGGGACAACATTCTCAGAGAAGTAGGCAGATGGCTGGGGCTGGACAGAAGGAAGCAAGGTGGGGAGGTGGATCGGACCTTACGCTCAGTAACCACTTCAATTCTCTTCTTCCTCTGCTTGAGGATGAGGGGGGTGATGCAGCCATGACAGGGGTAGTTAGAGATGGAAAGAGAAAGGGGGGCAGGAGGCGGGGGCTGGATAGCAGGAGGAACGGGGGGAACCTCGAATGCAGGAAAATCGGGGGAGCAGTGGATCAGAGCAGGAGGGGTAGGGGGAAGAGGGAGGAAAGCACAAAGAGAAGGACCATTTGAGAGGAAAGGGCAAGGAGAAGGACCAGAAGTACAAGGAGGATACAGTAAAGGGAGCTGAGGGTTTAGGCCAGGGGAGCATGACAAGCAAGGAGGGACTGAACGGAGACAGGAAGGAAGGGAGGATGAGCCCGGCTAGTTTAGCGGATAGGGGAGAAGGACCAGTCGCGAGCAGTGAGGGGGGAGTTAGTGAGGCAGAGAAGGATACTTGGGAGGAAGAGAGGCATAGGATTGGAGAGGAGGGGATGGCCAGGCTAAATGAGGGGGCGGCATGTGACACCCAGACAGGGGGAGGAACAAGGAGCTGGCTGGGTGGAGGGGCCAGTAGAAAGGATGAGGGACATGGAAAGGGGGGAATGGAGGAAAAGGAGCAGTCAGAGTGCTCCTGTTGGGGGATTCTATGATCAGGGGTATCAAATGGGATAGGGAGGGGGGAAACCTGGCCAGTTAGAACAAAATGCTTCCCTGGACTAATGGTGCACAGGGCCAAGCAGGAGGTATATAAGCTGGCAAAGGACTGTGAGGGTTCCCCGGACATACTGGTCCACCTGGGTACAAATGACATTGAGGGATATAGTGAGCTAGAGATACAGGCAAGGTTCAGGGAGCTTGCCAGGGTCTGCCATGACATAGGGTGCACAGTTTCCTTCTCAGAAATCCTGCTGGTGCCAAGGGCTAGCGGGGAACAAAAAAGGAAGATTAGGGAGATAAACCAGTGGCTCAGGGAGTGGTGTGAGGCCAGAGGGTATGGGGTTATGGGGGATTGGGGGGAGACCTGGGAGGATAAGGAGCTATATGCTAGAGATAGGCTCCATCTCAATTTGGAGGGGAAGGGAACCCTTAAATTGAAAACAGAGAGGTTCACTGGTGAAAAGTGGGGTTTAAACTTGTGAAGGGGGGATGGATAGGAGAAAAGGCTGTTGAGAGGGGTCCGATAAAGGAGGGACTCTGTCTCCCCGGGAAGCTGGAAGAATGCGGGAAAAGGCCGACTGGTAAAGTGCAGACCAGGGGAAAACGGAATCCCCATGGGAACACGAGCAGGGGAAATGGAAGTATAGGGAAAGGGTGGAAGGTAGTCCTGCTAAATGCCAGGAGCTTGGGCAATAAAATGCCTGAGCTCCAGGTGATGTTATCTGAGGCTGCGGTGGATGTGGCAGCAGTCACTGAGAGCTGGGCCACCGAGGACACGAATGGGAACTGAACTTGGAGGATTACACCATGTTCAGGGAGGGAAGGGGAGGAGGGGTAGCAATAATAGTCAAAAACCGCATTGGCATAGGGGGAGTAGAGGAGGCGGAGGGAACCGTAGAGGTGATTTGGGTCACCTTGATAACAAGGGGGGGCAAGAGAGTAAAAATAGGAGTGGTGTATAGACTTCCTGCACTGGCGGAGGAGCTGGCGGACAGTCTGGTGGCACATGCTGGGAGACACTGCAGATTGGGCAGGGGAAGGGTGGTGGTGTTGGGGGACTTAAACATGGCAGGAACAGACTGGGAGACTGACATCCTCGGTGGCCAGGGAACAGAGGTTGTTGGATGTCTTTTAAGACGTGTTCCTAACTCAGCAAGTGGGGGAACCGACCAGGGAGGCGCAGGTACTGGATGTGGTCCTGGCAGACAGTGACCAGATTGGGGGCCTGGAGATAAGGGACCTGTTGGCTGGGAGTGACCATGCCACGGTCTGGTTCTGCCTGGACCTAGGAGGGGTAGAAGGCTGCACAAAGATGGAGGTAACCGACTTCAGGGGGACGGATTTTAAGGAAATGGGAAAGATCCTTAAGGAGCATTTGGATGTGATTGGGTCAGACATGGACACTGACAGTAGGTGGGAAATAATCAGGAGAGGGGTGCAGGATGCTACCAGCACCTGTGCCAGAGTAAGACGAAAGTGCGGTGGGGCCCGAAGACCCTGCTGGTAGACCAGGGAGGTCAGGAGGTGGTGCGGGAAAGAAGGCAGCCTATAGGCAATTCAAGTGCTCAAGAAGTGAAAGGGATTGAGGAGTAGAACTGATGACTAGAAGGGCCACTAGGGTGGTGAGGGCGCCAAGGCAAGGAAGGAGCAGAACCTGGCCAGGGAAATTAGGAGAGGGAACAAGGGTTCTTTAGATACACTGGGGAGAAACGAAGGGTGAAGGGGCAGATTAGCAGATTAAAACAGGGAGAGATGGGCACAAGACCTGGGGAGCAGGCTGAGGTACTAAATGAGTACTTCACCTCAGTTTTCACCAAGGAAAATGGGGTGCTGCATCATACATGGGAGGAGACAGTGATACTGGGGGCCTTGCTGATCGGCGGGTCTGGGGAGGGGAGGCATCACTGGCAGGGGGGAAGGCTAAGCAGGGAGAAGAGGAGCGGGTGGAAATCACAGCAGAGAGAGTGAGGGAAGCCCTCAGGTCCCTTAAGATGGAGAAAGCACCAGGGCCGGATAAATTACATCCCAGAGTGCCGAAGGAACTTGCGGATGTCCTCGGGAAATCCCTGGTGGAGCTTTTCGCCATCTCTCTGAGGACAGGGTGGGTGCCTGGAGCATATACCGCTTATCCACAAGGGGGGATCAAGGGAGGTGGCAAGGAACTACAGGTCTGTCAGCCTGACATCAGTGGTGGGCAAGGTGATGGAGGGTATTGTCAAGGAGAGACTGGGGAGGACCTGTAAAAGTCAGGGTGCCTGGACGATAGAGAGCATGGATTTGTCCCAGGGAAATCGTGTCAGACAAACCTTGTGGAGTTCTATGACTGGGTGACGAGTGCCCTGGACCTGGGTAGACCAGTGGACGTCCTCTTTCTAGACTTCAGCAAGGCATTTGACTCTGTTCCTCACAAGGGCCTGTTGGATAAGCTGGGAGAAATGGGGGTGGGGAACCAGATGATCAGATGGATAGATAATTGGCTCCAGGACTGAACCCAGAGGGTCGTACTTGGTGGGATAGTCTCATCCCCAAGGAGGGTCATTAGTGGGGTCCCACAGAGATCAGTCCTTGGGCCCCTCCTGTTCAACATCTCCGTCTCTGACATAAGGACAGGTATCAGGAGTGAGATGAGTCTCTTTGCGGAGGACTCAAAACTAGGGGCGGTGGTGGATGGGGAGGGGGGGTGGCCCTACAGGGGGACCTGGAGGCTCTAGAAAGATGGTGTAGAAAGTGGAAGCTGAGGTTCAATGCAGGGAAATGCAAGGTACTACACCTGGGGGCCAGAAACCTGGGCCAAGTGTACACCCGGGGGGGGGGGCAATGCTTCAAGTCTCGATGGCTGAGAGGGACCTGGGGGTGGTGGTGGATGTCAAAATGAACAACTCGGAAACTTGTAGGAGGGCAGCAGCCAAGGCCAACAGGATGCTGGGATGAATCACTAGGGGGATCACCTCCAAAAAGGAGGGAAGTGATACTGCCACTGTATAACTGCTTGGTGAGGCCACACCTCGAGTACTGCATGCAGTTTTGGAGGCCACACTTAAAGAGGGACATTAAACTCCTGGAGAGGGTCCAGAGGAGGGCAACCAAAATGATTTGGGGCTTGGGGGACAGGACCTATGAGGAGAGGCTCGAAGAGCTAAATATGTACACATTGGAAGAGAGAAGGGACCGGGGAGACATGATAGAGGTCTTCAGGTACATGAAGGGGGTAAATAGGAGAGGAGCAGTCAGGGTGCTTCGAAAGAAGGAGGAGAAGGCAACTAGAGGGCATGGGTGGAAGCTGGAGGGGGGAAGATTCAGGGGAGAAAGGAGGAGGTACTACTTCACTGAGAGGGTGGTGGAGCCATGGAATGCGCTGCCCAGGGGCCTGGAGGAAGTATCGACGGTGGAGGGGTTCAAGAGGGGGTGGGACAGGTACAGGGGAGGGGTTCTGGAAGCAAAATCCAGTGCAGTGAGAATATCCGGAACTGGGAAGGGAGAAGCCAGAGAAGGCAAGGGGGGGAGGTCAGCTCCCAGGGTAGGGGCTGACCAAACCAGCAGACACGAAAGACCGTTAGGCCTATTCTGCTGGCATTTTAGTATGTTACCAGCAGATTCTTGGCTTACTTTCTTAATACCAAAACTACTCAAATGGATTTTTTCACTCCCATTCTTATTTTCATAAATATTCAGTGAATCTCTGTTTATGAAATCAAGTTTCATTCCCAAAGGTTCCAATTTGCTACTATTAAGCCAAAAATGATTTGCCAATCTTGGTTTCACAAAGATGAATATACAATCTCCACCATCAATATCTTTATCAGTTATAATTCTTACAATATCATTTTCCCTAATCTCCATTCCCAAAGCTGCCCTAAACAGGTTTGCAATCTTGTTCTTAATCATTTTCATTGTAGGAAACAAATGAACATCCAGACCATATAAGGTCAAGATAGCACAGTTATTAACATCGACCATTGTAGCATCCTGTTCCAACTCCAAGACCCCATGAGCAGTAGTTTGTATCAAGATATCCTTCACTTTCACTCAGTTCTTTTTTTCCCCATTCAGATTTCAGTATCTTGACATTATTGTCAACTGTTGCACATATATCTAATAGATCACACATTCTTTTCTCATTTCCTATTCCTGTTTCCCTTAGCTGGGTAAAATTATCATTTTTAGTCACAGAGCTCTCGTCTTGACTTAAAGCTTCACATGTTACATTAGATTCATCGGTCATATCCTTACTAATTGTTCCCTCACCAATCAAAATATGACCTTTCCTTTGGTTATCTTTTATTTGGATTCTCCTCAAGCCTCTATTCCTTCTTCTATTTTTATTTCTTTTTCCTTTCTTAGTTATAATTGTCTTTTTTGAAGTATCAATAATGGTTACTGCAGAAAAGTCTGGTTTAGAAGGTCTTGAAGCAGGGAGAGTTATCACAGCCCGACTAATCTGACTAACCTGAATATCATGGTCAGTCTCCTCTAACTGAAATGAGGGAGATAAATATAATGAAGAAATCTAACAAATATTGTTCATCCTGCCAAATGTACGCCATAGGCAAACAAACTGCTAACTTCACCTGTGAGAGATGGTAACTAATTTTCACCCTTCAGGATGAAATTGCACGCCTTCAAACTAAGAGCGGAATTAACCCATGTACACCTAAAAGAGTAATTAATCCAGAAATTGAAGCCCTGGAGGAATACACCGATCATATGTCTCTCCTCCTGGAAGCTAATACCTCTATCACTACTCAGACAGATGTTAATACCATCAAACCACCTACACTTTTAAATGAGAGTATTACTAGCACTTCTACCCACTTTATTTCTCAACCATCTCTAAAACCTCCTCGACTATCTGAAGAAATGCCCTGGTCAACTACTCCACAGACTAGATTTAAACAGAAAATGGGACTTCCCTCTAACACTTCTCCGATACCATTACATAATTCTTTTGAACAATTGGAACTGACTGCCGATGATGAAATTAGTAACAGTCATAATCAGTGTATTAAAGCTGTTAATTATCCAGACTCTACCACTCCTGCATCCAACATTACTCCATTACCATCTACTCAGCATAAGACCCAACAGAGTTCCAAATTAACACGTCTCTAACAATGATAGGGGATTTATTCCTAAATGTAATTCTAATAACAAACAGATCTATGTGGTGGGTGACTCTACAATTAAATATATTAATCGTACTGTTTGTAATACAGACAAAGAGAACCAAACTTGCTCAAGCTATAGGGGGGCAAGAGTTTCGGATACAACTTCCATGATTAAATCTACCCTTTATGTGGCAGGTGACAACCCCTTAGTGATCATCCATGCAGGGACTAATGATATCAATAGGATACCACTTCAACAACTTAAGCAGGATTTTGTCCCTCTATATAATGTTCTGGAAGAGAAGGGGTGCAGTATTTGCATATCAGAGATACTCCCAGTCCCTAGAGCTACATATCAAACTTTGAACAAAATCAAAGCTCCAAATGAATGGCTTCGCAAGTGGTGTTATCGGTAGAGTATTACCTGCCTTACACACTGGGAAGAATTTAATGATAACCCATCCCTTTTCTGCTGTGATGGTCTATATCTCAGAAGAAGGGGGAGTTCTCTTTTGGAGCGTCAAGTTACTAACATACTAAAAATGCCAGCAGAACAGGCCTAACGGTCTTTCGTGTCTGCTCGTTTGGTCAGCCCCCACCTTGGGTGCTGACCTTGCTGCCCCCCTCGCCTTCTCTGGCTTCTCCCTTCCCAGTTCCGGATATTCTTGCTGCATTGGATTTTGCTTACAAAACCCTTCCCCTGTACCTGTCCCACCCCTCTTGAACCCCTCCACCGTCTCTGCCTCCACCAGCCCCTAGGCAGCACATTCCATGGCTCCACCACCCTCTCAGTGAAGTAGCACCTCCTCCTTTCTCCTGAATCTTCCCCTCCAGCTTCCACCCATGCCTCTAGTGGCCCCCTCCTCCTTCCTTCAAGCACCCTGACTGTTCCTCTCCCTATTTACCCTCTTCATGTACCTGAAGACCTCATCATGTCCCTCTGGTCCCTTCTCTCTTCCAATGTGTACATATTTAGCTCTTCGAGCCTCTCCTCATAGGTCCTGTCCCCAAGCCCCAAATCATTTTGGTTGCCCTCCTCTGGACCTCTCCAGGAGTTTAATGTCCTCTTTAAGTGTGGCTCCAAAACTGCACGCAGTACTCAAGGTGCGGCCTCACCAAGTAGTTATACAGAGGGAGTATCGCTTCCCTCCTTCTGGAGGTGATCCCCCTAGCGATGCATCCCAGCATCCTGTTGGCCTTGGCTGCTGCCCTCCTACAAGTCTCAGAGTTGTTCATCTTGACATCCACCACCACCCCCAGGTCCCTCTCAGCCATCGAGACTTGTAGTTTCAACATTCATTAAAAATCATTTAAACTAACAACTAGGGGGGGAGATACGGACATTACCAAAATCTTTAGCTCAAAATACCCAATCCTCATACATTGGCAAATTGAACATCCTATCTTTTAATGCACGGTCCCTTAATATTATTAAAATGGCTGAATTAGAAACTAAAATTCAGGATCTTAAAATAGGGTTGATAGCCATATCAGAAACATGGGGAAATTCAGGTAAGCAATGGATAATGGAAATTCTTGGATTCAAACACTATTTTAAAAACAGAACAGACAATAAAAAGGGAGAAGGGGGGAGTTTGTATGTTACTAATGATATTCCATCTTTTGAATCCACTCTAAAAACATAAACTGAGAGTATATGGATGTATTTACAACCCAACGGTCATCCACAGATTTTGGCTGGCACCTGTTATTGCCCACCTTCTGCAGATATCATCTATATCAAACAACTAATTAATGAAATTACCCAATTGGCGAATAAAGGCACAGCTATTATTTTGGACGATTTTAATCTCCCATCTATTAACTGGGACAATTTAACAGGATCTAACCAACATGATATACAGTTAATTTCAACAATTATAGATCTGGGTTTCACCCAGTTAATTAAGGAACCTACTTGAGGGATAAACATACTAGACTTAGTTATAACAAACATGGATGCACACCTAATTAATGTGTTACTGACCCAACAGGTAACAGTGATCATAAGTCAATTTCCTTTACAATTCCTCTGGTACACAAAATTTTTATAAACAAACTTATAATAAAACACTGCGAAAAAGCTGACTTTCTTAAAATTAATGAGCATCTTGAGGCTATACCATGGGACTTTATACTTTCTCCTCTAAACACTGAAGATGGTTGGACTATATTCAAATCTATAATTTATGAATTAGAAAAGCAATATGTCCCTGAAAGAAAAAAATATAACAACAAGGGAAAAATCCCCGCATGGTATAACCATTCCATTAAAAAACAAAGTATATGTAAACAGAAACTATTCACGCAATTAAAGAATTGCCAGTTTGACCAGAAAGAGGGAATATTATTAAAATATAGAAAGGCAGTTAAGGACCTTAATCCATCACACTGGCCAAATTGAATTTGGAATTTAAAAAACTGCACATTCTAAAGACTCTCATAAAAGTTCATATTCATACTTAAATGGAAAAAAAGGGAGATACTAGAAGTGTAGGACCATTAATCATAGATAATACCACTATTATTTCAGACAAGGTGAATGCTATTGAATTTAATAATTACTTCTGCTCAGTTTTTGATCAGGGCACACAAAAACCATCAGTTCATTTATGTAAAAAACTTGACTATACTATTACACTTCAGGAAACACAAGACATTCTAGGTACACTAAAAAAAAAAAAAAAAAAAAAAAAAACACAAGCCCTGCCCCAGATAATATAACTTCCAAATTTCTTATAGGAACACCCGATTCCATTGCCTTACCACTTACCATCCTTTTTAATAAATCCCTTAAGGAACCTACAATCCCCTCGGATTGGTTAGTAGCTACTGCTACCTCTATTTTCAAACAAGGACTTCATTCTAAAGCAGAAAACTATAGGCCTGTCAGTCTCACCTCAATACCCTGTAAATTACTGGAAAAAAAGATTAAATTCCTTATTGAAGAAAAAATGCAGCACTTAAATATATTAGATAAATCACAGCATGGGTTTAAATCAAGTTATTCGTGTACAACCAATTTGCTTTCTTGTTATGACAATATTAGTAAACATTTGGATTCCAATCTCTCAGTTGATGTTATCTTACTTGATTATAGCAAAGCTTTTGATAAAGTATCACATTCTATTCTAATAAATAAGCTCAGTAAATTAGGATGTTCACTTGGTATTGTGTCATGGGTTCATAATTGGTTGGAAAATAGAACTCAGAGGGTTAGGGTGAATGGTGAACTTTCAGATAAGAGAAAGTTGTTGAGTGGTGTTCCTCAGAGTTCCGTTCTGGGACCAACACTTTTCAGTAGTTTTATCAGTGACCTAACGGTTTCATCAAATAATATAAATTTAAAAATTTGCAGATGACACTAAGCTGGGGGGACGTGCTGACAGTGAGATTAATAAAAACAATCTAAAACATGATCTTGCCAATATTGAATGTTGGGCAAAAAAACAACCAAATGTTCTTTTATGTTTCAAAGTGTGCAGTCTTACATATGGGTAAAAATAATCCCAAACAAACTTATTTCCTTAACAACATCATTATTAGAGAATCAACTGTAGAAAAGGATTTGGGTATATTAGTAAATAATAAGCTATCATCTACTGATCATTGTAATAAATTGGCCAATCAAGCCAATGCGCTTCTCCAAAGAATAAACAAAGAAACATAGAATTTGATGGCAGATAAGGACTGCTTGGCCCACCTGGTCTGCCTATTTTCCTACCCAACAGATAAGCTGCAGATCCTAGTTAACCAACAGCTTATTTCTTCCTACCCCAGCTAGGACTGCCTTATGTCTGCCCCATGCATTCTTGAATTCCCCCACTGTTCTTGACTCCACAACCTCCTCAGGGAGGCTGTTCCATGCATCCACAACCCTCTCCGTGAAAAATACTTCCTCACACTACCTCTGAGCCGTCCCCCCTCTATCTTCAAATTGTACCCCCTTGTTCTTGCACATCTTTTTTTCTGAAAGATGCTACCCTCTTGGACTTTGTTGATTCCCTTGAGGTACTTGAAAGTTTCTATCATGTCCCCTCTCTCCCTTCTTTCCTCAAGGGTATACATATTACATAGTAAGCTCCTTTAGTCTTCCTTCGTATGTCTTCTGGTACAGACCCTGCACCATTCTGGCTGTCCTCCTCTGGACAGCCTCCATTCTGTCTATGTCTTTGCAGAGATGGGGTCTCCAGAACTGCACACAGTACTCCAGATGGGGTCTCACCAACTGTCTATACAGAGGGATAACTCCCTGTTGTCTACTATTGCCTCTCCCTATGCATCCCAGTATCCCCCCAGCCTTCCTTACTGCCTTCTCACATTGCTTGCCTACCTTTAGGTCATCTGATATAATTACCCTGAGGTCCCTTTCCATTTTTACTGTTGTCAGTATCTCACCTCCATTGTGCACTCTTCCCCAGGTGCATTACCCTGCACTTCTTTGCATTGAATCTGAGCTGCTATACATTTGACCATTCCTCCAACCTTGCCAAGTCCCTTCTCATCCTTTCCATTCCATCTTGTGCATCAACCCTGTTGCAGATCTTTGTGTCATCTGCAAGGAGACATACTTTTCCTTCCAGTTCCTCTGCAATATCGCTTATAAAGACATTAAAATGGACCGGTCCCAGTACCGAACCCTGTGGTACCTCACTAGTAACCCTCCTTTCTTCACTGTGGACTTAGTTTACTACTACCTTTTGTGCCCTGTTGTCTAGACAATTTTTTATCCAGGCTACCACCTTGGGACCCGCTCCAAGGCTGGCTAACTTGTGCATTAATCTTTTGTGTGGGACTGTATCAAATGCCTTGCTAAAATCTAGGTAGGCCATGTCCAGAGCGCTTTCCTGGTCTACTACTTTGGTCACCCAAAGAAATCTATTAGATAATATGTAAATAATACATTTGTTACTAAATCTGAGGACTGTATTATGTCCCTGTACAGATCTCATGTAAGACCATATACTGATTATGGATCACCGTTTTGGAGTTCCTATTTGATCGCAAACATCTCCAGAATAGAACAGATCCAGCGTAGGGCAACAAAACTTATACCTCATCTCTCCCAGTTAGACTATGAAACTAAACTTCAAAAAACAGGACTGTATCCACTTAGTCTTAGAAGAATATGAGGTGATCTTCTTCAGTTATTTAAAATTGTTCATTCTCCGACCTTAATGGAACTATGTGGAATTTCATTTACATCTAGGAAAATAGTGGCAAGATGTCACAATAAACAAATTGAATTTTAACAAACTAAAACAAATAAAAGACAGCAATTTTTCACAGAGCACCTAGTGTCTGGAACACCTCGACACAAGATATTGTGGACTGTGACCAGATAAACAACTTTAAAAATAAATTAGATAAATGGCTTTTAAGGTAAGTTGAGGGGTATAATGATCCACAAGGTGTGGAGGATAATCTCGATGGGCTTATGCCTTCTTTTGTCCATTAATCGAGTAACCAAGATTTATTATCTGGAACCAAAACAGGTATTTTATGTAAAATGTCTTCCAGTCTATAACTATTTACAATTATATTCTGTTTAATATTTTAAACTCCTCCTTCAAGTTTAAAATCTGATCCATCACGAACAAATGTGCCACCTTCGGATTGCACCTCGATCTTTTAAGTTCCTCACCTAGACAAAACGGGTAATTGTGCAGAGTATGGCCAGTGCTATTAACCATACTGGTTTCTCCCTCAGTCACTCACATCTCTACGGAACTAGCTTCATTAATCTCACTATACTGTGTAATATCCAAATGTTATAATTTCTCTAACCCATTAATAGTATTATGCATTTCTAAGAATATTTCATCAGTATCTTTAGACATTTCTTCTCTATTTTTATCAATTCTACTATCTTTACTATTTTTCCTTAGTTTACTTATCGATACCGGTGATCTCATTTTAAGCTCAATACCTTCTGGTGAAAATTCCATATTTGGAGATGGACTATCAGAATATAGAACAGAATCAAAATGGCTTCCCTCAAACACCCCATCTTTAAATTCTATTTTTTTTTTTTTTTTTTACAGACCCAGGCTCTAAATGAATAACCTGTTTTGTTTGATCAATATTATTCTTCTTCATCATATCTGAAAAGATCTCTATGGAAAGTGGATTTTCCTCACTATTTGTCTCCATGTTAGAGATATCTCTGAAAATTTTTGGAGTAGACGAAAAATACAAGATGCTTTGTTGGGAAACAGATAATGTTTGCTCAAGATCTCTTAAGGTAGTAACATCTACTATATCTTCTCCTTTCTTATCTGATGGATAATGAGGTTTTGGGTTTAATAAAAAGTGTCCAAATTGTACCAATTTATTTTTCTGGAAATGATCCATAATTTTCATTTGCTTTTTTCCTTTTATCTGTCTCCTCATCACTTTATTTATTTTTGCAGATTTCTTTACCCATTTTTTAGATTTTAATTTAATTGTCATTGGGCTACCAAATGGATCAGTCATTTCTCCCTCTGAAATGACTTGCTGAGTAAAACCATTCCGGTTAATCTGCCATGGGTCCAATTCTCCCGTATCCTGAATTTCACCCCCGAGTATTAACCTGAGTTTTCACCAGGGTTTGTCTCTTAGTCTGTTCCATCCCCACACGTGTTAATTATTTTACACAGAGCACTTATAATACTTAACTCAGTTCAATAATAAAAAGCTTCCAGACTAAAATTCACTGAAATAATGTTCTTGCTTAACAAAACTAATAATGACAATGACAGTGCAAAAACTGTATAAAATACACTTATAAAAAGCAATCAAATTGCCTTCTGGAAGACGGGCACAACGAAAACAACCTTCTGTAGTCTATAGCTTATCTCAGGCCGCTTTTAATAGAGGGTAAATGTTCCACCAAAAGCTATGTAACCGTTACTGTTTTTTTATACAAGTCAAACATAAAGTTTCTTTTAAAAAATTTTTGATTCCTCTTCAGAGGAGATCAAATGCTGAAGCAAACTTGTCAACACAAGAGATCATAAATTGATACAGCTTCAGATAGCAGCGACCTCTCAAGGAAAACTGGTATGTTCAAAAAGTCCCACTTAACTTCTTTCCCCCTTTGATATTGCAGTCAAATCAAGCCAGTTCCTGGATACCTTCACAATAAAACATAAAATAAAAAATGCCACCTCAGTATACAAGAAGATAGATTTATATCATAAAAACAAATTAATACTATACTCCAAGCTCATGTAGCATATATATTAGAATTTAAAACTAAACTTACAATCTCAAACTAGATCTCACGATGATCATAAAGGACGCTAAAAACATAACGCCACTTTGCATACTCAAATGTGTTTCTACACCTAATCTGTGTATCGGGTTTTCCCAATGGAAATTTAGGCCGAAATACAACATGTCAAACAGAATACGCTAAATACAAAATTGCAATGCCAGAGGAATTAAAAATACGACTAAAAATACAAACAGTTCTCTTCTCATTTGCATCACCAGCATTCACCTTCAGAAAATGGCGATTCTCAGTCACCATGATGCTGAGTCGGCTGTTTGACAACTTGAAACATGTGACCCCAGAAGCCAATCAAAAGACAATATTTCCAGAGAGCGTGAAAATACAAATAACATAAAAATCTCATACATAAAATTCAATAGGTTTAATATTATAAAAAGCTGAAGCTTTTAACCCAGCTATTCACAACTTTTAATACTGTGATCTAATCAAGAACATAAGCATTCACATTATTCGGGGAAACACAAGAGAGAAATACTTCCCCTTTGTAAATTCACAGTTCCCCAATCCAGACACTTTCCACCAAATCCTCAGGCACAAGAAAACCATCATGGTATTTTCTATATGCAGACTGTCACCTGGTTTTAGACCTTCCCAAAGGACCTCTCCTTGACCCGCTGTCCAGCCCCACCGTAAGCTTTCTTCCTGCGGGGAAAGAGAACACCGGGGGACAGTATGTCTGGTGAAAAACACAGCACAAGAAAACCCAGCAAGATCAATTACACTCCGGTAGCATACCTTTTATAAGGCTAAATAAGCCTTTTAATGATCCTGCTGCTTGTGCTAAGACTCTTCTTCAGCACAATAGTGTGCAGCCGTATTACCGCTCTAGTGCCTCGAACCAGACTTAAGACTAAGTGTTCGAACAAGGACTACACTGCTTTGCTCCCCAGTACTGGCCTCTCTTGATCCCTCACAGAATGTAAAGGACACCGAATGCTCTCCATGGGTCCCTCTCCTACCCCCAAGGGGCTTGTATGTCTCATCTACTCCCTTCCCCCACCATCTTAAAAGGGGCGTCTCTGGGACACTGCCTTATCCCCTTCTCTCTGATCCCCCCAGTCCCTTTGCAGGGTTCCTCACAGCCTGAAGGGGTCTCCAGGGACATGACTCTTCCCCCTCACCCCACCTCACCCCTTCCTTCTCTTTTCCCCTTTTCTTTCACGTAAGTAGTTGTTTACTTATTAACCCGACACTTATTATTGTCCACTCTTTCTACATGTTATGTGCAACACTGTTTGTAACACCTGCCCTACAACTGTATGTTAATGTTGATCTTGTAACATGAATGTTTAATGTCTCATTCCAACTGTACCCCTTCCCCCCAGGTCGCACTAGGAGATGAGCGACTTGTTGCTCAGTGTGCCTTCCTGGCGAAACATTTCAGTAAATAAATAAATAAATAGATATGCCTGCCAAAGTTTGGATGTATACCTGCAACAGGTACAAATATCCAAATATTCTAAATGTTTCTGCACTTTTTTTAATCTACCTCTGTTCCACTGACCCCCTTCTCCATGGCAGCCCCCAAGTCCATCGCCCATCAAACCCAGGACTTGCCCCGTTTTCTGCTTTACACCACCACGGGTAAGCAAGTGCCTAGGGAGATAATGCTGAGCCTGCAGAGTTGCCAGCATCATACTGTCAGCTGTGGTATTTTTTTTCCTTTCTTTCCCGACCTGGGCTGGGACACATGCTATGGTTTACACATACTGTGTTAAGCTGCAGCACACCTCTGTGCCTGCTCCCAGTCAACTAGGTACATGACCACTGCCTATGCGAGGTCGCAACCAAGCAGCAGTACGTCCTGTCCTTCCCCTCTGAAGGAAAACATCAGTTAATGGGCACTCAAGCCTTCTTCCCCTGACCAGCACCCCCCAAGAGATTTTGGTCTGTTCTGAAACCTGGGTCCTTGTCATGGCTGGAGGTAAGTCATCCAGCCCTTCTCTTCTTCTCTCTACTGGGCCAGCGCAATTTTATTTTTTAGCATGCATCTAACTTTCAAAATACAACAACAAACAACTATCAACAAAATACATGTCAAAATACTGAATACATACAAAAAAAAAAAAACACCAAAGACTCATAGCCACAACAAATATAAGAAGCGTGCAGCAGCACTTATTACATAGGGTAAGTGACTAATATCATAAGTTGTAGATAGACAAGTAAAGGAAAATGGTGATCAGACGTAATAAAGGTGAACCAAAAAGCATAAGAGATATACTGACTCATATAAGCATGAGGTATAAGAGAAAGCTAACAAACCAGATACCCTACTAACCTAAGAAACTGTTGGAGGATTAATGAACTGAGGTTTGGGGGCAGAACAAAGATGTGAATATAAAAACAGGTTTCAATTACGATAAAACTCTTGCTTTCCTATACCTCTATGGGATAGTCCTTCAAAGAGGGCCATTCTAGACAGAGCTGAGTGCCATCATATAAGATTTGAAGGAAAAGTAGACCGGTTTCATGACATGAGTAGTAACATAGAAATGTAGAAATTGTCGGCAGAACCGCTAGGCCCATCCAGTCTGCCCCTAAGCCCTACACTTGTATGCAGCCGAGTAGTTGCTTGGCTTCCATAAGTGCCACCAGGAGGCAACACTGTGGAGGTCTAGATATGAAAGAAACCATGGGAGGGATACACGGAATCACTAACTCAGGAGAAATCAGGATGGGAACCTTCAGTACTCTGGAGCAGTCTGCTACGATAAGTAAGATACAATGTAAATATTGTTTAGTGGGTAATGGTTCTCTTCTAGGTTCTTCGGCCCCCAATCTAGGCTTTCAAATTCAAGAAAAAAATATGGGAAATGTTGGGGGGCCCTTTCAAGTAAACACTCTTCGCTCAAGTTATTGTTCTTCAATCTTTCTTTTTATTTATCTTCCCCCTACGTTTCACTTGACTTGGAGCTTGTTCACGGGGTTTATTCTTTGTTACACATCTGTAACTACATTTATTTCATGTCATTGATCAGCATTTTTTTAATATGATATTGTTACATTTTTAATTCTTTGGTGTATACACATATCATTCAATAAAGATTATTGCTTGTACACCCTTGTATATATTCTTAATTTTTCACAGGGTTAATTTATTTGTACTTCTTTAGGTCCTAAGTTGCATCCTCAAAAGACATACACAGTATGTTAGTGAACACAGCGCTGCTAACAACTTGGAACAAGGTTTAACTACTGCCTGTAAGGCTTGGTCCCCATATTTCTTGGTTTGCAGCATATCTTATATATTACTTAAAACGTATTGTCTTTCTTGTAAAGAATAATTTTGGGCCTGTAATGACAAACATAATTTTTTGTAAAGCTTTGCTGTTATTATGTTGTTTAATGTTATAATGTGGCCACATTGTGGCTTCTATTTACTTATTTTGTTAACAGCATACCTTAAAGGAGAATGTGAGCTTCTTAGAGTGGAATTGGTGTTCCTTGTAGTCTGTGAAAACATTATTATAGTATTCCCCTACTGGCCTCATAGCCATCATTTTACTTTTATAATTAAAGGTTCTAATACCAACTTCTAAATATTCTTTAATATTTTAACTGCTTACCCTCACTCCTTCTGGCTCAAGTATCTCCTTTTTTGGTTAACTTCCTCTGCATGTAAGCACTGAAGCCCAACAAATTTTAATGGTAGCTACTTCTTGATAACCTCTCACCCATTTTTGTGAGATCCCATGGTGTGACTAACCATGTTGTCACACCCAGTTGATCGCACCTGTGCGATCTCGGTTGCTAGGCAACCGAACACTACTGCACTGATCAGTGCAGTTGGGTGCTCACAAAAACGGGCTATTTGTTCCTAATTGCTGCAGCTCTGTGCTAGTTTACTTTTTTTATTTATTTTATAACTTTCTTGTGAGATTATTAAAATGAAAACACATTGTTCTCATACCATGTTTTCTTTTCACAGGGTGACATAAGAGTAAAGAGGATGTTTTGCTAATATCAACAGTTCTCTTGCCTTGATTAAAAATACTGCAAATAAATTCCATGTTTCTCAGAAATATTATTTGTTATTATATCACCTTACATTACTGCTTTCTGCAACCCAAACTGTGAAATTCATAATGTAATACAAACAGTCATTATTGTTTACTTGCTGAGGGGTCAACTGCAATTTGACCTTCCTATTCATTAAATACTTTCAATCACTCAGTGGCTTAAAATAGTTTTCTCAGATCAGTTCTCTAGCTCACATTATACCAATCTTGTTAAACACCATAGTATTGTTTAAACAATCATTATTCAGATAACAATGGGGTCAAATGCAACTTGACCTCCCTGTCATAAATACTGAAAATTGATCTGGAGGTAAAACATTATCTTTACTGTTTTAGATAGTGATTGTACTATATTATTTATAATATCTCTATATTTTAACTTCTCTTAGTACATTTGCTGTAACAGCATTATTTGTTATCTCTCTGTAATCGATCACTGCTTATTTATTTTGCTGAGGGGCCAGTTGCTATTTGGCCTCCCCTTCATTAAATACTTGGCACTCACTTCATGGTTTAAAATTTTCTTCACAGATCATTTCTCTAGCAAACATTTATTATTTTCTGAGGGGTAAGTTGCAATTTGACCTTCCCCTTCCTTAGGTGCTTGTCAATCACGCCATAACTTAAAATTATCTTCGCAGATCAATTCTCTAACTCACATTCTACCAAACTTGTAAATACCATAGTACTGTTTAAACAATAAGTATTTAGATACTACTGGGGTCAAATGCAACTTGACCTCCCTGTTAAAAATACTGAACGTGCTGCTTATTTATTATGCTGAGGGGTCAGTTGCTATTTGATCTTCTCCTTTACAATCACTCCATGCTTTAAAATTATCTTCATAGATCAATTCTCTAGCTCACATCAAACCAAACTTTTAAACACCATAATACTGTTTAAAACAATCAAATAATACAGGGGTTAAATGCAGCTCAACCTCTCTGTTGTCAATACTGTAAGCTGTCCTGGAGGTAAAACATCATCTTTACCCTTTTAGATAGTGATTGCACTGTTATTTAACATATCCATGTGTTTTGACTTCTCATAGTACACTTACTACAACAATGTTATTTTTATCACCTTTGGGTCAATTGCTACTTGACCTCCCTGTTATAAGTGTTACAACTTGTTCTATAAGTTATATCTCTACTTCATTTAGCATTTCCCTGTACTGTTAACTTCTCATAGTTTACTTTATACAGTATCATTATTGTGATCATACTGGGGTCAATTGCTATCTGACCTCCCTATTCTTGAATGTCAAAAGTTATTTCTACTGGTTAAATCTCTACTTTACTAGTTTACTAATTGATTTCAGTATAATGTTTATTTGTTTTTTTTCCATTTTATATCTACCCTTTCAGTTCTATACAATCTAAATGCATGCCTGCCAGTTTCTTTTTACATTCATCCCAATCCTGTTGTCTGTGTTCATGTGAAATATCCACCTCATTTCAGCTCTTAAAAGATAATCCCGGTTATTACCTCCTCTTTCTGGTGTCTGTACTTTTCAAGTCCCCAGAACCTTAAAGAAGCTCCATTATGACCTGCTTGTTCAAAATGTGTTGCTACTGGGGATGTCTCTTCTTTTCTTCTTATATCTCCCTTATGTTCTTGTATGCGGGTCTTCAGCATCCTGCTAGTTTGTCCAATATACAGCTTATCACAAGGGCATTGTATTACATATATTGTATTACCCCCTTTGTCATGCAATTAATATGCTGTCTAATTGGATGACCATGCCCTGTATGTGGATGTATGAATGTTTTTTGTTTTTTTTTTATGTATGACTACGTACTGAGCACTTGCTACAAGGGACCATGCCTGGTGCTAATGGTCCCAATAGTAGTTGTGCTTCCTTGTTTTCTGGTAATTTAAATTGAGATTTTACTAACTGATTATTAAGGTTCTGTACTCTTTTGCAGCTATTATGGGTTTATTTAAAAGTTCTGGTATTTGTTCACCTCCATTCCAACTAAAGGCCAATGTTTGTTTATTATTTGTCTAATTTCTTTTAACTTATGATTGTATTTAGTAGCAAATACAATTCTTTGTGGCTTTGTTTTGGGTCTTTTACTTTTTAATAGTTCCTCTTGTGTCTTATTTTTTATTTTTTCCTTCTGCTTGTTTCAATGTCTTAGGCTTATATCCTCTGTCTATGAACCTATTTAACATGATTTTTGATTCTTTCTGTGTTTCTTGTATTGCTGTACAGTTTTGTTTCACTTGAGCTAACAGAGTATGGAATACTCTGTTTAAGCTTGGTTTCATGGAAACTATTACCATGTAATATGGTGTTTCTATCTGTTTCCTTCCTATAAAATGCTGTTTCTATCTTGTTTACCTTTTTTATCTTGAGGTCTAGATATGGTACTTCTTTTTTATCAAAATTCATCACAAACTTAAGATTTTTATCTTTGTTGTTCAGTTCCTCAAGGAATTTAATAAGTTCTTCCTGTGTTCCTTTCCATAACATAAAAATATCATCAATAAAATGAAGCCAAGTGTGTATTTTGCTGTTATTTTCTAAAAAAATGTGTTTTTTTTTCAAAATTGTACATATATGCATTGGCATATGCTGGTGCCATTATGGAACCCATTGCTGTCCCCTTATTCTGTTGATAGAATGTCCTGTCGAACTCAAAATAATTCCTTTTTAATATTATATCTGCCATTTCTTGCAGTATTATGGTTTTAGGTGAGCTGTTCCTGCCCCTAGTATCCAATATGTACTCCAGACATTGAATCTCTTCCTGATGTGGGATAGATGTGTATAAATCTGCTATATCAAATGTCACTAAGATGGTTTCTTCACTTAAATCTTGTTCTGTGATTTTTTGTAATTTCAAGATCATGTCTGTAGTAGCCTTAACACAAGATTTTTTTTTCTATCAATGGCTGTAGGTGAAAGTTTATATATTTTGAAATTGGTTCAAAGACAGATTCAATGCCTGAGACTATTGGTCGGCCAGGTGGATTAGTTGCATGTTTGTGAATTTTAGGTATAGAATAAAAAGTTGGTGTTCTCGGGAAATCTTTGGATAATATTTCAGCTTCCCATGGTTCTATCCATTGCATGCATATTCATTAAGCATGGCATCAATTTCCTGTTTTATTTTTTTAGTTGGGTCTTCTTGTAAAACCTCATAATTTTCTGTGTTCATAAGTAAGTTCATGCACATTTCCTTATATTGTGTCCTATCTTGGACAACTATACCCCTCCTTTATCTGCACTCTAATTATGATTGTTTGATCTTGCTTTAAATTCTCTAATGCTTCTTTCTTTTTTAGTTAAATTATTCCATTCTGGGTTCATACTTTCTTTGGTTTTAAATATTCCCATTATTTCTTTTTCTGTAATTTTACAAAATGATTCTATGCCATGATTTTTACCAGTAGGTGGATTATATTTTGATCTAATTTGCATATTCTCTTTAAGTCTTTGTTTGTATGTATCAATTGTGGTGTCACTTCCACCAAATTGTTTTAGGCATAGATTCCTGTAAAACTTTTGCAGGTCTACCTCCAGATTGAACAGATTAACTGGCTGGGTAGGGGCAAAAGATAATCCTAAACTCAGAACTTTTATTTCTTCCATTGTTAGTATTCTCTTGCTCAAAATTTAATATAGGTATAATGTCTTCATTTGTATTTACTTGCCTCTACCTCTCATTCGTCTTGTTTGCCTTCCACCTATTCTTCCTCCCCTGCCACCCCTCCCCCCTCTGAATCCTTCCCCAGTCTGTAAATCTCTCTTTGGTTTCTAAGTTCATATCTATTCTCTGTACTATTTATATTTCAATGGTCCTGGTTGTTATGTTATATGTTGTTGCTCTGTGTCTTTTTGTGGGTCCTTTGTATAGCTGCTATCGCTAACTGTACTTTCATATGTGTTGTACTGATTATATGACTGTTGTCTCATGTTGTACTTCTTGTAGGTATATACCTTGTTGTCCCTATAATCATTTGTGTCCCTTATTAAGTTTTTTTTTCTGTTGTTTTAATCTTTCCTCATATTCTGCCAATTTTTGTTTACAGTCCTCCAGATTTTTCTTAAATTCTTCTTGCATCTTTAATTTTAATGATTCTTCTGCTAATTTTACATCATTTTCTAATATTTGCCTCTCATCTATTATGGCATTGATGAGGGCATACATAAAATCACAACTAGCCTTGTTTCTGATCCCATCCCATTTATTGTCTAATTTTTCTGATTTTATACCTAGGTTAGGTTCAACATTGATTCTTAACCCTCTGGGTATTCTATTGTATTGTAAATATTGTGTTAGTGTTAGACCATGCCACTCTAAATGGCAGTTTTTGTATTTCAAATTTTCTGTTTTTTGGGCAAGTTGTTTTGGGCCTTCACCCATCTGCACAGACAGGTCCCTGTCTCCTCTCATGGCTGTGAACAGTCTCTTCTCCTCCTCTGAAAATGTCACAAAATGTAAATTACTTTGTATACTGCTTCCTATATCTGTAAATGCATCCAAATGTGGTCTGTTCATTGTTAATAACTACATATATTTTACAATAAACTTATTTGTCTGATAATGTGCTACACTTCTTGTGTGGCTGTTAAGGCCTACTTCAAACTGTAAATGTTTATACAATTTTCTAAGAAATAAACCAACTCCTATTATATACTCACTTTAGCCTACAAAAGTGAATCAAAAAGATACAATGTAAATATTGTTTAGTGTGTAATGGTTCTCTTTCTGGGTTCTTGACCCCCAATCTAGGCTTTCAAATTCAAGAAAAATATGAAATGTTGGGGGCCCTTGAAGTAAATACTTTCACTCAAGTTATTGTTCTTCAATCTTTCTTTTTATTTCTCTTCTCCCTACATTTCGCTCGACTTGGAGCTTGTTCACGGGGTTTATTCTTTGTTACACATCTGTAAATACATTTATTTTATGTCATCGATCAGCATTTTTTTAATATGATATTGTTACATTTTTAATTCTTTGGTGTATACACATACCATTCAATAAAGATTATTGCTTGTGCATCCTTGTATATATTCTTAATTTTTCACAGAACACTAATTCCACTCTAAGAAGCTCACAGTCTCCTTTAAGGTATGCTGTTAACAAAATAAGTAAATAGAAGCCACAATGTGGCCACATTGTAATATTAAACAACATAATAACAGCAAAGCTTTACAAAAAATTATGTTTATGTCATTACAGGCCCAAAATTATTCTTTACAAGAAAGACAATACGTTTCAAGTAATATAGATAAGGAATGCTGCAAACCAAGAAATATGGGGAACAAGCCTTACAGGCAGTAGTTAAACCTTGTTACAAGTTGTTAGCAGCGCTGTGTTCACTAACATACTGTGTACGTCTTTTTAGGATGCAACTTAGGACCTAAACAAGTACAAATAAATTAACCCTGTGAAAAATTAAGAATATATACAAGGGTGCACAAGCAATAATCTTTATTGAATGGTATGTGTATACACCAAAGAATTAAAAATGTAACAATATATTAAAAAAATGTTGCTCAATGACATAAAATAAATGTATTTACAGATGTGTAACAAAGAATAAATCCCGTGAACAAGCTCCATGGTGAGCGAAACGTAGGGGGGAGAGAAATAAAAAGAAAGATTGAAGAACAATAACTTGAGCGAAGAGTGTTTACTTGAAAGGGCCCCCCAACATTTCCTATATTTTTTCTTGACCACCCAGTAAGGTTTGGGCTATTCTAAAGTATGTGAAAAGGTCAGGCATAAGATTGGTAGCATCTCCGACAGGCGGAGTTAGAATGTAGAACCTGAGGTGTTCTGTACCATCTATGAAAAATTTTCAAGTGTATTAGACAGCTCTTAGGATCTCTGCAGCCCATGCTGGCGCTACTTTAACAAATAAACTGAAATTATGGAATCCTGTAAGTTACAATTTACTTAAACAACTAACTTCATAGTTAGCAATTTGTAAGACTCTTCCAAAGAAGTATGCATATAAATTTTCAATTATCTAGCTCTGAAGATGACTAAATTGTTGAGAGAAATATTTTCATAAAATTTTCACAAAAATAATAAATTGTCAGACTTTGAGCGCCTGTAAGTTATACTCCTCTCATCCACATGCCATGAAACTCGGTATCCTTTTAGCACTCCTTACAAAAAAATAAGCATGCCAAATTCAAGTCTGTAGCTGTATGACTGAGTTCTGACCAACTGAACATTTTCAAAAAAAATTTCACAAACATTCTGCAAAAGCGGAATTTGCTAATGCAACCCAGCTCTATTACAAATCTATAACCAAACTGATCTTATTGTATTAGTTTAGTTTAGTCTTAGAATATGTATTTACTGTAATTATTCTATTTTTGTAACTGTGTTGAGTGACTGTGGGAACCCAATGACGAGTTTCTGCTCACCTGGGTAATTCCATATTCATATTTGAGGAATAAAACTATTTGCTGCTTACTACTAAGATTACAGAATGAGTTGGGAACTGGCTGGATAAGTGACCACAAAAAGTAGTCCAAAATAGGAAATCCACAGAGGTTAGGGAAGTCATGTATACCGTTACAACGATGAAACCTTCACAGAGAAGACCATTACAGTGACAAATATCGCCAGGTCACTGTAATGGTCCCGCTGTACACCAGCACTGCTTTTCCCAGTGTTACACCCCACCCTGACACAACTCTGACCCAGAGTTGGTTATTTTGATAAAGGGGGTGCGGGGGAAGCCCCCCGCAAAATAACATTTTCTTTTGGACGACACAATGCCATCTATCAGCATTGTGCCCGCTGCTGTCCTGGATGTCGACAACAATGTTGTCACTGTGGCGTGGTACATCCAGGAAGTCACCAGTAGTGTTCCTCAGGGAACAGTCTTAGAACTAGTACTTTTCAACATCTTTATCTACAACACTTAGTAAGAGATCCAAAGGAAGACGTGCCTATTTGCAGATGACATGAAAATCTATGAGAGAAGGGACAGTGATGAGGAGTTCATGACACCAAGGGAAGATCTGAAGAAATGGTCAAGGGTCTGATGACTAAAATTCGATGCAAAGAAGCGTAAAGTTATGCAACCAGGGGTCAGGAACCCAACACTTAATAAAGAATGGGACACAGAGTGTTAGAAAAAACAGAGAAAGATCTCGGGCTCTTAACAGCAGACGACTTAAAACAAATGGTGCAGTGCAGCAGAACAGCGGTGAAGACACACAGAATGCTAGGGTGCACAGGCAGGGGGATCAGCAGCAGAAGGAAGAAGGTGATCCCGCCCCTGTACAGATCTCTGGTGCAGCATTGGTACTGTATGCTGTTCTGGAATCCGCACTCAAAAAAAGAACAGAAATATGGATGAGGTACTGCACAGTGGAGGGCAACAAAAATAATTCAGGGGCAGAAAAAGAAGTCATATCTGAAGAGGCTCGAGGACCTCAACACGTGCACACTGAAACCCAGATAGCTTTTTTTTTTTAACTCTATTTCTAGCACCGGGGACCAGGCCATCTCTTGAATGCACCCACACAGCCACGGCTTCTACTCCCTGTCTGAAACCCCTTCCATCGAGAGTACAATGGCTGAGCACACCCTTCCCAAGCCCATTGATCTGTCCAGCCCCCCGGTTCTAAGCCCCCCGGGAACAGGAGCGCCTCTCCTACCTGGCAACTTTTCCGAAATTGGAGACTGGTCCTAGGCTGGGTTGAGGGGCTCGGGAGAGCCAGTGGAATGGTGGTCTGATGTCAGAATGCAGGCATTGGCTCCCGGGGTCACCGTCACCTCCCTAGGTACTCTGTTTTTTTTTCCTTCTTGCTGTTTCCCCCTGGAGTGTGGACATGCAATGACATCTGCATACTACTGTACTGACGTCCGCTGCCACTCCAACCCGTTACAGCATCACATCTTGCAGCACCCCGATCTCCATCTAGGGTTACTGAGGAGTAACGTAAGACCTGCTACCATCCTAGAAGAGGAGAGCAGTCCTTTTCTGTAAGTACTTTTAGGTGCTTTTGTTGGTTTTCTCCCCAGTCCCGATTCCTAGTGCCCCCACCTGTGACACATACATGTGAAGGCACATGCACGTCACGCCCTATGGGATGCTCCACTCTACCAGTCGCTCTGTTACCGCTTACGCCTGCTACCAGACCTCCATCTGGTGATGGCGGGACTATGGATGGGTGACCCACTCACCCAAGAGAGGAGAGCCAATGCTCGATCCTGCTGTCCCCCGTGCCGGCACCCTGATGACACAAGTCCATTCCCAAAACCTGGGTTACTGGCGTGGCATCCAGCGCCTTAACCCTCAGTGACACCCAGCTGGCACAGAGGAGAGCAGTCCTCTGGACGCTCAATCCTCTCCTTCCCCTGCCGACACCCAGTGGCCAGAGTCTGTTTCCAAACCCGGGTCACCGATGTGGCGCAAGGTACGGCGTCCAGCGCCTCAACCCTCAGCGCCACCTGGCTAGCTTAGCAGACAGGCTGTTAACGTCTACGTTTTTTGGTCAAGGCCATCATGCCCAGAATTCTTATCTAGAGTGATGCAGAGCCGTAGCTCACTGACCTTGGCCACCCTTATTGACTGGAGGTAAAAAGGGGGGGCTGGTGCCAGGGGGGGTAGGGGGTGGATGGGAATGAACTAGCCAAGACTAAGGACCCTGGGCCAGTGCCAAGACTTGCTGTAAAGGCCACAAGAGAATTTGGTGTTAAAAGCATCATAATGGCCAGATTATTGTAATTTACTGCATCTATGAGCAGATCGGATGGGACAGCAGGGCTCCAGATAAGGCGAGTACCGACCTATTTTACTCACCTCATTTTAGGAAGTACTCTTACAGAAATTTTTTTTAATGAGTACAAATACTCACCCAACATCTGTAAATGCTCTACACTCCATAGAATAGTGCTTCATAACATAACTGTTGATTCAGAGGGAGCATTTTTTCCCCCCAGATTTACAGCACTCATATGCATCCCAATTTTATTTTACTCATTATATTTTAAAACTGGTAGGTAAGTTACGCCTACCTGCCAAAGTTATCTGGAGCATTGTTGGCACCTGATCAGTTGCCATCTAGAAAAAAAAAAAAAAACTACATTGTTCTTAAAAACTACTACTCGCTCTACTCCGTCCAGACATTTGTACGCATCCGAATTTGGTTTTACTCACCTCACTTTCAAAATGAGGAGTACAGTACTCATCCCGAAAAATCTTATCTGGAGCCATGGGGGACAGTTTGACTCTGTACCTAGCAGGCCTTTTATATCACCCCAGAATTTGTGTAGATCACCAACAGAGGCTGATAATTTGTTTTTTACAGTAGGAGGTCTTACTTGACCTCATAAGGAATTAAAGATATCTCTTCATATACGACATTACACCCAGTCAGATGCCAGGCCAGACTGCCTATATTTATCTGACAGTTACTAGAGAGCCAAGCTGTGGCCGAGCACTGTAGCCTACCCTTGGTGACAAGTGCATGTTTCTGCTGTACTGTAGTGAAAATGGCAAGGAACTGGGATAAAACTGAATTTATGCAGGACAAGAAGTTTTGGCAAGACCAGACTACTGTTTCTAGGTCACAGGGAAAGTACAGTAAGTTTTATTTTAAGAAATCTCAGCAGTGCAGTAGACAGGGGGGCTTTAAAGGGGAGGAGTACCAAAACAAACGTGGGGGAGTGAGCAGAGATGACATCCGGCAAGGTACCGGAAAGGGTTATTTTATCGCTTCTGTTTGCAAGGAACCAATGTAGATGGGAGTGTTTAAGAATCCCGGGCGATATACACTGCAACTAAGAAATTGCCTAAAACCCTCCGCACTACCCCAGTTGCAGAATCTGTTTCAATACACTGCCAACTTAGTTGCCTTTTTTTTTTTTTTTTTTTTTTTTACTTTTTATTTATTGCTTTTGTGGTGACACAGGAAAGATCACTTACATTCATCATGTAGTATCTGTTACAGGTTGCATGACAATTATTGGACACAGGAGAGAAAAGATTGTCAATTATGTACATCTCTGAGTTCTCTATTGATTTCTCATATTATAACTGGAACGGAAGGTTTCATTCAAGAAGTATGAAGCATTTTAACATTGTTCCATTCTCCTTTCTTCTCCTTTGTAATCTGGTATTAGTGAAGCAAATTGATAGGGGGAATGGATTGTGAAGGGCTGGCCAACCCCACTGAACACAGAAGCTAAGGTGAATAGCTCCCGATTTAAGGTACGAAATCAGGCTGACATTCAGCCATGTAAAGAAACCAAGTGGTCCACTGATTCGAGAGTATTGGAGTTTTATTTTGAAGTTTTGCTGTTAGATTATCCATTTTATATATTTCATATATCATTTATTCCCAGTCTGGAATGGATGGGGAGGATGGCTGCAACCAAAGTCTAGTAATGACCCTTTTTAGCAGCCCCCAAGAGAATGATTACGAGAAACATCTGAGGAGCCAGTTTGACCTGTCTGGATAGATGTAGTAGTAAGGCCGCCACTGGAGTGAGACAACAGAGGACTAGAAAGAGAGCCTGCATGACCCTTCTCACCTCACCCCAGAAGTCCGACAATCCTGGGCAAAACCAAAGTATGTGTGCATGTGTTGCTACCTTGCAGCCACATCCCCTCCAACAAGAGGAGTCAGAGGATGAATATTTAGCTGCGATTTGTGGAGTGTGAAAAAATCTTATCGCTCCTTCCCTTGAGAATTCCTTCCAAATATAGGAATTTGTAGTTTTATGTTGTTGACACTGTGGAGGGGTTGTGGGATAACAGATGGACCAGACAGCGAACTTCCAAGTTCAACACACAATCTGTGTATGATGTTTATTCTCAATGCAAGACATAACCTTCAGAAATGGCATATTTCTTCCTCAGTACATCAGTTTGTAGCAACAGTATATGCAAGTTTTTCCTCTACATGTATCTAGCACCTACTGACCCTCTGATCTAACTTATCTGTTGAGATTTAGCCACCCCTATGCGGGCCTTGTTTATTTGGGTGGTGGGGGCTCAAATAAAAAAAATAATAATAATAAAAAAAAACAAGCTAAAGACAAAGAACCTCAGTACAGAGGCTCTGAAACAAGGGTTATCCCAAAGGGCACTGACAATAAGCTGAGTTTCAAAGAAACACAACATCACACATACTTCCATAATGCAAAGCATCATGGGATATATGCAAATCACCATGACATTTCAGACTTGGTCGGCTTACATCAATTTATATGCATTTTAAATAGCACAACCAACTTAATTTTTAATCATACAGTCTCCTACTAACGTTTTACATTTATCAAAAAAATCTAGTGTCATGGTATTTTTAACATTTACAGGTTTTATACACATAAGGTATATACATTAAAGTATTTTATGACATAGTGCCATTGTATACTAAATCCAACAATGATAAACACAGCCTATTGTTTTACATAAGCTCAGAGGTCACCACAATAAACTTCCTGTATGAGAACCTGAGAGGGAAAAGGAAAATTTAAAGAGGACACTATAGCATAGTCAAGAAAGGGGAGGAGGTGCCCAAAGGTGGCCAACCTTATGGACTAGAAATTGTAAAGGACAGATTAGACTAAGAAATAGAACTACTGCAACAGATTTAAGAAAAGGTCAGTCCTCGAGAGTGGCAGGAGCTCCCCGTCACAGATGCCAGATGTGTAACCAGTCCTCCGGTGTCAGATCCAACATGAATTCTGACTCCCAAGCTGTTTGGACATTCTCCATTTCTTTTGTTGGGATGTTGGTTATAGCCATATAGAATCTGGATATTAAGTGGGAAGAAGAGGGCTCGTGTTGCAGTTGGGTAAGAAGGGCGAATAGGGGTGGGATTGTTTGGGTAGTTATTTCCAAGCCAAGCCAAGCCTCTTGCTCAGGTAATGATGAATGTGTAGGTATATATATATATAAAAAAAAAAAATCCTTCAGAGCAGGGCATGAAATTTGTGAAAAAAAGTACATGCCCACTGGGGCATGTAAGCAGTAAGTGCATGCCCTAGAAACTTTTTACACGCCGCCCTTTTTTTTTTTTCCACATAATTTCAGTTTCGTTGTCACTGAACCAAGCTTTCTCATTTTCGTCATAACTAGTAGTGGTACTTGCAGCAGCCACATGCAGTGTTCTGAACCATAAGAGTAGTTTGTAAAACAAACAAAAAAAACAACCTTGCACATTATTATTTATTTATTTATTTTAAACAGATCTCCCCCTTGTATTTAGGTTTTAAGTAGTCATCCTCAGAGTAGCTTAGACTTTAAGAGACTGCTCCTTGTTTTATTAGTTCTTATATTTAGATTCCTCAGATTCAAGGTAGTTTAGAATAAACATCTTTAAAATTGACTTAAATCGCCAAACCTCCTCAGCACAAAGTAGATAAACTTTTTTTGAGGATGTTTGACTTTGCTTATCTTTAGTTAGGTAACTTAGGTATCAGTTTTTTTAGGCAGATTTTCTTTTTAAATTCATTCCTCTCCCTAGTAACTTCTATAGTGCTGCAGGCAGCCTTCAAACTCTGACAATGGCAGCCAGGGCCCCCTTAACTTTTATTTACGTACTTGACTGAATTATTTATATATAATGTACTTATTAATTTAGAAGAGTCTCTCAGACAATAGCTGTAGCCTGTAGCTTCCTACCCCAATCCTTTTTAAAGAACACTAGCTCTGCTCCAAGTAATGAAAGAGCTGTTTTTGATGCCTGGCAGTTAGCTAGCTACTTAACTTGTAGCAAGTAAGTAAAAGTAGCACACAGCTGCACACATAGCACTTATAGACCACTTGATAGTCCTTAGAATTCTGAATGTTCCCAATCCCTTCCCAGTAATTTGTGTAAGTAACTGAATACTGAAAAAAAACTGTTGCAGCCTGAAAATGAACTTAGAATGGCCCTAAGGCTCTCTTTCTGCAGCTAGCTGATTTTCAGTAGCACGGTCGGTCTGGCTGTTGCTATTACACAGAACTAGCTGACAGAGTTGGCTGGGCTGGGTGGCTTGCTCTTTTTTTTTTTTTTCCTTCCCCCCCCCAGGTCTGATTCTGCTCAGTCTCTCCTGCCGTCATCCTCTTCTCTCCCACCCAAGTCCCACACTCCCCTTACGTACACACCGCCTCTGAATAAGGACCAACTCTTAAAAAAAGAGCTTTTTGTTTCAAATTAAAGTTGGATCGCGATCAGCGATGCCGATTGCACTTACAGGCAACAAAGGTCTCTGTATGTGAAAGCGTTGCACAACTTATCCATTACGGCAACTGGACAGAATGCCATGCTTTGCAGGGTCATCCTCACATCAAATTGATCAAAGGAGACGTGCGAACTTGTAATGCAGACACCAACTGGTGTGTTAGCCTGTAACCCCACTTCCAGAAGTGATGGACGGACCACTTTCAATGCACGGTTGGCTCTTGGCAGTGGTAATCAACAGCGGGAGTCTTCCTCTTGGACAGTCAGCTGACACCGGGGAGAATGGTTCTGTGTACCTCGTGATCATGTCCCGATGCCAGCTCCGTGTGCCTGCGCTCTCCTCCGACACAGCTCTAGACGGTTAAAAAAAAGAAGTAATGAAGAAAAAAGAACGAGCAGCACTGAAAAAAGGAAAAAAAAAAACATGGAGTTCTGCAGGAATAACCTTAGGTGCCCCACTGGGGAGGCAGTAACCAGAAGTAGGTGTCCTGAGACAATATTGCCTGCCCTGGGGCACCTAAGGTATAGGAATTTCGCACCCTGCTTCAGAGGTACGGAGAACTTCTCCTGAAGTTGAGTAAAGTTTTAAATATGCCCTTATCATAAAATTGGTGGGTTTGGATCAGGCCCCAAGTCATCTCTTAAAATCTCTAACAGTGCAGGGTGAAAATTCAGGTTCTGCATTGCAATACGCATCCATTTCGCATCAACCTGATGTTCAGGGTGATTAAGATATTTTTTTCAGGTTTGAAGTACACCAGAGATAAATACAGAGTGGGTCTCCCTCAAGGCCATTTCTTGTGGTTGAAATACTGTAGTATAGTCCAAGGGGAGGCTTGCTTGCAAGATCACGTTCTATATGGAGCCATTGCGGGGTTCGGTCCATGAGGGCAAACCAACTTGCTAAATGCATCAGCACTGCTAAGATCGAATATTTGTAAAGATCAGGGAGAGCAAGTCCCACTCCTTCTTTCGGTAATTGCCTTAGGGAGAGAATTACAATTTACGCAGGGATATACAGGGTCAATCCCCCTATCCACAGAAAAGCAAATATCGCTCTATGCCACCTATTTACCTCTTTCAAGGGAGGTATATTTTGCATTAGATAAAGGACCCTTGGGAGAACATTCATTTGGATGGACTGAACTCTTTTCAGTACAGAGATAGGGAGATGTGTCCATCTTTTTAGATCTGCCTGGACCTGGGCAAATAAAAGCATCACATCTCAAATACCTTACATGGGTTCATTGGGAGATGTACACCCAAATATGTAATGTAGGGGCAGTTCCATTTAAATGGGTACTGGCTTAGGACTGCCTGGGGAAGAGGTTGTTTTACTAATAGTACTTCTGTTTTATCTTGGTTAATTTTGTATCCAAAGGCCTGTTCTATTAAGGAGATATGTTCTTCCAGAGCTCTCGGAGAGATCTCTGGATTGGTGATGCACAGCAGAAGTTCATCCGCGTAGTCCACCAACCCAGAACTCAGTTGCCTTTTCAGCCTGCAACCTGAATACGACACTTCCCAGACCCTCCTTTGCAAGCCGAATTTTCAAATAAAAAATCCCACAGTCAGAACTGTGAAACCCCCCTGGGTGGGTGTACAGACACAGGGAAAGCAACTCAATTGTAAACCATGACTCCAAAAACCTGTGCACTCCCGTGGAATACTTCTGTTACCTTGCTTTGCTAGGCTGTCTGAGACAGTCCTAATTTTCAAACAGGAGGCAGGCTTATCACTCTGTGTTTCTGGCGAGAAGGGAGAATTAACAGTGTTGCCCACTTTCTTGCAGACAGTTAATTGATGGGTTTTGCCCAGTTTCATAGCAAAAGTACCAGCTTCCTACCAACATAGTCTTCCCCTACATGAAAGTTGCCTATGTATTAGCTTATTATACCCGAGATCACACCTGGTCCTCTGGTTATACTTATATTCATCCTTTGGTGGAATGGATTGTGCAGCCTCACCCCATTTCTGGCTTATATAAGCATATATACAATCTTACGACAGACAAGGCAGATGTCTCTGCTCCTCACTGTGCGCAAACTATACCAAAGCTTGATGGCACAGACGACTGGTCTCGAATATGGACGGATTTATTTAAGTATATCAGATATACGATTCTCATAGACTAATGCAGGTGAAAATTTTACACAATGTGTATTTCACCCCGGCCAGGCTGCATAAGATTCAACAACTCCCCACCGATCACTGCACAAGGTGCAATACAGGTCTGGGTACTTTGCTACATATGCTATGGCAATGTCCTCTCGTGCAACCATTTTGGACCTCTATTAAAGAGAGCACAGACCAACTTCTTGACTTAGTGCTTTCCTACCGGAAATTTATTTAATTGACTATTACTCTCAGCATCTAATTGGTGATCAGAAGTATTATACTCCCCTGATTTTGGCATGCGCCAAAAAAGTAATCCTTCAACATTGATAAGATTGCACTTCTTCCACATATCGGGAATGGTATGCAGAAATGCTGTTTGCTCTTTGTGCAGAAAAACTGATCACTAGTCTCCACAACAAACTCCAACTTTGATGATAACTAGGGAAGCGTCTTGTTGTTATGCAGATTGGTCAATTGGTCCCCTGACCATATTACCTGATGTGAATGTTTAAAGATCACTCCACTATTTGGCATAGTCAAAAAAGCTCTAAGTTAACTGGACCTCGGGACCAACGAACTTGTTTCGCTTTAGTCTGGAGAACCCCACTGGACACAGATTTCTATCATCTCCTTGGCACCTCTCACTTCTTTGTATGTGTATTCATTAGTTTACCTTACTGTGCTCGGCAGGAATCTTTTCCATCTGTGTGATACTGTTGTTGTTCTGTTATTGTATATTAAATTGCTTAACAAAATACATTTAATTAAAAAATAAAATCCCAGGTGAGAGCGTGGTATAGGGGTATTAAATGAGTCAGGAGGGAAATCCCTCATTTTACCACACTGACCATACCTCTTGAATGTCCCACATTAGGAGGGACCCCCAAAGATTTTATCATTTAGAACCACTGTGCATACCTCTCTGCTGTCTCACATTAGTAGGGGCAGGGAAACCCTTATTTTACCCCTCTACACACCTTTCTAATGAGTCATGTCAGGAGGAATATGTTGTGCTTTACAACTCAGAATCCATTTGGGCTTGGCAGTCCCACCTTAGGAAGGATGTCACTCACTCTGCCATCAGAACCCCTCTGTTCACATCTGTGCCTCTCAGCTACAAGGGATGTCCCTCAGAGCTCTTCTGCTAATATGTTAATAGACTGGCCATCCCTCATTTCACCTCTCGGACCTCTAAAATTTGGAGGGACATCCATGCCTTTACTATGCAGAACACCCATCCCCACCTTATTTATTTATTTCAAAAGTTTCACCGGGAAAGCATACTGAGCTGGTAACAGCTCATTTCCAGACACTTCCTGGGGGAAGGGGAGAAGAGGAGAAGAAACTCCATACAAGTACTATTCATTAAATAGTGTAATAAAACTGGAAAATAAATCAAGATAAACAAAGATAAACACAAAGAATAAATTGCCAAACAGTAAATTACTATGAATTAAATTGATGGAAGGACAAAACAACAAAACAAAAACAACAACCAAAAGAACAGGGAGAAATAAATGAAACAAGGGATGACTGAGGTAGTGTCAGCATTGGTGGAAGGTAAACAAAATTAACCACTCCATATCAAAAACAACTGCAAGAGTGAACAGATAAATTGCTGAGGAGAGTTTTCCGAGCAGGAAAGGAAGGAGCAGAACAAATGGAAGGGGAAAGAGAATTCCACAGTTTAGGGAAATATAATGAGAAGGCAGACTGACCAGTAGTAGATGTCACTTGAAGGACAGCAACAGAGTGACAGCAAGCATTGCTAAGGGAGTGAGAGGAAGAAGAGGGAAGAGAGAGAAGAGAAGCAAAATAAGAGGGGAAGAGACAAGAACCAACAGTTGACGATGAAGGAAACTCAGTGGGAGAGGCGCCTAGCTTCAAGAGAGGTGAAAAGGAAGCATACAGAGTACAGTGGTGTGTGCTTAGAGGTTTATCAAGGGCAAAGCGATGGAACACGTGAAAGAGAGAAACCAGTCTAGCTAATGTGGACTTCGCAGCAGTACTATAAACGATATCTCCATAGTCAAAAATGGGGAGAATCATCTTAGTGAGGATTTCTCTGTGAGCAGGAAGCAGTAGGCTTCGCTTATTTCTGTCCAGTGCAACAAGCTTGGGGTAAAGCTTCTTGTGTGTGGCATCCACATGAACAGAAAAGTCAAAATCGCGATCCAGTTGGATCCCAAGGTACATAAAAAGATGAGACATCTTCGATAACCACACCATCAAGGGTATGATAGGAAGGAAGGGGGAGGGGGGGAAGACTAGCAAGCCTCTACCTGGCACTAAACATCACCAACACTGTTTTCTTGGCACTGAGGGATAATTGATTTTCATGAAACCAGAGTTGGATGTTGTTAAAGTTCAGCTGGAAGACTGCATACATAAGAATGGACACAGAAGACAGACCTTGGAGAGGTCATTTAGAAGAATGGAGGGAAAAACTGGAACGTGGACAGACCCTTGGAGTACACCTGAGCTGATAGGGAGTGGAGTGGAAGGGGAGTCTCCAATACAGACAGCCTGCGACCTGCCCACAAGGTAGGAGAGAAACCATTCAACTGAGAAAACTGAAAGTCCGTCTAACTTAAGCTTGTCCAGGAGAATGAGATGGACTACAGTGTTGAAAGCTTTGGCTAAATCAACATAAATGGCAGAGGCGACAAGGCCCTAATCCATGCCTGAAAGGATAGAATCAGTGAGCCGAATGAGAGGTCGAAATGGAGTGAGACTTCTTAAAGCCAGACTGGTAAACAGTGAAGAAGGAAGTAGAGTCAAGAAAAGAGGAGGTTGGGACAGAACAAGATGTACCTGGAGTTTGGCCACAGTGGGAAAGAGAGGGATAGGATAGAAACTACTAGGGAAAGAGAGGTCACCCCTTTGGGAAAAGGAATGACAGTAACCAACTTCCAAGAGTTGGGGACACAGGATAAGGAGAAAGAAAGGTTAAGGAGACGGGTAATAGCTACAGCAATGACATGAGTGGAGAGAAATAGAAGTCTAGGATCAAGACCGTTAGGGCTCCCACCCTTGTATGAATTAAGACTTAACAGCCAAAACGGTTTCAACAGCAGCAGCAGGAGTAATAGGTGAAAAAGAAAAGAGGGAGGAAGGGGTCAGAAAGTCAGGAAGATGAGAAGAATGAGAGGGAATAGAAGGGGAGGAAGAGGGTGAGAAGGAGGAGGGAGAGAGGGGAGAGCGGGCACAGGAGATAAAATAGAAAGATGAGGCAACAGCAGCAGTGTCACAGATAAGAGTAACAACTATCTTAAGTACAAGGAAAAAGGACTGGGTTGGTGGGGATAAACATGCATGAATTACGTTCCAGAACTTAGAGGGGTGATTAAGATTGTTCTGGAGAGTGGATGCAAAGTGTTCAGACTTTGCAAGCTTCATAGCTTTATTACAAGGGAATCGGTATTTAATAAAGTTTGACACGGAGTCAGAGATTTGTAGGTCCTCCAAGCAAGATCACACACATGGTGACAAGCCAGCAACTTAGCGGAGATCAGTGGGAGGTAGGAACCTCAGACCCTGGTTCTTTCGGGGGATGATCCCAGACAGACATGGATTCAGTGGTGAAGAATTTGAGGGTGTTGGCCATGTTGCCAGCTGTTGAAATAGGTGTCCAGTCAATGGCCACAAGGTCAGCATGAAGGTAGTGGCTACAAGGTCAGCATGAAGGCGGGACAAGTCTTGCGAATGAAAACATCTGATATGGATAAATTTCTGGGGAGCTTTTGGACAATGTATCTTATGCACACAGTAAACCATATGGTGGTCACTGAGGGCATTGAGGAGGATGTTAGCATACACAATACCATAGGGATGGGAGGACAGGACCTAGTCCAGAAGAGAGTAATTTAAAGAACTGAAATTAAAGCAAGTAGGGACAGAAGTCAGCCAAGTTAAAAAGAATTAACACTGAGACAACATTTATGAACAGAGGGAGATTTAAATTGAAATCATCTAATAGGAGTAAGCAAGTAAAATACATTTATTGTTTAGCCATACACGGCCATTACAAAAAGACAAAACAAGTATACAGTATAAAATACACATATATCTTGCCATAAAATCTCCTTAAATTCAACACACTCAGTGCTTAGATGTTAAATATATAAATATTACAATGAAAATATCCAAGGCAAATTTCTCACCATATATTCATATACAAAAGTGCAAATGTGCCAGCAGTTTCACATTAATCTACAATGAAGCAGCATAATTACTACATTTAATACACAATATCCAAAAAGAACTCATTTCGCTTTTACAAGGGGGATATATAAATTACATTTTGTGCAATCTGAACAGCTAAATCATCCAATATCTCCTATCATGACTGATTATACTGGCAACTTGAATAAAGGGGGTCAATTCCAATTTGGGAAATTCTAATTTGTTATATTAACATCATCTCTCTGTTTTTTTCTTCCTAATTTTGAAAGCATATTTGAGATAATTTACAATTCTCTTGACAGTAATTTCATCACTTGTGTTCATGACAATGAGTGCAAGTTCACTATTTGTTATTCCAGGTCAGTTAATATATGAATCTAGCCAATACTGTCAAATTCTAGTGTACCAAGGACATTGCCATAAAACATGAATAAGATCCTCCCTCGTTCCCATACTGCAATCACAAAATTCACACTCCTTTGAGAGTTTATAGTATCTAGTTCTCAAGATATTAATTTTCAAAAAGTTCTAATCTGGCTTTAAAGAAAATATTTCTATCTTGTTTTCTAATATATCCCAATAATTCCTATACATTATATCATTAGAGTTAGAAGCATACCAAATAGAAAATATGGATAAATGAATTTTATTTAAATCCTGTTTTTTCCAATATTCGTTCACCTTATTTTGGATAAAAGATTTGTTATTATTACTAATTTTATTATTCTTTACAAAATATGATTTTAAGAATATTGGCCCATATTGATCTAATATCTTATAAATATCCTGCATCCAACATTTCTAATCCAAAGAAGTTGTTCTAAAAGACACTGCTTAACTAATTTATCTTTATCAGCTCTTGTTAAATGTGACCAGTATTTTTATTTTCTACTTTCTGTAAGTGCATTTACATTAATCAATCCAAGTTCTGCTCGTAAATATACTGCTGGACAGGACTGAGGAATTTGTAATTCTGACCACAGAACCTTATAAACTGGGGCCATACATTGTTCTGCATTCTTACAGTTCCAAATTTCAGATGCATAAGTCATCTGTATCCAAGTTTTAGCTTTAATAGCTCTCAGTAATGGATTAACTGAGAAGCCCTCATAAGAGTAATTACATTTCTTTAGCCCATTCACAGTTTTTTTTATTTTATTACGTATCATATTTCTTTGTTGTTTCCACGACATTATTTGTAAAAATTAGACCCAAGTATGTATATTGTTTTGCTACATTCAAGTTGTAATTACGAAATTTAAAATGGGATTCGGCATTATTAGAACCAAAACTTATAGTTTTGGTTAAATTTATTTTTAATTTCAAATCCATAATGCTCCTTTGTAGAACATTTATTTGTCTTTGAAGACCTTTTTTAGTCAGAGATCATTACTAGGTCATCTGCATAGGCTAAGATGGAGATATGCCTCTGATTAACCTTTGGACCATCTAAATCGCTTTGTTCTAACTCCCTAATAAGAGGGTCTATATACAAATTAAACAAAGTAGGGGCTAATAGACAACCATGTCTTTCCCCATGGTTAATTTGAATAGGAGTGGATGTTTCTCCTGCACTACTATATCTGATTTGTGCCCAAGTATTATTATAAAGTTCAGAAATTATTGAAATTAATGCCTTATCTAATCCTCTTTCATACATAATAGCCCAAAGTCGTGATCTACAGACCATATCAAAGGCAGCAGACAAATCAATAAATACTGTGTATAATTTTTGCTTTCTTATTTTGACATATGTATGAATTAAATGATTCAGAATAAAACAGCTGTCTACTGTTGATGACCCACTGCAGAAACCCAGTTGTGCCTTACTGAATCCTCCTGTTAATTGAATTTGGAGTTTTAGATTATCTAAAATAATATGTGTAAAAATGTTAAGACTCACATCTAACAAATTGATAGGACGATACATAGTGGGATCACCTGTGTCTCCCTTTTTGTGTATGGGTATAATTACCACTCCTTTCCAAGAATAAGGAAAGAGCTTCTATCCATTTGTTGAAACAAAAGAAAAAATTACTCACCTTAGTAATGTTGTTTCTTCTAATGGAGTCTTGCTATACTATGACATATGCAGTGAGTCCCGACCTTCGAACTGCTCTGGAGGTGAAAGAGTTAACTTTCCATGCCAGGCATGGAACGCAGAGCTCGAGCTCGGTTGAAACTCTGTCTGTTGTTCTTCAAACTCAAACCGTCAAATCTTTACAAGCTAAAACTCACTGAGGTCCTGTGTGGAAGCTGTAAACCTACACTAGCCAACTGGCTACTAAACATAAAAACACTTTTTTCTTTTGGTCCCAAAACAAAGACTCAAGTCAGGAGACCCAAAAATAAAACACACCACCAAATCACCCCAAAGAAAGAGGGGTGAAAACAACAAGGTGGGCATCTACTAAGTGCCAACACTGCACTGCCCACCCACATCCCAAAAACAGGTTCTGAGAGGGGCAGGCGGGGGGGAGGTCATAATATAGCAAGACTCCATTAGAAGAAACATTACTAAGGTGAGTAATTTTTTTCTTCAAACAACATGAAGTCTTGCTATATTATGACATATGCAGACTACACAGCAGTACCTCCATGGAGGAGGGACAGAACCTACTTAGAAATAGGCTCTGAAGCACAGTTGTGTTAAACCGAGCATCACTCCTAGCCTGGATGTCCAGGAGTAATGCCTGGTAAAAGGTGAACTGTTTTCCAGGTAGCTGCTTGACATATCTCTAGAATAGGGATGTCCCTGGCAGCAGCCAGGAAGCAGCTGTACCTCTGGTAGAGTGAGCCTCAGGCCTGAGGGAGGAACCTTACCCAGCTTTTCATAACAGAATTGGATACAAGAGACAATCCACCTGGCAATGGATCTTTTAGTGGCAGGTTTCCCTTTACCAACCTCACAAGTGAGGAACAGTTGGAGGGAGTCAAATCTGTGAACTTTGGTACGCTCTATGTAGTAACTAAGGGCTCTCTTCACATCTAAGCTGTGCAGCCTCCTCTCGTCGCCGGAGTGGTCAGTGAAGTATACTGGAAGAGATATGGATTGATTAAGGTGGAAATCTGAAACCACCTTAGGCAAGAACTTCCTGTTAGTCCTGAGGACCACCTTATCTCTATGAAAGGAGATAAAATCAGGCTCCACTGACAAAGCTTGTAATTCACTTATGTGTCTGGCAGAAGTGATGGCTACCAGAAACACAGTCTTCCAAGTCAAGAACTTCAGCTCTGCTGAAGTCAAAGGCTCAAAGGGGGGGTTGCATAAGCTGAGCAATGCAAACATTAAGATCCCAGGCAGGGGCAGGGTACCTGACTGGAGGGTTGGTGTGAAGCAACCCCTTAAAAAACTTGGAGAGTACAGGATGAACTGAAAAAGAAGAGGGTTTACCTGCTGAAATAAAAGCAGACACAGCTGCCAAATGTACTTTTAGGGTAGCTGGTCTCAGCCCCAAGGTATTTAAATGGACCATATAATCCATAGCCATAACAGTATCCCATCTGGATTTCTGGTATCTAGCACCATAAGCCATATAATTTGCCAGTCTGAGTCCCAAGGATGCTGCCATGTACTGTTTCTTTGCCATGGCATCAATCCTCCTGGAGTCCTTGTCGGGGTGTGAAGCCAAGGGAATATTTGCCTTGTCACAGGCTGCAGTCTGCACTACTCCAACATGGCTACATTGTTGTGTAAGGAACTCCGTATCCGAGCCTGACAATGTGTATCTCTTGTCCATTCTCTTATCAACAGGAGATATAGTGTGAGGAGTTTTTAAAATTTTTACTGTTTCCAAAAAGATTTATGCAAAGGAATAGACAGCCTCCTTGACTCTGGGATATCCATCATTTCCACATAGTCAGGCTCCTCTTGATCATCCACAGCTTCCTCCATAGGGAGCTGGAGGGTTTCAGCCACTTTCTTATAAAACATAAAATGAGAAGGGGACTCAGGAAGCCTGGAAGGAGATACTCCTGAAGGTCTGTCTGGGGAGATGTCTGGGTCAAAGGGCACATCCAGACTTTCAAATCCACTCTCCTCATACTCCTCTTCCCCCCCTCCTCCGGTTCATAATATTCCCCTACCTCATACTCTTGAACCGGTGGAACCGACCGAACCGGACGCTTACCTGATGGTGCCGGTTCGGTCGGAACCGGGGAAAGCGACTGGACAATTTTAATCGCTTTGGCTATTTCTTCAGTGGTTGGAGAGGAAAGTTTTGGCTCCACACCAGCTGATTTCCTAGTCCTTTTTGCTGGGACTGACTCCTCGGAGTCAGATCTCCTTTTGCCCGAGGAAGTCTCGCCCTGGTCAGAGGGCACCCCCTCCGGATCGGTTGAAACCGAACCGGGCTGGCCATCTGGTTCAGCTGACTTTTTGGCCTCCCTTTCCCTGAGCCTACCAATTCTCTTTTCCAGGGTAGCTGCAGGAAAATTTTTACAAATCTGGCAGTCTGCATTGAGGTGGTCAAACCCCAGACAATAAACACAGGTGGTGTGGGGGGTCAGCCTTGGCAAAGGCTTCCCCACAGACACTGCAGTGTTGAAACCCAGTGGGCCCAGTTTTTCTTTTGGGTTTCTCGGACATAGTGCCAGTCCTAACCAAACTTACCCGGTTATGGCAATCCGCCAGGTAAGACACCCTTATCGGTTCCCAACCGTGTCACGGGTCGTGGAAAAAAACGTAATAAAATCCGCTTTTTTAGAACCGATAAGAACCGGTAACCACACTCTAAATGACAGATTAATATATTTTAAAACAATCTGATCGGTTCAAACTGAACCGATAACCGTTTACAAGTTCCACACAGAATAGAAATCAATATAAAACCTATCTAGTACTCACAAATACCACAGACAGAGTCTGAACCGACCGGTTGCGGTTTAATTTCGGTCGAAAACCGAGAAAAACAATACTTTAACCAACAAAATGAACTGAGCAGAAGGAGAAATCTCCGGAGCGACTGTTCAGTGAGGCGGAGTAAAGAATCTGACTGTTTGAGTTTGAAGAACAACAGACAGAGTTTCAACCAAGCTCGAGCTCTGCGTTCCATGCCTGGCATGGAAAGTTAACTCTTTCACCTCCGGAGCAGTTCGAAGGTTGGGACTCACTGCATATGTCATAATATAGCAAGACTTCATGTTGTTTGAAACAGATTATTCTACTCCAGAAGGGGGCATTACATTTATAAACTTCTGCTGGTATTTTATCTAACTCAGGGGCCTTATTGGATTTCATAACATACATCGTGAAGTATACATCTTTAATGGAAATTTTGAACTGACAACTTATATTTTGGACAATCACATCCGACTCATATGTCTGGATCATAGAATATATTTCCAAAATAATCAGTCCACTGTGATTCTGACATATAACGGTCTGCACTGATTTTACCATTTAAGGAACCTTGAGCAACAAGTTGGCATAAACCATTATCATTTTTCCTTCTAAAAGTCTCGAGCATTAGACACCATTTTATTTTTTGAAATTCCCTCCTATTTTTTAACAATTGTTTCTATTCCTTTTTCTTAATTTTAACCTGTTCCATTAATTGTGCATTCCTTTGAAATCTTGCCTGTCTTATTATTTTCCTTAGTTCCTCATTAAACAAAAAGCATTCCTGGTCAAACCAGGTATGAATTTTACTGTGCTGGCACATCATTACTTCCTTACAGATTTTCATCCACAAATCTTCGAACAATTGTTCCACCAACTCCAAAAGTGCTACCACATCTTGAATTGAGTCTTTACTTTTACTCAGTACGTTATCATATAATGAGATCTGTTCTCTTATATTCCCTTCTAAGTAGCCATCCCAACTGACTCGTTTCATAATTCTTATTTCAAGTGGAACCACAAAAGAAACATTGTTATTCACAATACCCCACTGTTCAGTGCATAGTAGTAAAGGGACATGGTCACTTTCAGCTCTACTCGGGATGCACAGAGAAGACCAAAATGTAATATCACCTGACCAAAGGGCCTGATCTAGTAATGTTTTATGATGGGCTTTGATATAAGTAAAGTTCCCTATTTCGTCTCCATGAATTCGACCATTTAAGGGATATAAATCCAATTCCGAGATTAGTTCAATTAGGATCTTACCTGATTTATTAACAACTAGATCCTTACAGGCCCTAGTTGAGGGACGATGATTAGAATTATGTATAAATAGAGAACTGTCTGTGTATCCATCAAATATACATATTCTGGCATTGAAATCCCCTATAACTAAAATATTTATATTGGGAAAAGTTTGATTATATTTAGTTATCTCGTCTTTTTAATATCAGCCATAATCCATCACTATAATGCACTGAACCACGTGGTGGGAAATATACATTCACAACTATCATATTCTGTTTTAGCTTTTTTTAATATAAACAGAGATGAGATTTGGCATAATGCATAAAGCCTTTACCTTTGAGTCAGGACAAATTCTACAGAGTGTAGCAATCCCAGCCGAATTCCTGCCACAGTGTGTCCCCTTATGGCCATGATGGGCAAATGTTATATACCCATTTATATTAATTAAGTCATCAAGCCCATGCTAAGTTTCTTGAAAACGTAAGATTTCAAACTGAATTACAAAATTAACCCAGGAATTGTCTGCTACTTTAGTATGCCAACCAGCAATATTCCAGGAAAGAACTAAGGAGTTCCCATCAATTATTTGTGCAGAGACACTCTCATTAAAGGGCTCATAAGATCCAAACCAAAGTCATTCCGATACATCAGCCAGAATTTGAAATTTGTTAGATGTGATAATTTGTCAATTTGTACCAATATTAGACTCGCCCAGCTTATTTAATAAAAAGAGTTTGTCCGAATATCCTACCACCTTACCATATGGAAACCCATTTTATCCAAAATGCCTTCTTTTGCTTCTATCAAATCAGCCATTTGTGAATCCCTCATTACTAAGTCTATCCGACTTCCATTTGGACTTCTGCTCGCTTCCAGGAACCCATTCCTACCTAGGGGTATTCCTAGTACATAATTAAAATAATTGCATAACACTCCCTTTAATTTCCTATTGGTTTCATTCTGAGTTTCAGGGATGCCAAAGATACCAAGCCAAACAGTGCAAGATTTTCCCCCCTCAAGACCTCTTTAGTAAAAAGGTTTCTATGCTCAAAATTCACAAACAGTCCAAAGACCTGCAAGGTTTCACCATTATACCAAATATCATTGGCTAGTCTTGGTGAGAATAAAATAATATCACAGACAGAATCATTAAATTAATCATTACAGAGCTTAACACTTTGTATATCCAATTCATAGACACATACATAGACAGTGTCGGCAGATAAGGGCCTATGGTCCACCCAGTCTGCCCATTTGGGCTTGTAAGTTCAGTTTATGTTTTCCTAGAAGTCTGTTGCCCTTTACCCCTGACCTTCAGAATTCCTTTATGTCTATCCCATACATTCTTAAATCCTGTGATTGTTTCAGCCCCCACCACTTCCTCTGGCAGGGTGTTCCACTTGTTCACCACCCGTTCTGTGAAGAAATTCTTCCTCACGTTTCCTCCGAATCGTCCTCCCTCCAACTTCCTCCCATGCCCTCTAGTCCTGGAACATCTTTTTTCGCTTAAAAATAGTGTATTCCTGCACCTTGTTCCTCCCTGTAAGATACCTGTATGTCTCCATCATATCCCCTCTCTCCCTCCTCCAGGGAGTACATATTCAGTTCCTTCAACCTGTCCTCATAGGACTTGTGATGCAATCCATGTACCATTGTTGTTGCCCTCCTCTGAACCTTCTCTACCCTGTCTATGTCTTTATGTAGGTAAGGTCTCCAGAACTGTACACTGTACTCCAGGTGGGGCCTCACTAGTGTCTTGTATAGCGGAATTATGACCTCCCCTTTTCCTGCTGGTGATGCCCCTGCCTATGCATCCCAGCATCCTATTTGTTTTACCTGCTGCCTTGTCACACTGTTTCCCTATCTTGAGGTCATCAGAGATGATAACCCCAAGATCCCTTTCCTGCTTGGTGCATGCTATTTCCTCACCGCCAACTGATATATTGTGCTAGGGTTTTTGTGCCCCATATGCATTATCTTGCACTTCCTTGCATTGAATTTCAACTGCCAAACCCCTGACCATTCTTCAAGTTTCTGCAGGTCCTTCTCATTCTGTCTACACCCTCTGGTGTGTCTACTTTGTTACAGAGCTTTGTGTCATCAGCTAACAGTGAAATTCTGCCTTCTAGGCCCCGCAATGTCACTGATGAAGATGTTGAATAGGACCGTCCCAGCACTGATCCCTGGTACCCCGCTGGTCACTCTTCCTCTGTGGAGTGACAGCCATTTACCACCACCCTCTCTGTCCTGCCGCCCAGCCAGTTACCTACCCACCACACTACTGTCCTGCCCACACCCATATTCCCCAGTTTGTGTAATAGTCTTCTATGTGGCACAGTGTCAAAGGCCTTGCTGAAGTCCAGATAGGCCATGTCCACTGCCCTTCCCTGATCCAACTGCCTAGTCACCCAGTCAAAAAATTCAATGAGGTTGGTCTGACATGACCTCCCCTTGGTGAAACCATGCTGCCTTGGGTCCTGTAGTCCATCGACAACCAGATGTTCCACCAGTCTCTCCTTCAGTAGTGCTTCCATGATCTTCCCCACTACCGAGGTGAGGCTGACTGGTCTGTAGTTCCCCGCTTCCTCTTTGTTTCCACTTTTGTATAAGGGGACTACATCTGCTGTCCTCCAGTCTTTGGGTACCTCCCCTGTTTCCAGTGATCAGCTAAACAGGATAGCCAGAGGTTCAGCCACCACCTCTCTTAGTTCTTTAAGGATCCTGGGGTGCACACCATCTGGTCCCATTGCTTTATCAACTCTTATTACTTCCAGTTCCTTCAGGACCCTTTCTCGTGTAAAGGGACTTGTGTCCATTTCTGCACCATTCTCACCACTTGTACTCCCTTCCGACCCATTACCCGCCTCTTCCTCAGTAAAGACTGAGCAGAAATACTAGTTCAGTATGTTAGCTTTACTGTTGTCATCCTCCACGCGGCCCCCATCCTCCCTCTTCAGTCTCCCTATCCCTCCCTTTGCCTTTCTTTTTTCACTTATGTACCTGTAAAAGGTTTTGTTCCCTCTACCCACTGATTTTGCAATGTGTTGTTCTGTCTGAACTTTGGCTTCCCTTACTGACCTCCCTGCCTCCCTTTGCTTCTCCCGATCCCTTTCTGCCTGTGTCTTTTTGTATTGCCTGAATACAATCTTTTAGGCTTTCACTTTCTTTGCTGCCTCTTGCTAACCTGCTTAATGCATAATTCTGTTGCTCTTGTAATCCTCATTTTAAATACTGCCCACTGTTCCTCAACCCGATTCCTGCTCCATTCCCCTTAATGCCTCTTTCAACTATCTCCCCATTTTCCCAAAGTCTGCCCCCCTAAAATCCAGAATATGTGTTTTGGTGTAGTTTGGTTCTGCTCTTTCTGTGATTTTAAACCATAATGACTGATGGTCACTGTTCCCCAGGTGCTCCCCCACTGTTACCCCATCACACTGTCCCTGTTTGTGAGCACAAGGTCCAGTATTGTCTTCTGCTGAGTTGGTTCCATGACCAGTTGCTTGAGGAAGGCACCCTGAAGGGAGTCCAGGATAGATCTGCTCCTAGTTGATGCTGCTGCTGGGATGCTCCAGTCCACGTCTGGAATACTGAAGTCTCCAACCAGTACTACCCTCACCCTTGTCTGCCATTCTTTGGATGGCTAGCATCAACTCCTATTCTATTTCTTCCTCTGGGCTGGTGGTCTATAGACCACACCTGTCGGAAAGGCTGGCTCATTTTCCTTTCTAGATTAACCCACAGTATCTCTCCCCCATTTTTGTTCCTCCTGGATCTCTGTGGCCCGTATGTCATTTTTCACATACAGTGCCACTCCTCCTCCCTTCCTACCTGCCCTGCCTCTTCTGAATATGTTGTAGCCAGGTATGGCCATCTCCCAGTCATGGTTATCATTACACCAGGTTTCAGTAATGGCCACAATGTCCAGGTCTGACTGCACCATGACAGCCTCCAGATCTTCCATCTTGCTGCTAAGGCTCCTGGCATTGGCACACATGGCTTTCCATGATTTGATCTCCCTAGACTGTTTCCTGTTCTACTCCGGCCACTTCCTTGGTTGTCCTTTATCCCTGGTTCTCCTTGCTGTCTGCCCTTCTGCTGAATTTTGCCCCTTTTCTGCCTATCCACCTCTTGGGTGCTAAACTCCATCTTCTGCACACTGTGTTGTAGAGATAGCCACTCCTCCAGTTCACTGGTTCCCTTGCTAGCTGTGGGGGGGGTGAGCAAGTAGGTGCCCTCCTTGCTGGCCTGCCACCCCCCTTTGCTAGTTTAAATGCTTGTCAATGTAGCATTTAAACTTATCATTGAGTGCTTAGATTCCCCTCCAGGATGGATGCAGGCCGCCAGGCTTGAACAAACCTCCATCCCTCCAGTCATAGAAACCCCCATATTGACCCTAAATAAAGCAACTAATTGCTGTTTAAGTTCTAAATCAGATCCTTGTATCCAACAAGAGGGTCCTTTAAAGCTAATTCTAGGCAAATTACCTTCAGGGTAAGTATTTCCCTTGTTTATCTCAGCTCTTGTTTGAAGAGAATCAGCCCCAATATGGGCTGTCTTTACCAAATCATCAGATCCATAATTAATACCACTCTGCCTAATTGTTTGCATTGGATAGACATTATTCCTGTCTGATATCCCAGCCAGGCCCTTTACAGTCACTAAGCACTCAGTCAGGAAATTTCCAATTTCTTTTTTTAATTTATTTAAATTTGTCTCCAGATTCTCCCCTAAATTATTAGTAGCGATTAAGGAATCTTGGTTGGATCTATATGGGAGTCCTGGCTCTGGCCAGAAAATCCCCCCCCCCCCAAATTTTATCCATCTGGTTAATCTTAGATACTGTTTTTACTATATCAGCGTAAACCTTATTGGCCTTCAAATTATCTCCATTATCCTGAAGACTATTATCGGATACTGAAGGACTACCACCATCACTACCTCCATTATCCTGAAGACTATTACAACAGCTTAATCTGGTTCAAGGTCAGTTGGCATTCATCTGTATCCCACTCCCCCGGGTCGTGCCTGAAAATAGGCAGGATTTGTCTAGTGCACTTACCCGGTCAACAAAAAACTAAATTAAAAAAAAAAAATTATGGGATACTAAAGGACTGCCGCCACTACTACCTCCTGGACTACCATCATCATATGGGCTTTTGTCCCCCCTTTTTTCTTTATTTCTTCCTCCCCCTTTTTTAGTTGTTTTAGATGTTTTGGGGGTGTCTGGAATAATCAGTATAGAAAACTGATCCCGTATATCCTTAGGGGCAGTCCCCTCTTCATCAAAGATATGGATAGAAACTTATTTCTCCAGGAGTCGATTTAAATTTTCCATCTTACTATTTATATCTTCAATGGAGATCTGATTATTAAATAAACCAACTTTGACCATTTCTAAGTCTTCTTTAATTGCTATTAATTGCTCTGTAATGAGTACATTCACTGAAAAAGTAGATTTGAGCATATGTAGCAAATCATTATTCAGAGATGTGGGATATATATCATCATCACCGAAATCAATAAAGTTGTTATTTAATGGGAGTTCAAACCCTGATGCCCTTATAGGGGAGCCAGCAAATCCTGAACTTACCACTGGATCATTCATTATAGCCCAAGATATATTAAGATGTATGTTTAATGTGTCAAGCATCTTCAGACCCTTAATTGTGGTTTGAAGGTCTGCTGAAATAGCTTTAAGTTTATCGTTTATGCCAGACAAAGGGCTTGGAATTGTATGAACCAAGCCTGATTTGCTTTCTGAAGCTCCTATATTTCCAGAAAATTCTAGAGAGTCCAGGGTATCAGGGCCTAATAAACTTCCTAAAAGACTATCAGATACAGGGACTGAGAATGAGATATCAGAAGGGGAACCCAGAGCATCTATCACATAATGCCTACTTCTCCTGCTATGATCATTCACAGGATCATTCATCTTCATAATATCATTGCTATTATTAGCAATGCTAACAGAATTATTCATATTTAAATCATCAAGCTTACTATTGGGAACATTAAAGACATCAGAAGCAATGGAAACATTCTGAGTCTCAGGAAAAATGAATGAAGATGGCTGTAACAACTTGGTATTACTATGTGATAAATAACTAACTTTAACAGTTTTAATAGAAGTATTACAATTCATAGCAACAACAAAAGAGTCCCAGGATATCATCAAGTTGGTATTATGTTGAGTTGCAGGAGTAGAAATTTTCTCATGACTAATGAGTTTCAGAGGGTCCACGATTTTGGATTGTCTCATGGATGCAGCATCCAATTTAGGTCTTCTGTGCTACTTTTTCGTATCAACTTTAGTCACATTAGAGATATCTGCTAATTTGGTTTGTGCCTACAGGGCCCGTTTCCTAGTAAATACCATTGTTTTCAACGAAGTCAGGGCACAAAACACACAAAGACAACAGAAAAATTAACACATACAATCCCCTTATACTCAGGTAAATCAGATCAAGTTAGCTCAGATGACAAAGTTAGTGTAAAAACAGATGGCTGAAAGGGCTCGTTATTTCGTTTTCAAGCATAGGCCAAATTGTCCTTTAAATCTTCTCCGTTAGGAATTTGTTCCTCCTGGTATTTTATTTTTATTTATTTATTAAATTCTCGAATTACAAATACCTTTGAGCAGAAACTGCTCATTTACAAATGTTCCACATCAAAGGATGAGGGTTAACATACATACAGAGGTAGTAAAAGAATGCACAATAAACAGCCAAAACAACTAAAAGAAAAAATAAAGATACTCAGTTATAACATACTTTGAGATAACATTCATATAACGAGCAGCTTGAGTTGGTATAATCAGATGGCCAACACCAGGGATATACTGAACAGAAGCCAAGTATTTACACAATGAAAAGTGATAAAAAGCCTGGGGGAGAAAAAAAAAGACACAATCAGGGACAGGGGAATAAAAAAATAGATTTAAAAAGACTTTAAAGCTGACAAAACTAACAAAGTAGAAAAGAACTGATGTCACTGAAAAGACAATAAAAACAAGATTACCCTACCTTAACACTCATGGCGAGAAAAATAAAAAGGTCAAATCTTCCAGAGAAAGAACGCACGGCATAAACCCATGCAGATAAAACCAAGTGGCTGCAACCATTCACCGAAAGGCAGATCTAAAGAAAAGACGCCACGTAGGCGCATACAGTATATACAAAAAAAGCATGTGACCTAGAGGGCCAATCGTAGCAGCAGAAAGTAGGAAGTAAACCTTTAAAAAGTTTTTATTTAAAAAAAAAAAAAAAAAAAGAAATTAGCGATTAAAAATATATGTTTCCCTTGCCTACTTTAAAAGAGCCCAAATAAACAAACACAGGGAAATAAATCACACAGATAAAAAAAAATTAGCGGAGAGTTAGCAGAGAGAGAAAAAAAAATACTCACACGTATAACACTCCTCGGTGTTTAACAATCTCAAACAAACTCCCATTTGATAAACTAGGTCCAGGGTTGATTAAAGGAGAAAAAAAAAAAAAAAATTTGCATTCACAGCATTAGCATTGACTTTCCTTCTTCTTAATGTATCTTTCTGGGGCGTCTCATATACTCAGGCCTTCCCGAAGGGCCTCTCCACACTGTCCGATCCTGCCACCACCTTCAGCTTTCCTCCTAGGGGGTAAGGAGAATGTATATTGAGACGGCCAACCAAGTCGATGGAACCCACAAGATATACTGGAAAGTGCTATTTTAACATAGGTGGCATACCTGTTCTAGGTAGAATACTGGCAAAAATAGAGCCTGCTACTGAAATTTCCACAAGACAGCAGTGTGCAGCATTCCATCCACCGACAGATGTAGCTCTGGAAACCCTAATAGGAGTAGCTCACCAGAGGAAGAGTGGGAGTGCGACAGGGTTGAATAAGGCCTAGTCCCATTTGTTATACAGAAAGAGTTAAATGCAAGAATCTGTTCTATCCTCTCCTTTACTATCTCTTGTCTGTTTGGCTGTGCAACCAAATGTTCACGTGAGACCTAGGAACTGATCACTCTGATGGTCTCATGATTCTCCACCTCTCGCCATCTCTTTGCCTTCACTTGCTGCTTCCGTCTTTTCTTTCTCCCTGCATCTCTGCGATTATAAAAGTAGATCTGAATCTTTGTGTGAAACCGTAAACGATACTAGGATCCCTTAAACTGTACAGTTACACTGCTTGAAATGACTGCAAAAAGCTATTTGGAATTTAGGGGGTTAACCTGAGATGCAGTTTGAGCTCCTCTCAGGCTTGTTTGCAAACTCTTTGCAATGCTGTCAAGAGGTCAGTTCTGGGTAACTACGTTCTATTTTGCTGCACCTGCAAAAAAACTGGCAAGAACATTCTGTGGGAAACCGGATATCATATCTTTTCAGGATTTCTTTTTTCACCAGGTCATAGTTTTCTGACGCTACAGTACCCATATTGCTGTAGACAAGTTGGGCTTTACTGGACCAGTAAGGCACCAGCCTAACTGCTCAGTGCTGCTCTGGCCACTAGCAGGCTGTGGCAACCCTTTCAAAACATTGTCAGGTTTGCTTTGATATCATCTGAGGGACACAACTTTGTATGTTTAATGTCTTTTAAGTTGTTTGTGTTTTGTTGCTCTGCTGGACAAGTGCCAGATCCTCCAGCTCTAACAGCTTGCAAGGCATCTAGCCATCGCTGCATCTCTTCTTTTCCCATCTCTGGTTCTAGCTGTAGATTCTCAGTTTGGACTTTTGTTTCTGCTTCTAGTTTGGCCACCATTTTTCTGGTAATCCAGTGTTCCCCATTCATTGTTTTAGGGTGGTGGGCCACCACCCTATATTTTTTTTTACCACCACTCTATATTTTTTACCACCACCCTATATTTTTTTGGCACCACCCTATATTATCCATTTTTTTTATAAAATCCTCCAAAACTGTCTTTTACTGACATCCTTTATTGCACTAATACCCATTTAATACCAGCACACTATATATTACTTAAAAGCTACTTATGCACATGTACAGTGCATATAGGAGGTCCTGAAAAATAACGAATCATTTGACCCGATCACCATTGCCACCGCCCTATATTTTCAGAGAGTTGGGAACCCTGTAATCACTTCTTGGCTTGCTGCTGCAGAATCCATACCTTTCTACTATGCTTCCCTGGTACTAGTTCTTTTTTTTTGAAGTTACTATTTATTCGCCTTCCTGCCTGCCATCCCTGACCCTCCAGGAGCCCCAAGGTAGACATCCCTCTGCCTTCCACCCTGCCCGTATGACCCCACAGAAACCCCATGAAGCTTCAGTTTACCCCCCGAGTGGGGATGGGGCAGGGCCCCCTTACAACAATCAACTGTCGTCGGTCCGGAGGCCATCGGGCAGGCGAAGGCACATCGAGGGCACGCCTCCGGGGCTCCATCTTCCCGGCGATGGTATGCTTCCGCTTTTCTCCCACCCCAGCAAGGCTCTGACGTACAAGACGCTTGAGCCGACGCCACGCTGTATGTCGGCAGTTCTTCCCTTAACATTGGGGCTTGTAGTACTCAGAGCCCGGCCAGAGTCAGACAAGTGTTTGGGCTATGCCTAAACCCTCCCCGGAGTAGGCGAGCTGTCGTGGGACGCTCAAGCCTAACTCCCCCCAGCCGGCCCACCAGCGACCCGAGTCCGCTCCCGAACCCGGGTCACCGGCGTGGAGCGAGGTGTGGCGTCCAGCGCCTCAACCCTCAGCGCCACCAGGCTGGCCCTGGCACTAGTTCTAGTACCCAAGCACAAACTTCCTGGCTTAGAGTATACACAGCATAAATCCCATTTAGTGTGACATCTGTCATCGAAGCACAGGTCAGGAAGCACAGGAAAACCAGGAGCACTTGTAAAATTTGCAAGTAGTGTTTTATTATCAATAACAGTAAAATAAAAAAATTAAAATTGTTCAGTATAACTATTTACAAAGGTAGTACAAACGGAGAAAACAAAGTCCTTTGTCTGCGGGTATCTCTGATTCCAAGTTTCAGTCTCTCTCTCTCTTGCTCTCCCTCTAGCAAAAGCATTGCTGCTCTTTTTATAAGTCTTTGCCTGGGAACTCATTAAGAGACATCCCGTTTCTCACAGAATGTTCTTGCCATTTGTTTTGCAGGTGCAACAAAATCGAATATGGTGACCCAGAACTGGTTGCTTGTTGACAACTCTGCAAAGAGTTTGCAAACAAGCCTGAGAGGAGCTTAAACTGCACCGCATGTTAACCCCCTAAATTCCAAATAGCTTTTTGTAATCATTTCAACGCTAACTATATACTGTTTCCAACAAAAGGATCCCAGTATCACTTACAGTTTCAAAAACTTAATGAAGAATTAAATAAATATAAGTTGTGAAAGTAGTCTAATAAACTACTTAAATCAGTTGTGCCAAATTGTGCAAGTTCTTCTCGTGATAGATCAAAATTTTTCAAATCTAAGCAACTGAACCTTTTTAGAGGTTCCTACAAGAAATTCCGAAAACGTTGATCAATGTAAGATACTGCTGCATCTATTGAACTGTGCAGTTGTGTATCAGTTGTAAAATTTACTTCTGGACAGTTCCCTTTGACAGTAAAAGGAACAATCTTGTCCTCACTACCACGTTTTGAAACGAGATAGTTCATGCATTTCTGTGCAGGATTATATTGATTTAGAAATGACGTCATAAACTTTCCAGGTCTTGTTTTTAGCTCAGTCAACTGGAGTAAGCATGTCTCGACGAGTTATGGGACTTCTAATATTTGTAGGTCATCCCTTTAAAGTACAAGTGATAAATTGTTCAATATTGGCAGAAAACCTTGAAGAATAAACAGTGATTTTAAAAACTGTACTGAGTGCGCATCTCTTACAAGCGCCTTTGCTTTCACCCCATTATCACCAGCAGAGTTCGAGACATGTTCAAGATGTTGAACTACTGTTGGCAGGTTGACTTGAACAGCATGAACTGAACGCGTCTTACTTGCAGGCCAACAAACTTACTAACATACTAAAATGCCAGCAGAACAGGACTAACGGTCTTTCGTGTCTGCTCGTTTGGTCAGCCCCCACCCTGGGAGCTGACCTTGCTGCCCCCTCGCCTTCTCTGGCTTCTCCCTTCCCAGTTCCGGATATTCTCGCTGCACTGGATTTTGCTTCCAGAACCCTTCCCCTGTACCTGTCCCACCCTCTCTTGAACCCTCCACCTGCCTCTGCCTCCACCAGCCCCTGGGCAGCACATTCCATGGCTCCACCACTCTCTCAGTGAAGTAGCACCTCCTCCTTTCTCCCTGAATCTTCGACCTCCAGCTTCCACCCATGCCCTCTAGTTGCCCCCTCCTCCTTCCTTCAAGCACCCTGACTGTTCCTCCCCTATTTACCCCTTCATGTACCTGAAGACCCCTATCATGTCCCCCGTCCTTCTCTCTTCCAATGTGTACATATTTAGCTCTTCGCCTCTCCCATACGTCCTGTCCCAAGCCCAAATAATTTTGGTTGCCTCCTCTGGACCCTCTCCAGGAGTTTAATGACTCTCTTTAAGTGTGGCCTCCAAAACTGCACGCAGTACTCAAGGTGTGGCCTCACCAAGCAGTTATACAGAGGGAGTATCACTTCTCTCCTTCTGGAGGTGATCCCCCTAGCGATGCATCCCAGCATCCTGTTGGCCTTGGCTGCTGACCTCCTACAAGTCTCAGAGTTGTTCATCTTGACATCCACCACCACCCCCTGGTCCCTCGGTTTGGAGAAAAATTAACAATATGAAGGATAAACCCATACTACTGGGAAACTGTTGAATCCCACCTGACAACTTGAATTCATAAACAGTTAAATTATATTCAGAGATGTTTCATTTGGCATCAAGTACAGGGGACACTGTGACTGTGGAGGATTATAATTAGCCAGAAATCAACTGGAAGCAAAATAAAGCCACTGGCAAAACAGGAGATGTATTTCTAGACATAGTCACTGAGTGAGTTTGGAACAACACGTAGAAGAAGCACCAATCAGAGGAGACAGTATTCTGGATTTACTCTTTACTGTACAAACTTTGAAGCTGAATATACTCATGAGATTATGAACCTATTAGTAAATACTGATCATAGCACCATTCTCATTAAGGTCTATAGGGTTACACACATAGCAACAAAGATGTTAGATTGACGTTTGATTATAATAAAGGGGACTTTGAAGGATGTAGACGGCTTATGTAGGAGTGGGATTGGAGTGGTGTATTTAAGAAGAAAAGTGTAGAGCAAGCGTTGACAATTTTCAAAACAAAAATACATAATGTAGCGGATATATTTATACCAATAAAGAAACTGTATAACAAAAAAGGAAAAATGCTTCCTTGGCTTAAACCAAAACTACTGATGCAAATATCCAAAAAAAAAAGAAATTATATAAAATAATGAAAAACAAGTCTACAGAGTCAAATATAAATAGGTATAAGAACACCATTAAAGAGTGTAGGAAGACAATTCGGACACACAAGAATAAACTAGAGGAAAACTTAGCTACAGATAAGGAAAACCCAAAGTTATTTTATAGCTACATAAATTCTCTTAGTAAATCCTGGGGCCACTTAAATGTGAGGGTAAGGACATCTGCAGGAATGGAGAAATGGACGAGGTATTTAATAGATATTTTAACAGTGTATTTCAGAAACCTGGAGGAGCCCAGTCAACTAAGGAGTAAATGAGGTTAAATGGAGTTATGAGTTCTTTTGTCATTCTGAGAATTGCAACAACAGGATGTGACAAAATCACCAGGACCAGATAACTCGTGTCCGAGGCTACTGAGAGAAATTGCTACTGAAATAGCATCCCCTTAGCATACATTTTTCAATAGATATCTGGATTTCTGTGAAGTATGTGTCTGGAAAATGTCAGAGGAGATACAGATACTCAAGAAAGGCTTAAAAAGTAATCCTATGAACTATACGCCCATAAGTTTAACAAGTATTCTTGGTAAACTCTTGGAAAACTACATCAAAGATAGTTTGAGCGTGGATCTGCTAATTGACGGTAAACATCAACATGGTTTTACCAGTGAGAGATCATGTGTAACTAATCTTACAAGTTTCTAGGTAAGCAATAATATCCGACAGGGTGGGCGATATTAGGAAATACAGGACCGCTCAGTGGCGTAATGAGCCTTATAGCCCCTGGAAGGTCTGGCATTTCCCCAATACATTTTCCAAAACCACCCACCCTGGAGGGTATAATTGTGCTTAGAAAATGGGTCATTTGTTGACATGTAAAAAAAAAAAAAAAAAATTACAAATAAGAAAAAAAAAAACTCAAGAGTAAAAATAAAGACTTATTTGTAAAGTACTGGTAGTCCCTGTACTGGCACTTTTGCCGGCACAGGGCGCTGCCGTTTTGAGAGTTTTTTTTTTTTTTTTTTTAGTTTGTGGTTTCTCTTTGTCCGTGTTCCACACCCTCACCCCACCACCACCACCACCACCACCACCACCACCAGCAGCGTGCTGTGTTGATAATAAAATTAAGTTTAAGTCCTCCCAAAATTTGAGTTTGGTACACTTTATTCCCCGACGAACTCTGGTCACGGGTAGTTGACGGGTGGGCAGTGGCACTAGCAAGTTGTCAAGAATGGACGGATGGAATGCAGCCAGCTGAGAGAAGAGGAATTCTTGTTCAAAAGGAGGTACATTGGACTGGCCCGGTGGCGCCAGGGTGGGACAAATCAGTTTGTGAGCTGGTGGTCAGTTTGGCCACTAGCTTTCAAAATCTGGTAGCCAATCCAATATATGTAGTGGCCATCCTTTTTAGAAGCTCAAAAATCACTTTGTAGGCATGTAGCCAAGTTGGCCAGTAACTTTCAAAATCTGGTAGCCAATCCAATTTTTTTTAAGTAGCTACTGGCCACCTGATTTGTCCCACCCTAGGTAGCACTGAGGAGTTGGTAGGTTGGATGCAAACCTTGCTATGCAGCGACCTGGGATTCGGGGCCTCGGGTCACGGGTGCCGGCATGGGAGGTGGGTGGTGTGGGATTGAGAGTGCCATTAGGCTGCTCTCTCTCTCCAGGGGTGGTGAGGGTGGGTCGTCAACCCTCCAGTAGTCCCATTCCCTGTCGGGTGGCGCTCCGGTGGGGTAATGTAGGTGGGTAGGGCATCAGTATGGGTGGGTGGAAGGGGCTGAGCAGGCTTCGGTATGCGTGCACGCATTCTCGCGCATGCGTCCGTATGCTGGGACTTGGGGGGTGGAGAACCCCGAAAAAAAAAAGAAAAAGCTCTATTGGGAAAAAAAAAAAAGTATATTACTGTCTTTTTATTGTTGTGTCCGCAATTTGTAATAATTGCAGTAGTGCTAGGTGCGCAAGACTGCTCAGACTGAGCACTGCATACGTGCCGGTATTGGAGCAGGTTGGTGGCTTCCTAGAAGGGAGGCTTTTCTTTTCAGTATAAACGAGGGTGGATATTTGGAATGGGATTATGGTTTTAAGAGGAATCCATAGCAGGAGACTTCCTGGGCAGGGTTTGCTCTTATGTCTGTGTGGTGGAGCAGATTCCCCTCTCACTAAGCGAGAGAATAACACGATGGCTGGCAGTTTGTTTTTTTCTTGTTGTTTTTTTACCATGAGAGAGAGAGAGAGATGCACTAAGCTGAAAGCTTGTTTACAGGTGCGACCTGGTAGCACAAGGAAGTTAAGTAACTTGCTCAGGGTCACACAGTATGCAAGTGGGGGCTGTGGGATTCAAACCCAGGTCTCCAATTTTTGCAGCTCAGAGCCTTAATCCACTGTGCTATACTGCCTCCCAAATTCAGGGTGCCCAATGATACCATTAGTAATGGGGCACCCCAAACTGACATTTTTTTTTTTCAGCAGGCTCTATTGAAAAATACCCACTTGCTAAAGCAAGTGCACTAACCAGTCAGGATACAAGAATTAGAATACTCATTTTCTAAGAAAAAATTGGTTCATTCTTAGATAGTGGATTACCAACAGATGTCACTCTTCTAGATTTTGAAAAAGCATTTGATAAGGTCGCACATTCGGCACTAATTAGTAAATTACGTTACCTTCAAGTAGACAGTAAAATGGTGAAGTTGATCTATAATTGGTTAAGGGACAGGGAACAGAGGGTTAGAGTTAATGGTCAGCTCTCTTCCCCCTCTAGGGTAGCTAGTGGAGTGCCTCAAGGGTTTATTCTGGGCCCAGTACTCTTTAAGCTATACATAGCGATATAGGTAAAGAACTGCAGTCCTGATATGAGGTGTATGTGGATGATACTAAACTTGGAGGTAGGGTGGATTCTGTGTCTGCGTATGACTCTATACAGAAGGATTTGGAGAGACTGGTAAAATGGGCAGACAGATGGAGCAATGTCCTTCAATATTTCTAACCGCAAGGTCATGCACTTTGGGAGATCAAACCCTAGCTTTAAATACTCTATGGATGGGAGCGTACTGGAAGAAACTAAAGAACAAAAGGATTTGGGAATTAAGATCACAAATAATTTCAAGTCTCGTACCCAACGTGCCGAGGTATTTAGGAAATCTATGTTCTAAATGCCACAAACAGAAGCTTCAGCTCCAAATCGAAAGAACTACGTCTGCCTCTTTACAACACCTATGTAAGGCCTTATGTTGGAAATTGCTCTCAATTTTGGGGTAGTTTGGATAATGGTGATCATTTGAAAATGGAATGTATGCAAAGAAAGGCTACTAAGACAATTGCTGGGATGGAAGAACTGTCATATCAAGAACGACTGAATGAATTAAGATTAAATACATTGCACAACAGAAGAGTTAGAAGATCTACTGTTATTATACAGAATATTAAGGGGTAATAACTTAATGCAGAAAATGAAATTCAAACCACCAAACAACTTAAGAGGACATTATAGGCAATTACAAACTAGTACATTCAAAACTGAAAAACATAAGTGGTTCTATACCCAGAGAGTTGTTCAGGTATGGAACTCTCTACCAGTGGACGTGGTGGAAAGCAGTACCTTAATTATCTTCAAGAACAGATAGGATGTATATTTATCAATAGAGAAGTAAATAGATTATCATTAACGTTCTAAATGGACAGTGTATATGGGCCTTTAGCTTACTGCGGTCTCTAACATCCTAGTAACACACAAAGACTCACATCTGCAGATTTACAAGGGGTAAGAAAAGACAGAAATAGCAAGGGAAGGCAGAGAGATAGTGAAAGGCGGAGAATCGCGAGACCGTCAGAGTGATCAGTTCCTTGGTTTCATGAGAACATCTGGTTGCACAGACAGATAAGAAACAGAAAAGAAGAGGATACAACAGATCCTTGTGTTTAACTCTTTCTGCTTAACAAATGGGACAGGGCCTTATTCAGCTTTGTCACATGGAGGAAATGGTAGTGTGTAACTCAATTACCATGGGTGGGGATATGCCAGGGCAGCAGTAGACACCAGCAATAAATATAGGCACAAAGAAGGTGAGAGAGAGTTTGAGAAGAAGCAACTCATAGGCAGAGGTGACCGAGATGGAGAGCACAGACTCAAAAACTGAAAATTTGAGGAGAGACAGATGGTGACACCACCTCCTCTCTTTGCTCAATCCTGACGAATAATGCTGAAATCAGCCGATAACAGAGGAATCTTGGAGGACAGCCAAGAATCCAAGATCACAAATAAATCAGATTTTAAATTAACCATGAGTGGTTGCAACAGGTTCATCTTAGAGAAAAGGCTGTGGATGTTGACAAGGGCCACTCTCAAATCTTTGGGGAGAGACCATGGGGAGGGCCCAGGTTTAAACTCAATATCACCTGCAACTAAAAGCAACAAGGAGATGATGAGCTTTAAAGAACCTAGGAAATGCTTATGACAAAAGGAGGAGGAGAAAAGGAAGACTTGGAGTTAGGAGGGACCTGAGGGTTTCAAGATGAAGCCAAGAAGCCGAAAAGAGGCTGCTACCTGGATACCAGAGATAATGAGGTAAAGAAGGAAGGAAGAGTGGGCGAAAGTGAGAAAGACAGAATAAAGGACAGGGGGTGGTTAGAAAAGTTGGAAGGGGAGGGAAGTGAGGGGGAACTGGAAGGAGAAGAGAGAAATGTAAAAGATCAGCATAATAGAAATGTAGAGGGTTCCCCAAACAAAAACACACTATTGTATACCGACAGCAAATTTGGAGGCGGTGCTCCCTATTTACAGGCCACACTTACAAACTTAGCCAGAAACATAGTATGTGACAGCAGATAAGGGCCACTGGGCCCCCAGTCTGTCCATTTTCTTTCTGTTTTTTAAGCTTCAAATTTTTGCTGCAGACCCTACTTTATCTACTGTGCACTCTCTCCACCCCCTTCCTTGCCCCTGCAATTCTCTTGAACCTGTCCTAAGTATTTTTGAACCCCACCAGTTTTCTCCCCACTACCTCTGCTGGAAGACTGTTCCAGGTATCTACCGCCCTTTCTGTGTAGTACTTTCTCACACCCCAATTTACCCCTCCCACTTGATATCATGTTCCCTTGTTCTAGTGCACTTTTCTCTGAAAAATACTCCCCTCCTGTACTTTTACCCCTGTGAGGTACTTAAAGGTCTCCATCATACCCCCCTCCTCCAGAGTGTACATATTTAGCTTAAGTCTCTCCTTGTATGGCTTCTGATGCAGACACTGGACCATTTTAGTAGCCCTCTGGACTGCCTCCTGTCAATGTCCTTTCTGAGATGTGGTCTCCAGAACTGGACACAATTTTCAAGGTAGGGTCTTACCAGCAATCTATATAGGGGCAGCACCACCTCCCTCTTCCTGCTGGCGATAACCCTTCACTGCATCACCCCACTAGCCGTCACACTACCTGGCCACCTTCAGGTCATCCGATATGATTACCTCGGTCACCTTTCTGCTTGATCTTTGTCAGTATCACTCTGCCTATGTTGTACTTCGCTCCTGGGTTTCCATGGCCCAAGTGCATCACTTTGCACTTCTTTGCATTAAAACCCAACTGCCATACCTTTGACAATTCTTCCAGTCTTTTCAGATCCCTGCCCATCCCTCCCCTCCCCTTGAGTGTCCACTCTGTTGCAGATCTTGATGTCATCTGCAAAGAAGCATACCTTCTCTTCCAGCTCCTCTGCTATGTAACTTATAAAGACATTTAAAAAGACTAGTCCCAGAACTGATCCCTTTAGTACATTGCTCGTCACCCTTCCTTCCTTGGAGTTAACTGTTTACCACTACCCTCTGTGTCATATCTGCTAACCATTTTGTTTTATTTATTTTTATTTTATTTTGCTTTTGGTGACCGGGTAAGTGCACTAGGCAAAACAATGCCCATTTTCAGGCACGACCCGGGAGAAAACATTTTACAGAGAAACAAAACATGTGACGCAGCACATGGAGGCAATACAAAACAGGATAAAAACAGTGTGTAATAAGTACATTGATATTTAGAGTACTGAAAGTTAGGATACTGTGAATACAGGCAAAAGAGAGTGTAACATGGAAGGAAGTAAGTTACAGTACTGTAAGTACCATGAAAAGTAGAGAGGGGGAGAGAGAAGGAAAAAGAGGATGAAAGAGCTAGAACGGTGTAGGTTGTGAGAGGAGGAGAGTCAAAAGGAGGTAGATAGGATGGAGATAGGAGAGGGCAAGAAAGAGATGGGTTCATGGAGGTTAAAACAGATGCAGGGATGTAAAGTGTGAAGGTGTTCCCGATGTAGTTTCTTAAAGACAGCGTGGCTGTTTGATTGTTGGATAGAGAGGGTATAGAGTTCCAATATTTTGAGTGTATAGGAAAACGCACAAGTGCCCATATTAGTTCTACATCTAGGAACATGCAGAAGGGCTTTATCATTAGAACGTAATTTGTGAGTGGGAGGTTGTAGTTTCAATGCGGAGGAAAGGGATAGGGGGAGACCTGATCTGGTAACTGAGTCAATTAGTGATCCAAAGGTCAGAAAACGATAGGCGGAGGGGCTAAGCCATTTTAAGTCTCGATAGAGGCGGCAGTGGTGCTTGAAACATGGTGAGGCAGCAACATAGCGACAGATGCTATTATAAGTGGTGTCCCATTTATGAAGGGAGGTTTTAGATGCGGATAGGAAGATTGACGAGCCATATGTTAATGTCGGTAGAAGGAAACCTTGAGCCACAGCTAGTCTGGCTTGCCGGGTAAGTGCATACCTGGTAACGATACAGGCACTTCCTAGCTTAGCATTTACCGACTTACAGATAGTAGAGATATGAAGGTCAAGGTCAAGAGATTCATCAAGGGTGACACCAAGATATTTGAAGGATTTGGCAGAGGGTAAAAGAGAGCTGTCCGCACAGGAGATGATGAGGGGATTTGGATTAGCTTTGAGTCTGGCTTGAGAGCCAAACAGCATAGAGTAAGATTTGCTAGAGTTAAGGACTAGTTTGTTATCAGTGAGCCAGGTTTGGATACTAGCAAAATCCAATGCGAGTAGGGAGGCTGCAATTTTTGCACTGTGGTAGATAACCAGATCATCCGCGTAGAGCAAAGAAGAGCAATTCGGTGCAGTTGTGGGGATGTCATCAATGAAGATTGTGAAGAGTAGAGGGCCAAGAATGGAGCCCTTGGGTACTCCAACGCGGATAGGTGCAGGATCTCAGGTTGCTGAGTTAAAGACCACAGCCTGTTGCCTGTCAGTCAGGTAGCTTTTAAACCAGGTAATGGAATCTGGGGAGAAACCAAAAGACCAAAGTTTTGACAAAAGGAGTGAGTGGTTTACCAGATCAAAAGCTTTGGTTAGGTCTATGAAAACTGCTCCAGTCAGGAGGCCCAAGTCCATAGAAGAGTAGATGTCATTAGTCAACTTAAGCAGGGCAGAGGTGGTACTATGACCTTTACGGAAGCCGTGTTTTGAGCTAGAAAGGAGGTAAAATTTTTGGAGGTATTCAATCGTTTGAGTGGCGACTAGTTTTTCCAAGATTTTGCTTAAGACAAGAGTATAGCGATGGGATGGTAGTTCTTAATTTCCTTTAGGTCTCCTTTCTTTGGAATAGGAGTGATTTTAGCAACTTTCCATATAGTTGGGACTGTGCCATGGCATAAGGACAGATTAAAGATTTTGGTCAGCGGGGGGGCTATGAAAGGGGCTGCTATTTTCAGGAGCCTAGGTTCAAGACCGTCAGACCCAGGACTGGTGTTTTCACAGATGGAGAGTAGCAGTTTTTCGACTTCTTTTATTCAAATGATCCGGAACCTAAAGGGAGGATTAGGGGGTAGTGGTTTGGTTTTACCAGGGGACTGAGCAGTGCTGGAGTTTTGGAAGGAGGACTGATAGCTTGACAAATCTGAGAAATGGTGATTAAAGGCGTTGGCTATAGTGAGCAGGTTATTGCAGTGTATACCATTAAGTAACATGCTATTTGTATCTACCCTATCCTTGCTGACATTGTCTGGAAATCCTTGGAGAGGGGGGTTTTATTCCTGACCCCCTTAAGGAGGCAGTAGTTCGGCCACTCCTTAAAAAATCCTCCTTGGACCCAGACTGTCTAGCTAACTACCGGCCTATCTCTAACCTGCCATTTGTTGGTAAGGTTATTGAGAAGGCAGTTGCAATGCAATTGGATGATCATCTCACCTCTCATAATGTCTATGATACTCTCCAGTCTGGCTTCAGGAAAAGGCACAGTACTGAGACTGCCCTTGTTCGGGTATTGAGTGACCTCCTAATGGCCAGAGATCGAAAGGCTTGTACCATCTTGGTCCTTCTTGATCTTTCTGCTGCATTTGACACTGTAGACCATGGGGTGCTATTGGAGCGACTGCGGGGTTTTTGTGGGCTGTCTGGTACAGTCCACAAGTGATTTCGTTCTTACCTCACTGGTAGGTCTCAGAGAGTTGTCACTGGAATTTATTCCTCTGACGCTTTCTCCCTACCGTGTGGGGTACCACAGGGCTCCATTTTAGCTCCCATGTTGTTTGCAGTGTATATGCTGCCATTGGGAGAAATTATCAGGAGATACAGTCTGAGTTTTCACTGCTATGCAGATGATACTCAGCTGTATCTGTCCTTTCTCCCGATCAGAGTGATGCACTCTGTACTAAATAACTGCCTGGATGAGATCAGAATTTGGATGAGTTCGAGCTGGTTAAGACTTAATCCGGATAAGACCGGGGTATTGGTTGTGGATCCAGGTCGTCTGGGGGACTAGGTGTTGGACAGCCATGGGTTTATCACTTGGTGGTGTACGCTCTCTAGTTCTCGACAGGTGCGAAATCTGGGCGTTATTATTGATGATGGTCTGACCTTGAAATCACAAGTGTCAGCTGTTGTCAAATCCTCTTTTTACCATCTGAGGAATATCGCCCGGGTGAAACATCTGATTCCCGGAGGACCTTCCAACTTTAGTCCACGCCTTTGTTACCACCCGTCTGGACTACTGCAATTCCCTCTACCTAGGGCTACCAGGGGTTGATATCCGCCGCCTTCAGCTGGTGCAGAACGCTGCAGCCAGGCTTTTGACTGGGACTTTGAGAACCAGTCATATCACGCCTGTGCTTCGCGAACTGCACTGCCTGCCTGTTCGGTGGCGGATCACCTTTAAGGTTGGTTTACTAACCTTTAAAGCCCTACATGATCAGGGACCCGGTTACCTGAAAGATCTTCTGGTTCCCTATTGCCCCTCCGTCCTCTCCGCTCACTAGTGAGGGATTGCTAGAATTCCCAGGGTTCGTTTGAAGCTATCGGGATCTCGTGCTTTTGCCTTTTCGGCTCCAACCCTGTGGAATTCTCTACCTCGCTGGTTAAGAGAATGCCCGACCGTTGACAGTTTTAAAATGACTTTAAAAACATATCTTTTTACCTTAGCTTATTCTTTATAGTTATGGTTGTTTAATATTTGGATTTTTCTATTTATTTTTTGTACAGTGCCTTGATTTTGAAAGGCGCTTTATAAATAAACTTGACTTGACTTATGATTAGAGCCCATGATAGATCTTATAGTAGTCCAGAATTTCTTGGCATCACCAGAGGCATTAATTAGCAGGTTCCTGCAGAAGGTACTTTTAGATAGTCGGATGTTTCTTTTGCAGGCATTCCTCAGAGAGCGATAATAGCAATAATCAGATTCCAACCTTGTGGATTTAAAATGACGCCATGCTTTATCTCTGGCCCTAATCTGGGTTAGTAGGTCTTTTGTTAGCTACTTCGTTTGAGCACCTCGAAAGCGCCTAGTAATCTATGGAGCATGGAAGTCTTGGAGCCTACCAAACTTTGTGAGGAAGCTATCAAGGGCGGATTGGACATCTGAGGCATTATGAATAGAAGACCAGTCAATTGTTGAGAGGTCATTCATAAAGCAAGTGGGGTTAAAATTTTCAAGGTTACGAAATGTTACAAGTCTTGGGGGTGGAGAAGGTTTCTTATTTGAGCTCCATGTGCAGTAGATCAGGGAGTGATCACTAATTACATCTGGTAATGTACCTGAACAGCTAATGCTATCAGGGTGATCTGAAAGGATCCAGTCGATAAGCGTACTAGACTGAGAGGGAGCCCTAACCCTAGTGGGGTCGGAGATCAACTGATGAAAATTGTGACTATGCACTAACCAAGGTTACCACCCTACTACCCACTACCTGCCAGCGATATCCCTTTCCTATGCTCCCCCAACATCCCACTTGCCATTCCTACTGTCTTGTCACACTGCTTGGTCACCTTCAGGTTATCTAATATTACACCACCAGAAATGTATAAGGCTGCTCTATCAACAGCAAACTGACAATGAACTAAGTCATTTTTGGTAACTCTATGAGCCTTGATCTTTTAGTACACAAAAACGGGTGTCTTGCAACAGTTTAAGAGGCAGTGTGTGTGTGTGTGTGTGTCAGCTGAAGATGGAGGCAGACGGCAAGACGAACTGAGGACTCAAGTGACAAAAAAACAGTCGCATACGGTCGAAGGGACACCAGAAGTAATACTCGTTAGGAATACCAAAACAGTCGGAGACTAGCACCGACGGGGCCTTAATCTGGCGCAGAGAGGAAGAAAAAAAAACAGCAGCTCGCATCCAGAAATGTTTTCATCCGTATGTTAAGGCAATCTAGAAACCGTTTAAGAAACGAGAAAGACAGCTGAAGACAAGAGTTGGAGTACGAAAAAAAATACAGTTTTCCTCACCGTCTCTGGCTCAAGCAACGTCACGCGGTCTGTACCTCCTCGATTCAGTCGCACCGTGCAGAAATAACACACTACCTCGCGCTAGGGGGCAGCACAACGAGCTACTGCCAACAGCGCCCCCTTCCCGGTCTCACATTGGCCCTAAGATACAACTGCCCGCGCGACGGGTCCCGCGCTAATGACGTCACGACTCGGGAGCTCCTCGGCCGAGTCACCTGACGCGGTTGTCTACGCGCTAGCCAAGAGAGCGAAGATGGCGGACGGGGAAGGAGAGCCGGAGCTGGAACTGGGTTTGGAGGAGACCAGCGGCGGATCGGACTCACCGCCGCCGGAGACACTGCACGAGATGCTGCGGGAGCTGGAGGCCGAGCTGAAGGAGCAGGACGTCTCGGAGAGCGCGTCGAGCAACTACTGCCGGCGCTTCTGCCAGGTACGGACAAGGCGGGCGAGCGCTGATAGAGAGGGGGAGGGGTGCAGCGCTGCTCTGTGAGGCAAGACACCAAACATGATGACATGCCGGGACTGGTGGTGCGCGAAGAGGGAAGGCCTGGGTCTGAATTGCACGGCTGGCCGGTGGAGCCGAGGCCGAAAAAGCACGCTGTGGAGGAGTGCGCATGGCGCAGCTTTTGTTGTTGAAAGGGAACTGGGCACCGAGAAGGGAAGTTGCGCGCTCTCTCAGTGGTAGAGGGAGGGGGTGCGAGCAGCAACCCACTGTCGTCAACAAGGGGCAGTCAGCGGGCGCCAAGCGGCGGCTCTTTGCACTGCGCCGCACGTTGTGGCATCCCCTAGTCCATTTAGAACGCAGGGCTGGGCCCCCATTCATGCACTTCATGTGGTAGCAGTAGCAGCCGCGTTGGCCTTGTGTTGTGTTTGGAGCGAGTGGGAGGTGCGATCACTTAGGGAGGGGGTGTTGTGCAAAGAGAGCAGGAGCTTCAGAGTGGGGGTGGGGGTCTTTAAGTCCGCGGCCTCTGCTTGTTTGTAGTTCGGCAGCCTCTGACAGTTCCAGCGGGTCCCGCTAGGAATCTTTTTCCTTTCAAAAATCCACATCCTGCCGTCGGGGGCCTGGTGGGGGTGTGTCTGTCGCCGCGCATGTGGCGGGCTGTTGTGCAGCAGAGCTGTAGCACGGGGCTGGGTTTTGTTTGTGAAATCCAGCCCAGTCGGGACTGACCTGTCTTCAGGTTGCAACTCATAATTTTATGTTTTGAAAAAATCACGCGGGGCAGCATTGGATGTTACATTTAGTTTACAAGAGGGTTACCGCGCTTTCAACAGACTTTATTTTTTTTTTTACTGTATATAATGAATGGTGGTCGTGTCGTTTTTAACCTGAACCCCCTTCCCGCCAGATCAAGACAGGGTGCCATGAATTACAAGTATTGTAATTTATTGGTGCTGTTTCTAGAATTGCGAAACAGTTGTTTTCTTCCCAAAAGTTTTTTTTTGTTGGTGTGAAGTTATTGCTGCAACCAAATAAGACATTTACGTGTTTTGAATATCTTGGCACAAACTTCTGAAAGGGTCAGTTTTCGTCAGTATTCGAAGTTTCTTTCGAGGGAAGACTGTGCCGCGTGAAAACTGAAATCCACATTTAAATTAACTGCGGATTAATTATTGACTTGGAAAATAATGGCTCGGGTAGTGTACAAAATCAACAGAAATAAAGGTCAAACGATTTTGATTACGTTTGGCCCTATTTTAACATCAATTTTTCAGGTTCCCTCCAAATCGAGTGCAGATTAGTAGAATTCTTAAAAAAATGGCTTTTTGCATTACAAATTGGCCCAACGTATGGGTATGTGCTAAAACGGGAACTAAATCCGAAATTAGGAAAAATGCTGAATTCCTTTTAACCCTTGTGGCCAATTCAGCTTTATATTTTCGTGGGTCAAATACACATTGAGGCTAGTCACTAAAAAGTATTTTTCTACTGGGTACATTCTGTAAAGGCAAGTACTGAGCTGTAAACCTGTAGTGACAGAATGTATTTGCTTCCTACTGAGGGTTGCAATTTCTCTTTCCAGAAGGAAGAGATTTGTGGTGCTACTATAATTAAACAGTGCTGCCTCCCACAGAATGTTGTGGCTAGGTTAGGAATGGGAAAGGGGCAATCATTAAAAAAAAAAAAAAAAAAAAAGTGCAGGGATAACATTAAAGGTACTAGTTTTTTTTGTTACAGATGTGAAAATGGTAAAACCAACAATTCATTTATCATGCTTTTTTAGGCCTGATAGGCATGGCTGTGTATTTTTGAATCAGATGTTACATGTTTCCAGCAAAAAAATGGAGCAAATTTGGCATGTCTTTTCTGTGACAATGGGAAAAACTGGCTTAAAACTTAATTTGCCATTTTTGAACACCCGGTGAATCAGTTTTTTTTTTTTTTATTAAGTCTGTTGGCAAAAACACACTGGTTTACACTTAAGTATGGCAAAAGACAGATTTTAAGATTTTTGTAAAATGGAATTGTCCACCATTTAAAAAAACAGGATCAGTAGTCCTACTTTTGCTGAACATGCCATTAAACTATGTCTCGGGACATGTCGTATTTTCACGACTGACCAGTTTTGTGAAAACAGGTCTTCATGGAACTTTAATCTGTGTTTTTGGCTGCTGCTTATAACTGTATTGGTTGATGCAGCAATCATTAATAGGGCCACTGATTTTTTTGGTTTTAGTGTAAAACAGTGGTAAAAGGAATTTGACATTTTATACCAGAGCTGTGAAGTAAAAAAAAAAAAAACACTTTGGGCATACTCCTTCATTTTTGAACCACACTTTCTGCCCACCCACACTTTGCACAAGCTTTCTGATTTCCCCTCAGTTTTTTTACGGGGCTAAGATTTTGCCAAATGGAATTGGCCGTTATTAAAAACAGAAAATCCTTGGAAGCACCCAGTGTATTTCACGGCACATGAATCTGTATAACGCAATTTTTAAATAAACAGAATTATAATCCTGAGCATTTGTAGGGGTTTAAAACTATGGCTGGTACAGTGTGACTGTTTCACGGTATAAGATGGTATGAAGTCATGGCATTGATTCCATGTGTAATTTCTGATACCCAGGATAACCATGGTTCATGAATGCTGTACCTTGGTTTTCGTGCCTTTCAGTTGTGTTGTATTTTAGGGATGACAGTCCCTTGGGGCTTGCATTAGCACTGGTAAAGTGGGGGTCATCAGCGTGACCTCCTGTTTCAAATGTTGGGGGCCAGCTCCAAAAATCTGGGGGTCTGAATTTGCTGGAGTGTCTTTGTGCTACATAACTTGACACTGTTGCTAATGATGCAGGTGTACAGCTTTAAATATACAGGGCCAGTGTTAAAGCACTACTTTTACACTTAAAATCCTCAAAAATTCCATTGGGGATGTCAGTTGGGGGTTAATGCAAGCCATGGTCCCTCCTGGGTCAACACACTGACAAAACAAGAGTTTGAAGAGACTTCTTGCGTTTTTTTTTTTTTTTTGTGCGCGAAACTATTAGTTTCATCAACCCGGTATTACGATAAATGCAACATCATGGTGATTTAGTCAGGATTTCATACGTCCCTTTTGAACACCCACGCTGGGGTTGGTGACCTGCAGTGTACCCAGTTGGGCATTAATTTCATGGAAATGCTTACTTAGGCATTATTGCTTACGTCACAGAGAATTATGGCTTTAGGGCTTGTACAGGGCAAACGAGGTTTAGGGGGAAAAGATTGTTTTCATGGAGCACAAAATTACACATACCCCTGCTAATACAAGGCATCATGGCGATGTGATGAGACTGGCTGTGTTTTAATGTAAATGTCAATCAGTAAAGAATGGAATGTTCCGAAATTAGTGTTTTCCATAATGCTATGAGATTTTCTTCTTGATGCCAACAGTGAAAAATGATTTGGTAACTGGGAAAGGCACACTGAGCTGAGGCCCGTTTTCGGGTGTGATCTGGGGGGGAGGAGACAAGAACAAGAAATAGTCACGTAAATTGTATAACAAGCAATATAATGGTACAGTGTAACATTTATACAGTGCACAAAAATAAGTGATAAAATGCAGTGATATGATAAAGTGGGGGGAGCACCAAACACATGAGTTTGTGCAGCCAAAATCAAAATAGTAACCACTACTGCTGTAGTTTCCTAAATGTTATATTTTTTTAATTTTTATTTTATATATTTTCTCTCTCCAGACAAGAAGGGTGCCCAAGGATTGGAGGCTGGCTCATGTGGTGCCTATCCATAAAGGTGGGTCTAGGGAGGAGATGGGGAAATTACAGGCCTGTCAGTCTAACGTCGGTGGTAGGCAAACTAATGGAGGGCTTCATCAAAGGGAAGATCTGGAGGCAGCTGGAAAGACTGGGGCACATGGATGACAAACAGTATGGTTTTGTCCTGGGGAGATCGTGCCAGGCCAACCTCATAGATTTTTACAACTGGGTGACAGGGACCCTGGACAGACAAAGACTGGTGGACATTGTATATCTGAATTTCAGTAAGGCGTTTTACTCTGTACCCCAGGTCGGATTATTGACAAAGTTGGGGGTGGGAAGACAGTTGCTTAGATGGGTAGGAAACTGGCTTACAGATAGAACACAGAGGGAAGTGGTTGGTGGGATAGTCTCCTCCCCTAGGAGGGTCTTCAGTGGGGTGCCTCAAGGTTCAGTACTGGGACCATTCCTGTTCAACGCCTATGTCTCTGATACAGGGACGGAGGTTAGTTGTAGGATGTGCCTCTTCGCGGATGACTCAAAACTGGGAACACTGGCTGACAGGGAGGAAGCGAGGGTGGCAGTCCAGAGGGATCTGGATACCCTGGAGGGTTGATCAAGGAGGTGGGGGCTGAGGTTTAATCCAGGGAAGTGTAGGGTGTTGCATGTGGGAGTCAGAAACCCAGGTCATGTATACACCCTGGGAGGTGTCTCACTACAAACCACATCGAGTGAAAGGGACCTGGGGGGGGTGGTATACGCCAGAATGAACAACACTGAAAACTGCAGAAAATCGGTGGCAAAGGCAAACAGGATACTGGGCTGCATAGCCCAGGGAATAACGTCCAGGAGGAGCGAGGCGGTCCTGCCTCTGTATAATGCTTTGGTCAGGCCGCATCTTGAGTACTGCCTGCAGTTCTGGATATCTCACCTTAGGAAGGACATAGCACTGTTGGAGAGGGTCCTGAGGAGGGCAACCAGGATGATCCGGGGCATGGTGATAGGACCTATGAGGAAAGACTGGAAGCCCTTGGGCTGTACCTGCTGGAGGAGAGGAGAGGCGGGGGGACATGATTGAGGTATCCAAATATGTGAAAGGGATTAACAGGGGCGGAGCCTAAGAAATGATCAGGCCAAAGAAAGGGGGCATGAATGGAAGTTGGAGGGGGGAACCTACAGGGGAGAACGTAGAAGGCATTACTTCACTGAGAGGGTGGTGGATCCATGGAATGCATTGCACGGGAGTCTAGTCGAGCAAAGCACTGTGGAGGGCTTCAAGTGGGGGTGGGACAAGCGCATGTGTGTACTGAAGCCAAGGTTGACCCTCTTGGGGGCCCGGAGGGGTGGAGCTAGTGTCCAATAGGGACTGGCTACCAAGCAGACACGAAAGACCGTTAGGCCTATTCTGCTGGCTTTTTGTACGTATGATTGGAATTTAAAAAAACTAATGTTTTGCGCTGTTAGACACACATTCTGGCCAGAATGTCAAGTCATCCGTGGACGATGCACAAGGCTAATCATTTGGACCTCTGGTGGTCAACTCTGGGGTCATGCATTATGGATCCTTCTCAGTCCCAACATACATGTGTGGTATTCCTTGATAAAGCTCTCAAGTGGTACCTATGAAATGCATCACCCCATATAACCCAAACTTGCCCTGCAACTTCAGAGTGAAAACATTATGAACAATAAAAAGAATATCAACTCTGAACTCTCAGCTGGCAACATCCAGATTAGTGAATTAACTAACAAAAAGATAAATGCTGTATGAACTCTTGATTTCGTGCTTTTTATAGTCAAAACGTTGTTTGCTATTTGCCACTAATCGGTTTTTAAATATATGATTGTCTTTTACCAAGATCAAGTGAGTGTGAAGGGGGATACACTCTGCCTTTTTGCTCGCCTCCAGATCCAAATGTTCCTTCCTGTGATGAACGTGACGAAAAGGTGCCGGTAAACTCATGTATGCACGAGAACTTCATTTTTGGGGCAAATTTAGATAAAGGTGCCCTTTGAAAGAATCACAGCCCCTGATCGTGGGGAAAGTCCTACAAGTGTAAAATGAGCGGTCTGATATGTTTAAAAAAAAAAAAAGCCTTTAAAACTAAAGCTGTGACTCCAGGCATGGCATCGAGTGTCCACCACTGATGCGCATGCCTAGATCAAACTCGTATCAAAGTCATTTTTAATTTATGCTCGTTTACAGTTGTAGGACTTTCCACATACAGGACTGATTTTTTCCAAGGGCACCTTTATCTAAATTTGCCCCAAAAATGAAGTACTTGTACATGCATAAGTTTACCATCACAGGAACTCGTGTCAGAATCGGGAGCTGTGTAAAAGGCGGACTGCTTGGGTTACCATGTTTCTGATATTTCACTAAAAAGGGGCAGTATATGAACATCGAGGGCCTAGTATTACACTGTGGAAAAGTATGAAGGCTACAGGCACCATAACAAGGGACATCTGAGATACTGCCAGAAGGCTGACGGTGTCCCTTTAAGTAACTTACTTGGGGTAGCCGGGTACACTTTTTTTAACATTATATTCTTCCCCGGGGGGGGGGTCTTTTTTTAGTTTTATTTTTTGTAAAGAAAAATTGTGTAAACTTACTACTGGTTGGCTACGAGTACTGTGAATGCGTATAGCATTTTTCATAAATTTTTGTAAGGCGCTTTCATGCATCACAGTGAAAAAATCGAAATTGAAATACCTGTACATGTTCTTTCTCCGGCTGGTCTCCGTGCTTCCTTACTCTTGTGCTGTACCTCCTGATACCAATAGGCAGGCAGGAATCAGACCTCTGCAGCAGGGGACATCCAGCCCTCCACTTCCTATCTCCCTCAGTTCTTCCTAAAGTAGTCCAATGTGGCAATACTACAAGAACTTGGAAACAGAAAACAAGAATTTTAATGCATATATGGTCATGAAGCCAGCCAACTATATACATTTTGGGAGGGAATCCGGAGACCAGCCGTCAGAGAAAGAAAATTTACAGGTATTTAAATTTTGATTTCTCTCTCCTAAGCTGGTCTCCGGGCTTCCTTACTCCTGGGATATACAAAAGCAGTACGTCCCCAGATGCCCCGGGTGGGAAGAATGTCAGGAGCCCTTAAGGATCCACCACTGCCTGAAGCGTTCTGCGGCCAAAGGATTCCTCATCTGAGGGCATCGCTTCCAGCAAATAAAATGTTGAAAATGTGTGAATTAACAAGTGGCCGCTCTGCATAAGTGTGCTGTCGATGGTTTTCTGAAGTTCGCCCATGAAGGGGCCATAGCTCTGGTGGAATGGACTCTACGTGGGCCAGGCGAGTTGCTCCGGCCTAATCATAAGCCATGGAAGTGGCTGATAGAATCAGTCTGGCGCTTATAGCCTTTTGAACCCGTTACCCATAATTTGGGCCCATAGTTGACATAAACAAACTTGAAGTTTTGCGAATAGCTTTTTCTCTCTTGATATACATTTTCGTCAGGGGCAGACTGGATGGGTCTCGACGTCCCCATCCTTAATCTCCATGTCTCTGTTTCTATCACACCTCCCAGGACTAGAGGATGCAATTCCCTTTCCTTATTGCTTTTGGAGAGTGGGCAGAAGGAAGAATGAACCCTTCATTGTAATGGAAAGGAAGCATAACTTTGGCAAAAAACCTGGAACTGTTCGAGTCTGATGGAAAAACAGTGTATGGCTCTTGAGTAAGCAATGCTTTTAGTTTGCTGGTCCTCCTGGCTGAAGCAATAGCTATGAGAAAAAAGGTGCCCTTTATTTTGAAACGCTTGATGGATATCTCCTTGATGGGCTCTAATGCCCCGTCCACACTACACTGCTCAGACCCCGTAACAGAGCGAAACCGTTACAGCCAGGGAGCGGTACAGTGTGTCCACACTGCATCAGTGACCGGTACGAGACTGATACCACCAGTCCACACCTCGGGAACCAGATGACCATTACTGCGGCGCCCAGTCCCACAATGCAGCTCGCACTGCGCTACGGGCCCTGCAGGGGACCGTTACGCCCGTCTACACTACTGCCGGTAATGTTACTGAGGCGGGACCAGTTTTATAACCGTTGTTGAAACCACCTCATATGTGGTTTCAACAACGGTTATGAAAACGCCTTCTGTAACATTACAGGTGTAAACGCAAACCGTTGTGGTAACAGTTTGGGCACTAAAATCCTGAATTTGTAAGGTGGCTTATTGCAATCCTTTGTCCATCCATCTGAAAGGAACTGCAGTAGAGCAGGCAATTATATTGGATAGTTCTATACGTGTTTTGAATGAAGCCAGAACCAGAATTTTCTCCAGATTCAGTAATTACACTTTAGAGGAAGAGGAGAGACATGTTCCCCATCCTGTCAATAACAGGAGCTGTGTAGCCGAAATTCTTGAAAGTATTTCTCCCTCAATCTCCAGGCCTAGAGAGATAAGTTGTTTAAATGGGATGGCAAGCCGGACCTTGATGGAGAATGCCCAGGCTGAGCCTGAATGTGAAATGTGGTCACCTTGACAGACAAATGATAATCGGGAACTATGTGCAGAAAAGCCATAAGGAGCAGACTAGAATCACGACTGTCCTGTCTCAAACCACTTTGTGAAGGACTCTTGATAGAAGTGGTATTGGAGGAAAGGCATACAGGAGACCGTACTCATCCCAGTTTAGGGGAAAAGGTGTCCTGAGCCACTGCTCGTTCATCCTTGGCCAGGGAGCAGAATTGCTTTACCTTAGGGTACCGCCAGCAGGCGAAAAGATCTGTCTGAGGATTGCCTCATGTCAAGTTGTAGGAGGCACTATCCTTCAGCTCCCATTCCCCTGGTCGACTAAGCTAGTCTGCCATGTCGTTTACCTGTCCTAGTATATACTGTACATCACAAAGTGGTGCTTGGCCCACTGAATGAGAAGGGATTTCCTTAGCAATTTGAGCTGCTTGCCCTGCCTTGATGGTTGGTGTATGCCAACATTGACAGATTGTTGACTGGAACCAGACTATCCTGATTGGAAAATTACTGTTCAGAGTGCCTTAGGGCATGGCCTAGTGTTCACATGTTGGGAACATTTATACTGTACCTTGTGCCTCTTACAGCGACCACCTGCCCGGTGCCAACATCTGCAGGTGAGCTGTCCCCAGATCACGAGGCTTGCATCAGTCGCAGTTTGGATTTAGTGAGGATGGCCTAACTTGTGACCCTTCATGACCTCTCTCCTCCAAGACCGTCACTAGAGGGAGGGTTTACTCTGTCTCACTGAGGTGTATGAAAAAAGATAAGTAGGCAGCTGAGGAGTTAAACTCCTTGATAATCTTTAGCTGAATCCGAAATTTAGTCTTTGGGGGCAACATCCTTGGGTTATGAAGTCTGCACCCAGAAGGATCAAGGTCTGTCTTGGAATTGGAACTCTTTCTCCAGTTGATGAGAGAACCATGTGCCAGCAGGTAACAGACCACCTCTGCCACTGCTTGTAATGTTTGTTTGAGCTGTGGGGCCTTTATGTGGGCTATGACTGGTACTAGCACCTTCAATTCTTTCCGTGGTTCTGAGGAAGACCCCAATGGTAGAGTCTGAATTGAAGTACTGCTCTGTCACTCTGAACCTGAGATCGTGAGTGTGATGTTACTAAGTGGGAAAGGTAAATAAGCATCTTGCAGATCTATGGATGCCAGAAAAAACCTTTCTGCGATTCCCTGATTGATTGACAAGGTTTCCACCTTGTAGGGTTTGCTGCAGACCAACCTATTCAAGAATTTGAGAACTAGGACTGGCCTGAATCCCTGTTTTTGTTTTGGCACGATGAGAAATAGGAACTAGCTCATTTGCAGTAATCCCATAATGGCCTGTAGCGTTGCCGGTCTTTCAGATGGGTTGCCAGTGATGGTGGAGGGCACCACATGAGGTAGTGAGGGCTTGTATTAGGTGCTGATAATGTCTTTGACACCTCCGTCCAATTTAGTTTGGGCCCATTCCTCGAATTTGTAGAAACCTGGTCCCTACTAGGGGATGTGCCCGTATAGCATGTTCTTCTTCCCGGAGAAATTAGTATTTCTCGCTCCTAAGCTGGTCTCCGGGCTTCCTTACTCCTGTGCTGTACCTCCTGATGATGATCCACAGGTAGGAATCTGACCTCTGCAGCAGGGGAACATCCAGCCCTCCACTTTCTGTTCTCAGTTTACTTCTTGCCTTGCAAAGAGCAGGTACTCTGCAGCAGAGCTCTGTCACTGGGGTGACAGGGCTGAAGACTTCAGGACTAAGTTTGGATATTTTTTCCTTATTGGACATGCTGATACAGCAGGAATGGGTGGATCAAGAGGCAAAGCTCTCTCTCTGATCTTCGGGGGGTCCAGTCTCAACCATGCATGCTGGACAGACTGGCCCCTCTCAGTGACCCTTAATGATGGTCTCTCTGCTGTTTTCTCTCTAAGGACTTTCATGATAACGCTGCACTTAGGGAGTCCTGGTCTCAGCTGTGCATGCTGGACAGACGAGCCCCTTTTCAGCTGGTCTCCCGCGCTGCTGCAGGCTCAGCCGGCATTCCTAACAGACTGGCATGCCATTTTATTTCTCCCGCGCTAAAAGCCTCCCAAGCTAACAGACTTAGCGGCGCTGCTCTTCCTCCTCCGATCCCTGCGATCGATACCAGTGCCGCCGCAGTCGATACCAGAGCACATGAACCACAGTGGAGATCACCGCACAATAGCACTTCGGCGGAAAGTCCTTGTGCTCTCATTCTACAGTCGAGCCCCTCGGGCTCCCAGCAGCTGGCGACGCCACTAGCGGGCAGACGCACACTTTGTCAGCGAGCCCACAGGGTGACTTAAGGCTTGTCAACTGAGACCGTTCCTGCTACTCAGGTCATCGGCTCCCCTACTCTGGCGGCAGTGTGCTCAGGCTACAGACAAGCTCCTTGGACGCTCAACGCGTCGACGGAGGCCTCCTTGCATTAGCAGCTTTGCTTTCACACATCTGTCTGCCCAGACCATCGACCAGCTCCTGGGGCTCTTAGCTTATAGATGGGGGCCTCATTCAACTTGCGTCCTACTAAACAGCACAGCCTGTCAACGAGCACTGGTGTCAAATGTTCGCCTACAGAGACCATTACCAGGAGCGAAGGAGGAGGCTTCCACAGATAATTAACGGCAAGCACTCCCTACATCTTCAGCGGCGATGGCTGCGGGATAGAACCTCGGGGGACCCCACCCCCTCAATAAAGGGTCATCCATCTTGGGCAGTATTGATTACAAAGGTCTGGTGCACCATCTTGGCCAATACTGATTGCTAAGGTCTGCAAACCAGGGGTCCTGGTGACCTCACACTGGAGTTTAATTCTTTGCTCTCAAACACCTTTCGGTTCTGAGAACCAGTCCACAAGCGGGCCAGACCACAAATGAAAATCAGTTTCTAGACGAGGATCCTATCCCCTAGCACTTGGACTACCAGATCTCATGCATTATGGGACTGGCATGGGGTGTCCGCCAGCAACAAGGGTCCACATACCCCCCAGTGTATCCTAGGATAAGCCTGGCAGCATCCTGCCTGGACCCACCACAGTTGCCATCCTGCGCTGCTCTCTATGTTTATAATCTAAAAGGCATCAACCTCCACGTTCACCCAGGTTTGGTAAAATATTCAACAACTGGACCAGGCCACCACAGAGTGGGCTCTCTGGGTTTGAACTCTGAGCCCCTCAGTCAGGCAAGTGGGGGTATCTCTAATACAGACCGTTCAGGCGTCCGCAACATCACTCATGGCCGTGACGGCCAGTCCCTTCATGTTCCAATTTAAAAAAAAAAAAAAAATTGCGGCCAGGCAGCTACTTACTACCATTAAGGCTATCCTCTGAGATGGTCTTTGGACGGGAATGGAGAAGCTCTGAGACACATTTAGTCCTCCACGCCTCTCTTAAAGCAATTGCGAACAACCTATTCTCAACACCACTGACATGGCATTCCAGCGTGCTGATGAACCGCATATAAGCAAGCCCAGCCAGCCTGTTTTTCTGCAGGAGCCGTAATACCTTGGGCCACTATTCCGGCATTCCAGCGTGCTGACAAGCCAGATGTAGATGAACCCACCCCGCAACAGCCTCAGAGCGGGACTATTCTTGGCATTTTCAGCAAATATCTCAAAGGAGGCTGCCAGTCGCGCAGCAAGGGCCATGCTTTAATTCTCCTCGCCTCGACATACTTTAGGCTGCAGGCGGACAGGTCGCTAAGGCTGCAGGCATGGCTGGCGGACGGGTCGCCCAAAGCTCCCTTGGCGAATGTCTCTAACAAGGGAGAGCTTTTGTACGGATAGTCTTTAATGGAGGTAATAAAAGATTCCAGAGAAGAGCCGGAAACTTTACCACAATTAAGGTGCACGTACAGACCCTGGACTTAGGGATCCAGTCAGAGTATTCAAGCCCATGCATACTCGGAGGGTAAACTAAATCTGCCTTGGCATTTTCATTAGCAGCAGACCCTTCAAGGTGGAAACCTTGTCATGAGTAATCAGGGGGTTGCAAAAAGGGGATTTTTTCCGGTACCCTTAAATCTGCAAGACGCCTATTGGCATGTTCACATGTAGTAATGACGCACGCACGCACTATCCCAGATTCAGAGTGGGAGAGCAGTACTTCCAATTCAAACTCTACCATTATGGTCTTCTCACAGCTCAACCAGGCATTACTGGCAGTGGCAGAGGTAGTCAGGTCCCCCATGGCACATGGTTTTCCCAGCAGCTGGAGAAAGAGCTCCCTAATTCCAAACCAGACCTTGATCCTCATGGGGGACTCATGTCATGACGCAAGGTTTTTCTCCCTTCGAAGCCTAGATTTTGGGATCTATAATGGGTCATCAAGCAGTTTTGCAAGCTCCTCCGCTACCTGCTAAGATTGACTAAGCCCTTCCTTCAGGGACTGTCCCAGAGGTTAGAGGTCATGAAGGGCCACCAGTTAGGCCATCCGCACTAAGTCGGAATCACGTTCAGTGCAAGCCTCAGGAGCTGGGAAGGACTCACCTGCATCAGCTGTTGGCACCGGGCAGGTGATCGCTGTTGGACACAAGGTACGGTATAAGCGTTTCTGAGGGGGAGAGCAGTAGGCCATGCCCAGAGACACGTTGAACAGCAATTCCTCAATCCGGCTACTGATAATCCGACACCGCTGACATACACAGACCACCAGGACGAAGCGAGAAGCTCAAAGATGCTAAAAGAACCTCTTCTTTTTCAGTGGGTTGAGCACCACCGAGCGATGTTTGTATCTGGACAGGAAAATGTCGTCATAGCAGAACGACTTAGTCGCAAAGTGGGCTGACCAAGGGATCGCAGCTGAAGGATGGTGCCTCCCACATTCAGACAGAATAGTGGGGCAGTACTCGAATAGATCTTTTTGCCTGCAGGCAGAACTCCAAGGTAAAACAATTCCGTTACCTGGCCAAGAACGAACCAGCGGTAGCTCAGGACACCTTTTCCCCATGAACTGTATTTGTTCGGTCTCCTGTATGCCTTCCTCTAATACCACCTCTATCAAGAGTCCTCCACAAAGTGGCATTGGACAGGACAGTCATGATTCTAGCCTGTCCTTTATGGCTTTTTCCGCACTTGGCTGTTTCTCGTTCATTAGTCAGGGCGACCACCTCGAGCATTCGGGTTCAGCCATGGCAATTTTCCATCAACGTCCAGTTCTGCACCCCATTTTAGCAACTGGTCTCTCTCTGGACTGGGAAAGTGAGTGGAAAAACTTCAAGAGGCTGTGAGGTACAGCTGCTGGTGTTGACATGATGGAGAACTCGTATGTCTTTTCTTCCTCAAACTGCGTTATAGAATCTGGAGAAAATGTTGGTTCTGGCTTCATTATAGGCACATACAGAACAACAATATAATCCCCGTACTAATGCAGTTCCTTTAAGACAGATGGACAAAGGACTGCAACCAGCCACCTTACAAATTAGAGTTTCTGCACTGGGGGCACTTATGTCTGGTACTGCTTCAGGCAACAGCATTAAAACATCTTCAGTCCACCAAGGCTATCACCTTGGAGTCTTAATATGGTTCTCAAGGCCGTGACCAAGGCCCCCTTTAGACCCTCTCAAGCCATTCATCATGCATCTCAAAATAAAGGTCGCCCCCCCCCTTTTTTTTCTCAAACTATTACTCCCGCTAGGAGTTTCAGCAAACTAAAAGCGTTGCTGGCCCAAGAGCTGTACACTCGTTCATCAGGCTAGAACAGCTGCTCCAATTTTTGTTTGCCAAAGTTATGGTCCTCTATTACAATCAAGGGTTCATTTTTCTTTCTTTCTGTCTACTCTCTAAAAGCAACAAGGACGGAAAATGCCATACACTAGACCTGGGAAAAGGGAGAAAAATGGACATTAAGAGAGAGGAAGTTATTCGCAGAACTTCAACTGTGTTCATACCAGCTAAAGGGAAAAAGTTTGGGGCAGCAAGGATTCAATAGACTTTATAGCCAAATGGATTCTATCCGTCACCTCTATGGCATAGGATCAGGCCAGAGTACCTTGCCTGGCCCTGTGAGAATCCATGGCCCCCTTCGTGGGAGTAATTCAGAGAAGCATCAACAGCACACTCACTCTGAGTGGCCTTTTGATCATCCATTCACACTCTTAAAAAAACAAAAGATTCTCACTGGAAGTGAGGTCCTCGGCTGGGGCATCCTTTGGCCGTAGGGTGTTTCAAGCGGTGGTGAACCCTTAAGGGCTCTTGACATTCTTCCCACCCGGGACATCTGGGGACGTACTGCTTTTGTATATCCCAGGAGTAAGGAAGCCCGGAGACCAGCTTAGGGGAGAGAAATCAAAATATAAATACCTGTAAATTTTCTTTTTCCGGCTGTTCTCCGGGCTTCAGAGTCCCTCCCAGAATGTATATACTTGGCTGGCCTCACAGCCATATATGCCTTAAAATTCTTGTTTTTTGGTTCCTAAGTTCTTGTAGTATTACCACATCAGACTGCTTTAAGAAGAACTGAGGAGAACAGGAAGTGGAGGGCTGGATGTCCCCCTGCTGCAGAGGTTTGATTCCTGCCTGTGGATCATCAGGAGATACAGCCCAGGAGTAAGGAAGCCCGGAGACCAGCCATCAGAGAGAAAAAATTTACAGGTATTTAAATTTTGATTTTGATCCTTATTGTAACATGGATAAAGCAAAAAGCGTCTGGGGCCTGAGGATGAAGACTGGCCCCTGCCTCTTGATGTGGGATGTGCACCTTGGCATTTCCTCGTAATCCCTCACTACCTCCTTGAGGGCTGAGCCAAACAGGAGATTACCTACACTGGGTGAGTTAACCGACTGGCTCTTGTAGAGGCGGTTGCTTGCAAGACCCAAAGCCAGGGGCTGCATCGAGCTGAAGTTGGATACGTGGTCCGCACCTGACCACCTCCCCAAGAACAGTAGCTGATGAAGAATAGGTCTGTTCCTCTCTGGGGCACTTACAGGCAAATAAAAGGCTAAAATTGGGATCCCAGCAGAGGTTTCTTTGGTAGTCTGCCTGAGACGATGTTGATGCTTGGAGGACCCAGTTGAGAGAGGCATCCACATCTTTATGCACTGGGTCTCTGAGAGAAGCCCCTCCTTTGGCTGGGATGTCCAACTTCTTGGTCAGGTTTGAAATTGGAGGGTCGTTGCTAGGGCAGTCTAATCACTTTTTAGATTGCTTCTTGTCAGATTTGAGAAGCGTAGAAATCTTCCAGGCCACCGGATAGGTGCCTTCTGGACTTTGCCATTCCTCCATAGCAAGTCTCCAGTGGCTGGGGAAATATTGAATGGTGAGGCCGATTTGGTTGCAGCTGTAAGGAGAAAACCTGTTTCGGCTAGGTGGGAGCCTCCGAGGAAGGTCCAAAGTGATTCCTGGATACATTTTTTTAAATACATTGCAAAAAGGACTGAGGGCCTCCAGGCCAAAGATTCTGAGCAGTTAGTATTAGGGAACTCTTTCTCCTCGATAGTCTGAAAATAAGCGACATGAACTGAAGACTGAGGAATCCGGGTGGACGTTCCCTGCGACGCTAATGAGAGGACTACTGCTCCTCTTCGAATGAGGACGGGGCTTTCCTTTGCCGCCTTGTGCGGTCTCCCATCTGGTGACCCCGGAGGTTGCCTGTGAGGAATGCTGGGTCCAGGGCAAAGGCCCTGATTTACCTGTCAGAGGCTTAGAGCCAGAGAGGACCAGTCTGAGTCGAGGCAGGGGCCACCTCCTTTGAGCCCTGGACATTCGCAAATGCTGCCTTCTTACTTCTTGGGCAAGCCAGCCCAGCAAAAGGATTAGAAGTGGGGGTGAATCCTTGCTGGCATGTTTTTGCCCCTGGAAGGCTTGACGGACCTGTTCCCCCTTTTAAATAGTGTACCCCCTCCCCCTGGGGTTTGAAGTGGCATGAAATGCTGTTGGCCCTTTAAGGGCAAAACTCTGCGTGTATTGCTGCTAACCAGTACTGATACTGAAAAAAATCCATTTTATCCCTTGATGTTGTTTGGGGGGTGGCTGAACTCCGTTGGTCCCTTTTAAGGGAGGGGGGATCCAAGTGCTGTGCCCTTAATTCAGTAGGGATGCATGCTCATTGTGCAGTCCTAAGCGCTGTGCTCTGTGATCTGCAGGAGTGCCCCTACAGTGCTACTGTCTGTCCTAAGCGCTCCTCGATGGGGGAGTCCTTCCAGCCCAGCCGACGACTGGGACCACTGCTGAATGTGTCTGAGTGGCCTGGCACTCCCCTCAGCACTCTTTGTCGTGCTACAGCCTGGTGCTGTCCTCAGTGCTTGTCGACGAGAGGCCGTGTGCTCTCCTCCACTCTCGATGAGAGAGCTGACAGCCCAGGAGCAACTTGACAAGCTGCCTGAATCTGCATGTAGGAGCTGCGCATCAACAAGTGGCTATTTTCCCCAAGCCGCTCATCGCTGGATAGGCACTCGTCCTCGGGGAAGCACTCCAGTGCTTAACTTTGGGGCCCCTCTAGCCTTGCGACTTGTTGCCTGAATCTGTGTCGCGGAGCTGCACATCGAGCGGCTGATAATTTCCCCAAGCTGCTTGTCGCGAAGCAGAGACTGAACCCCAAAAAACACTCCAGTGCTGAAATTAGGGGTCCCCCTAGCCTTGAGGCTTACAAACGTCCATTGTGGGGAGCCCAAAATCGTGGGAAAAACTGGTGAGCCGCTGATAGGTGGGGCCAGTCTGTGCAGCTTGCACGGCTGAGTCTGGGTCCCGCCATGGAGCATTTCCAAATCGCTCCTAGTAATCCAAGAAATACGCTTGCTGCACATGTAGAATAAAAATGTATAACTTAGTCTCTTCAGCCCTGCCATGTGTGACAGGGCTCTGCTGCAGAGTACCTGCTTCACTGAAGGCAGGAAGTAAACTGAGGGAGACAGGAAGTGGAGGGCTAGATTTCCCCTGCTGCAGAGGTCTGATTCCTGCCTGCCTATTGGTATGGGGAGGTACAGCCCAGGAGTAAGGAAGCCTTAGGAGAGATCAGCTTAGGAGAGAGAAAAATATGACTGTATAGAAAGATTATTTGCACATCGTATGTATTGGGGACTAAAAGAATGAGTTTGTGCTTCAACACAGAATGTTGTATGGCATTAACATTTGTTCAGAAATATCTAAAAACTGCTTTGATTTGAAACCTGGGGTCTGATATTCAAAGAGGCTCAAAGCCCAGCACAGAAATTTGTGCTGTGCCTTGTGCCTGCCCAGGTGCCCAAAAATGCTGTATTCAATGGAATAATGCACTGGTACTATTCAACTGAATATAGGGCTGCTGTCCCAGCATTAAGCCACTTAGCGCTGGTCAGTGATGACTCTCGAAATAGGATGCCACAATGGCTTGCTTGCCCCTGTGCTAAATTTCTGATATTCCAACGGATCCATGCAAATAAGCCCATTGGACAAGCAAGGCGCTAAGGGGCATTTGTATGCCTATGAGGCTCATTTGCATGGGAAGCGAGGCTGGATTGTGTGGCTGTGAACCCCCAGTTGCCCAGTCCCAGAGAGCTATCCTGGTGCTAGTGTACCCCCGGCTGATTGCTCGCCAGTGTTTCCTGGTGTCCCACCGCACCCATACCCATGAGTTATGCCATAGTACCTGGTTTTCAGTGGTTTCACCTCCCATACCTATCCCTGTATAAAACACCATTCCCTGGTGTCTAGCAAACACCCCCCTCATCCCGATCCTCTGCATCATAAACTGCAGCCATTCCCTTTTTTGTTAGACCCCCACCCCCCAATCCTGACCCCCCCCAGCCTGCGACCGGCAGAGCTCTTTGCTCTCCACCACAGCTGTCCACTGACTGAGCTGTCAGTGAGTGTGTACTGTAAATGTACACATCAGGCATGCGTCTGGGTGGTGGGAGGGACCACTTGACCCAGGGACATGTTTTCTTATATATGGTAGTGGGATCGGAGGGAGGGGGCACCACTAGACACGAGGGACTACTGTGTTGGGGGGGTGGCGCACTTCCTACGCTGACCCACTAGGGTTGCACATGAGTAAGTCATGGTTTGGGTCGGCAGTATTTGCACAGAAAGTGGACTGTGTAAAATACCCTTGCAATGCACAAAAACTCTGAATATTGGACTGCTTCAATATTCAGGTCCCAGCTCCTCAATTTTCATAGCGCACACACCCTCCCCACTCCAGTCTGCCTGTGCGCAAACCCTGTCTGCTTGCGCTAGCCAGGCTTTTGAGTATAGAGCACCCACGTAAAACCCGATTTGCATGTGCAAACATTTGAATATCTGGCCCCTGAAGTTTTTGGGACACCGGGGACCATTTGCCTTGAGGCATTGTGTAGGGAGGAGTCTATCAGAATGCTGGAGATGCTTGGCATAGTGGGGTGAGGGGGAAGGTGATGTGTTACCGAATGCCAGGTACTGCTCGGCACTGGTACCGAGTGAGGGAGGAGATACCACTGGATGCCTGGGAATTATTGTTCTCTCTCCTAAGCTGGTCTCCGGGCTTCTACAGATGGACTGTACCTTCTGATGCAAATACAGGCAGGAATTGGACTGCCTCCACTTCTGTCATCTCCAGTTTACTTCTTGCCTCCCTAGTGGCAGGTACTCTGCAACTGAGCTCTGTCACTGTTGTGGCAGGGCCGAAGACATCAAACTGTACCTGTCACCAGGGAGGCAGGAAGTAAACTGCAGATGACAGGAAGTGGATGGATGGATATCCAGGCTGTCAGAGTTCTGATTCCTGCCTGTATTTGCATCAGGAGGTACAGCCCATCTGTAGAAGTCCAGAGACCAGCTGTCTAAAAAGAAAATGTAAAGGTATTTAAATTTTGTTTTTTGATCCGGGGTGAGGGAGGTGGGTGACATTGAACACCAGGGGCTACTTTGCACAGGTTGTAGTCGGGGGTGGTGTGGTACTGCAGGAATTGCTTTGATACTTTAGTTGTTGCTTCTCTGGCATTGTAAGTTGCATTTGATGAGTATCCCTTTAAAAAAGTAAGGACATATATTGCCAAAACAACTGCTTAGACATCATTTTTGGGGGGGGGGGTGCACAAAGCCTCACACATAACGATGTTAGGGTTAAAACATGCGCTGGCTGTTGGTGACTTTGTGGTGTGGGGTTACTTGCGGTTTAAATGATTGCTTGACACGGCCTTGGCATCACCTAACTGGTAATTTTTATAGCATCAGTGCAGTGAAAAATGTCTACAAAAAAAACTAGTTTGTCAATTTATTTTATTTTAATAGGAATATTAGCATACATGAGATATACTTTAGGCCCTGTAAACCATTACCAGTCTGGTAAACCATTACTGCTACCTCCAAAAACGGTTCGCGTCCACACTGGTAACGGTTTAACAGGTGTTAAAACCGATATCAAGACCTGTAAGGATGTGGTCTTTAGGTCGGAATGGGTATCATTCTGGAACCTGTAACGTTATAGTTGCATGTATGGACACGTGACCGTTTGGACCCTCCATTCACAGGGTCTTCCAAATGGATTAAGACTGGAAGAAATAAAGTGTAATATGGATGGTCTGTGACGTTTTTAAAAATGTTACTACCAGAATGTGGACGATCCAAAATGGTAAGGGTGGTAAAGTTTTTAAAACGTTACTACAGACAGTGCTGTAGTGTGGACAGGGCCTTTGGTACCACCTATGTTAGGCATCATGAGTTTTATTTTCTTTGTGCGATCCTAATCGTTACCGGGTCTACTATGTTTTTTTTCTAAGCCAGATGTTGAGGCTGTCTATTTCATGTGAAAATTGAAACGTTTGTAAACTGTTTACATTTTAGTGGAACTAGAAAATGTTACCTCCAAACAAAACCTGGAAGATACTTGCAATCTTTTATAATATTTACCAAAAAAAAAGAGTAAGGTCACATTTTTGTCCAGTATTGTTGCACTGCTTTAAACAAAGGCACAAAGGGAGTAATGTGCTTAGACTTGAGAAACTGTGAAATTTGGGCAGATTACTTTATTACTTATCTCCAGATAAACTGAATGGTGTTTATAATCCTAAAATTGGTGTCCTGGGTCTCACATTTTGTAAGAATGTCTTTTTTTTCCTTCCTTCGGACTTGTTTGTTTTTGAGAGATTTTAATTACATTGGATTGGAGACACTGATACTTTAAAAAAAAAAAAAAAAAAAAGTTGCTGCAGGATGTAAACAGTTAAACATTCAATCTTATTGAACTTTAAATCTTTCACACATTATGAATGTTTTTTGGGTTTTAGATAGGAGGGAGAATTAGTGAGGTGTACTGGTTTTTACTGGTCTCACTGAGTGACCACTGTTTATTCTACAGTGTGGCATTTGACATAATGGATATTCTCCCTATGATCAAATTTTGGGATTTTAAGATTTCATCTTTTAAACTGAATTATCTTATTGATTTGTTTGACCTTAATTTGATACTTGATATATATTTGGTTTTGGACTACTTTCTTGGCAAGGTGACTGTGAAAAAACATGCTTCACTTGCAAAAAGAAGGATTAGCGGTAGAGAAACAAAATGTATCACTGGCGTACTCAGGATTGATTTTTTTTTTTTTCAGCAGCAGTGCAACCAGCACATATGAAAAATAAAATTATTTTACTTGACTGGTGTGTGGTATTCATTCAGGTTGTTGGATATGGTACTTGTTTTCATGTTAATTTTATTCGTGTGTGTGTGTGTGTGTGTGTGTTTATATTTGCACAAATTCAATGACCGCCCGCCATGTTTGTTGTCCCAGCTTGTACCCCCACAATGCCCCTGTTTGCATGCAATGTTTTATGGAGTGTGCTGGCTTTGGAGTACCTCACGGGCAGTGTTTTGTTTCGGCGCTCTGGGCACTTCAGTAATTTAACCTGCCATTACTGAGTGAGTTTTGCCAAATTACAATTCTTCTGCTGGTGTAAGTGCTTGGCTGCAAACTACATACAGTATGCTGGCCAAGTTTGGAAACATTAGTTTTTTCTTTGGGGGTGGCTGCTTTTATCCTTCTAGGATGCAGCAGTCAGACTTGGAACGCGCCCGAGATGGTATAGTAGGACAATATTATAATGTAAAGAATTAGAAACATAGAAACAGACTTTGACGGCAGATAAGGACCGCTTGGCACATCTAGTCTGCCCATTTCTCTACCTACAGGATAGGCCGCAGATCCTAGTTAACCAACAGCCTATTTCTTCCTACCCCCCCCCACAAGAATTGCCTTATGTCTGTCCTATGCATTCTTGAATTCTCCCACAGTTTTAGACCCCACAACCTCCTCAAGAAGGCTGTTCCATGCATCCACTACCCTCTCTGTGAAATAATGCTTCCTCACATTGCCCCTGAACCGCCCTCCTATCTTTAAATTGTGTCCCCTTGTTCTTGCACGTCTCTTTCTGAAAGATGCTACCCTCTTGGACTTTGTTGATTCCACTGAGGTACATAAAAGTTTCATGTCCCCCCCCCCCCTTCTTTCCTCAAGTGTATACATATTAAGCTCCTTTAGTCTCTCCTCATACGGCTTCTCTTGCAGACCCTGCACCATTTTAGTTGCCCTCCTGTGGACTACCTCTATCCTGTCTATGTCCTTGCGGAGATGGAGTCTCCAGAACTGGACACAGTACTCCAGATGGGGTCTCACCAACTGTCTGTACAGAGGGATAACAACTTCCTGTTTTCTGCTGCTGTCTATCTCCTGCCTGTCACATGGCTCCAGGAAGGACCTCCCAGAAGTGATGAGCCTGGAGACCAGCAGTCTGAGAGAGAAACTTTACAAGCATTTAAATTTCTATTTTTTTGGTGCTCAACCAGGATTCTAGCTTGTGGAAACTGTCGAGCAGTTGGGAGGTGATGGTCTACTGGTCCATGCCAGAGGCAGAAATTAGGGCATCATCTGCATAGAGTACGATGTGAGCTGGGCAGGCTGAGGGTAGGGTATTGATATAGAGACTGGAGAGGAGAGGCCCTAAGATTGATCCTTGAGGGGCTCCAGTGCTTATCTCCCTGGGAGATGATAGTGAGTCTACAGTTTTTCACGTGCAGAGTGCGCTTAGTGAGGTTAGTGTAGCCTAGAAAAATCATTTTGAAACGTTTTGCAGTTTGGACAGTTTGGATTTTGCAAAGGCATTTAATAAAGTGTCACGCAAAAAAATATTAAACTGTTTATCAGATATTGATATGGACTGTAGAGTATGCCAGTGTATCCGGGTATGGCTGACAGGACCCAGAGAGTGTGTATAAATGGGTATTTTTCTGAGATCCCGGGGGGGGGGGTCCTCGGGGGTCGGTCCTGGGGCCGGTGCCATTTACAGTTTTCATTGCACAGGTGGGTAAGGGGGCTCAAAATTGGGTAAGCAAGTATGCTGATGATACAAAGCTTGCTGGCCTGGTAACAGTGTCTGCAGGGGCGGCAACAATTCAAAGATTTGGATGACACCCACAAATGGGCCATTCAAAGGGGAATGAGTTTTAACATAAATAAACGCTGTGAGATCCATATGGGAAATAGAAATTTGAAATATAAATATAAGATAAATGGGCATACCTTAAGCAAGTCAGAAGTGGAAAGGGACTTGGGTATATGGGTGGATCAGAAACTGAAATACCAGGCTGTGTGACAGTCGGATAATAAAGGCAAATAGGGTTTTATGGACTATAAAGAAGAACTTTAGAAGTAGGAAGGAGGCAGTGATCATGCCTTTGTACAGGGCATATGCAGGACGTATTCTAGATTATGGGGACCCATAAGTGGGGGGGGGGGGCAGTGGCAGGATTAGAGAGGGTACAGAGGAGGGCCACCAGGATGGTGCATGGTGTGCAGGATAGATCTTATAAGCATAGACTGGCTTATCTAAGGCTAATGTCACTGGAGACTAGAAGAGAGTGAGAGGGGACTTGATGCTGTGTTATGATATAATGCAAGATGATTGCATATTAAATCTACAGTTTAAAAATGATAAACTGGGCACAAGAGGACACCAATCTTCAACTAAGACATAAGGTGCAACTCAAGTAGACAGATGGCATTCTTCACACAGTGTGGTGGTTCCATGGAATGGGTTACCTGAGGAAGTTGTATATGCGGTAAACAAGCCTCAGTTCAAAAGAAATTTGGATGCCTATATCTTAAAGGGCCATAAACTGACCTATTATGGATGAAAGGAAGGGAGCACGTATGGGTCCCAAGGGCCCCCTAAGCTCCTCACCACTTTGTATGAAACAAAAAAAGTAAGACAGTTCACTATCGTCAGCAGCATCGCTGGTCATATTAACAATCCAGCTTCCTTGTACTGCTGCTTTGGGCTGTAAAGCCTTTTCCTTCTCCGTCCCCACCTTATGGAATAGGCTCCCTATATTGCTCCGCTCAACCAACTCTCACCCCACCTTCAGAACCCACCTCAAAGCTTGGTTGCTGTCGGAAATGAGATGCGTATGCTCATCAGGGTAACGAGTGCATCCCCCTCCCCTGTACCGATGTCATACCCTTCCTGGAGACCAGATTGCTTTGCTGTGCTGCTTTTAGAGACTGCTCCATACTGTCTCTTGGAGCTCTGTGCGAGTGGCAAACAGCTGATACCTACCACCAGGGTGTGAAATTCCTATACCTTAGGTGCCCCAGGGCAGGCACTTTTACCTCTGGACACCTAACTGCTGGTTTGTACCTGCCCACTGGGGCACCTAAGGTATTTTATGGTGCAGAGCTCCGTTTTCCGTTTTTTCGTTTTTTTTTTTCCCCTACCCTAGTGGATTTTTTTTTATTTTCAGAAGGGCGGGGGGAGCCTTTGGAGGAGTGAAGGCGCCAATCACGAGTGTGCCTTTGTAACTGTCAGCTGACACAGTAATGAAACGCCCTGATTTGACTGACACAGTCATCAGCCAGCCGCCTGCCTAGGTCCGTCGATCGTCGCTGCACCAGCGTGAACCAATTGGAGTGACTGTGTTTCGGAGTTCGCCCGCCCCCTTAACTTGCCGTTATGCTGGAATGCAGCTCAGCGCGCCATTCTGTCAACGATTTAGGAGACAGAGGTCCGTGCTGAGTGCAGTAGCTGTAGACTGCAAGTTTGCTGCTGTAATTGGCATTTCTATAAAAAAAAAAAAAAGACCCAAAAGCTCTTTTAAGAGCTCTCTTTAGTACAGTCAGAGAAGTGGAGGTGTGGAGCGTTTATAGGCAGGGAGTGGGACTTGGGAGTGAGAGAGGAGGCAGAGGGTGAGCGTCTGTAAGGTCTTGGAGGAAATCGGGAATCGTTAAAGAGGGAGACAAAAGAATAGAAGCAGACTCAGTAAAGTCAAGAACAGGACTTTTTAAAGTCTGCAGACAGTGCTCAGTTTTCAGCATTGCAGTCTACTAAGTTGAACCTGTGGGGAGCTATTCAAATTAGATAAAGCCATCCAGCTACTGCCTGATACTACTTCTGCTTGGGTGTGTTAATTTAAAGCAGGAGAGGCAGATAGTAGGAAAAAAAACAGAACCAACTGCAGCAAAGAGGAGGGGGACCTATTCTGTGATCTCTGCAGCCACAGTTGCTGTCAGCTAAACTTGCTAAGTTTGCAGGGGGAACTGAATTTAAAACCTATAATAAACTATCTCTATCTAACTGAAGCTAACTATTAAAGATCAGCAGCCTATACTGATACAGACAGTTCACTGCTCGAAGTACTAAATCCTGTGTGAGGACTAGCAGCAAGTCAGTAGTCAACTCATCACTAGTGTGTCTATATTCAGTTACTGGCTGGGAAGGGAACTGAATTGAGGCAAAGAAAAAAAAAAAACTCTACCTAACTAAACCATATAAAAAAAAAAAAGCTCATTATAGTTTTACAAACTTAGTGTGTTAAAAGAATCTCTTAACAAGCTTTAATAAGCTTGTATGCTGTGTATTGCATAAAATCTAATGGGGAATACATAAGGAATTGTTGGATTCTAAAAGCGTTTATTAAAAGCTACTTGGACCACCTAAAATAATCTGTGGTGGAGTACCTAAACTCTAAATACAAAGGGATCTGCAAACTAAGAAAATCTAATTAAAAGTAATTGTTAATTAAAGTTCTAAAAGCTTTTGTGAACTTGGTGGAACACCTAAAATTTAGGGGGATCTACTATTATTCTACTAGCTAAAGCTACTTTAGGTGAAGTTGACTATCTCAGTCAAATCTAAATACTGTTATTAAAAAAACTTTCATTGGACTTAATATCTAAAATCTGTATGATTATAAAAATCTCTAGCTTTTACAGGCTACAGTACACTGTCTGTGGACTATCTAAAATCTGAATACCTGAGGCTGTTATAATACCTGTTATAATAAATAATCAGACAACACACAGTCAGGTTTTCTTAAGTTTATTATAAAAATAAAGACAAGACACACTTTTTTCCTTATTGCATTTATTAATACTGAGTAATACAAATAAAAATTCTTAAAATCAGTATTCACAAATTCAACTCTGAACAGCCAGGCAGACACCATGAGTCTTTTTAAATTTGGATTTAAGAGAAAGCGTTCTGATGAGACTGCGGGAGCTGACTCGGATTCCCTAACACAAAGTGCTAGTACCACTACAGGCACAGCTATAACCCCACCATCTCCTTGCCCAGACAGTGAAACTGTTGTGACCACTGAAGTTTCCTCAAGTGCTACTGCTTGTACTGAAAGCCAAGTTAAGGCCTGGAAGTTAGAAAATTTCAGGAATCCTGGAAAAAGGGCAGGAAGTGCTTACGATGACACAGATAAATGTGCCATGTTCTGTACATGGTGTCAGAGTTATGATAAAAGCCAAAGCAAAAATAATTTCAGAACTGGATGCAGTACTTTTAGAGTACACATTATCTCAGCACATGAAGTGTCCATAGCACACAAAAATGCTGAGATGGCATACATTGCAAATAAAACAAAAGTTGGAGAAAGACCAATAGAGAAATCCATACAATTCATGGAACAAAAAGAAATGGATCAGATTTGTAAATTGTTCTGTACTGCATATTACGTTGCTAGGACCGAAAGGCCTTTCAGGGATTTTCCTGGGTTGATAGATTTACAAAGAAGAAATCATGGGGGTGATGCTATGAGTCACAGTTACAGTAGTGACAAGCAATGCCGTGTCTTCATTCACTATATCGTCAAGATATTCAAAGCACTACAGCTAGTCTACTACAAGACAATGACTTCTTTTCTTGTTGATTCCTGCACAGATAAAAGTGTGACTGAGGAGGAGGGCATTTATGTATGTGTTTTTGAAAATGGCCTACCTGTAACAAGATTTCTTGCACTGAAACCAGTCAGTGTCCCTAATTCAGATAGCATTTTAAATACTGTGATTAATGCTTTAGAGGGTGAAGGTGGTTTAAAGGATGGTGGTTGAAAACATAAGCTGATAAGTGCGGCATCTGATGGTGCTGCTGTAATGTTGGGGAGCACTTCAGGTGTCCTTAGTCGAATAAAGCAAGATTTCCAGTGCCCACACCTCATTGACATACACTGCTGTGCACATCGTTTAGAGCTTGCTGTAAAGGATTCGTTCAGAGACTGTCCCTTTTACAAGTCATTAGAACAACTTCTGCTGAACATTTACTCGTTTTACCACAGGTCACCAAAAAGTTGGAAAGGCCTACAGGAAACGGGATCCCTTTTAAATATTAATGTGGTCAAACCAGTTAACACTGGTGGCACTAGGTGGCTTGCACACAGAAACGGGCCATTTCTGCCCTTGAAAGGAACTGGGCTGCATTAGTGCCTCACCTCGAACATGTGTCACTGACAAACAAGCAGGATCATGGCCAAAAAGCACTAGGAATACTTAAAGTGCTTAAGACTTTAAAATGTGTTATATACATGAACTTTCTGAAAGTGTTTTTTGGTTACTTATCTGCTCTTAGTCTGTGCTTTCAGCAAGAGGATGCCACTGTTGAAAAAGTTCACAGCAGAGTAGAAAGCACAATTCAAAAACTAAATGGTCTCTCGAATCGAGAAACTCTTCACCGCATAACACTTACATCTGTAAATGAGAACCTAATTCAGTACAACAGTGTTGACTTAACTAATGAAACTAGCAGGCACAGATCAGGTTCTCCTTCAGACATTGTAGAAGCCACAATTACAGAGATCAAAAAAATTCTTCAGAAAACGTCACAGCACATTGAATCTCGCTTTCAGTCCTTCACGACCAATAAAGTGCTACTAGCTGCAAGAGCTTTACATTTTCAGTCCTGGCCAACATCCACAGAGGCACTTCAAACATATGGAGATCAAGCAATTCAAACAATTGTTGATCACTATAAAGTGGTCCTAGAGTCTCGTGGAGTTGATGTTACTTTGGTACTGCTGGAGTGGCTAGACTTAAAAAAGCACGTACTCCACTTGCTGTCTGTTGAAAATTGTAAGTCTCTGAAATTGTGGCAGAAAGTGATTCTTGCGGATGTGCTGGATCAACAATTTCGAAATGTGCTGGCCATTGTCAGAATCATCCTCCTGATTCCTGTTCACACTGCTGCTGCAGAACGAGGCTTCTCTCTGATGGGAAGAATAAAAAATGACTGGAGGGTTGGATTACGCCCAGACACCCTACACGACCTAATGTCTATATCTCTGAATGGACCCCAACTTAGTGACTATAACCCTGAAGGTGCCATATCACTGTGGTGGAAAAATGGCAAAAGAAGGCCCACTACCAAAGCTTATGGCTCCAGAACACTGTCAGTGCATGCTGCTTCTGCCAGCCCTAGTGGTGGTGATGATGAAAACGAAAGCGCTTGGTCCAGTGAAGATGACGTGTAAAATTATGCAAACTAAGGGGCGGCATGTAAATAGTTTGTTGGGCATGTACATTTTCTTCTTACATGCCCAAGTGGGCAAGTACTTTTTTTCACGAATTTCATACCCTGCCTATCACCTACCAGAAAGGCAAACCAAAGCTAACCAACATACAGAAATAAATGAAGCAAAGACCATATGTATTGAACTGAAATTTATTTAATTTAAAACGAACGTCTTACACCTTGCATTACATTACGAGATTGCACAATACCAAAAAAGTAAACGGACTAATCAGACATCAGCTCATTTAGGTAACCTGTCCTAAATCAGGTTCGGTTTTGCGCTGTATTAGGAGTACTTTAGATCACTGGGGCGGCTGTGCCCCCCCCACACCCCCTGCACTTTTTGCATATTTGTGCATTGCTATTGTTTGTTTCTTCTGTGGGGGGCGCTCTGCCCCCCCCCACACCCCAGGGTTTATATGTACTACGTTTGGGTTCTGAGTGCTTTACTATTTGTTTCTTCTATGGGGGTACTCCCTTATTATTTTTTCTTACTTCTGTTTTGTTTTTCGGACAACTTGCCTTCCATGACCAGATCGGAAGAAGTGTAACTAAAAGTCATGTACCATATAACTTTTTGGTTTTCATGCGCAACTGGCCGTAATCTACCACCATCACTGAAAACTCTTATCCCAAAGCACTCTTACTTTACTGTTAAAAAATTTTCTTTGATACACTGTAGCCCTAGCCTCAGCTGCGTGCAACACAGACACCCATGCATACAAATTCTGTTAGTCTCCATTCTCATTGCTGTGGAAGCACTGTTTTTTGTTTATGAATCCAGTCAGTGGCATGTCAGATAACAGAGGATGGGCTGTGAGGGGGGGAGAAGGCTATAAGGACATTGTGAATGGGGCTTTTGTTTAATGGACGAGGCACTCTGTCCTCAGTCACAGTATTAGGCTTTGGTAAAAAGGGAACTGAACTTGCTGCGATGTCAAAATCCTTCAGTAATGTTACAGGAGTAACCTTCAGATTGTGCTTGAGGCTAAGGAGTTGATGAGTCGAAGTTCTTGATAGAGCTGGTTTCTCCACACATAGGCAGCAGAGCCAGGGGGGTCAGAGGGGTTGGCAGACCTCTACTTTTTGTAGCTTTGGGATAAGCCAATGCATACTTGCTTCCCCTCTCAGATTTCTGTCCGTGTTTATCCTGCATAGTTAGTTGTAGTGGAACTGTTGATAATCCTGGCATCTGTCCTGTAACTAGGAAGTAACTGAAAATGAGCCTCGGCTCAACTGACTGTATCTCCTACAAAAAAATTTTATTATACTCTGAGAAAAGAAAATTATTTTCCCACTACCCTGGGCTGAGATATGCATCACTCCCTTTTTGGCCTTTACAGTTTTGGCAAACCACCCACACCCACTCTTTGGTATGCTGCACAGCCATGCGTCCCCCACCCCTTATCCTTTATCTGCAGTGAGTTTTGAGTCCTGGACTTTAAAGGAAAGCAGCACAAAACAGTGGGGGCAATCACTAGGGTTACAAAAACGCATGTTTAAAACCACCTTAATGGTTTAAACTAAATTCGACTAACCTTTTCTCCAGATATTTAGCTTTTTAATCATGCTCCTTGAGGTGCCATGTTAAAAGTGCTGCTGCACCAGAACGCTGTGTGCCCCTGGCATCTTGTCCCAGAAGGTGCTACTGCGCATGACCGAACTCTGAGCTGCAGCTTTCATAATGATTTAAAGTACATTACATGGCTCCGTTTTCACCGGGAATTGGATGTAGAGGTTTAGTTAACATACCTCTACATGCCACAGTTTCTTTTTCACCCGGGTAGATGCGCCTCTCTCGTCATTTTAACGCGCCTTCTGGCACAGGACAGGATGCCAGGGGCACACTGTCTTCTTCCGGTGCGGCAGCACTTTTGACATGGCGCCTCAAGGAGCAAGATTAAAGAGCTAAATATCTGGAGAAAGGTTAGACGAATTTAGTTTAAACCATTAAGGTTGTTTTAAACCGGTGTTTTTGCAGCCCTGGTGATTGCCCCCACTGTTTTGTGCTGCTTTCCTTTAAGAAGTGCCAGAAAAGAAGAGGTGTTCTTTATCATTAATTTCTGTTACCCCCACCACTGTATAAAAGGCATTTCTGACATATCAGGCTCCGAGTATCCCTGTCACCTAGAAGTTAATTTGTATGGCATTTATTTTTTTCTCCTCTTATTGGAATGTTAGTTAAACCTGGCAGAGTGCAGTCACACGAGAGCTTGCTAGGATGTGTTCAGTCAGCTGAGTGGAGCCTGCTAGTCCTGACCGCATGTAAACTGTGCTGGGCCAGTGGTTATTATAAAGATTGTAGTAAACCGTGCAAGTGCTGAATTTGTATTTGATTTGGGGTGGGGAGAGGGGGTCAGATCACTGATGATGAGGTAAAGGCATTTTCATTACTCACAAAGGAGTTGATGGGCTCATTTAGACAGTTTATTGAACTGAAGTCCACAGTTCGGGACCTGCGTTAAATTATTGCTGTGCTGCTAATAGAAATCCAACACTGCATGGCTCTGCCAGGATTCAAATACAGACAGATCAGTGCAGTACATTTTGCACACTTTCTCAGTTGCTGAGGGATCCATTTCTTCTCTTTCGGGTTGTAAACTTGAGGATTTCAATAGGAGGCCACCTTTTCACCATTGGGATTAGTTTTTGCAGATGTGACCTCTTCCTGCTGCAGAACAAAGCCTGCCTGAAATGGCATCACTTTACAAAGCCTTTTAGTTCCCAGTTAGCTACTCTGTTAACAAAAGCTCCAGTGACAATTGCAGGGTTACCTAGAATGTTTGTAAATCCATTTCTTTTTACAGCTTTAAACAATTAGTCTGCATGTGTGGGGTGACACTTGTTTTGCAAAGTTGTGTATGCTTTATTTTAAACTGAAGAACATAATTTGCCTAGTTTTTAAAACTGTTTTATTGTGGGCAGTATTGGGTAAATCTGCACTATGATTTTTTTGTCTGGTTTCCTTTGCCTCCCAGACTGCAGTCTGATATAAGTTAAACAGTAATGAGAGGCTTTTCTGAGGGCCTGCATTGGTATTGTGGTAGGTTTTTGGACTGCTTCACTGGTAGGCTTTTGACAAAGAGATTGTTGAGCAATCTTCATCAGAAACAGAGAGCTACATCAGGGTTCCCTACTGTCTGAAAATACAGGGCGGTGGCAGTGGTGATTGGGTCAAAAGGTGCGTTATTTTTCTGGATCTCCTGTATGCACTGTACATGTGCATAAGTGGATTGTAAATAAAATATAGTGTGGTATCAAAATGGGGGTAGTAGAGCAGTAAAGGATGAAAATAATTTTGGAGGAATTTTAAAACAAAAAATCAGTAATGGATAAAAATATAGGGTAAAGAAATTGAGCGGTGGTGTTAAAATTAGAGTGGTGACCCACCACACTAAAACAGTGAATGGGGAACACTCTACATACACAACAAATAAAAAGGTGCATACAGTTTGGTTTTATTTAGCGTCTTACATTTATACAGCATACCAGAGCACTTTATAGTTATGAACAGTTGGAAACAGCCTTTCCATGCGCCTTGGTACTCGGAAAAGGACCGGTAGGTCCATCTAATCTGCTGTATTTACCCTGCCCATTCATTTGGTCAACTGTATCCCTCCCTCACCTATGCTTATTATGCCCATGTGCCTATCCTATGCATGTTTGAAGCTACCCACTGTCTTCACCCCATCACCTCTTATGGCAGGCTGTTTCAGGTAGGTAGGTAAAATTTATTTTTATACAGGTAATACATGTCATTTGGACATAATCCAGTTTACAAGACAGACCTGTGTAAATTCCTAACTAGTTACATAAAAATAAGTTCCATATTGAATACATATACTGTAAGTACAAACAGGTGTCTATATCCCTTTCTAACATACTAAAAGCCAGCAGAATAGGCCTAATGGTATGTCATGTTTGCTCAGTAGCCAGCCACCTAGCGGGTGCTTGCATTCCCACCCCCACCCCATCCGCTAAGGGTCCTCTTTGACTTCAGTTTCCCCTTGTACTTGTCCCACCCTTCTTGAAGCCCTCCACGGTGTCCTCCTTCACCAGCCTCCCGGGCAGTGCATTCCATGGCTCCACCACCATCTCAGTGAAGTAATGTCTCCTACATTCCCCCCTCTAATTTTCCCCCTCCAGCTTCCACTCGTGCCCCCTGGTTGTCCCCCCCCTTAGCCTGAACAGCTCTTGGTTCTGCCCTTAGCTATTCCTTTTACATTTTGAAGACCCCTATCATCGCCTCCCCGTCCCTCCTCTCTCTAGTGTGTACAGCTGACTCTTCCGGGTCTCTCCTCATAGGGCCTCCCCACCAATGCCCTGAATCATTGTGGTCGGCCTCCTCTGGACCTCCCCTCCACCAGTGCTATATCCTTCTTCAGATTAGGTCTTCAGAACTGTACACAGTACTCAAGTTGTGGCCTGACCAAGGCATTATACAGAGGGAGGATCACCTCCTTCCTCCTGGATGTTATCCCCTTGGCTATGCAGCCCAGTATCCTGTTTGCTTTGGCTGTGGTTCTTCTGCAGTTTTCAGTTATTCATTTTGATGTCTGCCACCACTCCTAGATTCCTCTCGCCCGATGTGGCTGCAGTGACACCCCCACCCCCCAGGTGTATACATGGCCGAGTTTCTGACCCCCAAATGTAGCACCTTACATTTCCCAGCATTAAACGTCAGTCCCCATCTCCTTGACCACCCCTCCAGGGTATCCAGGTCCCCTGGACTCGCTCTCTCGCTTCTTCATCTGCCAGTTCTCCCAGTTTTGAGTCATCCGCAAAGAGACTCTGCCTACTACTAACCCCACTTCCTATATCCAAGACATAGGCACTGAACAAGAGTGGTCCCGATACGGAACCTTGGGGGACCCCACTGATTACCTTCCTGTGGGGAGGAGACTATCCCACCGGCCATTACCCTCTATATTCGTCCCGTAAGCCAATTTTCTACCCACTTGAGTAACTTGCCCTCCCACCTCCCAGCTTTATCAGATCAATATGGGGTACCGAGTCTAACATCTTGCTGAAATCCAGGTATAGGTTGTCCACCGAACTCTGTGTCCGGGGCCTCTGTCACCCAGTCATAAAACTCCATGAGGTTGGTCTGACACGGTCTCCCCAGGACAAAACCATACTATCATCCCAGTGCCCCAGCCTTTCCAGCTGTCTTCCAAGCCTCTCCTTGATGATGCCCTCCATTACTTTGCCTACCACAGACGTTAGGCTGTCAGGCTTATAATTCCCCATCTCCTCTCTAAACCCCCTTTGTGGATAGGCACTACATGAGCCATCCTCCAGTTTTGAGGCACCCATCCTGTCTGCAGAGTGGTGTTAGAGTGCTGCCAGTGGAGCTGCCAGCTCATCTGCCAATTCCTTCATAACCCTTGGATGCAGCCCATCTGGCCCCGGTGCCTTAAACATAGAAACATAGATTTTGACGGCAGATAAGGACTGCTTGGCCCACCCAGTCTGCCCATTTCCCTACCTAGTGGATAAGCTGCAGATCCTAGTTAACCAGCAGCCTACTTCTTCCTACCCCCACCCCCTAGAATTGCCTTATGACTGTCCCATGCATGCTTGAATTCCACCACTGTTTCTGACTCCACAACCTCCTCCGAAGGCCATTCCATGCATCCACAACCCTCTGTGGAAAAATACTTCCTTAAATTACCTCCTGAGCCGCCCCTCTTCCTATCTTCAAATTGTCCTTTGTTCTTGCACACCTCTTTTTTTGAAAGATGCTACCCTCTTGGACTTTGTTGATTCCCTTGAGGTACTTGAAAGTTTCTATCCTGTCCCCCCTCTCCTTCCTTTCCTCGAGGCTATACATATGTAGCTCCTTAAGTCTCTCTTCATATGTCTTCCGGTGCAGACCCTGCACCATTTTAGTTGCCCTCCTCTGGACAGCTTCCATCCTGTCTGTCTTTGCGGAGATTTGGTCTCCAGAACTGCACGCAGTACTCCAGATGGGGTCTCACCAACTGTCTGTACAGAGGGATAATAACTTCCTGTTTTCTACTGGTGATGCCTCTCCCTATGCATCCCAGTATCCCCAACCCTCCTTGCTGCCCTCTCACATTGCTTGCCCACCTTTGGGTCATCTGATATGACTATCCCCAGGTCCCTTTCCATTTTTGTTGTTAGTATCTCACCCCATTGTGTACTCTTCCCTGGTTTTTGTTTCCCAGGTGCATTACCTTGCACTTCTTAGCATTGAATCTAAGCTGCCATACATTTGACCATTCCTCTAACCTTGCAAGTCCCTTCTCATCCTTTCACCCACCTTGTGCATCAACTCTGTTGCAGATCTTTGTGTCATCTGCAAAGAGACATACTTTTCCTTCCAGTCCTCTGCAATGTCACTTATAAAGACATTGAGAGGACCGTTCCTAATACTGAATCCTGCAGTACCCCACTAGTAACCCCCCTTTCTTCAGAGTGGACTCCATTTACTATTACTCTCTGTGTCCTATTCTCCAGCCAATTCTTTGCCCAGGCTGTCATCTTGGGACCCACTCCCAGGCTGGCTAACTTGTATATTAATCTTTTGTGTGGGACTGTGTCAACTGCCTTGCTAAAGTCCTAGGTAGGCCATGTCCACAGCCCCTCCCTGATCTACTACTTTGGTCACCCAGTCAAAGAAATGTATCAGATTTGTCTGGCATGACCTTCCCGCTGTGAATCCATGCTGCCTTGGGTCCTGTGCCCCTCTGGCCTCTAGATACTCAACAATTCTTTCCTTCAGAAGTGGTTCCATCATTTCCCTACCACTGAGTTAAACTAACAGGTCTGTAGTTTCCTGCTTCTGCCTCGCTCCCACTTTTGTGAAGAGAATCACATCTGCCCTCCTCCAGTCCTCTGGTATCACCCCATCCTCCCATGATTTGTTAAAGAGGATAGTCAGTGGTGTCACTAGTTCTACCCTTAGTTCTTTCAAATTCTGGAATGAATCCCATCAGGCCCCATTGCTTTGTCCACCTTCAGTTTTAAGAGTTCTTTCAGAACCTTTCTTCTGTAAATGGCGGTATCAACTTCTGTATCCAGAGTGTTTCTACTGTTTTGGTACCTCCCCACTTCCTTTGTAAATACTGAGCAAAACATTTTGTTTAGTATTTCTGCCTTTCATGATCACCCTCTGCCCACCCTCTCCCCCTTTATTAAGCCTCACTAACCCTCCCTGGTCTTCCTTCACTCCTTGATGTACCTATAAAAGGTTTTATCCCCCTTCTTAGCTGAGTTGGCTATCTTTTCCTCGGTTTGGGCCTTTGCTGTTCTGACTGCCTTCCCAGCTTCGTTTTGCTCTAACTGATACAGTTCTCTGTCCTGCTCCTGTGATTCATTGTACTTCCTGAATGCTTTCTTTTTCTCTTGAACCTTCACTGCCACTTCCTTTGAGAACCGTAGTGGTTTCTTACATCGTTTCGTTTTGTTTATTTGCTTCACACAAAGGCTTGTTACCTCTGTGATGGCAGTTTTTATTATTCCTCATTGTTCTTTCACCCCTCCTTCCTACCCATTTGCTAGTGCATTCCTTAGGCACTCGCCCATTTTGGCAAAGTCAGCCCTCCTAAAGTCCAGTACTTTTGCCTTTGTATGGCTTGACTCTATTGCTGTGTTTATTGTGAACCATACTGTTTGATGGTCGCTAGTTCCCAGATGGCTACCCACTTCTACATCTGTGATCCTCTCTTCATCTCCATTTGAGAGAACCAGGTCTAAGATTGCTCCCTCTTGAGTGGGCTCCGATACTAGTTGTCTAAGGCATGCCCCCTGTAGGGCATCTAGAATAACCCCACTCTTCGGAGTGGCTGCTGCAACTGCACTCCAGTTAACATCTGGCATATTCAGATCACCCATCAGCAATATCTCCCTTTTCTGCCATTCTAAGTATTCTTTCTATCATTTCCTTGTCCATTTCCTCCCCTAGAAGGAGTCTGTATCAACCCCTGTGCGGATTGTGGTGCCATTGCCGGTCTCCAAATTTACCCACAGTGCTTCTTCTCCTCCCTGTTTTCCCTTTCATTCTGTTGCTTTGATTCCTTCCCTTATGTAAAGAGCTACTACTCCTCCTCCTCTTTTACCCTCCCTATCCCTCCTATAGATAGTGTATCCTGGTATGTTTACGTCCGTCGTGGTTTTGTGTGTACCATGTTTCTGTGACTGCTACGATATCCAGATGTTCCTCCTCCATCAAGGCCACTAATTCAGGAAGCTTGTTACTCAGACTACGGGCATTGGTACTCATTGCTCTCCATTTTTGATGACTTTACCTTCTTTTGCAGCATCCCCACTGACCTTTCTACCTCTTTCTCATTAGTACCCTGTTTTGTAGGGAGAGGCTGGGATTTTCCTGCTGCTTATTAGTGCCTCCCCCTTGACTAGTTTAAAAGCTTGCCAATGAAGCATTTAAACCGATTGCTCAAAAGACTTGTTCCCTTCCTGGACAGATGCAGACCATCCTGCCAGTATAGGCTGGTGTCCTTCAAGGTGGAACCCCAGTCCCCAATGAAGCCTTATCAGTTTTTGTTTTCTGAAGGGCTCCCTCACCTTATTCACTGATTTCTCCCTCCCAGCCCTCCGCCTCATGTAACCCCCATCCCCTTCTAGGTCTGGCCCAGCCTGTACCCTACCCTCTTTCAGTCCTCTGGACTCCATCTGACCTCTCGATTTTGTTGACTGCCCTTCCCTCCAGTCGGGTCGGAGGGATCCCCTGTCTCCCTCTGTAAAGATCGAGGCAAAGTACTCATTAAGCACCCTCTGCCTGTTCCCCTGCTTCCTGAGCCCATCTCTCTCTCTCCCCCAAAATCTTAATCCTGCTGATCTGTGTCCTCGCTTTCTCTTCTCCTGTATATCTATAGAATCCTCGGATATCCCATGCCAGGTTTTGCTCCATCCTGCCTTGGCTCCTCTCACCAGTCTGGTGACCTCCTGCCCATCAGCTCGTACTCTCCTGCTCCCTGTCTCTCTCCCCGAGCTCTTAAAAATTGGAATTTAAATACCTGTAAATTTTCTTTCTCTGGCTGGTCTCCGGGCTTCCTTACTTCTGGGATATACAAAGGCACTATGTCCCAGGTGGGAAGAATGTCAGGAGCCCATAGGGATCCACCACCGCTTGAAGCATTCTGCGGCCAAGGATGCCTCCTCGGAGAGCATCACTTCCAGCGAATACAATTTTAAAAATATGTGAATGGATTATCAAGTGGCATCTCTGCATAAGTATGCTGTCGATGTTTCTCTGAAGTACACCTACGAAGAGGCCATAGCTGTGGTGAAAAGGTCTCTCCCTGGGCCAGGCAAGTTACCCTGGCCTAATCACAAGTCATGGAAGTGGCTGACACAGTCCGTCTGGCTGTAGTCTGACTCAGTGGTGCTCAGCTCACCAAGAGAAAAAAGGCTTCCTTTAGCCTTTTGAGCTTCTTGTGCCATCTTGATGGTTGGTGTATGCCAACATTGATGTATTGTTGGTTGGAGCCAGACTATCCTGATTAGGGAATAGCTGTTGAGTGTCTCGGGGCATGGCCTGCTGTTCTCCTGTCGGGAACATTTTTATGCTTACTTGTGTCTCTAACAGTGACTACCTGCCTGGTGCCAACAGCTGATGTAGGCGAGCTCTCCCCAGCTCCCGAGGCTTGCATCGGTTGCAGTTCAGTTTTGGTGAGGATGGCCTAACTTGCAACCCTACATGACCTCTGTTCCCCACGGCTGTCACTGGAGGAAGGGTCTGTTCTGTCTCAGTGAACTGTATGAAAAAATGAGCAGACAGCCGAGGAGTTGCCTGAAACTCTTTGAGCTTTGGCAGAATCTGAAATTTAGTATTCGAGGGGACTTGTGTCATGCTGTCTGCCCCCAGGAGGCTCAAGGTCTGGTTTGGAATTAGGGAAATCTTTCTCCAGATGATAACCGTGTGCCAGCAGGTACCAGACCACCTCTGCCACTGCTTGTGATGTTTGGCTGAGCTGTGGGGTCTCATTGTGTGCTGTGACCACTACCAGCACCTTAATCCTGCCCATGGGCCTGAGGAAGACCCCAATGGCAGGGTCGGAACTGAAGTACTGTTCTACCAATCTGAACCTGAAATCATGCATGTGACGTTACTGAGTGGGAAATGTAAATGGGCATCTTGCAGAATCTGTGGATGCCAGAAAAAAACTTTGTGCGATTCCCTGATTGATAACCCAGTTTCCGCCTTGTAGGGTATTCTGTGGACCCAACTGTTCAAGATGATTTATGACGAGGTTTCCATCTTGTAGGGCCAGCTGTGGACAAAACTATGCCAGAATTCAAGAACTAGGACTGGCCTGAATTCCCCATGCATTTTGGTATGATAAAGAATGGGAACTAGTCCATTTGTAATAATTCCGTAATGGCCCATAGTGTTGCTTTTTATATGGGTTGCCGGGATGGGGGAGGGCATGTATTAGGCGCTGATGTCTATAACCCCTCTCTCTGACTTGGTTTGGGCCCATGGACTGATAATTTAAAATTTTTTTAAACCTGCACTCTGCTGGGGGATGAGCCTGGATAGCAAGATCTTTTTCCAGCAAATTTAGTATAGTATTTTGACCTTATTGAATGCTAGCTGATGCAAAAAATCTTCTAGGGCCCGAGATGAAGACTGACCCCTGCCTCTTGATGTGGGATGTGTGTCTTGGCCTCTCTCACTCACTATCTCCTTTGGAGCTTAGCCAAACAGGAGATTACTTACATTGGGTGAGTTGATGACTGACTCTTGTCGAGGCATTTGCTTGCCAGACTGGAGCCAGGGGCTGTAGCCAGTCGAGGTTGGATACCTGCTCCAAGCGGCACACCTGTCCACTTCCCCGAGGACCGTAGCTGATGAGGAATAGTTCTGTTCATCTCTGTATCAGTTACTGGAAAAGACTAAAAGTGGGACCCCAGACGGAGCATTTTAGGCCAACACAGGATTGGTTAGGGAACTCTCTCTCTATTTCTCACTCTGTGACGCTGTCGATGCTTGGAGGATCCAGTTGAGTGAGGCATCCACATCCTTATACATTAGGTTTCTGGGGGAAGCCCCTCCTTCCGCTGGGATGACCGACCTCTTGGTCCGGTTTGAATTGGAGGGCTGATGCCGGGGCAGAGGAACCACTTCTTTGTTTGCTTCTTGTCAGACTTGGGGAATCTTGGAGATCTGCCAGGCCATTGGATAGGTGCATCCTGGACTTTGCCATTCCTAAATAGTAAGTCCCCCAATAGCTGGAAGCCTATGGAAGGCTGAGGCAGATTTGGTTGCAGTTGTAAGGTGAAAGCCTGTTTTGGGTGGGTGGAATCCTCCATGGAAGGTCGGAGGAGAATCCTTGCTAAAACCCCTCCTCTCTCCCCCCCCCCCTTTCCTTCACACACGAAGAGGGCTGCCCTCACACCGCTCTGAGGACTACTGCTCCAGAACGCATGAAGACGGGGCTTTATTTTATGTTGTGTGGACCCCCATCTGGAGATACCGGGGGGGGGGGGCGAGAGACATACTGGGTCCAGGATACTTGTTCAGACCCATCTTGTCTATCAGTCTGAGTCGAAGGGGCTGCCTCCTTTGACTTCGCCATTGGCAGACACTGCCTTCTCACCAATTAGGCAAAGTGATCCGGCGAAAACGATCAGACGTGGGGACAAATCCACACTGGCATTTTTTTGGACCTGGAAGGTTTGCCTGGGGCCATGCCCTAAAATGGTCTTGTTCACCTTTTATTTAACGCAGCGCCTCCCCCGGAGGTTTTCGAGCTATGCTGCTGAAGCTGCTGAATTGCTGCTAACCCCTTCAGGGCGAAAAAGTAAGCTGCTCCCCTCCTTTGTGTGCTGTAAACAGAAAACTTAATGAATGAAATCCATCTTGTCCCTTGATGCTATTCTGGGGGTGGGGGCGGGGCTGTCATGCTGAGAGGGAGATCCATTGGTCCCGTTTTGGGAGGGGGGGGCAAGCACTGCGCTCGAATCCTGCAGGGGAACCTGTAATGCTGAATACCCCAGCGCTGTGCACCTCATTGTGCAGGGATACCTGATTGCTTTCTGGGAACCCTACAGTGCTGCTGGGTGTCCTCAGCATTCCGAATGAAGGGTATCTTCCAGCGCTACCCTTAAAAGAAAGATCCGATCTGTGACCACCACCTCTCAATTGCTTCTAGCCATCCTGTAGTTGCTCCATAAGTAAACAAAGAATTTTATAACTTAGTCTCTTCAGGCCTGCCCATGTGGCAGAGTACCTGCTCCACTGAAGGCAGGAAGTAAACCTGAGGGAGACAAGAAGTGGAGGGCTGGATGTCCCCTGCTGCAGAGGTTTGATTCCTGCCTGTCTATCAGTATCAGGAGGGGAAGCCCGGAGACCAGCTTAGGAGAGAGAACGTGCGTAGACGGCCTTTTTTTCCCCTCACTGCCTCCTGCACCTCCCTGTTCCACCAACATGGCTTACTGGCTCTACCATGCTTTTGCCTTACTTTTGTGCAGGACCTAGTAGCCTCCGACACCCCTTTCTTAATGGCCTTCCGCAAGCTTCCAGCATCCATGTCCGGCCTAATCTTGTCCAAGCTCCCCCATAGAATCCTACCCATGCCCACAAAGCCCACTCTCCTGAAGTCTACTGTAACTACCACTACTTTATTAGCGAGCTTTTCCTTCCCCCTAGATACAGCAGAAACCAGACCGTGGTGCGGTCACCACCTGCCAGCGGGCTGCACACCTCCAGGTTCCTTATCTGATCACTGTCTGATAGGACAACGTCCAGTATCTGCCCTTCCCTAGTAGGTTCCCCCACCTGTTGAACCAGGAAGGCATCCTGAAAGATGTCCATCAGTCTCTGTTCCTTGGCCACCGAGGATGTCGGTGTCCCAGTCTGCCCCCGGCATATTAAGGTCACCTATGACCACCCGCCTACCCTTTCCAGGGTCACAGTGACCCTTGATGATCTCAACTAGTTTATCCTCCAGAGCGTCCTTTATTGCGGGGGGGCCTGTACACCACCCCTATTTTCAATTTTTTTTCCTCCCCTTTTTTGCAGGGTTACCAAACTCGCCTCCGCACCCCCTACAGCCTCCTCCACTCTACTAACCACTGTCAATGTTTGACTGTCAGCTCTACACCTCCTCCTCTTCCCACTTTTCTATTTTTCCTGAATATTTTGTAGCCCTCTAAGTTTAGGTCCCAATCATTTCTCTGGGAGGCCCATGTTTCCGTAATTGCCGCTACATCCGCTGCTCCCTCAACCAGCATAACCTGGAGATCGGGCATTTTATTGCCCATGCTCCTGGCATTAATGTGAAGCTCCTGGCTTTCTGTGAAGTATTTCATTACATCCCTCTTAAACCCCCCCACACCCAAGCTTCATAGCGTGCCCCCTCCCCCCCGTTCTAGTGGTCCTCCTCTGAAAGACTCCCTTCCTGCATCTTGTTTACCCCCATGAGGTACTTAGAGGTCTTGGTCATGTACCCACTAGCTCTCCTCTTTTCCAAGGAGTACATACTGAGCGCCTGCAGCCTTTACTTGTATGGTTTCTCGTGCAACTGTGCACCATTTTGATAGCCCTCCGTGGACCATCTCCACCCTGTTAGTGTGCTTTTAGAGGTGCAGGCTCCCAGAACAGGGCACAGTACTCCAGGTGAGGTCTCATTAGTGAGCATACAGTACTCCAGATGGGATCTCACTAATGGGGCAGGGTACAGAGAGAAGCAAAAGTGACAACTGGAATTCAAATGTGGGATTCCATAGTTGCAGCTCCACTCTAATCACCAGGCTGTACTGCCTCCTGTGGAAGAGTTTGGGTACCAGGGATGATTTGTTCAGATTTCTTGCCTTCAGGCTAGGCCAGCGGTTGGAGCTGAGGTAAAACACACAACATGGCCTACATAAGGGGCGGGAAGTTGCACTAAAACTCTGTGAGCAAGCCACTGTTGCTGTCCATCTCCCATCAGTCAATGGACCTAGCCTACTTAGACTTCAGCAAGGCATTCCACTCTGCTATGCAGAAGGTTGTTGAAGGCATTACAGGGTTTTAAATAATTGATTAGCAGTTTTTTTTTTTCCTTGGGACAATGCTAACTGTACAGAAAGTATTTATATAGGTTTTCTAGAAGTGTTATGTTTGTTAAACACAGTGAATCAAGTGCTATGCATTTTCACAATGTTTTAGCACTTTTATGAGCAAAACGCTAATCGGTTTTTGGAGTTAAATAAATCCCTGCATTAGAGGATCTGGGTAGATGGGTGAAAAGTTGGGTGGAGGGTAAGGAGACAGCAGAGGGTAGCTGTATACGGGATAAAATTGGGAGAGAGGGAGGTCACAAATTATTTTCTGCAAGGTTTAGTGCTGCAACCAGTCCTTTTCAATGTGTTGATCCGTGATTTAGGAAAAGGAATACAGAGCAAGGTGCGTTTCTTTGCAGATGACACTAAGCTTTGTGGCAGTGTAGACAGTGAAGAGCGGGTAAGTGAGTTGCAGAGGGACCTGCAGAGGTTAGAGAGGTGGTCCAAGGTTTGACAGTCAAAATTAAATGCCAAAAAGTGTTAAAGTGTAATGCACATAGGGAAAACTAACTGAAGGACAAAATACTGGATGAGAGGTTAAACTTTGCACTTGTGAGGAAAGGTATCTGGGAGCAAGGTGAATCCTTAAAACAAACTAGCCAGTACAGCAAGCTCTCTAGCAAGGCAGCAAGAATGTTGGGGTGTATTGGGAGGAGTTTTGATAGCAGGAGGAAAGATGCAATACTAGTGCTCTCTAGCTCACTGAGGCCCCATGTGGAATACAGGGGCCCAGTTCTGGAGTCTCTACCTAAGGAAGGAGAAAGGCTGAAGACTGCATCACCGGGTAACCAAAATGATTAAAGCAGCAGTGCATGATAACGATGACAATTTTGACCTATACTTTATTCTGTTTTGGATTGCCCCTTATGTCCTGATTTGTATGGCACCCTTCTTTTGACAATTTGAGTCTGCTTTAGTACTTTTTTTCATATTTGAAATAAAAGGAGCACTCATTTTAATACGACTCGGACCAGGTTTTCATCAGTATTCTCAGTTGTTTTTTGTACACCTGTTATCCCATAAGGTGAGTCAGTTGTTTTAAAATCACTACTTTTGTGACAAAAAATGAACCATCGTGCAGCAGCCAGGCAGTGAACAGTGCACTTCTCTGGACAAGAGGCATTGGAAAAACAGCTGAGAATACTGAGAAAAACTTGGTCCAAGCTATAGTGAAAGGTGTGTACTCCTTTTATTTCAAAATGAAAAGTAGTAGAAGCCGGGCCAAAGGACGCCCATAGACGTGACTTTCGTCTTCTTGTTTAATCGGCCTAATTATCAGAAGCCATTAAATGGCTTATTCACTCAGTTTGAATGATTTTCCTCCCTCTACCTGCCATTCTCATATTTGGCTTAGTTCAACTTGCTTGTGCTCAGTGTGGCTGTTAAAGTCCTGTTTAAAAACAAAACCTTTTCTCTCATGCTCTCATACTGTGTTCTGTTGCCGTCTGCCTGATCAGTGACATACTCCCTCCCCCGCGCTATGCGCTTCTCTCTTTTCTGGAAGAACGGCAAGTAATGTAAATAAGGGTTAAAAATGAGAACACTGCTTGCTTTTTGTATGTTACTCTCAGCTCACATGACTCGCTGTAGCATTCAGATGATAGTGGGGTAGTGGTGGGGACAAACTGTAAAAAGAACCACTGGCATGGGGAACCTGGATCTGCTGCCGGTAAAAAAAAAAAAAAAAAAAATTTACTTGCATTGGACACTAGCTGTTTTATTCTCCCAGCAGCATGTCCTTCTTTAGCGAATGGCATTCAGACTGGTTGTTTACTTGTGGCAAAAGCTGAGCAGAGTGTAGTGGGCAGTTGAACAACATTAGCAATTCTCTATTTTACTAAAATGCTTGCGTTGGGAGCTAAATTCAGTAGTGCTGTGGAGGGGACAAGTCAGTGGTGTAGATTGGGGTTTAGGTTTAGCAAAATTGTGGAGGAACAAGTTGGGAGTTAGGAACATTCACACCTAATTTGGTATGAGAAGTGATTAACGGCTTATTGAGATGACACTTATTAGGTGTAAAGTGATTAGGGGCTTACTGAGAGGGCATGTCTGGCCAGAAATTGTCCCAATTAGGTGGCAGGGGCGTCCCATTTAAGAAACTACAGTCTCCATAGGCTAACATAGCCACTTAATCGGTGACCAGTGGGACATCCCAATAAAGCAGACATCTCTATTATCTGTGTCTCAATTAAGTGGCTTCTGTTGTACTAAAGCAGACACAAAATGAGGAAAGAAATGTCGTACAAGTTGGGAGATAAGGGACAATCCAAGACGGAATAAAAAAGTATAGGTCACAGTTTTCACCGCTATCGAGCACTGCTGCTTTAAGGGCCAGCAGGACAGATCCTACGAAGATTGACTTAGGGCACTGAACATTAACCATTTGCTGGAGTCCAGAAGGGAGAGGGGCAGCATGATGTAGACCGGAATGGACAAGGTAAACTGCAAGTAACTAGTCAGGAATGGCTGGTCAAAAATAAGGAGACATGAGTGGAAGGGGGGGGGGATTCAGGAGAGATGTGAGAAGATTATACATTATAGAAAGGGTGGGTGAGCCCATCAGCTGAGGTGGTGGGCACAAAACTGATCAGTGGATTCAAGCTCTGCTGGGATATAGGTCATTCTCAGCTGAAGTGGGTCCACTTGTGAGACATGCAGTTAAACAAACCAAAAAAAAACCTCTAGATCCAACTTTAGTATCAATGTATATATCATTTGTAGCGAATGTAGGTGATCAAATGTCAATTTGAGGATATTTTTTCTTCTCTGATATGGAATGCCTTAGTTCAGTCATGCTGAGGTTCTGTGTTGGCGTTTGACGTGTCCTTGAATGGTCTCCATGTGAATTTTATTTCCTGCATTTCTTTTTTTCGTTGCAAATTGAAACCTAGCACATCATTGGTTTTTGGTATTTTACACACAACTTTCACTTACTGCTATGTGCATACGTACAGTTGTCTTAATGTAGGTACTCTTATTTTGCATGTTATTACCTTAGATTGCTAAAAACTTTTAAAGAAATGAACTGTCCTGAAATTAATTAAAATGCTATAGAACTAAGAAGTCAGTTAAATCCGTGAAACTGTTCACGGGTGACGGTTAAAGGAAAAGTCCACCCAAAACTTGAAAAAATATATTGTGCAGTGTTTTTTAATTTGTATGTGAAGTTCTAGTGTTTCCTTTCCTCTGATTGGTATTAGGAGTTTTTTTCTAAATTAGCTTGCTAGCTTTATACTAGTTTTATGACCCCTGGGGATCTTCATCCTTGACAGCTTAATTGTATTTCTTGTTCCCACAGTGCATCTTGTCTCATGTGACAGTGATGTAAGAGAGACCCAACATTCAGCACACACATGCCAGACAAACTAAATATCTTGGAAGCTTTACAAGCGGCACAAAAATTACCAGCAGCAAAGTTTTTCAGGACAGCAAGACATTTACAACGAGGGTGGTCACCAAGCTAAATTCTATAGATTTTAAAATATAGCCATCTCTATTGTTGTGAACTGATTGTAAAGCAATGCTTTCTGCTGGATTTATGGGCTCTGCTACATCACCATCACATGCAGCAAGGTGCATTGTAGGACAAAGAAATGCAATCAAGCTGTTTGATATGGAGATCTCCAGGGGTTGTAAAACTACCCTAAAGCTAGCAGGCTAATTAAGGAAAAACCCCTAACACCAGTCAGAGGGAAGGAAGCACTAGAACGTTATATACAAATTAAAACACTGCATGACATATTTTTTTCAAGTTTTGGGTGGACTTCTCCTTTAATGCATGCATGTGACATTGACAAGTAGATGAAATTGTGTGAGAAATGATTAATTATCCTAAGCTGGTCTCTGGGTTTCCTTACGCCTGGGCTGTACCTCTTGATGCTGATTGTAGGCAGGACTAAAGCTGTGTAGCAGGGGGAAGAAGCCCTCCATATCTGGTTATCTCCAGTTTACTTCCTGCCTTCAGTGAAGCAGGTACTCTGCAGCAGAGCCCTGTCATACGTGGCAGGGCTAAAGAGATCATAAGTTTTTCTTTGGATTTTATTTATCTGACTACTTTGCTCTGAGGAAACGTTTCTCCCAGCCTTGGTGGGATCCAATCTTAGCCTTACAAGCTGCACAGACTGGCCCCACCTCGCAGTCTTTTTCCTGCATTAACGGTTGCTAGGACGAAAGTGAGACAGGAGTGGGCAGAACAGTTAAGGCACTAATTAGTAGGGGTAAACCGGAGGTTTTCTCGAGACTTGCAGTGTCTTTTTTTGCTTACCGACGAGCAGTGCTGGGACACTTTCATCTGCTCGTCGTAGCATGTCTCGGCACGATTCAAGCGCCAGGCGCCTATCGAGGGACAGACCTCTCGACGACAGGAAGGGGCCTCGCAGTGGTAGCACATTCCATGCACCAGACTGCTTGTCAGCGACTGCTACCATACCACGTGGGCTAGGCAGTAGTTGCAGCGCTGGTCAGGAATAGACTGTTTTCCCCCCAAAAATGTAAGCGCAACAAGGACCTTAAAGGCCAGGATGTTGTATTTTGCCAGGGAAGCATTGCTTCAGGATCAACATTTGTACTTAAAGGGACATAACCAACCTTGGTGTCTCCTCAGGAAAGGGGGGGATTGCACTGTCTTCAGAATAAAGGGGCAAGAAAAATGGCTCAGAAAAATCTAGTAGGGGCAAATAAATGTCAACGCTGCAAGTCCCCTCTTCTGATCACCTTTACTGGCTCACACTGCCTCGCGTGTGAAAAGGCAGCGGTGGCTAATGGGGAGGGCTCGGAGGATGCATCCTCTCTCTCGTCACAGACAAATGTTCAAGAAAGGTCTGAACGACCGGCTACTTTGAGGTCGGAGCGAGTTGCAACATCTAGGGATACCCAACCGTTGATCCCCCTCCCTAGACCCTGAAATTATAGACCAGTTAAATAGGGCTTTTGCCATGGACCCTTCTTCCTTTGAATGGCAGCCTCCAGGGTCCCCTGATAGACCCCACAAAAAGGCTAAAAGAAAAAGGACCCCTCCCCATCCCGACGGAGGGGGGCGGCTATCCTCAGACGCTTCTGACAAGAAGTCCAGAGGCAGGGGCAGATCACCTGAGGAAGATGTTAACCATTCCTCTTGCCACAGGAGGAAGAAAAGATCTCATTCCGGGAGTAGATCTAGGGGCATGCACAAGGGCAGACATCATAGGGGATATTCCCCGGATTCCTTAGTCACCAGTTCTTCCACTGAGGAGGGAGAGATAGTAGACTCATCATCAGACTCTGACGACTCCCCATCCAGAAATTTTGACCTGGAGGACCTAGACTTTATCAAAAAGTCATATCCAAGATGCACCTAGGCTTGCCTCCACCTGTCGCTTCCCAACCGAAGCAGATTTTTCGCTTGGCATCTGCCTCCAAACCGGCTACAGCCTTCCCTATACCTCCCACCATTGAGGACCTGTTAAAAGAAGTAAGGCAGGGTCCAGAACAGGCATATCCGGTCCCCAGACGGATCTCTAAACTTCTGAAGTTTGACAAGAAGCAATCTGAAAAGTGTTTAGACTGGCTCAGAATCGACCCCTTGATTTCTAACCTAATCAAGAAAACTGTCATCCCAGCTGAAGGAGGGGCTTCTCTAAGGGACCCAGTAGACAGAAAGGTGGACTCCTTGCTCAAAAAAGCTTTTCATGGTTCGGCAACTTCTCTCAAGGCAGCCACCACAAACCAATTCTCCGCCAGAGCCGCCCTATCCTGGGCATCGGATTTAGCTTTTCAATTTGCGGATTCTGTGGTGGAGCTTGGACAAGATTATGCTGGACATGTGGTGGTGTACAGGCCCCCCCTGCAATAGAGGCGGCTCTGGAGGATAAAGTGGTTGAGAACATCAAGGGTCACTGTCACCTTGGAAAGGGTGGGGGGTGGTCATGGGTGACCTTAATATGCTGGGGGCAGACTGGGACACTGACATCCTCTGTGGCCAGGGAACAGACACTGATGGACATCTTTCAAGATGCCTTCCTGGTCCAACAGGTAGGAGAACCTATTAGGAAGGGGCGGATATTGGATGTTGTCCTAGCAGACAGGGACCAGATAAGGAACCTGGAGGTGTGCAGCTCGCTGGTAGGTGGTGACCACACCACAGTCTGGTTTCTGCTTTATCTAGGAGGAAGAAAAACTGCACTAATACAGTAGTAGTAGTAGTAGTAGTAGTAGTAGTAGTAGTAGTAGTAGTAGTAGTAGTAGTAGTAGTAGTAGTAGACGTAGACGTAGACTTCAGGGGAGCAGACTTTGTGGGCATGGGTAGGATTCTATGGAGGAGCTTGGACAAGAGTAGGCCTCCCAAGGTGGGTCTCCCTGGATGGGGATCCAGAAAAGAACTCCCCCGTTATCCATCAGCTGCAGTTAATGGGGTTGGCCTTGGCCTATGTAGCACATGTCGGAAGAGGCAGTCAGGTGTGCTGCACGGACCATGTTCTACCAAACCTTGGCTCACTGCAACCTGTGGCTCCGGCCATGGCAAGCAGATGCATCCTCAGAGCCATTTGGTGAAGGCAACCTCCTGTTTGGATCAGCACTGAAGGAGGCAGTAAATGAATCTGGTGAAACAGCGAAGGTGCACATGCCCCAGTCCAGGGGCTGAGGCAAAGTGTGGTCTTCGCTAAGGCACTTTCATGGACAGGGTTACAACAAGGACAAAACTCCAACTTTTCAGTGGAATTTGCGGGGGATCCGCAGAGGTGGAAGCACTAGAGACACTGGAAATAGCAACAAAAAATCACAATGAGGCCATGAGGGCCCATCCTCAAGTAGGGGTCAGGCTTTCAGAATGGGCCTGAACCATGTCAGACAGATGGGTTCTAGACATTATCAGCAAGGGTTACCTGAGAGTTCAGAGTCCAAGCCCCCATTACCTCATGTGCTGCCCTTCCCATCTCAAACAACTCAATCAAAAGACAAGCGATATAGCAGGCTGTCTCTCATCTTCTACAAGCGGGGACTATCTAACAGGTCCCCCCCAAGAAGTCAATTGGGGGTCTACTCCCTATTTTATCGTGCCCAAGTGCACAGGAGGTCACAGACCAGTCCTAGACCTCACATTCCTGAATTGCTTTGTACACAGCAGACCATTCAAAATGAAAACTCTGTCCTCAATTGTCAAGGAAGTACAGCAAGGAGATTTTGTGGCATCCATCGACTTGCAAGATGCCTACCTCCATATTTCAGTTCACAGCCTACACAGACAGTCTCTCCGATTCAAGGTAGGGAAGCAACGCATCCAGTTCAAAACTCTCCCTTTCAGCCTTTCATCAGCCCCAAGAACCTTCTCAAAAGTACTGGTGGCAGTGGTAGATCACCTTCGGAACAGAGGGATCCAGCTGTTCCCTTATCTGGATGGTATCCTCATCAAGGCTCTGCAGCTCAACCAAGCAGTACAGGCAGTGGTGGAAAGTCGTCCAGTGCCTCATGGCGCATGGTTTTGTCATCAGCCGGAAGAAGAGTTCCCTAATCCCGAACCTGAACCACCTGGAGGCAGAATTCAGGAATCAGGCCAACAAGGTTCTCCCCAGACAAAATTCGGGGACCTGCTGAAGCTCAACAAATTTCAAATGACTGCTCAGCTGCCGGCCCGGTTCTTTATGCAACTAATCGGGACTGTAGTCACTGGCAGATTCGGTCCCATGGGCTCTAGTGCACATGCGACCCATTCAGACTCATTTGCTCTAACTGTGGTTTCAGCCCAGGCACGGCCAGCACCAGCTCATCCCAGTTTCTCAGCAGATAAAAACCTCCCTCACGTGGTCTCAGAGGGAAAATGTTATGAGGGGTTGAAGGCTAGGCCATCCACACCAAACAAGAATCGCAACAGATGCAAGGCTCGGGGTGGGGGGCTTACCTGGACCAAATGATTGCCTAAGGCAAGTGGTCACTGACAGAATCAAGGTACAGCGTAAACATCCTAGAGATGAGGGTAGTTCGACTAGCCCTGATATACTTCCATGAGCAAGTACACAACCAGGATGTTATGATTCTGACAGTCTAACAGCCATGGCCTACATCAACCATCAGGGTGGCACAGAAACTCAAAAATGCTCCGGGGATCTCTTCTTTTCCAATGGGGAGAAAAACACCTGACAAGTATGAGCCGTGTACATACCGGGCCTGGAAAATGTCACAGCAGACTGGTTAAGCCATCAAGACTTCTTCCTGGGAGAATAGGAGCTGAAGAACCGGACCTTCCAACTCCTAATAGAGTAGAGGGGCAGTCCCCAGGTGGATCTGTTCGCATGCCGACAAAACTCCAAGGCGCACAAGTTCTGCCCCCTGACCAGAGACAAACTAGCACTAGCTCAGGACGCCTTTTCCCTAAACTGGGGTCACTTTGGCCTCCTGTATGCTTTTCCACCAATTCCACTGCTATGCAGAGTCCTGCACAAGGTGGCTCGGGACAGGGCAGAGATGATTCTGGTCTCTCCCAGGTGGCCTCGCTGCCTCTGGTTCCTACTTCTCATTCAGCTGTCCAAGGGACCACCTTTAACTTCCGAGCTCAGCTCAGACCTTCTTCATCAGGGTCTGGTTCTGCTCCACAACCTGAGCAATCTGTTCCTCTTAGCTTGGAGATTGAACGGGAAACATTCAAAGAGTTAGACTACATGGCTCCAGTTATTGAAATGATGGTAATCTCTCGGCCCTTTTCTAAGATGTATTAAAGAATCTGGAGAAAATTCTTGTTCTGGCTCCAATCTAAAGATATAAAGGATCATCCAATATCCCTCCCGGTACTTTTACAATTTCTTCATGAGGGATTTGTCAAAGGACTGCAGCCAGCCAATTATGGTTCATGTTGCTGCACTGGGGTGCTCTTGTTGGTAGACTTGGGGGGGACTCACCTGGATCTCACTCTCATGTCAGGAAGTTTCTAAGAGCAGCAACGTTGAAGCACCCCCCAATTAAGCCAACCGTACCACCTTGGAGACTTAATCTCGTTCTCAAGGCCCTAACAAAAGTACCTTTTGAGCCTCTGAAGGAGGCTTTAATCATGCATCTTACAAAGAAGGTTTTTCTGGTAGCTATTACATCAGCCAGGAGAATCTGCGAACTGGGGGTGCTGTCGACCAAAGAGCTGTAAACTATTTTTCATCAGGACTCTGTGGTGCTCCGGACGGATACAGGGTTTTTACCTAAGGTTGTGTCTTCTCCATTGTAACCAAGAGCTAATCCTCCCTTCTGTCCTCACCTGAAAAACGAAAAGGAAAGAGTTTCCTACTTTAGATCCGAGGAGAACAATCAAACTATATAAAGAGGACAGAGGCTATTTGTAAAACGGCAGGCTTGTTCATTTTAACCGCAGACCAATATGTGGGTAAAAAGGCTTCAAAAGACTATTACCATATGGATTAGATCAGCAATCTCTATGGCATATGATCAGGCTGGAGTAGCTCTGCCTGGTCCATTAAGAGACCATTCCACCAGAGCTATGGCCACTTCGTGGGCGAACTTCAGAGAAACATCCCCAGGAGACTTATGCAGAGCTGCCACTTGGTCATTCATTCATATGTTTACGAAATTTTACAAACTGGATGTGATGTCCTCGGCAGAAGCATCATTTGGCCGCCGGGTACTTCAGGCGGTGAAGGAACCCTAAGAGCACTTGACATTCTTCCCACCCGGGACATCTAGGGATGCACTGCTTTTGGATATCCCAGGTGTAAGGAAGCACGGAGGCCAGCTTAGGAGAGAGAAATCGAAATTTAAATACCTGTAAATTTTCTTTCTCCAGCTGGTCTACGAGCTTCGGATTTTCTCCCAGAATGTATATAGTTGGCTGGCCTCAGGGCCAATTATTCTGTAACTTTTCTGTTTGTTCCAAGTTCTTGTAGTATTGCCTCAGGGGGACTGCGTTAGAAATGACTGGAGATGACCGATGTGGAGGGCTCCTTATCCCCCTGCTGCACAGCTTTAGTCCTGCCTACAGTCAGCATCAGGAGGGACAGCCCAGACATAAAGAAGCCCAGAGACCAGACATCTGAGAGAGAAAATTTACAGGTATTTAAATTTCAAATTTTTTTTTTTTTTTTTTTTATGTTAAAAGGTATTCGTTTCTCCTCAGCTGGTCTCCGGGCTTCCTTACACATGGGGCTGTACCTCCTGATGCAGCTAGGAAGGCAGGAACTTGGAAATACACAGCTGGGGATGTCCAGCCCTCCACTTCCTGTTTCCCTCAGTTTACTTCCTGCCTTCAGACTGGCAGGTACTGTGCAAGCAGAGCTCTCTTACCACGTGGTAGAGCTGAAGACGGCAGACTGCAAGTCAAAATATTTCATTTTTCATTTGGATTTCCGAGGAATCATAGCTGTTACAGTGCTCTTGTGTGGGTTCCAGTCTCAGCCTTGCAAGCTGCACAGACTGGCCCCACTTCACTGCAGTGTTTTTTTTTCTTTCTTCGCCTGTGATTTTTGGCTCAACAGCACAAACTTTGGAATCCCTCTTCCAGTGCTGGTTTTTGGTGATGGGAAGGGGAATAAAAACAGCACTGGAGTGCTTCAAAAGGATCTAGCCCCTCACCGACAGCAGCTCTGTGTGTTTTCAGTCGACAACTGGCATTGTGATCTCTTCAGCTGCTCATCGACGGTGGACCTGCAGTGCTAGTACAGATGCTTGTCGACGTTCAGTGTACTCTCGTCTGTGAGAGCTGCAGTGCAAGAGGAGCACTAATCCGGACCAACGGAGCTTCCACTCCACGTTGTGCAGCCCCCGCCATGGCAATATAATTGACAAGAGAAACATAAGGGACTAGATAGAATTTAAAGAATTTAATAAAATTACTGATTACAGCAAAGGAAAAAGGGAGCAGCTCAGTAGTTTGTCCTTGAAGGGCCAGCATCAATTCATCGCAGCTTCAACAGCATAGCATCAGGAAACCTCTGGGGGGTGAGGGTGGTGGGGCACGCTGAATAAAAGGGGAGTAGGGCCATTTGATGTCTTGGCCTCAGGCAAACCTTCCAGGGGCAGAAAATGCCAGTGCTGCAAGTCCCCGCTACTAATCACCTTTGCTGGGCCACTTTGCCTAAAATGTGAAGGCAGCACTGAGAATGGTGAGGACTCGGCGGAGGCAACCTCTTCCTCGGCTCAGACTGATAGCCGACAGACAGGTCTGAGAGAGCAGCGACCACCAGAGACCCACCAGTTCGCAGCTCCTTCTCTGGCCCCAGACTTCTTAGTTAAATAGTGCCTTTGTTTAGGATCCTGCATGCTTTGACTGGCGACCTCTGGGGTACCCCACCAGTTGTGAGACCTCATAAGAAGGCAAAAAGAAAGAGGACCCTGTCCCTGTCCAAAGAGGGGCAGTTGTCCTCACATCACTACGGTAAAAAGAAAAAATCCCGATACAGGAGCAGATCCTCACGAGGAGAATCAGCATTCCTCATGCCACAGGAGAAATAAAAGATCTCGTTCTCGAGTAGATCCTAGGGGCACTCCATAAGAGAAAGCATCGCAGGGAGCATTCCCTGGACTCTTCAGACTTCAGTTCATCTTCTCCTGAAGACGGAGAGCTAGTGGGCTCATTATTGGTCTCTGCCCTCTCACCCCCCATCCAGAAACTTTAACCTGGAGGACCTAGACTTTTTCATTATTAAAAAAAAAAAAAAAAAAAAAAAAAGTCCGAGCAAATTCACCTTTGATTTCCCCCGGTGGCTCCCACCCAGCTGAAACAGGCTTTTTGCCTGGCATCTGCCTCCAAACAGGCCACAGCTTTCTCTTTCTCCAGCCATAGAGGATTTGCTAAAGGAGGAATGGCAAGGTCCAGAATGCACCTGTCCAGTGCCCTGGTGGATCTCTAAGCTTCTGAAGTTTAAGAAGTGATCTGAAAAGTGGGTAGACTGCCCCAGAGTCGACTTTCTGCTTTCAAACCTAACTAAGAAGACTGTCATCCCAGCCGAAGGAGAGGCATCGCTCAGGGACCCGTCAGACAGGAAAGTGGATCCCTCGCTCAAGAAGGCCTTCAAAGCATCAGCAGTGTCTCGCAAGACAGCAGCAGCTAGTCTTTTTTCAGCCAGAGACGTTTCGTTCTGGGCCTTGGATTTAGTCTTTCAATCCTGGATACCCTGGAGGGTTGGTCAAGAAGTTGGGGACTGAGGTTTAATCCAGGGAAGTGTAGGGCACTGCTTCTGGGGGTCCGAAACCCAGGTCATGTTTACACCCTGGGAGGGGTCTCACTGCAAGCCACAACGAATGAAAGGGACCTGAGGGTGGTGGTAGACACCAAAATGAATAACACTGAAAACTGCAGATCTGTGGCAAAGGCAAACAAGATTCTGGGCTGCATAGCCTGGGGAATTGCATCCAGGAGGAGGGAGGTGGTACTCCCTCTGTATAATGCCTTGGTCATTCTGCATCTTGAGTACTGCGTGCAGTTCTGGAGACCTCACCTTAGGAAGAACATAACATTGCTGGAGAGGGTTCAGGGAAGGGCAACCAGGATGATCCGGGGAATGAGGAAAGGACTATGAGGAAAGGCTGGAAGTCCTTGGGCTGTACTCACTGGAAGAGAGGAGAGACGGGGAACGGACATGACTGAGGTCTTCAAATATGTGACAGGGATAAACAGGGGCAGAGCCAAAGAAATGTTCAGGCTAAAGAAAGGGGGCACGAGTGGAAGTTGGAGGGGAGAAAGAAACTACAGGGGAGAATGTAGAAGGCATTACTTCACTGAGGGTGGTGGGGCCATGGAATGCACTGCTCGGGAGTCTAGTGGAGGAGGGCACAGTGGAAGGCTTTAAGAAGGGGTGGGACAGGTGCATGGGTATACTGAAGCTAAAGTTGACCCGCTGGTGGGGGGGGGGGGGCCCGGAGCTAGTGCCTTATAGGGGCTGGCTACCGAGCAGACACAAAAGACAGGCCTATTCTGCTGGCTTTTAGTATGTAGTTTGCTGAGGACCCAGAGAAGAACATGCCTGTTATTCATCAGCTGCAGTTAATGGGTTTAACTTCGGCTTATGCAGCAGACGTGTCAGAGGAGGCGGTCAGGTGCATCGCTTGGACCATGTTTTATCAAACCTTGGCTTACCGCAACCTCTGGCTTTGGGCCTGGCAAGCAGATGCCTCTTCAAAGAGCCATTTGGTAAACACACCCTACAAAGGTAATCTCCTGTTTGGTACTGCTCTGAAGGAGGCGGTGAAGGAATCCGGGGAGACTGCTGAGGTGCACATACCCCAGTCAAGAGGCAGGGGAAAATCGTGGTTCTCAGGCCCCAGACGCAGTTTCCATGACAGAGGTTAAAACAAAGGTCAAAACTCTTAACTTCTCTCTCCTGAAGCTGGTCTCCGGGCTCATCACTTCTGGGAGGTCCTTCATGGTACCACATGACAGGCAGAATGCAAACAGACTTCTGCAGGATAGCAATACCCTCCCGCTCGTTTCCTGCAGATGTCCATTTACTTCCTGCCTATCAAGAGGTAGGACCTCTGTCACAGGAGTGGCAGAGCTGAAGACTACAACTGTGATTGCTCACTTTATCTATTTTTTGACGCTTCACCAGATTACAGCAGCACTATTAACCGCTAACGCAGGGACCCCGCCTCAGCCTTGCTAGCTGCACAGATGGGCTTCCTGCTCCCTTCCACCTTCCCATACTTGAAGGAGTCGCCCCCCCGCCGGGCTCAAAACCCACTACTTCGGGGGCTGGGGACAAGCGGAGCAGGTCCGCAATAAGGAAGGTCCGACATGGGGCTCCTTGGAGTGTTTTTTGGATACAGAGTCCTGTGATTGCTTAAGTGCTTCGCGCTCAGTTCCAACCACCAGCTCCTCAGGCCTCCAACCTTCTGCCACGCCAGTGAGCCCCCGGGAATCTAGGCTCGTCGACTGTATCAGGCCCTGGGTTAAACCTTTGTTGACAGCCCTGCAGATTTAGGCCATCGACATGCCTCTGACTTGGAGAGCCACCTGGATCCCTCAGGCTCTTCGGTCGCCAGGACTCTTTCGAGTGGTTGTGCTCTTTTACTGGCGATGCATTAGTCCAGACATGAGTGGGAAAGGGGGAAGAGCCTTACTTTTCATGTCGATGAGCATCGACTGGTCAGCTCATCAGTGGGTTTTAGACCTTCAGTCCCCTAAAGGACTATTTTAAACAGAGGCACGGATAAAAATCTAGGGACAGAATTACACCTCCAGTCCAAGGGACTATTTAACACAGAAGCAGAGTAAAACTGACGGACAAATTAAGACCTCCAAGCTGATTTCTGGGCCCTCAAGCATGTCCTCGGCTAAATCAGGGGCAGAAAGTGCCACAAATGTAGATCCCCATGTTGGAAACTTCTGTGGGGTCCCTATGTGTCAAATGCGACAGTGTAATGTCCTCAGGCTTGAAGGAGGCTGAAGAGGCTTCAGTCTCTGAATCTCAGGACCTACATAGCCAGCCCACGGGTCAGGGGCAGTCCTCCGCCTCAGAGGGGCGTAGACACTCAGCTAGAGATCTAGCCCCAGACTTCATAGAGCAGCTGAACAGGGCCTTCACCCTCAACTCGTCTTTCTTTGACAGCCTACCGCAGTCACCAGAGCTCGGGGTACGCAGGAAGGCCACCTGCAAGTGCACCCCTCCCCATCCTCGGACGAGGCTCCCCTCTCCTCACACCACGTCAAGAGGAAGAAGGCCAGATCCTGGGATGCCACCCATGAGAAGCACCAATGGGACAAATCCCCTCACGGTCCAGCTGTTCATCCCCAGAAGAGGGGGAAATCCTGAACTCTGGCTCAGACTCCTCGCCAGACAGAAACTTTGATTTGGACGACCTGGATTTTTTTCATCAAACAGGTGTTGGATGAGATTCACCTGGGTCCATCTTCTCCGGAACCCAAGCATGCAAAGCCAACTTTGACTTGCTTAGACTTCAAAGCTAGAGACGACCGTCCCCACCCCCCCACTCCCTGGCCATTGAGGATCTGTTAAAGGAAGAATGGCAGGGGCCAGAGCATTCCTACCCTGCTCCATGCCCCACCAAGTTACTAATATTCAACAAACTTACGGAGAGATGGCTAGACTGCCCCAGAATTGACCCATTAATCTCCAACCTCACTTAAAAAAAACGGTTATCCCAGCAGAGGGTGGTGCCTCCCTGAGGGACCCAGTGGATAAGAAAGTGGGCATCTCTTTAAAGAAAGCCTTTCAGTCCACTGTAGCTTCTCGCAAGGCAGCTGCGGCTACCCTCTTATCAGCTTGGGCTGCTCTCTCCTGAGCCACTGATCTGGCATTACAACTAGCTGGTCAGCCAGAGAAAAATAAATCCATTATGCAGAACCTGCAACTAACATACTAATTGCCAGCAGATTAGGCCTTGCGGTCTATCGAGTCTGCTCGAACCTCAGATCCCTAGTTAGGTGCCGAGGCCCCCGCCCCCCAACCCGTGGTTCCAGAAACCCCTGTCATCCATCCCCACCCCCCTGGGCCAGGCCATCATCTGGTACATCCACTTTTCTGTGTCTGTCCCACCCTCTTGTGAAGCCTCCACTGTGGATCTCTGAACCAGCTCGCCAGGCAGCGCATTCCAAGGGTCCACCACCCTCTCAGTGAAAAACCTCCTCCTCTTTCCCCCTCACCCTTCCAACTTCAAACCATGCCCTCTGGTGATACCTTCCTGCTTTAGTCTAAAGATCTCCTCCATGTTTACCCTATTTATTCCCTTGAGGTACTTGAAGACCTCAGTCATGTCCCCCCGTCTCTCCTCTCCTCTCCTCCAATGAAAACAGGCAGAGCTCCTCAAGTCTGTCCTCAGGCGTCAAATCCCTAGTCCTCGTAGATCACATAGTTGCCCTCCTCTGTACCCTCTCCAGGAGCTGTATGTCCTCTTCAAGTGTGGTCTCAGTACTGTACACAGTACTCAAGGTGTGGTCTAACCAGTCCATTGTACAGCAGCAGAATCACTTCCCTGCTCCTAGAGGTGATCCCCTTACGATGCATCCCAACATCCTGTTTGCCTTGCTAGCTGCTCTCCTGCACTGCTCAGAGTTATTCATACATGCATCCACCATGACCCCTAGGTCTTTTTCCCCTGTTGAGGCCTCCAGCGCTTCCCCTCCCAGGGTGTACCTGTGTTTAGGGTTTCCCCACCCAAGATGTAACACCTTGCACTTAGTGATATTAAAATTTTAATTTCCATGTGAGCCCAGCTTTCCAGGGTGTCCCGGGCTAGCTTTGGCCTACTCGGCTGACGTATCAGAGGAGGCAGTCAGGTGTGCAGCAAGAGCTATATTTTACCAGACCTTGGCTCGACGCAACTTATGGCTACTGGCATGGCAGGTGGACGCCTCCTCGAAGATGCATTTGGTGAATGCCCCTTAGGAATGAGGACTTCTGTTCGGATCAGTTCTGAAGGAGGCAGTCAAGGAGTCCGGGGAAACGACAGAAGTTGGAATGCCACAATCCCAGGGCAGGAACAGGCTCTGGACTTCTGGATCCAGACAGAATTTTCGTGCCCAAAATTATTTCAGGGTCCAGAATAAGTTATTTGCAGGCAGACAAGCCTGGTTCACATCTTGCAACCAATGCGGCTTCTGGGGTGGCAGGGAAGGCTCCCAAGATGTCGAGGGCGACATGGACCCATCCTCATGTAGGGTACAGGCTTTCCAGCTTTTTCGAGGAATGCCATGGACAAGTGGGTACTAGATGTAATTCGCGAGGGTTACTTAAGAGTTCGAGTCCAGGTCCCCACTGCCTCACATTGTGCCCTCGCCACTCTCAAACAACCCAGTAAAAGAGCGGCAACACTGCAAGCGATCACATATCTTATACAGGCAGCAGCGACTGAACAAGTTCCCGTTCAAGAAAGGAACAGAGGTGTGTACTCTGTATTCTTAGTGCCAAAACGTTCCGGAGGTTTCCGACCAGTGTTAAACTTCAAGTTTCTAAATGGTTTTGTTCGCCACAGGACGTTCAAGATGGAGACTCTGTCCTACGAGAAATCCATCAGGGGGATTTTTTAGCCTCAGTAGATTTACAAGATGCTTATCTGCATATCCCCATACGGAGGGCATCAAAGTGGAGGAACACCACTTTCAATTCACTACGCAACCCTTTGGCCTGTCCACAGCCCCCAGGGTCTTTTCCAAGGTCCTTGCAACAGTGATCGCTCGACTCAGAATGCAAGGGATCCAGCTCTTCCCATACCTGGACGACATTCTCACCAAAGCCTCGCAATTCAATCAAGCAATCCAGGCAGTGATGCAGATCACCCAGTGCCTCTCCTCGCTGGGGTTTGTTAACCAGAAGAGCAGCTTCCTGCGGCTGTCAGTCTCTGAATCATCTAGGGGTGAATATCAACACAAACCAGAACAAGGTTTTTTCCCCACAATTGAAATTCAGGGACCTGAGGACACGTCGACAAATTCCGAGCGGCCCAGTCCCTGCCAGCTTGCTCCTTTATGCAACTCATAGGGATGAATGGTTTCTATGGTAGACTCGGTTCCCTGGGCACTAGTCCACATGCGCCCTCTCCAGTCAAGCCTACTCCAACAATTGTCTCAATCAAGGGAAGCATTGGGCCAGTGGATTCGGATATCTCGCCAGGTAAAAGATTTACTTTTTTGGACCCAGTATTGTAACATCATGAGGGGTCTCAAACTGGGGCATCCTCACCAGATGAGTCACCACCGATGCCAGCCTCGGGGGTTTGGGGGTGCACATGGAACAGCTCTCAGCGCAGGGCAAGTGGTCGCTGGTTGAGTCGTGCTGCAGCATCAGTGTGCTGGAGATGCGGGCATCCGCCTGTCACTTCAACAGTTCAAGGCACAGCTCTCCAACCGAGACGTTCTCATCGTCCGTCATGGACAGTCTAACAGTGGCCTACATCAGTCATCATGGAGGCACAAAGAGCTCTCGGATGTTGCAAGACTCTTCTACTCTTTCAGTGGGCGGGAGGCAACCTTGGGAATCTGCTCCGTATACATTCTAAGTCAAGACAGTGTCGCAGCAGATTGGCTAAGTTGAACGGACATTCTGTCAGGTGAGTGGGAACTCAAGAATAGCGCCTTCCACCTCATCACTGCATGGTGGGGCCACCCACAGGTAGATCTTTTTGCCTGCCCAAAAAAACTGCAAAGTTCCACAGTTCTGCTGTCTCATAAAGGACAAGAGGGCCATAGCACAGGAGGCCTTCTCCCTCAACTGGGGACAGTTCTGTTTCCTGTATGCCTTTCCTCCAATTCCGATATTATCAAGGGTTCTACACAAGATTGCCCAAGATCAAGTACAGATTATTCTAGTTTGCCCACGCTGGCCTCGTAGACCGTGGTTCCCTCGATCAGTCCAAATGTTTCGGCATCCTCCTCTGGTGTTCCAAGAAAGCTCAGACCTACTACATCAGGGACCAGTGCTTCACCCCAGTCCTTGCAATCTATCCCTCACGGCATGGAAATTGAATGGGAAACTCTCAGGGAGTTAAGTTTTTCTGCACCTGTCATGTAATGATGATCCAATCCAGACATGCCTCGTTCTCCAGGGTTTATTACAGAGTCTGGAGGAAATTCCTGTTCTGGTTATGATCCACCGCTCTACCAGATGACTCCCGTCTTTGTCGACTATCCTTCAGGAGGGCTTAGACAAGGACCTGCAACCAGCTACCTTAAGAGTCCAGGTTTTGGCCTTGGGGGCGCTCCAATTGGCAAACTCTGGGGAATCTTTAGGAGCTCTCCCTCATGTTTGGCAATTTCTGAGCAGCAACATTGAAACGTCCACCAATAAAACCCATAATACCACCTTGGAGGCTTAACTTGGTCCTCAAAGCCCTCAGCAAGGCCCCTTTTGAGCCCTTAAAGAAGGCATCCTTTCTTGAAGGTCATTTTTCTGACTGCAGTCACCTCAGCCCGCCGCATCAGTGAGATAGGAGCTCTGTCTTCCAAAGAGCCATACCCTGTCTTTCATCAGGACTCTGGTCATGCGGACAGAGCCTGCCTTTTTACCAACGGTGATATCTCCTTTTCACTGCAACCAAGTATTGAACCGTTTCTCCTTCCCATCTTCATCCCAAAAAATGAAAAGGAGACAATTTCACATGCTTGATCCAAGGAGGATGCTAGAGATTTACATCAAGAGATCAAAGTCAGTCCGTAAATACTTCAAGACTATTCATCCTTACTTCAGGCCAGAATTTGGGTAAGAAAGCATCAAAGGACTCTGTTGCTAGGTGGATTCGTTCCACCATCGCTATGGCTTACCAGAAGGCTGGAATTGACATGCCGGGACCAGTGAGGGCGCAGTCAACCTGAGCAATGGCTACGTCCTGGGCGGACTTCAGAGAAGCCTCTCCAGTGGACTTGTGTAGAGCGGCCACTTGGTCATCTATCCATACTTTCGCAAAGTTCTACAAGTTAGATATTTCCATCTCTGCTGAGGTGTCCTTTGACTGCAGGGTCCTCCAGGCATTGGTTGACCCATGAAGACTGGACATTCTTCCCACCCAGGAAGCAAGGGGATGTACTGCTTTAGTATATCCCAGAAGTAGTGTGCTCGGAGACCAGCTTTTAGGAGACAGAAATAGAAATTTAAATACCTGTAAATTTTCTTTCTCCGACTGCTGGCTCCGGGCTCCGTCCCTCCCTGAGTGTTGAAAGTCGGCCATCTGGCCGCAAGTTAGGCCAACGTTTTTCTTCTGTTTGTTCCCACGTTATGTTTTTCCTCAGCTGCTATAGAAGTACTGATGTCTGGAGGAAACAAGCGGGAGGATATTGCTGTCCTGCAAAAGTCTGTTTGCATCCTGCCTGTCAAGTGGTACCAGGAAGGACCTCCTAGAAGTGATGAGCCCAGAGATCAGCAGTTGGTGAAAGAAAATTTGAATGGTATTTATATCAAATTTCTATTTCGGGGGTTGGGGGGGGCATGGTTCTCCTTGCATAACTTCCAAGGGGGTGGATCCCGTGGCGGTGGTGGCACCAGAGACACGGGAACAGCAACAAGAAGTCACAATGAAGCTATCTGGGCCTGTCCTTGAGTAGGGGGCAGACTTTCAAATTTTCTCGGATTGAGTCCAAACCATGTCTGACAGATGGGTCCTAGACATAATCAGTAAGGGTTACCTAATAGAATCCGAATCCAAGCCCCCACTACCTCATGTGGTGCCATCCCCTATCTCGAGCAACCCCTTCCAAAAGACAGGTGATGTTGCAGACCAATACAGACCTTCTGCAAGTAGGGGCTATTGAGCAAGTTCCACCTACAGAGATCATTTGGAGGGTGGGGGGGTTACTCCGTATTCAGTTTGCCAAAATGCACAGGAGGATTCAGGCCAGTCCTAGACGTCAGATTCCTGAATCGTTTTGTCCTCAGCATACCCTTCAAGATGGAAACCTTATCAATCAGGGAGTTGCAACAGGGGGATTTTCTGGCATCCATCGATCTGCAAGATGCCTCTTTGCATATTCCCATTCAGGGACTACACAGTCAATATCTCGGGTTCAAAGTGGGGGAGCAGCACTTCCAATTCAAAATTCTGCTGTTCAGGTTTTCTTCAGCCCCAGGGACATTCTCAAAGGTGCTAGTAGTGGTCATAGGTCACCTTCGGAACAGAGGGATACAACTTTTCCCATACTTGGGCGATATTCTCATCAAGGCCCTGCAGCTCAACCAAGCAGTATAAGCAGTGGCAGAGGTAGTCCGGTGCCTGTCGGCACACTGATTTATCTGGCGAAAGAGTTCCCTAATTCCAAGCCAGACCTTGAACCACCTGTGGGCAGACTTCATAACACAAGCCAACAAGGCCTTCCCCCAGAAATGAAATTCAGGGACCTGCTGAAGCTCATCAAGAAGTTTTACACAGCTCCTCAGCTGCCTGCTCAGTCCTTCATGCAGCTAATTGGGACTCCAGTATTACTGGCGGATTTAGTCCCTTGGGCTGTAGTCCACATGTGGCCTGTTCTAGGGACATGGGTATGTTGTTCATCCACACTGGCAGGTTCCTTGCCACTTTAAATCTTGCCGGAAGGTCTTCAAGGTGGCTCCTCCCACTCACCCGGGTGGTAAAACTCTCGGCTCCGCCCCATGACGCCAGATCTTCCTTACCGCTTGGAAGCTCAGGTTCCCTCCTTAATGCTCTGCATGTAGACTGGATCTTATTTCTTCGGTTCGCCTGAAACTTATTTTCAAATTTTCAAGACTTCGGTCAAATTACTCCCTCGTGGCTGCGATGGACAAATCGACTCCCGGTTTTCAGCGGTGCCCATGTGGGCAGAAAATGTCCAGGACGGATCCGCACTCCACGCGCGCCTACTGCCTCGGCTAGACCATGCGACCCGCGAGGCTCGCGAGATGCTATGCCGCTCGCTGCCAACGCCCTGGAAGACTGCCTGTCCGGTTAAAGCTTGGTCACCGAGAAGCGCTACCGCTGGTGAAGTCAAGGAGGGTCTGCTACGGTTATCACAGGCGCTGGCTCGGCTGAGCAACTCTAGCAGATCGCCCTCGAGGAGGAGGCGGCACAGGCCGCATCATCCTCTTCCTTGGTTGCGGCATTTATCCCACTCTCTCTGGGTACCTCTTAAGGAGCTTTGTCAGTCCCTTTCCACGAAGGGAGAGAAGCCATCAGGACTTTCTTCTCGGTCCAAAAGGAAGGACTCGAAAGGTAAGTCCCACCGTCGGTGTTCGTGGGAGCGGGAGAGGTCCCCTTCCCTGGACAGTCGACACTTGACTTCAGTCGAGGTTGGCGGCCAGCCTGGCTTCACGGAAGTCCCCGTCAGGTCAGCCGGGCAGAGACACCCATCGACGCGTCGTAGATTTTATCGACCTGTTGGACGGCAGTCGACTGGGTGAAGCAGACAGCCCTTTTCTCTGGTGCCCCTGGAGACAGAGGACTTGCTCGCGCCCGTGCCGGAGTCCCCAGTCAAGGCTTCCGAGTGAAGAGTGGGAGTCCCCGCGCTTCCCAGACCCGCCCTCGGAAACGAAGATCTTGGTCTCGGTGCTCCTGCTTTTGTCCAACCGATCCTGCCGGCTAGGCGGTCTCGCACAAGTAAGCGGTGCAGCTGTTTCGCCTTCTTCCTCCTCGAAGAGGAGAGGCTTTGGCACAAATTGCGCTGACGCCTGAGGACCTGATGTGGCAGCAGTTACTTCTGTCCGGGAACAAGCTGACGTCCGCCTTCCCCAGCCATCAGTGGCTGTCACCCAAGTGGCCGAAACAACCCCTTGCTGTAGCCAAGGTGCCCAAGCATGGGCCAGTTGTTCGTCCGAAACCAGCTGCCCCACCGATTGTGGGGGAACCTCCGCCTCCACAACCGAAATCGGGGGCACCGACCAAGGACTCTCGGTCAGGTCAGGGCCTGTCCCACAGGTTGTCGGTCACCCTCACTCCTGACCGCCCTCGGCAGGTGGAGGGTGGCTCAGGCCCCAGGCAGCTCTTCGCAGACTCCGGAGTCCGACGACTCCCTGTTTTCCAGGCCGGTTGACCTGGAGTCCTCCGAGGGCCAGTCGATGGACGAAAGCCCATCGTCCTTCATGGGTCTGCTTCAGCTCATTTCTGAGTCTATGGGGATGCAGCTCGAGCCCGTATCCATGAGGGCCAAGTATCCCCTAACGGAGATACTGGACTGAGGGGATTCACCCACGGAGGCCTTTCCGGTGGCTGAAGCCATTGTTGGCCCAGCCTTGGAGCTCTGGCAGTGGCCTGCTTCCTGTCCTGCGCCTTGGCTAGGTGGCCAGGAAGTATGCGGTCCCCACCGCTCTTTTGTCCAGTTTCTGAACACCTTCACCGAGGGGATGGTCACCGACATGCTCAGCTGCCCGGGAACGCTTAGGGATGTGGATAAACCCCTGACAAGGAGTCCAAAAAGCTGGACTGTGCCGGGCGCAAGGTGTACACTGCGTCCTCCCTTGGTCTCCTCCAGGCCTGCTCGGCCGTGCTGATGGCACACTTCTCCCACGCCCTCATGGGCTCCCTGGATGAGGTGATTCCTCATTTCCCGGCCGACCTGCAGACCACGATCAGGCAGGTACGGGACCAGGGAAGGGCGGTGGCAAAGCAGCAGCTCCAAATGGCTCTGGACATTGGAGACCTCCTGCCAGGTCAGTTGCGGCTGCGGTGGCCATGCGCCGCAGAGCATGGCTGAGGATATCCACCTTCACGGCGGATACCCAGCATAAACTGGCAGATGTCCCCTTCCTGGAGACCGACCTCTTCGGCCCTGGAGTGGAAGGTCACCTCCAGTGGATCAAAAAGTCCAGTGCCACTCTGGACTCTGTCACCTCCGCCCAGAAGGACAAGGCGTCAACAACAGCAACATAAGTCCTTTCGACCTTCTGTGACGCTGCACCGTCCAGCCCACCAGCTACCAGGGCCAGCAGGCTCCGCTTACACCCTAAACCCAAGCCCTGCGGCTTTTCTAATAGGAAGCGGGGAGGAAAAGGCCCAGGAGGTCCCTCGGCCAGTTCTTCCTCTAAGCCTGCCCAGTGACGGGTTGAGGGGTGTCGCCCCCAGCCTCGTCACTCCCCCCTGGGTTCCGCCCGTGGGGGATGGCTCTGCCACTTCCTTTCCGCCTGGTCCATTATCACCACGGAACGTTGGGTGTTGGAGGTGGTAGGAAAGGACCTGCCCCTGGAGTTCGAGCAGGCCCTGCCCTTCCGAGCCGTCGCCCCTCGGGGGGCTACGGGGTCCGCAGCCTCTGTTGGCTCGCCGAGCCGATATTGCCCTGCTCCTCGAAAAAGAGGTGATCAGGAAGGTGGCGGATCCTCCTCCAGACCCGGGGTTTGTGTCCAGGTACTTCCTGGTCCCAAAATGGACGGGGGGGGGGGGCTGGCGCCCCATTCTCGACCTGCACGACCTAAACAGGTTCCTAAGGTCTCGGAACTTCAGGATGGTCACTCTGGCTCAGATAATCCCATCCTTGGAATGAGGCGTGTGGTTCTGTTCTCTGGACCTCCAGGACGTGTTCTTTCACGTCCCAATCTGCCTGTCCCACCAGAGATTCCTCCGCTTCAGGGCAGAGGGATCCCTCTACGAGTTCCAGGCCATGCGCTTCTGCCTTTCCGTAGCTCCCAGGGTCTTCACCAAATGCATGGCAGTGGTGACAGCATTCCTGCGGCGCCGAAGGGTCCTAGTGTACCCCTGCCTAGACGACTGGCTGATTGCAGACCCCTCCAGATTGGAGGTGGAGCGGTCCAGAGATCTGGCCCTCCATGTTTGCTCTCAGGTTGGCCTCCTCATCAACGAGGCCAAGTCGGAACTCGTGCCAAAGCAGGTGATACTCGTTTGCCCAGTCATTTCAGGTCGGGCAATTGCACCCTGCCCGGGACTTCTTGCGCCTCCTGGGCCTCATGGTGGCCTGCACCAGTGTGGTCCGTTGGGCTTGTTGGTATATGCGTCCCCTTCAGTGGGGGCTGGCCAGCCAATGGTCACAGCACTTCGATCCATTGGATCAGCTAGTGACAGTGACCCAGGGGATGTGGAACGCTCTCCAGTGGTGGACCGTCCCAGCACATCTGCAGGAGGGCATCCCGTTTGTCCGCCCCGAGCCGACTGGGGGTCTCTCGACCGATGCCTCTCTGGGTTGGGATGCCCATCTGGGGAGCACAGAGCGCACGGCCTCTGGTCCCCTCGGGAATCTCGATGCCACATCAACCTGCTGGAGCTTCGAGCGGTTTGTCTAGCCCTCAACGCCTTCGCTCCGTTTCTACGGGGTCAAGTGGTTCAGGTCCAGACGGACAATACCACGACCATATACTACCTAAACTGCCAGAACGGGACGCACTCCATGCCTCTGTACAGGGAAGCTCTCCGCATTTGGTCACTCGTGCGCAGCCTGGAGGCGGCTCTCCTTGCCATCCATGTGGCGGGAGCATCCAACACCCTGGCCGATGCCCTAAGCCGGATAGGGGCTGTGTCCCACGAGTGGTCTCTCCTGCCGGAGGTAGTACAAGATCTGTTCTCCCACTGGGGCACGGCCCAGGTGGACCTGTTTGCCTCCAGGGAGAATGCGAAGCTGAGACTGTTTCATGCCTGCCCCCCCTCAGCAGGGCTCACTGCAGGGGGATGCCTTCTCGAGGCTGTGGACCCCGGGCCTCTTCTGTGCCTTTCCCCCATTTCCCTTGATCCACAAGGTGCTTCTCAAGGCGAGGAGGGACAAGGCGCAGGTGATTCTGGTAGCCCCAGACTGGCCCCGCCAGTTCTGGTATCCAGATCTCCTCAGTCTCGGCTCCAGGCTTCTGAGGTGGCTTCCAGCCCGCCCGGACCTGATCTCAGTCAATCAGGGGAAGGTATTCCGTCCGGACCTTCAGTCCCTGCACCTGATGGCCTGGTTCCTGAGTGGCTAGAGTTCCAGGCCTGGGTTCTTCGATGAGGTCCTCAACGTCGCTGAAGCGCCCCTGCATGAGTCGACCAGAAAATGCTGCGCTTCAAATGGAAGAGATTCTCCATTTGGTGTCAGGGCAAGGGCCTGGGCCCTTCCTCCTGTTCCTTGGCAAACATTCTGGACTACCTGTGGTCCCTTTCTCAGCAAGGGTTTTGGTCGATTACCCTTAAGGTGCACCTGGCAGCCATCTCCGCTTACCGGGCGCAGGCCAGGAAGCAGTCGGTGGCACAGGAGAAGATGGTCGGGGGCTTTTTCAAAGGCCTTGATCACATATCCCCTCCGGTGCGAGAACCTCCACCTCCGTGGGATCTACTGCTGGTATTGGCTAAGCTCATGGGCAAGCCATTCGAACCGATGCACAGGTGTGACATCTCTCACTTGTTGTGGAAGTCAGTCTTCTTGGTGGCTATCACGTCAGCCAGAAGGATGGGAGCGCTCCAGGCACTTTCCATCTAGTCTCCCTACCTGGTCTTCCACAGGGACAAGGTTTTCCTACGCCCCCACCCGAAATTCCTTCTGAAGGTGGTGTTGGAGTTTCACCTTAACCAGGTGTTGACTCTGCCAGTGTTCTGACCCAGTCACACCTCGGAGGCTGAATATAGGCTCCATACTTTGGACCCTAGAAGAGCGCTCGCTTACTACAAGGAGCGGACGGATGAAGTTTGGGGAGAGGTTCGCCAGCTATTTGTCACCTACGCTGAAGCTGCACCTGGCAGACCTGCAGCCAGGCGGACGATAGGCAGGTGGGTCACCTCCTGCATAAATCTCTGCTATAGGTTGGCGGGCATGGAGTCTCCCAGAGGGATAAGAGCTCATTCTACCCGCCGTACCGCTGCATTGGTGGCTGCTTCCAGGGACATTCCTATCCAGGAAATCTGCAGGGCTGCTACCTGGAAGTCAGCACACACCTTCATCACCCACTACCACATTGACCTTGAGTCTTGCCAGTAAGCTGGTTTTGGGGCCTCAGTTCTCCAGTCTTTATTTCCCAAGTATGGGGTGTGCGCCTTGCCTCCCTCCTCCCGGAGACCTGCTAGGAGTCTGCCAGACAATGTGGATGAACAACATATCCATGTCCCTAGAAATACAGGTTACTCACCTGTAACAGGAGTTCTAGGAATGGTATATGTTGTTCATCCACACGACGCACCCGACCTCCCTGGCTTCGCACATCCTGGCTTCCAGCGGGCTAGATCTGGTGTCATGGGGCGGAGCTGAGAGTTTTACCACCCAGGTGGTTGGGAGGAGCCAGCTTGAAGACCTTCTGGCAAGATTTAAAGCAGTAAGGAACCTGCCAGACAGTGTGGATGAACAACATATACCATTCCTAGAACTCCTGTTACAGGTGAGTAACCTGTATTTCAAGCACATTTGCTCAGACTTTGATCCCAGTCCAGACACAGCCAGCACCAACTGATTCCAGTTTCTCAACCGATTAAAGGGGGAAAGAAAAAAAAAAACTCCCTCCAGTGGTGAACTCTTGAGGACAAATGTCATGAGAGGTCACATGTTGGGCTATCCACACCAAATCCAAATCACGACCAATGCAAGCCTCGGGCTGGGGTGCTCACCTGCATCAGTTGTCGGCACAGGGCAAGAGGTTGCTGTTAGAAACCAGGTACAGCATAAATGTCCTCTAGATGACAGCAGTATGCCTAGCCCTGATGCACTTCGAACAGCAAGTCCTCAATCAGGACATACTGATTCTAACAGTCTGACAATAGTGGCATACATCAACCATCGGGGCGGCACAAGAATCTCAAAAATGCTACGGGAGTCCCTTCTCTTTCAGTGGGCCGAACACCGCCAGGCAAGCATAAGAACGGTGTATATTCCAGGACAGGATAACGTCACAGCAGACTGGCTCAGTTGCAAGGATGTTTTACCAGGGGAATGGGAGCTGAAACACCGTGCCTTCCATATACTAACAGAACAGTGGGGCAGTCCCCAGATAGAGCTTTTCACCTGCTGGCAAAACTCCAAGGTAAAGCAATTCTGCGCCCTGGCCAAGGACGAACTAGCAGTGGCTCAGGACGCATTTTCTCTAGACTGGGGTCAGTTCGCTCTCCTGTATGGCTTTCCTCCAATACCGCTTCTATCCAAAGTTCTCCACAGTGTGGCTCTGGACAGGACAGGATTGATTCTAGTCTGTTCCCGATGGCCTTGTCTCCCATGGTTTCCTCTTCTCGTTCATCTGTCAAGGCGGCTGTCTCTAACCTTCCAGATCAGCCCGGACCTTCTCGATCAGGGTCCAGTTCTGCATCCCAGTTTGAACAACCTGTCCCTCTCGGCCTGGAGATTGAGCAGGAAACTTTCAAAGAGCTAGGCTACACAGCTCGTGTTATTGAAATGGTGAACTCATGTCGCCCCTTTTCCTGTAAAGTGTATTATAGAATCTAGAGGAAGTTCTTGTTCTGGCTTCAATCCAAACACATACAGAACCATCCAATATCGTTGCCTGTACTGCTGCAGTTTCTTCAAGATGGGTTTGACAAAGGACTGCAGCCAGCCACGTTACGAGTTCAGGTTTCCGCACTAGGGGTGCTCTTGTTGGTGAATTCAGGGGAATCATTGGGTTCACATTCCCATGTCAGGAGGTTTCTAAGGGCAGCAACATTAACACGCCCTCCAGTCAGGCCAGCGGTACTACCTTGGAGACTTAATCTGGTTCTCGAGGCTTTGACCAAGGCTCCTTTTGAGCCTCTCAAGGAGACATCCCTCATGCATCTCACAGTGAAGGCTGCCTTTCTCATAGCTATTACTTCAGCCAGAAGAATCGGCTAAATCGAAATTTAATTACCTGTAAATGTTCTTTCTCCGATGGTTGGTCTCCAGGCTTTTGCTTCCCTCCCAGAATGTACATAGTTGGCCAATTGGCCATTTATGCCTTAATTTTCTTGTTTTGGTTTCCAAGTTTGTGTAGTATTGCCACATTTGGGCAGCTTTTGGAAGAACAGAGGGAAACAGGAAGTGGAGGGCTGGATATCCCCAGCTGCAGAGTTCAAGTTCCTATCTTCCTATCTGCATCAGGAGGTACAGCCCCATGTGTAAGCAAGCCTGCAGACCAGCCGTTGGAGAAAGAAAATTTACAGGTGTTTAAATTTAGATTATTTTTTTTGTGTGAAGATAACTCCCATCACGATGCAAACGTTAGAAACGCATCATTTTTAGAAAATATCAATTCTTTCTGTTCCTTTAATTGATACACATAGAGGATAATGTATGGTCCTCTATCGTTAACCGGTCAGTTAACAGTCGAGAGGTTGCCAGGGTGACCATGTAAACCTCGAGAGCGAAGCTCGAGAGGTTTACGTCGCCATGGCAACCTCGAGACGGTTAAAATTGACCGCTGTCATAGAGGGACTATTATACATTATTTTTATAGTGTATGGTCCCCACCATCAAAAAAGGGCGACGTTTTTAAAAAGTCACCGCGGCCCTTCAGTCCTTCCCCCGCCGGTTTCCTTCAGTCGCTCGTCGAAAAAAGCGCTATTACGGAGATTCATCAGCAGTTGAAGACTCATCGATGTGACGAGGATCGATAGGTTAACAACATATCTACGTCACATCGATAGGTTAACAACCTTAGGAAATGATGATTTCCTAAGGTTAACAGCGTTCTAACATACATTATAGTATATTAATCTTCAAAACTTCATACTAATGTCTGTCACATGTGACAGTGTTCCTTATTAGATTAAACAAATTTAGTGGACAAACACTTCTTGGAGTGAGATGTGACTATTTTAATCTAAATGAGCTGCATGCAGGTTTCAGTATGTCAGTTAAATAAAATAAAAATTCATTATTCTGTCTAAAAATTGTTTTTGTTTGCTCTGTGATAAGGTAATCTTTCTTTGTATACGCGTAGACTAGTCCTTTTTTCAACATGTCTGTCAGTGTGCATATGTACTGTCACATGCGTTCATTTTGCTGAAAGTTTTAAATGCTTGCAATTTAGACTTTTTGATTATATTGCAATTCAATGAATCGTTAACTGCATAATGGTTTATAATTATCTCATTTAATAAAATGCAGAATAGAAGTTTATACAATGGACCGTGCCAGTGTCACATGTGTTTGTCATATGCATTCATCTTAAGTTTTTTAATGGCTGTAATGACTGTTCAATTATATTGCATAATGATATTATCCTAAAACAGTGCATCACAGTTGAGAACTATCTTGGTTAATAAAATGCCGAGCGGAGTTCATAATGTGGATGGTGTGGACAGAGTTGCTTGTTAAAGAATGTCACTTCATCTTAATTATGACTGCTTAAAGTGATGTTCCAACCTATTTCCATAAGGTATTGGGCTTCACAGCCCAATACCTTGCGTCAGCGATAGCTGGTGCCAAAATTAATATTGATAAGTAAGTCCTTGTAGTTTGGGAAGGGATCGTAACTGTTGCCGAACCCATAGCCAGCCGATCCCTTCCAAATTCCCGGTTTGCCTGCTCCGTCCCTACACTCCGTTTTGTGACATTTCAGCAGGGAGAGTGCAGGGGCATAAGTTGAGCGATGGCGCTCATGTCCCTCTAAGATTGCTTAAAGTTATATAAAACTGTATTGAAAAACTGCCCCCATAGATTTGTATGGGTATGCCCCACGCTCTCCCTGCTGAAACATCAGAAATTGTCTGAGCGCGGGAACGGAACAGACAAACAGGGAAGTTGAAATGGTTCGGCTGGCCGTGAGTTCAGCAGCAGTTATACCCCTTTCTCAAACTACATGGACACACTTAATGTTAATTTTGACATTGGACAGCTAATGCTGCCATAAGGTATTGGGTTATGAAGCCCAATACCTTAGATAGGAAATTTCCTTTAATTGTACCGTATTATGCTAAATATCCTCAATAAAAGAAACTGCATTACAGTTTGGAACTGTGTAATAATAAAATACAAAATAGGAGTTCATGCAGTGGACAGTGTCAATGTCACATGCGTTCATGTTACATTTTATTAAACAAGAACATTGATGTTTCCAGGTGTGACTTGATGGTTATTTATATGGTGTCTAGAGTTACCCAAGTTCGTAAAAAGCAAAATAAGAATTCACACAGTGGACAACGTTGGGTGTATAAATAACTGAACACTGAAAATGCCATGGACAACTGTTGTCTGGGTTACATTTTGCAGAAAATACAATAAACACACAGAGGATGCTGCTTTCTTTTTGTTTTTGTTTAATCAGGAGTAACACACTGCTGAAAGCTTTTTTTTTTACAGGTGCGACCTGGGAGCCACCAGTTCTAGTCTTTGGGTGTCCTGGTGCTCCCAACCCCAGCATTCCCTGCTGTCTCACCAGTGGGGATCATCATGGGGAGAGATCAGAGGGCTCCTGTTTGCCATTAAGTACCACTGAGGAAAATATCTACTGAAGGAAAGGATTGTGTATTATCTTGAATCCAGTGACTTACAGGATCCGAGGTAGCATGGATTCACAACAGGGAGGTCATGTCAAACAAATCTGATCGGTTTCTTTGACTGGGTGATCAGGGTGGAGCCTTGGATGTGGCCTATGTAGATTTAGTTAGGCCTTCAACACCATCCACATAGGTGACGCATAAACAAGCTGGACAGCCTGGGAGTGGGTCCAAAGGTGATAAACAGGGTAGAAAATTGGTTGGAGGGTAGATGAGAGGGTGGTGGTAAACAGCGCTCACTCCGAGGAAGGGAGGGTGACCAGTGGGGTCCCACAAGGATAATTACTGGGACCAGTCCTCTTTAGTGTCTGTATTAGCGACATTGCAGAGGGGCTAGAAGGGAAGATATGCCTTTTTGCAGATGACACAAAGATCTGCAGTAGGGTAGATACTGGGGGGGGGGAGATGACTAGAAATCTAAAAAAGTAGGCGGGGAAAATAGGCAGACTATGTAGAAACAAGTTGTCAGAAGATGAGGACCACACGACATGCCTAGTTTGCCCAAAATTCCCCCTACCTACAGTGCCTCAAGAGACCCTGCTTGAACTCCGACTTACACCCACTTTTTGCTTCTAAGATTTCCTTGTCTGTCTCATGCATTCTTAAATCCATTGACTGTTTTAACCCCCACGACCAACGCTGGTGGGCCAGGTGGTACTTATCTGTCATCAGTTTTTATGTAAGTTGACTGGTGCACATACATTCTCCCATTTCTATTTCCCATCCCTGAGGCTGGCATATGTGCGATGGTGTGGGTATGTGAAACATAGAAACAAAACATAGAAGTGTCGGTAGATAAGGACCTCCTGGCCCACATAGTCTGCCCTGTTTTCGCTGCCTATGGTGCCACTGCAGACCCTACTCGGTCTCCGGTTTTCACCCTCCCTTGCCTTACTTCTAAGATCTGCTTCTGTCTATCCCATACATTCTTGAACCCTGTAACTGTTTTAGCCCCCACAACCTCCGCTGGGAAGCTGTTCCCAGCTTCCACCACCCTTTCCTTGAAGAAGTACTGCCTCACATTTCCTCTCAGCTTCTCCCCCACCCCCAGCTTCATAATGTGAACCCCTTGCTCTCGAACATTTTTTTTTTTGGGGGGGGTGGGGAGATGCTCCCTTCCTGTACCTTGTTTATACTTGTGAGGTATTTGAATCTTTCAATCATATCCCTCCTTCCTTCTAGGGAGTACTTGTTTAATTCCTTAAACCTTCCAAGGCTTCTGGTGCAGGCTCTGCACAATTTTGGTTGCCCTCCTCTGTACCACCTCCACCCTGTCAGTGTCCTTTTGAAGGTGGGGTCTCCAGAACTGTACACTGTACTCGAGGTGGGGTCTCACCAGTGATCTATATGGGGGTATTAATACCTGCCTCTTTCTGCTGGTGATACCCCTGCCTGTGCATCAAAGCATCCCGCTAGCCGTTCCCACTGCCTTGTCACACTGTGTTTAGCTACCATCTGGTCATCAGTAATGATTATCCCAAGACCCCTCTCTTGTTTTGTGACTGCTAGTACTTCTCCTTCCGTTTAGTATGTTGCCCCCGGGTTTCTGAGCACCAAGTGCACCATTTTGCACTTCTTTGCTTTGAAACCCAGCTGCCTAACTTGTGACCATTCTTCTAGATTTTTTAGTTCTTCCCTCATTTCCCCCCTCCCCCTTCCGGTGTGTCAGCTCTGCAGATTTTTATATCTGAACAGGCATTCCTTCCCTTGCAGTCCTTCTGAATTGTACTTAATAGACATTGAAGAAGACTTGGGCCTAGTATTGACCCTTGTGGCACCCCACTGGTCACTTTACCTTCTCCAGAGTGGATGCCATTTACCACCACCCTCTGATTCTTATTGTCTAGCCAGCTCACTACCATCTTAGTACTTTAGGGCCTGCTGCTAGGCTTCTCAGCTTGCTCACCAGCCTTGTACGTGGAACGACATTGAAGGCCTTACTGAAATCCAAGTAGGTCACTTAAACTGCCCCCCCCCATCCACTTCCTTGGTTACCTAATCAAAGAACTTGATCGGGTTTTTCCTGGCAAGACCTCCCCCTTTGAAACCATGTTGCCTTGCCTGGTAACAAGGTATTCACCAGTCCTTTCCTTCAGTAGTGAATTCCATTACTTTTCCCACTACCGAAGTCAGGCTAACAGGCCTATAGCTTCCTGCCTCCTCTTTGCTTACACTTTTGTGGAGTGGGACTACATCAGCCCTTCTCCAGTCTCACGGTAGCTCTCCGGTTTTTAGTGGTATGTTGAACAGAGCTGTCGGAGGAGCAGCCAGCGCCTCCTTGATCTCCTTCAGTAACCTTGGGTGCACCTCGTCTGGTCCCATTGCCTTGTCTACTTTTAACTGACAGTTCCCTTAGGACGCTTTTCTCTGTAAAGGGACTGGTGTCTACCTCCTGTACCTTTAATACCCTATCTTTTATCATAGGCCCGTTACCTGCCCCCTCCTCCGTAAATACTGAACCGAAGAATTTGTTCAGTATGTCCTCTTTTTGGTGGTCCTCTTCCACACAAGCTCCTCCTTTCTCTTTCAGCCTTACTGTCCCTCCCTAGGTCTTTTCTCTTATGTATCCCAAAAATGGCCGGCATGGTGGCACTGAGGGTTGAGGCGCTGGGACGCCACACCTCTCACCACACCGGTGACCTGTGTTTGGGAATGGACTCTGGCCACTGGGGATTGGCAGGGAAGAGGGTGGATTGAACAACCCAGGACTGTTACCCTCCCTATGGGGTGGGTTAGGGGAAGCACATCGCGCTGGAGTGGCCCCTGGTGACGACCGTGGGCAGTACAGTTACCGTGCAAGGAAGGGGTGGAGCATGGCAAGACGTCCGCTCACACGCAGCATGTCATTGCACTGCTTGCTTCGGGGGAAAAACATGGAGGAAAAAAGCTGTGCATGACCAAGGCAGCTTGATGGCCTCGCTCCCGCCGACCTGGAGGACTGTCGTGGAATCGTGCTGGGGGGTCCAGTTCAGCCCGTCTTGGATAGGTAAGGGGAGTCTCTCCGGCGGGTTGAGGTGGCTGCGCCAGACTCTCATCATGCGAGTGTGCCTGCTGCTCTTTGGGTCGGTGGGGGCTGATGGCTGGATGCTCCCCGCCAGTGGCGCTGCAGAGGCACACAAATATATATGTGATTAAAAAAAAAAAAAAAAGTATCCAAAAAATGTCTTTAAATGTCTTTAAAAAAAGTGTGACGTAAAGGTGTTGCACATACTCAGCCCCAGCACACAGTCAGAAGGCTGTTACTACTGCATCATCCAGCCTTTGCTAGATGGTGACCATGTAGCAGCTTGCGCTGTTCTCCTTCCACAAAGGACAGCTGTCAGTGGATGATTGGCCCTCCTCCATGCAGTCAGCCCTTGAGCGACCCAGGTCTGTTTCTGAACCTGGTTTACCAATGCGTTGGTAGGTGATGTGCCCAGGCCCTCAAAACTCTGCGCCACAGGGCCGGCCGACACTGCATTTCTAATTTTAAGGAAAAATAGTAAAACTCTGATAGGATAGTAGGGAATCAAGAATCATGGCTGCACCTGGAAAGGGACGCGCTACTGGAAAAGCAAACTGAGGTGCTTTATCACTGTATATTGCGCTGTGTCATGCTGCGCGATAATTGCAATATTGGTTATTTATAACTATAAATTGTTAGTGGTAATTATTGTGATATATCATATCGTGACATCCCTAGTGGTGACTGGGTGAAGACAACTCTGTGCGGGGAGGGGGGCGGTTAAATTCTGCTGATTATTATGAACAATACATTGTGATCATTTTTACCCAAATATCATGATACTAAAAGTTTGATATCATGACATCCCTGCTTGTGATATTTCTCAGTGAAGTTGGACAAGACTCGTTTTTGGTACCCCTCATCCCCTCAACTGTTTCCTGCAGTCAAGTTATAGAACTCCCATAGTTTTACCTCTACAGTATATTTACAGTGTCTTCAGAAAGTATTCATCCTCTTGGATTTTGTCACATTTTGTTGGGTTACTACCAGAATTTGTAATGCATTGAAATGATTTTTTCCCCCTTGATTTACACAGTATACTCAACAATTTAAAGGGCAAAAATATTTATATTATGTACTAAAATTTATGAAACATTAAAACTGAAATATCTTGTTTATATTCCCCGAGTCAGTACTTTGTAGAAGCGCCTTTGGCAGCAGTTACAGCTTTGAGTCTTCTTGGGTATGTCTGTATTGGCTTTGCACATCTGGATTTGGGGATTTTTGCCCATTCTTCCTTGCAGATTTGCTCAAGCTCTGTCAGGTTGGATGGGGAGCGTCGGTGAACCGCAATCTTTGTCTTTCCACAGATTCTCAATGGGATTTAAGTCTGGGCTTTGGCTGGGCCACTCAAGGACATTCCCCTTGTTCTGAAGCCACTCCAGTGTTGCTTTGGCTGTGTGCTCGGGGTCGTTGTCCTGTTGGAATGTAAATCTTTGCCCCAGTCCAAGGTCTTTTGCAGACTGATGCAGGTTCTCCTCAAGGATGTGCCTGTATTTGGCTCCATTCATTGTTCCTTCTATCCTGACAAGTGCCCCAGTCCCTGCCGCTGAAAAGCATCTCCATAACATGATGCTGCCACCACCATGCTTCATGGTAGGGATGGTGTTACATGGGTGATGAGCTGTGTTCGGTTTGCGCCAGGCATAGCGCTTTGCATTCAGGCCAAAGAGTTCAATTTTTGTTTCATCAGGCCAGAGAATCTTTTGCCACATGGTCTCAGTCTGCCACATGCCTTCTTGCAAACTCCAGGCATGCTATTATGTGGCTTTTTCTCAGGAGTGGCTTCCGTCTAGCCACTGTCCCTTAGAGGCTGCATCTGTGAAGTGCTGCAGAGATTGTTGTCCTCTGGACAGGTTCTCCCATCTCAGCCATGGAACTCTGTAGTTCTGTCAGGGTGGTCATTGGGTTCTTGGTCACTTCCCTGACCAAGATCCTTCTTGCCCGGTTGCTCAGTTTGGGAAGACGGCCTGCTCTAGGAAGAGTCTGGGTGGTTCCATAATCTTTCCATTTCCTAATGATGGACTTGACTGTGCTCCTGGGAACTTTCAACACCCTAGAAATATTTTTATACCCCTCCCCAGATCTATGCCTCCTCACAGTTCTATCACGGGAGTTCTACAGACAGCTCCTTGGTCTTCATTGTAGAGTTTCTGCTCTGACATGCACTGTCAACAGTGGGACCTTACTTAGACAGGTGTACTTCCTCTGAAATCATGTCAACCATTTGAACTGACCACAGGTGGACTCCATTCAAGTTTGAGTGATCTCACAAGGAAATTGGGTGTACCTGAGCTCAATTTGGAGTGTCATAGCAAAGGGGGTGAATACTTATCAAATCAAGACATTTCAGGTTCCAGAAGTTTCATTCCACTTTGACATTATAGAGTAATTTGTGTAGATACGTGACAAAAAAATCCCATGTAAATGTATTTTAATTTGAGTTTGCAACATCACAAAATGTGACAAAATCCGGGGGGGGGGGCGCGAATACTTTCTGAAGGCATTGTATATACCCATTATATCAGCACTGGGGCATTCTAATTTTTTTTTTATGTTTTAGATGGATCTGAATTCAGAAAGTAAGATTAAAGCAAACAAGTTTGTATTAGTATTTATTCTGTGGATATTAGTGATTTTGTCATGTTTACCTTAGCAAATGAGTAGTAACCTGTATGAGTTGTGAATCAACCTCTTACCATTTGAACTGCCAAAAGTGCTGCTTTCCATGAAAAAATTATTTTGGTGTTGTGCTTCTTTTGTGTAAGCCTGTCCCTTTTTTCTCAGTGCTGCAAGCCCCAACCGTGACAGCATGCAAGAGAAACAACGTTTTTAAGCACTATGTTGAAACAGACCTTTGTTGGTCAGTCTTAGTATTACAGACATCCTTTTTCTTTCAAAATTTTGGACTCTTAGCAGAAGCTGGACACAAAGAAAAAAGTTGACCCATAATTACACTCCTGAACTATTTATAGTCATTCAGGCCATGTAACATAAACATAGAAAAGTATCATCACGCTCCCACATTCTGACGGGAGCTGCCACTTCAGACGTGTCACTTCACCAGCAGGCAGTAAGTCAAATAACATCTACACACACTGGCAGATTTTCTTTTTGGTCTACTTGCATCACAAAAACAGTTTTCTAGAAACTTTTCTACAGACTGTACTACTGTAAACACTACCGACATAGGAGACTGCCCTTTGATAAGGGAGACAGAAAAATCAGCTATGTACTGTACCCACAATGCCTTGTTACATATAGATCTCAACAGCAGATAAGGGCCTACGGCCCACCTAGTCTACCCCTGTGCACACACCACACAACTTCGCTTCTTGAACTAGGTTACGTGTGTACATATTAGGAGTTCTACAGTCTCCACTACCAAAATTAGGGACTGTACCTCTGAGTAATGAACATTTAATCAACTTTGATTTACCCAGAATTCCTTGTATGTAAAACATTGCCATTCCCTTGCATGACATTGTGGGGGTGTGGCCGCACACAGAAAACTGGAGGGCGGGCAGAAACAAAAATATACAATAAATGACTTTTTTTAATGAAACAAATTACAGCTTCAACATCTGAAGCATGGGAGGCAGTGGCATACTATGTGAAACGGATATCTGCGGAATGTGACTAAATCACTTTAAACTAAAATATAACAGAGTGTTTTCTCCCATAGGGAAACCTGGTTATACTAACATACTAAAAGCCAGCAGAATAGGCCAAATGGTCTTTCAGTGTCTGCTCGAAAGCTAGCAACCTAGTGGCTGCTTGCCTTACCAGCCCCCAAGAGGGTATTCTTTGGTTTGTTTCCTCTTGTACCTGTCCCACTCCTCCTTGAAGCCTTTCCTTGTGCTCTCCAACAGCCTCTTGGGTAGCGCATTCCACGGCTCCACCACCCTCTCAGTGAAAAAAATGCTTCCTGCGCTCCCCTTATAACTTCCCTCATCCAGTTTCCACTCATGGCCACTGGTTGTCCCCCCTTAGCCTAAACAGCTCCTTGGTTCCACTCCTGGTTATTCCTTTTACATGCTTGAAAACCTCTATCATGTCTCCCCTATCCCTCCTCTCCTCTAGTGAGTAAAGCCCAAGCTCTTCCAATCTCTCATAAGGTCTTCCCTCCATGCCCTGAATCATCCTAGTCGCTCTCCTCTGAACCCTGTCCAGCAGTGCTATGTCCTTCTTCAGATGGATTCTCCAGAACTGTACACAGTACTCATGCTGCAGCCTGACCAAGGCATTATATAGAGGGAGGATCACCTCCCTCCTTCTGGACGCAGTTCCCCAGGCTATGCAGCGCAGTATCCTGTTTTCTTTGGCTGCAGTTTTTCTACAATTCTCAGAGTTATTCATTTTGACGTCTACCACCACCCCTAAATCCCTTTCACCCAATGTGGCTTGCAGTGTTACCCCCCCTGGGTGTATGCAAGGCACAGATTTTTGACCCCCAAATGAAGTACCTTACATTTCCCAGGAATTAATTTTAGTCCCCACCTCCTCGACCACCCCTCCAGGATATCCAGATCCCCCTGGACTGTCTCCCTTGCTTCTTCACAATCCACCAGTGCTCCCAGTTTTGAATAGTCCACAAAGAGACAACCCATTCCTTATGCCCCTCCTTATCTCCGAGATGTAGGCATTGAACAAGGTTGGCCCCAACACTGAACCTTGAGGGACCCCACTGATTACCTTCCTGGGGGAGGAGAGTATCCCACCCACCATTACTCTTAGTAAACGCCCCAAAAAGCCAATTTTCAACCCAAATTGGCTCCTGTCCTCCCACCCCAATCTCACCCATTTTTGCTATCAGTCCATTATGGGGCACTGAATCAAACGCCTTGCTGAAACCTAGGTATAGGACATCCACCGACCTATGTCTATCCAAGGCCGCAGTCATAAAACTCTACAAGGTTGGACTGACTCGATTTCCCCTGGACAAAGCCATACTGTGTTTCATACTGGTGTCCTAACCTTTCCAACTGCCTCCCAAGCATCTCCTTGATAAAGCCCTCCTTTACTTTGCCTACCATAGATGTCAGACTGACAGGCCTATAATTCCCCATCTCCTCCCTAGACCCCTGCTTTATATATAGGCACTACATAAGTCACCCTCCAGTTCTGTGGCACCCATCCCATCTGCAGAGAGATGTTAGTCAGCCAGTGGAGCTGCCAACTCCTTCATTACCCTCTGATGTAGTCCATCCAGCCCTGGCGCCTTATCAGTTTTTAGTTTCCGAAGGGCCTCCTTCGAACGGCGAAGGGTTATAATTCACCTTTTTAACCTGGGAGTTATAACGGTGACATGCTGGGTTTCCAGTGCTCCACGCATGCGCGTGTCTACCTCAGCTCTCCACTTGCACGACACTGGACACTTCGCCACTGTCGACACCGCCAGACAAGTATAATTTGACAACAAGTTAAAAAAAAAAAAAAAAAAGGAACTTGCTTCTCTGCTGCTGAGTTTTCTTGCTCGGTTAAACATTTAAAAAAAATTTCGGCAGTCGCTCGGCCTTATACTGTGGAGAGCGCATCATCCCCACCAGACCACGGCTGTTTCATTTTATATAATTGCTGAGGTGGGAAAATGCTCCCCAGCAATTATATAAAATAAAACGTAAATTAGTGTGTTTAACTTCAGATTTTGCACACATCCTCGGTGTTGGATGCTTAAATAAACCCAGGAGCTTTAGCATCCTACACCTGGTTTGAGGGTGGGGGTTAAGTTATCATTAAACACACCACCCCATGCATTATGCTATATATATAAAAATGGCATCTAATTTCTCTGCATTTTTAAAGGGCACTTCTAATATTTTTTTATTCACAGTTGAGACACTTAAGTATAATCTTTTACATAAAAAAAAAAAAAAAAAAATCCAAGGTGCACTACCGCTTGCGATGCCGATGACCCAGGTTGGAGGCTGAGCGTCCCAGAACCACTCGCCTTCTCGAAGGGCAGAGCTGGACTGGCCCCAGGCGGGGACTGAGAATGCGCAAGTGCCTAGCCAGTGCAAGAGGAAAGACGCGATGGACATCTGTGGTTACGCCTTGACTTCGGGGAACACATCATGTCCACAGGAAAACGGATAATGGCTGTTCAGGCACCGGGAAGACTGATCGCTTGGTGCAGACCCAACAGCTTGCACCTGCCTGTCCCTGCCGGCCCGACAAAACAAAGTTCGGGGTGTACTGCCCCCACCTCATCCCCACCTGGGAGAAGAACCACGGCTCCATGGGGGTACCGGAGGGCTCCAGGTAGGTGCCAGAACAGGGGCCGACACCATAAGCAACTCACGATGGTGCTGTGCTTGGAGGGTTAGGAGGAGGAAAAAATGCAAGTTTAAAATATATAAATATATATATTCAAAACAGAATTATATTTTGTGTACTTTTCAAAATTGTGAGAAAAAAATTTGATTAGCAGCATCCTTTAAATGTGAAATGCTTTCAGTGAAGGACTCAACATGCACAAAGACATATTTTAACCATTATTACATACTAACATACTAAAATGCCAGCAGAATAGGCCTAACGGTCTTTCGAGTCTGCTCGATTGGTCAGCCCCCACCCTGGGTGCTGACCTTGCTGCCCCCCTCGCCTTCTCTGTCTTCTCCCTTCCCAGTTCCGGATATTCTTGCTGCATTGGATTTTGCTTCCAGAACCCTTCCCCTGTACCTGTCCCACCCCCTCTTGAACCCCTCCACCAGCCCCCTAGGCAGTGCATTCCATGGCTCCACCACCCTCTCAGTGAAGTAGCACCTCCTCCTTTCTCCCTGAATCTCTCTCCCCCAGCTTCCACCCATGCCCTCTAGTGGCCCCTCCTCCTTCCTTGAAGCATCCTGACTGTTCCTCCCCTATTTACCCTCTTTCACGCACGTGAAGACCCCATCATGTCCCCTGGTCCCTCTCTCTCTTCCAGTGTATATATTTAGCTCTTCGAGCCTCTCCTCATAGGTCCTGTCCCCTAAGCCCCAAATCATTTTGGTTGCCCTCCTCTGGACCCTCCAGGAGTTTAATGTCCCTCTTTAAGTGTAGCCTCCAAAACTGCGCAGTACTCAAGGTGTGGCCTCACCAAGCAGTTATACAGAGGAGTATCACTTCCCTCCTTCTGGAGGTGATCCCCCTAGCGATGCATCCCAGCATCCTGTTGGCCTTGGCTGCTGCTGCCCTCCTACAAGTCTCCGAGTTGTTAATCTTGACATCCACCACTACCCCTAGGTCCCCCTCAGCCATCGAGACTTGTATCATCCCCCCCCCCCCGGGGTGTACACTTGGCCTGGGTTTCTGGCCCCCAGGTGGAGTACCTTGCATTTCCCTGCATTGAACCTCAGCTTCCACTTTCTAGACCATCTTTCCAGAGCTTCAAGTCCCCTGTAGGCCACCCTCCCCATCTCCCCATCCACCACCGCCCCCCAGTTTTGAGTAATCCGCAGAGACTCATCTCACTCCTGATTCCTGTCCTTATGTCAGAGACGTAGGTGTTGAACAGGAGGGGCCCAAGGACTGATCCCTGTGGGACCCCACTAGTGACCCTCCTTGGGGATGAGACTATCCCGCCAACTACGACCCCCTGGATCCGGTCCTGCTATTACAAATCTGCAAAATAATCCAACACAATTTTCTAACTATGAAACCGGTTTATACACATAGAAATGAATAATCTATAAAATATATAGTATACATGCAAATGATAGTAATGTAGGTTAATTCATTATTGGCCACCAAATGGCTTAACATTAGTGGAGAATGACCCATAGAGGTAAAGGGGAACATCTAATATTGCTGGTCCCAATTACAAAAAAACATTTTTTGAATTTCTATTTACTGCAGTATAGTAGATTGTATTAGCTTGAGTCTGCTGATATCCAAGCTGACATTTGCTGTAACCAAAAAATAAATCTCGGAATACCCTGCAGGTGACGTCAGAGCAGTACTGCAGCAGTTAGACTCAATAGCCTGCTGTGCGTGTTAGACATTTTATAATCTCAGATCGTACCTTTGCTAGTCCTGCTGCTCTGCAAGGTCTAAGTACAGTCCTGCATCTGTACTTTATTTAAATGTTGGTAACTGGGAAAGGCACACTAAGCCGAAGCTCGTTTGTTCAGTATGTCTGCTTTTTGACAGTCCTCTCACAGGTGCAACCTGGGATAAAATGTGGGGTAACTTGACCTGGGAGGACAATGGGACTAGTAAAGAAAGGAAGTCTTGATCATAAGGTGGGGTTATAAAAAGGCAGTGTTGAAATTTTGGAGGTCAGAATGAGAAGAAAAAAGTTATCAAGAAATGTTTGATTTTTGCAAAGTAAACCTATAATTTTATTTCTGTAGGTTTTGGCCCCAAAATGTCAACATACCATTTGTTACACCAGCTTATGAACATGCCAGGTGTCATTCAGATTCCCTCCAAAACATTTTATTTTATTTAAATTTTGATGACAGAGTGGGCCCTCTGAGACAGTCAAGTCCCTTTTTCAGGGGCGACCCAGGGAACCAAATGTTCCAAGCATAAAAAAAGTATAGAGATAATTATGTACAAATATTAGATAGTTACATACATTCATGGACTAAACTAGCCATCCCATTCATTGGGAGATGGTACAAATTACAGATGTAAATTGCAACATAGGTGAACAAAAACAGTAACATTGATACGTGCATACAGTATAATCGTAATAGTCAATTAGTACATAAGTGCAGAGTACAGACAATTGGCTGTGTACAGACTCGTAGCCCTAGACATTGATCATACACACCAGAAGAGTACAGTCAGCAGGTGGAGAAATTTAGAGAAGATTGGGTACAGTTCTCATTACAGACAGGCTTGTAAATATTTCCCTATATTGTCTTTTTGAAGAGACTAATGGTCTTGCATGAGAGTAGTGAGTGTGGGAGATTATTCCATTTTTGTGGTGCTGCGAAGAAGGATCTTCTTCCAGTAGCTAGGGGAGTCTTGGGAAGACCCAGCTCCTGGAGGTGTGAGGACTTGAGTGTTCGTGGGAAGGGTTTCAGGGTTAGTAGGTTAGATATACTTCCTACTTCCTCAGAGTATATTAGCTTGAAGGCAATATACTGGGAGGTTAAGTCTGGCCATGAAAGATGACCACTCCAAATTGTTCAGCACGTTGGTGATGGGCACGAGCTGGGGCCTTAATAGCAATTCGGGCAGTTCTGTGATGGGCCATTTTGAGTTTGTTCAGGAATGTAGTCTTAGAGGAGTGGATTATGGAGGCATCATAGAAGAGGCCTGGGAGAAGGGTGGCAGAGGCAATAGTGTTTCTTGTACTACTGGTGAGGTAGGGAGCACTGCAATATAGGAGGCCTAGTTTCTGATTAATAACTTAATCTGGTTCAAGGTCAGTTGGCATTCATCTGTATCCCCCTCCCCCGGGTCGTGCCTGAAAATAGGCAGGATTTGTCTAGTGCACTTACCCGGTCAACAAAAGCTAAATAAATTAAAATAAATAGTGATGCAGGTTATGTGCTCATCGAAGGATAGATGCTTGTCAAGTACTACACCCAGGTATTTAAAGGAGGTAACATTTTAGAGTTCAGTGTTAGTGGATGTTTGATATACTGGGGGTGCTGTGAGGTTGTGTCAAAGCAGGTATGGTGGAACAACATGGATTTAGTCTCTTGTTTTTGTGTGTTCAGAACTAGTAGGTTATTCTTAAACCATGTTTCTCTAGAGTCTGAAAGTCGTTTGTTAGGTCAGGGTTAATACTTGAGACGTCACAGGAGGATCTATATAAGATGGCATCATCCGAATATAGCTGAACCAGTGCCCCTCCACAATTCAGAGGAAGGTCATTAATGAGTATTAAGAATAGGAGAAGCCCTAGGATTGATTCCTAGGGAACCCCATCGGTGATGGAGAATAGGTTTTAATGTGTTAAATGGGCCGGTACCATCTCAGCAGTGTCTCCTAAGTTGTTAAGAGACCTAATAGAGAGAATTTTTATCACGACCAAGGTGGCAAAGCTTACAGATGAGCATGTTTTTGCCGTTGCACGAAAATCACATTTCGGATGAGATTTTAAAAATGTCACCTGTCTTGATCATAACTTGACAATGTTGAATATTTAGGATCAAAATGTCAAACAGTTAGGAAGAAATGAACTTATAAATATGTTCTTTATTCTTTTCACAATTTTTCAGCTGTATAACCCTTGGCCCCTGTGGAACCCAATGTCCATGAGGCAGTGGCTACTAGAGGGAAGAAAGGTATGCCCATAGCCTCAAGATATTCTTGTTACAGCATGCAGGCAAACCTATTGGCATTGACAGATGCTTGTTTTCTTCTGGAGAGAACACTGCACAGTATTTTGTAGGGCATATTTCATACTGTTCAGCCACATGCTGGTATGGGCATGGCAGGGACAATAAACAGGACTTACCAGTGCGCTTGTTCAGGCATAAATCACTTATCTGTGGAAAAGCAGCCAAGCAGACAGATGTTTTGGTACCTCCCATTGTTTTTTCAGTGCTGTCCACTGTTCAGTCAGATGTTATAGATATCAAAGGGCAGGTAATGGGGACTACAGAGTTGACTTGAAATGGAAAAAAGTTTCAAATACCCTTCCCAGTCCATTTTTTGTTTTTTAAAGTGTGTGTATTGTATGTCTCAACATCGCACTAGGGAGGGGGTCTTAGACACAAAAGTAGGTTGTTGAGTCATTTTAGGTTGCTTTTGTTCTACGAGAGTAAACTCAAGAAGATAATTAAACTGTTATATTTCCAAGCATCTTCTGTCACTGTTCACAGTAGATATGAAATTAATTGAATGGTTAAAGTGCGCCATGCTAAGGCAATAACTACCTTAAAGCTGGGTCCTCTGCTCAAGGCTGTGCTGTGTGGCAGTGCCTTGGTGGGGTGCTGAGCTTAACTGTCTGATTCATTTTGAACCAGAGACTGACAGTAGAAGAGGAGCTGTAGGTGACAGGAGGAGACTACTAGGTCTATCTGGTCTGCCCTGTGTCGTGGTGGGGAGGGGAGGACACCACCTGAAATGATGAAACAATCTACTTTTGTGGGTCGACATGCAGCAGTTTTCGTCGTGTGTGTGTTAAACACAAAATGAAATGTTCATTCACTTTTTGTATAGAACAGTACTTCATCTAAAGGTTGCGATGTATGACCGGTTTGTTAAATACTGCAGTACTCAAGAGCATGTTACTGTGTACACATGAAAGAAACTATATCTCACTTTGAGACAGAGCTCTTGCAGCAGGTAACACCATTAAGACTATGCCACCAGGCACTAGGACCCCACGGAAAAATTTCTAGCTAGCAGTCTTAAGGCGGGACACCCTTGGTATAAAGGGGGCGGTCCCCCGGCACCACCTCAGTTCTTCTCCTGCTGTCAACCCACGCATATCTGCTCCACGGATGCCTCCTGCTTCTAATTGACCGCCATTTTTGCGCTTACACAGTTAATGTTTTTCTTCCGATTTTGAGTTCGTGTATGTCTTCCCAGCCATCTTCCCTCTAAAGAGCAGCAGAAATCAAAGTGTGCATGCGGCAAGCAGATCCTGGCTAAAGACGGCCATTCGGTCTGCCTGGGCCCTGACCACAGGCTGGACGACTGCCTGCACTGCCAAGGCTTCAACCAGAGGACCAGAATCAGCCACCTCAGTACTCTGACAGCATACCTCCTTGAACAGCAAGTGGATGCTATGCAGAAGACCCGGTCGGGGCACAGCTCGTCTTCCTCGGCGAAGAACTCCTCCCGCAGAGAGGAGAAATCTATCTGTAAACACCATCACTGGGACAAGGACGGTCCCATCCTATTGTCCCCCCACAAGACTTAAGTCTCCGACCTCTGTCGCAAGGTCAGACTAGTACTCTCTGGTCTCGCTGGCTCTCCTGGGGCACAATTGAGGAAGCCCCCGCCTGTTCCCAGGTGCACGGTGGAGAGTCTTCCGGGCTCGTGCTTTCCAAAGCCTCCATGTCCCTGGCTATCTGGACCCACAAGCAGACGCTGGGGTCTCAGCCAGCAGGACAAGCGCACTCTGCGTCCGGCGGCAGGTCAGAACCTGCTATCCGCAAGAGCTCAGTGACTGGGTCATCTGACCAGGGTGACAGGATCAGACGACTTAAGGAGGCATCAGAAAAAGCATCACTCGCCTTCCAGGCGGTTGTCGGCCAAGGCTTTGGACCGACGTGAGGCTTCCTCGCCCTCTGACTCCATTGTGGAGCTGGACCAGATGCCGCCACCGAAGCCACTGCTCCACAGGGCCCGATTGGGAACCTGACTCAAGACTAGACATCCAGGGATCTGACGCTCAACTCGGAGACAACAGAGATCGGGTGCTACCCCTCTGCCTTCACCTCTTTTTTTTTTTTTGTCTCGGAGGTACTTAAAATGTGCAAATCCGAACCAGCCACTTCCAGACTCTGCTCCTTTTGTAAGCAGCAGGGCCAGCAAAGAAGGAGACAACAAAACAGAGGGGGTTTCAAGAGAAAGGCCCCCCCCCCATTCACAGGGGCTTAGGGACCCAAGAACACCAGAGCTCCCTTGCCCACCCTGACGACCTCTGCATGACTTGCTGCTGGCCCCCCTTCTCCGGCGGAGTTGCAGGGGGAGGCAGTAGGTGGCAGATTCTCCCTCTACCTCAGTGGCTGGTCCAGTATCATTATGGATCAGTGGGTGCTCCAGATAGTAGAGGGGGTGGTATGCCCTGGAATTCACCCAAATCCCTCAAGACAGCCCACCTGTGCCCCCCTCCCGTTGCTCCCCATCCCATGCAAGCCTTATCAGCAGAAATCCAAACTCTCCTAGACAAGAGAGCAACCCAGGCATTACCAATGTCTCAAAGAGGAAAGAGATATTACTCCCACTTCTCCCTCATCCCGGAAAAAGACCGGGGACCTTCGTCCCATCCTATACCTCAGTCAACTGAACACTTTCATCAAATTCAAAAGGTTCAGGATGGTAACACTACTGGGATTGCTACCCATGCTTCACCAAGGGGCTTGGCTCTGCTCCCTGGACATGCAGGATGCTTACATGCATATAAAGGTCCTGTCATCCTACAGAAAGTACCTTCCAGGGAGAACACTTCCAGTTCAGAGCGTTGCCATTTGGCCTTTCTTCGGCATCCAGGGTGTTCAGCAAGTGCCTGACACTTAAGTGGCAGCAGCTCTCAGGAGGCCAGGGGCATTATGTCTACTCCTACCTTGATGACTGGCTTATAACAGCTCCTACAAGAGGTCATCTGCGTCGATCTCTGGCAGATACCTTGCACCTGTTCCAGGATCTGGAGGTCACTTAAATCTTCCAAAGTCATACCCCTATCTCCACATAAGCGTGCTGGAGATGAGCTGTTCTTCCTGTCTTACAGGCGTTTAAGACGATCTTCCTGCCAAGGCCTCTACTGATTCAGTCAACATGCCAGTGGCCTTCTACATCAACAAGCAAGGGGGCACGCACTCTTATCCCCTTCTGCAGGGAGGCCATAAGGATCTGGTACTGGGCAGTGGAGCGCAAGCAGGAACTCGGAGTGGTTTATGTTCCAGGGGCTCAGCACACCCTAGCAGACAGCCTCAGCTGCTCTCGGTCTCAGGCTCATGAATTGGAGCTGCTACAGGATGTAATGGACCTTTTTGAAAAAGGTGGGGCCTTCCAGAACTGGACCTCTTTGTGTCCCCACACAACACGAAACAGCCCAGTTTCTGCTCACTAGATCCAGGGCCTGGTGTTTTCTGGTGAGATGCATTGTCCCTCTTACATAGACTTTGATGGCAGATAAGGACCACTTGGCCCACCCGGTCTGCCCATTTCCCTACCTATTGGATAAACTGTAGATTCTAGTTAACCAACAGCCTACTTCCTGCCACCCCCACTATATAGATACATAGACACATAGACATTGTTGGCAGATAAGGACCTATGGCCCACCCAGTCTGCCCATTTGAGCTTGTAAGTTGTTTGTTTTCCTAGAAGTCTGTTGCCCCTTACCCCTGACCTCCAGAATTCCTTTATGTCTATCCCATGCATTCTTAAATCCCGTGATTGTTTCAGCCCCCACCACTTCCTCTGGCAGGGTGTTCCACTTGTCCACCACCTGTTCTGTGAAGAAATTCTTCTTCATGTTTCCTCTGAATCGTCCTCCCTCCAACTTCATCCCATGCCCTCTAGTCCTGGAACATCTTTTTCACTTAAAAATAGTGTATTCCTGCACCCTGTTCCTCCCTGTAAGATACTTGTATGTCTCTATCATATCCCCTCTCTCCCTCCTCTCCTCCAGGGAGTACATGTTCAGTTCCTTCAGCCTGTCTTCATAGGACTTGTGATGCAATCCATGCACCATCTTTGTTGCCCTCCTCTGAACCTTCTCTACCCTGTCTATGTCCTTATGTAGGTATGGTCTCCAGAACTGTACACTGTACTCCAGGTGGGGCCTCACTAGTGTCTTGTATAGTGGAATTATGACCTCCCTTTTCCTGCTGGTGATGCCCCTGCCTATACATCCCAGCATCCTATTTGCTTTACCTGCTGCCTTGTCGCACTGTTTCCCTACCTTGAGGTCATCAGAGATGATAACCCCAAGATCCCTTTCCTGCTTGGTGCATGCTATATCCTCACCCCCCAACTGATATATTGTGCCAGGGTTTTTATTTTACTGTAATTGCCTTATGTCTGTCCTATGCATGTTTGAATTCCCCCACTGTTTTAGACCCCACAACCTCTCCAGGAAGGCGGTTCCATGCGTCCACCACTCTCTCCGTGAAAAAGAATTTCCTCACATTACCCCTGAGCCCCCCCCCAACTTTAAATTGTGCCCCCTTGTTCTTGCACATCTTTTTCTGAACGATGCTACCCTCCTGGACTTTGTTGATTCCCTTGAGGTACTTGAACGTTTCTATCATATCCCCCCTGTCCCTCCTTTCATCAAGAGTATACATGTTAAGCTCTCTGTCTCTCTTCATATGGTTTCTGATGTAGACCCTGCACCATTTTAGTTGCCCTCCTCTGGACTGCTTCCATCCTGTCTATGTTCTTGCGTAGATGAGGTCTCCAAAACTGCACGCAGTACTCCAGATGGGGTCTCACCAACTGTCTGTATAGAGGGATAACCACTTCCCTTTTTCTACTTGTGATGCCCCTCCCTATGCATCCCAGTATCCCACTGGCTCTCCTTACTGACTTCTCACATTGCTTACACACCTTTAGGTCATCTGATATGACTACACCCAGATCCCTTTCCATTGTTGTTGTCGTTAGTACCTCCCCCGTTATTGTGTACTCTTCTGGATTTTTATTTCCCAGGTGCATTACTTTGCACTTCTTTGCAGTGAATCTAAGTTGCCATTTGTCTGACCATTCCTCCAACCTTGCCAAGTCCCTTCTCATCTTTTCCACGCCTCCTTGTGTATCAACCCTGTTGCAGATCTTTGTGTCATCTGCAAAGAGGCATACTTTTCCTTCCAGACCCTCTGCAATGTCGCCTATAAAGATGTTAGAGGACTGGACCCAGTACTGAGCCCTGAGGTACTCCACTAGTAACCCCCCTTTCTTCAAAATGTGTTCCATTCACTATTACCTTCTGTGTCCTGTTGTGTAGCCAGTTTGCTACCCAGGCTACCGCCCTGGGACCCACTCCCAGGCTGGCTAACTTGATTATTACTCTCTTGTGTGGGACTGTGTCAAATGCCTTGCTAAAGTCTAGGTAGGCCGTATCCACAGCCCCTCCCTGGTCTATTACCTTGGTCACCCAGTCAAAGAAATCGATTAGATTCGTCTGACATGACCTTCCTACTGTGAATCCATGCTGCTTTGGATCCTGTGCCCCGCTGGCCTCTAGGTACTGAACAATTCTTTCTTTCAGAAGTGATTCCATTATTTCCCCCTACCACTGAGGTCAAACTAACAGGTCTGTAGTTTCCTGCTTCTGCCTTGCTCCCACTTTTGTGAAGGGGAATCGCATCTGCCCTCCTCCAGTCCTCAGGTACCACCCCATCTTCCCATGATTTGTTAGAAAGTGTGGTTAGTGGTGTCACTAGGTCCTCCCTTAGCTCTTTTAGGATTCTAGGGTGAATCCCGTCAGGCCCCATTGCTTTGTCCACCTTGGGTTTTAGGAGTTCTTTCAGGACTCTTTCTTCTGTAAATGGACTGGCGTCAACCCCACTACCCAGAGTGCTTCTACTGTTTAAACATAGATTGAAACATAGAATTTGACGGCAGATAAGGACCGCTTGGCCCACCCTGTCTGACCATTTCCTTACCTAATGGATAAGCTGCAGATCCTAGTTAACCAGCAGCCTACTTCTTTCTACCCCCACTTACTAGAATTGCCTTATGAGGTTTCTGTATGTCTTGCCTCCCTTCCCATTGATTCATTGTGTTGCTCGAATTACAAGCGGAATAGACGACCATGATCCTCATTGTGCCAAACTGGCCTCAGCAGATCTGGTTCCCGCTGCTTCAGCTGCTGGCATTGGAACTTCTAATTCCCTTGCCCCTTTCTTCTCGCTTACACTCGCAGGAACAGGGCACCCAAATCTTCAGTCACTGCATCTGCATGCTTGGCTCCTGCAGACGACGTCAGAGACAGATATGTGGTATCTTCAGGGGTAACAGAGGTCTTAGTGGCTGCAAGGAAACCCTCAACTAGGGCCATATATGCCATGAAATGGAAACGTTTCTGCCTGTGGGCTTCCTCCCGTTTCCTAGGTCCTTTCACCTGCCCGGTAAATTAGGTACTGGATTGTTCTTTCATTATCTGACAAGGGTCTCAGCTAGTCTTCCATAAAGGTACACCTTTCTGCACTGTCAGCCTATCATGTGTCTGTGGAGAGCAGGACCCTGGTGCAGTTGGACTTGTCCAAGACTTTTCTGCGCAGTATCATACATATAAATCCTCCCAGGCTGGACCCCATTCCCACCAGGACCTTTTGTTTGAAAAACTTACATTGCCTCCCTTTGAGCCAGCCCCAAGTTGTGAGCTGTGCTTCCTGTCATGGAAAGCGTTGCAGTTACTTCTGCTCGGAGGATTTCCGAGCTTCAGGCTCTGATGTGTAAAGATCCTTATTTGATTTTTCATAGGGAAAGGGTATCCCTGCGCCAGAATCCTAAGTTTCTTCCGAGGGTAATGTCCGAGTTCACTCCTAACTAGGACATTCAACTTCCAGTTTACTACCCAGAATATTCAAACAAAGGGGAGTCCCTTTTGCATACCCTGGGTGTTCACATAATTCTTTGTTTCTATGTAGATCATACTCGATCTTCCAGAAAGACTGACCAGTTTGTCTCCTTTGCCCAACGAATGTTGGGGCACCAGTGACTAAACAGACTTTGGCCAACTGGTTGGTCAGTTGTCTAGTGTTCAGTTACCAGAAGTACGATAAACCTTTACTGGGACCGAGTAAAGGTCATTCTCTTAGGGCAAGGGTACAATTTAAGGGGAAATCTGGTATTCCGCCTAAATTCAATGTTTTTTGTTACGCATGTGTGTAGAAAATTTTGAACACCCGCATGTAACTCTACCATTTTTAGGAGCTTTTTCACCAGATTTTTAACATGGTCTTTTTGGGACCCAACCTCATGAAGAGTACCACTGTCCTCTGTTTCATTGGTCCTGAAAGGTGATTTTGCACAATGGCAGTGCCATTCTGTACCACAGGTATGACTACATTTCGGGCAGGATGTGAAGAATGGCAGCTGTACTGTTCATGAGGGTGAAAAATGGCAGTGTAAATACTAAAATTACTTAGTAGTTACAAGCGTGCATAGAAAAATTTCAATGACTGCATATCTTTTCCCATTTTCCAGTATTTTCACAAGATTTTTAACATGGGCTTTTTGGGACTCCACCTCATGAACACTGGTACTGTTGTTTCGTTACTCAGTCCCAAAAGGTGATTCCGCACAGTGACTGCAAAATCACTTTTCGGGACCGAGTAATGAAATGACATTGCCAGTGTTCATGAGGCGGATTGCCAAAAACCCCAAGTTGAAAATGTGGTGCAAAATATTGAAAAATGACTGATATATCAACATAAGTTGAAAACGCCATTGATAGCCATTATATGGCATGTAGCTTGATTCTTCGGTTCATGGTTCGACAAGAGTGCAGACATATCTTGGTCCACAGAAAATGACAGCCGCCAACCTCGTATGGTAAATATAGGGCAGTGGTGTGTGTGGTGGTGGGTTGCTCAGTGAGAGGGTCGGGAAGGGGAGATGACGAGGGACCTTTTTTTTTTTTTTTAATACAGAGGGAATTACTGGAACATTCTGGGACAGAGAGTGGGCTACCCAGTGTCCCAAAGCACTGGGAAAAAGGTGGGGGGGAGACTAGCACCGACACAGGGATCCCCCCACCCCACCCCCAGTGTCTGTAATGCATAAGAAAATAGAGCATCTCTGGCGGAGCACCAGGGGTCGTATTTTGGTATTCTGGTACAAAGTTTGGTACCCAAAATGTACTGGAATACCGTTAAATTTGAACCCTGTAGGGGTGTCTCCACGTCCTTTGCATCACTAAGGAATGTCTCAGCAGCAGATCTCTCTGCAGCTACTACTTGAGTTCAGTCCATACCTTCATAAATCACTACAGTCTGGACATTGCTTCACAGAGGAGAGCAGGCTTTGGCCTAGCCTTCTTCCAAGGACTGCTTTCTTATGAGTACCAGTGGCTTACTATCTTGTGTAAACACCACCCTTCTGACCTGGATTCTATCCTTGTACTGCTTGGGACTCAGTCCTAATGGTGTTATCTGCTGCAAAAGCTCTATCTTGAAGTGAGAGAGTTCAGTTACGTAAGAACTTACCGTAGCAGATGATCTTCGAGAAGAGCTCTTGCAGCAAGTATGCTTTCCCTTCCTCCTATCCCTGGAGTTATGTAATATTTTCTCTTTGGGGGATGAGAACCTCCTCGGTTGCCCCATCCTTTATGCTAGCCCCGGCGGGTGAGATAGTAACAACAAAAATGGAAAGGGACCTGGGGGTAATCATGTCCGATGACATGAAGGTTGGCAAGCAGTGTGAGAAGGCAGTAGGGAGGGCTGGGGGGATACTGGGATGTATAGGGAGAGGCATCACCAGCAGAAAACAGGAAGTTGTTATCCCCCTGTACAGACAGTTGGTGAGACCCCATCTGGAGTACTGCGTCCCATACCTCTCAACTGTCCCTGATTTTGCCTCAAAATTTTCCTCTGTCCCTCATAAAATTTGCGATTTTGTGACAGAACCGTGGGACTAAAATCATGAAATAATGACAAAAATTAAAGTTATAGACTTCTTGTTCTTCAGAAAATGCATCCTAATACATATCCCTTTATTTTATCAGCTTTCTGAGTGAATAGTACCAATTTTTAAGATGTGTCCCTGATTTGGGGTCTTTGTCCCTGATTTTTTTTAAGCCTTGTCCCTGATTCAAGAGGCAAGAGGTTGAGAGGTATGCTGCATCCAGTTCTGGAGACCCCATCTCCACAAGGACATACAGGATGGAGACAGTTCAGAGGAGGAGGAGAACTAAAATGCTGCAGGGTCTGCAAGAGAAGCCATACGAGGAGAGACTAAAGGAGTTTAATATGTATACCCTTGAGGAAAGGAGGGAGGGGGGGACATGATAGAAACGTTTAAGTACCTCAGTGGAATCAACAAAGTTCAAGAGGGTAGCATCTTTCAGAAAGAGATGTGCAAGGACAAGGGGACATAATTTGAGGATAGAGGGGGGGACGGCTTAGGGGCAATGTGAGGAAGTATTTTTTCACAGAGGGTGGTGGATGCATGGAACAGCCTTCATGAGGAGGTTGTGGGGTCTAAAACTGGGAGAATTCAAGAATGCATGGGACAGACATAAGACAATTTTTGTGGGGGGGGTAGGAAGAAATAGGCTGGTTAAATAGGATCTGCAGCTTATCCTCTAGGTAGGGGAAATGGGCAGACTAGGTGGGCCAAGCTGTCCTTATCTGCCGTCAAAGTCTTGTGTTTCTATGTTTACTGAGGTGGTACTGGGGAACAGCCCCCGTCATACCAGGGGTGCCATTGGAGGCAGGGCCGAAACCGGGGGGTTGGGGGTCCTCCCACCTTTGTCTGCTTGCTAGAAATGTTTCTTTCCTAGTCCTAATGATGTTACCTGCTGCGAGAGCTCTTCTCGGAGATCTACTGTTATGGTAAGTTGTTATGTAACTGTACTTTTTTGTGTTTGGATAAGAATGCGACATACTCCAGTTGGCCCGGTGGGGTGGAGGGCTAAGGCGCTGGGCGCCTTGCCTCCTGCCATGCTGACGACCCAAGGTTTGGAACGGACCCGGGTTGTACAGGGGCCAGCGGGGAGAGGAAGGATTGAGCATCCCTAGGACAGCTCTCGTTCCTCAGGGAAGGGGTTTGTGGTGCACTGCTTGCCTGCCACCCAGTGATGGCAGCTCATCGGCATCACCACGTAAAGCAAGAGGATCCAGAGTTCAGGATGCTGGGGCCGACTCAGAGGAAGTGGTGCTCTGACATTGTGTTCATTACATGTCCGTGGGCCCCAGGAGAGAAAAGCAAGATAGAAAATACAGAGGCTGGACTTCAAGCCCTCCCTGAAAGTGCCAGCAGCCTGTCCGGTCCCGGGAAGTGGAAGGGAGATAGGGACAGCCAATGAATACAGGATGGACTGACACAGCCACTTAGCCTGCCAGGGAGCAGAGAAACCTCTGTAGGGAAAAGAATGTGACATACTTCATGACCAAGAAAATTAAGGTTTGTGATTGTACAGAGCATAAAATAGTAACAGCATGAAATTGTAACCTTTCAAGTGCCATATTGACTAATCATTTTTGCTAAGTGGCTGCCTGTTGTAAGATCATGCCTGTCAAATTAGTCTAGCTTTATACAGGATGTGGGCTTGGTATAAATTAGCCCCCAGTTTCATGATTGCATATTACAAGCCTATTAAGATTTAAAAATAAAAAGGTAAATTGTAGTGCTTTATGGTTGTTGGTTGTGAATTTCTACATTCTGAGCCTCTAATGGGAACCTTCAGATTATCCCATATCTGATTATTTTTCATCTTCCTGTATCCCCTGTCCCCCATCATGACAGTGGGCTGTGCTGTGGCTGCACCCAGACTCTGACCAGGGGAAGGAGAGTGGTTGACTTCATAGCTGATGCCAGTGCTGCTACTTGGTAGGCTGGCAAAGTGTACATGAATGCTAGATGGGAGACCCACAGAAGGGTGGCAAGGGACACCACAGGGGAAGGAAACAGTTTCTGATAGGGGACTCGGTTGTTAGAAGGGTAGACCTGGGGAAGGGAGAGGAGAGGGAAGTGAGCTGCCTGCCTGGTGCCATGGCTTGAAGGGACAAGAAGCGAATCCTTAGGACTGCAGAAGCAGCATCACAGGAGAGGGAACTAGATATCATTGTCCACCTTGGGACAAATGACCTAGATAGGCATGGGATCAGTGCAATGCAGGATGAAATTGTGGAGTTGGGGAGGGCCTCAGACAGGTAGCAAGCACGGTTACCTTCTCAGAGGTGCTGCCAGTCCATGGCAGGGGTGAGGCTAGGGTACTACACCATGCAGTTTAATGAATGGTTGCAAAACTGGTGCAGAGCACAGGGCTTTAGCTTCATTAGGACTGGGGTACACCTGGAGAGATGAAGGTTTATACTGGCACAATGGTCTGCATCTGTCCGTGAAGGGAACCAAGCTCCTAAGTGACAGGTTTAAATGCTTCCTTGGCAAGCTTTTAAACTAGCCATGGGGGGAGGTGCTAATAAGAGGCAGGAAATTTCAAGCCTCTCCCCACAAAACATGACGGGTAGTAAGGTAAACACTGAGGTACAGTGCTCAACAGAGGGCAGGACAGGGGTAAATGAAAAAATAGACAAGGGCAAAAAGAGCAGGCATGGGGGGGAAAAAAGATAAAGCCAACATTAAATGGAGGGCAATGAGTACCAATGCCCGTAGTCTGGGAAACAAGCTTCCTGAGCTAGTAGCCTTGATGGAAGATGAACACTTGGATATTGTGGCAGTCACAGAAACATGGTACACAGGGAACGATGACTGGGATGTCAACATACCGGGGTACACAGTCTACAGAAGGTACAGGGAATGGAAAAGAGGAGGTGGAGTAGCGCTATACATAAGGGAAGGGATCAAAGCTACAGAACTAAAAAGTAAAGGGGGAGGGCAAGAGGCACTCTGGGTCACCTTGGAGACAGGGAATGGCATTACAATCCGCACAGGGGTTGTATACAGACCCCCATCTCAAGGGGAGGAAATGGACAAGAAAATGATAGAGGACATTCTCACAATGGCTGATAAAGGGGAGATACTGTTGATGGGGGACCTGAATATGCCAGATGTTAACTGGATGACATGTACTGCAGCCACATCCAAGAGCAGGGTCATTCTCGATGCCCTACAGGGGGCAGTCCTTAGACGGCTAGTGTTGGAAGCCACACAGGAGGAATCAATACTAGACCTGGTACTCTCAAATGGAGAGAGGATCACAAATTTAGAAGTCAGTAGACATCTGGGAACAAGCGACCACTGCACAGTGTGCTTCACAATAAGCACAGCCATGGAGACAAGCCATACAAAAACAAGCATACTGAACTTCAGAAGGGCTGAATTTGGCAAAATGGGTGAATACCTGAGGACTACACTAGCAAATGGCCAAAAAGGAGGGGTGGAGGAACAATGGAGAAAAATCAAAACTGCCATCATAGAGGCAACAAGCCTTTGTGTGAAACAGAAAGAAAACAAAGCGGAGTAAAAAACCACTATGGTTCTCAAAAGAGGTGGCAGGGAAGGTTAAGGAAAAAAAGGCTGCATCCTTAAAGTATAAGGCATCACAGAAGGAGCACAACAGGGAACTGTATCAATTAAATCAGAAAGAAGTGGGGAAGGCAGTTAGAATAGCAAAAGCCCAAACTGAGGAAAAAATAGCCAAGTCAGTTAAGGGGGATAAAACCTTTTATAGGTACATTAGGGAGCATAGAAAGGTTAAGGGAGGAATAGTGAAGATTAATAAGGGAGAGGGAAGGTGGGCAGAGATACTGAATGAATACTTTTGCTCAGTATTCACAAAAGAAGATGAGGAGTTACCTAGACCGGACAATAGAAGCACTCTGAGTAGGGGGGTTGACATCAGTCCATTTACAGAAGAAAGAGTCCTAAAAGAACTCCTAAAACTCAAGGTGGACGAAACAGTGGGGCCTGATGGGATTCATCCCAGAATCCTAAAAGAACTAAGGGAGGACCTAGTGACACCACTGACCACACTTTTTAACAAATCATGGAAGGGTGGGTGGTACCTGAGGACTGGAGGAGGGCAGATGTGATTCCCTTCACAAAAGTGGGAGCAAGGCTGAAGCAGGAAACTACAGACCTGTAAGTTTGACCTGGTGGTAGGGAAAATGATGGAATCACTTCTGAAGAAAGAATTGTTGAATACCTAGAGGCCAGCGGGGCACAGGACCCAAAGCAGCATGGATTTACAGCAGGAAGGTCATGTCAGACGAATCTAATTGATTTCTTTGACTGGGTGACCAAAGTAATAGACCAGGGAGGGTCTGTGGACATGGCCTACCTAGACTTTAGCAAGGCATTTGGCACAGCCCCACACAAAAGAGTAATAATCAAGTTAGCCAGCCTGGGAGTGGGTCCCAGGGTGGTAGCCTGGGTTGCAAACTGGCTGCACAAAAGGACACAGAAGGTAATAGTGAGTGGAACACATTCCGAAGAAAGGGGGGTCACTAGTGGAGTACCTCAGGGCTCAGTACTGGGTCCAGTCCTCTTTAACATCTTTATAGGTAACATTGCAGAGGGTCTGGAAGGAAAGGTATGCATCTTTGCAGATGACACAAAGATCTGTAACAGAGTTGATACACAAGGGGGTGTAGAAAGGATGAGAAGGGGCTTTTCAAGGTTGGAGGAATGGTCAGACATATGGCAACTTAGATTCAGTGCAAAGAAGTGCAAAGTAATGCACTTGGGAAACAAAAACCCAGGAGAAGAGTACACAATAGCAGGAGAGGTACTAACAACAACAAAACTGGAACGGGACTTAGTGGTAGTCATATCAGATGATCTAAAGGTGGGTAAGCAATGTGAGAAGTCAGTAAGGAGAGCCAGGGGGATACTGGGATGCATAGGAAGGGGTATCACAAGTAGAAAAAGGGAAGTAGTTATCCCTCTGTACAGACAGTTGGTGAGACCCCATCTGGAGTACTGTGTGCAGTTTTGGAGACCTCATCTATGCAAGGACATAGACAGGATGGAAGCAGTCCAGAGGAGGGCAACTAAAATGGTGCAGGGTCTGCATCAGAAATTATATGAAGAGAGACTGAGAGAGCTTAATATGTATACCCTTGATGAAAGGAGGGACGGGGGGACATGATAGAAACGTTGAAGTACCTCAAGGAATCAACAAAGTGCAGGAGGGTAGCAGCTTTCAGAAAGAGATGTGTAAGAACAAGGGGACACAATTTAAAGATAGAGGGGGGACGGCTCAGGGGTAATGTGAGGAAATCTTTTTTCACGGAGAGTGGTGGATGCATGGAACTACCTTCCTGGGGAGGTTGTTGGGGCTAAAACAGTGGGGGAATTCAAACATGCATGGGACAGACACAACGCAGTTGTAATGGGGGGTGGCAGGAAGTAGGCTGTTGGTTAACTAGAAACTGCAGCTTATCCAGTTGGTAGGGGAAATGAGCAGACTGGGTGGGCCAAGTGGTCCTTATCTGCTGTCAAAGTCGTTGTTTCTATGTTAGATGGCTTGTATCCTGTTCCCAGAAGCAAAGCTCCACTGTTCACCTTAGCAACACTCTTGTCCCCGATCTGGCCTTAACATGGGTTTGTAGGGACCACATGCAAACCCTGACTCCCAGGTGGTAGAACAGTTGCCTTCTGCATCACTGGCCCCAGGTAGCAGCACAGTCTGACAGCACTAGGGACGACCCTGGGAACTACACGCTGGTCAGTCTGATCTCCTTTGCAGGGTATTAAATGTCTGGTATAGCATAGCCAAACGCTGCGTATACCAGAAGGTAATGGTAACTGTTTTCTGAACTGCATAGCACTAGACTGCTAAATATTTTTAATTTTTTTTATTCAGGTTTACTCATTGGAAACATAAAAATCAATCATTTTTAATTTTGCTAGTCATTCTGCGTGCTGTTTGCTGTGTATTTTTCACAGTTGATCAGCACTTTCATGCACAAAACTGCTAAGCAGTAATTTTGGCTTATTGAATACCCTGCTTTGTCTGTAAACTGATGGAGGTGGTTCTGAAAGAAAGGTGGGTAGGATTCCTTGGGACAAACTGGCTTCAGGACAAGAGACAGCATGGATTCATTGTCAAGGAGATACTGTCAAACCGGTGTATATAGCATAGCAAAACGCTATGCAAAACGGGGGTAATGTTAACCATTTCTAGACGTGCGTAGCAGTGCACTGCTAACCATTTTTTGTCTGACTCCACTTCACAGTAGACAAAACTAATAAAACTATGAATACATATTTTCAGGGTGCGAAATTCCTATACCTGAGGTGCCCCAGGGCAGGCAGTATTGTGTCAGGACACCTACTTCTGGTTACTGCCTGCCCAGTGGGGCACCTAAGGTTATTCCTGCAGAACTCCATGTTTGTTTGTTCTTTTTTCTTCATTGCTTCTTTTTTTAACCGTCGGGAGCTGTCAGAGGAGAGCACTGGTGCATGGAGCTGGCACTGGGACATAATCACAAGGTACACAGAACCATTCTCAGCTGACTGTCCAAGAGGAAGACTCCCGCTGTTGATTACCACTGCCAAGAGCCAACCGTGCGTTGAAAGTGGTCCGTCCATCACTTCTGGAAGTGGAGTTACAGGCTAACACACCAGTTGGTGTCTGCATTACAAGTTCGCCCGCCCCCTTAGATCAGTATGATGCGAGGATGACCCTGCAAAGCACGGCATTCTATCCAGTTGCCTTAATGGATAAGTTGTGCCACACTTTCACATACAGAGACCTTTGTTGCCAGTGAGTGCAATCGACATCGCTGATCACCATCCAACTTTAATTTAAAACAAAAACCTAACAAAAAGCTCTTAAGAGTTGGTCCTTATTCAGAGGCGGTGTGTACGTAAAGGGAGTGTGGGACTTGGGTGGGAGAGAAGAGGATGATGGCAGGAGAGACTGCAAAAAGTCTTTTGCAGCAGAGAGGAAAGAAGTCTCCCAGGGGAGCAGTATCAGACCTTGGGGTTGGGGGGAGAGAAAAAACGGAAAGGCGGGGGGGACGATCCAGCCAACTCTGTCAGCTAGTTCTGTGTAATAGCAACAGCCAGACCGACCGTGCTACTGAAAATCAGCTAGCTGCAGAGAGAGCCTCAGGGTCATTCTAGGTTCATTTTCAGGCTACAACAGTTTTTTTCCAGTATTCAGTTGCTTACACAAATTACTGGGAAGGGATTGAGAACATTCAAAATTCTAAGGACAATCAAGTGGTCTCCTATAAGTGGTATGTGTGCAACTGTGTGCTACTTTTACTTATAAAATGGGCATGTAAAAAGAAGCATCATGATTGGCCAGAAAGGAAGTGTTCCTAATATTGGTGATACGTATATCAGACAAACCTTTGTTCTGGGCAGTTCTTTAGTTAAACATGTGGATAGGGTCATATGTGAGCCTGACAAACGTAACAGAACTTGTTCTAGTTTCAGTGGTGCTATGATTTCAGATCTAACATATATGGTCGATAATATTATTGCCTCACAAAACATCAGTCCACTGTGTATTATTCATGTGGGAGCCAATAACATTTACAGGGACTCTGTTCAGAATATCAAATTAGCGTATGTTTCTATGACTAATAAAATGATTGAACTTGGGTGTGATTATTTTTTTCAGAGATTCTACCCATACCATGCTACTCCTTGTTTCTTAATCATAAAATTAAAATTAACAGTTGGCTTCGGCAATGGTGTTTCCGACAGTTGGGAGGAGTTTTCTGAAAGACCAGAGCTTTATTGTCCTGACGGCCTGCATCTTAACAGACAAGGGAATGCATTGCTGAGCCAACAATTCCTATCTATAATTAATATGAATTTAAACTAAATAATTGGGGGGGGGGTCAGTGGTTCACTCCTCTTCATCTCATTCACACAAACTATCCAGTAAACAGTTACATTTTCTTAGTTTTAATGTGAGAAGTTTGACACAGAAATTCGATGAATTACAAACCGTAATTTCGAATAAGAATTTTGACATTTTTTATGGTTTGTGAAACATGGGGCGATAATAAATTCCATTGGAACAAACATCTCCCTGGTTACATCTCTTATTATTTGAATCGTAATGATGGGAAGGGTGGAGGTGTTGCATCATTTATTAATAATAAAATTCACTCAGTTAATATTTCTAGTTCTATAAAAGCTCATAATCTCCCGACTGAGTGTCTTTGGATTAAACTTTTTCTATCAAAACAGGATTTTATTATCCTTGGGACATGCTGTCTTCCCCGTAATTCATCTAGTTTAATCATGGACGCCATTCTTTCCGAATTTGAAATAGCTATTCAAATGGGTTATGTTATAATTACAGGGGACTTTAATCTTCCTGATATAAATTGGCAGTCTTTTACAGCTTCTAGCTGTATTAGTAATAAATTTATGTCCATTATTTGGAATTGGACTTGAATCAATGGATTACTTTTGCTACCAGAGGTGGTAATATATTAGATCTTGTCCTGAGTAGTACTGTTTTAGATGTTGGGGATGTGCATATTTCATCACCAGTTTGCATAATTCAATTATCATAATTCAATTTTATTTAATTTAGAGTAATAGTTTTTAATACTAATTTTTCAATTATATATCTGTATGATAAAGCTGATCTTTACAGCATCAGTCAATACCTTGACAGTATTGACTGATTATCCTTTTTTTGGTTATCAGTCCTCATATCAGAGTTGGGTTCTTTTCAAGTCACTTATTACTACTCTTCGTGACACTTATATTCCCTCTAAAATTAAGAATTCTAATGGTAAACAGACTCCTAGATGGATGAATAAAAACGTCAAACAGTTAATATAAAAAATGAAAAACATCTTAACTACCTTAAAATTAGGACAGATTCTAATTGGGATTCCTATTTGAAATCAAGTAGGAAGTGTAAATTAGTTATCCAAAGGGCTAAATCTAGATGGGAACTGAAATTGGCAACAGCTAGTAAGTCAGAGTCCAAACAATTCTACTCTTATATAAATTTCCTCAGGAAAAGTCCAAGTTTGGTGGGGCCTCTTACATCAGATAACATACTTATTCATGAGCTTAAAGCCATGGCTGATGCATTTAATATTGAATTTTGCAGTTTTCTCTGTATCAGAAGTTGTTACCTCAGCCTATGATTACATCATCAGATCCTTTTATTACATTCTCAGTGAAGTCTATTCTTAAAAAATTACACATACTAAAAGGTAAATTTTGTTCAGGCCCAGACAATATTGCTGGGCATTTACTTTACTTATTGTCTGACCATATTGCCTTTCCACTCAAACTTTTATTCGATCTTTTTTTTTTTAAGGTATAATTATATTCCTAGTGAATGGAAAGAGGCTTTTGTGGTACCACGCCAAATGAGCCTCTGGAAGTTACCAAATTCAAATACCTAGGCATCTGGATTGACAACAGACTCTTTCAGTGATCAATATCAAAGACGTCTCTAGAAGGCTAAAAGCCAGACTAGGTTTTTTCTTTAGAAATGGGCCCCTCTTCCCCCTTGAAATTCGAAATAAGCTCATCCAGGCCACTTTTCTCCCCCTTCTCAACTATGGCGATGTAATCTACTCCTCTACCACCCTTGCTAATCTAAGTGAACTAGACATCCTTTATCATCTTGCATTACGGTTCATTACCAATTCCCCTTACTGTTCGCATCATTGTGACTACTAGACGCTTGCTCCATGCTGGTCTGTGGACTCTTAAACTGCTCCTGCACAAATTACCGAGCTATCTTTCATCTCTCATTAGTATTTCACACAGTGCATACTCGCTAAGAAAATCTGACTTTATTATGCTTGATATTCTGAGGATGCGGACCTCCTTTGGTAAACGTGCTAGTGCGCATGCCCTTCCCTCTCTTTGGAACCAATTACAGACCGTACTGAAACTAACTAGCACAGTTTCAATTAACTTCTATAAAGTGCTGTGCTCAGCTAAAATAGGATACCTGCAACTGTCATTAAGCCTCTTTCCCCTCATGTGTGCCATGTGCTTCCTTTGGTAAGACCATAATTGCTTTGTGCATATTAACTACTTATTGTTTGCACTTCATTTATACTAAGAAACAACTCCACCCACTGGCTCCTGACTCACATCTGCTACCTTGCTGCAGCAATCTAACTCCTGCTATCCCTCCCCTTCCTACTCTTGGCTCTATCTATGTATATACTCCTCTTATAACACTATCAAACCATTCCTACCTCCCTTATCCATTTTATTCTGTTGTTTGTCCCATCTGCCAAAATGTATTTATTGCAAACACCAGTACCATGTTTCAAGTATCAGTATGCTATCTATAAGTCACCACCCTGTGTTACTTTAGTTGTTACAACCTGCGGTCATCCCATGTGGTGTCATTGTATGTATATCTTGCTTGTATTATGTGACGCTTGCATTTATGTATATATTGTGTATCTCTGCCCTTATACAGGCGTTGTTATAGCTGTTTTTTACTGTATCATGCTGTTTCTCCAATGTTGCCATGTATGTATACTGTATGTTTTGTGCTCTCCCGGGTCGTTCCTGAAAATAGGCATACTACTTGTCTAGTGTACTTACCCAGTAAACAAAAGCTAAATAAATAAATTTATGTATGTATGTTGTGTAAGTCTATATGTCACAGGACCTCCTTGTGAATGAGCTTGCTCAATGGAGTTTTCCTGCAATAAACTTGAAACTATACATAAGAAGGGATCTAAACATCTATGGGAAAACTATCGGCCGATTAGTTTGACCTCGTCTATATGCAAGGTGTTGGAAAGTTTCCTCAAGGATATTATTGCCCCCGTTATTGATGCATCTGATTTACAACAATACGGCTTCAAGAAGGGTAGAAGCTGTTTGACAAATTTGATTTGCTTTTATGAACACTTTAGCTCCTGTCTGGATAACCAGATAGCGTGGGACATTGTCTTTATTGATTTCAGTAAAGCTTTTGACACTATGCCACATTGGACTCTCTAATCCAAACACTTACAGGTCTTAGTATTAATAGTCATATAATTACATGGATTTATAATTGGCTTTCTAATAGAACTCAAAGGGTGATGATTAATGGGGCAATTTCTAATTCTGGTAAAGTTCTAAGCGGTGTTCCACAGGGTTCGGTTCTCGGCCCCTGTCTTTTTCAGGCCTTCATGTCTGACTTAACTAATTCCTGCCTTTCTTTTACAATAAAATACTCAGATAATGTGAAGATTGGAGGACCATGTTCTAATCTAGACCAAATATCGTGTATTCAGCATGATCTTGATATTGTCACCACTTGGATTAACAAATGGGGCACGAAGTTAAACTCTACAAAATGTAAAGTAATGCATTTGGGATCCAATAATTTAAACTTCCAGTATATTTTGGATGGTTTAACATTGTGTGCCACTATTGATGAGAAGGATTTGGGTATAACTATTTCAGATGATTTAACATATTCCAAGTATATGCATTCAGTGATCAGTACATCTTATAAAGTTATTTGGTCTATTTTACGCAATATCAGATCTCGAGACCAGGAGGTGGTGTTACCCCTGTTCAGGTCCTATGCCCGTCCCCATCTTGAATATGCATCACAGTTATGGTGTCCTTAAAAAAAAAAAAAAAAAAAAAAAAATTCAGTTATTCTCTTGAAAGGGTTCAGCGAAAATATACTAAAAAAATATATCTGGTCTTGAATCCTCTTCTTATGAATCTAGGTTAGATACACTAAAACTTATGCCTCTTACCATCAGAGGCCTTAGAGGTGACCTTCTCCTATATGACATTGTTCATGACCCCTATATCATGACTGAGTTAGGATTTGCTTTTAAGTCATCAATACATAATACTAGAGGTCATTTCCTCTAGTTAACTGGTAAATCCTTTAAACAGAATAATCGTAAGTTTTTCTTTTCTGTGAGAACTATTGGACCTTGGAATAGACTTCCATCCCCTGTAGTAACAAGTAATACTAAAGAGATTTTTAAACATCGTCTCAACATGCTAATTATGTCAGGGTATGACTTATCATATTACTCTTTGGCCTAGCATAAGAGCATTATGGGCCTCGGCCTACTAGCTCTTTTTCAACCTTAGTAGTATGAAATAGGTATTACACATTGGGGGGGGGGGGGCAGGCAAATAAATCAATGCACCCAAATGGAATGTTAAGATGTGTCAGTGGAACATAAATTTTTTAAAGGCTGCCATTGTTTTTAGTCTCGGTAAGCGAGGGAGTGAATGTCATGCTGACAGTCCAGCTCCAAACCCCGACTCCACTAGACGTCAAAATCGGAGAGCAGCAACGTGCCAGCGTTTTATCCTGCGTAAAGCATTCTTCTAGTTCGGCGAGACTGAAGCTTGCTGCCGCACGAAACTGGAAATAGACCAGAATGGGGTGCCGTCTCGTAGTGAACTGCGCTTCCGTCCCAGTACATTTAACTAAAACAACAAAAACAAATCTGCATCCCTTATTCCTTTTTGTTTTTTTTCTAATTGTGAAAGTGGTGCAACCTGTCGGGGAGAACCTGTTACTTCCTCTCCTAACCACACTTGTTCTCTCGATCGGGACGTGGGTTTTTTTGGAGGGGGGGCGCAACAACAGTACAAATGTTAATGTGTCAGAAGACAATGATGTCATCACCTAGTTGGCAGAAGGACACAATGATTTCAGATTTTTTGTTCAGTAATATTTTTTTAAGGTGACAAATATAAAAAAGAACTATTTTATAAGCGCAATAAAACATTCCAGGGTATGTGTTGAACAGATATTACCGCACTTCCAGGGGCTGAAGGCACTCAGCAGGGCCTTGTGCCTTACTACACCCCTGGGTGTGCAGTAATATCTGTTCAACACACACTCTGTCGTGTCTTGTTGCTTACTTACTTGCTAGAAGTTAAGTAGCTAGGTAACTGCCTGGCATCAAAAACATCTCTTTCATTACTTGGAGCAGAGCTAAGTGTTTTTTAAAAAGGATTGGGGTAGGAAGCTACAGGCTACAGCTATTGTCTGAGAGACTCTTCTAAATTAATAAGTACATTATATATAAATAATTCAGTCAAGTACGTAAATAAAAGTTAAGGGGGCCCTGGCTGCCATTGTCAGAGTTTGAAGGCTGCCTGCAGCACTATAGATGTTACTGGGGAAGGGAGTGAATTTAAAAAGAAAATCTATCTAAAAAAACTGATACCTAAGTTACCTAACTAAACATAAGCAAAGTCAGACATCCTCAAAAAAAAAAAAAAAAAAAAAATTATCTACTTTGTGCTGAGGAGGTTTGGTGATTTGTCAATTTTAAAGACGTTTATTCTAAACTACCTTGAACCTGAGGAATCTAAATACAAGAACTAATAAAACAAGGAGCAGTCTCTTAAAGTCTTAAAGTCTCAACGCCTGGTTTTAAATACAAATAAAACAAAAGTTATGATGTTTGGCTCCAATCACAAGCTTAGATCCTGTCCTCTGACCATCTCTGTCTCTGATATCGATGGGGACCCTATAGAAACTGTCACTTCCTTTCGTTACCTTGGCATCCACCTGGATCAAACCTTGGACCTGAAAGCACATATACAGGAAACCTGCAAGTCAATTAACTGCAAATTGGGGCTGCCTATAGAGACCAAATACCTGCTCACCCCTGCTGCTAAATTGGCGATAGCCAGAGGCATTCTATTGCCAACCCTTACATATGGGTGTCCCATCCTGTCCTTGGCCACCAAATCTTCACTGCAACTATGGGATACTACCTTCAATAATGTGTGCAGGTATGCAACCAAAGCACCTCGGCTGCAGCATCATTGTCTCTTTTATATCAGGACCTTGGTTGGCTCTCTGCTTCCTCTACCAGGCAGTACTACTTGTACAATTTAGTTGATTCCATCCTAAGGGCGTCCAAACCTGCTATCCTGTCTGATCTCCTCAGGCGGCCATTCCCACAAGGAATCTTAGATCGGCTGATCAGACCTTACTATCCATCCCTTTTGTCGGACTAAAAGGGCATGGGCTCCTTCCATCATGCTGCCCCACACCTATGGAACCTACTACCTCAGGATCTAAGAGATGTCTCCACTCATGTGACTTTTAAGAGCAAACTCAGGACTTTCCTCACTACTATGGACAAATGTGTTTGCTTTGACCCTACCTGATCCGCTGCATTTGTACTGTTTCCTCATTGCTAGCATTTTTGCCTGTCCAAATGGGTGTTCTATACTGTGCCTTGTAATTAATGTTTTATTTTGTGCCTTGTAATTAATGTTGCCTTAACCTGTTTCTTTATAAGCCTAATGTTAGCTGTTGACAATTGTAAGTCGCTATTCTACTCCATGACATTCTTATCTTCACTTCACAGCCTCTCCTCACTTAACCCCACTGCTGCTCTCTTCCCCCCCTTCTTCTGTTATATCCTCTTCCCCCCTTTTTGCCACTCCCCACCAAACTCACCTTTACCTGTTCCTACCTCATCCATGCCCCTCCTTAGTCCCCACCCTCCTGGCTGTGCTTAGTCACCTCTCTCCACCTACTACCGCCTACTCCCACCGTCTACCGACCCCCCCTTCCCTGCCCTGCCGTCTCTTGGTTCCACTGGCTCAGCTTGACTTTGACACTTTTGCCGCTATTGCCGTAACTCCTCCGCCTCTATCCCCCTCTCACCGGCATCCTCACTCTCGCCCTGCCGTTTATCGGTTCCACCAGACTGGCTGTATTTTCCTACCTCCTACCGCTGTTGCCATCTACTGCCGCTCCCCCCACCACCATCTCTTCGCCTGCCGTCTTTCGGCTCCATAGGCCCGGCCGCAGGTTGGTACCTCACCCCGCTGTTGCCGTATCTGACGGCACCTCCTTTCCACTAATCTCTCCCTCCCGTCCTTTTGCCAGTTTTCCCTTCCTTGTGTCTTTTCTACTGATGCCTATCCTTTATTTTCTGCCTTCTACTATTCACATTTTTGAGTATGTTCCATGATCAAGTGCTAAAGTATATTTTTGTTTACTAATGTATGTTACATTGCCATATGTATTTCTCTCTGCATTTTTTGTACTCATTGTCTTAATAATCTGGCTGTACTCTTTGTGTATTGTAATTGTACCTCCCGGGTCGTGCCTGAAAACAGTCACTTGCTGACTAGCGCACTTACCCGGTTAACAAAAACTAAAATAAATAAAAAGTTTAAGCTACTCTGTGGATGACTACTTAAAACCTAAATACAAGGGGGGAGATTGGTTTAAAAAAATCTCGACAAAGGTTTTTTTTTTTTTACAAGCTACTCTGTGCTGATTATCTAAAACCTAAATACAAGAGGAGGTCTGTTTAAAAAAAAAAAAAAAAAAAAAAAGTGTGTGTATATATATATATATATATATATATATATAAAAATGTGCAAGGTCTTTTTTTTGTTTTAATGAACTGCTCTTATGGTTCAGAACAATGCTGTGGCTGCTGCCAGTACCACCACTAGTTATGACGAAAAATGAAAGCTTGGTTCTAGGGACATGGATATGTTGTTCATCCACACTGTCTGGCAGGTTCCTTGCCGCTTTAAATCTTGCCGGAAGGTCTTCATGCTGACTCCTCCCACCCACCCGGGTGGTAAAACTCTCGGCCCCGCCCCATGACGCCAGATCTTCCTTACCGCTTGGAAGCTCAGGTTCCCTCCTTAACGCTCTGCGTGTTAGACTGGATCCTAATTCTTTGGTTAGTCCGAAACGCGTTTTAAAATTTTCAAGACTTTGGTCTTCCTTTTCCCTCGCGGCTACGATGGACAAATAGACTCCCAGTTTTCGGCGGTGCCCATGCGGGCAGAAGATGTCCAGGATGGATCCGCAGTCCACATGCGTCTACTGCCTCGGCCTAGAACACGATCCGCAGGCCTGCGAATCTTGCTGTTCGTTCTCGGCCAACGTCTTGGAGGACCGTGCTGCCCGGTTGAAGCTTAGGCGCCCGAGCGCTCCCGCCCGGTTAAGTCGAAAGAGGCCGTTGGGTGGTTATCACGTGGCGTTGGCTCGGCTGAGCAGCTCGAGCAGATGATCGCCATCGAGGCGGCCCAGGCCGCATCTTCCTCCTCCTCGGTCGCGGCATTTATCCCGCTCGCCTTGCATACCTCATATTCTGCTTCTTTCAAGGAGCTTTGCCTTTCCCTTTCCACGAAGGGAGAGGGGTCATCGGGACATTCCTCTCGGTCCAAGAAGAAGGATCCCAAGGGTAAATCCCATTGTCTGCGTTCGTGGGAGCGGGAGAGGTCCACCTCCCCGGACAGCCGACCGTCTGTTTCGGTCAAGGTTGCGGCTAAGGCTGCTGGCTTCACGGCATCCCCGTCAGGTCCGCCGGCCGAGACAGCCGTCGACGCGGTCGAGAGATTTCTCGACCCGTCGGACGGTTTGTCGACTGGTGAGGCAGACAACCTGTCTTCGCCTATTCCTCCGGTGGAAACCGAGGATTTACCTGTGCCATTGGCGCAGCAGTCCCCGGTTAAGACGTCCGAGCCGAGGGAGGAGCGGGTGTCCCCTGCTCCCTCCCAGGCCCGCCCTCGGACACACCGAGGTTCTCGGTCTTGGACCTCTTCTCGGTCCAGCCGATCCTGCCAACATCGGTGGTCTCTGTCTCTGCACCGAGGTAAGCAGCGACGTCGCTCCTCCTCGTCTTCCTCCTTGGATGAGGAGAGGCTTTGGCGCAAATTGCGTAGACGCTACGAGGAGCTGATGTGGCAGCAGTTACTCTTGTCCGGGGCTAAGTCTACTCTGACGCCTTCCCCGGCCACCAAGTGGCTGTCACCCGATCGGCCGAAGCAACCTCTCGCTGCAGTCGAGATGCCCATGTCTGGGCCGGTTGTTCAGCCTAAGCTTGCTGCCCCACCGATTGTGGTGGAACCTCCACCTCCACAACCGAAATTGGGGGCACCGACCAAGATTGGTCGGCTCATGGCCTGCCCCACAGGTTGTTGGTCACCCTCACTCCCGACCGTCCTTGGCAGGTGGAGGGTTTCTAATGCCCTAGGCAGCTTTTCGCGGACTCTTTGGAGTCAGACTACTCCCTATTCTCCAGGCAGGTTGACCTGGAGTCCTCCTGGGGCCAGTCACTGGACGAAAGCCCATCGTCCTTTATGGGTCTGCTTCGGCTCATCTCGGAGTCCACCGGGATGCAGCTCGAGCCCGTGTCCAAACGGGCCAAGTATCCCCTGACAGAGATACTGGACTGAGGGGATTCACCCACGGAGGCCTTTCCTGTGGCTGAGGCCATTGTCGACCCAGTCTTGGAGCTTTGGCAGCGGCCTGCTTCCTGTCCTGCGCTCTCAGCCAGGATGACCAGGAAGTATGCAGTCCCTACTGGCTCTCTGCCCGGGTTTTCGGAGCACCCCTCTGCCGAGGGGTTGGTCACCGACGGCGTTTTCCGGGGTTCTGGGAACGCCAGGGACGTGGACAAGCCCCCCGACAAGGAGTCCAAAAAGCTGGACTATGCCGGGCGCACAGTGTATGCTGCGTCCTCCCTTGGCCTCCGCCAGGCCAGCTCGGCCGTGCTGATGGCACACTTCTCCCACGCCCTCATGGGCTCTCTGGATGAGGTGATCCCTCATCTCCCGGCTGACCTCCAGATCACGGTCCGGCAGGTCTGGGACCAGGGTAGGGCAGTGGCGAAGCAGCAGCTCCAGACAGCTCTGGACATAGGGGATTCCTGTGCCAGATCAGTGGCGGCCGCAGTGGCCATGCGCCGCAGGGCATGGCTGAGGATATCCACCTTTACGGTGGATACCCAGCACAAGTTGGCGGATGTCCCCTTCTTTGGGACCGACCTCTTCGGCCCTGGAGTGGAAGGTCCCCTCCAGCGGATCGAAAAGTCCAATGCCACCCTGGACTCTGTCACCTCCGCCCAGAAGGGCAAAGGCCGCCGTCAGCAGCAGCAGAAGCCCTTTTGTCCTTCTGCGTCTGCCGCACGTCCGGCCCAACAGCACCAGCATCAGGGCCAGCAGGCTCGAGCTTGGCATCCCAAACCCAAGCCCATGGCTTCCTCCAACAGGAAGCAAGGAGGTAAAGGCCCAGGAGGTCCCTCGGCCAGTCCCTCCTCCAAGCCTACCCAGTGACGGGTTGAGGGGTGTCGCCCCAGCCTCGTCCCTCCCCCCTAGGTTCCCCCCGTGGGGGGGGGGCGGCTCCGCCACTTCCTTTCCGCCTGGTCCGCTATCACCACGGACCGCTGGGTGTTGGGTGGTAGGAAAGGGCCTGCCTCTGGAGTTCGAGCAGACCCCACCCTTTCGAGCCGTCGCCCCTCAGAGGGCTACGGGGTCTGCAGCCTCGCTGTCGGCCCGCTGAGCCGATATTGCCCTGCTCCTCGTAAAAGAGGTGATCAGGAAGGTGGCGGATCCTCCTCCAGACCCGCTGTTTGTGTCCAGGTATTTCCTGGTCCCAAAACGGACGGGGGCTGGCACCCCATTCTCGACCTGCACGGCCTGAACAAGTTCCTAAGGTCTTGGACCTTCAGGATGGTCACTCTGGCATAGATAATACCATCCTTGTAACGAGGCGTGTGTTCTGTTCCCTGGAACTCCAGGACGCGTTCTTTCACATCCCAATCCATCCGTCTCATCAGAGATTCCTCCGCTTCAGAGCAGAGGGATCCCTTTACGAGTTCCGGGCCATGCCCTTCAGCCTTTCCCTAGCTCCCAGGGTCTTCACTAAATGCATGGCAGTGGTGACAGCATTACAGCGGCACCGAAGGGTCCGGGTGTACCCCTACCTGGACAACTGGCTGATTGTAGCCCCCTCCAGAGCGGTGGTGGAGCGGTCCAGAGATCTGGCCCTCCAGGTTTGCTCTGATTGGCCTCCTCATCAACGAGGCCAAGTCGGAACTCGTGCCAAAGCAGGTGATACATTTCATCGGGGCAGAGCTCGACTCTCTTCGAGCCAGAGCCTGGCTCCCGGCAGACAGGGCCGAGGTTCTTTCCTCCTTTGCCCAATCATTTCTGGTTGGGCAATCACGCCCTGCCCGGGACTTCCTGCACATCCTGGGCCTTAAGGCGGCCTGCACCAGCGTGGTCCGTTGGGCCCACTGGTACATGCGTCCCCTTCAATGGGGACTGGCCAGTCAGTGGTCACAGCGCTTCGATCTGTTGGATTAGCTAGTGACAGTGACCCAGGGGATGTGGAATGCTCTCCAGTGGTGGACCGTTCCGGCACATCTGCAGGAGGGCATCCCGTTTGTCTGCCCCGAGCCGACGGTCTCTCTATCGACCGATGCCTCTCTGATGGGTTGGGGAGCACAGAACGCACGGCCTCTGGTCCCCTCGGGAGTCCCGATGCCACATCAACCTGCTGGCGCTTCTAGCGGTTCGTCTAGCCCTCACCGCCTTCGCTCCGTTTCTACCGGATCAAGTGGTTCAGGTCCAGACAGAATACCACGACCATGTACTGTCTAAACCACCAGTGCGGGACGCGCTCCATGCCTCTGTGCAGGGAAGCTCTCCGCATTTGGTCACTTGTGTGCAGCCTGGAGGCGGATCTCCTTGCCTTTCACGTGGCAGGAGCCTCCAACACCCTGGCCGAAGCCCTAAGCCGGATAGGGGCTGCGTCTCACTCACGAGTGGTCTCTCCTGCCGGAGGTAGTACAAGATCTCTTCTCCCACTGGGGCACGCCTCAGGTGGACCTGTTTGCCTCCAGGGAAAATGCGAAGCTGAGACTGTTTCATGCCCGCCCCCCTCAGCAGGGCTCGCTGGAGGGGGATGCCTTCTTGAGGCCATGGACCCAGGGCCTCTTCTATTCCTTTCCCCCATTTGCCTTGATCCACAAGGTGCTTCTCAAGGTGAGGAGGGACAAGGCGCAGGTGATTCTAGTAGCCCCAGACTGGCCCCGTCAGTTCTGGTATCCAGATCTCCTCAGTCTCAGCTCCAGGCTTCCGAGGCGGCTTCCAGCCCGCCCGGACCTGATCTCAGTCAATCAGGGGAAGGTATTCCATCCGGACCTTCAATTCCTGCACCTGACGGCCTGGTTCCTGAGCGGCTAGAGTTCCAGGCCTTGGGTCTTTCCGACGAGGTCCTCAACGTCATTGAGGCGTCCCGTAAGGAGTCGACTAGAAAATGCTACGCCTTCAAATGAAGAGATTTTCCATTTGGTGGAATAAGGGCAAGGGCCTGGACCCTTCCTCCTGTTCCTTGGCAAGCATTCTGGACTACCTGTGGTCCCTTTCTCAGCAAGGGCTTCGGTCGACCCTTAAGGTGCACCTGGCAGCCATCTCTGCTTACCGGCGCTGGCCGGAAGCAGTCGGTGGCGCAGGAGAAGGTGGTCGGGCGTTCAGCGTCTTGATCACATATCCTCCAGTGCGAGAACCTCCACCTTCGTGGGATCTACTGCTGGTATTACTAAGCTCATGGGCAGGCCATTCGAACTGATGCACAGGTGTAACATCTCTCACCTGTCGTGGAAGACCGCCTTCTTGGTGGCTATCACGTCAGCCAGAAGGATGGGAGAGCTCCAGGCACTTTCCATCGAGTCTCCTTATCTGGTCTTCCACAGGGACAAGGTTGTCCTCGCCCCACCGAAATTCCTTCTGAAGGTGGTGTCGGAGTTTCACCTTAACCAGATGTTGACTCTGCCAGTGTTCTACCCAGTGACGCCGGAAGCGTCAATAGGCCCATACTTTGGACCTTAGAAGAGCGCCGCTTATTATAAGGAGCGGACGGCTGAAGTTCGGGAGAGGTTCACCAGCTGTTTGTCACCTACGCTGAAGCTACACCTGGCAGACCTGCAGCCAAGTGTACGATAGGCAGGTGGGTCACCTCCTGCATAGATCTCTGCTATAGGTTGGCGGGCAAGGAGCCTCCCAGACGGATAAGAGCTCATTCTACCCACCATACCGCTGCATCGGTAGCCGCTTCCAGGGACATCCCTATCCAGGAAATCTGCAGGGCTGCTATCCTCTGTGACCAGGGAATAGAGGTTGTTGGATGTCTTTCAAGACACGTTCCTAACTCAGCAGGTGAGGGAACCAACCAGGGAGGCACGGGTACTGGATGTGGTCCTGGCAGACAGTGACCAGATTGGGGGCCTGGAGGTAAGGGACCCATTGGCGGGGAGTGACCATGCCACAGTCTGGTTCTGCCTGGACCTAGGAGGGGTAGAAGGCTGCACAAAGACGGAAGTAACCGACTTCAGGGGGGCGGATTTTAAGGATATGGGAAGGATCCTTAAGAAGCATTTGGATGGGATTGGGTCAGACATGGACGCTGATGATAGGTGGGAAATCATCAGGAGAGGGGTGCAGGATGCTACCAGCACCTGTGCAAGAGTAAGACGAAAATGCGGTAGGGCCCAAAAACCCTGTTGGTGGACCAGGGAGGTCCAGGAGGTGGTGCGGGGAAAGAAAGCAGCCTATAAGCAATTCACGTGCTCAAGGAGTGAAAGGGATCGAGGGGAGTATGAGCTGATGGCTAGAAGGGCCACTAGAGTGGTGAGGGCGGCTAAGGCAAGGAAGGAGCAGAACCTGGCCAGGGAAATTAGGAGAGGGAAAGGGGTTCTTTAGATACATTGGGGAAAAACGAAGGGTGAAGGGGCAGATTAGCAGGATTAAATCAGGGGAGAGATGGGCACAAGACCCGGGGGAGCAGGCTGAGGTACTAAATGAGTACTTCACCTCAGTTTTCACCAGGGAAATGGGGTGCTGCATCATTCATGGGAGGAGACAGATACTGAGTCGGGGGATCCTTACCAATCGGGCAGGTCTGGGGAGAGGGGAGGCATCACTGGCAGGTGGGGGAGGGCTAAGCAGGGAGAAGAGGTACCAGAAGTGGAAATCACAGCAGAGAGAGAGAGGGAAGCCCTCCGCCCCCTAAGACGGAGAAAGCACCGGGCCAGATAAATTACATCCCAGAGTGCTGAAGGAACTTGCAGATGTCCTGGCGAAACCCCTGGCAGAGCTTTTCACCATCTCTCTGAGGACAGGGTGGGTGCCCCAAGACTGGAAGGTGGCGCATAGTGCCTATCCACAAGGGGGGTCAAGGGAGGTGGTAGGAACCACAGGCCTGTCAGCCTGACATCGGTGGTGGGCAAGGTGATGGAGGGCATTGTCAAGGAGAGGCTAGGGGGGACCTGGATAAGTCAGGGTGCCTGGACGATAGACAGCATGGATTCATCTCGGGGAAATCATGTCAGACAAACCTGGTGGAGTTCTATGACTGGGTGACAAGTGCCTTGGACCTGGGTAGACCAGTGGATGTCCTCTTTCTAGACTTCAGCAAGGCATTTGACTCTGTTCCTCACGTGGGCCTGTTGGATAAGCTGGGAGAAATGGGGGTGGGGAACCAGATGATCAGATGGATAGGCAGTTGGCTCCAGGACCAGACCCAGAGGGTCATAGTTGGTGGGATAGTCTCATCCCCAAGGAGGGTCATTAGTGGGGTCCCACAGGGATCAGTCCTTGGGTCCCTTCTGTTCAATGCCTATGTATCTGAAATAAGGACAGGAATCAGGAGTGAGATGAGTCTCTTTGCAGATGACTCGAAACTGGGGGCGGTGGTGGATGGGGAGGAGGGGAGGGTGGCCCTACAGGGGACCTGGAGGCTCTGGAAAGATGGTCTAGAAAGTGGAAGCTGAGGTTCAATGCAGGGAAATGCAAGGTACTCCACCTGGGGGCCAGAAACCCAGGCCAAGTGTACACCGGGGAATGCTACAAGTCTCGATGGCTGAGAGGGACCTGGGGGTGGTGGTGGATGTCAAGATGAACAACTCTGAGACTTGTAGGAGGGCAGCAGCCAAGGCCAACAGGATGCTGGGATGCATCGCTAGGGGTATCACCTCCAGAAGGAGGGAAGTGATACTCCCTCTGTATAACTGCTTGGTGAGGCCGCACCTTGAGTACTGCGTGCAGTTTTGGAGACCACACTTAGAGGGACATTAACCTCCTGGAGAGGGTCCAGAGAAGGGCAACCAAAATGATTTGGGGCTTGGGGGACAGGACCTATGAGGAGAGGCTCGAAGAGCTAAATATGTACACATTGGAAGAGAGAAGGGACCGGGGGGACATGATAGAGGTCTTCAGGTACATGAAGAGGGTAAATAGGGGAGGAACAGTCAGGGTGCTTCGAAGGAAGGAGGAAGGGGCCACTAGAGGGCATGGGTGGAAGCTGGAGGGGGAAGATTCAGGGGAGAAAGGAGGAGGTGCTACTTCACTGAGAGGGTGGTGGAGCCATGGAATGCACTACCTAGGGGGCTGGTGGAGGCAGAGACAGTGCAGGGTACAGAGGGGTGGGACAGGTACAGGGGAAGGGTTCTGGAAGCAAAATCCAATGCAGCAAGAATATCCGGAACTGGGAAGGGAGAAGCCAGAGAAGGCGAGGGGGACAGCAAGGTCAGCACCCAGGGTGGGGGCTGACCAAACGAGCAGACACGAAAGACCATTAGGCCTATTCTGCTGGCATTTTAGCATGTTAGTATGCTACCTGGAAGTCGGCACATACCTTCATCTCCCACTACCACATCGATCTTGAGTCACGCCAGGATGCTGGTTTTGGGGCCTCGGTTCTCCAGTCTTTATTCCCTGAGTAGGGGGTGTGCACCTTGCCTCCCTCCTCCCGGAGAACTGCTAGGAGTCTGCCAGACAGTGTGGATGAACAACATATCCATGTCCCTAGAAATACAGGTTACTCACCTGTAACAGGAGTTCTAGGAATGGTATATGTTGTTCATCCACACGACCCACCCCACCTCCCCGGCTTTGACACACAACCTGGCTTCCAGCTGGCTAGATCTGGCGTCATGGGGTGGAGCCGGGAGTTTTACCACCCAGGTGGGTGGGAGGAGCCAGCTTGAAGACCTTCCGGCAAGATTTAAAGTGGCAGGGAACCTGCCAGACAGTGTGGATGGACAACATATACCAATCCTAGAACTCCTGTTACAGGTGAGTAACCTGTATTTCAATGACAACGAAACTGAAATTATGTTGGAAAAAAAATGGGCGGCGTGTAAAAAGTTTCTACGACATGCACTTACTGCTTACATGCCCCAGTGGGCAAGTACTTTTTTTCACGAATTTCATGCCCTGCATATTTTTAATTTTGCTAACCATTCTGTGTCACGCGCTGTGCATTTTCATAGTTGATTAGCACTTTCATGCGTCATACTGCTAATTAGTATTTTTGGCTATTTTAATACCCTGCAAAGAGACCTTATCAGATTCTTTGACTGAATATTGAAGGCAACAGATGAGGGACGAGCTGTTGATATTATATACTTGGATTTGAAGAAAGAATTTGGCTCTGCTCACAGGAAGATGGTCAGGAAATTGGGGGACCTAGGATCGGAACACAAATTAACAAGTGGGTGGAAAACTAGCTCAGTAGGAGGATACAATAGGTGGTGATGAGGGGGAGAGTTGTTGGGTATGAGGGTAGTCACCAGTTGAGTTCCTGAGGGGTCAGTGCTAGGCCAGTTTGTAATATATTTATAAATGGTATTGGCAAAGGCCGTAAAAGCAATGGCTGCCTTTTTGTGGATGACTGCAAGCTTTGTGGGAGGGTGGACACAACAGTTGGCGTGTAGGTCCTAAAGAAAGATCTGGTAGAGCTGGTCAGGCAAATGACAATTAAATGGAATTAGATTTAATGTGAAGAAATGCAAGATTTTGCACCTAGGAAGGAAGAACCCGAGGACAGAGTGCAGTCTAGAGGGGTTGATGATTACTAAATTTGAGAAAGAAAAGGACTTTGGGATAGCCATACACAGTGACAGTAAGCAAGCTACACAGTGGAGGAAGGCAGCAGCTGAGGCAAATAAAATGTTGGGATGTATTGCCAGCGGGTTCACAAGCAGAATACTACACCTCTACATGTCCTTGGTAAGATCTTCTCTGGAGTATGGCGTGTAGTACTGGAGACCCTGCCTAAAAGAGGATATCAGCCAGCTTGAGGCAGTTCAGAGGAGGTCAGCAAAGATGGTTTAGGATCAGTGGGGTGTAGGGCACATGAGGGCAGACTGAAAGAATAGAACTTTTTCATGTAAATTTGCTATGCTGTTTGCATCCTTCCAAGGGTCCGGCCTCCATCTGCCCAGCCCCGTCATCCATCTCTTGTGACTTACCTGTGTACTCACTGAAGGAGAGGAGGGAGAGAGGAGACATGACTGACCTTCAAATATCTGAGGGGTATAAACATGGTGGATATCAAGGACCTTTTTTTGTCTCCGTGGAAACAAAATTAACAGGGGGGGGTATTGTAAGTAGGAGGAGGAAGGTTTAATTAAGACGAGAGGATTTCTGTAGAGAGAGCGGTTTCTGGATGAAATGAACTCCAAGCTGATGTTGTTCAGAAGAGTGGGGGGACGAGGTCCATTATAATCTCTGGATTAAATGCTGTACAGGCTAGCAGACTTGATGGACCGTAAGGCCTTCTTCTGGCTTGTTTGTATGTAACATAATCCACTGATGCTGCAGCAAAGTCTGTCACAGCACCGCAGGCCGTAGGTGGCACAACAGTCAGGCAGTGCAGTCTGCTACTGGTCCCAGGTGGCAGTGCAGTTTAGGCAACCTAATCAGCTGTTGCTTCACCACTGGTCCTAGGTTGACTACAGTCAGGCAGCACAGCTGGCCTACACACAACTGGCCCCAGGTTGTATACAGTCAGGCAGCACAGCTGGCCTGCACACAACTGGCCCCATGTTGCTGTACAGTCAGGCAGCACAATTGCCTGATTCTACAACACTGGTCCCATGACTAATTTTACTACTTGGTAGGCTGTGAGAGGGCAAAATATAAGTTGACTGATAAGTACTTATATTCCCTCATGTGTTAAGCTGGTTGTTGGGGTGGGCCTGTTACTGCTTGCTGCGTTGGTGACCCACGTTTGGGAACCAGCTGGGTGGAGGAAGATTGAGCACTCCATAGGATGCCCTCCTCCTCTGGGGAGGGAGTGTTGCCAGTTCCGTTGCTCTGCTGCCACCTGGGTGACCACAGGTGGCAGTGCAAAGTGGCATAGGAAAGCTCCGGCAAGGCAGAATGAATACAATCTCCCCACAGGCCCTGCATCAGCAATGTGGCTATCCTTCAATCTGGTATCAACGTGAGGCCAAGCCTGCCACCCACTGCTGAACGAGTGCCACAGGTGGAGGATAGAGTTGGAAGGTAAGCCCATGAGAAGTTGGGTGACATGGCTGGGGGAGCCAATATGAAGGAGGGCCTGATTGGTAAAGGGGGGGAATGTTAATGACCATCCTTTGTGTTTCTTTGGTAGACATGTGATACTGACTTGGCATATTAATAAAAGGAAACACAGCTAGGAGTTTGCAGCATTTCACCATCCATCACACTCATCTTTGTACTATGATTTGTAAGTTTAGTAATGCTATTTGTAAGTCTATCCAATTCTTTTGTGAAGATGTTGGAGTGGTCCTATAAAAACAGCCCCTGTGATGCACCACTGACCTTCCTGTACCGGATGTTCTTCTCTTGACCAAAGCTCTCTGAGACAGTAACGTGTGTGAGCATTACTTATTGCTGTTGGCTTCTGCTGGGACTTTGGTTGCAGTGTAGTAACACATTTAAATCCACATGAGTGATGAGAGCTTCAGCTTCATCTGCAGCAGCTTTGGAACCTGCAGAAGCCACCTATGTTGACCAGGATTTCTTTAACCCACTGCTAAGCTTGACATTTAACTGCTGGACAGTGTCAGCAACTCTGAAGAAAAGGGCCTCAATAAGGATGTTGAAAAGGTTATGCTCTCACCACATACCAGCACCATGGGCTGTGGAGCAGTTCTCAGCACAGCCTCAGCGCAGGGGACTTTGGGCATCATGGAAAGGCAGCTGCTTATCAACATGCTAGTGATGTGACTCTTCTTTAAATTGTTGGAATTCACTCCAGAATTCTAAAAGAACTAAGGGTAGAACTAGTGACACCACTGACTACTCTCTTTAACAAATCATGGGAGGATGAGGTGGTACCCGAGGACTGTAGATGGGGGCGGTGGGGAGGAGATGTGATTCCATTTCACAAAAGTGGGAGCAGGGCAGAGGCAGGCAACTACAGACCTGTTAGCTTGACCTCAGTGGTAGGGAAAATGATGGAATCACTTCTGAAGGAAAGAATTGTCAAGTACCTAGAGACCAGAGGGGCACAGGACCCAAGGCAGCATGGATTCACAGTGGTAAGGTCGTGTCAGACGAATCCAATAGATTTCTTTGACTGGGTGACCAGAGTAGTAGACCAGGGAGGGGCTGTGGATATGGCCTACCTAGATAGCAAACTGAGTCCACAGTGAAGAAAGGGTAACTAGCAGGGTACTGCAGGGTTCAGTACTGGGACTGGTCCTCTTTAATGTCTTTATAAGTGACATTGGAGAGCACCTGGAAGGAAAAATGTTACTTTGCAGATGACACAAAGATCTGCAACAGGGTTGATACATAGGGTGGGTGGAAAGGATGAAAAGGGACTTGGCAAGGTTGGAGGAATGGTCAAATGTATGGCAGCTCAGATTTGGCGCAAAGAAGTGCAAGGTAATGCACCAGGGGAAGAGTACACAGTGGGGGGTGAGATACTAACAATAGAAATCGAAAGGACCTAGGAGTAATTATATCAGATGACCTAAAGGTGGGCATGCAATGTGAGAAGGCAGTAAGGGTAGCTGGGGGAGATACTGGGTGCATAGGAGTGGCATCAGCAGTAGAAAACAGGAAGTTGTTATTCCTCTGTACAGACAGTTGGTGAGACCCCATCTGGAGTACTGCATGCAGTTCTGGAGACCCCATCTCTGTAAAGACATAGAGTGGAGGCTGTTCAGAGGAGGGCAACCAAAATGGTGCAGGGTCTACACCAGAAGACATGAAGAGAGACTAAAGCAGCTTAATATGTATACCCTCGAGGAAAGGAGGGAGAGGGGAGTCATGATAGAAACTTTCAAGTGCCTCAAGGGAATTAAAGTCCAAGAGGGTAGCATCTTTTAGAAAAAGATGTGCAAGAACAAGTGGGCACAATTTGAAGATAGAGGGGGGATGGCTCAGAGGTAATGTTAGAAAGCATTTTTTTACAGAGGGTTGTGGATGCATGGAGCAGCCTTTCTGAGGAGGTTGTGGAGTTCAGAACGGTGAGAGAATTAAAGAATGCATGTGACAAAGCAATTCTAGTGGGGGGGGCGTAGGAGGAAGTAAGTTGTTTGTTAACTAGAATCTGCAGCTTATCCATCAGGTAGGAAAATGGGCAGAGTAGGTGGGCCAAGCGGTCCTTATCTGCTGTCAAATTCTATGTTTCTATGTTATTGACTTTCTAGGTCAGGCATCAGTCAGCATGTCCTAATTCGTTTGGACCATGCAGTAACTGCTAACCTACTAAAATGCTAGCAGAGGAGGCCTAGTTGTCTTTCATGTCTGCTCGATAGTACGCATCCATACAGGGTGCCGACTTTGCCGTCTCTCCCCCCCCCCCACCTTGGGTTTCTCTATCCCCAGTCCAAGATGTTGCCCTTGTATTGGACTTCCTCAGCTTCACCCTTCCCCTATACCTGTCCCAGCCCCTCTTGAACCCCTCTACAGCCTCTGCCTCCACCAGTCCCTTGGCAGCGCATTCCATAGTACCACCACCCTCTCAGTGACGTAACACCTCCTTCTCCCCCCCCCCTTGGCTTCCACCTGTGTCCTCTAGTTGCCCTCCCCCTTTCCTTAGGAACACCATGATTGAGCCTCCCTTATTAATCCCCCTTATGGACTTGAAGACTTCTGTCATGTCCCCCTTGTCCCTCCTCTCCTCCAGAGTGTATGGTAATGGTAGCTTACTTCAGATGGCATGGAGGTACAAAAAGCAAATCCATGATGCAGGATACTTAGAAGCTGCTCCATGATGGTGGGATTCAGTCTCAGCGGGCACATTTGGCAGACATTCTTAGCAGAAAGAAGTTGCATCAGGACAAATGAGAGCCCAACCCAGAAGTGGGCCACATGCTTTTCAACAAATGGTTAACTTCTCTCTCGGACCTCATGGCAGCTAAAGCCAGGGCAAAGATCGCAGCGTACTTTAGCAGATATTGGAAGGTGAAGTTGCTCGGCATAGTTTGCCTATCCGTAGCATGCCTGAATGCCTTAATATATCGTGTATTCCCCTCACCCCATGGGCAGTGATCCCATAGGTTATGAGGAAGTTGCAAAGGGAGCCATCCTTGCTCCTGGTAATGCATTCACCCTGCAAATTATAGTAACATACTAAAAAGCCAGCAGAATAGGCCAAATGGTCTCTTATCTGTCCGTAAGCCAGCAACCTAGTGGTTGCTCGCCTTACCACCCCCAGCTCCCAAGAGGATCTTCTTCAGTTTGTTTCCTCTTGTACCTATCCCTCCCCTTCTTGAATACCTCCACTGTGCCGTCCTCCACCAGCCTCCCAGGCAGTGCATTCCACGGCTCCACCATACTCTCAGTGAAAAAATGCCTCCCACCCTCCCCTGTAGTTCCCCCTCCAGCTTCCACTCATGCCTCTGGTGGTTCCCCTCTTTAGCCTAAAAAGCTCCTTGGTTCCACTCCTGGTTATTTCTTTTACTTGCCTGAACACCTCTATCATGTTTCCCCTATCCCTCCTCTCCACCAGTGAGTTAAGCCCAAGCTCTTTCAGTCTCTCCTCATAAGGCTTCCCCTCCATGCCCTGAATCATCCTGGTCACTCTCCTCTGAACCCTCTCCAGGAGCGCTATGTCCTCCTTCAGATGAGGTCTCCAGAACTGTACACAGTACTCGAGCTGCAGCCTGACCAAGACATTATACAGAGGGAGGATCACCCCATTCTTCTGGGTGTAATTCCCCTGGCTGTGCAGCCCAGTATCCTGTTTGCTTTAGCTGCAGTTCTTCTACAGTTTTCAGAGTTATTCATTTTGATGTCTATCACCACCCCTAAATTTGGAATTACGGAATTCAGAGATGATCAGAGTGAGCTATCCCATTACCCTTCAGAGTTGCTTGGAACTTTTTCATCAGTGCTCAGTGTTTTGGCACGGGGTTGTGAACAAGCAGAGTAGTTGGCAAGGGTCATTCAGAGTTTGATGCAGTCCAGGAAGGTCTCCACCAGTAAAGCCCTATGGAGATTCAAGCCCTCGGCCACCTCTCTGTCCAATGTTTTGGAATTTGGGCGCAGGTGGCGGCCTTCTCTGCCGTACAAGGTCACAAAGGGATCTTGCGCACACACACACACACACACACACACACACACACACACACACACGGGTCCCATCCAGATGTTATCCATTTCCCACTTTGCCTATCAAAAGATGCACCCCATAGCTAGACAGGTTTCATGTCCCTGGAAGCTCAGTGTGGTCCTTATCTCAGCTCCTGTAGGAAGTCAGTGGTGGTTGCTGTTCAACACCACTAGCTGGGACAGGCCCTTGAGGCTCTGATAGATCTCTGTTCAAACTTGTTAATGAGGTGTCACTGGAGTGCCAGTTCCTTAAGAGCCTGTTCTTAGTTGCTGTCTTCTCGGCACATTGGTGTTATTCAAGTCCTTAAGCATTAGGAGCCCTGCTTAATATTACTTAGAAAATGGTAAGAATGGATTCTCCATTCTGATTGGCCGAAAGCAGCTCCAACCTGGGCATTTATTTTTCAATAGATGCCCAGGTAAAAACAAGTACCGTTCCAAATGCCACTTCACCAGGTACTCTTCTATACTGGTGCCCAGCCTGCTTTCTCATTGGCTGAAAGCACCAGTTGGAAATTTCAAATCCCCTCCATGTTTTTCTCTCGCTTAGCGAGAGCTACTACCCCAAACACTCCTTACTTCAGTCAGTGGCAGCAAAAAAAAAAAAGCCCACACTCTGGATAGTTCGCGGTCGGGAAGAGTGATAAATTACTGAATTCACAAAGCTGTGTTCTTTTACAATGGCATCACTCTCCTGACCGCACTTCTGCAATACCGGTGAACCAAAAGGAAACAGTCAGTTGTTTTCGCTTCATACTATGAAGCACATTTCAAAGAACGGCATAAAGTGACTACCTCCTACCACAGCGTCCCCATAATAGCTAAATATCCTGCTTTAAAGCAAAACTAAAGAAATAATTTACCTCGGGGCTTAGGCTTGCGCATCGTCGATCCTGTGGTCACGCAAGGTCAGTAGCGTGCTTAACAGAAGCATCTTCCGACGGCTAGAAAATAAAAAAAAAAAAATACCACTCATGCAGAAAGGAGACCGACGTGAAAACATTACTGCCATGAGATCTTTATAATACATTTGTTGCTGAACTCTGTGTGTGTGTGTGTGTGTGTGTGTCGGGGGGCAGCAACACATTAGTTGCTCTGTGGGGAGGAGCAAAAGCAGCTGGAACAGCCTTTAAAACGTAGGTACTATTTATTTAATAAACACATTTTTTTTATACTACTTCTATAGAAACATAGATTTTGACGGCAGATAAGGACCGCTTGGCCCACCCAGTCTGCCCATTTCCCTACCTATTGGATAAGCTGCAGATCCTAGTTAACCAGCAGCCTACTTCTTCCTACCCCCACCCCCTAGAATTGCCTTATGACTGTCCCATGCATGCTTGAATTCCACCACTGTTTTTGACTCACAACCTCCTCCGAAGTCCGCTCCATGCATCCACAACCCTCTCTGTGAAAAAATACTTTCTTAAATTACCTCTGAGCCGCCCTTCTATCTTCAAATTGTACCCCTTGTTCTTGCACACCTCTTTTTTTGAAAGATGCTACCCTCTTGGACTTTGTTGATTCCCTTGAGGTACTTGAAAGTTTCTATCATGTCCCCCCCTCTCCTTCCTTTCCTCGAGGCTATACATATGTAGCTCCTTAAGTCTCTCTTCATATGTCTTCCGGTGCAGGCCCTGCACCATTTTAGTTGCCCTCCTCTGGACAGCCTCCATCCTGTCTATATCCTTGCGGAGATTGGGTCCCCAGAACTGCACGCAATACTCCAGATGGGGTCTCACCAACTGTCTGTACAGAGGGATAATAACTTCCTGTTTTCTGCTGGTGATGCCTCTCCCTATTCATCCCACTATCCCCCCAGCCCTCCTTGCTGCCCTCTCACATTGTTTGCCCACCTTTAGGTCATCTGATATGACTACCCCCAGGTCCCTTTCCATTTTTGTTGTTGTTAGTATCTCACCCCCCATTGTGTACTCTTCCCCTTGGTTTTTGTTTCCCAGGTGCATTACCTTGCACTTCTTAGCATTAAATCTAAGCTGCCATACATTTGACCATTCCTCTAACCTTGCCAAGTCCCTTCTCATCCTTTCCACCCCACCTTGTGCATCAACTCTGTTGCAGATCTTTGTGTTATCTGCAAAGAGACATACTTTTCCTTCCAGTTCCTCTGCAATATCGCTTATAAAGACATTGAAGAGGACCGGTCCTAATACTGAACCCTGCGGTACCCCACTAGTAACCCCCTTCTTCAGAGTGGACTCCATTTACTATTACTCTCTGTGTCCTATTCTCCAGCCAATTCTTTACCCAGGCTGTCGCCTTGGGACCCACTCCCAGGCTGGCTAACTTGTATATTAATCTTTGTGTGGGACTGTGTCAGATGCCTTGCTAAAGTCTAGGTAGGCCATGTCCACAGCCCCTCCTGATCTACTACTTTGGTCACCCAGTCAAAGAAATGTATCAGATTTGTCTGGCATGACCTTCCGCTGTGAATCCATGCTGCCTTGGGTCCTGAGCCCTCTGGCCTCTAGATACTCAACAGTTCTTTCCTTCAGAAGTGATTCCATCATTTCCCTACCACTGAGGTTAAACTAACAGGTCTGTAGTTTTCTGCTTCTGCCTTGCTCCCACTCTTGTGAAGGGAATCACATCTGCCCTTCTCCAGTCCTCGGGTACCACCCCATCCTCCATGATTTGTTAAAGAGGGTAGTCAGTGGTGTCACTAGTTCTACCCTTAGTTCTTTTAGAATTCTGGGATGAATCCCATCAGGCCCCATTGCTTGTCCACCTTCAGTTTTAAGGATTCTTTCAGAACCCTTTCTTCTGTAAATGGGCTGGTATCAACTTCTGTATCCAGAGTGTTTCTGCTGTTTGTTTTAGGTACCTCCCCACTTCTTTGTAAATACTGAGCAAAAATATTTGTTTAGTATCTCTGCCTTTTCACAGTCACCTCTGCCCACCCTCCCTCCTCTTATTAAGCCTCACTATCCTCCCTTGGTCTTCCTTTGCTCCCTGATGTACCTATAAAGGTTTTATCCCCTTCTTAACAGAGTTGGCTATCTTTTCCTCGGTTTGGGCCTTTGCTGTTCTGACTGCCTTGCAGCTTCCTTTGCTTTAACTGGACACAGTTCCCTGTCCTGCTCCTTCTGTGATTCCTTGTACTTTCTGAATGCTTTCTTTTTCTCTTGAACCTTCACTGCCACTTCCTTTGAGAACCATAGTGGTTTCTTACATCGCTTCGCTTTGTTAATTTGCTTCACACAAAGGCTTGTTACCTCTGTGATGGCAGTTTTTATTATTCCCATTGTTCTTCCACCCTCCTTCCTGCCCATTTGCTAGTGCATTCCTTAGGCACTCACCCATTTTGGCAAAGTCATCCTCCTAAAGTCCAGTACTTTTGCCTTTGTATGGCTTGACCTTTTGCTGTGTTTATTGTGAACCATACTGTTCGAGTGGTCGCTAGTTCCCAGATGGCTACCCACTTCTACATCTGTGATCCTCTCTTCATCTCCATTTGAGAGAACCAGGTCTAAGATTGCTCCTCTCAAGTGGGTTCCAATACTAGTTGTTTAAGGCATGCCCTTGTAGGGCATCTAGAATAACCCCACTCTTTGAAGTGGCTGCTGCAACTGCATTCCAGTTAACATCTGGCATATTCAGATCACCCATCAGCAATATCTCCTTTTTCTGCCATTCTAAGTATTCTTTCTATCATTTCTTGTCCATTCCCCGAGAAGGGGTCTGTATACAACCCCTGTGCGGATTGTGGTGCCATTGCGGTCTCCAAATTTACCCACAGTGCTTCTTCTCCTCCTGTTTCCCTTTTGTTCTGTTGCCTTGATTCCTTCCCTTATGTAAAGAGCTACTCCTCCTCCTCTTTTACCCTCCCTGTCCCTCCTGTAGATAGTGTATCCTGGTATGTTTATATCCCAGTCATAGTTTTGTGTGTACCATGTTTCTGTGACTGCCACGATATCCAGATGTTCCTCCTCCATCAAGGCCACTAATTCAGGAAGCTTGTTACTCAGACTACGGGCATTGGTACTCATTGCTCTCCATTTTTTGATGGCTTTACCTTCTTTTGCAGCATCCCCCAGTGACCTGTCTACCTCGGTCTTTTTCTCATTTAGTACCCTGTTTTGTAGGGAGAGGCTGGGATTTTCCTGCTGTTTATCAGTGCCTCCCCCCTTGACTAGTTTAAAAGCTTGCCAATTAAGCATTTAAACTGATTGCTCAAAAGACTTGTTCCCTTCCTGGACAGATGCAGACCATCCTGCCAGTATAGGCTGGTGTCCCTCCAGGTGGAACCCCAGTCCCCAATGAAGCCAAACCCCTGTGCCCCACACCATTTTTTCAACCATTCATTAAACTGCATGGTGCAAAGTACCCTCACCTCACTCATGCCATTGACAGGCAGCACCTCAGAGAAGGAGATTGTGTGTGCTACTTGTCTTAGGCCCCTCCCCAATTCTACAAAGTCCTTCTGCACTGCTCTAATCTCATGATTAGCCAAGTCATTTGTCCCTAGGTGGGCAATGACGTCCAGCTCAGATTCCTGTGCAGCTGTTCTCATGATCCTGAGGATGTGCTTCTGTCTCTCCAAGCCATGGCACCAGGCAGGCACCTTACTTCAGTTGTCCCTGCTCCCCCCAGTTCTATCCCCCTAATAATTGAGTCCCCCACCAGGAGCTGCTTCCTTTCCTTGTGGTGTCCTCTGCCTCCTTCCTGTGGGCCTCCCTTGTGACAGTTGTCCTCAGCCTCCTTAATCTCCTCTGCAGGTGCATCCATAGGGGAGCTATGCTCCCCCAGAATGGTGTATGGATTGTGGTGTGGAACAACTGACTGGGTGTGCCTCTGTTCCACCATCCTCACCCTCCCTGAGCCCACTGTGGTCCAACTGCTGTGCTTTCTTCGCAATCTCTGAGGTAGTGGTGGTGGCTCTGGTGCTCCCTGGATGGGGGAGGTTCCCTTCCTACCGTCCAGTGTGGCCTGGGGGAAGGTCCCCTTATTACTGTCCAGTGTGGCCTGAAGATGGGCAACTTCCTCCCTCAGGGCAGAGAGTTGTCTGCAAATAGGGCAGCATCTCAGCCTCCAGAAAGACTCCTGGAAGACTGCTGCCCCACAGCCATTACATTGCACTACTCCCCACAAATTTTTTTTTTTTTGTGTGTGATTGGTTTGTAATATATATATATATATAATTATACAATGTGTATGCTTATATTGTCAGTGCAGTGTGCTGGAGAGGATATGACAGTGATATGCACCTTGCACTCTTGGGGAAATGATGTCAGAACCCCAGGTATAAAGGAACTATTTCCAGGGGTGGGTGGGGTGAGGGTGGGAAGGGTTGGGCCTAAACTGTGCCCTCACAAAACAATCGGCTAAAAGCTCTGACCCACTACTGCAATGAGTGCCTTCCTGTCAGCAAGATGCCCTACACAACAATTTGACAGAGAAAATACCCTGCTAATCAAACAGAGGAAAATCCACACATCCAAGTCAGACACAGGTAAACCTCCCCAGCCCCAAAACAGGCCTGGTGGTTTGTGCTCTGAAAGCTGTCAGCCCCAAAATAAGTCAGCTGTGCTTTAAACTCTTCCTGCACTGAAAATGTTAAGAATTGTAACAAACAAACGTAAACCTAGATCCACCTCCCTCTGTTGCTTGAAAGACTGTCTTTTCCTGTTTCACACTGCAGGTTTTGCTATGACCACTCCTTAACCGCAGTAACTTTGTTAAAAATAGTTTATCTCAAACTCCTACGCACCAGTAAATTATTTAAAAATAGTTTCTGTCCCAAAATCCTAGTAGTCAATCCAGCTACCCCCAAGGGACAACCAAAATGCAGTATTCAAACACTAATGAAGTTACTTCCAAGATAAGCAGAGTTTGCAAGTTTCTTTTTCAACTCCTCAGCCACCTGTAATTCATTTAAAAATAGTTTAACTGTCAGAAAATCCTAGTAGACAATCCAGCTACCTCCAAGGACCTACCCAAATGCAGTATTTAAATCCTTCTGAAGTTACTAACAAGATAAACAGAGTTTGCAAGCCCCTTCTTGGTTAAACACTAAATAAATATGTGAATAAAAAGCAATTACCAAGGGTAGTTAGTTTCACCTCCCACAGAATTAAGCAAAAGTGCATGTTTGTTGCAGATATCAAGTGCAATATAGGATTTCTCACACAGCTCGCAGTTGAATAAAGCAGTAGTGTCCTTCCAGCTCCAGAAAATGTGCTTGCATTTTTAAACTTATTTCCTGTCTTATTTTACTAGTTAATTGAAATTTACTAAGATGCCCATTTTCTAAGTGCAATAATACCCCACAGGGTGGGCGTTATTGAGAAATACCGGACCTTCCAGGGGCAATAAGGCCCTCCGCCGTCGGGCCTCATTACGCCCCGGTATTTCTCAATAATGCCCACCCTGTTGGGTGGTATTGCTTACATAGAGACAAGGTGGCCCTTAGAAAGGCTTCCTCACTTCTAAGGCGGTCTTGGATTTCCACAGAAACCAGGCAGTATTATTACCTTCCTTTGTCCAGATTCCGTGAACGGGGGCTCCATTCCTTTAAGTTAGGGCAAGCCCTCAGAATTTACCTTGGGCATGCCAAGCTGTTCTGCAGCAGAGACGGACTTTGTTCTTCTAGGCCAGGGGAGGAAAGGAATAGCTACATCTAAGTGGCTGTTAATCTATTAAGCTGTCATATTCCTCCTGAAGGCTGGCACTGTCCCAAAGAACAGAGTACATTCCACTAGAGCCATGGCAGCCTCTTGTGCTGAATGGGCACTGTCTTCCATAGAGGGTATGTTTTAGACTGCTGTGTGGGCATACATTCACTAGGCACTTGTAGTCAAGAATTTGTGGATGCTACTTTCGGCAGGTGGGTGCTGAGTTTGTACAGAATAGATCCCTCCATTAATAGACTGTTTGGGCTCTGTCCATTTGAGTGCACATAGGAGTGGTCACTCAAAAGGGAATTATATTTTCTTACCTGTAATTCTGGTTGGTTGCAGGCTTTATCCATGGGCAGTCAAATGAACCAGGCTTCAGTGCTGTAGATTTACTGTGTCTTGTGTCCTATATTGCATATTGGTTCCCCTTCAGGGTTTACTAGATATTGTGGTTGTTGTGGTGTAGTAATAGTAGTTGTAACCTTTCCAAGCAGTGTTTTCTACAGATCAGGTCAGAAGGTTGGACTCTGGGAAATGGTGTGTCGCAAGATCTTGACTGTTGCAACCTGTTCCAGCCAGCAGGGTAGTACAGCCCAATCCATCTTGCTGCCCATAAATGGAACTTGAACAGAACCATAATTCAAACCCCATGAATCTCTCAGTATGCTTAAACTATTGCAGTCAGCCTCCTGTGTTGAAGTGCCCCAGAGAAAATAGAACGTATGTAAATGATGGAACCTTCATTGGCTTGTGACAGTTTCAAACTGCTGCATTCTGAGATACGCTCAGATTAATTTCTCTGCCTGCCTAGTTTAGACGCCTCAAAGCTCCCCCTCAACTTTTATAGATGTTGTTTTCCGTTTTGATAAATGCTTTATTTTTACTGTTTCAATTGCTGCCCCTATACATTTACATTTTCAGGTTGTTAGCGTAGTTTTTAGCAGTTCCAGAGAACCGTGAGGAACAGTTAACTCAGTTTTTTTTTTTTTTAAACCACATTTTTCACTTTTAAACAGTAGTGTTCTGGTTCCTGTCTTCTGGAACTGTAATGTTCTATTTTTTTCATTTAAATATTTTTGCTGTTTCTTTCCTGACAGGAACAGAGTGTTTTTTTTGTTCCCCTCACTTTATTTCTGTCAAGGAACAGAAAGCTATCTCTGTGCACTATATTTTTTGTGGTCTAGGAACTGACTGATTAAATTATTTTTTCTCTATTTGTGGTAATTTACTTGGGCATGTCAGACACACCAAGAAAGAAAGAGAACAGGACGGACTGGTTTAAAAACTGCATCAAGTGTGGCCAAATCGTTGCCAAGGCTACAGGCATGATTTGTGTATTGTGTGTTTAGGTCTTAGCCACATTTTTGCAAGTTGTGAGGGTTTGCAAGACGTTTTGTCCCAAAACTTTTAAAAAAAAAAGTGGGGGGCAAAAGGCTTTAGGAGATGGCTACTACTCCTTCTCCTCTACTAAGCCCACTCAAGAGGCTTCCTCCTCACATTCTAAATACAGGGGTCGAAACTGGCACCAGCCCACTAGTCACATGCTGGTAGATTTTGTATCAGGCTAGTAAGAATTTCTTCTAACTAGCCCTACAGGCTTGTACTAGGGAAGGTAACATTTCAATAAGTAAAACAGCGGAGCCAGTGGAAGTCTGTGCGGCTAGCAGATTTTCCCAGTCACTGGCCCTGCTGGCTAGTGGCTGCAAAACTTAAATTTCGACCCCTGTAAACAAATTCTGGTCAGATCCATCACGGCTGCTTAATGAAGTTAGTGAATTTGTGTGAAATTAAGGAGGTATGGAGAAACAGTGATTTGTAAGTAGTAAGATCTATTTTAGTTTCTGTTCTAAGGAAGGCATGCACATTATTAGGAAAATATATGGTGGTGTACATTTTAATGGAAGGAATAGGAAGCTTACAAAAGAACCCCAGAGCAAATGCCACTGATGTTATCCTGGATGATACTGGCCAGACAGACAAATTTTAAAGAAAACACAGTTGCACATATCCTAATAATGCAAGGCATCAAGGGAAACGTATGCAAATCCCCATGATGGTGCAGAAGGTGGCAGCAGTTTCCTTCTCAGAAATCCTGCCAGTGCCAAGGGCTAGTGGGGAACACAAAAGAAAAATTAGGGAGATAAACCAGTGGCTCAGGGAGTGGTGTGAGGCCAGAGGGTATTGGTTGATGGGATTGGGGGGAGACCTGGGAGGATAAGGAGCTGTATGCTAGAGATAGACTACATCTCAATTTGGAGGGGAGGGGAATCCTTAAGTTGAAAATAGAGGAGTTCATTGGTGAAAAGTGGGTTTAAACTTGTGAAGGGGGGTGGGATGGGAGAAAAGGCAGTCAAGGGGATGCCGATAAAGGAGGGACTCTGTCTCCACCCCCCTGGGGACCAGGAGGATTGCAGGAAAAGACCAACTGGCAAAGTGCAGACCAGGAGAAAACAGAATCCCCAAGGGAACACGAGCAGGGGAAATGGAACTATAGGGAAAGGGTGGAAGGTAGTCCTGCTAAATGCCAGGAGCTTGGGCAATAAAATGCCTGAGCTCCAGGCGATGTTAACTGAGGGAGCAGTGGATGTGGCAGCGGTCACTGAGACTTGGGCCACTGCAAGACATGACTGGGACCTGAACCTGGAGGGTTACACTATGTTCAGGAAGGACAGGGGGGAAGGAAGGGGAGGAGGGGTAGCAATGATAGTAAAAAACTGCATTGGCATAGGGGGAGTAGAGGAGGCGGAGGGAACCGTGGAGGCGATTTGGGTCACCTGATAACAAGGGGGGGCAAGAGAGTAAAAATAGGAGTGGTGTATAGACCCCCTGCCTGGCGGAGGAGCTGGCGGACAGTCTGGTGGCAGATGTTAGGAGACACTGCAGACTGGGCAGAGGAAAGGTGGTGGTGTTAGGGGACTTAAACATGCCAGGAACAGACTGGGAGACTATGACATCCTCTGTGACCAGGGAACAGAGGTGGTTGGATGTCTTTCAAGGCACGTGCCTAACTCAGCAGGTGAGGGAACGACCAGGGGCTGCAGTGCTGGATGTGGTCCTGGCAGACAGTGACCAGATTGGGGCCTGGAGTAAGGGACCCATTGGCGAGTGACCATGCCACGGTCTGGTTCTGCCTGGACCTAGGAGGGTAGAAGGCTGCACAAAGAAGGAAGTAACCCACTTCAGGGGTGAATTTTAAGGAAATGGGAAGGATCCTTAAGGAGCATTTGGATGTGATTGGTCAGACATGGACGCTGATAGTAGGTGGAAATCATCAGGAGAGGGGTGCAGGATGCTACCAGCACCTGTGCAAGAGTAAGATGAAAATCGGTAGGGCCCAAAAACCCTGTTGGTGGACCAGGGAGGTCCAGGAGGTGGTGCGCGGGAACCAGCAGCCTATAAGAAATTCAAGTGCTCAAGGAGTGAAAGGGATCGAGGGAGTATGAGCTGATGGCTAGAAGGGCCACTAGAGTGGTGAGGGTGGCTAAGGCAAGGAAGGAGCAGAACCTGGCCAGGGAAATTAGGAGAGGGAAAAGGGTCTTTAGATACATTGGGGAAAGACGAAGGGTGAAGGGCAGATTAGCAGGATTAGATCAGGGAAGAGATGGGCACAAGACCCAGAGGAGCAGGCGTGAGGTACTAAATGAGTACTTCACCTCAGTTTTCACCAGGGAAAATGGGGATGCTGCATCTACATGGGAGGAGACCGAGATAATGAGGAGGGGCCCTCACCAATCGGCAGGTCTGGGGAGGGGGGCATCACTGGCAGGTGGGGGAGGGCTACAGGGAGAAGAGGTACTGGAAGTGGAAATCACAGCAGAGAGAGTGAGGAAGCCCTCAGCTCCCTTAAGACGGAGAAAGCACCAGGGCCGGATAAATTACAACCTAGAATGCTGAAGGAACTTGCAGATGTCCTGGCGAAACCCCTGGCAGAGCTTTTCACCATCTCTCTGAGGACAGGGTGGGTGCCCCAAGACTGGAAGGTGGCGCATATAGTGCCTATCCACAAGGGGGGATCAAGGGAGGTGGCAGGGAACTACAAGCCTGTCAGCCTGACATCAGTGGTGGGCAAGGTGATGGAGGGCATTGTCAAGGAGAGGCTGGGACCTGGATAAGTCAGGGTGCCTGGACGATAGACAGCATGGATTCATCCCGGGAAATTATGTCAGACAAACCTGGTGAGTTCTATGACTGGGTGACAAGTGCCTTGGACCTGGGTAGACCAGTGGATGTCCTCTTTCTAGACTTCAGCAAGGCATTTGACTCTGTTCCTCACGTGGGCCTGTTGGATAAACTAGGAGAAATGGGGTGGGAAACCAGATGATCCGATGGATAGCAATTGGCTCCAGGACCGGACCCAGAGGGTCGAGTTGGTGGCATAGTCTCTTCCCCAAGGAGGTCATTAGTGGGGTCCCACAGGGATCAGTCCTGGGCCCCTTCTGTTTCAGCGCCTACGTATCTGACATAAGGACAGGAATCAGGAGTGAGATGAGTCTCTTTGCAGATGACTCGAAACTGGGGGCGGTGGTGGATGGGGAGGAGGGAGGGTGGCCCTGCGGGGACCTGGAGGCTCTGAAAGATGGTCTAGAAAGTGGAAGCTGAGGTTTAATGCAGGAAATGCAAGGTACTCCACCTGGGGCCAGAAACCCAGGCCAAGTGTACACCCTGGGGAAATACTGCAAGTCTCAATGGCTGAGAGGGACCTGGGGTGGTGGTGGATGTCAAGATGAACAACTCTGAGACTTGTAGGAGGCAGCAGCCAAGGCCAACAGGATGCTGGGATGCATCGCTAGGGGATCACCTCCAGAAGGAGGAAGTGATACTCCTCTGTATAACTGTGTGAGGCCGCACCTGGAGTACTGCGTGCAGTTTGGAGGCCGCACTTAAAGAGGGACATTAACCTCCTGGAGAGGGTCCAGAGGAGGGCAGCCAAAATGATTTGGGGCTTGGGGACAGGACCTATGAGGAGGGAGGCTCGAAGAGCTAAATATGTACACTTTGGAAGAGAGAGAGGACCGGGGACATGATAGAGGTCTTCAAGTACATGAAGAGGGTAAATAGGGCGGAACAGTCAGGGTGCTTGAAGGAAGGAGGAGGGGCCACTAGGGGCATGGGTGGAAGCTGGAGGGGAAGATTCAGGGGAGAAAGGAGGAGGTGCTACTTCACTGAGAGGGTGGTAGAGCCATGGAATGCACTACCTAGGGGGCTGGTGGAGGCAGAGACAGTGGAGGGGTTCAAGAGGGGGTGGGACAGGTACAGGGGAAGGGTTCAGGAAGCAAAATCCAATGCAGCAAGAATATCCGGAACTGGGAAGGGAGAAGCCAGAGAAGGCGAGGGGGACAGCAAGGTCAGCATCCAGGATGGGGGCTGACCAAACGAGCAGACACGAAAGACCATTAGGCCTATTCTGCTGGCATTTTAGTATGTTAGTATGTTAGCACATGAAAAAGTAATGGCTGGCATATATTCAGCCTTGGGATTATTTACATTTTTTTTTTTTTTTTTTTTGAGGAACAGGGTTTTTGTCCATGAGGTGATGTAAGTTCACCTTAGGGAGGCAGTATAGCGCAGTGGTTTAAGGCTCTGAGCTGCAAATCTGGAGACCTGGGTTTGAATCCCACAGCCCCCACTTGCATACTGTGTGACCCTGAGCAAGTCACTTAACTTCCCTGTGCTCCCAGGTTGCACCTGTAAACAAGCTTTCAGCTGTGTGTCTCTCACCTGGAAGAAAGACTCATCCAGTACAGCCCCGAATCCTCAGACACATAAAGAAGTTTTTTGTTTTTTCAACACGAGGTGAGCCTAAGAAGACAGTGACGGCTATATATAATCAAAGAAACAATACTGGATATGATAAGGCCCACACTCCCCTATAGCCCGAATTAAAAAAAAAAAAAAAAGTCTTGTAGAAATAGTGTCCAAATAGTTTATTCATATATCTTCCAGACTAATATTCAACATTTTGAAATATACCCTTCATCAGGAAACTGGTCAAGTTTCTAAGAAATACACACACAAAAAATATTAATGACTAGTTTTTCATAACTTCATATTGCTTTGTAAACACCAGTAAACCCAATATGATCAAACATCGAAAAATGTTTTTACATGTCAAAGTTTATAATCAAATTTCTGATATCTTCTGATACACAAACGTTAGGTTCTGTTTGACTCCCCCATAACAGCCACTGTTGAACATCAACCAAAGAAAATCACCAAATGCAATAATACTACGTAAATGTTGATACTTTTGCATTAATTAATATACCATTATATCAACTATTCTCATAAAAAACGTTTTAATGAAATATATATATATTTATGCTTTACCATTTAATCCTACCCATTTAATAAACTATTATAATGTAAATTAAATTTTTCAAATCATCATTTGCCTCATGACAATTATTTCTCTCTAAGTAAAAGATTCAAAATGGGTGAAAATGCAGAGCGGACTTTTAAACCTTATCACTAGGACTTTAAATGTGTTACTTGTCACCACTTAGTGCCGTAAAAACGCCTATAATCATTATTCGGTTCTCGTAATACTCAAGAGTTCTCGATACAAAAATACAATACAAATGAAGTGAAACGCTAACCTGCATTCATGAAATTTTAATCTTATCTTCCAAACTCTCTAAACAGTCACTGTGTTCAAGTTTTGTTGCTTATTAGTGGAGAGAGGAGACAAAGAACAACATTCTGTCAAAACTCTATTTCAAACCATTCTATTCCTTTTTTCAAGGTCACTAAAGCTCTATATTTTCAAAATGTATCTTTCAGTAGTAGTGACTTACTCAATAATTCGGGTAGCAAGTCTGGCGTCTGTTCTGCGGGAGTAAGAACATGGGGAAAAGAATAGTTCGCTTTTAAAAGGTTAAACAATTGGGGGGGGGAGTTACAGTTAAGCAATGTGTTGATGTCAGGTGTAATGATGGACTGTTAGAGAAAATGTGATATTAACTTTCAGAGGAGGTCACTTTTGATAAGGACCAAGGTAGTTATGCGTGTGATAATGGCAATATTAGGAAAGTATGAAGCCTATGCAGAAGTGGAGTACAAATACTCACAGTTTCATAAGTATGTGCTCAGTGTAGGCAAATGTGATATGCAGGTTTGTTTTAGAAATGGGTAAAAATAGCAAAACATACAATTAATAGAAAGATAGATAATTACATAGACATATAGACAGAGCGAGAGACACAGACAAGCAGAATAGGAATGGCAGTGAAGTATTGAAGTGACACCAACCCCACCCCCACCCCTCATACATGGGCAGGCATTGGGGTGTGCCTTTAGGTCACTGGCCATAACACTCACACCATTTCACCTCACCCTACCCTGCAGACACAGACAAGAGTGTCGGTGTGCCTTGGGGTTTTCAAAACGGCCCATTCCATACAGAAATATGCTGAAATGGGTACAGTATAAGAGAATGGAGTTAACTTTGGGACTGAAGAGTCAAAGGCACACCTCGATAACCTGTCACTGGCTGCAGGGTGGGGGTGGAAAGGCGTAAGCATTACTGTTGACAATCCCAAGCTACACCCCGATGCCTGTCGGTCCCTACAGTGCAGGGTGTTCTGGTCAGAAACCCTAACCCTGGGTGTTTCTTGATATTTTCACTCCAAGTTTTCAGCATGGGCTTTTTGTGACCCCCACCACATGAACAGTGACACTATCAGTTCATTAGCTGAAAGGAGATGCAGTTTTGGAGGCCACACTTAGAGAGACATTGAACTCGTGGAGCGGGTCCAGAGAAAGGCAACCAGAATTATCTGGGGCTTGGGGGAAAGGACCTAAGGGGAGAGGCTCGAAGAGCTGAATGTATACATGTTGGAAGAGAGAAGAGACAGGGGAGACGTGATAGAGGTCTTTAAGTACATGAAGGGGGTAAACGGTTGGTGAAGTCACAGTGCTCCAAAGGAAGGGGGGGGGGGCAACTAGAGTGCATGGGGGGCTGGAGGGGATACTCAGGGGAGAAAGGAGGAGGTGCTACTTCAGTGAGAGGGTGGGGGGGCGCGAGTCCGAGGAGCGCAGGCGCAGAGCTGACATCCCGAGAGCTGATCACGAGTGTGCTCGTCTGGGATGTCGGCTGACTGCTTGTCTGCTTAAGGAGCATGTTGTGCCGTTTTGAGTGGCACAGAATCGGTCTTCTCGAGTCCCTTGGGTACTGTTGGAGGCGGGCTGCAGCAGGCGCGTGCACCAATCGGCACCAGTATTTGACCTTCTAGGGACATGGATATGTTGTTCATCCACACTCATTGGCAGGTATCCTTGCCGCTTTAAATCTTGCCGGAAGGTCTTCAAGCTTGCTCTCCCACCCACCGGGTGGTATAACTCGGCTCCATCGCGCGTATGAATCTTCCTTACCGCTTGGAAGCTCAGGTTCCCTCCTAACGCTCTGCGTTTGTGACTGGTTCCTATTTCTCCGTTTGCGGATTAAAAATAAATTTTGCAAAAGACTTCAGTCTTCTATCCCTCTGACTGCGATGGAAATCGACTCCGGTTCGAGATGCCCATGCGGGCAGAAGATGTCTCGGACGGATCCACACTCCACGTGTGTCTACTGCTTAGGCCTTGAGCACGACCCGCAGGCTTGCGACCTGTGCTCATCTTTCTTGGCCTACGTCCTCGAAGACCGTGCTGCCCGATTGCGCTGGGCGCCGCAGGCGTTCCTCGGTGAAGTCCAAGGAGGCCCGTTGGCGGTGTCCGCGCGCGGCTCGGCGGATCAGCTCGAGCGGATGGTCGCCCGAAGAGGAGGCGGCGCTGGCTGCATCTTCCTCGCCGCGGCATTTATCCCGCCTCTCTGGGTTCTTCCACACGGCTTCTTTTAGGAGCTTTGTCTGTCCCTCTCCACTAAAGGAGAAGGGCCTGCGTCTGCTGGACCTTATTCTCGGTCCAAAAGAGGGACAGGGGTGAAGTCCCTCCGTCGGCGCTCTTGGGAGGCGGAAAGGTCCTCTCCCGGGCCGTCGACCGTCGGCAGGTCGACCGCTCGGCTTCGGCCACTGGCCTCACGGTGTCCCCGTCAGGTCAGTTGACCGAGACTCCCACCGATGAAGTCGAGATTTTTCTCGACCCATTGGACGGGCTGTCGCCTTTAGCAGCCGAAATTCCCCTCTCCCCGGTTCCCCCGGGAGGAGTTGAGGATCCCGTGGGCTCGCCTGTGCCTCCGGTTCCGGAGCCCTCGGATGGACCATCCGAGCCGAAGGGAGTGCCGGTTCCGGCCGACACCTCCCCGCACCGACCTCGGAAATTCCGGGACTCTCGGTCTCGGTCTCGGACCTCTTCGCGGTCCAGCCGATCCCACCGTCATGGCGGTCTCGGTCTCGGCACCCCGCTGATGGCCGGCGTCGCAGCTAATCCTCATCCTCCTCCTCGGATGAGGGAGGCTTCGCGTAAATTACGTCGGCAGTGCGAGACCTTATGTTGCTAACAGCTCCTCCTGGCCGGAATAAGCCGACCCGTCGCCTTCCCGGCCATTAAGTAGCTGTCACGGGCGACGACACAACCCCTCGACTTATCCGAGGAGCCTATACCCAGGCGGTTGTTCGACCAAAACCAGCTGCTCCACCGATTCCGGTGGAACCTCCGCCCTCCACAGCCACCAATTGGGGCTCCGACCAAGAGATTCTCGGTCGGCTGAGGTCTACCCCATCGGCTGTCAGTTACCCTCACTCCCGACCGACCTCGGCGGGTGAAGGGTGGCTCAGGCCAGAGAGCAGCTCTTGAGGACTCTTCGAGTCCGAAGATGATTCCTCCTTTTCTCCAGCGACTGGACTTGAGTCTTCGGAGGTCAGTCAATGGGCGATAGCCGTCGTCCTTCCTAGGACTGCTTCGGCTCATCTCGAGTCTACGGGATGGAGCTCGAACCCGCTTCCAAATGGGCCAGGTATCCCCTCACGGAGATTCTGGACCAGGGATTCTCCGGCGGAGGCCTTCCGGTGGCCGAGGCCATAGTGGGTCGGCACTGGAGCTTTGGCAGCGCCCTGCTTCCTGCCCTGCGCCTTCGGCCAGGATGGCCAGGAGAGTGTGCGGTCCTACGGTTCCTTGTCGGTTTTGGAACACCCTCTGCTGAGGGTTGGTTACCGACTGGCGTTTTCCGGCCCAGCGCCAACGCCAGCGAGATGGACAAACCTCCTGACAAGGGTCCAAGAAATTGGACTATGTCGGGCGAAAAGTCTACGCTGCGCCTCTCTCGCCTCTCGTCAGGCCAGTTGGCCGTCCTCATGGCACATTTTTCTCATGCCTGTTGGGCTCCTGGATGAGGTCATCCTCATCTTCCGCCGATCTGCAGACTACGGTTAAGCAGGTGCGGACCAGGGCAGTGGCAAACAGCAGCTCCAGACTGCTTTGGATATGGGGACTCATGTGCCAGATCGGTGGCGGCCGCAGTGGCTGTGCGTCGTGAGGCTTGGCTGAGGATATCCACCTTTGCCCGGATACCACGGGAAGTTGGCGGATGTTCCCTTTAGGGACTGACCTCTTGCCCTGGGGTGGAAGGTCACCTGCAGAGGATCGAGAAGTCCAATGCCACCTGGACGGTCTCTTCCGCTCAGAAGGACAAAGGCCGCAAACCACAGCCTAAGCCCTTTCGTCCTTCTGTGCCCCCGCGCCTTGACCCAGCATCGTCAGGGCCAGCAGGCTCGCCTTGGCATCCCAAACCCAAGCCGCCGGCTTCCTCTAACAGGAGGCAGGGAGAAAGGGCCCAGGAGGTCCCTCGGCGGTCCCTCCTCCAAGCCTGCCCAGTGGCCGGGCTGAGGGGTGTCGCCCCATTCCGTCTGCCTACCCCTGGGTCCCCCGTCGAGAGGCGGCTCCGCACTTCGTTCCGCCTGGTCCGCTGTTACCACGGACAGGTGGGTCTTGGAGGTGGTGGGAAGAGGCCTGCCTTTGGAATTCGAGCAGGCACCACCCTTCAGGCATCGCCCTGGAAGCTGGGATCCCAGCCTCACTGGCGGCTCGTCGAGCCGACATCGCTCTCCTCCACAAGGAGGTGGTAAGAGAGGTGGTGGACCCTCCTTCAGACCCAGGGTTTGTGTCCAGGTACTTCCTGGTTCCAGCAGACGGAGGCTGGCCCCATTCTCGACCTACTACGACCTAAACAAGTTCCTAAGGTCTCGAACCTTCAGGATGGTCACTCTGGCTCAGATAATACCATCCTTGGAACGCGGCGTGTGGTTCTGCTCTCTGGACTTGCAGGACGCGTTTTTTCACGTCCCTATCCGTCCGTCTCACCAGAGATTCCTTAGCTTCCGAGCGGAAGGATCCCTCTTCGAGTTCCAAGCCATGCCCTTCGGCTTGTCTCCAGCTCCCAGGGTCTTCACCAAATGCATGGCAGTGGTGACAGCATTCCTGCCGCGCCGAGGGGTCCGGGTGTACCCTTACCTGGACGACTGGCTGATAGCAGCTCCTCCAGGAAGGAGGCGGAGTGGTCCAGAGATCTGGCCCTCCAGGTCTGCTCTCAACTGGGCCTCCTTATTATCAACGAGGCAACTCGAGTCAGGCGAAGCAGGTGATTCTATTCATCGGCGCAGCTCGACTCTCTTCGAGCCAGAGCGCCAGCTCCCGGCGGACAGGGCCGAGGTTCTTTCCTCCTTTGCCCGATCATTTCTGGTTGGGCAATTGCCCTGCCGGGACTTCCTCGCCTCCTGGGTCTCATGGCGGCCTGCACCAGCGTGGTCCGTTGGGCCGCTGGAACACTGCGTCCCTTCAGTGGGGACTGGCCAGCCAGTGGTCCTGGCGCTGCGATCCCTTGGACCAGCTTGTGTCGGTGACACAGGGATGTGGAGCAGCTCTCCAGTGGTGGACCGTTCCAGATCATTTGCAGGAGGGCATCCCGTTCATCCGCCCGAGCAGGCGGTCTCTCTGTCGACCGATGCCTCTCTGATGGGTTGGGGTGCCCATCTGGGGGAACACCGGGCTCATGGCCTCTGGTCCCCGCGGGAGTCCCGATGCCACATCAACCTGCTGGAGCTCCGAGCGGTCCGCCTAGCTCTCACCGCCTTTGCTCCGTTCCTCCGGGGTCAAGTGGTCCGAGTCCAGACGGACAATACCACGACCATGTACTATCTAAACCGCCAGGCGGGGCGCGCTCCATGCTTCTATGCAAGGAAGCTCTCCGCATTTGGTCACAAGTGGCAGCCTGGAGGCAGATCTCCTAGCCATTCACGTGGCAGGAGCCTCCAACACCCTGGCCGATGCCCTGAGCTGGATAGGGGCTGCATCCCACAGTGGTCTCTCCTGCGGGTGGTACAGCATCTGTTCTCCCTTTGGGGCACACCTCAGGTGGACCTGTTTGCCTCCAGGAGAGCAGCGAAGCTGAGTCTGTTCCATGCCCGCCCCTCAGCAGGGGCTGCTGCAGGGGATGCCTTCTGAGGCAATGGACCCGGGCCTCTTTCGCCTTTCCCCATTTCCCTTGATCCACAAGGTGCTTCTCAAGGCGAGGAGGGACAAGGCGCAGGTGATTCTGATAGCCCCAGACTGGCCTCGCCAGTTCTGGTACCAGATCTCCTCAGTCTCAGCTCCAGGACTCCGCGGCAGCTTCCAGCTCGCCGGACCTGCTCTCAGTCAATCAGGGAAGGTGTTCCATCCGGACCTTCAATCCCTGCACCTGACGGCCTGGTTCCTGGCGGCTAGGTTCCAGGCCTTGGGTCTTTTCGACGAGGTCCTCAATGTAGTTGAGGCGTCCCGTAGAGTCGACCAGAAAATGCTATGCCTTCAAATGGAAAAGGTTTTCCATTTGGTGTCAGGGCAGGGCTGGACCCTTCCTCCTGTTCCTTGGCAAGCATCTTGGACTATTTATGGTCCCTTCTAGTCAAGGGCTTAGGTCGGCGACCCTAAGGTGCACCTGGCAGCCATCTCTGCTTGCAGGCGCGGGCCGGGAAGCAGTCGATGGCGCAGGAGAAGGTGGTCTGGCGCTTTCAAGGCCTTGATCACATTCCCTCAGTCTGAGGACCCCCCACCTCCGTGGGATCTACTGCTGGTACTGGCAAAGCTCATGGGCAAGCCATTCGAACCTGTGCACAGGTGTGCTCTCTCTCACCTGTCGTGGAAGACTGCCTTCTTGGTGGCTATCCGTCAGCCAGAAGGATGGGAGAGCTCCAGGCGCTTCCAGGTCTCCTTACCTGGTCTTCCACAGGGACAAGGTTGTCCTCGCCCCACCCAATTCCTTCCGAAGGTGGTGTCGGAGTTTCACCTTAACCAGGTGTTGACTCTGCGGTGTTCTACCCCAATCACACCTCGGAGGCGAATATAGGCTCCATACTCTGGACCCTAGAAGAGGCTCGCTTATTATAAGGAGCGCCGCGGCTGAAATCGAGGAGAGGTTCGCCAGCTGTTTGTCACCTACGCTGAAGCCGCATCTGGCAGACCTGCAGCCAAGCGGACGATAAGCAGGTGGGTAACCTCCTGCATAGATCTCTGCTATAAGTTGGCGGGCATGGAGCCTCCCAGAGGATAAGAGCTCATTCTACCCGCCATACTGCTCTAGCAGTGGCTGCTTCCAGGGCGTCCCTATCCAGGAAATCTGCAGGGCTGCTACCTGGAAGTCAGCAAACACCTTCATTACCCACTACCACATCGACCTTAGTCACGCCGGGATGCTGGTTTGGGGCCTCGGTTGCAATCTCTCTTTCCCAAAGTAAGTGGCCAGGGGTGTCGTCTTTGCCTCCACTCTCCCGGAGAACTGCTAGGAGTCTGCCAATGAGTGTGGATGAACAACATATCCATGTCCCTAGAAATACAGGTTACTCACCTGTAACAGGAGTTCTAGGAATGGTATATATTGTTCATCCACATCCTCCCGAAGCCGACTGGACGCACAACCTGAGCTTCCAGCGGGCCAGATCTGGCGCATGGGGCGGACGAGAGTTATACCACCCGGTGGGTGGGAGGAGCAAGCTTGAAGACCTTCCGGCAAGATTTAAAGCGGCAAGGATACCTGCCAATGAGTGTGGATGAACAACATATACCATTCCTAGAACTCCTGTTACAGGTGAGTAACCTGTATTTTAAGCCGCCTCCAGACAGTAAAGTTCAAGGACGCTGCACAGCCCGCCATTCTTTGGCTTTCTTTCGAGGAGACAGGTCCTGTTGCCGTGTAGGGAAACGCCAAACGATCACTGCGACTCTAGCGAGCCACCTAATAGGAAAAAAACAGCTCTTTTAAGAGCTCAGTTTGTTATATATATAAAAAAAAAAAGACTGTTTTGCAAGGGGTGGGGGCGGTTAAATTAAACAGTGGTAGCCAGGAGAGGAGTTAGTGTGTCTGAGACCATGAGGGTCTCTCCATTCAGGAGGGAGGGCAGGAGAAAACTGTAAACACAGTAAAAAAAAAAAAAAAAAAACTAGGAAGCAAGCAAGTGTAGCAAAGCAGCCAGAAGCAGTCCTGAATGAAATGAAGCTGCTCTTTCTGTTCAGCTGAAAAAGTCTTAACAAAAAGCACTGCAGACAGACAGTGTAGAAGACTAGAGACTAGCTGTCTCTGTTCCAAATACACTGTACCAGTCTGCAAATTAAATATCAAAATTGCACAAACCCAAAAGTGACTAATTCTGCACTACTACTACTGTCTAGTACTGTCCTTTGGATCCTTCCTACGTTCCTAGCAATTTCAGTCTCTGTGGCAATAATAATTGTTATAGACTGCATCAGTGTGAGTGTGAGGGATTGCCAGCCAGTCTATATTGCACTTGCCTTTTGCAGTCTATTTTTTTTTTGTAGTCCCAACCTCAGCTTAGTAGAAGCTGAACTTGCAGGGAAAATCTCTTTGCAAATTGAAATCTAGACTAGACAGTAGACTATATATGAATAATATACCCTGTCTACAGGCTGTCTGTATGTAATCTGCTGCTTGCTTGACATGAGATAAACCTAAGCCTAGCCAAACAAAAAAAGAGACTCAACTTACTTCAGCTTACTTGAGCTGAGGAGGTAACTATTTGAAAAAGATTAAGGCACTGAGGCAGTCGGGGACTGGGAGCTACTAGTTTACCTTGTACAGTCACAATATAATTGGTCAGATAGCCACCTACTGAAATTCTACATCCTTCAAACAACATGAAGTCTTGCTGTATTATGACATATGCAGTATAACCCCAGGTTAGAACTGCTCCGGAGGTGAAAGAGTTAACTTCCATGCAGGGCATGGAATCTTGAGCGCGAGCTCGGTTGAACACTCTGTCTGTTGAAGCTCAAACTTAAACTGTCAGATTCTTTACTCCGCCTCACTGAACAGTCGCTCTGGAATTCCTCCTGCTACTCGGTTTGTTTGTTGGTTTTAAAGTGTAATTCTCGGTTTATTTTGCAAAATTTAACATGATAATCGTTCAAGCTCTGTCTGTAGTATTGTAAGTAATAGATAGGCTTACTTTTTATTTTCTTCTGTGTGGAACTTGTAGCGTCTTTTCGATTCGGTTTGAACCGATCAGAGGTTTAAAAATTGCTTTCTAGCCCTTTAAGTGCGGTTCCGGTTCTTATCGGTTCTAAAAAAAAAAAGTTTTTTTCGTTTCACTAATTCGTGACACGTGTGGGAACCGATAAGAATCTTGCTTGCTGGATTGCCGTTAATGGGCAAGTTTTGGTTAAGCTGGCACTATGTCTGAGAAACCCAAAGAAAAACCGGACCCACTGGGTTTCAGCACTGTGGCCTCTGTGGGGAAGCCTTTGCCAAGGCTGACCCACACACCATATGTGTATATTGTCTGGGTTTGACCACCTCAATGCAGACTGCCAGATTTGTAAGAATTTTCCTGCTGCCACCGTGGAAAAAGAGTTGGTAGGCTCAGAGAAAGGAGGCCAAAAGTCCACTGACCGGATGGCCAGCCGTTCGGTTCCAACCGAACCTGAGGATGCCCTCTGACCAGAGGCGATGCTTCCTCGGGCAAACTAAGACCAGCTCTGAGGAGCCGGTTCCAACTAAAAGGGCTAGAAAGGTCCAGCTAATTTGGGGCCAAAAGTTCTTTCTCCAACCGCTGAGAAATAGCAAAGCTATTCAAATTGTCCAGCCTCTTTCCCCAGTTCCGTCGAACCGGCACCATTGGGTAAGCGCAGTTCGAGTCGGTTCCAGTTCAGGATTATGATTTTGAACATTTTTATGAACCAGGGGAAGGGGAGGAGGGGTACGAGGAGAGTGAGTGTGATTTTGACAGTCTGGATGTGCCCATTGAACCGGACATCTCTCCAGACAGACCTTCAGGAGTATCCCTCCCAGGCTATCTGAGTCCCCTTCTCATTTTTTGTTTTACAAGAAAGTTGCTGACACTCTGCAACTCCCTGTTGAGGAAACTGTTGATGATCAAGAAGAGCCTGATTTTGTGGAAATGATGGATATTCCAGAGTCTAGGAGACTGTCTATTCCCTTGCATAAATCTTTTAGGAAACAGACAGTAAAAATTCTGAAAACTCCTCATTCTGTCCTCCCTGTGGATAAAAGGATGGACAAGAGGTATGCTTTATCAGGCTCTGATACGGTGTTTCTTTCTCAGCAGTGCAGCCATGTGGGGGTAGTGCAGGCTGCAGCCTGTGACAAGGCTAATATTCCTCTAGCCTCTCACCCTCCTGAAAAGGATTCCAGGAGGATGGATGCCATGGCAAAAAAGCAGTACATGGCATCATCTTTGGGACTCAGACAGGCAAATTATATGGCTTACGCAGCTGAGGTACCAGAAATCCAGGTGGGATACTGTCCTGGCCCTAGCAAACAGGCCCCTGAACAGCTTGCCAGAGAACTGGAGCAGGTGGCTGCGGATGGTATTGAGGCATCCAAGGTGCAATTTCATGCTGCTGTAGACTCTAATGATGTTTCATCTAGAGTTATGGCTACATCTGTCTCTTCGCAGAATGGCCTGGCTCAGATGTACTGCCCTGTCACAGGATACCCAGTCTAAGGCTATGGATTTTCCTGTTGTGGGAAATTCTCTGAGGAGCAGACAGAGAATTATATGAAGAAAATGGATGAGTATAGGACCACCTATAGGAGTGCACAGGCCAAAGAAAGGCAAGTCACTTCTCAAAGGCAGCATATGAGGGGCAGGCCTTTTCATAGGCCATTTTACCAAGCCCAGGCCTCCCCTTCTGCTTATGCCCAGAGGGGGTTCTTTAGAGGAAGGGGCAGAAGAGGTTCTAGTAAGCCTGCTTCTACCCCTCAACCCAAAGCCCCTGCAAAACAGGCTCCCTGATGGGGTAGCCAGGGCCGATTCTCCACTACCGTGAGGGCAGGCTGGCTTACTTTGTCCAGGACTGAAGTCTTTAACATCAGACAAGTGGGTCCTGGAAGTAGTAGCCAGGACTGGTTCTCAGCTTCAAAAATTTCCGAAGATGAGAGCCAGATCTTTCCACCTGCAAACCCATCAGAGGCACTTGCCCTGGAAGCAGAAGTTTCTGCCCTCCTGGCTCTCAGAGCCGTGGAAAGGGTTCTACCCATACACCAGGGCAAAGGGTTGTACTCCAGGTACTTCCTTACCCCAAAAAAGACAGGAGAATGGCGGCCCATTCTGGATCTCGGGTATCTAAACAAGCACCTTTTAAAACCAAAGTTCAAAATGGTGTCCCTGGGGATTATTTTACCCTCTCTAAGGGCAGGGGACTGGCTAGCCTCCCTGGACCTCAAGGATGCCTACTTCCATGTTCTCATCAGAAGCTCCCATCGGAAGTACCTCAGATTCGAACTGCCCTCAGGCCATTACCAGTTCAGAGCAATGCCCTTCGGCCTCTCCTCGGCTCCAAGGGTGTTCACAAAATGCCTGGCAGTAGCAGTTGCTCATTTAAGAAGGCAAAAGATTGCCATCTTCCCTTATCTGGACGACTGGCTCATTGTAGGCCAGTCTCCAGAACAGGTCAAACTTCATTTGCAAGTAACCCAGCAGCTGCTTACATCTCTAGGTTTCCTTGTCAATCTTCCAAAGTCAGTTCTGGAGCCTGTCCAGCTTCTCACCTTCATAGGTGCAGAACTGAACACAAAAGAAGCCAGAGCCTGCCTTCCTCTGGAGAGAGCAAGGACCCTGGTGTCTCTGGCCTCCTCTTTCACCCTGCAGGTCTCTCGACCAGCAAGGCATTTTCTATAGCTCCTGGGGCACATGGCTGCTTCTACAGCTGTAGTGCAGGGAGCGAGATTTCAGATGAGGGACATTCAGTTCCATTTGAGAGCCTTTTGGTCTCGAAGGACAGATCCCCTAACCAAATTGATTCCAGTGACTCGAACCCTGATCCAGGCCCTTCAGTGGTGGCAGGATCAGAACAATCTGAGACAGGGGGTTCCCTTCACCCCCCAGTTTCATTCCTTGACCCTTACTACAGATGCATCCCTCTTGGGGTGGGGAGCTCACATGGGCGACCTTTCCACCCAAGGGCTGTGGTCCCCTCAGGAATCCCTGCTCCACATCAGTTTGCTGGAGCTCAGAGCAGTTTTTCTAGCACTTCAGGTTTTCTTCACATCTGTCGAGAACAGGGTAGTTCAGGTCAGAACAGACAATACCACTACAATGTGGTACATCAACAAGCAAGGGGGCACTCTGTCTACGGCCTTGTGCACCGAAGCAATGAAGTTGTGGTCTCTGGCTTACTCTCTGAATGCCTCCCTTACGGCAGTTCACCTCCCAGGCAAGGACAATGTCCTAGCGGATGCTCTCAGCAGGATTTCCCAGGGCCATCACGAATGGGCACTGGATCCCCTAGTACTGGAGGTAATATTTGCCAGATGGGGCACTCCGTAAATAGATCTCTTTGCAGCCCCAGACAATCACCAACTTCCCCTTTTTTGCTGCAGGCCCCCAGTGTTGGGCTCAGTCCCTCTGGATGCCTTCCTTCTCAGTTGGGAAGGGAAGTTTTTCTATGCTTTTCCCCCCTTCCCTCTTCTTTTCAAAGTGCTAGTCAGAATCAGATCTCAATCCTCCAAGATGATCCCGATTGCTCCAGATTGGGCCAGGCAGCCCTGGTACCCACTCCTCATGTCCTTAGCAGTCCACCCTCCCCTATGCCTTCCCAGGAATCACAACCTGTTAACCTGTGCCCAGGGGAGAGTTGGGTATCCGAACCTCAGATCTCTCAATCTCAAGGCTTGGCTCTTGAAGAGTTAGAGTTTGCTGACCTACACCTTTCTCAAGGTGTATTGGATATCTTGAAGGCCTCTAGGAAGCCTTCCACCAGGGCTACCTATAATTCAAAATGGAAAAGATTTTCCATATGGTGTGCTGGTAAACATATTTCCCAGAATCTGCTGGTGTGCCACGATCCTGGATTATTTGGTGCATTTGAATTCCTTGGGGCTGAGACCAGCTACCTAAAAGTGCACTTGGCAGCTGTGTCTGTCTTCCTGTCAGCAGGTAAGCCCTCTTCTTTATCAGCTCACCCTGTGTTCTCCAAGTTTTTAAAGGTTGCTTCACACAGTCCCCGTTCAGGGATCCTGCCCCTGCTTGGGATCTTAATATTTGCATCGCTCAGCTTATGCAACCCTCTTTTGAGCCATTGTCTTCAGCAGAGCTGAAGTACTTGACTTGGAAAACTGTTTCTGGTAGCCATCACATCTGCCAGGCGCATAAGTGAGCTACAAGCCTTGTCAGTGGAGCCTGATTTCATCTCCTTTCATAGAGAGAAGGTAGTCCTCAGGACTAACAGGAAGTTTTTGCCTAAGGTGGTTTCAGACTTTCACTTAATCAATCCATGTCTCTCCTGTGTACTTCACTGACCATTCCTCCTCTGGTGAGAGGAGATTGCACAGTTTAGATGTCAAAGAGCCCTTAGTTACTATATAGAGCGTACCAAGGGTCACAGGTTGAATCCCTCCAGTTGTTCCTCACCTATGGTGAGGTTGGTAAAGGGAAACCTGCCACTGAAAGATCCATTGCCAGGTGGATTGTCTCTTGTATCCAATTCTGTTCTACGAAAACTGGGTAAGGTTCCTCCCTCAGGCCTGAGGGCTCACTCTACCAGAGGTACAGCTGCATCTCTGGCTGCTGCCAGGGACATTCTATCCTAGAGATATGTCAAGCAGCTACCTGGAAAACAGTTCACACTTTACTAAGCATTACTCCTTGGATAGCCAGGCTAGGAGTGATGCTCGATTTGCACAGCTGTGCTTCAGAGCCTATTTCCCAAGTAGGTTCTGTCCCTCCTTCATGGAGGTACTGCTGTGTAGTCTGCATATGTCATAATATAGCAAGACTTCATGTTGTTTGAAGAAAAAATTACTCACCTTAGTAATGTTGTTTCTTCTAGTGGAGTCTTGCTATATTATGACCCCTCCCCAGCCTGCCCTCTCAGAACCTGTTTTGGGATGTGGGTGGGCAGTGCAATGTTGGCACTTCTTTGATGCCCACTTTATTTCACCCTTCTAGGGTGCTTAGGTGTTATGCTTAAGTTTTCTTCTTGAATCCCCGACTTGAGTCTTTGTTTTGGGATCAAGATCAAAGGTGTTTTTGTAGTTAGTAGCCAGCGGCTAGTGTAGGTTGTAGCTACACAGAACCTTAGTGAGTTTTGCTCGTAAAAGATCTGACAGTTTAAGTTTGAGCTTCAACAGACAGAGTGTTCAACCGAGCTTGCGCTCAAGATTCCATGCCCTGCATGGAAGTTAACTCTTTCACCTCCGGAGCAGTTCTAACCTGGGGTTATACTGCATGTGTCATAATATAGCAAGACTCCATTAGAAGAAACATTACTAAGGTGAGTAATTTTTTCTTCTGTCACTCTGTTAAATAAAGTCTCCTCCTAATAAAAGTTTAACAGTTACTTCTTGTGTGGTGTGTGTGTGTGAAAGAGTATGTATGGTACCCAGTACAGTACCTGAAATCTAAATAAAAAGGATCTTTATTCTTTCGATAAAGCCTCTTGATTTGGAATTATCTAAAATCTGAATACTGTTATAAAAAATCTCTAGCATTTTCGAGGCTACACTGTGTGGACTATCTAAAATCTTAATACCTGTTATAACAAATCAGACAACACACAGTCAGGTTTTCTTGTTAAGTTTATTATAAAAAAAAAAAAAAAACGACACACTTTTTTCCTTGTTGCATTTATTAATACCGAGTAACACAAATAAAAATTTCTTAAACTCAATATTCACAAGTTCAGCTCCGAACAGCCAAGCAGACACCATGAGTCTTTTTAAATTTGGATTTAAAAGAAAGCGTTTTGATGAGACTGCGGGAGCCGACTCTGATTCCCTAACACCAAGTACTAGTACTGCTACTACAGGCACAGCTATAACCCCACCATCTCCTTGCCCAGACAGTGAAACTGTTGTGACCACTGAAGTTTCCTCAAGTGCTACTGCTTGTACTGAAAGCCAGGTTAAGGCCCCGAAAGTTTGAAAATTTCAGGAATCCTGGAAAAAGGGCAGGAAGTGGCTTACGTATGACACAGATAAATGTGCCATGTTGTGTACATGGTGTCAATTATGATAAAAGCTAAAGCAAAAATAATTTCAGAACTGGATGCAGTACTTTTAGAGTACACATTATCCCAGCACATGAAGTGTCCATAGCACACAAAAATACTGAGATGGCATACATAGCAAATAAAACAAAAGTTGGAGACAGACCAATAGAGAAATCCATACAATTTATGGAACAAAAAGAAATGGATCAAATTTGTAAATTGTTCTGTACTGCACATTACGTTGCTAGGACCGAAGGGCCTTTCAGGGATTTTCCTGGGTTGATAGATTTACAAAGAAGAAATCATGGGGATGATGCTGTGAGTCACAGTTACAGCAGTGACGAGCAATGCCGTGTCTTCATTCACTATATCGCCCAAGATATTCAAAGCACTACTGCTAGTCTACTACAAGACAATGACTTCTTTTCTTGTTGATTCCTGCACAGATAAAAGTGTGACTGAGGAGGAGGGCATTTATGTATGTGTTTTTGAAAATGGCCTACCTGTGACACGATTTCTTGCACTGAAACCAGTCAGTGTCCCTAATTCAGAAAGCATTTTAAATGCTGTGATTAATGCTTTAGAGGGTGAAGGTGGTTTAAAGGATGGTGGTTGGAAACATAAGCTGATAAGTGCGGCATCTGATGGTCATGCTGTAATGTTGGGGAGCACTTCAGGTGTCCTTAGTCGAATAAAGCAAGATTTCCAGTGCCCACACCTCATTGACATACACTGCTGTGCACATCATTTAGAGCTTGCTGTAAAGGATTCGTTCAGAGACTGTCCCTTTTACAAGTCATTATAACAACTTCTACTGAACATTTACTCGTGTGTTTTTTTTTTTTTTTTTTTGGCAGGACCACTGTCTGCCCTCAGCCCTGGTCACGGCCCCCGGAGACCTCCGCCACCATCCATCGTTGCCAGGGTCTCACGGTCACCCCCGGCTTACCCCCCAGAGGGCGGGGCTGCGGCCACCACTTCTGGTAGCCAGGCTAGTGTCTGGTTGGGGACCATAGCAGCCGGTGGCGGGTGAGGTCCTCGGGGAGGCTCATCTCGGCGTGGTCCTTACCGCCTCCTTTTTCCGCCATTTTCGTTGGGGCGGGGCGTGCAACGCCAGCGTCCGCCCGCCTCGGAGCTGCATGCATCGGCCGCTCGCGTTCCCGGCCTCTCGAGGGTCCGCGAGTCGCCGACTCCTACCGCCCTCCCGGAGAAGGAGGCAGTCCATAGGACTTCTATCATTTTCCCCAAGCCGCCCTCCGACGATCCGGGTCCGTTCGAACCGGGTTGCCCGGCGCCGCAGGCGGAAATCCCACCGCTGCGCTGGCGGGCCGGCTATTTACTCGCTTTTACCACAGGTCACAAAAAGTTGGAAAGGCCTACAGGAAACAGGATCCCTGTTAAATATTAATGTGGTCAAACCAGTTAACACTGGTGGCACTAGGTGGCTTGCACACACAGAACGGGCCATTTCTGCCCTTGAAAGGAACTGGGCTGCATTAGTGCCTCACCTGGAACATGTGTCACTGACAGACAAGCAGGATCATGGCCAAAAAGCACTAGGAATACTTAAAGTGCTTAAGACTTTAAAATGTGTTATATACATGAACTTTCTGAAAGTGTTTTTTGGTTACTTATCTGCTCTTAGTGTGTGCTTTCAGCAAGAGGATGCCACTGTTGAAAAAGTTCACAGCAGAGTAAGACACAATTCAAAAACTAAATGGTCTCTCAAATCAAGAAACTCTTCACCACATAACACTTACATCTGTAAATGAGAACCTAACTCAGTACAACAGTGTTGACTTAACTAATGAAACTAGTAGGCACAGATCAGGTTCTCCTTCTGACATTGTAGAAGCCACAATTTCAGAGATCAAAAAAATTCTTCAGAAAACGTCACAGCACATTGAATCTTGCTTTCAGTCCTTCACGACCAATAAAGTGTTACTAGCTGCAAGAGCTTTAAATTTTCAGTCTTGGCCAACATCCACAGAGGCACTTCAAACATTTGGAGATCAAGCCATTCAAACAATTGTTGATCACTATAAAGTGGTCCTAGAGTCTCGTGGAGTTGATGTTACTTTGGTACTACTGGAGTGGCTAGACTTAAAAAAGCACATACTTCACTTGCTGTCTGTTGAAAGTTGTAAGTCTCTGAAATTGTGGCAGAAAGTGATTCTTGCGGATGTGCAGAATCAGCAATTTCGAAATGTGCTGGCCATTGTCAGAATCATTCTCCTGATTCCTGTTCACACTGCTGCTGCAGAAAGAGGCTTCTCTCTGATGGGAAGAATAAAAAATGACTGGAGGGTTGGATTACGCACAGACACCCTACACGACCTAATGTCTACATCTCTGAATGGACCCCAGCTTAGTGACTATAACCCTGAAGGTGCCATATCACTGTGGTGGAAAAATGGCAAAGAAGGCCCACTGCCCAAAGCTTATGGCTCCAGAACACTGTCACTGCATGCTGCTTCTGCCAGCCGTAGTGGTGGTGATGAAAACGAAAGTGCTTGGTCCAGTGAAGATGATGTCTAGAATTATATAAACTAAGGGGCGGCATGTAAATATTTTGTTGGGTTTGTATATTTTCTTCTTACATGCCCAAGTGGGCATGTACTTTTTTTTCACGAATTTCATACCCTGCTGCTAATAGAATGCTGATACCAACATTTACAGTTTAGCAAATACTTGCAATCTGACTGGGGTTTCTGTAAGAAAACGGCTAGTCATTATTAATTATAGCATTAATGAACTAGGCAGTTTCTGTGCTTTTATGGTTGTGTATAGTTTAAAAAAAATTAAAACACTCCTACTAGCTAGACCTGATGCACATAGAAATCAAAAATAGTGAATTAGCTATTTAGTAGCCATTGTCTTGCAGAAACCCCAGTTAGCTAACTCTCATGTATCTGCTAAACTTAACTGTTGATGTGTCTGTGACCGGCAAAACTACACTTAAAGTCTCATAAATAAAATATCAGAACAGCATTTTAGTAGTATCTTTTCTTTTCAGGTGCTCATGACACTAGATGTATATATTTATATATTTTAATTTCAAAGCACTAAATCTATTCAAATGCAAAAAAAAAAAAACACTTTGCTTTATTCTCTTTACACATTACTGTTAAACTTTAGATCCCAGAATGGCCAAGAAACAATTTAGACTTCACTCTTGCATGCCACTGTCACGCCCACTTCTCCTGCAAACATTCATTTCAAACAACATGAAGTCTTGCTATATTATAGACATTAGTAGTTTGATCCAGCTCTAGAACTGCCCCGGAGTGAAATGGTTAAAACCATTCCAAAATAGAATTTTGGCACGAGAGCAGCTCTATCTGTGTCATTTCAAACTTGAACTGTCAGATTCTTTACTCCGCCTCAGTGAACAGTCGCTCCGGAGATTTCTCCTTCTGCTCGGTTCATTTCTCGGTTTAAAAGTGTTTTCTCGGTTGGATTTAACAGAGAATAGTTTTATTTTAACATAAAACCGTTCGGTTCAAGCTCTATCTGTGGTAACCGTAAGTAAATGAAGGTTTTGTCTGTTGGAACTTATGAAGTATCGGTTCGGTTTTGAACCGATCAGTGGGTTAAAACTCATTTAAAACTAAAAGTTACTATTTTAGAGTGCGGTTCCGGTTCTTATCGGTTCTAAAAGCGGATTTATTACGGTTTTTCCAATACCCGATAACCACGGTTAGGAACCGATAAAAAGGTGTCTTACCTAGCACTGCCGTTAAAGGGCAAGTTTTTGGTTAGGCTGGCATTATGTCTGAGAAACCCAAAAGAAAAACCGGGCCCACGGGGTTTCAACACTGTGATGTTTGTGGGGAAGTCTTTGCCAAGGCTGACCCACACACCACATGTGTGTATTGTCTGGGGTTTGACCACCTCCAGTCAGACTGCCAGATATGTAAGAATTTCCCTGCAGCCACCCTGGAAAAAAGATTGGGCAGGCTCAGGGAACGAGAGGCCAAAAAGTCCGCTGACCCGGATGGCCAGCCCGGTTCGGTGCCAACCGAACCAGAGGGAGTGCCCTCTGACCAGGGCCAGACTTCCTGGGGCAAAAGAAAAGCTGGTTCTGAGGAACCAATTCCAGTAAAGAAAACAAGAAAATCAGCAGGTCTGGAGTCCAAAATTCCTTCTCCAACTGCTGCAGAGATAGCAAAAGCCATACAAATTGTCCAGTCACTGTCTCAGGGTCCGTCCGAACCACCACTATCTGGTAAAAGGTTGGTTTGTCCGGTCCCAGTGGTTCAGGATTATGATATTGAGGAATTTTATGAACCAGAGGAGGGGGAAGAGGATTATGAACAGTATGAATGTGGCTGGGAAGGTCTGGGTGTGCCCATTGAACCGGACATCTCCCCAGACAGACCTTTAGAATCTCCCCTATGCTGTCTGAGTCCCCATCTCATTTTATGTTTTATAAAAAGTTGCTGAAACCCTCAGCTTCCTTTAGAAGAGGCTGTGGATGAGCAAGAGGAGCCTGACTTTGTAGAAATGATGATATTCCAGAGTCTAGGAGATTGTCTATTTCTTTACATAAGTCTTTTAGGAAACAAACAATTAAAATTTTAAAAGCTCCTAATTCTGTGCCTCCTGTAGATAAAAATATGGACAGAAGGTATACATTGTCAGGCCCTGATACAGAATTCCTTTGTCAGCAATGCAGTCATGTTGGGTAGTTCAGGCTGCTGCCTGTGATAAAGCTAATATTCCCTTGGCTTCACATCCTCCTGACAAGGATTCCAGGAAGATTGATGCCATGGCAAAAACAGTATATGGCAGCCTCTCTGGGACTCAGGCAAGCAAATTATATAGCTTATGTAGCTAGGTATCAGAAATCTAGATGGGATACTGTTATGCAATTGGCCAAGCAGGCCCATGGCCAGCTGGCTAGTGAACTAGAACAGGTGGCTGCTGATGGCATTGAAGCCTATAAGGTTCAGTTTCATGCTGCTGTGGATGTTAATGATGTTTCCTCTAGGGTCATGGCCACATCTGTAGCTTTTATAGGTTGGCCTGGCTCAGGTGTACTAGTTTGTCTGGGATACCCAGACTAAGGCTATGGATTTTGCTGTGGTGGGAAATTCTCTGTTTGGAGAGCAGACAGAGAATTACATGAAAGATGGATGAATATGGGACTACTTACAAGAGTGCCCAGGCTAAGGAGGCGGCAAGCCACTCCCACAAAGGCATGCCCAGGGGTAGGGTAGCCTTTCACAGGCCTTTCTACCAGACTCAGCCTCCTCTGCCTATGCTCAGAAGGGCTTCTTCAGAGGCAGGGCAGGCGAGGGGTGGGCAGACCTGCTCCCACCCCCCAGCCTAAAGCTCCTGCGAAACAGGCACCCTGATGGGGTGCCCAGGGCCGATTCTCCTGTACCAGTGGGGGGCAGGCTGGCTTACTTCAGTCAGAATTGGGCTTCTTTAACCTCAGACAGGTGGGTTCTGGAAGTAGTAAGCCAGGGTCTGGTTCTCAGCTTCAAAAAGTTTCCCAAGTTGAGAAGCAGACTTTTTCTACCTGCAAGTGCTTCAGAGACCCTCGCTCTGAAACAGAGGTCTCATCCTGTTAGCTCTCAGAGCAGTAGAAAGGTTCCTCCCTGCATCAGGGCAGGGGTCTGTATTCAGATACTTCCTTACCCCAAAAGACAGGAGAATGGCGCCCATTTTAGATCTCAGATATCTGAGCAAGCATCTTTTGAAACCAAAGTTCAAAATGGTAACTGTGGCAATGATTTTACCTTCCCTAAGGCCAGGGACTGGCTAGCCTCCCTGGACCTCAAGGATGCCTATTTCCATGTCCTAATCAGAAGATCCCATCGAAAGTACCTCAGATTGAACTGCCCTCAGGTCATTACCAGTTCAAAGCAATGCCCTTGACCTTACCTCTGCTCCAGGGGTATTCACAAAGTGTCTAGCAGTGGCAGTGGCCCACTTAGGAGGCAGAGGATTGCTGTTTTTCCCTATCTAGACGACTGGCTCATTGTAGGCCAGTCCCCAGAACAGGTAAAATCTCACCTGCAGGTCACCCAGCAGCTTCTCACCTCCCTGGGTTTTCTGCTAAACCTACCAAAGTCGGTTCTGGAACCAGTCCAGGTACTCACCTTTATAGAAGCAGAATTGGACACAAAGCTAGCCAGAGCCTGCCTTCCCCCAGAAAGGGTAAGGAATTTAGTGGCTCTGGCCTCTTCCTTCACTCTGCAGGTCTCTCAACCAGCAAGACACTTTCTGCAGCTCCTGCGGCACATGGCTGCATCCACAGCTGTTGTGCAGGGAGCCAGATTTCAGATGAGAGACATTCAGTTTCACTTGAGAACCTTTTGGTCTCAGAGAAGAGACCCCCTTTCCAAGTTGGTCCCAGTATTTCGAACCTTGATCCTAGCTCTCCAGTGGTGGCAGGATCAGAGCAATTTAGAAGCGGGGGTCCCCTTCATTTCCCCTTCTCACGACTTGACTCTCACTACAGATGCTTCCCTTCTGGGTTGGGGAGCCCACATGGGCGACCTTTCCACTCAGGGAGTTTGGTTCCCCCCCAGGAATCTCTGCTCCACATCAATTTGCTGGAACTCAGAGCTGTCTTTTTAGCTCTTCAAGCTTTTTCTGCATCTGTCCACGACAAGGTGATACAAGTCAGAACAGACAACACCACCTCACTACATTCGGGGTGTGTACCTCAGGACTGGAGGATGGCTCATGTGGTGCCCCTCCACAAGAGTGGCCCCAAGGATGAACCGGGAAACTACAGACCAGTGAGCCTCACATCCATCGTGGGTAAGCTAATGGAGACTATCCTGAAGGAGAGGCTGGTGGCCCTCTTAGAGGCCAAAGGACTACAGGACAGCAGACAGCATGGCTTCATCACGTGGCTGATCCTGCCAAACCAACCTGGTCGGGTTCTATGACTGGGCAACTAGGGCAACTGGACAGGGACATGCAGTGCATGTCCTGTCTGGACTTCAGTAAGGCATTCGACTCAGTGCCACATGGAAGGCTGGGAAGGAAGTTAGTAGGCACAGGGGCAGGTGCAATGCTGGTGAAATGGGTGGAAACTGGCTGCAGGGAGGCAACAGAGGGTGGTGGTGGGTGGGGAGCTCTCACACCCAAGGGCAGTGACGAGCGGTGTCCCACAGGGCTCGGTGTTGGGACCAGTGTTGTTTGGGATATTCATTGCAGACATATCATGGGACATCAAGAGCAAGATCAGTCTGTTTGCTGATGATACCAAGGTTGGCGCGGTGTTGGATGACCTAGGGGGATGGCAGGGGTTGCAGGATGATCTGGCAAAGCTTGAAACCTGGTCAGACACCTGGCAACCGGGCTTTAATGCCAAAAAGTGCAAGGTGATGCATTTTGGAATGAAGAACCCAAGGAGGACTTACCAGCTAGGGGGAGTGCAGCTAGCCCAGACAGAGGAGGAGAAGGATATGGGTGTACTCATCACAGGGTCAATGAACAACTCGGCACAGTGTAGGAAGGCAGCTGCAAGGCCAACAAAATGCTGGGTTGTATTGCAAGGGGTATATTCTCAAGGAGGGAGGAGGTGATTCTGCCACTGTATAGGTCATTAGTTAGACCACACCTGGAGTACTGCGTGCAGTTCTGGCGTCCATATCTGAAGAGGGACATTAAGTTACTGGAGGGAGTGCAGCGCGAGGCGACAAAGATGATCAAGGGTCTGGGGGACTTATCATATGAGAGGAGGTTGAAGGAGTTGAACATGTACTCACTGGAGGAGAGGAGAGACAGGGGACATGATTGAAACCTTTAAATACATGAAAGGAATAAACAAGACAGGTACAGAGGGGCTGTTCAAAGTAAGGAGGGAGGGCCACCAGGGGCCATGATATGAGACTGGAGCGAGGAAGGTTCAGGAGGAGATGAGAGACACTTTTTACAGAGAGGGTGGTGGCTGGGTGGAATCGTTACCTGCAGAAGTGGTATGCAGTAGAACAGTGGACTGCTTCAAGCGAGGATGGGACAGGACAAGGGAGGTTAATGAAGGGAAGGGTGGAAGGGAGGGGCAGCTGCAGAATAAGGGGTGCTAGCTGCACATTCGAGCAGACTTGATAGACCTCTAGGCCTTTATCTGCTGGCAAATTTCGTATGTTCGTACCACAACAATGTGGTACATCAACAAACGGGGGCACTCGGTCTTCGGCCTTGTGCACCGAGGCAATGAAGTTGTGGTCTCTGGCCTATTCCCTGAACACTTCCCTCTTGGCAGTTCATCTTCCAGGGAAGGACAATGTCCTAGCGGATGCCCTCAGCAGGATTTCCCAGGGCCATCGCGAATGGTCCCTGGATCCTCAAGTGCTGGGGATGGTTTTTGCCAGGTGGGGCATCCCTCAGATAGATCTTTTTGCAGCCCCAGACAATCACAAACTTCCTCTGTTCTGTTGCAGGCCTCCAGTGCTGGGCTCAGTTCCTCTGGATGCCCTTCTTCTGGATTGGGAGGGGAAGTTCCTCTATGTTTCCCCCTTTCCTCTCCTATTCAAAGTACTAGTCAAAATCAGATCTCAGCCTTGCAGGGTGATTCTGATTGCCCTGGATTGGGCCAGGCAGCCCTGGTACCCACTCCTTCTGTCTCTGACAGTCCATCTTCCCCTGTGCCTCCCCAGGAATCACAATCTGTTGACTTGTGCCCAGGGAAGGGTTTGGTATCCGGACCTCAAATCCCTCAACCTCAAGGCCTGGCTCTTGAGTTAGTTTGCTGATTTACACCTCTCTCAGGGTGTTCTTGAGATCCTAAAGGCTTTCAGAAAGCCTTCCACTAGGGCTACTTATAGTTCTAAATGGAAAAGGTTTTCCATTTGGTGTGCTGGGAAAAATATTTCCCCAGAATCTGCTGAATTGCCCATTTTGTTAGATTACACGGTACATCTTAATTTCTTGGGTCTCAGACCAGCTACCCTGAGAGTTCATTTGGCAGCTGTCTGCTTTTGTGTCAGCAGGAAAGTCATTCCCTCTTTCCTCTCATCCTGTGTTTTCCAAGTTTTTTAAGGGATTACGCCATACTAATCCTCCCTTTCAGGAACCGGCCCCTGCTTGGGACCTTAATGTTTGCATTGCCCAGTTAATGCAACCCCTTTGAACCTCTGTCTTCTGCAGAGCTCAAGTACCTAACTTGGAAAACTGTTTTTCTAGTGGCTATCACTTCTGCCAGGCAGCGTAAGTGAATTGCAAGCCTTGTCAGTGGAGACTGACTTTATTTCTTTCCACAGGGATAAGGTAGTCCTTAGGACTAATAGGAAGTTTTGCCTAAGGTGGTTTCAGATTTCCATCTTAATCAATCTGTCTCCCTTCCAGTATTTTCACTCATCACTCCTCTTGGGTGAGAGGAGATTGCACAGCCTGGATGTTAAGAGAGCTCTTAGTTATATAGAGCGCACTAAAGGTCACAGGTTCAATCCCTCCAACTTTTCCTTACCTATGGTGAAGTTGGGAAAGGCAAACCTGCCACTAAGATCAATAGCCAGGTGGATTGTCTCTTGTATCTAATTTTGTTATCAGAAAGTGGGCAGAGCCCCGGTTTTGAGATCCATTCTACCAGGGGTACAGCTGCGTCTGTAGCTGCTGCCAGAATATCCTTTATTAGAGATTTGCCAGGCTGCTACTTGGAAAAGCGGTACACACTTTACCAAGCATTACTCCCTGGATGTCCAGGCCAGGAGAGATGCTCGGTTTGGCACAGCTGTTCTTCAGAGCCTATTCCCTAAGTAGGTTCTGCCCCTCCTCCATGGAGGTACTGCTGTGTATTCTGCTAATGTCTATAATATAGCAAGACTTCATGTTGTTTGAAGAAATAAATTACTCACTTTAGTAATGTTGTTTCTTCTAATGGAGTCTTGCTATATTATAGACCTCCCCCCCAACCTGCCCCTCTCAGAACCTCTACTTGGTGGGGTGCGGGCAACTTAGTGTGGGCACTACTTATGTCCTGTTAGCATTTTGTCCCCTTTGGGACTTTGGAGTGTATGTGTATGCTGCGTGTGTGTGTTTAATTATACTTATGTTCCTTTTTCATATTATTAGAATGGTGTTAGTATTTCTGGTCCCCTGACTTGAGTCTTGGGTGTTGGGACCATCAATGGTTGTTATTATTTAGGTAGCCATTTGGCTAGTGTAGGTTACAGCTTCCACACAGACCTTAGTGAGTTTGGCTCGTAAAGATCTGACAGTTCAAGTTTGAAATGACACAGATAGAGCTGCTCTCGTGCCAAAATTCTATTTTGGAATGGTTTTAACCATTTCACTCCGGGGCGGTTCTAGAACTGGATCAAACTGCTAATGTCTATAATATAGCAAGACTCCATTAGAAGAAACAACATTACTAAGGTGAGTAATTTTTTCTTCCATGCTGTGCACTCTTATTTCAGAGACATAAATCTTATAGAACTGCTAAAAAAAAAAAAAAAAAATTTATCAAGACTGGATTTCTGTAAGAAAACAGCTGCTAAATAGCTAATTCATTATTTGTGTTTTTGGTGTGCGTCAGGTCGAGCGAGCAGTAGAGTTTTCATATTAAAATATTATTTCATTAAACTACTCAACAATAAAAAGCACAGAAATTCTCAGATCAGTGCTGTAAATAGACTGTAGCAGCTTTCTTACAGAGCACCTTCTCATCTTTCACGTATTTGCTAAACTGTAAATGTAGGTACCATCATTCTACGAGAAGAAACTGGGAGTTAGGGCTGATTTTGCTCTGTGACATGCTTTTCATTTATTTATTTTTTTGTTTTACAAATGTGGAGTATCTTTTTAATAAAGTATAAAACATGTATGTGTGAGTTATTTAGTTTGGAGAATATTTGTTTCATTATTTGAAAAAGTGTGATACACTAAATGTGTAGTGCAGTGAACCATTGTAATATGGAATCAAATGTGTAGCTGGAATAACTGTTGCCATTTATGCTCACTGGATAAGAACAGTTACACAGCTCTGCTGTTGTGAAATTATTTTAAAGCAGTGCACATGCTAAATCCTACTGCCACATTCAAAACACCATCTCCTACCTACTTGCCCCATATAAACTCAACTATATTAAAAAAATAATTCTAGGCACTTTTTTTTTTTTAAACCAGGAGAAAGACACTAAGCTGAAAGCGTGTTTACAGGTGCGACCTGGGAGCACAAGGAAGTTAAGTGATTTGCTCATGGTCACACAGTATGCAAGTGGGGGCTGTGGGATTCAAACCCAGGTCTCCAGGTTTGTAGCTCAGAGCCTTAAACTACTATGTTATACTGACTCCTTAACCAACCTGCCTACTTAACCATTATTCATTCCCAGTCCCATTTACAACACTGTTACACTTGTATATAATACATACTTCTCAAACTTGAAAGAAAAAATACACTATCATCAAAGTCTGTTTACCTAGTACTATGCCCATGATTAAAATAATTTGAATCCCTTCCCCCAGAAATGTGCCCTGACATGAAACTGCATGTTTAACAATAAAGACAATTGAAAATGTTTTTTTTATAAATGCATTACTAACACAAGTGCTTCATGATTAAAACAGTTTTAACCCCCTTCCCCAAAAAATGTGCCTTGATAAACTGCGTTCTGGGAAGATTACCTGGGACAACATGCAATAAAAAAAAACAAAAAACTGTATTACATGTTTCATGGAGTAAATGTTGACATCATGTTTCTAGTGTCCATGATAAAATAAAAAATGCGGTTGATGTTTTTAGTTTGCTCTGATCAGAATAGCTTTTGAAATCACCAATTGTTTTCTTTTTCAGTGTTTTCTAATACATCTCAAACTTAAAAGAAAAAGCACACCATCAGTTCACCAAGTACCGAGCCCATGATTAAAATAATTTGAATTCGCTCCCCCAAAAATGTGCCCTGACATGAAACTGCACGCTTAACTGTAAAGACAATTAAAAAATGTATTTCTAAATGCATTACTAACACCTGTGCTTTCAAAGTTTTGAACTACTAAAAAATTATACATAAACTATCCATATATAACATGTTTAAGAAAAACATGTGGCTCTTACTGTAAATTAGAATGTGTGTCTAGGTCTCCTTCTGAGGCCCCAGATGGCTCTGATAATCATTTGTTCCAAAGGATTTTTAAGTCATTTTGAAGGCATTAAGCATCTTCTGTTCTCCACTGCACAGACTTGTTCTGTTGGTTGATACAGGTCCCAAACTAGTGTATTGTTACAGCATGATAGAGCCATCTCATGCCCCTCCCACATGAATCAGGAAAAAGTTTGGGGTGGATCTTTAGGAGCTTCTCGGTTGGAGGAGGGGGTGGATCTTGCTCCCCAGAAAATCCCTAATGTTGCCTCCCACTACTCAGGTTCCAGTTATTGTACCACCCATTTAAGAAACAAAATAGTACCCTGCAGCCATTGACTAACATGAAAGCGTATTTATTTGAGGGCGGAAAACATTGCTTGGAGGAGGATAAGGTGGAAGAGAATATTTACACCTTCAGTCAGTTCCACGGACAGAAAACATGATATCACTCCTTTCGTACATGCAAAATGTCTGCAGGCTCCGCCTACTGCAGCCGTAAAAAGGATAAACCCAGGGAGTCCGTGGATCCTAAGCCCACTGATAAATCTGATGCTTCTAAGTCTAAAACATCAGTGGAATCAGTTCCTGCAAAAAGTCCAAAGTGGAACCTGTTCAGGTCCTGGATTTCATAGGGGCAGAGCTGGACACCTAGCAAGGTAGGGCCTTCCTCCTTCAGGACAGGGTAAACTACATCCTGGATCTGGCAGATCCTTTCAGACTGAACAGACCCAGGCAGCAAGGCACTTCCTACAGCTACTGGGCCACATGGCAGCAGCCACAGCTTTGGCACCTGGGTCCAGATTTCAAATGAGTGACATCCAGTTCCACCTAAGGTCTCACTGGTCCCAAAGGAGAGACCCTCTCTTCAGCTAGTGCTGTCACAAAACCCCTGCTACAGGCCCTGCAGTGGTAGCAGGCAGGGAAAGCCTCTGAGGGAATTCCTTTCCAACAGGAAGCTCCCTTTGCCATACTTACTACAGATGACCCTTTCTCAGGCTGGGGGACACACATGGATGACCTCACAGCCAGCAGTACATGGGTCCCCCAAGATTCTTTACTGCACATCAGCTTCCTAGAGCTCAGGGTGGTTTTCTTAGCTCTGCAGTCATTTGCCCCTCAGGTTAGGGGCAAAATGGTACAAGTTAGGACACAGAATACCACCACCATTGTATTACATCAGCAGGCAGGGAGGCAGCAAGTCGACCTTACTGTGCACAGAGGCTATGAAGGTCTGGAATCCAGCCTCCTCCCTGCAGGTGTCTGTCAGCAATTCACCTGCCAGGGAAGGACAACATTCTGGCAGACTCCCTCAGCAGAATCAGCCAGAGCCACAATGAATGGTCCCTAAACAAACAAGTACTGGCCTCAGTATTCAGAAGGTGGGGCACCCCAGACATGGATCCGTTTGCCTCCATAGACAGCTGTGAACTGCCACAATTTTATTGCAAGCCTCCGGCTCGGGGGACAGTACCAGTGGATGCCCTGACACTGGATTGGTCAGCGAAGTTCCTTTATGCCTTCCCTCCCTCCCTCTCTTCCCTCTGCTGCTCAGTTTTCTCATAAAACTCTGAACACAACCAGGAACTATGATCCTGGTGACACCAGATTTGGCAGGACAGCCATGGTACTCCCTCCTGCTAGCCCTGACAGTGTCGCAGCCAATTCACCTCTCCTAGAGGCAAAATCTCTTGACATCCTCACAAGGGAGAATACTGTGTACCCCCGTGTCTGGTCCCTCCTCCTGAAGGCCTGGCTCTTGAAGACTTAGAATTTGCAAATCTGCACCTGTCTGAGGAGGTCCTGAATGTTCTGAGGCTGGGTTTCCCAGAAACCCTCAACCAGGAAAACCTATGCTTCCAAATGGAAACGATTTTCTATCTGGTGTGAACACAAGTGTTAACCCCTCTCGGGCTGGGTTACCTGTCCTTCTGGACTCTCTTGACTCACTCACATTCACTAGGCCTTGGGCACACCTGGCTGTCATTTCAATTTGTGCCTAAGCTGGCAAGGACATATCTATGGCATCCCACCGTGTTTTTAGGAAGTTCTTTAAAGGACTTCTTCGCCTCCACCCTCCCCTAAGGGAGCCAGTCCAATCTTGTGACTTAAATATTTGCATAACCAGGCCCATGGATCCCCATTTGAACCCATGGCAACTGCAAATCTGATGTATGTCACCTGGAAAACTGTTTTTCTGGTAGCTGTCACTTCAGGTAGGCGAGTAAGTGAGCTGCAGGCCCTGTGCAGAGATATGAACTTTTATCTCCTTCCACAGGAATAAGGTGGTACTTAGGACTAGTAGGAAATTCCTCCCCCAAGGTAGTTTTTGATTTTCGTCTGAATCAGTCCATAACACTGCCAGTCTTTTTCACTGCCAGCTCCAGCTCAGGTGAGTGCAAGTTTCATGGCCTGGATGTCAAGAGGGTACTGAGCCATTAGCTTGACTGGACCAAGGCTTCCAGGCCAGGGCGCACACTCAGCTGTTCTTTACCTATGGAGAGGTGGGCAAAGGTAAACCAACTTCCAAGATAACTATTGCACGATGGATAGTAGCCTGCATACAGTTCTGTTACAGTAAAGCTGGCAAACAGCCTCCCCTGGGTCTCGGGGGCACATTCTACCTCTGGTACAGCTATATGAGTTGCTGCAGCAAGGGATATTCCTTTACTGGATATTTACAAAGCAGCTAAATGTAAAACTCTTCACACTTTTACTAAGCACTACTGCTTGGGCACACAGTCCAGAAGTGATGCCAGGTTTGGCACTGCAGGCCTGCAGAACCTTTTTCCTAAGTAGGTTCCGTACCCAACCTCTAAAGGTACTGCTTGGTAGTCTGCAGTAATTTGAAGCATATTGAGGAATCCATGTGGTTTTGAAGAACCAGATTACTTGCCACAGTAATCTTGTTTCTTCCATGGGATCCCTCAGTATGCTTAAAGCTCTTACCTGCCTCCCCTCCCAGAACCAAGAAAAAGGGTGTTTTTCTGCATCCCTGCTGGGCACTTGCTGTTCTGTTCTGTTTTGTTTTTTCTGGTCACTTGTTGAGTTTTGAACCAGTCTGTGCTGTTTCTTGGCCCCTCTTACAGGGACTGTTTTAGATTAAATTTAGGATTAGTCTTTTTGTAGGATACGATAGAGGGTCTTCACCCGTTAGGCTTCGCAGTGAATCTGAGCATTTCTCTGAATGCAGTAGTGACTAGGGGCATCAGTTTGAAACTGGCACGAGCCAATCAAGTTTCCATCATTTACATATGTTCCATTTTCTCTGAGACAGTTTAACACAGGAGCCTGACTACAATAGTTTATGCATACTGAGGGATCCCCTGGAAGAAACAAAATTATTATGGTAAGTAATTTTTTCTTACCAGTAAGGAAATCTAATACCCCTCTTTGTGACTTTAGGCAAGTCTCAAGTCCTCTCAGTGCTTCAATCCACCTACCACTGGAAATGATTATAAACAGAGCCTCAAAAACAGAACTTAATGGCATAAGGATACCAAAGGTCCATTGAGTCTGCCCTTCCTATATTATATTACCTCACTCCACTGACCTACTGTACTGCTGGTCTGTTGTCCTCCTACCCTACTGTTTAACCCCTCAAACCCATGTTACGCCCCCTTCCCTATGCCTTGTCCAAACTGTGATTAAATGCATTAAGTGTAGGTGCCCCCACCACTTCTGTCAGCAGTCTGTTCCATGGTTCCACTGCACTCTGAAGTAGAACGTCAGTTTCTCTTGAAGTTGCCCCCACCAAGTTCGTCGTATGCTCTAGTGACTGCATCCTTATTTCTTACAAATAGGTCCTCACTGTTCACCTTGTTTATACCCTTAAGAAATTTGTATGTTTCAAGCTTCCGCCTGGCCTGTAGCTGATCCTTCTAGGATTTGCTTTGGTGACCTTGGAAACGATGAGATGCTGTAGCTCAGCTGCTAAATGTTAACCAAAAAAAAACAAAACTTAGATTTTTGAAATAAAGAAGGTAAGTGTCATGTAAACCTAATTATGCCAAAATATTTTTTCCCTGTGGCACAATAGTTCTTTAAATGGCCCTTCTTTATATGGCTCGGCAAGCTTTTCCCTGAGATTTAATAATGGAAGCTCCTTGAGAGCTACTGTTCTTTCAGTAAATCTTCATTTTTCCAGGTGAAACACCATTGAGAATAACTCCTTTAAGAGGTGGACCTGGGTAAGGTACACATGAGCCAACAGTAAACAGATTGGATACAGTAACATTACAGAGCATAAGGTAAATGAGTCATCAATAATGCAGCATCCTATATATATATGTAACCCTCACCCCTCTGCCTTTTTGCAAACGACAGGTGGTATGCTGTTTGAATCTGACAGCAGTACCAGGTGGGGGACTGGGTTCGGAGAGGAATAGGTTACTCGGCACAAGGGCTAGGTTTGGCTACTCTGCACAGGGGCAGCCAAGTAATTCCGAACACAGGAAGCAATAACTGTAATGTCCAATACCAGGAATGGGATTCTAAAGTGTGGCTTTATTCACATCCAAGCAGAACAAACGGCATAGATGGACCCCCATGGGGCTACACTTATGGTAATGCAGATTAAAAAGAATCAAACACTTCTTCAACACTTCAGCCCTCAGGCTCTGAACCCACCGGGCACACAGCCCGGATTTGCACGCTGCTTTGGGTACACAGCCTGAACTTGTACACTATCTGGGATTTCCCTGGCTCGATTCCCTTGCCGGCCACTCGAATACCTTCCATATGTCATGGAAACCTTTTCTGGTGGCTCCCTAAACCACCTAAGAGCACTTCAGTTCTATCGAGGAAACTTCCTTTTAATCCCGTCTGGGTACTTTCCTCAGGCACTGGCCAAGTACCTGAGAGAAAGTAAAGGTGCCCAGAGCAAATCCGTAGAGGTGACTTTGGTTACTACTGATTTTGGGGGTCTCCACCTCGCTCCACAATTCATACCTGGCCATTCCTCTGGACATTAAACATCTCTTTCTGTAAAGCTTGGCAGTGTAGATTAAGGGTACATGTATGTCATATTTCCTCTACTTGTCTTGCTTTCCCATTGTGCTGACTTGAACATACTTGAATTAACTGGCAATGTCTATTACACTAGACCTCCTACAAATGAAGAGAGACTTAAGGAGCTTAATATGTATAGCCTTGAGGAAATGAGGGAGAGGGGGACATGATAGAAACTTTCAAGTACCTCAAGGAATCAACAAAGTCCAAGAGGGTAGCATCTTTCAAAAAAGGTGTGCAAGAACAAGGGGCACAATTTGAAGATGGGGGGCTCAGAGGTAATTTAAGGAAGTATTTTTCACACAGAGGGTTGTGGATGCATGGAGCAGCCTTCGGAGACGTTGTGGAGTCAAAAACAGTGGTGGAATTCAAGCATGCATGGGACAGTCATAAGGCAATTCTAGGGGGTGGGGGTAGGAAGAAGTAGGCTGCTGGTTAACTAGGATCTGTAGCTTATCTATTAGGTAGGGAAATGGGCAGACTGGGTGGGCCAAGCGGTCCTTATCTGCCATCAAATTCTGTGTTTCTATGTTAAATTAAGTAGTCCAATCCCCAATTTCCAACAGTCCAGGTGAAAACATAGGCCCTCTGTCAGAGCGAACTCGCCCTTTGGTTGCAGGTGCCCCACAGGCGATTCCTCACAGGAATTTCTATCCCACAGCTTCTGGTGCCGCAGCACAACTTGAAACGAGGCAGCTTCTTCCTTAGCCGGGACCAGGAAGGTTGCCCCTTGGAAGACAGGCAAACCCTTCCACCCCCATCCCCTCAGGGATGGGGCACATGGACCAGTAACAGTGGTCTCCACCACTTCACAAACAGCTTACTGTGTTCCTCTCTTGGTGGAAACACACACCTCCCCTTACAGTAGCTCTATGATAGAGCTTAAGGCTCAAAGAGCCTGTCCACAGACTGCTGTGCTGCTCCTCTCTTCAAGACTGCACACAGAATCCCTTCAAACTCCCCAACATTCTATCCTAACTCCCAACTGCAGATTCCAGTGTGGCTCATTCAGTTGTGAGAGTTCTGTGGTGATGTCATCCCTCAGTCTCAGCTGAGAGTGAGACAGTGTGAAATCCATGTAACTGGAGTTTCATGAGCTGCCTTCCCTGCCTACCACTACTAAGTACTTATAGAGGACATAGAATAGGGAGGAGCAAGGAGTGGTTAAGGATACAAAACATTAGGTCTATAGAACATCAGGGGAAACAATTGTAGGACTCATTGAAGGAACGCGCAAACAAGAGTTTCAAATGTAGGCAGTTTAATTTGGGTCGCTCTCCAAGGTTTTTTGGAGGTTATTCCACGGGGCAGGAAGGGCATAACTTATGGAAGATCTGCCGAAATGCGTTCCAACTCTAGGGATAAGTGTGATGTAGGAGAAACTCCTGAGAGAGTAGCTTCCAACAGCACAAGTAGAGAAGCAATCTGAAATGTACGAGGGAAGTTTATTGATAATTGCTCTGTATGTCCAGGTGGCTGCATTTTTTTTGTCTGGATTTAAGTGTTGTCCAACCTGCTTTTGAGTAGAGGGAGCAGTGATGGGCGGAGTACGGTGCTCCAGTAATAATGCTTAATGCCCAGTGATAGAGGGTGTCAAGTTTTGATAAAGCAGTGCTAGGACCTTGTCCATGCAGGAAGTCTGCATAGTCCAGAAGCGGAAGAAAGGTGGTTTGAATCAATCTAGTTTTTGCCTCCCGAGTAAGTAAATGCTTGATGTGGACAAACAGAGCAAGTCTTTGTTTTAATTTTTTTGCTAGTTCCTTGATGTGGTCAATGAAGGAAAGTTTATGGTCAATCCAGAAGGCCAGATTTTTAAATTTGACCATGAACTCCAGAGACTCCCCCAAAAAGGTGGGGTAATTTGAGGTATTGTCCCTAAAGAACAGGTATAGGATGCACTGACTAGCGGTGAAAAGAACATGGCCTTGGGTTTTTTAGCATTTAACGGCGTTTCAGGTGCAGGAGGTTTTGCTGCAAACAGTTTAAATCAAGTTGAAGGTCCTTGCAGACAAGTTCCGGGGTAGGCCTATCGATATGCAGAACAGTATCATTGGCAAAAAGGTGGATGTTGGCTGATTTGATACCAGAATTGGTATTGTTAATATAAACTGCAAATAACAGTGGGCCTAAAATAGACCCATGAGGGACACTTCTCAGGAGAGTTTTCAGTGAGAAGTCCCTGTCTGCTTTGACCTGCTGTTGGTGACCTGTAAGATAACTGGTGAACCATTTCAATGCGGAGGAGTCCAGTCCAGTGTTTTGAAGAATGCGAAGAAGCAGGTCATGGTCCGCTGTGTCAAACACCTTGCTAAGATCAAGGAATAAAGCACACTGTTATATCATCCAAGGCATCTTGCCAGTCATTAGATACCTTTGCGAGTACAGATACTTGGACTTAATTTAACCAGGCAGTTGCATCATAGAGCAAGCTCATTTTCAAGATTTTTCTGGACACAGAGAACACTTTTTCTTACAGTAGACAACACTCCTTGACTACTTTTTCAAGCAATTTGGATAGGATGGTAAGAAGGGATACTGATCTGTAGTCATTTAGATCACTCTGATCACCAGACTTGAACAGCGGAATTACATGGTCAGTTTTCCAAACTGATGGGAGAACACCCTAGGTAAGAGACATGTTGAAAAGGTGGGTGATCGGAGCAGACAAGACATGGTAACCTAGTTTTAAGAAGTATGGATCAATATGATCAGCACCCGTACTCCTCCTGGTATCAAGTTTCAGTAGAAGATCTTCCACTTGTTTTAGGGAGACTGGGCAGAATGGAAAGAGCTTCTTGAGCAGGGGTGTCTGCGGCTAGATAAGGTTATTGGCAGGAGAGGTATCAAAAGCTAACCCAGCAGTAGCAAAGTGGTTATTAAGAAGGTCTAAGATGGTGGTCTTCTTGGTAGTGGAGGAGCCCCCAGAAGAGAGTTTAGCCTGGAGAGAGTTAGTCGAGCGATGTCCTTCAATGTCTTCCAGACTTTTGCGGGACAATTGGAAGAGACCAGTTCAGTGCGAAAGTAACTAGCTTTTTCAGCCCTAGTGAGTTTAGTACATTGGTTCCTCGCTACTATAAAAGCTGCCCAGTCAGCTGGGAGTTTAGTTTTACAAGCTTTTTTTCCTCCAGAGGGCATCCCTGTGAAGCAAGACAGCTTTCAGGCTGGCCATAAACTAAGAACATGATTATTTCCTGGTGCGAATTTTGACCTAAGTGTGTGTCGATTTATAGTCTCAAGGACAATATTCTGAAACTACTCCTAGGCCTCAGTCACAGTGTGGGCCAGGTAGAAGCCTTGCCAGTTGGAATACTGATGATCAGTGAGGAAGGCATATTGATCAAAATTAAGACAACTTTTATAGATATACCTAGAGGTGGAGGCTGGTTTAGGCACAGGCACACAGGCTATGGAACAGTGGTCACTTATGTCATTGAAAAAGATGCCAGAATGAGTTATGAAATGGTGTTTATTTACTACAATTGTCTGTTAAGGTACTATGGGCTGGATTTTTAATGTTTGTAAGGTGTGACTGCCAGCTCAGTCAGTCTTCAGTTGGAGAAGGGGGAAGACTCTTCTGGCTGGAGGCTGGGAGAGTAAGTAGACTTGAAAGATTTTCTTAGCTGGTAATGCTTGGAGGTGGTGAGGGGCAGACACAGAGCTGATGCACTCTCGTGAGAGTAGGATGTAGGCCCTATTCCCACCCCTCCTTCCCCAGAGCTCGGCTCATTTATAGAGGAACACCTGCCCTGCAATTGGAGGAAAAGGCTTCATGTGCAGCTCATGTAGTTCTAGCTACTGGGGGGTTGGGTTTAAAGGCTGGGAAAGAGGAGCTTAGAGAGTCGTACACTTCCCCTATAAGTTTACTGTGTAGTACCGCACCTAGTAACGGGGGTACCTGTTTATTGTGGGACTGTATCTAGGATTAGTAATAGTGGGTGACCTGATTAGTGGGTAGGGGTGTATCTTGGACTAACTGTGAACCTGGTGGTTCACCCAAGGAAACCTACTTGGAGGGGGATGGGACCACACGTCATTAGGGCCGGCATCTTTGGGAGGGTGGTGGGGTTAACAGGCTGTGGGGTGGCCGTGATACTGGACTGGGCTTGGAAGTTCGGTGGTTGCCCAATGTGCTACTGGCTGGCACAGCTTAAGGAGGAGGTTGAGGGGATTAGGAGACTGTTGGAGGGAGGGGGGAGGTATGGTTGGGGAATAGGGTGAGGGGCTCTCCACAGGGTTGCACCAAGCACTAGGGTTGGGGGCACTGGGAAGGAGTGCAGGAGAGTAATCGGAGGCCCGCCCCGATGGGACCCTGATTGGGGGCCCCATAGGGACCCTGATTGGGGGGGGGCCCAAAAGGAGGACACTACCAAGGAAGCAGGCAGGTATCTGGGGACCCTCACAGAAGGGGGCCAAAGGGAGGACATTCTCAGGGAAGAAGGCAAATGGCTGGGGCTGGACAGAAGGAAGCAATGGGGGGAGGTGGATCGGACCTTAAGCTCAGTAACCGCTTCAGTTGTCTTCTGCTGGAGGATGAGAGGGGTGATGTAGCGATGACAGGGGCGGTTAGAGATGGAAAGGGAGTGGGGAGCAGGAAGCAGGGGCCAGATAGCAGGAAGAACAGAGTGGAACTTGGAACGTTAAAAAATGTGGGGAGTGGGGGATCAGAGCAGGAGGAGGAGAGGGTTGAGAGAGGAAAGTGCAAGGAGAAGAACCAGTTGGGAGGAAAGGGCAAGGAAGGGGACCAGAAGTACAAGGAGGATACAGTAAAGGGAGCTGAGGGTTTAGGCCAGGGGAGCGCGACGGGCAAGGAGGGGCTGAATGGGAAGGAAGGAGGATGAGCCAGTGAAGTATGCAGATTGTTTTGGGGGGCTACAGAAGGATACTCAGGATGAGGAGAGGCATAGGATCGGAGGGAGGGTGACCAGGGTAAATAAGGAGGGGTGCAGTGGCACCCAGAGGGGAGGAGCAAGGAGCAGGCTGAGGGAGGGGCTGGTAGAAAGGACGAGGGACATGGAGGGGGGTGGAATAGAGGAAAAGGGGCAGTCAGAGTGCTCCTGTTGGGTGATTCCATGATCGGGGTATCAAGTGGGATTGGGGGGGGGAGCCTGCCCGGTTAGAACAAAATGCTTCCCTGGACTAATGGTGCACAGGGCCAAGTATGAGGTATATCAGCTGACAAAGGATTGTGGAGGTTCCCCGGCCATACTGGTCCACCTGGGTACCAATGACATTGAGGGAAATAGTGAGCTAGAGATATGGGCAAGGTTCAGGGAGCTTGCCAGGGTCTGCCGTGACATAGGATGTGCGATTTCCTTCTGGGAAATCCTGCCGGTGTCAGGGGCTAGTGGGGAACACAAGAGGAAGATTAGGGAGGTAAACCAGTGGCTCAGGGAGTGGTGTGGGGCCGGAGGGTATGGGTTGATGGGGGGGTTGGGGGGAGACATGGGAGGATAAGGGGTGATATGCTAGAGATATTCTCCATCTCACTTTGGAAGAGAGGGAAATGCTTAAGTTGAAAATAGATGGTTCGTTCCTGAAAGGTGGGGTTTAAACTTGTGAAGGGGGGATGGATGGGAGAAAAGGCTGTCAAGGTGGGTCCGATAAAGGAGGGAATCTGTCTCCATCCCCTAGGGAGCTGGAGGAATGCAGGAAAAGGCCGACTGGTAAGGTGCTGACCGGGGAAGACTGAATCCCCATGGGAATGCGAGCAGGGGAAATGAAAGTATACGGAAAGGGTGGAAGGTAGTCCTGCTAAATGCCAGGAGCTTGGGCAATAAAATGCCTGAGCTCCAGGCGATGCTGAGGGAGAGGTGGATGTGGCAGCGGTCACTGAGACCTGGGCCACCGCAGGGCACAATTGGGACCTGAACCTGGAGGGTTACACCATGTTCAGGAAGGACAGGGTGGAGGGAAGGGGAGGAGGGTAGCAATAATAGTCAAAAACTGCACTGGCACAGGAGGAGGCAGAGGGAACTGTGGAGGTGATTTGGGTTACCTTGATAAAGGGGGGGCAAGAGGGGAGGGGGGTGGCCCTACAGGGGGACCTGGAGGCTCTGGAAAGATGGTCTAGAAAGTGGAAGCTGAGGTTCAATGCAGGGAAATGCAAGGTACTCCACCTGGGGGCCAGAAACCCAGGTCAAGTGTACACCCTGGGGGGGGAAATGCTACAAGTCTCGATGGCTGAGAGGGACCTGGGGTGGTGGTGGATGTCAAGATGAACAACTCTGAGACTTGTAGGAGGGCAGCAGCCAAGGCCAACAGGATGCTGGGATGCATCGCTAGGGGGATCACCTCCAGAAGGAGGGACGTGATACTTCCTCTGTATAACTGCTTGGTGAGGCCGCACCTTGAGTACTGCGTGCAGTTTTGGAGGCCACACTTAAAGCGGGACATTAACCTCCTGGAGAGGGTCCAGAGGAGGGCAACCAAAATGATTTGGGGCTTGGGGGACAGGACCTATGAGGAGAGGCTCGAAGAGCTAAATATGTACACATTGGAAGAGAGAAGGGACCGTGGGGACATGATAGAGGTCTTTAGGTACATGAAGAGGGTAAATAGGGGAGGAACAGTCGGGGTGCTTCGAAGGAAGGAGGAAGGGGCCACTAGAGGGCATGGCTGGAAGCTGGAGTGGGGAAGATTCAGGGGAGAAAGGAGGAGGTGCTACTTCACTGAGAGGGTGGTGGAGCCATGGAATGCACTGCCTAGGGGGCTGGTGGAGGCAGAGACAGTGGAGGGGTTCAAGAGGGGGTTGGACAGGTACAGGGGAAGGGTTCTGGAAGCAAAATCCAATGCAGCAAGAATATCCGAAACTGGGAAGGGAGAAGCCAGAGAAGGCGAGAGGGACAGCAAGGTCAGCACCCAGGTTGGGGACTGACCAAACGAGCAGACACGAAAGACCGTTAGGCCTATTCTGCTGGCATTTTAGTATGTTAGTATATTAGTAAGAGAGTAAAAATAGGAGCGGTGTATAGACCGCCCATGCTGGCGGAGTAGCTGGAGGAGAGTCTGGTGGCAGATGTGGGGAGACACTGCAGTTTGGGCTGGGTAAGAGTGGTGGTGTTGGGGGTCTTTAAACATGCCAGGAATGGACTGGGAGACTGACAACCTCGGTGGCCAGGGAACAGAGGTTGTTGGATGGCATTCAGGACGTGTTCCTAACTCGGTAGATGGGGGAACCGACCTGAGAGGCGCGGATACTGGATGTGGTCCTGGCAGACAATGACCAGATTGGGGGCCTGGGGTAAGGGACCCATTGGCGGGGAGGGAGCGAGCATGCCACTGTCTGGTTCTGCCTGGACCTAGGAGGGGTATAGGACTGCACAAAGATGGAGGTAACTGACTTCAAGGGGGCAGATTTCAAGGAAATGGGAAGGATCCTTAAGCATTTGGATGGGATTGGGCCAGACATGGACGCTGACAGTAGGTGGAAATGATCGGGGGGGGGTGCAGGATGCTACCAGCACCTGTACAAGAGTAAGAAGAAAATGCGGTAGGGCCCATAAACCCTGCTGGTGGACCAGGGAGGTTCAGAAGGTGGTGAGGGGAAAGAAGGCAGCTTATAGGCATTTCAAGTGCTAGAGTGAAAGGGATCGAGAGTAGTACGAGCTGCTGGCCAGAAGGGCCACTAGTGTGGTGAGGGCGGCTGAGGCAAGGAAGGAGCAGAACCTGGCCGGGGAAATTAGGAGAAGGAACAAGGGGTTCTTTAAATACATTGGGGAAAAATAAAGTGTGAAGGGGCAGATTAGGAGGATTAAAACAGGGGAGGGATGGGCACAAGACCTGGAGGAGCAGGCTGAGGTACTAAATGAGTACTTCGCCTCAGTTTTCATTGAGGAAATTGGGGGGCTGCATCATACATGGGAGGAGATGGTGAACTGAGGAGGGGTGTTATCAGTTGGGTCTGGCGAGGGGGGCATCACTGGCAGGATTAGGAAGGCAAAGCAGGGGACGAGGTAGGAGGTGAAATCATGGCAGAAAGTGAGGGAACCCTCAGGTTCCTTAAGACAGAGAAAGCACCGGGGCTGGATAAATTACATCCCAGAGTGCTGAAGGAACTGGCGGATGTCCTGGCAGAACCCCTGGCGGAGCTTTTCAGCATCTCTCTTAGGACAGGGTGGGTACCTCAGGACTGGAAGGTGGCGCATATAGTGCCTGTCCACAAGGGAGGATCGAGGGAGGTGGCAGGGAACCACAGGCCCGTCAGCCTGACAGCGGTGGTGGGCAAGGTGATGGAGGGCATTGTCAAGGAGATGCTAGGTGGGGACCTGGAAAAGTCGGGGTGCCCTGACGATAGGCAGCATGGATTCGTCCCAGGGAAATCATGTCAGACAAACCTTGTGGAGTTCTGTGACTGGGTGACAGGTGCCTTGGACCTGGGTAGACCGGTGGACGCCCTCTTTCTTAACTTCAGCAAGGTGTTTGACTCTGTTCCTCATGGGGGCCTGTTGGATAAGCTGGGAGAAATGGGGGTTGGGAACCAGATGATCAGATGGATAGGAAATTGGCTCCAGGACCGTACCCAGAGGGTCGTGGTTGGCGGGATAGTCTCATCCCAAAGGAGGGTCATTAGTGGGGTCACTCAGGGATCGGTCCTTGGGCCCCTCCTGTTCAACGCCTATGTCTCTGACATAAGGAAAGATATCAGAAGTGAGATGAGTCTCTTTACGGATGACTCAAAACTGAGTGCAGTGGTGGATGGGGAGGAGGGGGATGGTGGCCCCACAGGGGGACCTGGAGGCTCTGGAAAGATGGTCTAGAAAGTGGAAGCTGAGGTTCAATGCAGGGAAAGGCAAGGTACTGCACCTGGGAGCTAGAAACCAGGGCCAAGTGTACACCCGGGGGGAGGGGGGATGCTACAAGTCTCGATGGCTGAGAGGGACATGGTGGTGGATGTCAAGATGAACAACTCGGAGACTTGTAGGAGTGCAGTGGCCAAGGCCAACAGGATGCCGGGATGCATTGTTAGGGGGATCACCTCTAGAAGGAGGGAAGTGATACTCCCTCTGTATAACTGCTTGGTGAGGCCGCACCTCGAGTACTGCGTGCAGTTTTGGAGGCCACACTCAAAGAGGGATATTGAACTCCTGGAGAGGGTCCAGAGGGGGACAGCCACAATGATCTGGGGCTTGGGGGACAGGACCTATGGGGAGAGACTCGAAGAGCTAAATATGTATGCACTGGAAGAGAGGAGGGACGGGGGACATGATAGAGGTCTTCAGGTACATGAAGGGGGTAAATAGGGAGGGCCATTCAGGGTGCTTCGAAGGAAGGGGGGGCAACTAGAGGGCAAGGGTAGAAGCTGGAGGGGGATTCAGGAGAGAAAGGAGGAGGCGCTACTTCACTGAGAGGGTGGTGGAGCCATGGAATGTGCTGCCTAGGGGGCTTGTGGAGGGGTTCAAGAAGGGGTGGGACAGGTACTGGGGAAGGGTTCTGGAAGCAAAGTCCTGTACTGTGAGTATATCTGGGACTGGGAAGGGAGAAGCCAGAGAAGGTGAGGGGGGCAGCAAGGTCAGCTTCCGGTGTGGGGGCTGACCAAACGAGCAGACACGAAAGACTGCTAGGCCTATTCTGCTGGCATTTTAATATGTTAGTAGTTTGCATAATAAGTTGGGTAAGACCAAAGGGGTTGCAGCTGTCCTTTAGTGGCTAGGAGCTAGAAGAGAGGCAATCAAAATTGATGTTACCCATGATGATGACCACCACCTCTGAGGACAGTGCGCCCATAGTGTTGCACAAATGAGCTGAGGGAGGCCTGTAACATCCGATGATGCAAAGAGATGTAGAGGGCCAGCCCGGTGGCGCTGAGGGTTGAGGTGTTGGACGCCATGCCGGGGACCCGTGTTTGGGAACGGGCACAGACCGCCAGGAGTTGGCAAGGGAGGAGAAGGATCGAGTGTCTGGAGGACAGCTCTCCTTCTCCAGGGAGGGTAAGGGAACCGGTTCCAGCATTTTTTAACCCCTGGTGGAGGCCAGGAGCACGGCGCCACACCGCAACATGGGTGGAGCTGGAACGGACACTTATCATAAGGCGCTAGCATCGTTGCGTCCCCAGCTGACGGGGACTCTCTGTAAAATCCACGAGGCCCTCATGTATGAGCTGGGGCTCGTTGCCGACCCTCCAGCCATCTTCATTTCTGTTTCTGGCGTCCCACTGGGGCGATCCTCAGGTGAGGGTCCGGGTTGCTGAGCCCACTTGGGGGGGTTAGGGGTGCCAGAGGGGAAAAATGCACAGTAAGTGTTTATATATAAAGAAAAAAAAAAAAAGACTTAGAAGGTGAATGTTGTACCCTTATTGTAAGATTTTCGAACTTCTTGGGCATAGTGGTGGAGTCGATTTTAAAGAGGCAGTACATTTGTCACGGATATAGATTGCGACCCCTCTCCTTCATGTAAGCCCGAGTTCTAAAAACATTGTAGGAAGGAACGTTAATTTCGTGGTCTGGAGTAAAGGGTCTAAGCCAGGTTTGTGTAATCACTAGTATGTCTGGCATAGTATGTCAAATCCAAGACTGTGTAGAGTCGTACTTAATAAGCTACAAGCATTTAAGTGTAGTAGGCTCATTCCCTTTAATTGTGCAAGCTGAGATGGAGCCAAGATGGGGGAGATGGGCCCTAGGTTTAGCTTAACATTGCCTGAGCATATAAACAGCAGAATTTTTTTAGAGCACTTAACAGGCGAAGAAGCAGAGTATGATCTCTTTCATAGTATTGGGAAGAAAGCGATGAAGAGCAGGTAAAGCGATGGCCAAGTGGACCCAAGGATGCATATAAAAACACCAAGACTGCAAGGGTAGTATGAGTTGCAGGGGGAGGAGAGGGTGTAGATTTAGCAACATAAGGCCTATTTCTGTGCTGGTGGTTAACTTAAGCCTTTGGAGGCAATGTGGCATAATGGTTAAGGGCACCGGGCTGTAAACCTGAAGACCTGCAGTTGAATCCCACAACCCCCACTTGCTTATTACTTCATGACCCTGAAAAAGTCATGTAACTTCCTTGTGCTCCCAGGTCGCACCTGGAAACGAGCTTTGGCTTAGAGTGCTTTTCCTTGTTAAACAATTTCCCGTCCCTTAGGCTGCTGACACAATTAGAATGTGTAGGAATTTTGGACTGATATCTGTCTGTGGCACAGCAAGGGTTAGGTGGCTTTTCCTGTCCTTTAATGATCCTTTTCCTACTTCTACAGGGAATAAAAGTGGCTAAAGCTTTACTGCCCTTTTCTTGGAATTTATTGTTCTATATACACAGCCACAAACTAGGGCAGGCTGCTTATTTTTTTTTGGGGGGGGGGGTGAAGGAAACTGACTCCAGCTTCATTCAGTCTGGTAAATATGTAGCCAGTAATTCCTGTGGAATTGTTCCCTGAGTGACCTCCATTTTCTCAATGTCTTAAGGGTGGCTCTGATTCTTTCAGCCTGTTTTTGTCTGCATCATTGAACTGGGCGATTGAGAGATGTGTAACCTTGACAGTGCCAGACACTAATGAATCCAGACCATGCTGTCTGCAGTGACTGAGGCTGTCTTGATTAAAATGGCGGTCTCCTCTGCTCTGCAAGCAGTGACGGTCATCACTGAAGATTTTGCCGTGGTGTCTGACTGTTCTTTCTCCTTCATTCAGCTTTATCTCTTGTGTAACGCATTCTGTTGGGAGACCTGCAGCCCTTCTCACTCTCATCCTGCCTTGTCCTTGATTGTTGTTCAGTGAATGTTTACTGGTATTAACTTGGTTTGGACTAGAGCTTACTCACAAATTCTGAGTAACATTTTAGTGATGCTTTAGGCATGTCGTAGGTGGAACTGATCCTGCTGCCAAGTACTCTTGTTACTGTTACTGCAGCAGTAGCAAGTAATTCATTTTCTTTTTGCATTTCTGCCATTTTTAGGAGCCCATTCAGTCTTGGAGGCACCAGTGTGCTGACCGTCTGTCATTTTGGTGCTGTGCTACTATTAACCTGCCACATACTCTGGTCTGGGTGCTGCTCGCTCTGAGGCCATAGGATTTAATTGATATCCCTGGCTATCCAGGTTTTTTTTTTATTTTCAAACTTCAGCAACTGAGAATAAACTCTGCTGCATTTTATGATAGCAGTCCGGTGATATAGGATTATCAATTTGCAGGGGTGGGGTTTGCAGCTGGTATTCCAACCCCCATGGCAAACTGAACTTAAGGGGACAAATCAGGTAGCCAGTGGTCACTAAAAAAAAAAAAAACTGATTTGGCTACCAGATTTCAAGTTACTGGCCAACTGGCTGCTGCCCATAGAAGTGATTTTTGAGTCTTTGAAAATAACGGACAAAAAAAATATTGATTTGGCGACCAGTTTTTAAAAGCTAGTAGTCAAGCTGATCATCAGCTTACAAACTGATTTGTCCCACTCTGCTGCACTTGTCTGTGGCTTGTGCATATTGCTGCATGGTGAGTGGGTTTACCTCAGTCAGCTGTAGTACCAGTGCTCTCCCACACCCAAAAAAGTTGCTTGAAAGCCCGCAATTCATTTAAAGTACAGTTACCTAGTTATAGTGGACACCCAATTATTTATTCTTTTGGTAACCAGGTCAGGCCCAGTAGGCACAATGCTTGTCTTTAGGGGTGACGCAGATGCACTGTGGAGGTTGTGACTTGGTCAGAATCGCACACTATGCAAGTGGAGGTTATGGGAATAAAACCCAGGTCTTCTGGATGTGCCAAGATCATTCGCAGCTAGTCTGACCTCAAGGCTATACTGCCAGGCTAACAACTTAAGTCCACCTTGTCAAAAGCTATGTCTCTAATATTAAATTCCATTTATACTGTACTCTGGAACCACTATATAGCAGACACTGCTGTATCTTCTGTGCCCTGTTATGTGCAGTGAACTGCCTACAAATCATCACCTGATAATTCAGCTGGTTTGCCTGGTACTATAAAGATGTCACTCACCTTGGATGATGCCCGACTCCTTACTCCCAGGGTATATTACTTTACTCTACAGCACACATTACCTTCTCGCTTAAGTCTCCCCCACCTTGATGGTTTCTGCTCAGCCCCCTTATCCCTCGATCAGCACAGGTATTGTATAGCAAAATCTTGCCAATTGGCCGGGGGGCTTCTGGGTGAACCGGGCTGTCGTGTTGTTTCTTCCAGTGAATTCCATGTTTTGTCATTTGCTTCTCAGTCAACTGCAAATAGCAGTTTCCCATACACTTTGATGGCAGAGGAAGGGGATAGGTTCTGATTTTTATTTCTGGTGTGCAAACTGTAGTAAAGGAGATTCATACAATTTTTGGATATAGCAAACGCCCCTCCCCCCAACAAAAGCTCCTATACAGGTGTGCACCTCCAGGTCCCCTTCCGCACTCTCCCCTTCTTCCCTCTCAAGCCTTATAATCCCACCCTTTGTCTTTCTCCTTTCACTAATGTACCTGTAAAAAAAAAAAAAAAGTCTAGTCCCCCCTTCTTTACTGCCTGGGCCCCCATTTTGTGCCTTGCGCTCCCGACTGCCTTCTCAGCCTCCGTCTGCTTATCTAGATTCACTACTCTGTCCTCCTCCTGTGTTTCCTGAAAGCCGACTTTTTTGCTCTTACCTTCCTGGCCACTTTCTTTGAGAACCACAGTATTTTTTTGTGTTTCTTTACTAGCTTTTGATTACTAGGTTAATGCACTAGGCAATATCCCTGCCTATTTTCAGGCATGACCCGGGAGAGTACAGTGTACAAAAATACAATGAATACAATAGGGTACAAAAATACAATGGTACAGTTGGGACATATTAAGCAGCTGACACTTCAAGATCACAAAACATCAGTAATCCATGCAAGGATGGCAGGAGTAGCAAAATAGTCTGTACAGTGGTACAACCAAGGCAGAAAAGCCAGGTAAAACGTAGCAGAAATAGAAGAGGAAAAACAGACAAGTACATGAATAGATGAAGAGTACAGAGATAGAACAATAGAAAAAGCTGGTGGGAAAGTAGAAAGATGAAACATTACGATTAAGAGAAGTCAACAGTTACCAAATGCATATAGGTAAGAGAACGGTGCATCCTTGAAGGTAAGGTGAGATGAGGCATTTCTTATATGAAGGGGAAGGAATTCCAGAACTTGGGGGCGAAACAGGCGAAAGCTAGCTCACCCTTTTTAGAGGAGCAGGGTGGGACTGAAAGTGAGAGGAGGAGGGTCTAAGGGAGCGGGAGTGAAAGACAGGGGTTAGCATGGCTACCAGTGTTGAGACTAGGAGATCTGTTTAAAGGGCCAGTAAAACATCTGAGTGTAAGAATGAAGGGCATTGGAAACCGCCATTATAAGCCAGATTAGAGTAGGCAGTGATGTGTTAGGCAAGGGGCCAATAAGCCAAATCTGCAGATGTTATTGTATGTAATATCCCACTTATGAAGTACACTGGCATTTGCATGGGAGAGCACAGGGAAGGCGTATAATAGTCTTGGGAGCAGGACGCCTCTAGCAGCTGAGATCCTGGCAGCAGGTGTGTGTGAGTGATGCACTCTATAGGCAGCGCCCATTTTCGAGTTGACTGAACAACAGACCTCATTAACGTGACCAAATATGTCGAACTGGGTCCAACGTAACACCAAGGTATTTAAAGGAGACTGTGTTCGAGACAAGCGACCCATTGCAGCAGAGGACCCGTAGTTTAGAATACTCGGCATGTCCTCGACTAGAGGACCCAACGAGCATGGCCTGAGTCTTGGATAAATTTAGTATTTGATAATTGAAGGAGAGCCAGGTTTGAAGGTTCTGAAATGCGGCTGATGGGTGCAGATTGAGATCGACGGTCTTGGAGGTGGCATAGAGTATTATGTCGGCAGCATACATAATGGTACTGCAGGGAGGAGAAGGGTTAGGAATATCATTAACAAAGAGGGAGAAGAGCAGGGGGCAAATAGAACCCTGTGGGACACTGTAGGAGATGGGGGCAGCGGATGAAAACTTTACAGAAGGAGACTGCTTGAAAGCAATTGTCGAGGTAGCTGCCAAACCAGGATAAGGTAGAGTCGGAGGCACCAAGTTCAGTCTACTTGTAGTTTACTCAGTAGTAGAGGGTGATTGACCAAGTCAAATGCTTTGGAGAGGTCGATGAACACAGTACCAGTAAGTAAGCTTTTATCCATTTTGCACTTAACATCACTAGTAAGTTGGGATACAGCTGTAGTTGTGCTATGCCCAGCACAGAAGCCGTGTTTGATTGGGAACTGGAGGTTAAAGTTAAGTGCGTATAGACCTGGTGATGAATTCGTTTTTCTAGCAACTTACTGAGTGTGGGCAGAAGCGCAGTGGGTTGGTAGTTTGGTGGAACTTTAAGGTCTCCTTTCTTAAACACGGGTGTAGTCCTTGCTGTCTTCCAGGCCAAAGGAACCATGGAGGAGCAGATGAACAGGTTAAAAAGCCCAGTGACTGGTGTAGCAAGGATAGAGATGAACAGTTTTAGAATCCTTGGTTCTAGCCCTGCACTGCCATGTGCAGGAATGGTTTTCACAAGCTTAAAGACCTCTAGACATGTAACTGGAGCAAGCACTGGGGGGAGGGAGCTTCAGGCGGTGATGGAGGGGGAGACTGGGAATTACAGGATGGAGTGGGAGGGGTGTTGTGAAGCTTGGTAAAGAGGGAGTTAAAGGCATTCACTACAGGGTGAGGGTTATTACAGTGGATGTCATTTACAAGCATTTAATTAGTAATCTGAGACTTTATAACTCCCAAGGATTTCATTAATTTGAGACCATTATCTCTTCAGGTTAGAAGCACAGGAACTGAGCAGATGACTGTAGTATTTGCTCTTGGCAGAACAAATTTCCTTCTTGCAGGTGCTACACGAGGATCGGTAGGCCTCAGTCAGTTTGAAGAGAGGAGGATTTCCATTTTCGCTAATGTTTATCCCTGCGCTTGAGTAGCTGTAGAAGGGGCCCGCTTGAGCCATTTCATGGCTAACCCTTTGACCCTTCGCGTAGTGACTGGAAAGTGTCTGTGAAGAACGAGTAGGGTTACGTTGAAGTAGTTGGTCACAGTGTTGATATCGCTAGTTGTATAGAGGGGAGGCCAGTCAGTTAGTTTTAAGTCTTGTAGAAACGCATCGGAATCCAGGTTGAAGAAGTTGGAGAAGGTTAATACTTCAGAGGGGTAGGATGGAGGGGACGTGTCCCATACACAGTGCACTGGGCACTGATCACTTACGGAGTCGGGTAGGACTCCAGCAACAGGAAACTTACCTTTCCTATTAGTAAGAATCCTGTCTAAAACAGTGTGACTGTATCCTCTCTGAGATCCTCGTGGGAGCCAAGATTAGTTGAGCAAGGTTGGCCTTCCTGATAACTGAGGATAGGAGAGATAAGTTAGGTCCTGCCCAGTCCAGCTTAGTCACCCATGCAGATTACTTCATATTTCTTAGATACAGCTGGCAACAGTTCAGTGAATTCTTCCAGACTGTCTAGAGTTTCTGGGGGGGATATAAGCACTAAAGATGTGGAGTTTCTTGGCACCCCCAAGAGTTAGGAGGGGATGAAGGATCTCGCAATGAGTTAGTGAGCAACAAGGCAAGATAGACACATTAAGGTGAGACTTGTAGTATAATGCCAAGCCACCTCTTCTTTTGGAGTTGGGGCAGTCGGCCTGAATCGTTGTAACCCGGTAAGGAGCAGAGGGGATCGGGGACCGAGGGTTTCAGCTATGTTTTGGATAAGGCTAGTATGTCAGGATTATTGGTACGTACCTAGGTCTTGAGATCAGGGAGATTTGTAGTAAGGCCCTGTATATTGATGTTAGGCCAGTGGACTGGGGCAGGCAATTGGAGGAGTGGGAAACATTTTGATTAGCACGGAAGATGGAGCCAGGGTTAGTTTCGATGTCACCAGCAAGGGTAAGGGACGGGTTTACTATCCGTATTGAAACGAATCACAAAGGCTCGAGTGATACAGCCAGGAGAGATGGAGTTCCTCTATAAAATACAATGCAGGATAGCTCCATAATGTTTACGACTGAGGCCCGACAGTGGTAAGGGAGTCGGGGGTAGCCCAGCTAGCATGTTGGAGTAAGTGAAGATCTTACTTCGAGAGGGCTCTTGCAGTAGGTAATTACATATAGGACTGATGCCAGCCGGCAGCAGGACCACACGGAAAAATTTCTAGCTAGCAGTCCCTGGCGAGGGACCGCCCCCATGTCAGGTGACCGGCGTCCCAGACGCCTGCCTTCCAGTTCTTTCCCAGTGTTAGCTCGTGCAGCGCTTCGCGGTAAAGTTCGTGCTTAGTCAGCCCTGCTCTTACGTCGGTTTTACCGAAAATTATAAGTATTTTTTCCTTCTATCGTCAGTGTATGTCGTCCCCTACATCTTCAGAGCACAAAAACAAGTGCGACTCATGTGGCACCTAACTGCCACACAAGGATGGCCATTCCCTCTGCCTCTTCTGCTTAGGCCCCGACCACCGGTCGACAAATTGCCCGCATTGCCTTCACTTCAACGCCAGCTACCGCGAACACGCCAACAATCCCTAGGCCCATCTTCTCAAAGAAAAGATGTCTTCGATGGAGAAAAATTGAAGAAGCTCAGGCAGCGTCTACTTCTCTCGGAAGGGTATCAAAAGCGGGACAGGAGAGCACGGGAAAAGCCTCCTCGCCCAGCGACTCTGGCGGAGTCGCGGCCCAGGCTTTCATCCCCTCCGGGGGACCGTCCGACAGCAGCCTCCAAGGGTTTGGAGGAGGCATCGGCCTGCCCGTCTGGCTCGCGCTTGGGCCTTGCGGGCGCCTCCGGGCAAAAGGAGGCCTCCGCCCCCAGTTCAGCTGCAGGCTTGCGGCCTACTGGTGCGGGCAACTCCCATAAGTTGGACGTCTGCTCCTCCGACGTCCACCGGGAGAAGGTCGATAAGACACCCGACCCTTCGGGACGGCGCACGACCTCGCCCCCCCCTCGGACTGGGCCGCTCCTCCTCCTAGGCCCGCCTCCGATGAGGGACCCCATAAGACGGACACCGGTTCCTCCGGCGCCCTCTGGGACCTAGCCCCTAAGCCGCCCGTCGTCTCCCACCTCCTCCTGTGCTTAGAGACCTCGGACGGACCCTCCAACTCCCGTCGTGCCGGTTCCCCGCAGCCTTCGCTGCCATCTGGGGAGCCAGAGTCACCCCAGCCTGACCCCGGTTCCCCCCCCAATCCCAGGCGATGTTACCTCCATCAGATCCTCTTCCCTAGGAACTTGGACCTGATGCCGGCCCCTCGTGCCTCTCAATGTTGACCCGCCCGTGGGGCCACCTTCCAGGCCGTCTGCTCTGGCAGCTCCTCCAGCGCCGGGTACCCACCCGTCTTATCAGGCCCGTCGTGCCGAGACGCAGTATCAGCGCCGCAGTACTGCTTGGTCCCTCCACGCGTACCCGGCGCCTCAATACCCGACACTGGTTTTCGATACTCGCCCTACGGATGCAACCGTATTCCTTTCCCCTCCTCCTCCACCTCCACTGCCCCTCGGCGCGGTGGATCTGCAGGAGACTCTGGCTTCCTGGTGGGCTGAGGCAAGGCTCAGCTCACCAAAAGAAGTGAAAACCACCTTGCGGCGGCAGCCGCTCCCGTGCGCCGAGGCGGCCACTCCCTCACGCCTCCGGACTCCGGGCCCTTCTCTCTGGATCCCGAGAGGGGCAGGACATGCGTCAGGGATCTCTTCCCCCAAGGAACCCGTTGCTCCCCCTAGCCGTGTTAGGGAGTCTTATTCTGCTTCCGATTCTTCTTCTTCTTCCCTCTTGGATTCCTCGGATTCTTCCGACGGATGCTCCGAGAGAGAAGACGAGCCTCTCTCTCCGTCCAAGCCCCGGCCGAGGACCCCTCCGAAGTCCCCTTCCTTTACGGAGTTGCTCAGAAAAATCCAGGAAGTACATCAGTGGCGCTCCTTGGAACTAAATCCTCAGCGGGTTAAACTTGCTGAACATCTGGACCTGCTCCTGACAGCTCCAACTTTAGTGCCACCCTGGATCGAGCCTCACGCCCACCTTATTTCCACTATTTGGAAACAACCGTCGGCTTTAGCCCCGCTTCCTAGGAAGTCTAACAGGCTATACCAGGCTCCTGAGGGTGTAGACTATTTGGACTCTCACCCTCATGCAGATTCGGTCGTGATAGCGCCGCTCACGGCCGGTCGGTGCATCCCAAACATTTAAGCTCGTCTCCTCCGGATAAGGAAGCTCTCCTCCTGGACCAGTATGGAAGAAAAATTTACGCCTCTTCCACAGTGGGAATTCGGGCCCTGAATTACATTGCTCATATGGGGGATTACCAGAAGGCCATCCTTACCCAGGCGGAATCTAAGATTGACTCCTTACCTGACTCTCAAGTCAAGCAGGAGTTAGCCGATTTAGTCCGTTCTGCTCGTTCAGCCAGTCGCCACATTCTGTGGACGACATACGATGCAGGGGACACTGCCAGGCGGAGCTCCGCTTTCGCCGTGAGTCATCGGCGTCATGCCTGGCTCCGCGTGTCAGGTTTGGTCCCGGAGGTGCAATCCGTGATCCAGGAAGCACCTTTCAGGGGTTCGGTGCTTTTCGGCGCTGATGTCAAGGACATCATCACCGACTTGCAGGAGAAGGGGATGCCTCTGAAATCCATGGATTCCATGTACCATCCCCATCACCCGAAGCGCCGTCCTTTTTGCAGACGCAGTCAGCCACAAGCGAAACCCCAAGGAAGGCGGGCCACTAAGCGTCGGGGCCCCGCAGGCTGCCAGGCCCCGCCCAAGCGGGTGCCCCAGCTGCTGGCGCTGCCCCCCACCTGACTCCTCCCCTCTCCCACCGCCTCCGGACACACGGAGGGAGCAGTGGGAGGAGGTTCTCCCTCCACCTTCCGGGTTGGGAGAGGATAACAGCAGTTCATAGGCGCTTCAGATTATAGCGGAAGAGCACTCTATAGATTTCTACAGAAACCACCCGCCACCCACCTCTGAAGTCGTTCTCACACGAGGGACCATCTTCCTTTGGTCTGGGAAGAAATCTCTGCCCTCCTCGTGAAGCAGGCCATAGAACCCATTCCCCCTCACCTTCAAGGGACGGGTTACTATTCTCATTTCTTCCTGGTCCCAAAGAAGATGGGAGATCTCAGACCCATTCTCGATCTCAGCTCCTTGAACCTTTACGTGGAATACAAAAGGTTCAGGATGCTCTCCCTACAGACCCTTCTGCCCCTCCTTCGGCCAGGTCAGTGGCTTTGTGCGCTGGATCTGCATATCTGCACATCCCCATTGGCCCTTCTCGTCGCAAGTATCTCTGGTTTGCTTTTCAGGGGGACCATTACCAGTTCCGGGCACTCCCGTTTGGTCTTTCCCCGGCACCCCTAGTCTTTACCAAATGCCTGGCTGTGGTAGTGGCCCACCTGCGTACGATGGGAGTTCAGGTGTTCCCTTACCTGGACAACTGGCTCCTGGCGGCCTCGTCCAGGGAGGAGCTCCTGCATTTTCTCTCCCTCACCCATCAGGTTTTTACTTGCCTGGGTATTGCCATCAACCATTCCAAGTCTCATCTGGATCCCTCCCAGAGACTACAGTTTACTGGGGCTATCCTCAATACGACGGTGATCAAGGCCTTCCTGCCTCCGGACAGGGCGGCCGCTCTTCAGTCGCAGATTTCCCTGCTATCAGAACGCAGGAGGGTTCCGGCAAGCTCGGTTCTCCGTCTCCTGGGGCTCATGGTGGCCACTATCCCGACAGTTCCCCGGGCTCAGCTCCACATGAGGATCTCTCAGTGGACTCTTCGCTCCCAGTGGAATTAACTTGTAGACGACCTAGATCATCTAGTTCTGATCACTTGCAATGGTGGATAGTTAGAGAGAACCTGTTTCGGGGGTCCCCTTCTGTCATCTGCCCCCCCCCCCCAGACTGACCACAGACACATCAGGCGAAGGTTGGGGAGCCCATCTGGGTCCTCATCGAACCCAGGGATTATGGTCCAGATTGGAACTAGCTCTCCACATCAGTGTGCTCGAGCTTCGAGCAGTACTATATGCTCTCCAAGCCCTTCACCAATAAATTCTTCCTGGTCACCTAGCCGTCCAGACAGACAACATGTGCGTGGTGTGGTACATCAACAAGCAGGGAGGGACTTGATCCTACCCTCTATGCAGGGAAGCAATGAGGGTTTGGGACTGGGCAACTCCGACAATACCCTGGCAGACAAGCTAAGTCGCTCCTCTGCCCTGCCACACGAGTGGGAATTGGACCAAAAGGTGCTAGACGACATCTTCCACCTTTGGGGGACTCCACAGGTAGACCTGTTCGCCTCTTCCCAAAACGCAAAACTTCCCAACTTTTGCTCGCTCGTTCCAGAGCGAGGCGCTTTCTGGAACAACTCTCTTTCTCTAAGCTGGAAGGACAGATTCGTCTATACTTTTCCCCCAGTTCCTCTGGTCCCTTGTGTATTGCAGAAACTAACAGAAGGAGCGAGAATGATTCTGATCGCTCCTTTCTGGCCCAGGCAAATCTGGTTCTCTTCTACAACAATACTCAGAGGTTCCTTCTCTTCCTTTATCTCGAGGTTTGCTGACCCAGGATCAGGGGACCCTGGTCCATCCGGGACTCAAGTCCCTACAACTTCATGCGTGGCTCCTGCAGACCTAGTTCAATCTCGCTTTGGTGTCTCTCCAAAGGTAGCGGAGATTCTGGTGGAGGCTAGGAAACCCTCCACTAGGTCCACTTATGCCATGAAATGGAAGAGATTTTCTATTTGGAGCGCCTCTAGGAGCGTGGAGCCTTTCTCCTGTTCAGTGGCCGTTCTGTAGGAATATTTACGTCACCTCTCTGACCTGGGTCTCAGTCATTCCTCCTTGAAAGTGCACATGGCCGCTATTTCAGCGTACCCTGTTCCTTTCGCAGATGAAGCCTTTGCCCAATTAGAGGTCTCCAAGACCTTTTCTTAGAGGGGTCTTTCATCTGAGACCCCCCGTCCAGACCCCTGCTCCACCTTGGGACTTGAACTTTGTTCTCGAGAAACTTACCCTTCCTCCCTTCGAACCTGCGGCTTCCGCAGATCTGAAGTTTCTTTCGTGGAAGATGCTCTTCTTGGTGGCCATTACTTCTGCTCGAAGAATTTCTGAGCTCCAGGCCCTTATGTGTAAAATCCCCTACTTGATTTTTCACAAAGAACGAGTGGCTCTTCGCACGAACCCTAAGTTTCTACCTAAAGTGGTAGCAGAGTCTACCTTTAATCAGTCTATAGAGTTACCTGCCTTTTTCACGCAATACTCCAACCAAGGAGAGTAGTTACTCCATACCATGGATGTTCACCGGATTCTGAGATACTACACCAGGGTTTTAAATAATTGATTAGCAGTTTTTTTTCTTGGGACAATGCTAACTGTACAGAAAGTATTTATATAGGTTTTCTAGAAGTGTTATGTTTGTTAAACACAGTGAGGCAAGTGCTATGCATTTTCACAATGTTTTAGCACTTTTATGAGCAAAACGCTAATCAATTTTTGGAGTTAAATAAATCCCTGTACACCAACAGGACGAAGGATCTCAGAAAGACTGATCAGTTGTTAGTCTCTTTTGCTCACAAAAGGGAAGGCAATGCTATTTCCAAGCAATGCCTGTCGAAGTGATTAGCTCATTGCATCACTTTCTGTTATGACAAGTACAACAAGACCCTCCCGGGTCAGGTCAGAGGTCACTCCACACGAGGAGTAGCGGCCTCTGCGGCTTGTTTCAAGAACGTGTCTGTGGCAGACACATGCGCTGCCGCCACCTGGACTTCGCTCATACCTTTATGAAACACTACAGTTTGACATTGCCTCTAGCGTGAGAGCAGGCTTCGGGCTAGCTGTTTTGCAAGGCCTCCTGTCTTGAGGCTTGCAAGGCCACTGCTACTTTCAGGAGTAGTTTCCTCCTCCCGGTGCCTTTTATTTGTTCCAGACTGCTTGGGATTCAGTCCTATATGTAATTACCTACTGCAAGAGCCCTCTAGAAGTAAGATAGTACAGTTACGTAAGAACTTACTGTAACAGTAGATCTTCGAGAGAGGCTCTTGCAGTAGGTAATACCTTCCCGACCTCCATCCCCCTAGGCTTTTTCAGCTTTTTTTCCAGGAATGGAAACATCTGCTTCTCTCTCGTCCAGGCCTTCCGGGCCTGTGGTGGGAAAGAACTGGAAGGCGGGCATTTGGGACTGCCCCTTTATACTGACGTCGCATGACGCCGGTCACCTGACGTGGGGGCGGTCCCTCGCCAGGGACTGCTAGCTAGAAAGTTTTCCGTGGGGTCCTGCCGCCGGCTGGCGTCAGTCCTATATGTAATTATCTGCTGCAAGAGCCTCTCTCGAAGATCTACTGTTGTGGTAAGTTCTTACGTAACTGTACTTTATCAAGTGAGTATACATAAGGATTTGAAGGGGCCCCAGAAGGGAAAGCAAAATGTTCAAGGAAAAGTATTGTAGAACAAACTGAAGGAGGGCGGTACTTAGCCACATGAGACATAGTGAGCATTAGAGGTTGAGAAAAGGGCATTTAGGAAAGTTATAAGTAAGAGAGGGGAAGAAAGCAAACGGGTGCAATGGTAAGAAGAGTAGAGGGGAAAAAAAAGAAAGGTTGAAATTAGGGGACAGGTTAAGAAGGACAGAAAAGCAAGACAAGAATGGGTTGCCAGGGAGAGTAATTAAGATAAGGACTTAACCCGTAGGCTCCCGACAGAATTTGAACATATAGGGATTTTGGACTGATATCAGTCCACGGCCATGCAAGGGTTAAATCGTGCCTTTGTTCGTTTTCCTAACACAAAAGTTTGTTGCCTCCACCATGGTTCCTTTTTAGATGGGCCCATTGTCCAGTCCCCACTCCTTGCTTGGGCTTTCCTGAGACATAACCCTGACTTTGGGATGTCTGCCCTCCTGAAGTCCAGGAACCTTGCTTTTGTGTGGCTTTACTCTGTCCCTGTATTCATATTGAACCACACTGTGCGATCACTGGACCCCAGATGTCCACCCACCATGACTTCTGCGATTCTGTCCTCGTTGTTGAGTACCAGCTCCAAAATCTCACCCTCCTGTGTGGGCTCTAGCCTCTAGCACTAGCTGCGTGAGGCATGTGCACCTGGTAGGGAGTCCAGTATATCCCTGCTCCTGGCTGAGGCTGCTGCTGGGATGCTCCAGTCAACGTCTGGCAGATTGAAGTCATCCACCAACAGCACCTATCTTTAGTCGCCATCTTATGGATAGCTTCCACTAGGGCCCTGTCCAACTCTTCCCCTTGTGCTGGAGATCACACCCATGCAAACAGCTGTGCCATTGGCTGTCTGTGGTGTGACCCACAGGGCACCCCGGCAGTCCCTGTACCTCGGTTGTTTTTATACTCTCCCTGACATCAAGAGCCACCGTTTCTCGCCCTCCCTGTCCCTTCTGAACAGAGCATAACCTGGTATAGCTACAACCCAGTCATAGTTCCCATTATACCACGTTTTGGTAATAGCGACAGTGTCCAGGTCAGCCTCAGTCATTAAGGCCATCAGGTCTGGGATTTTGTTCCCAGGCTACGGGCATTCGCACACATGGTCTTCCATAAAAATGTTCTGCCTTCCCTCCAGCCATCCTCCCTTGTTTCCTCAAATCTACTCCCACTACCCTCCCTCCCTTTAATTCCCTCACCCCTTTTCGCCACGATTCCGCCTTTTCCTAGTTCAGCCACCATTTGCAAGTTCTCAACCTTTGGTCCTCCTTGCTGGTTATATTATCCTGCAGGGGTGGGCAGTTTGATTCTCCCTTCTCTCTGCAACCTCCCCCCCTTTGCTAGTTTAAATGCTTGCCAAGGAAACATTTAAACCGCTCCCTAAGGATAGCGGCCCCCTTCCCAGATAGATGCAGGCAGTCTCCCTTGTACAGACCCATATCCCTCCAGGTGGGGGTCCCCAGTGAAGCCGAAACCCATCTCTCCACACCAGTTCTTCAGCCATGCGTTAAAGTCCCTGATGTAGAGATTCCTAGTTTTCCCCACCCCCACATCTCTTGCCGAGGACAGGCAGCACCTCCGAGAAGGTAATGGAGTTTGCCACCTGCCCGAGGCTCCTCTCCAACTCCCTATACCTTCTACCCCTGCCTCATCTCTAGCCAGGTCATTTGTCCCCAGATGGACAGTGAGAGCCAGCCGCGCCCCCCCACTGCCACCCTAGCGATCGCGCATCTGCTCTCATCCTCTTGCTGTGCATCGGCCAGACACCTTCCCTCACCCACTACCTGCCCCCAGCTCCACTCCCTGGACTGTGAAGTCCCCACCAGGGTTGCTTCCTCCTCCTCTGGGGCCCTCTGCTGCCCCTCCCCTGAGGTCTCTGCCCTGGAGGCCCTCCACATCCATCCCAGTCACTGCTTTGAACGCCTCTTTGGGACTGTCCCCTGCCAGTGCGGCGTATGAGTTCCATAGCGGTATGGGATTTAAGATGTGCCTGTACTCCACCACACTAACCCTCCCTGTGCCCACCGCTGTCCATCTGCCCCTCCTGCCCGGCAACCTCTGAGGAAGTGGACGTGGACTTGGTTGCTTCTGAGTGGGGGAGTTGGTCCTTTGAACCCAAGCCGACTGGCAACCTCCTCCCTTAGCCCAGAGAGGTGCCTGCAGATGGGGCAGCACCGCAGTCTCCAGAAGGTCTCTCTGAAGACTGCCGCACCACAGCCGCTATATTGCACCACACTCATCATAGTTGCTTCCTGTATGTGGACTTTACTTGTTCCACCCTGCCAATTCCCAATACAGTACTGAACCTAGAGGTTTTTTTTTGTTATCCTTTTTCCCCTCCCCCCATTTACTACATGCAAATGTTATCTAGTCCTGCTTTGCCAACTCAGTTTCCAATGACTCTATGCAGAATACAGTATAAGCAGTGCTACAAAATGCATTTCTCTTGCTGAATTTTCATTATTACAGTTTTATGAAATTGCTCTAGTCTGTCGTCCTCCTTGTTTATCATGATGCCTCTCCTCTATGCTCAGCATGTGATGTCATGGATGATTGACATCACATCAAGTTTTAGCTGGTGCAGCAGGAATCAAAAAAGGCTGCCACAAAAGCCTAGGAGCCCTGTTATAGAAACCAGGACTGAAGTGGCACAGAGAAATAGGGACCCTGACTATTCAATCTCAGGAGACTAAGCAAAAAGGTGTCAACCTAAGACCGAGAGCATCTGTGTAAGCCATAAGGAAAGGGAAAACTCTAACTTTTATAGACCTAAAGGTGGACCTTCTGTGTAGTTCCACAGGCCAGTAAGTTGTTCGTAACTGTATACTCCTCACCCAGATGTGTTCTTTCGACGTTACTTTCTTTTAGTAAAACACATATGTACCTTCCCCCATAGTACCAGCTTGCTGAGCACTGGGAGTCAAGAAACCACCATTTGTCTTGCTGTTGTAACGCACTTTGCATTTCTTATTGAAGGAAACAAATGGTTTGCAGAGAGCCATGGTGTCAACGAGCTAGTAGGGTCAAAAATGTACCATCTTGTATAGGATAGGACTGCAAGGCCCTATGCTGATAGTTTGTTTTTCTGTAAATAGGCAGAATGTTAACTTTTAAGAGTAGTTTTTGTATTTTTCTTCTCCTGAGCTGCTGGACTTCAGAAGAATTATCTTAAGATGGTAGCAGGTGATTATTTGAAGCACTTTGTAGTTCTCTTTCCCTTGAATTGTTGCATGTTCATTTTGTCAAGGATTGAAGCTAGGCAGAACTCTGAAGTTGGAAGGTTAATTGTTACAGATGTACTCCAATTAATACCCCCTTAGTGACACCATTAACTGCCTTCTTGTTGACAATACCAGGTGCTCTTACTATGGTGAACCAGGTGTGGCTTCATTTTATAATTCAGAATTAGTAGGCAAAATCTGAAACAAAATGATGTCTGCTCAGACATCTGTGCTGCGATGCCTAACTCCCCTATCTAGCTTTAAGTGTGTTGTGCCCTCTCTGCATTGTAGATGCAGTGGATAATTTTGTCTGGAGGTGTGGTACTCCAGCCACTTCCTTCAGTGTTTTGCTTGGAGTCTCTCCAGTGTCTTACACTTGTCTCCCCCTTTGAAAATGGACAAGACCCTGGCTATTTTTCAGATACAGGGCACAGCTGGTGAAGGAGAAATTGAGGATTTTGTTTAGAGGCTGGGCAGTGATGCTGACAGCCACCTTCAGGAACTTGGGATCTTACTTCGAGAGGGCTCTTGCAGTAGGTATTCACATGTAGGACTAAGCCACCAGGCGTCGGGGACCCCATGGAAAACTTCTAGCTAGCAGTCTCTGGCGGGGGACCACCCCCACGTCAGGTGGCCGACATCATGCGATGTCTGTATAAAGGAGTGGTCCCCCATGCCGCCTTCCAGTTCTTTCCTGTCGGCTTGTGAAAGTCCCTCGCGGTGGAACAGCGCTCATCAGTTCATTTGTCAGTCCTGAAGTTTTCAACGTTTTCAACCTTTTTTCTCAATTTCTTAAATTTTCCTTCAATATCTGCTGTGTAGGTCGTCCCCGACACCTTCCGAATCGCTTAAAAACAAGTGCGACTTGTGTGGTTCCCAGCTTCCACACAAGGACAGCCACTCCTTGTGCCTCTTCTTTAGGCCCCGACCACCCCGCGAAGAAGTGCCAGCACTGCCAGAAGTTCAACTCTGCTACCCGCAAGAGAAGGCAGTAGTCCCTGGAAGCCCATCTCCTCAAGAAGAAAATGGCCTCCATGGAAAAAGTTAAAGAAGCTTAGGCAGGCGTCCACTTCCCCCGAAGACCACAGAACGAAGCGTGACAAGGAGAAGCACCAGGTGTGGGGGGAGTCTACCACAGCAGCTGTGACTTTGGCTGGAGTCGCGGCCCTTAAGGTAACATCCCCTCCGGGGGATCACTCCTCGACAGCCGTCTTGGTGGCTAGCAAGAAGGCATCAGGCTCATGCTCGGGCTCCTCTGGAGCCTCTGGGGTAAAGGAGGCCTCCGCTTCTGTTAAGGCCACTCCTCCTTTGTGGCCTTCTGGTCCGAGCAAGTCCGGTAAGCCGGACATAGAAACATAGACTTTGACGGCAGAAAAGGACCACTTGGCCCACCCAGTCTGCCCATTTCCCTACCTACTGGATAAGCTGCAGATTCTAGTTAACCAACAGCCTGCTTCCTGCAACCCCCCACTATAATTGCTTTGTGTCTGTCCCATGCATGTTTGAATTCCTCCCACTGTTTTAGACCCAATGACCTCCTCAGGAAGGCTGTTCCATGTATCCACCACTCTCTCCGTGAAAAAGAATTTCCTCACATTACCCCTGAGCCATCCCCCCCTCTATGTTTAAACTGTGCCTCCTTGTTCTTACACATCTCTTTTTCTGAAAGATGCTACCCTCCTGGACTTTGTTGATTCCCTTGAGGTACTTGAACGTTTCTATCATGTCCCCCCGTCCCTCCTTTCATCAAGGGTATACATATTAAGCTCTCTCAGTCTCTCTTTATATTGTTTCTGATATAGACCCTGCACCATTTTAGTTGCCCTCCTCTGGACTGCTTCCATCCTGTCTTTGTCCTTGCGTAGATGAGGTCTCCAAAACTGCACACTGTACTCCAAATGGGGTCTCACCAACTGTCTGTATAGAGGGATAATCACTTCCCTTTTTCTACTTGTGATGCCCCTTCCTATGCATCTCAGTATCCCCCTGGCTCTCCTTACTGACTTTTCACATTGCTTACCCACCTTTAGGTCATCTGATATGACTAATCCCAGGTCCCTTTCCATTTTTGTTGTTGTTAGTACCTCCCCTGCTATTGTGTACTCTTCTCCTGGGTTTTTGTTTCCCAGGTGCATTACTTTGCACTTCTTTGCATTGAATCTAAGTTGCCATATGTCTGAACATTCCTCCAACCTTGCCAAGTCCCTTCTCATCTTTTCTACCCCTCTTGTGTATCAACTCTGTTACAGATCTTTGTGTCATCTGCAAGAGGCATACCTTTCCCTCAGACCCTCTGCAGTGTCACTTAAAAGATGTTAAGAGGATTGGACCCAGTACTGAGCCCTGAGTGCTCACTAGTAACCCCTCTTTCTTGAATGTGTTCCATTCACTATTACCTTCTGTGTCCTGTTGTGCAGCCAGTTCGCTACCCAGGCTACCACCCTGGGACCCACTCCCAGGCTGGCCAACTTGATTATTAATCTTTTGTGCGGGACTGTGTCAAATGCCTTGCTAAAGTCTAGGTAGGCCATATCCACAGCCCCTCCCTGGTCTATTACTTTGGTCACCCAGTCAAAGAAATCAATTAGATTAGTATGATATGACCTTCCTGCTGTAAATCCATGTTGCTTTGGGTCCTGTGCCCCGCTGGCCTCTAAGTACTCAACAATTCTTTCTTTCAGAAGTGATTCCATCATTTTCCCTACCACTGAGGTCAAACTTACAGGTCTGTAGTTTCCTGCTTCTGCCTTGCTCCCACTTTTGTAAAGGGGAATCACATCTTTCCTCCTCCAGTCCTCAGGTACCACCCCATCCTGCCATGATTTGTTAAAAAGTGTGGTCAGTGGTGTCACTAGGTCCCCCCTTAGTTCTTTTAGGATTCTGGGGTGAATACAGTCAGGCCCCATTGCTTTGTCCACCTTGAGTTTTAGGAGTTCTTTCAGGACTCTTTCTTCTGTGAATGGACTGGTATCAACCCCCCTACCCAGAGTGCTTCTATTGTCTGGTTTAGGTAACTGCTCCTCATCTTCTTTTGTAAATACTAAGCAAGAGTATTCATTCAGTATCTCTGCCTTTTCACTGTCTCCCTCTGCCCACCTCCCCTCTCCTTTATTAATCTTCACTGTCCCTCCCTTAACCTTTCTATGCTCCCTAATGTACCTATAAAAGGTTTTAGCCCCCCTTTTGACCGAGTTGGCTATTTTTTTCCTCGGTTTGTGCCTTTGCTATTCTGACTGCCTTACCTACTTCTTTCTGCTTTAATTGATATAGTTCCCTGTCGTGCTTCCTCTGTGATTCCTTATACTTTTTGAATAGACCTTTTCTCCTTAACCTTCCCTGCCACCTCTTTTGAGAACCATAGTGGTTTTTACTCCGCTTTATTTTCTTTATTTGTTTTACACAAAGACTTGTTGCCTCTATGTGGCAGTTTTGATTTTCTCCATTGTTCTTCAACCCTCCTATTTGGCCATTTGCTAGTGCATTCTTCAGGTGTTCACCCATTTTGCCAAAGTCAGCCCTTCTAAAGTCCAGTATCCTTGTTTTTGTATGGCTTATCTCCATAGTTGTGCTCATTGTGAAGCACACTGTGCAGTGGTCGCTTGTTCCCAGATGTCTACTGACTTCTAAATTTGTGATCCTCTCTCCATTTGAGAGTACCAGGTCTAATATTGCTCCCCTCAGTGGGTTCCAGCACTAGCTGTCTAAGGTTTGCCCCCTGCAGGGCATCGAGAATGACCCTGCTCTTGGATGTGGCTGCAGTACATGTCCTCCAGTTAACATCTGGCATATTCAGGTCCCCCATCAACAGTATCTCCCCTTTTTCAGCCATTTTGAGAATGTCCTCTATCATTTTCTTGTCCATTTCCTCCCCTTGAGATGGGGGTCTATATACAACCCCTGTGCGGATTGTGATGCCATTCCCCATCTCCAAGGTAACCCAGAGTGCCTCTTGTCCTCCCCCTTTACTTTTTAGTTCTGTAGCTTTGATCCCTTCCCTTATGTATAGAGCTACTCCACCTCCTCTTTTGCCTTCCCTGTCCCTTCTGTAGATTGTGTACCCGGTATGTTGACATCCCATTCATGGTTCTTGGTGTACCATGTTTCTGTGACTCCATGATATCCAATTGTTCATCTTCCATCAAAGCTACTAGCTCAAAGCTCGTTTCCCAGACTACGGGCATTAGTAGTCATTGCCCTCCATTTAATGTTGGCTTGATCCTTTTTCCCCATCCTGCTCTTATTGCTCTTATCTATTTTACCAATTACCCCATCCTGCCCTGTGTTGAGCTCTGTACCTCAGTGTTTACCCTACTACCTGCCATGTTTTGTTGGGGAAGCTTGACTTTTCCTGCCTTTATCAGTACCTCCCCTTATCTAGTTTAAAAGCTTGCCAAGGAAGCATTTAAACTTGTCACCTAGAGCTTGGTCCCTTTGTGGACAAATGCAGACCGTCATACCAGTATAGACCTTTATCTCTCAGGTGGACCCCAATCCCCAATGAAGCCAAAGCCCTGTGCTCTGTACCAGTTTTGCAACCATTCATTAAACTGCATGGTGTGCAGTACCCTAGCCTCACTCCTGCCATGGACTGGTAGCACCTCTGAGAAGGTTACTGTGCTTGCTACCCATCTGAGGCCCCTTCCCAACTCCACAAATTCATTCTGCACTGCACTGATCCCATGCCTAGCTAGGTCATTTGTCCCAAGGTGGACAATGATCTAGTTTTCTCTCCTGTGATGCTGCTTCTACAATTGTGAGGATTCGCTTCTTGTCCCGTTGGTCCTACAGATGCCCTCCTGTACAGGGCTGCTAAGCCGCTCACCTCTTCGGGTGATCGCCCAGCCCAACCCCCTTCCGACAAGGCCGTCACTCCTTCATGGCCTTCCTTGGACAGGGAGTCCGATAAGTCTGACACCGGCTCCTTCTCTGACCGCCCAGTCAACCAGCCTGCACCAGACCCTGTCGTCATGTCTGACACCCCAGACTCTCAGCAATGGATAACCCCGTTGCCTGCTGAGGCCCCTGCGTCCCCTCTGTTTACACCCGGGGATTTCAACCCTCCTTCCCCAGTTGAGACAGGTGACTTTGGGACGCAGCCATTGGGGGTCCCCCTCGCCTACACTGGACCCTCTGACGCCGGCCGACCCGGCGCAGCCTTTCAGCGTCCTTTTGCCCGACGGAAGACTAGTTCCTCCATCAGGACCGTCGGACCCGCTCGACAGTATCCCTACGCTGGGCCCAACGCTCCGTCCGGCCATCCGGCCCTCCAGCAGGGCCTTTACTCGGTCCTTCTGCTCAGTCAGCCCCTGGTGCCAGGGTACCCAACACCGTAATACCCGGCTCCTCAGTACCCGGCGCCGGGCTTCCTGCCATTGGGCTACAGATACTCCCATTACGGGTACCCACACTACCCGTATCCCCCACCTCCTCCGCTGCCCACTCCACAGTTGCTGGCGGTTCTGAAGGAGACCTTGGCCTCCTGGTTGGTTGAGACCAGGGCTCAACTCACCAAGGAGGCTGAGAGTAGTCTCCTGATGTCTGTCCCTATAATGGACCCCCTACGTCGGAGACGGAAGACTCCTTCCCCCTTACCAGATGCCATAAGAGAACCTTCTGTCCCCTGGGGTGGGGAGGACACGTGCCCCCGGGAGCTCCCCAGAGGGGTCGTTCCTCCCCCTCCCAGGGAGGAGGAGTCTTTTTCTTCCTCAGAGATATCTGACTCACTCTGAGTCCGACCACTCTGATCATGGAGACGAGCCCCATACTCCAGAATGCCCAGGGCGGAGGGATCCTCCGGAGGACCCTTCATTTCTAGGGACATGGATATGTTCATCCACACTGTCTAGCAGGTTCCTTGCCGCTTTAAATCTTGCCGGAAGGTCTTCAAACTGGCTCCTCCCACCCACCCGGGTGGTAAAACTCTCGGCTCCGACCCATGACACCAGATCTTCCTTGCCGCTTGGAAGCTCAGGTTCCCTCCTTAAAGCTCTGTGTGTAGACTGGATCCTAATTGTTTGGTTCGCCTGAAACTTATTTTAAAATTTTCAAGACTTTGGTCAAGTTTCTCCCTCGCGGCTGTGATGGACAGATCGACTCCCGGATTGCAGCGGTGCCCTTGTGGGCAGAAAATGTCCAGGACGGATCAGTACTCCACGTGCGTCTACTGCCTCGGCCAAGACCATGATCCGCAGGCCTGTGAGTTATGCCATTCGTTTTCGGCCAACGTCCTGGAAGACCGCGCTGCCCGGTTACAGCTTGGGCGCCCCGAGAAGTGCTACCCGCCAGTGAAGTTGAAGGAGGCCCTTTGGGCAGTTACCGCGGTGGCTGGCTCAGCTGAGCAACTCGAGCAGGTAATCGCCCTCGAGGAGGCGGCACAGGCCGCATCATTCTCTTCCCCTGTTGCGGCATTTATCCCACTCTCTCTGGGTTCCTCATATTCAGCTTCTTTCAAGGAGCTTTGCCAATCCCTTTCCACGAAGGGAGAGGGGCCATCGGGACATTCCTCTCGGTCCAAAAATAAGGACTCAAAAGGTAAGTCCCACCGTTGGCATTCGTGGGAAGCGGGAGAGGTCCCCTTCTCTGGACAGTCGACACTACTTCTGTCGAGGTTGCGGCTAAGGCAGCTGGCTTCACTGTGTCCCCGTCAGGTCAACCGGCCGAGACACCCATTGACGCGGTCGAGATTTTTCTGGACCCGTCGGACGGGCTGTTGACAGGTGAAGCAGACAACCCTTCTTCACCGGTTCCCCCGGTGGAGACTGAGGACCTGCCTGCACCTCCGGTGCCACAGTCCCCGGTCAAGGCTTCCGAGCTAAGGGAAGAGCGGGTGTCCCCCAACCCTTCCCAGACCCGTCCTCGGAAACACCAGAGTTCTCGGTCTCTGTCTCAAACATCCTCTCGGTCCAGCCGATCCTGGTGACATCGGCAGTCTCGGCACCGAAGTAAGCGGCGCTGCCGCTCGTCCCCGTCTTCCTCCTCGGAAGAGGACAGGCTTCGGCGCAAATTGCATCGAAGCTATGAGGACCTGATGTGGCAGCAGTTACTTCTGTCCGGGAACAAGCCGACGCCGTCGCCTTCCCTGGCCATCAAGTGGTTGTCACCCGAGCGGCCAAAACAACCACTCGCTGTAGCAGAGGTGCCCGAGCCTGGGCCGGTTGTTCGGCTGAAACCAGCTGCCCCAACGATTGTGGTGGAACCTCCGCCTCCACAACCGAAATCGAGGGTGCCGACCAAAGACTCTCGGTCGAGTCAGGGCCTGCCCCACAGGTTGTCGGTCACCCTCACTCCCGACCGTCCTCGACAGGTGGAGGGTGGCTCAGGCCCCAGGCAGCTCTTCGTGGACTACACAGAGTCAGACTCCTCTCTGTTCTCCAGGCCCATTGACCTGGAGTCCTTCGGGGGCCAGTCGATGGACGAAAGCCCATCGTCCTTCATGGGTCTGCTTCGGCTCATCTCAGAGTCCACCGGTATGCAGCTCGAGCCCGTATCCAAACGGGCCAAGTATCTCCTTGCGGAGGTACTGGACCGAGGGGATTCACCCATGGAGGCCTTTCCGGTGGCTGAAGCCATTGTTGGCCCAGCCTTGGAGCTCTGGCAGCGGCCTGCTTCCTGTCCTGCACCTTCGGCCAGGATGGCCAGGAAGTATGCGGTCCCTACTGGCTCTTTGCCCGGTTTTTCGGAACACCCCTCCACCGAGGGTTGGTCACCGACAGCGTTTTGCGGTGTTCCGGGAATGCTAGGGATGTGGACAAGCCCCCCGACAAGGAGTCCAAAAAGCTGGACTATGCCGCGTGCAAGGTGTACACTGCGTCCTCCCTTGGCATCCGCCAGGCCAGCTCAGCCGTGCTGATGGCACACTTCTCCCACACCCTCATGGGCTCCCTGGATGAGGTGATCCCTCATCTCCCGGCCGACCTGCAGACCACGGTCTGGGAGGTACGGGACCAGGAAAGGGTGGTGGCTAAACGGCAGGTCCAAGCGGTTCTGGACATTGGAGACTCCTGTGCCAGATCAGTTGCGGCTGCAGTGGCCATGCGCCGCAGAGCATGGCTGAGGATATCCACCTTCACGACGGATACCCAGCACAAACTGGCGAATGTCCCCTTCCTGGGGACCGACCTCTTCGGCCCTGGGTGAAAGGTGACCTCCAGCGGATCGAGAAGTCCAGTGCCACTCTGGACTTGGTCACCTCTGCCCAGAAGGACATGGGCCGCCGATAGCAGCATAAGTCCTTTCGTCCTTCTGCTCCTGCGGCACGTCCGGCCCAACAGCAGCAGCACCAGGGCCAGCAGGCTCGCACTTGGCATCCCAAACCCAAGCCTGTGGCTTCCTCCAATAGGAAGCAGGGAGGTAAAGGCCCAGGAGGTCCCTCGGCCGGTCCCTCCTCTAAGCCTGCCCAGTGACGGTTTGGGGGGTGTCGCCCCCAGCCTCGTCACTCCCCCCCCCTTGGTTCCTCCCTTGGGGGGATGTCTCTGCCACTTCCTTTCCGCCTGGTCCGTTATCACCACGGACCGTTGGGTGTTGGAGGTGGTAGGAAGGGCCTGCCTCTGGAGTTGGAGCAGGCCCTGCCCTTCCAAGTCGTCACCCCTCGGGGAGGAGACCTCTGAGTCCACAGCCTCTTTGTCGGCTTGCCGAGCCGAATCCCTGCTCCTCGAAAAAGAGGTGATCAGGAAGGTGACTGATCCTGCTCCAGACCCGGGGTTTGTGTCCAGGTACTTCTTGGTCCCAAAACGGACAGGGGGCTGGCGCCCCATTCTCTACCTGCACGACCTGAACAGGTTCCTAAGGTCTCGAACCTTCAGGATGGTCACTCTCTGGCTCAGATAATCCCATCCTTGGAACGAGGCGTGTGGTTCTGTTCTCTGTACCTTCAGGATGCGTTCTTTCACGTCCCAATCCGTCTGTCCCACCAGAGATTGTTCCACTTCAGGGCAGAGGGATCCCTCTACGAGTTCTGGGCCATGCCCTTCGGCCTTTCCCTAGCTCCCAGTGTCTTCACCAAATGCATGGCAGTGGTGACAGCATTCCTGCGGCGCAGAAGGGTCCGGGTGTACCCCTACCTGGACGACTGGCTGATTGCAGCCCCCTCCAGAACGGAGGTGGAGCAGTCCAGAGATCTGGCCCTCCAGGTTTCTTCTCAGGTTGGCCTCCTCATCAGTGAGGCCAAGTCGGAACTCATGCCAAAGCAGGTGATCCAGTTCATCTCGGCAGAGCTCGACTCTGTACGAGCCAGAGCACAGCTCCCGGCAGACAAGGCCGAGGTTCTTTTCTCCTTTTCCCAGTCATTTCAGGTTGGGCAGTTGCGCTGTGCCCGGGACTTCCTGCACCTCCTGGGCCTCATGGCGGCCTGCACCAGCGTGGACCGTTGGGCCCGTTGGTACATGCGTCCCTTTCAATGGGGGCTGGCCAGCCAATGGTCACAGCACTTCGATCCACTGGATCAGCTAGTGACAGTGACCCAGGGGATGTGGAATGCTCTCCAATGGTGGCCTGTTCCGGCACATCTGCAGGAGGGCATACCGTTTGTCTGCCCCGAGCCGACGGTCTCTCTGTTGACCGATGCCTCTCTGATGGGTTGGGGTGCCCATCTGGGGGAGCACAGAGCGCACGGCCTCTGGTCACCTCAGGAGTCCCGATGCCACATCAGCTTGCTGGAGCTTTGAGCGCTTCGTCTAGCTCTCACCGCCTTCGCTCAGTTTCTACCGGGTCAAGTGGTTCAGGTCCAGACGGACGATACCACGACCATGTACTGCCTAAACCGCCAGGGCAGGACGCACTCCATGGCTCTGTGCAGGGAAGCTCTCCGCATTTGGTCACTCGTGCGCAGCCTGTGAGCGGATCTCCTTGCCATCCATGTGGCAGGAGCCTCCAACACCCTGGCCGATGTCCTAAGCCGGATAGGAGCTGCGTCCCACGAGTGGCATCTCCTGCAGGAGGTAGTACAAGATCTGTTCTCCCACTGGGGCACGCCTCAGGTGGACCTGTTTGCCTCCAGGGAGAATGCGAAGCTGAGACTGTTTCATGCCCGGCCCCCTCAGCAGGGCTCGCTGCAGGGGGATGCCTTCTCGAGGCCGTGGACCCCGGGCCTCTTCTACGCCTTTCCCCATTTCCCTTGATCCACATGGTGCTTCTCAAGGCGAGGAGGGACAAGGCGCTGGTGATTCTGGTAGCCAGACTGGCCCCACCAGTTTTGGTATCCAGATCACCTCAGTCTCAGCTCCAGGCTCCCGAGGTGGCTTCCAGCCCGCCCGGACCTGATCTCAGTCAATCAGGGGAAGGTATTCCATCCAGACTTTCAATCCCTGCACCTGACGGCCTGGTTCCTGAGCAGCTAGAATTCCAGGCCTTGGGTCTTTCCGACGAGGTCCTCAACGTCGTTGAGGCGTCCTGTAAGGAGTCGACCAGAAAATGCTATGCCTTCAAATGGAAGAGATTCTCCATTTGGTGTCGAGCAAGGGCCTGGACCCTTCCTTCTGTTCCTGAGCAAGCATTCTGGACTACCTGTGGTCCCTTTCTCAGCAAGGGCTTCGTTCGACGACCCTTAAGGTGCACCTGGCAGCCATCTCTGCTTACCGTGTGCGGGCCTGGAAGCAGTCGGTGGCGCAGGAGAAGGTGGTCGGGCGATTTTTCAAAGGCCTTGATCACATATCCCCTCCGGTGCGAGAACCTCCACCTCCATGGGATCGACTGCTGGTATTGGCTAAGTTCATGGGCAAGCCATTCGAACCGATGCACAGGTACGACATCTCTCACATGTCGTGGAAGACCACCTTCTTGGTGGCTATCACATCAGCCAGAAGGGTGGGAGAGCTCCAGGTGCTTTCCATAGAGTCTCCTTATCTGGTCTTCCAGAGGGACAAGGTTGTCCTGCGCCCCCACCCGAAGTTCCTTCCGAAGGTGGTTTCGGAGTTTCACCTTAACCAGGTGTTGACTCTGCCGGTGTTCTACCCCAATCACACCTCGGAGGCTGAATGTGGGCTCCATACTTTGGACTCTAGAAGAGCGCTCGCTTACTATAAGGAGCGGACGGCTGAAGTTTGGGGAGAGGTTTGCCAGCTGTTTGTCACCTACGCTGAAGCCGCACCTGGCAGACTTGCAGCCAAGTGGACGATAGGCAGGTGGGTCACCTCCTGCATAGATCTCTGCTATAGGTTGGCGGGCATGAAGCCTCCCAGAGGGAAAAGAGCTCATTCTACCTACCATACCGCTGCATCGGTGGCTGCTTCCAGGGACGTCCCTATCCAGGAAATCTGCAGGGCTGCTACCTGGAAGTCGGCACACACCTATTACTCATTACCACATCGACCTTGAGTCACGCGGGATGCTGGTTTGGGACCTCTGTTCTCCAGTCTTTATTCCCTAAGTGGGGGGTGTGTGCCTTGCCTCCCTCCTCTCGGAGAACTGCTAGGAGTCTGCCAGACAGTGTGGATGAACATCATATCCATGTCCCTAGAAATACAGGTTACTCACCTGTAACAGGAGTTCTTGGAATGGTATATGTTGTTCATCCACATGACCCACCCGGCCTTCCTGGCTCCGACGCACAACCTGGCTGCCAGCGGGCTAGATCTGGCATCGTGGGGCGGAGCTGGGAGTTTTACCACCCGGGTGGGTGGGAGGAGCCCACTTGAAGACCTTCCGGCAAGATTTAAAGCGGCAAGGAACCTGCCAGACAGTGTGGATGAACAACATATACCATTCCTAGAACTCCTGTTACAGGTGAGTAACCTGCATTGCTTTGCTGTGCCCTCCATCTCCCCGACCCCATTCAAGGGGGCAGAAGCCTCATTCTGTTCTCATTTTCCTCCTTGCTGGCGATATTGAACTGAACCTTGTCTCTCTCTCTCCCCCCCGTCCACTCTTCCTACGCTTCCTAAAGGCCTCCGCATTGTCCACCTTAATGGTAGGAGCCTCGTCCTCAAGCTCAGCTTGGATCTCAGCACTCCTGGTCTGTAATGTACCTCTGAATCTTGGCTCTCTTCTAGGGTTCCTGACTTCAGCTTGGCTCTCCCAGCCTCCCACCTCTTCTAGCAAAACTGTGGCAAGCGTGGAGGCGTTCTTGCCTTGTATGTCGGTCAGAACCCATCTTACTCCATCAACTTCCGAGAGTCTGTGCCCTCCTCTCACGAGGTCTTCTGGGCAAGCTATCCATACTTCCTTCAACTCTCCCCATGTTTGTTGGTGTTTTCTATACTTTCCCTAAACACTCTCCCTCCTCCTTGGTTGACTCCCTCAACTCTTGTTTCCCTTGCTGCATCTGGTGAGTTTATACTCCTTGAGGACTTCAGCTTAAATTGGCTGTCACCGGCCTCCAGGCCCACCTTCCACAGGATGGAGTTCCTGAACTTTCCCTAATAGCCGAACCCACCTGACTCAGTCCTCACTCTCTTAACCACTCCCTTCTGGACTGGGTGCTTTCCTTCCCAGCATATAATTACAGCAAACATCCTACCAGATGTCTTCAGTGACCACTGTATGGCCTACTGTATCGGGAAAGAGGGCCAGTAAATCTGCACCTGAATACATTTGGTTCAGGTCACCCAGGTTGCTTGATACAAACGCCCTCCTAAATGAATTTCCTGCCTCTGATTGATCCCCAGTCTCTTCTGCCCCAAACATTGACATGGCCCCCTACCTTTTCCATGCCATACTTTACCACACCTGGGACACCCCCCCCCACCAAAAGCCCAGGTTAAAAAGCTCCCCCCGGCCCTGGATCTCATCTGTCCTTAACAATTTGTGCAAATCCTGGGACCAAGCATGTGCTTGTTTGAAATTCTCTTGTTCACTGTCTGACCTCTTATCCTATAGGTCACTCCGAAGCTCCTACTCAAAGGTTGTCCACACTGCCAAGGCCATCTATTTCAGATCTAGCCTCCGCTCCCATCATGATTCTGGAAGGTTATCCATTTCTTTAATCCACCAGCCCAATCAGTTCCCCTTTTCGTTCTAGTGGACGGCTCACTGGTCTCTGACCCTCCTTCAGTTGCTGCTCATTTTAACAAATCCTTAACCACCTGTGCACTCCCTCTCCTCCCCTTATCACTCTTTCCCTTTGTTCTACTACCTCTCCCCCCCCCTAACCCCACTCTTATGTGGGCTTCCAGTTCTTTCCTGCGAACAACAATGCAGAACTCCTGACAGTGTCTTTGACCTTCGGAACCAGCCAAGAGCTGGCTAGGCTGTTACTTGTTTCAATTACCTTGGTGTATGGCTTGATAGAAAGCTGGACTTCTCAGCCCACATCAGCACCATCCATGCCAAACTCTGCCCCCTGTATCGCAGCAAGGACTGCCTTTACCTCTAGGTCCTCTGGAAGCTGGTCACCAAAATGGTTCTCCCAGTCTTCAACAGTGTGGATCTGGTTTATGGCACTGCCCCTTCCTGTTCCCTTGCCAGACTAGATGCCTTCTGCAGTACCTTCTGTTTTGCTACCAACTCCTCCGTCTGTACTCATTACTGCTGCTTCTGTTCCTCCCTTGCTAACCCCCAATACCTTGTTGTCACCAGTCCAACTGTGGCTTCCCCCATTGCTAAATATTGGTTTGTATCCCTTTCCTCACTGTACTCAACCCCCTTTTTTTTTTTTTTTTTTTTTAGCACACTGTTCCAGGGATTCCCATACCTTCTCCATTACCCGTCTTCATTCCTCTGCTGGGCAAGCTGCCTTTTTCTTTTTTTTTTTATTGAAATTTTTTTATTGTATCTCATTGCATTGTACAACCATATAAAGCAATACATTTTGCAATACATATGTATACATAGAGCACTCTCACAGTAGACCACATTTATCTGCGTATGTCTAATCCAGCTCAGAGCTGGGTAATTTAACCATTTGCAGTCTCCTCTACCAAGCTTAAGAAGAAAATATATCAGTTTGACAGAAAAGTCTCTCCCCTATCTCTCATAAATACAACCCAAATGTATGCATGTATATATCTCATAAATTCCCACCTATATCCCAGCCTTACCCGAGCACAAACATATTCTCAAGCTCATTTCTCCCCTTTATGGTACAAAATCTGGGTGGTGCTCTTAATTTGATGTAGGGTCCATTTCCTCCAGCGGGTATCGGAATTTACTTGATTATTCAGTCTGCCTGAGACTCTTTCTAAATTATAGATTTCATATGTTAAATGCCTCCAGGACCCCTTAGATGGGATGTTGGAAGAGAGCCAAAATCTCGTAATAACCTTCTTGGCTGCAAAGATCAAAATTGTCAGTAAATATTTTTGTCACATTAAGAACCCACTGGTGGCACTGCTGTTAAAATGAAGGTGGGGGTAAGCATTTCGGGGCATTCAAATATACCGTTCAGTACTAACAATGCATCTTGTCAATACTCTGATTAAATGTGGACCGGACCACAGTATATGTGTGTGTCTGGCTCCAGTTTGTCCGCAGCCCCTCCAGCAATGGCCATAGTCCCAGCCCCTGAAATTTGCTGTGACTTCTGGGTTTCTAAAGAACCGGACTCTGAATTTCCATGCATACTCCCACCAGTATACGTTGGAGGAGGTCCTGGAGTATGCCAGGGTGTATTTGCACCATGTTTCCTCATCTATTTCTACCCCTAGCTCCTTTGCCCATCGCAACCCAAGATCTGCCAGAGAATGTGTACTATAAGTGCCCAGTGCTCTGTATAGATTGCTAATATGGTCCTGCACCAGCCCCTTTAAATGGCAAATGACTAGCTGAACAAGGCCAGAAGGTTTCTCCACTACCCCCGTAACCTCTTCCTCAAAGGGGAGAAGTCTACCTCTTAGTCATACATGCAGAATATTGATGTGCAGGAATCTTATAAGTGGCCTGGAGATAAGAGAAGGAGTGTGTGCCTGTGGGTTTTGCTACCTGAAATGTGTACTGTGGATTATACAGATTCCATTGGGGGAATGGGAGGACCGAAAGATAGCATCTTTTGAACTTAGACAAAAGTGAGTGCCACACTTGAAGCAATTGCTTAAAGAACTCCGCCATAAAGGCCTGAAATTGCGTCATGGGAAGAACTTTGGGGATTCCCAAGAATAAAGGGGGGGGGGGGGAGATCCTCCAAACCTTTCAGAGTAGCGTCTTTGTCCTTCCAGTGTGCTATGTATTGAGAGGCAGCATGCAGCAGAGCTATACGGATTTGTGCCACCTGGGTGTATAGTTTCATGTTAGGAAGATTAAGCCCACCTTGGGCTCTAGAAAGTTGTAGGGTAATGTACTTAAGCCACGGTGTGTTGCCCCCTCCCCCCCCAAAAAAAATAAACCTAGAGATTAATTTATCCCATGCCTGAAAATAAATATTTGAAGGGAAGATTTGGATTGTTTGTAAAAAGGAAAAAAAATATGCGTTGCAGTACATTCTGCTGTATGGTTTCAGCTCGGCTAAAGATCCCCATAGGTAATCTGGCCCATCTGGAGAGGTCCAGCGTGAGCTGTTAGGTTAATGGTTTGAGATTCACCAGTTCCAAATGTAGCATTTTAGATGGTATCTTAATACCAAGGTACCTCATCTCAACTCTGCTTCAGCTGAAGGGAAAGCCAGCCTTCAGCGTCCGAGAAGGTATAAATGAATAAGAATTTCCGTCTTAGTATCATTTATTTTATAACCAGCCAGTTTCCCGAACACCTCAAGCTGACCTCACACCGCCTGAACAGACGTTTCCAGCGACATAAGCGTCAAAAGAATATCTGCAAACAACATGAGTTTGTGTGACCTCCCACCCATTGGGGTCCCCTCAATCTCCCCTTGCTGATGTATATTTGTGGCCAGAGGTTCAAGATACAAAGCAAATAGCAGGGGAGGCAGCGGGCATCCCTGCTGGGTGCCTCGTGTTAAAGAGAAGGAAGGGGCAAGTGCACCATCTAATTTAAGATATGCCACCGGATTTTGGTAGATAGCTTTAATTTGAGAAATAAATTTCTCCGGGAAGGCAAAACGCTCCAGGACGGCCCACAAAAAGGGCCATGAAACACTATCAGATGCCTTCTCGGCATCGAGGCAGAGGAGGACTAAGGGTTATCTGTTTCTGAATGGCATGTGTAGTGAGCAGTAAGACACGTCGCACTGCATCCTGTGCCTGCTACTTCCTGACAAAGCGCACCTGTTCTCCATTTATAAGAAGAGGGGGGAGGAGAACGTCTACACACTGTGTTAGACCTAAATAATTTATAATCACAATTCAGTTTTGAGATTGGATGGTAGGAAGCCATCAAAGATGAATCCTTCCCGGGTTTGGGGATAGCTACAATTTCTGTATACCTCCAGGATTTTTGGGGGGGGGGTCCCTCCTGAATCTATGAGCCTCCACCAAAATCGGGATGAACAAATGTCTGAAAATTCTATAGAACTCATTGGGATAGTCATCTGGCCCTGGAGCCCAAGCTGCCTTTTTCTACTGGCGCCCCTCCTCCCCCCTTCTGTCAGCCTCTCCTCCTCCCCCCGGCCATTAGATGCCAACTAAGGAACCTTTCTGTTTAGTCTCTTCTAACCCCAGTAATGCTCAGTATATTCATAACTTTATGCAGTAAGCCTGACGGGTTGGACTACCCGGAGAGATGAAACACATGCAAATGATGGAACACTTTACACGTGAGCATCTTTCAGACACTGCCTCTACTAACTGCCGGTGTTCTAACCTCTTCAGATTTTTCTCTCTGCCTGAAAAGTCTGGTCGCTAGGAGTGCCGTTCGTCCACTTTCTCCTGCGTGAAGAAAACGACACAAATACTGACCTTAAGTATATTTTGTTTTTATTTACTGCCTCTACTAGTTGTTTTGTATAATTGATCTTATCTACGTTTAAATTTGTTTTTTCTCGGTTCCCCTCGGTTTGGGATAACCGTGGGGGAACCGGGATAGTTTTAGTTGAAATAGGGGTTCTCTGACTAAAGAACTGCCTTGTCTATACTTTAAAAAGTTAATTTTACTTATTTTTTGTAACCGATAAATCTCGGTTGCTGAACCGCTACCCGGTTCCGTATTTTGTAAATGGTCCGGTTCTATCAGTTCCTCTTCGGTTCTGGAACCGATTTTATTTATAAAAAAAAAAGAAAAGAAAAAAAGGTTTTTTTCCTTAGCGGTTGCTTGTTTTTTGAATTATGTCAGAAAAGCCCCAAAAGAAAACCGGTGAACCCGGTTTCAAAAACTACTCAAATGTGGAGAGATGTTTGCAAAAGCAGACAAACACTTTGTGTAGTTTGCCTGGGCTTTGATAATTTAAGAGAGGAATGTGATGTATGTAAAACATTCCCTCAGAAGATCAGTAAGAAATGCCTTGAAAGGCTTAAAAAGAAAATTCCAAGGGGTCCCTCTGACTCTGACCAGCCTATACTCCAAGATATTGTGGCTGAACTTACATCTTTGTTCCTGCCCCGGAGACTGGAACAAAGAGTTACTGAACCGGCTGACTCCTCGGTTTCTGCTAAAAGAAGCAAAAAACTGAAGCACACAGAACCCTCGCCTGCTAAACCAGGGACTTCTGTGACTGCTTTGCCTGTACCTATGGGCCAAGAGATTGCTCAGGCCTTAAAAATGATTCGGTTTCTACAGGCAATAGTTCCTCCTCAACAGCACCCCCCAGGTTGGCAGTAACGTGCATCCTCTCCCTCAGGGAGGAGTAGATACTTTTGGTGATAAGGAGGAGGAGGGAGGGACCAATAGAACCAGAAGTGTCCCATGAACGGGACTTTGGTTCTCCACCAAGGGTGTCTGAGGATTTTTCATACCATTTTACCTTTGTCAGGAGGATGCCGGATGCACTGGACATCTCCACCACTGAACAAATCGAAGCGGAGGTGGAGTACTTAGAGATGATGGGGTTAACACCCACAAAGGCTCTCCTGCTCCCCGTCTAAATTCTTTAAAAAAAAGATGCATTCAAGATTTTGCAGGCACCAAATTCCACTCCTCCTGTAGACAGGAGGACGGACAAAAAGTACCAGCTGGATAGGGAGGTAGCTGATTTTCTCTTCTCCCA